>JAUMIR010000002.1:154490308-155740308 GCA_030847615.1 Gambelia wislizenii | reverse complement strand
TAACACACCAAGAGAATTCCAGCCTAATGTAGAATAATGTTGGTTACACATTTTGACATAACCCACGACAAATTAGCATACATTTTGGAGATGTTGCACTAGGAGGTATCCAGTACTTCCTCGTACGATGTCCCTTGCTTTGGCTGGAGAAGCAGGAGTCAGGGGGTTCCCATACACAGCTATATCTCTCTTGGCTAGTGACCTTCTGTGGGAGATGCACCTGGGGGAATTCTACCTGCCCTCACACAAATGAGAAAGAAGAGGAAGCTTAACAGCTGGGGTAGAAATTACTCCATCTTTCCCAAGTGCACAAGGGCAGCCAGTCCACACCCAGGTATATCTATGTAGTTGGTCAGTAGCCAGGGGGCTAGAAAGGTCCCCAGGATCCCCCAGCAGCTCTTGTGGAGTTGGTGAGAAAGTGGGGACAAAGGAATAGCCTGAACTATCAGTTCCCTTGATGGTATAAGCACTCTGATAAAGAAATATGCATATTGGATCTCAGCCAGAATGCTTCTGGATATTCCACTAAGGACTTTTTTAAACGGGGGGGGGGGACCCAAGGAGGTTGCGAGAAGAACGGGGCTGTTGTGCTTACAGAGCCCCATTTCAGAAAGCCCCATCCTCCTCCTGACCTTCCCCTGTGCTTCCTCCATCCTGCGGGTGCCGCTTTTTATTGACTGAGGTTTTCGATCAATAAAAAGCAATGCCCACAGCATGGAGGAAGCACGGGGGATTGGGGTGCTGTAAGTGTGACAGCCCCGTTCTTCTCCCAACCTCCTTGAGGGTATTTTCCCCTGTCTGAAAAAATCCCGAATCACTAGGCCTTATATCTATGTCAGTACATTTTCCCAACTATCCTAATTTGGCAGGGACTGTCCCATTTAATCCTCTGGCATCCCACATTTTAGCTTCTTTAAAAATGTCCCAGTTTCTCTCCCCTCCTCTCACTTTCCCCCTTTGTCCTAAGTTTACTTCAATTGATGAAAACTGAGTTCAAAGTGCAAAAGTGTTTTTCACACAATTCAGTCAGCAGCAGGGAGAGTAGGGGTGGGGCAGACTCTTGCTCTTTCCAGTAGGCTCAGGCAAAAGCAAACTGCTGTGGCCAATTCTAAATTGTGCGTTCTTCCACATTAATAACTTTTGCCACGTTGACCACCCTCTGATGTTGTTCAACCACACGTGTCCCAGTTTCCATCTGTGAAACATTTTTAGGGTATGTAAGTATGATTAGAATTAGGATGTTATGGATGTAAAACCTTGTAGTTCAGCAATAAGGAACGCTTGGTTACATTCAAACATATTAAATTACAGTTGCATATATTAACATGTCTATGGTATTCTCTTTAAACCTAAATGATTGAATGATTCATTATGATACGTCTTCTCACAAGGGGCATGACATTTTTTTTTCTTTTAATGGTGAGACACAATAGAGATTGCATATTTGCAGCCACGTAGATGTTTCATAATACTGATATCCATATGCTTTCATCAGACTACCACATAAGGAGTAAAACACTGTAGTGCAGCTTTTAATATCTAATTGGTTTCTCCATAGTGAGTGATTCTAAAAAGAAGAGAGCATTTCGTCCTCTCTGCCAGAAGTACATTTATGGCAGAATGATAATGGATCTAACCATTATAAACCACTGTGTCATCTAAACAGGAAACTTATCCACATAATGGACTAGTATGTGCCGCTCCATGAATGACTCAGTTCACTCCAGTCTGAGATAACATTTTTTTTCCTTGAGGATCCTTTCCATTCAGGATTTTGTAATTAACAGAAAAATACAGCAAACCAAAGCCTACATACTGGACTTCCTTTTACGTAGTACAGTTTTTTTAAAAGAAAAAAACAACAACAATTACTAAGTTATATTTGTCAGAGTCACAGTAGTTTTCTTTTTTCATTTTTTAATGTATATTTGCTATTCACATATGGCAGAATATTGCCAAGTAACCTCACTGGTGGGAACTGACAACATGGAACGACATGCATTCATGTGAGACCATATTTAATGATGTCTACACTGTATTGAGGACATTCATTTTTAAACACCTTCCAGTAAAATGGATTCCTTTTAAATCTTCCTCTTCTCTCCCCCCCTGCACAGTTGTTGTTTTGATTTAAATTGGCTTTTTTTTTCAGATCCACAAGTACGCACAAAATAATCTGTAAACAATTTTGACATTACACTTATGTACAAAGTGAACCACATAAGAAAGAAGTCAAAGAGGTAATTCAGTGGGTACCACTTGATTTATACATCAAAGTGCAACAGACTGACTCAGCTTGGCAAAGTCATGAATAGAAGTGCTCACATGAGGTCAAGGAGGAAAAGAAGGTAACATGAGCAAGGCCCCGTATAGATCACAATATCAAAGAAGTCACCAAAGAAACATCAAGTCATGTGTCCACTGTGAAAATATTGCATTGTATGCATTTACTCATTTGTGTGTGGATATGTATATCGGAAATCTAAACAGCCAAGTACACCACTGGATAGTCCTCCTACTTTTTTAAAAAATTATCTTTTAAAAAGTGTCTAAGATCTCTCACTCTTTCTTCTACATGCATAATGTATGTCAAGTGATGGCTAAGACCCTACATCACAGATGTAACTATGAATAAGTAACTAAGGATTTTATCAGACGAGGCAAATATCACCAAACCCCCATAATATTTAGGATGCGACAATAGCACAAAGTGCAAAAGTATCAGGCATCCTCATTGTTCACCCGTTCCCTCTGTGTTGCGCTGGCACAAACGAGGTGTCACTTTTTTTATTGACAAACAAAGCTGTCCATAAAAAGTGACACCTCATCATGCCAGCACAACACAGTGGGAACAGGTAAATGATGTTGTCTGACAATTTCAGCCCTTTGTGCTATTGTCGTGTCCTAACGATGCAGGTTTTGCTATGTCTGATAAAGTCCTATGTATCATCACTTGACCTGACTCTGCAAATCTACCTTAACAGCCATCAGCAACACCAAGCAATATGAGATCTTTTCTGCTGGCAATCAGAGCCCAGCAGGATATTTCCAGCTCCCTCCTGCCAGCCATCTGCAATGCAACAATCAGAAAGAAGACCCCTGTTGTAACTCCTTATTTCACCAGAATTCACTGGCAGGAGAGGGCTTGAAATGTCACCCTGTTTTACCCTGATCACGCACAGAACAGACTTCCGGTGCTTGGTCTGGCTTCCCACTGTTAAGTTACATTTCAGGGGGGCAGGAATTTGTGATCTTGACAATAGTGCCACAATTGTAAACATGAATACTGAACAGTTATGAATGTGTGAGTCTAGCTTACACATTATAACTGCTGAACAGGATGCCAGCCAATAACTCTATTGTAAAGCATTTCAAAGCAACTGCAGCAGCAAAGAAGAGAACGTTATTTTAAAAATTATATTGTAAATTATAACTGGATCCTATCCTACCCCTGTCAATACGGCAACACTTCCATTGTTATGATCAGTTCTGGATACTGACACAGGTCAGCACCATATTTACAGAGAGCAGTTGACACATTTATTTGGACAGTGGAAAAACAGGGGATTAAAAGAATATTTTCTAATACTTGACTAACAGATGAAAAATGGGTTTCCTTGACAAGGGGAAACCTGGACAGATAGCAACTTTGCAGTTCAGGAATTATTCTGTATAACCACCCACCCACAATCCCACATGGTTTTTTTTAAATACAGAAAATGGCACTGTCTTCACAGAAAGCTGGTTTTCTGGACAGAAAACAATATTTTCTACAAAGAAAATATTTTCTGTACATTTTTCATGGGATAAAGCCCTATCTGTGAATATTTTCTCCCTTCCAACAGGGAGAAAAATTGTGAAATTATTCATTCTTGCCTACAAGGACAAAATATATGAAGATTTACATCCTTGCAGGAGGAATAATCCAATTAGGTAATAAAACACATCCTAATAAATTCAGATCTTTAAAAAATTATTTCGTTAGGCAACGGCTTCCAAAATCTGCAGTCAGCCTGGCCACTGGTCATACTGCCTAGGAAATTCTGGAAGTTGTAAACTTTACAAAACCCAACTGCTCCAAACTCTTAATGAAAGAGGCTAAATAACCATGGCTGATTTGTTTTGTGGTGTACTGCTGCTGCTGTTGTTGTTAATTTACAGTGCAAACTCACCCATCCAAGCATTTTATATATGAAACATATCTCAGTGACCTGGCTTCAAAGTGAATGAATGGAGAAGTGTTTACCTATCGGAGCTGGTCATACGTACTAAAGCTTCCAGGGATCTTTACTACTGGAATTGTAAATTATAAGAGGCCAGTTATTGTAAGTACATTTGATGACTTTATCCCAATGTATTTTGATATAAAATTTAGAACATAGATCATTAAAATATTCATTATTTCTGTCTTCTATCATGATGTGTAAAGAACCTAATACTAACCCTAGTGCTCTGAAGTATCCCAAACTGATTTTAGGGGACCTTATTTTCAAATGAGCTGGGGTAGAACCACTCAGCTGTAATAAACTGTAATACACTTCAGAAATCCTATCAGAACTACCTTGCCCTCTCTTGAAATTGCTCTGATTCTTCTTGCAAGTGTGAGCCCCCAATATGATCTTGATATTTTGCTCTCCTTGGGCTCTGGTAGAAACTCTGGCCCCAGATGTGATCAATCTTTCCCACTGCATGCAGAATTTCTTCATAGGACCCAAACAACAAGTGTGATAAGAGATGCAAAGGAGACCCATAGTGTGCTTTCAATGAAAACCCTACTGAAATGGTTTCTGTGGATTACAGATAGGAGAGAGTGGGAACTCTCTGATAAAAATGTCCTCTGGTCTGAACAAAACTTAAAAAAAACATGCTAGGAATTTCCTGGATGAATAGAAAGTGCCACATTCACCACAAAACTTCATTTTAGTTGAAATTTAGAAACAACCCTACAAATAAATAGGCTTGCCATTACATCTAAGGTTCCAGGTACATATACACAGCTGAGAAATCAGTGAGGACATAAAAATGTGAGAAATGAGTTTTTTAAAAAGTTGCACTTAGCTCTGATCATTGCCTAAAGGGATTTTCTTTCTGCTTGAACTTTCTTAACTAAGGAAACATTCAATGAACCCTTTGAAAATGATTAAAAGCAATGTAACTTTGAAATCTATCCTGTATTCTCCTACTTCCACATAATAAAACATTCAGCAAAACATTTAAGTAAACAAAAAATATCTTGCACTTTGATAACATGGTTTCTGATTGCATGAAGTGGATGCAGAATGGCTGGGGTTCAATGGAAAATCCCGTGTGAGACTGGTGATCAGTGGCTGGTGCACAGCCCAAGAGTGAGAGCTGCAAATGAGCAGATCTTGGGAATGTTACTTTTTGGGATTACAACTCCCAGAAACTCTAAGCCTGCATTATCAGTGTCCATGCTGGCTGAGGGAATCCTGGAAAGTGGGGAAGAGAGAGGTGATGTCTTCACACACTGCAAAACTTGTGCTGCAAATTGATCTACTGATGTGCTGTTCATAAGGGAAAGGGAAGACAAGAGGGCTAGATCCAATCCCCCTGCTCCCTCCCCTGGAAAAATGATGAGAAGGTATTTGGCATTTTCAGAAGTTGTGTGTATGTACAGTGGGTCCTTGGTGTCTGCTGGGGTTTGGTTCCAGGACCCCCCGTGGATACCAAAATCCATGGATACTCAAGTCCCATTATAGACAATGGCATAGTAAAATGGTGTCCCTTATATATAACACAAAATCAAGGTTTGTCTTTTGGAATATTTTTTTGTTTTCAGGAATATTTTTAAACCATGGATGATGGAATCCGTGGATGCAGAATCCATGGATATAGAAGGCCAACTATATAATCAGCCCTGGTTTTTGGACAGGTTTGGGGATTTGTGCCAATAGCACTCCCATGTACATACCATTTTTCATCAGTTGAGGAATGTGCAAGCCAGAGCTTGCAACTCTGTGAATCTAGCCTCCTGCAGCAGGCTGGGAAGTTCATTGGGGGAGAAAGACCTCACTGGAGTGCCTATCAGTATCTCCATACTGCACCCCAGTGGGTTTCTTTACTATATCACCTAGGGTGATTAAAACAATCAATCAAAGCAGCCAAAGATACATTTCTTAATGCTATGACAGGATCCCAAAGAGAATCCTATTTCTATAGAAACAGGGTATCGCTTTGCCGTTACTGGCAGAACTGGATGATGATGATGATTTGTACTTACAGAAAATGTCATATTGGATGGCTCCATTTGTTCAATGTAATTGTCTTAACATGCCATGATGTTCATGGAGAGAGCAAGGTGGCAGTTCAGGACTAGCTCCAAGGTGCACATTTGTACTTTTTTTTAGTCCAGCTATTTACAAGAAACATCTTTTTAGAAGAGATTTAAGAAACTTGACATTTGTTCAAAAAGGCCTTTAAAAATGAAGAATCACTTTACTATACTATGAGCAGCAATAAGTGACAAGAATTTTATATCCAATGACCAAGATCCTATAGACTTTAGCAAATCATAAATATACACTAGTGTATTTATGCTTGATCCTGCCTTTACAACTTATGAGCTACCATAAGTGACAACCTTTATTATATCCAGTGGCCAAAATCCTATACACTTTTAGTTTAGCTCATATATGCATATACACTGGCCTAGATATGCTGGATCCCACCACTGTGTGAAGCACTTATATAGGCTGGCCTAGTTATGCTGGATACTGTTATGCACAATCATGGTATAATAGTGCCATGGCCTGGAGCTCAGTTATTGTGCAACAGTCAAGCAGCTCCCTTTCCACAAAGTCAAAAGTGAGAGGGATGCATGTGGGAAGAAACAGCTGCACTAGGGATTGTACATATGCAGCCTTTGGGGAAAAAATGCAATCACTTGTGCATCTCTCTCCCTCTCTCTCTCTCTCTCTCTCTCTCTCTCTCTCTCTCTGGTTTGTTTGTTTGTTTGTTTGTTTGTTTTTGGGTAGGGTAGCATCCCCATAAGATTCTGGCCAATATGACCAGTATAATAAGTAATGTGTATAAAGAGGCCTGGAATGCAATTGCTGCATACACAAAACCCTATTATCTTTCATTCATTCATTCCATTCATTCATGGCACACTTTTCTAAATATCCAGTGGATGTTTCTTTTACTGAGATACTGTCCTCTTCCACTTCACCAACAGTCATGTTGATGCTTAGTTAAATAGAACTACTTTTATGTGTCAGGATGGGGGAACTGAACTGTGTAAATAAACTAGCCATGGATTTTAATGAGCTTGCTGAAGTAGGTACTGGGGGAAAATTTAAATGGTATCCAGCAAGGATAACATCTATGCCTCTTAAATTTTCTGCCTGACTTGTCAAATCCATGTTGCTTCATATTGTAAGGAAAAGGCTGATTCATTTATCTATTTTTTTTAAAAAAAATCCCATAACACTTTCCACTACAAGACATTAAGATTAGAAATTTCTTTGGATTTGGATATCCTAGCATTCAGTTCTGACCAATTTTATGTCAGAAATTCACTGCAACCACATGAAAAAAATCTACTGCTTGCTCTGTGGTTCGAGAGAATGCCATTCTTTAGGCTCTGAAGATTTCTTACCATTAGAATGCAGCCTATTTCAAAAAGGGCAGGATTCATATACCTTGCGTAAAGATAAACTGCATTCAGTGGAATGGAATTGGGAGTAGGATACCGAGAGCTGGCTCAGAATGGAGACAGCAACAGAACTAATGGAAGTCTTAATGCAAAAAAAGAAAAAAAGAAAAAAAGAATAAGTGCTGTTATCATCGTGGCCAATAACCAAAAACGGTGTTATGTAAGTTTCATGTTTTCTTTTCATATGAAACAACATCATTTTCTGTTTCTTCTTCTTCTTCTTCAACACTAGTAAAAGATGCTGGAGTAGGAGAGATATCTGAAATGCATACATGATCCTAAAATAAATGTGCTGGACTATAAATTGCATCTTTCCTACTTCTCCATCCTAATAAGGCTATAGTATCAGGAAGAGGTTACTATTAAACTATGGTCACTGAATTAAATTTGAGATATTTAGGAGTGGAGAACTCCAGATGTTTTTGCCTATAATCCTCATCAGATCTAGACAACATGGCAAACTGGTAAGGCCTTTGGCCCTCTCAAACATCTTATAGACAAAGGTTGCCCACCCACGAGATAAAGCATTTTCACCTCAGATCAGCTATTCCTTAATAGGTAAACCTGCAAAGATTCACATATCCATTGCAATGGGGTAAGTAAATGCCATATTCAAGTTCTTCTGTTTCCTCCACTGAACAGTTCCACAGATGTATCAGGGCTCTGTACTGGAGATATCCATGTTAACATGTAATGATTTGGTAGTACGCATGCCTTTAAGACTGAGCATTAAATTTTAAGACTCATTTGTGGAGGGCAATGGTAAGACCTTTTCATCTAACACTGGGGGGGCGGAGTCATATAAATCAAACCTAGCTTGATATATTTTATGTGGTCCATTCCCCCACTCCCTACAAATATTAATCACTGTACCATCTTGTGAAAATGGAACCCAGTCCTATTCAACTTCAAAAGAAAAGAAAAATACTCAGCTCCTTCTTTCTTGCTGGATGATACTTTGCTCTACAATATCTCATTTTATATTTTAAAATTATAGAGAAGCTTGCTCTAGTTGATTCTAGAGTTCCAGTCAAACTGAGCTTCTGTAGAAGAGAAATACTCGGTACCTCATTGACAATCTAACATGTAAACTGCAAGATAAATCCCTCCTGAAGTGCTATTGGGTGAATGAGTCTCACATTCATTTTTCTCTGTAATTTGCTATTAAAATGAATTAATGCTAGATTGTCTTTGTGACTTGCAGTGAGAAGAACTGTGAATGATCCTGGGAAATTACTGATTCTTATCAAGAGCTTAGAATAAAAGACTAATTTCTTATTTTCTACAGAGACTGCTGCTTGACTGTTTGGAGAGAGAAGCATCACCTTCTTCTATGTCAGACTAGCTTCAAGAAAAGCACTGTTAGCATTCTTGAGGCACAGTGGAAACCTTGTTATTTAAGACAGCATGGGTATATTTCCAGAACCAGCTTGGACCCTGGAGGAAGCACAAGGAAGAATCTGGTGCAAATTGGCCCAATGCAATAGTTAAAAAGGGAAATAAGAAATACAAATGCAAAAGAAAGGTGGTTTTTAAGTATCAGAAGCCATGATGGAAAATAAATATGCATAGATCTATAGGTGCTCTCCGTTTACAGGGTGGGAGAAGGACAGTGACTGGCAGTGTGAAAATCTCAGTAAACCAAAAAAATCACTGTAAACCAGATGGGGCCACTAGGTTGACTCTGAGTGGAAGAAATCAGAGTTGAATTATTAAATAGGGCTAACAGGACAGTGAAGAAAAGTGTGGCCCATAGAAGTTGCAGAAATTAATTTTTATGGGGAAAAGTTTCATTCCTATGGTTATTGTTTTAAAGAAAAAAAGATGTCCTTGATATGGTAAACCTTGCCCTACAAAAGGAGATTAGGCCTGGGGACCATGATCAGGGCTGAGGAGAGAGTGTTGGGTGGGCTCCATAATCACTGGGGTCTGGATATCGGGGGGGGGGCTTGCAACTGGGCCATGAATAAAAAAGAAGCAGTACCTTACAAAATATATTTTGGTATCTCAGAGGACAAGAGAGAGACTATCATGTCTGTTGCTAAATTTAGGCCCTTTGTTTGACTATGGGAGTCCGCTGAGTTTTTGCAATGACTTAATTGTTTAAATAAATGTTATTTATTTAATAACTACATGCCAATTGAGCAACCCGTGGGTGTGGGTTTGCTACTTTGACTCTGTGTCCTGGCAGTCAGAAAGGAAAATCCAATGGTCTGTTTCTCAGACTGTCCTATGGTCCAAATGGTAAGGAAGCAAATATGGTATATTCATATGTAGAAGCTGAATCTCAGTTTGATACTGGAGTTTTCAGCCTGTTGTTTTGATTTGTATGTTGTTTTGGGCTACCTGCTCCTCTTCCATTCTTGATCTGGCCCTCACTGATTTCCTGTCTCATATGTTTAGGATAACAGCACTAGGCTTCTAGGACTTATGATCATTATTGTTATATCCTTAGAGCATGTTGTTACGATTGTTTTTAAACAAAATCAGATTACTTGAATACACCTGATGGACAAGGGGGTATACATTTTTAAATATTAATGGGTTGTTTTATGTATTTATTTAACAAGAGCTCAAGGTTGACAGTGATATACTAGAAAGATGGATAATAGTATATACATTATTCTTTACTTCCTATCCCACCCTATCAGTGGCCACCTAAATCCAGTTTGAATTTGAATAAAGATATTTTACACCAGTGCTACTCAAAGTGGTAGTCCATGAACTGGCGCTGATCCATGAGCCATATGCTGCCTTGGTGAGTTTCCAGGAAGGAAAGGAACATTTATAGCCAATGAGCACAAATATAGTACCAATGCTTGGTATAATGGGTGGGGGGAGAATACCAGTCCCAGACAGAAAACTTGAGATGCATTGCCTTGTAATAATTCTATAAGATGCACAAAAGTAGTCATTGATGAGTCTTCAATGAAAGAATAAATCTGAATTGTTCATAGTGTTCATATACTCATCCTTCTCTGATTCCTGACATACTACAGAATTAATTCTTCATTCCAGAACAACAAGGGCAGGTACATTCTGATGTTGTGGTTTTTTCCCTTGCTATGGATTTAAATTCCATATAGCTTGGCAAATAATTCTGGCATGCCTTCCACCTTAGTTCACTCTCCTACTAGTGAGTAAACATGGGGAAAATGCCGGAGCTAGCTCTGATGGACACTCCCTCTCACTCACCCACACACACAATATTTCTCAGCATGCAACCCTAGGTGCATGCCTCTGTTGCTGAGAAGCATGAGTGGGAAGCTACTATTGCCCTTATGTCTTGTGTATGGGCCTCCCAGAGGCATCTCTGCCTGCTTGGAAAGAGAATGCTGTAGTTGAGAGTCCTTTGGTAGATGATCCAGCAGGCCTCTTCTTATGTTGTCAATAACTTTCTCATCTAATCATTGCCCTCTCTTCCTGAGGAGATGTGATCAGCCTTGGTCCCATGAAATTCCATTGTGGTGTAGTGATTAAAGGATCAAGACTATGTATGAATGGTTCAAATCCCAACTCCCAAAGGGAGCCCTGGTGGTGCAATGGTTAAATGCCAGTACTACAGTCACAGCAGTGCAAGTTTGATCCCTGAGGGCTCCAACATTCACTCAGTCTTCCATACTTTCATAAGTCAGTAAAATGAATACTCGGCTTGTGGGGACAGTTAGCTAACACACATTGGAAACTGCTTAATGTGGTGTAGATGTGTAAATTGCTATTGCTTAACAATTTGTAAGCCACTCTAGGAGCCTTTGTGGCTGAAGAGCAGGGTATAAATGCATAAATAAATAAATAAACTCAGCCGTGATATTTATGAGGGGATCTTGGGCCAGCCTTATGCCCATTCCCTCCTACACAGAGTAAGTGTGGGGAGAAAGCAGAGAAGAACTACAACTGCTGCCCCAAGGTTCTTGGAGAAAGAATGGATTAGAAATGTGATAACACTATTATTATTATTATTATTATTATTATTATTATTATTTTCAGTCAGTGTTACAGTCTAATGGTGTGAATTATAACATTTGGAGGGAGGGCAAGAAGGGGATCTGGGAAAGAGAGCAAGACCTGTTTGGTTTCATCAGATCTTAAATGCACAAAGTATATGAGGAGAAAGCTTCAATGCCCAACTCTGCTCTGCCTATGTTTTGTATGCAGGCAAGCTACTATATTTGACTGAAAGTAAAGTTTAGCCCTGTCTAATTACCTCTGCAGATCCACTTGCAACTCCATCCCCATAAATAATTTAGTTGCAAAATTGTGGGAGGAAAACTGCACTCATAAAGCCAGGAGACTTGATTTTAGCCCTGCTGAAAATAATTTATGAACTGTGCTCCATCTAACAGAGCAACACACCGTATGTGTGCCATGGAACACCTTTCTCTTGAAGTATTGTCAAGAATACTGTCATTGATAAAACTTGAGCTTTCCAGAATGATTTGCAAGAGTTCCAGAAGGCCCGGCTTTAAGTCAGTTTAATCCAATTAACCTCCAATTAATTACATCAGTGTAAACCCAAGTTCCCTGTTACAAATGGTTTCTGAAACAGGCTGTTAAAATGCCATTAATGCTAAACATTACTTGACACGATTGTTTCTATTTGATTTAAAGCAAAAGAGAGACCAGTTTAATTTGTGCCAGAGCTTAGCCCTGGAAGTTTTCTGCCATGCCAGAGGTTACCTCTGGAACTGGAAGAAGTAAAAAGAGATGAAAGTATACAGACAGATCTAGAGTGCTTTTTCATCCCCTGTTAACTAGAGTTTCTCCTCATATCCAGTAATTAGCAGGGAGGACATGCAGATCAGGGAAGGCTGTTCCCTAAGAGAATATATACCCCAGCATATTTTTTTCCACTCTGCACCTTAAGCACTGGAAAGGTCAAACAATGATGTTTATATGTTTCCATCAGTAGTTTTGTAAGCTTTGTCCTGATGAGCAAAAAAATAAAAATAAAAATAAAAATAAATTTTAAAAAAAGAGCTGTTATTTTAAAAAGCCTTTAGTACTTTTAGTGAACATTCCTCAGGAGTACCCTGTGCAGTTTGGTCCTACACTTCCTAACTATTTATTCCCTTCACACAGCTTGAAATATTGCACCCCAATCCTAAGCACACTCAGAGAAAGCATAATATAACATCTGTAGTGTCAGACAGGGACATCCAGGCTAAAATCCCCTCTGAAGCATGAGGTTCCTGAGTAAACATGGAGAGCAGCTACTATATCTCAAACTAACCTACCTCATAGGATTGTTGTGAAGATTGGAAAATGTGGGTGAGGGAGAAAATCATGTATGCCATTAAGAAATGATAATAATGGGTCGGATCCCATTTAGTCAAAGCTTGAGTACTTACAGGCATACTTTGATCAGATCTATGAGATCAGTGAGACTTAAGTTAGTCAGGGCTCCCTGAAGCACAATAGATTGAAATGGCTTTGAACGGACTTAAGTCTATATCTAACCTAGCAACAAGTTGAAGAACTTCCACATATGTAAGGACTGGAACAAATAACTGTGTATATCCAAGTGATAACTTGGATAGATTGTATAATGGGACTGCTACTGTGTAAGATGCTTAGAGGAGTGTCAAATGTTTGTGCTTTGAATCCTTTTCTCAGGACAAAGGAGCCAAAGCGACGCCATGGTATATGTATCTTTAGTACCTTTCATTCATTTCAAAGTCAAGGGTAGAGCAGTTGCTAGGAAGTAAAGCTCTCATCCAAAGGGAGTTTCTATTGTACTAAGAACACTGTCTCCATTAGCTGAGTGCATCTGGATGCTTTTCAATTTTTAATTTCATTTTCAAATGTGTGCAACCAGAGTGGCATGCTGCCTGTCATTTGAACAATCAATTTCCTGCAAGCAAAATCCATCTTGTTAGATCTATAATTTCTTCTAATTGTACCTGTGACAAAAAGGGATGGGAGCCTGTTCTCTCTCCTCCATTTGTTTGGTCCAAAGATGTCTTGGCAGCAATGACTGGCAGACTCATAGAAATAAACAACTTTGCTGCATGACCAACCAATGCCCTTGCTTCAAAAGTGGAGAAGTGGGAGGTGTCTAAATCTCCCTTTTAACCACCACCACCCATTTTCATCCTTTCTCTTGGACACTTGGAAAATCTGAAAGCTCTATAATGTGATGAAGTGGACAAAGCAGACAAAATAGCTTACTTTATATAGAGATACCAGAAAATAAAAGGATAATTTTTGTACACAGCTAGAACCAGACCTGACTTCTTTGGACCAATGTCAACTGGGGGGGGGGAAATAAGGTGACAGTAACCATCTTGCTCTCGGATATAGTTAAGGCTGCCATTTTTCTTTCTAAATTGACACTACCTCATGATGTCACCTGATATGCAAACATGTCAATGATGGATCTTTTACTGTATGGAGATAAAAGGATAAACCTGTTTCAGTCCAAATCAGAGAGGAGCCACTGAAATAAATGAGCCTGATTTGCATTCATTTACAAAAGACCCACTGATGTCAATGGGTCTATTCTAGATGAGACAAACATTGGATTTAGCCCAAACAAAATATCCCCTTAATTAATTTCTGTGTACATTTCAACTTTGGTTAAGGACACAGCAGCAAGCCCAGTTAAACAAGAAGTTGCACCCTGGCAACAGTCCAGAATACATGTGCAGTGCTGTATCTTCATGGATACTAAATTTTTATTTCTGCAGCTCCCTTTACTGACTCTTTAGATCTTTTTAAGCTTCCCAAAGATTAAAGAGGTGATAGGCCAACTGTAACTCAGGTGTGAATACCAAGCATTTTACTATTTTGTGTACACAGCCTTCTGGAATGCAACCACTGAAGGTTCAGATGTTATCTGCTAAGCTGAGCAGTCTGTGGCCCATCAACATCTGTGGTGTGCAGACAGAGCCAACTCTGATCTCCTTTCTCACCTGAAATCAAGACTAGAAAAAGAAGAGGGTGGATGCTTAATCTGTACATAATTCTACAGAGGATAACGGATCACCCAATGATTGGTGGTATTTCTATTTGAGGGAACACATAGTTCAAAGGACAGGAAAGTACGTGTTATGGAGATGTATATATACACTCTTTCCTGGTGTAAACTGACATGACATGATTTCTTTCTTTCAAAATCATGGGTGCCTGCCTGTCCTGGCCGTCTCTTCAAAGGAATGAGATTAAAAGAGAACTCAAGAAGGCATGCAGTTTAGAAAATCACCACCCACCACAAGCTCTGCCCAGATACAGGACAAATTTTCCCTACTTTAGCAGTGCCTCACTCATACTGCACATGGCTTCCAAGAGTTGATTTCCATGTGCATGTGGCATTGCAAGTTATGTTTGGAGATTAACAAATGAATGCATTGTTAATCCTCTTATTTCAAGGAGATAAAAACATATATATTCAGATACAGATAGATAGATAGATAGATAGATAGATAGATAGATAGATAGCTTGTATATAGTGTGACTAGAAATGCTTCAGTGAATCAGGCAAATTAGGCAGTACTCTAGCGATGGATTAATTTTTTGTGGCCTAACAAATTATTATCATTATTATTTTATTCCTTTATCATGTAGACTCTCATTCCATAGATTGTAATAAAGGTGATTTTCCTTGCCCTGGTACCATTCCTATAGATGATACTTCCGCAACAGTTCAGATTGCCAAGGATGTTTTCTTTCTGGAAACCTGTCTGGGATTTTGATTTTGAGGAAATCTTGGATGCATTTTTCTAACTCTTCCTCAATTGAAAGCTTTTCTTTCACAGCTTTTTTTTTACTAGAGTTGGACTCCCTAGAGCCAGAAGTGAGAGTTCGGAGCAGGTCACTTTTCCTCCGAATATCAGACTGCTGAAGTAGCTGCACCGGGCCTTTCTTGATTGGCCGATCCAGAGTCTGTATGTTGGACTGGCGGCTGACTGGACCACAGATGACAGTCTCTTGAGGAGAACTGGCTTCCGATTGGCTGTCACAGCTGGAAGTGGAGAGTTCATTGCAGGATGTGCCACTTTCACCTTCTTTGTCCCCTTTGCCATTTTTGCAGCAGCATTCACAGTGTGACGAAGACCACCTGGAAGGCTCGCCTACAAGGGCAAACAAAGGACATGCCAAGGTTACATTTTTATAGACCCACTAAGAACCAGGGAAAAACATAATGCAGTCATCATTCATATGCTAAGAAAAAAGGATTACATGGCCTTGAGTTCACCTGTTAATATTATTGGCAAGAGAGATGGGAGTTTCTGGATGAATGCTAGGCAATGGGGAAGTGAAGAAGAAAACAGAACATCCCTCCCATCATTTTTATTTTTATTTTATTTTTATGTGTAGGAGCAGCAACATCAGCTGCCAGGGCACCAGGCTAGCTGACAGACTTTCCTTGCTCTGGCAAGAATATGAGGTGATAATGAGGCTTTCAGGTTTTTATTATGGCTCATCACCGATCATCACCAAGGAAGTTAGAGAAAGAGTAAGTGATCATCAAGCAGAGGCAAGGCACTTCTTTTCTTTGATGGAGTTGCAGCTCCACGCTCTCCAGAGATCAGCACATGAGGCTGTTTTGCTGTGGCAGTAGCATAATAAAAAGAAAGAAAGAACATATTGCTTTGAAAACATTGAGTATCACACCTCCCTTCTTTCGCACAACTGTGCTGCTTTTCGAAGCCCTCGAGTGTGATAAGTCTCTTTGCTTCAATGCTGGCATGAGAGCAGTCAGTAGCAGGACAGGGCCTGATTTTGCTCCCTCCCTCTTGCTATTCCAAAGCAGGCTAACTCCATGCCTGTCTGGTTTTTTTTTTTTTTTCATTTTTATCTTTCCTGTGTTTGCATAATTATGGCAAAAACTATTTAAAAATTAGACAATTATTGTTATTTTATCATTTTGCTGCAATTATGCAAACACTGCAAAAATAAAAAATAAAATAAAAACTGACAAACATGGAGTTAGCCTGCTTTGGAATAGTGAGGGGGACGGAAGAAAATCAGGCCTCCATGACTGTTCTAATGCTGGTATTGAAGTGAATAGACTTACCATACCAACGAACTCCTGGAATCGCACCAGTATTGGGAGTCTATTGACAGGTTTTCCCCATCAATGAAAAGGAGCACCACACTAACGGCGATTGCATACTTGCAACAGGACAGCAAGGATGTCGTGTGATAAAGTTCAGCCATACTCGTACAGCTACTATCCTGCTTTAATTCTGGGTTTTGTTTTGTTTTTTTCCCTCATGTGATAATCTCCCCTGTTTAAACAGCCACATGTCTTGGCAAAGACTGGTTGTGTTTCTTAGGAAAATGCAAGGATAACTTTCAGAGCACTGCCTATCTTTTGCTAAGGGTGTTCTACAATGCTGTCAGACGTAAGCACCACTGAATGAAATGGAGCTCACTGCTAAATAACTTTGCAGAGGATTTCAGTCATCTGTCTGTGTTTTATGATGAATTTTCATCCAGAACATTAACATGGCATGTTAAATTATTTTAAATATAGAGAACGATGTGGCAGGTGGGGGAAGAAGTAGTGCATGTATTTCCTGGGGCATGATTGTGGGTTATAGTTGGAATTACGGCTGCGGGGGTTGCACAGGAATATTTACCACTCCGCTACTAGCATTGATGTTCTGCTGGGAATAAAACAATACCAGTCTTTGTGGTTTGCAATCAGCCTGCTGGAAGCCCCTAGTATTAAAAAAAGAGGACCTAAATAAAAACGAATGCTTATGACTGAAATCCTCTGACAGTTGCATGCATTTAGATTTTACCATAAACAATAAAACTTAAGTGAGCATAAGTGGGTGCAACACTACAAAATAAATATGCCTTAATTGGTTTCTTGATTCTCATTAAAAGAAAAGAAAAATTAGCTGAAGATCTGCCCAGAGTTTAAAAATAAATAAATCTATGACCAGAGAAAGAACCCAAGCAATTTAAACAAAAAAAAAGGGGGGGGGCAGAGAAAGAAACCTTTTTTTTTTCTTTTTGAATGAAATACTGAGTTAATCATGGATTTAAATGTCACCCATTTTTAAGGAAAACATAATTATCACTTCCAACCGGGGAAACCATAACCTTCATTCAGATCAAGCCAAATATAATTGAGTTTGCTGAGTAGCTAGCTTCATATGAGTGAAGCACCACACGTAAGTGAGAAATTAGGACACTGTTTTGAGAGCTGCAAGTCAAGGAAGATGATAATCTGTTTTGTCTTTCAGTATAGTGTAAAGGCAAGTTACCAATTTGTTTTATCACACTCCAGTATGAATGAAAAAAACACTACCCAACAATCAGGAATGGTTTCTGCCAATAGGAAGAGTTTTAGGCAAACTCCATCCTAAGGGCTTCCTCTCCCATCAACCTCCAAAGTACCAAACTTGGTTGAAAGGTGAATTTTTAGCCAAAATTGTAACATCATACCATTTCCTATTTGGCTGAGACACTTCCCAGCAGCCTGACAGAAAAGGCACAGGTGTAAAACCTGGTCTCCAACACCTAACCCAATTTATGAAATTCCTATGTGACCCCATAACATAAAAACCTCTTGACAGTTTTCACCCTGTTGTCCAAATATGCCATACTCTCCAATATTTCACAGATGAAAACCAGGAGACATGTAGAGTTTAGTCAAGATGGCCTGGAGAAGAGAAGGTTAAGAGGTGACATGATAGCCATGTTTAAATATTTGAAGGGATGTCATATTGAGGATGGAGCAAGCTTGTTTTCTGCTGCTCCAGAGACTAGGACACGGAGCAATGGGTTCAAACTACAGCAAAAGAGATTCCACCTAAACATTAGGAAGAACTTCCTCACAGTAAGAGCTGTTTGGCAGTGGAATGCACTGCCTCAGGATGTGGTGGAGTCTCCTTCTTTGCAAGTTTTTAAACAGAGACTGGATGGCCATCTATTAGGAATGCTTTAATTGTGTATTGCTGCATGGTAGGGGGTTGGATTGGATGGCCCTTGTGGTCTCTTCCAACTCCATGATTCTACGAAACTATTAATGAAGAAGAACACACAACCTAAGAGAGGGTGCAGCAGTTTGCTTTTGCCTGAGCCTACAGGGAAGGGCAAGACTCCAGCCCCTCCTGTCCTCTTCCCACTGGCTGAATTAATTGAGTGCAAACTGCTTTGGCCCTTTGAACTCAGTTTTCAACAACTGAGGAGGAAAGAGAAACTTGGACATTTTAAAAGCAGCTGAAAAACTTGAATGAAAGAGGATTAATCAGGTCTGTTCTTCCCAAATCAAGACAAGCCATCATTTATAGAAACAAGTGGAAAATAGCTTCTCTCCCCCACCTTGCTACTTGTTCTTCCCTTTTCATGAAGCAGCCCAACAATCTATAAATTCTTTGGCCAATTTAATTTATAGACTTGCTTTGAGAGTTCTTCTTTATTTAATATCTGGGGGGAGAGGGGGGAAATTCAATAATGGCTAAATTGATTTTTTTAAAAAAAGCCCCAAAATCCTTCTTCTTCCAGAAAAGACTTTACACACAAAAGCTTAGTTAAAAACAGATCATGTGGATGTTTGGAAAGTGCACCTATGAGCCATATTGATTTACAAGTCCTTAGTTTGCAGTTGACATTTTAACTCAATTGTAATATAGCGGGTGGAACCTATTATTTGCTTCCAAAAAGGGGACAATTTAGAAGAACTCCTGATCACAGGATGATTTATACCAAAACACAACTGCTAACTTTCCACAACCTTAAAAAAAAGTAATAACAGCCCAAGAGCAAAGTAACCGATAGAGATGGATGTGACTGGGCTTTTGACAGATATAGTCAGATATAAATATTTGTTGTTTTTCCCCTCGGCACCTGTACAATACCAGAATCACAGCAGCCATGAACAAGCTTTTGAGGTTCATTTTCTAATCCATTCTTTCCTGCTCTAAATGCAAAGCTCTGTGTTTGTGTATGTGCCTTCAAGTCACCTGTTGACTTATGACAACCCCATGCATATCATAGGGTTTTCTTAGGCAAGGAATACACAGAAGTAGTTGCCAATTTCTTCCTCTGAATTATAGCCTACAGCACCCGGTATTTGTTGGTGGCCTCCCATACAAGTGCTAACCAGGGCTGACACTACTTAGCTTCCAAGACAGGATCTGGTGTCTTTAGGGTATTTAGGCAGAACCCATAAATCTCACTTTGTCCAACTTACACTTTATACATTCTGCAGTATCAAATGACAAAAGTTTTGGCACTTCAGAATGCCTGCAGGATGTTGCCTGGCTGAGTGATCTGCCATTTCTGAACACCCCACTTTTAGAAATATAGCAGGTCAGGGTGAAGGTTAGACTGAAGTGTTTTCTGGGACACTTTCCTATGTATAGAAACATAATTTCAGATATGTCATACTCCCACTTGTCACAAGAATTGTTCAGGAGAGTCTTTGCTAAGAAATTCTGCTGAATGCAAAGCTGCTGTTGCTCTTCATGAGTATAGCACAAGATATAAGGGAGAATTCATTTTAATGAGGTTTTGATAAGCATTTACTGTGGCCCCTTGTGATCCATGGGCTTGGGATCCACAATTTTGAGAGACTGTGGATTGCCACGTCCTATATTTGAAATGGCAGTGACATCTACGTGGATGCGCTGAAGCATCGATATGCATATCTCTGCCATTTAATATTATGGGATGCAATCATCCGCCTTTTTTTTTTTTTTTTTTTTTTTTGTCATCCTGGGACTGAATCCCCATGGATCTGGGGGGCCACTGTACCGCAATGTACAGATTTCTTTTTATTTAGGATGGAAAGAACCTGAGATTTAAAATACTGAATGTGAGAGACACCAAAGCTTAAAGATTCTTCCATTCAGGCCCTAGGAATTCAGTACTTAAAGGCTCTCTCTCTCCATCCCAACTGCCATTGCTGTGTCCACCAGAGGGAAAGAAGAACAGGCAGGCACAGCTCCATCATGCCTAAGCCCAGAAGCAGATGAAAGGCCTTCCCTCCATGCCAACTGCCACTCCTGTGGCCTCAGAGGGAGATAACAGCAGCCAGCATCTACTGGACTACTCACTGCCATCCTCTTTTCTTTGTGTGTCTGTGCCTTTTTAGACTGTAAGCCTGATGGCAGGGAACTGTCAAATTAACATTTGTAAACTGCTCATGTAAAGAGCATTGATGGAGCTAGATAAATACATGATAATGATAAACATCTGGATTTGTATCTTTTGGTATTTAGCCATCTTAGTGAGGACTTAAGGTTGCTACCTCTTTTATTTTTTCCTGAAAAGCTCCTTATCTTTAATATCTATATGGTAGGCAAGCATAACATGGTCTTCTGCATGTTCAAAACCATTGGACCGCTTGCATTTGGCTGGAACACATAAGATTAAATTTCAGTTTTTGCAAAATAGGACTTTACCAAAATGTGCACATTTATTCATATTTAGACTGGAAAAGAATTTGAGATTTAAAATATTATTAAATCAAGAAAGAGAAAGAGAAACAGAAAGGAAAATCTCCATTACTTGATGATCTTTCTTGCCAGCTGATTGTTATAATGAATGATAAGAATAAATACAGTAGCTTAGTAAACAGGATGGCTGCTGTACTGTATCCACTTACCTATAAGGATGTAGACCAGATTTTCTGAACAGAAGTGTATATATGTGTGCATAGGACTGTACTGCATTTTTATTTATTATTTTATTTTAGGTATTTATACTCCACTCTTCAGCCACAAAGGCTCTCAGAGTGGCGTACATATTGTTAAGCAATAACACACATCCACACCACTTTATAGCCTTCTAGGTACTCTCTAAGTGGTTTCCAATGTGTGTCAGCTAATTGCCCCCACAGGCCGGGTACTCATTTTACTGACCTATGAAAGGATGGAAGGCTGAGTGATCCTTGGAGCCCTTGGGATCAAACTTGCAAGGTTGTGGTTGCAGTACTGCCATTTAACTACTGCACCACCAAGGCTACTGCATACCATCTCCAGCTTGGCAGTTACTTTTAAAAATAACTTGCTGAAACCATCCATAACTGAGGAGTAGGATGATGTTCCGTACCTCAGGGCATATTCTACCACTACTCAGTTATAGTTTGCTTCACCATATCCTTATATTTGTTCTTCTTATGTCACATTCTATGCTCTATTACACAGAAATAACAAGGTCATGTGTAGCAAGCTATGGCAGGGAGATGTTCAGAGATGACACATCTTTCCCATTCAGTAAAAACATTTTTAGAATACAGGCGTTATATTCACAGAGCCAATGTGGGATAGTGGTTTCAGTATTGGACTAGAATTCTGGGAGAACAGGATTCAAATCCCCAATCAGCCATGGAAATCCACTGGGTCAGCTTGTCACACTCTCTCAGCATTAGAGGAAGGCAATGGTAACCCTCCCTTGAATAAATGTTGCCAATAAAACCCTATGGAGATTATCAGATGGGGACAAAAATAGCATGCCTGGCTCGCAATATCCTCTCCCACTCCCATCCCATCCCCATCCTGGCACAGTCACAAAAACTTTCACACTTTCCTTAATCCTGTGACACTCCCTCCCCCTCAGCATCCCAGGAGTGATGGAGCTCTCACGGAGCTGCATTCAGTCCCTTGTTGAAATCCCGGGCCATTCTCAGGAGAGGATGAGTGCTCAGGAAATTCAAAATTAAAACAAAAAATACACTTTAAAAAATAAAACCAAGCACATAAATATACTTAAAAGTTTACAAGTAACACAGGTAGGGTACAAAAAAAAATGTGTCACTTACCTGGATCTCCCGATCGCACCCGGGAGTGTTCTTGCATAGACCTCCCAGTGATGCTGGCATTCCACCAGCATAATGGGGCACTTTTTCACTCACCGATTGTTCCATGACAGAAACAGAATGAGTGATCTATTGATGGCTTAGCCGATCAATAAAAAGAACCACTGGGGAAATGGGAGCAGTATGGGAGCATAACGATACAGGGGCAACGTAGTGTGAAAAACAAGCCCTTTCGTGATCTCCTGGCGTCATTGTCATGCCATATTCACAGAGTCTGATAATCTCCTATAATGGGGTCGCTATAACTCAGAGTCAACTTGAAGGCACAGAACAACAACAAAGTTATATTCACTGCAATAATTATTAAGAGATTCTAACCATGGACTTCTTACGAGCAAGAAATATGTGGTACATTGTCAGGTTCCACTAGGTATATACTATATTAAATAAATAAATAAATAAATAAATAAATGGTGTATGTGCTTTTTTCAAACTGAAGCCATAAAATTATTGGCTATTATTGGGAATGATAAGCTACACTCTTCAAATAACAGCATAATTTTGGAGCAGGAAGTTATATAAAATACACTTCAGAAAATGTATCAATTTATGAATAAAAGGGCAAGGGAATGCAGGAGGAAGGAAAGCTACACAAAGCACAGTTACATAATCTCTAAAACTAGTTCAGGCCCTTAACTTGACTATGCTAGTTTTCATGATTCAGTTCTTTAGCCTGCATAATGAAGTTAAAATTAACTCAGTGTCAGTATAATCCTGTTTCATTGAATATACAGTAATGTCTATCTATTTACAAACATTATGTGGCACATAACAGTTCATTTCTGTTCTGCCATTAGTTTGCTCATTTAATGGTGATAAAACACATAAAATAGTATTACACAGACACATTCCATTTATATTTTTTGTTCTCTTTACTGGCCATTGGAAGACTGGCCACAAATACACATGCCCGATGCTTTAAAATGAAAGAAAAATATCCCAGTTTGGCTAAGGATTTTTTCAGATGTCGATCTGTAGCACAAGCAGCCTCATCCCCGTTGCGAGGCTGCTGCGCGGCAGGGGGACAGTTTCAGATGACGCTGTCCCCTGCCGATACTGTTGCGGAAGAGCTGGGAGGCTGCAGCGCCATATTTGGCGATTTTCTAGTCACAGTCAACTTCCCCCTGCCGCACAGCAGCCTCACAACAGGGACGAGGCTGCTTGCGCTACAGATCAACATCCGAAAAAGTCCTAAGATTATCTGTGTCTTGTTTTGGTTTAGGCTGCTGTATCTGTAAATGCATGAAAGTTTCAGAATTCATAAATATTTTAATGAGGGAGCTGCACACTTTAGTGCTTATGTAGGCCAAGTAAGTGATGTATACATAATCTTAGCCAAAGCCAAAAATCAAAAGAAATGTTGTTGTTGTTGTTTTGGTAGCACCACGTTATACTCATGTACTGCCCAATATCAGTTTTTTTAATTGAGGTTTCTCATAAGCCCAAATATGTTCTTCACATTGTTGGCTAAATTCCAGCTCTGTGCCTGAATCTTGGCCAATTGCAAGATGCTTCGTCTTGCAGTTGCCAGCTTTCATCGAATCTTTGATACGTCACTCTTTGAGTCATAGAAACCCATCTCAATGTTGCCAGTAAGCAAGCAATATTCTTTTTCTGTAGCAGTGGTACACTTAAGCCTGATCAGTGGGCACACAGCAGAACAATTGCAACAACTGCCCCCAGCCACAGATCTCTTTGACACTGATGAACCATGACATCTAGGTGAAGAGGCCTAGAGATCTCAAAACCCTGCTCTGGTTTTATGTGCCCTATTGGTTGGTTGGTGTTGGACTATGAAGATTATCAGATGGACCCTTTGGGTCCGTTTCTATCTCACTAAGCTCCCACCCGCCCCTCTCCCATTCCTGACACGGAATAAAGGAAAAAGGTTTCACACACTTACCTTTATTCTGTGGCAGGAACAGGCTCCCCGTTCCTTCCCTGCCCGGTCGTAAATGCAGCCGTTGCAAGGCTGCTTTTATGACTGGGAACTCAAATCCCGGCCATTCTCGCGAGAGAACGTCCGGGAGGGAAATTTAAAAAGAACCTGCCCCCAGCTGTCAAAAAAGAAAACAACCACAAAAACACATTTTAAAAAGAAAGAGCTACCTGGGGAGGGGAAAAAGATTTTTTTACTTACCTTTTCATCCCGATCATACCTGGAAGTGTCCAGCAGGGACCTCCCGGTGACGTCATGATCCGTTGTCATCCCTGGAGCACAATAGGTCCTCTGGTCACTTGCCCATCATCCCGTTATATAAATGGAATGGGCCTCTTAGTCATGGATTTTTCTGTGAGTAAGAGGAAATGGAGGAGGAACAGGAGCAGAACGGGAGCATCCCAGAACAGGGACGATGTTGTGTATAAGGTAAGCCTTTTAGCAACCTTCTGTTGTCCCTGTTCTGGGATATTTTACCCGTGTGATAATCTCCTATGACTATGGAGACCAGGGTTCAAATCCCACTCAGCCATGAAAACCCATAGGGTGACCTTGGGCAAGTCGCACACTCTCTGCCTCAGAAAATACCATGATAGGGGTCACCTTAGGGTCACCATAATTTGGAAACAACTTGTAGGCACACAAGCACAATTGGCTGGCTTAATATACATTTTGGAAGTGTTATAAGGAAAACATTTTTAAATACAGTCACTCCCACCTTCAGCTGTGGTGCTCAGGGCCACTTTAAGAGCCCTGCAGTGCCTGCAGCCACATTGGGGGGGTTCATTGTGGGGGGGCATCGTAACCCTTCTCGTGCAAAACCATTATTACTAATAATCTGAATAACTATACTGTGAATAGGTTAGGTTAGGTTAGGTTACATTGACCTGAGATAAACATATGGCCCCCCCAAAATAAAGCGTTGCAGGGCCCCCCAAAATTCGGTCCTGGTGGTGCTTCTACGTAATGTCCAGCAGGGACTGAAGCATGGTTAGATGGACAAACTAGAGTTTATGCATCTGACTGTGGGTTGGAAACTGCATAAGTTTGCCTTTGGCATTATGAAGAAATGTTACTCAAACAAGCTAATATCCTGGTATGTTCCTGTATATTTATTATAGTTCTATATTTTTGTTCTATATTTTTCAGAAGATTTTTTATTATATAACACCAATCTAAATAAAAATCAATGTAGCTGATGTCATACCTGGTGATGAATTATTTGTAACTTGTATTACTTTTGATTCTGTGATGCTAACTAGCATAGTAAACACAGTCCTGTGCCTGATGTGTGATTGGCGAAAAGGTCAAACCAAGAAAATAAACTGTAGGAGAATGTTCTGACAACAGGTAAACAGTCTGAATCAGCAGATGGCTGAGACTATTCCACCTTTGAAATGCTGATTTGTGTCTCTGGGAGGTGTGTGTGTGTGTGTGTGTGAGAGAGAGAGAGATCTGATTAGGAGGAGGAAGATGATCACAGCAAAAGAATAAAGGCATTAACCCCAGCCCAGAGGTTTCTTTCCAATAAAGCAACTGCCCCCGAAACTTTTTGGAAAAGTCTATGTAAAACCTCACCTAGGCACCTGAAGTCCATGACCCTTACCCCAATGCCAATGAAACTAAAGCATTCTGACTAAAAGTGACCAAGATATGGACATACAGGGAATAAAAGGTCCACTTTAGACAGGCTGGGAACTAGGTGAGTGGGAAAGCCATTCCACTGGAGCCAAGCCTACTGGACAGGGATCATTCATCTTCTCTTCCCATCTAGGCACACTTTCCCTTGGACCACCCACCCAGTCTGAGTGCTGGAAGAGTGTGTGTGTGAGAGAGAGAGAGAAGAGAGAGAGAGAGACTGTGCAGATTTTCAAATGGGGCCAAATGCCCTGTTCCTGCTCTGCAAGCCCCTCTCCTGTTCCTGCCATGGAATAAAGGTAAGATGTTAACTTACCTTAATCCTGCAGCAGTAATGTCCTCCCTCTCCCCTCAGCTTCACTGCTGTAAAAGCAGCTGCTGTAAATGAGAATAAGCAGGAGGGAAATTCAAAAATACCCCCGCCAGCTGTCAAAAAAGAAAAAGAAGCCAAAAATAAAAAAAATAAAAAATACAAGTAACCCGGGGGGGGGAAGGGTCCAACTTACCTGGGTGTCCTGTTCCTGGGTCCAGAATGGAACTCCCTCCCATGGCTGTCATCATGGGAGAGGAACGGGACACCTTTCAGACCACCCATGATTTTGTGACAGAAACAGAACAGGTGGTCCAAAAACGATGTTTCCCCGTGATGAAAATATCACAGGGAAATCTGGAATAGGGATGGGGGAGACACGGAAAAGGGTCAATGTCTTCTGAAAAGAAGACTTTTTTCCCAACCTTGTTCCATGTCTCCCACAGATTTAAATGCGGGTCTGAAAATCTCCTGTATCTCTGTGTGGATTTAAGGGCCTTGCTATTCTACACTTTCTGACATTCTCAAGCAAATCTCTCTGTGTGAGTCTCTTTCTCTCCCCTCCTGCCTCTGTTAAGTTTCCACTCATTCCCCACAACTTCCCTCCTTCCTTCAGCTTAGACTCTCCCCTAAACCCATTTCCTCCCATCTTACTCTTTTAGGCAAATAATGTGCCCTATTCTCCTTCTCCCTTAATCTGTCTCCTTGCCCTTACCCATTCCAGACTCACTCCTCTCCTTCTCTCATTCTTTTTCAAGACTGCCTAGATCTTCTGACAGATCCTTAGAAGACATAGATAGGGTGTGTTCTGATTACCGTACTGCATATGCCTTTATAGTATATTGCAACGTTACTATAAATTGTATTTAATTCACTTTAATAGGAATCATAGAATGATAGAATTGCAGAGTTGGAAGAGACCACGAGGGCCATCCAGTCCAACCCCCTGCCACGCAGGAAATCTTGATCAAAGCATCCCCGACAGATGGCCATCCAGCCTCTGTTAACTCCCACCACACTCTGAGGGAGTCTTGGTGTCATTGATTAGGTGGTCATATATTAATTGGAGAGGAGCAAAAGATGCCCTAGTTCAGGGCTGAGAGAAAAGACCATCCTTGGAAAAAATATATTATACCTTAGTCTGGAACTTACACACACACACACACACTTCATTCCAGGTAAAAGAAGAGTCATCAACCCAACATAGAAGTGACTGAGCATCCTGCGTTCTCATTTGTTGGAACTCACTCTTCCATAGACTGAGCCTGAGAATTAGAACTGCAGCATAGTAATAATACTAATTTCGTTGTTCTACCTCACTTGTTTTGTGCAAGTCTGCTGTTTGACAATGGCAGTTTTACAACTGTATTTGAGAACATCACTTAATCAGGTTAGGGCCGTCTGTTGCTGAGCAGCTGCTGGGTCTTGCTAGACTGATTTGGTAGCCTAAGTGTTTGGAGTCTAAATCTACCATCAGTTTCATTGTTTTATTTATATACAATGACACACTATGATAAATGTGCAGTTCAGTTAATTATGGCCTTCTCACAGGTTACATCCACTTTTTAATTTAGATCAGAATGGGATCATTTCCTAGCACCTGATCTTGCCTTCCCTCTTCAGAAGGAGTCTGAATAGATCTCACTAGGCAGCCTCCTGTGCCTGAGCTTGGCCTGTAGCAAGGGGGCTTACCAGCTTGCCAGTGGGCCAGTTTGCGGCCTGGCCGGCACTCCCTGCTGCCCGCCCCCAGCGAGTGCCCGAGCTGGGAGGGGGTGGCCCCCGTGGCCGGGTGGCCAGCTCTGGGGGCTGCCATTCCTAGCTTCTCCTTCCTGGCCTCCTCCGTGAAGGCCCGGCCAATTGGGAGGAGCATGCTCTCTCCCGATTGGCTGGCCGGTGGGGAGGGAGGAACATCCGGCCGCACTTCCAGCGTGGTCGGATGATGCAGCTAGGCCACACCGGGGGCCAGTATATAAGCCGGCCCCCAGTGCGGACCTGGCAGTCCAGTGCCGGGAGCCAAAGCCCCACCCGCCCTCCCTAGGTTGTATTGTGCATCTCTTTGTCATGATTTGCTGGCGGTTGGCATGGGTCCTGATCCGGGTAGTTTGGGGGGGCAAGGGATCTCCATCAAGTTCAAGTCCAAATTCAAGTTTAAGTTCAAGTTCACGGAGATCCTGGCCTCCCCTCCCTTTCCGCTGTCAGGGTTATAACATCTTGTTTTCAAGTGGAGGGGGAATGTCGAGTGGGACGGCTCGGCCAGTGACTCCCCCTCCAAGAAGGTTCAGTGGTAATTGACATGTAGGCCATTGATCAACACAGGGTTGGTCAATGAAGGGATCCGGTCCCATGCCTTAGTGCCAACCATCTGCAGCCACCAGCAAGTTGTGGCCTTTTATTGCCAAACCATACATCACAATCATGTATTACTAACCTGTACCTAACCTTTAATTTCCAATTGTAATCAATACATAGTTGTAGAAGACTTTTGTGTTCGTGTGTTATTCTGGAGAGGAGAGCGTTGGGGAGTACGGTCTGGGCCCACAAACAGCACTACCTCTTATGTTCCTCCACTGTGATCCTGGCTTCTCAGGACCTCTCTGAATTTGCTTGTCTTTCTGCCTCCTGTTTGCAGTGGAAGATCTCAAATTGTCCTTTGAGGTGAAAGTAGCTCAGGGAAATTTCTCTATATGACTGGGGATGGACCCCTCCAACCCAAACCTTGAATTGCATGGATGGTGCTGAAAGACTGGAGACTTGAATTAATTTATACTGGCCAGGCATTTCTGTAGTACCTCTTTACCTATTCTCTGCTGTATTTCCCCTTCTCCATCTGCTGCATTTTCCTCAGGTTGAGCACTGTTTTCCTTTTGGGAGAAGATTGAGGCAAAGAAGGTGTTGAGTAGTTTTGCCTTTTCTCTGTCCCCTGTTAGCATTTTGCCATCTTCACACAGTGGCCCTACCATTTCCTTGTTCTTCCTATTGCTCTTCTTGCTGTTCCTCATCATCAAAGATATGAGAGAGAGCTTTGAACAGATTCTGTAGCTCCATTCTCACAGAATGATCCCTGGCCCTTTTACTTCTATGTGTCACATTCCTCTAAATGTCTACCTCCTGTGTTTGGGAACTGACCTCCTCTTCAGTGACATCCCCTGTGTGCTCCTTATTCAGGACAATCTGCTCTGCTGTATCCAAAAACCCTCATGATCCCTAACATGCTGAACAGTAGATACATGAGCTACAAGTTGCTGGACCTTCTCTTCCAACAGGGCCATCAACTTGCACTTGCTACAGGTGTGGCTACCCACCTCCTCCAGCAAGAACACAAACATACCATAACTGTTGCAGGTGACTGCAACTCCCTCACTATCAATATTCAATCATCTTAAGTAGGCACTGAAACAGAACTCAGGGTCTCCCCCCTCAAAGATCCCCCACTAAGCACCCGTGTTGGCCTTGCCTGTTACCTGAGCTCACGTTCATGAAGCTCCAGGAACTGGGGATGCCGCTATATGGAGAGCTAGTGGCTGGTAGCTCCTCCCCAAAACAAGTCTCTGACTCACTTCCTCTTAACAGATGCCCCATCTCCTGTGCTCAGTGCAATGTGCTCAGGTAGAGGACTTGGGCCAACACACAAAAGAACTATAAAACACTAACAAGCACAACAGCCCACCTGCACTCAGCTAACACAAATAATCAGCCTTAATCCGACAGACACCAGCTCACCAAAACACAATGGAACAATAGAACACTAACAAGCCCACAAGCAAGCAAGCCTCCCTCCCAGCTCACACAAACAATCAGCCTTATTCCCCAACAGACACAATAGCCTTAAACCACTAAATTCTCCCAAATGACACTGCAGGGCTGGGGAGGTTTAACCCAATAGACACAAGCTCTCCTGATGCTGTCTCTTCTACTATGCCCACGCAAAACACCCCTTTTGGTAAAAACACAGGTAAAATGTGACCTGTCTACTACCATTAATCTTATTGTTGGTCTGTTGTTTCCTGCCTCGATGCATGAGGAGAGGTGGGTAATAAATAAATAAATAAATAAAATGTATAACATTAAGAATAATCTTAACAGAGCTTTCCATAACAAACAGTAAAAATTATCAGAGAAGGAAATCAATTTGTCTGTTTTTGACATGCTTCATAGAGGTGATCTTTGAAAGCATACATTCTAAGTATCAGAGGCCAAATTTTCAGGCTTGTGTGTCTGCCTTGCCCTAGCTGCTCACATAGGTAGACTACTCAACATGCCTATTACACCTGCCAGTTGGGGGTCATTATGAGACAATCCTAATTTTTTTGTTGCTCTGCTTCATTTTCCTCCTGAAAAGATCAGCATCAAAATACTGCATGGCAAGTAGGTGCTCCCAAGACTGAATTTTTACATTAATACAATGTGTTAAGAACCTGGGGTGGAAAGGAAGGTGTAAGAGCACAAATTAGTATTATTATGTCGAGTTGAATCAATGGCATTCAGACCTGCACTTGGCAAAGTGGGTTTTCGTACCTCCTTTCAAAGAGAATGATGCTGTGCTGTTTCAAAGGCCATGCCGCCAGGGCAAATTTAAACAGCCAACATTCTGAAAACCCAACCTATACATTTATCAGTCAAAAATGCATTCGCAAGTTAAATGAATTCACCCAGTGAAGCACAAAGGGAAAATGGCTAAATGTGAGACCCCAGCAATTTAGGACATTTCTGTTGAGAAAAAGCATGTGGAAATACTGGAAGCTCTCCTTTCATTGTAAAGCCATTCTTGGGTATTTTCTGCTAGCCTTGGAGTCTGGCTTTGATAATAATTGGGACTATAAAGTACCCACAATGGTAAATACTAGTTTTACCTTGGTTCCTTCAAATTAGGATCAGAATGCAACTCCCCTTTCCTGCTTAACCCCAGGTACTAGGAAAACAACAATACAGTAACAATCATGCTTGTTGCATTGAGTAAGTGCTGGGGTATTTTCTCACCAGTGTACTAAACAACAGAGTTAAATTCCAGTGTATTTAAACTGAATATAAAGTACACATTTGGCATTTCCTGTCCCCACCCAATGATAATTCCAATCTTCCCTCCTAATGGGGCTACCAACTGGCAACCAAACATGTCACATCTGTTTTTTTACACCACAGTTCACAGAAATATGGCAAGGACCTTTTCTCTCATACATTAGTTAGGCTGGGATGAATAAGTATCTCAATGGCAAAAGTTGATAGGTTCGTTAGGACATTCTTTTTCTTTACCATTTTTTGTTCATGAGGGAAATATGCACATGAGAATTGACTGAAATTTTGGTATACTCTTTACCACTGGAGAGAGCCAGTGTGGTGTAGTGGCAACATATAGGGCTGTTTTTCAAATTTAAATGCCAGAAGTAAGGCCATAATGTAGGATAATATTTGAAGGTTTGGATTTTTTGGGGGGGGGGAAGTCTGTGGCTTCATGGAATATCAATAAAATGAAAGATTCCAGACATGAATGACAAGGATATTGAAGGAAAATAGTCTGGTAGCTAAAGGGAGTATCATCATTTGCTTACCATGGAAGGGAGGTATGAGAAGTAAATAGATTTAACCTAGATCACATATCTGAGGAGCAAGGAGCAAAAATATGAACCATACTCAACCCATCTAACCCAAGAGTGGGAGACGAACTATATTATTTATATCTGTCTGTGAGATTTTTCCTGACACTGTCTGAATTAGAAAGTTGAAAAGCACTCTTAACACCACCAGCAGAAAGAGAACCATTCAGACCAAGGGTGCAGTCCTTGATTCATGGTCTTTGGGAGTAAGCCCCACTACTTACTTACCATACTTCTGGGGGGGGAATGCATAGGATTTCACTGCACAGAAGCCATTTTATACATGTTTACATAGAAGTAAGTGACACTGAGCACATCATTGTGTATACACGTGCATAGGAGTATGCTCTCAGGCGGCAACGACAGAACACCACATTGAGATATGTGGAAAGGGGAAGCCAAGTGTAGTCAGACATGCCTTCTCGACTTTAAAGAAAGCTGGTTTCAGAAAACTTAGGGAATTACTGGGGGTGATCCCATGGTCAGGAATACTAAAAGAGAAGGGAGTACATGATGGATGGAAGTTTCTTAAAAGTGAGTTATTGAAGGCATGATTTCAAACAGTTCCAGTGAGGAGGAAAAATGGCAGATGTCTAAAGAAACCAGAATGGATGTCTAAAGAACTTTCAACTGAGCTAAGACTTAAAAGGAAAATAAACAAGAAATTGAAAAAGGAAGAAATCACCAAAGAAGAATTCAAACAAACAGCCAGCTCGTGTAGGGGGAAAATCAGAAAAGCAAAAACACAGATGGAGCTCAGGGTTGCTAGAAAGGTTAAAAACAATAAAAGGCTTTTTTTGACATGTCCGTAGCAAAAGGAAGAAGAATTAAGTGGTAGGACAGCTGCGGGAAGAAGCTGACAAAATGCTAACAGGGGACAGAGAAAAGGCAGAGCTACTCAACCCCTTTGCCTCAGTCTTCTCCCACAAGGAGAACAGTTCTTAACCTTGAGAAAATGATGCAGATGATGCAGTAGGGGAAATGCAGCACAGAATAGTTAAAGAGGTAGTTCAGGAATACCTGGCCAGTATAAATGAATTCAAGTCTCCAGGTCCAGATGAACTACATACAAGGGTACTAAAAGAACTGGCAGAAGTAATCTCGGAACCACTGTCAATAATCTTTGAGAGATCCTGGAGAACAAGAGAGGTCCCAGCAGACTGGAGGAGGGCAAATGTTGTCCCCATCTTTAAAAAGTGGGGTGGGGGGAGAAGACCAAATAATTATCGCCCAGTCAGCCTGACATCAACGCTAGGAAATATTCTAGAACAAATCATTAAACAGACAATCTGTAAGCACTTAGAAAGTCTGTGATCACTAAAGGTCAAAATGGGTTTTTGAAAAACAAGTCATGTCAGAATAATCTTATCTCTTTTTTATAGAGTTACAATTAGTAGATGAAGGGAATGCTGTGGATGTAGTGTATCTTGATTTCAGTAACACCTTTGATAAAGTCCCCCATGATATTCTTGCAAAAAAGTTAGTAACATGCAGGCTAGACAATGCAACTGTTAGGTGGATTTGTAATTGGTTGATGGGCCGAATCCAAAGGGTAGTCACCAATGGCTCCTCTTCATCCTGGAGAGATGTGACCAGTGGGGTGCCACAGGGTTCTGTCCTGGGCCCATAGAATTTATTCTATTCTATATTGAATAGAATAAAGATGCTATTCAACATCTTTATTGATGACTGGGATGAGGGAATAGAGGGCATGCTTATCACGTTTGCAGATGACACCAAATAAGGAGGGATAGCTAATACCCCAGAGGACAGGATCAGAATTCAAAATTACCTTAACAGATTAGAAAGCTGGGCCAAAACTAACCAAATGCATTTCAACAGGGAGAAATGTAGGATACTACACTTGGGCAGTAATAATGAAAAGCATAGATATAGGATGGGTGACACCTGGCTTGATAGCACTACATGTGAAAGGGATCTAGGAGTCTTAGTAGATCACAAACTGAACATGAGTCAGCAGTGTGATGTGGCAGCTAAAAAAGCCAATGCGATTCTAGGCTGCATTAAGAGGAGTATAGTGTCTAGATCAAGGGATGTAATAGTGCCACTCTATTCTGCTTTAGTCAGACCTCACCTGGAATACTGTGCCCAATTCTGACACTCTGGCTGCCAAAATATGGCAGCCAGAGTGGTCTTGGGAACATCTTGGAGAGACCGTATAACTCCAGTATTGAAATCTCTCCACTGGCTGCCTATCAGTTTCCGGGCCCAGTATAAGGTGTTGGTTATTACTTTTAAAGCCCTAAATGGCTTGGGTCCAAGTTATCTTCAGAACCACGCACTCCGGTCCTCTGGGAGGAATTTGCTTCAGCCACAAAAATCTAGGCTGTCTGCAATCTCCCAGAGGGCCTTTTCGGTAATCGCCCTCAATTTATGGAATGGCCTGCCAAACAAGATCCATCAGATGGTGAGCTTGAGTAGCTTTAAAAAAGCACTAAAGATGGATCTCTTTCGGCAGGCCTTTCCTGATTAGATCCTGGCCTCAGGAGCTGCGTCTCCTGGCCTTTTTTAATTTTGTGTATATTTGTTTTTAATGTGATTTTAGTTAGATGGTTTTAATTTTATATTGTTTAATGTCTTTTTATGAGGGAGGGTGGGGTGGGTGGTGCTTTTAGTCATTAATTCAATGTTTTAATTGTTGGAAGCTGCCTCTGTTTTTAGCAGAGGGGCGGGGTATAAATAATAATAATAATAATAATAATTGTTATTATTAATGACCCCTGGTTACTGTGACTGGCCTAAAGAGGCAAATGTGTGGGCCATGATCACCTGATGCAGTTGAACAAACATGGAGTCCCACGTGGAAGAATATCAATAGCAATAGCATTGATATTTATATACCTCTTATCAGTGCTAAAGCACTCCCTAAGCTGTTTACAATGTTTTTAGCTAACTGCCCACAACAAGCTGGGTACTCATTTTACTGACCTACGAAAAGGTGGAAGGCTGAGACAACCTTGGAGCCCTCTGAGGTCAAATTCAAAACCTTGTGGTTTGCAGTACTGGCATTTAACCACTGTGCCACCAGGGCCCCCGGGTTGCCAATGGCCAGTAAAACATTGGCCATAGTATTGTTTTCCAGACAACACTATGGCCAATGGGATCTGCCACATTTCTGTTACGCTTGTCACACCTCACTGAAGATACTTTTACCAACTCCTCCTCCTGAGGAGGGAAAGCATGCCAGAGCTAGGTCAAGCAACCATGAAGGCTCCATGTAGGGCTGGAATTATGGGAGTGAGTTACTGTATTTAAAGCAGGGATAGATTCCAGGGTGCCAGTTAGATGGTAGTTTTTGTCACGGGACATCCTGGGACTTCCTGATCCCATATTCGTCCCTCCCCGTTTAGACGATTTTTGTCTCTGAACTGGATATCCTGGGAGATCCCAGGATCATTGTTTACACGGCATCACGTCCCGCGATATGTACCTTCTCCCATTATATACTACCCCAGGTTTTTTTGTTTACACGAGTTTACGGTCCCAGGATATTTTTTTTAGCTGTCAATCAAGGATGCAATTACTCATTTTTTCACAACCTCAGTGACGTACTTCCTTTAGAGTTTCGTGCCACAAGCGATGCTATTGGCTGGCTCAAATGTTTGTTAAAGCTTCTGCATTGGGGATGATGGAATGATTGAGTGTTGCATTGGGGATGAGGCAATAAGAGGATGAGTGGAGGAATGAGCGACCTAGCCTTTGCTGTCCTTCCGAACTGAAAGAACAGCATTTAAATCCCATTGAAAGTGAGGAAGGAAGGGGTGCTTTGTGGCTACAGCCTTTGCTGCCCATCCGAATTGAAAGAACAGCATTTAAAGCCCAGTGAAAGTGAGGAAGGAAGGGGTGCTTATTGGCTACAGCCTTTGCTGTCCTTCCAAATTGAAAGAACACCATTTAAAGCCCATTGAAAGTGAGGATGCAAGAGGGTGTGTATGTGTGTGTGAATGTGCGATCATCTGCTCAGAAAGTGGCATTTTTACTGTACCTTTAAACAAATGGAGTGGATGCAGGTGTGGGGGAGTTAATGGGTGATTGTCTGTGATCTCTTTACAATTTACTCTCTCTTTAAAATTTAAACCAAGCATGCAGGGGGGGGTTTAAAGTAGGTTTCCCAGTGTAGAAATCCATTGAACAAGGTGATTTAATGCAGACATACACAAACCTACTTGCAGCTGGAATGGAAGCCTTTGTTTTCATCTGGTGAGGCTGAATCTATTGAACGGGTGACTGATCCCTCCTCTCCTCCGTGAGCCCGCCCCTGGTCACATATATTTCCGGTCATCACCAAGTACTGAGATATCTTGTCCCAAGGTGTTTAGACATACGATTTTCCGAATCCTCCTATGACTTTTTTTAAAAACCGGACAAACCGCAGGACTGAATGTCCTGCGGGTTGTGTGATAAAAGGTGGCCCCCCTTCCCAAAATTCAGTGCCTGACATGATGTATGTGTAAACAGCCAGTGCTCGACACAAATTTGTCCCACTACTTTTTCATCATGTAAACGGCACCCAGATGTTGGAGGGCAACTCCTAACCAGCAATGGTGAATGTTATTGGTTGTTGCAGGCCCCAACATCAGAGGGCCATGAGTTGCATATAGTTCAAGATTTTAATTTCTTTAATTCTCACTAAATCCTAAATAAAAATTACAGTGGGAATTCACTATTGAGGTTATAGATATATAACCTAGAGTTCTGTATCTGTAACTGATTCATATTCATAGCCTCTACATATTCACATATTGCCACAATTGTAAAGTCTTCTAATCCTACCTTAACAGCCACTGGCCTCTGCAAGTGAAATAGGTCTGTTTTCCCATTGATCAAGGGATAGCAGACAGACAATTCTACAACTCTTGCCAGCAATCTTTGGTGCAAGGAGGAATTGTGACAGGGACCTTGCTTCTGATTGTTGCATCAGAGGTTGCTGGTGGAAGGAAGATGGGGATGTCAGTCTCCTGAGCCTGGCAGGAAAAAAGACCTCAGTTGTTCACAGAGGCTGGTGGCTAAGGTAGGATTGGGGCATCAGGCCAGGGGCTGGCTTACACAGCAGATTTATTGCAGCAACTTGCGGTTTAATTCTTTTCCGCAGCTGTGCCAGTCAGGTTTTTTTTCTAATTATGCCACTTTTACGTTCAGACTTGAAAAAGTGTGGGGGGTGTGGCCTCCCAAGCAGACAAAGGCTGTATGGGGAAGGGCATAGACAGACTCACAGACTGCCCAAATAGCAGGGGGGAAGATCAAAGAAGTGGCTCTCTGTCTCTGTGTCTCTGTAAATCTGCCTGTAAATGAACTCACTCCGTGAAGCAGAGGGACAGTAATCTCTCTGCTAAAAGACCTTGCTGCCATGCCATGGATCCTAAGGTGAACCTATCACAAGTTTTTCCAGCACGATTTGTTTAGTCAGGGTTCACAGACTTGCAAAATAGCAGAGGATTTTTGACTCTCCGTCCCTCAGTCCCCCCCTCTCTCTCCCCCTCCCCCAAGCAGAGCTGACAGATGGGAACTTTATGACTGAAAGGTCTTTGGAATCCTTTTTCTTGGCAGATCTTCTGCAAAATAGCCGAGAGGATTTTTCAAAGTTTCCTGATGCTACTGAATGCAGTCCCTCTCTGTTAAGCCTGCCCTTTACATCACAGAAAGCAATCACAATGCAGATCTGATGCAGCCCTTAGTTTACACTGCCAATAAAGCGCTACATTGCAAATATGCCGGCAAAAGTAGCGACATCCCTTGCGACGCTATATTTGGGTGTTTTACCTTCCCCCCTTCTGAATGAGGCGATGCTGTGCTGCGATCCATGGGAACTATGAGCTATCTTAGCGGTATATTTAGAGGAATATTTTCCCGTGTAAACAACCCCCAGGGATATATACTTAAGTAGCTGATCTAGGATCTCGGCCTAAGTTCCCTGCAAATTTTGAGATCTACAGAAAGTACAGGTAGCTGCATATGCTGAGCATACAATGTGCATAATGGAGATAATAACTACATATATTGTATGTATTGCCCTTGGGGCATACATGAGAAGCAACAGTATTGTTCTGTAAATTACACACCCATTTTTAAAGGTTCACATCCATTTCAGCCATGAAATGCATCAACCAACTGACAACACAGCAGCTGCCTTTTTTGAGCACTTAGTCTAAGCAATGCATGCAGATTGTGTGCAGATGAAAATACAGGCACTTCTGCTTCTCACATTTTTCATTTAAGCAGTAACAAGATATCAGTTTTCAAAGCATGCAGGACCACATTGCATGAACTGGGCCATTTCTTTTTGTATGTTCTCCATTATCTAACTTCAGTAGCCTCACTAATAATTTGATTATATTGCTTTGATATTTTTGGAAAGAAAGTAATGGAAGATCATTTTAGGGGGGCTTGTGTGAATAAGCCTAAAGCTTTTAAAGTTGCTAGAAGACTTATACAGTGGGCCCTCTTGATCCAGATCCGTGATTTTGAGTGACCAGGGATTATCACATCCTATATTTAAAATGGTGGCAACATGAACACAGACACATTGAAGACACATAGATCAATTGTATTCCCATAACACAGCTATAGTGATGGTTAATGATGGAATAACAAGAGAAATAAAAATAACGAGAGGAACAAGACAAGGTTGCCCACTTTCTCCAATATTGTTTGCAATGGTAATAGAAATTCTAGCAAATGTGATAAGAAATGATAATAGTATAGAAGGAACTGGAGTAGAAACAAAACATAAGATAAGCTTGTTTGCTGATGATACATTGCTTACAATTAAGGAACTGATTAATGGAATAGAAAAAATTAAAGAACATTTAAAATTATTTGGGGAGATGACAGGCTTACAGGTTAATTGGAACAAATGTTGTTTAACTATATTAAAGAAGAAGAAAATATATTTGTAAAAGAGAAAAAAATAGAAGTAAGATTAAAAAGTAATATTAAGTATTTAGGAATAAATATTACAAAAGATTTAAAAGAACTAGAAGAGAAAAATATTATGGTACTAAGGAAAGAAATGGAAAAGAAGTTGGAAGAATACAAAAATATTCAATTATCATGGTTGGAAGAGTAGTTTTAGTTAAAATGAAATATTACCCAAACTAAATTTTTTGTTTAGAATGTTACCAATAAAAGTATCAGAAGTAGAACTGAAAAAATGGCAAAATATGTTGAATAAATATTGTAATGAAGGGGAAAAGGACAAGATTAAATACATTATTTTGGTATATATCACAGAAGGAGGGAGGACTTGGCCTTCCCAAAATAAAAGGATATTATGAAGCTAATCAATTGAGATATGTTATAGAAGGAATTGTAGGACAGGGGGATTTAGAATGGCTAGAGATAGAAACAGGGAGAATAGAAAAGAGAATATGGAACATATTTTTTGATAATTTTACAAAAAAGGAAATTAAAGGAATTGAGAATCTATTTCTGCAAAATATATGGGAAATACGTTATAAATATAAGAGAGAATTTTTGCCTAATGATTCAGTATTAACACTGGTTATAATGGGAAAAAATTTCCCAAATAATTTGAAGGAAAAAATGGGAAAGGAATTAAAGAAAAGAGGACTAGATAAAATAGAGGGATGGATAGGATAGATGAAAGAGAAAGGGAGTATAAGAGAGAAATTATGTGGAATGAACATTTCATGGTTTAATTGCATACAGTTAGAACAATGGATTAAAAATTGGAAAAAGAATCATAAAGAAACAAGGGAATTTACAAAATTTGAAAATTTGGTGAAAAAAGGTGAAAAGAGGGATGATAATGAAAGTATGAAAGGTATTACAAGTGAATTATATAAAATATTGATAAAAATAAGGAAAAAAAGACAAAGGGGAATATTTAAGGAGAATATGGGAGGAAGATTTGAAACAAAATATTGGAGGTCATGAATGGTATAAGATATGGAAACAAAGACATCTAAAAAATATGTCGATACGGATAAAAGAAAATTATTAGAAAATAATATGGAGATGGTATTTGACACCACCAAGATTGCATAATATAGATAAGAATAACTCTAAATATTGTTGGAGAGGTTGTCAAGAAATAGGTACATATATGCATATGTAGTGGAATTGTAAATCTGTACAGTAGTTTTGGGAAATGATTTTCATTGAAACAGGGAATATTCTGAATAGAAATATAGAAAGGAAACCGAGTATAGCATTGATGTCAATTTATAATGGAGAGAATGGGAACCAAGTAGAAAAGGATTTAATAATAAATTTATTAACGGCAGCAAGATTAATTATAGCAAGATATTGGAAAATGCAAATAAATGTACAAGTGGAGGAGTGGTATAAAGAAGTTTGGAAGATGGCAATAAATGATAAGTTAACATGTAGAATTAAAGTAAGAAGAGGAAGGCGGAAAGAAAGTGACTTTGATAAAATTTGGAAAGTATTTGTTAAAAAAGTATTACAAACAAAAGATGGGAGGTTACCTCCACGAGAAGAAATGAGATTCTGGAAAAATTAGGTAAGGGATAATGGCTCTCGTGATGGGGAGCACTGAGGTGGGGGAATAGGCAGAATTACTCAACACCTTCTTTGCCTCAGTGTTTTCAGAAAAGGAAAAGGAGGACCAACCTGAGGATAATGGAACAGAGGACACAATAGGGGAAATCCAGCTCAAAATAAGTAAAGAGGTAGTACAGGAATACCTTCTTAATCTAAATGAATTTAAATCTCCAGGACCAGATGAACTACATCCAAGAGTATTAAAAGAGCTGGCAAATATAATCTCAGAACCATTGGCAATAATATTTGAGAACTCCTAGAGAACAGGAGAAGTCCCAGCAGACTGGAGGAGGGCAAACGTAGTTCCCATCTTCAAAAAGGGGAAAAAAGAGGATCCCAACAATTATCGTCCAGTTAGTCTGACATCAATACCAGGGAAGATTCTAGAGCAGATCATTAAACAGAGAGTCTGTGAACATTTAGAAAGCAATGCCATAATCACAAAAAGTCAACATGGGTTTCAGAGAAACAAGTCATGCCAGACTAATCTGATCTCTTTTTTTGATAAAGTTACCAGCTTGGTAGATGAAGGGAATGCTGTGGACATCGCATACCTTGATTTCAGTAAGGCAAGGTTCCCCATGACATTCTTGCAAACAAGCTTGTAAAATGTGGGCTAGACAAGTTAACTGTTCAATGGATTTGTAATTGGTTGACCGGCCGAACCCAAAGGGTGCTCAGCAGTGGCTCCTTTTCGTCTTGGAAAGATGTGACCAGTGGGGTGCCACAGGGTTCTGTCCTGGGCCCAGTGCTATTCAACATCTTTATCAATGACTTGGATGAGGGAATTAGGGGCATACTTATTAAATTTGCAGATGACACCAAATTGGGAGGAGTAGCTAATACCCTAGAGGACAGGATCAAAATTCAGAATGACCTGGATAGACTGGAGAGCTGGGCCAAAGCTAACAAAATGAAATTCAATACGGAGAAATGTAAAGTACTGCATTTAGGGTGGAAAAATGAAATGCATAAATATAGGATGGGAGAGACCTGGCTGAATGAGACTACGTGCGAAAGGGATCTAGGAGTCCTAGTAGACCACAAGTTGAACATGAGCCAACAGTGTGATGCGGCAGCTAAAAAGGCCAATGCGATTTTGGGCTGTATCAATCGAAGTATAGTGTCTAGATCAAGGGAAGTAATAGTGCCACTCTATTCTGCCTTGGTCAGACCTCACTTAGAATACTGTGTCCAGTTCTGGGCACCACAATTAAAAAAGGATATTGACAAATTGGAGCGTGTCCAGAGAAGGGCAACTAAAATGGTGAAAGGTCTGGAAACGATGCCTTATGAGGAGAGACTTAGGGAGCTGGGTATGTTTAGCCTGGAAAAAAGACAGTTAAGAGGCGATATGATAGCCCTGTTTAAGTATTTGAAGGGATGTCACGCTGAGGATGGAGCAAGCTTGTTTTCTGCTGCTCCAGAGACTGGAACACGGAGCAATGGGTGCAAGCTCCAGGAACAGAGATTCCACCTCAACATGAGGAGGAACTTTTTGACAGTAAGAGCTGTTCGGCAGTGGAACACACTCCCTCGGAGCGTGGTGGGGTCTCCTTCCTTGGAGGTCTTTAAACAGAGGCTGGATGGCCATCTGTCGGGGATGCTTTGATCAAGATTTCCTGCGTGGCAGGGGGGTTGGACTGGATGGCCCTCGTGGTCTCTTCCAACTCTGCAATTCTATGATTCTATGAATATTTTTGAATAGAATTATAGTAAAGAATTTATGTTAACTTTTGAAATTAGTTAATAGAAAAATTGCAATGTTTATAGTAATTTTATGTGTTACACTAACTAAGTATTGACTGTATAATATGTTTGATTATAAAATTAATAAAAATATATTTTTAAAAAATGAACTGTCTGTGTGTACATTGTTGCCATTCAATAAGGAGTGCGCTCATTCACATTTTTGTCATTGGGTAGGGGGGCAGATCTGAACTCCCATGGATCCAGAGGGCCCACTGTAATCCGAGGCTGGACGGATAAATATTCATAGAATCATAGAGTTGGAAGAGATCACAAGGGGTATCTAGTCCAATCCCCCTGCCCTTGCAGAATACACAATCAAAGCACTCCCAACAGATGGCCATCCAGCATCTGTTTAAAAACATCCAAAGGAATCTCCACCACACTCCAAGGCAGTGCATTCAACATCTATTGTTCAGTCATCAATCTTTATGCTTTTGCTACATGTGAACATGTATTTATAGACATCACCTTCAAGAAAACCTAGCTTTGGGAATATGATCAAGTTATTTAATGTATATACCAACCCCACATTTACAGTCTATTACTTATTTTCTTTTTCTTTTTCTTCTTCTTTTCTCTTTCTTTTTTCTTTGTAATTATACTTTTTAAAGTCCAATTAAAACATTTAAAAAATAAAAAGGATAAGCCTGAAAAATTCACCAAAAGATTAACAAAAATATTTATGAGATTTTATGGTTGGATAAATATTCTCAACCCATAAATTAGGAATTTCACCAAGTTTCTTAGCCTCCTACACTGGGTCAGGTCATTTGGAGGACTGAGTGGTGCTCCAGAAATGTGGATTTCCCTGCATTGGCACCATAGCCCTCTCTACTGAGTATCTTAAAGGTTTATCAGCTAATGTTGCTTGTCTTAGGACCAGCCTATAGATGACCAAGGGCTTGTCTACACCAGCAAAATAATTCAGCTGCAATACGCAGCATTCTTCCCTGGATTCACCCCAGACTCACCCCATTAGCACCACACCTACTCTGAACCAGACTCCAACTGTATTGATAGCCACACAGTCCCCATCCCAAATTCAAATTGGTTCAAAAGGGCTGTGCTTTTATTTCCTTTCCAGCATGCAAAAATTTATCAACCAATAGCCTTTTCTGTTTACCTGTCAATCTAATGACCCACCTTGCACTCTGATTGGATGCTTTTCGCCATCCAATCCCCTTCCCCCTTTATGTCCCAGTGTGTGATCATCAAGGAAAAGAACTTTAAATGTCTCCCCAACATATACACACACACACACAAAAGATGGAGAAAGAAAAAAATAAAGTATTTCTTTCTCTTTTCTCCTTCTCCTCAGAGCTGCAACCCTCCTGTCCAGCCATTAGTTCAACAGTGAGGGGGTAGATTGGGATACCCCTCCCTCTTCCACATCCCTACCCCAGAAAGCGAGTGAGCAAGTGTGCATACATACCCTTCTTCATCATCCTCCCCATCCTATTCCCTTTCCACCCTGGTGAATGGCTGATTGGGGGGAGTAAGCATACCTCCCTCTTCCTTCTCCACTGTCTGATTCTCCCCACATCAGCCTTGTGTTGACATTTTTTAACTTCAGTGAATGCATGTATGCAGATCTCCACACAAGTGAGAAAGCGAGTGACTGAGCCAGTGAGCACATACACCCCTCTTCTTCATTCCCCCATCCAATTCCCTTTCTACCTGAGTGAGTGGCTGATTGGGGAAGGATTAGAATTGGGGGGAGGAAAAGGGAGGGACACACACTATCCTCCATCAACCACTCAGCTGCCCACTTGGGTGGGAAATGGATCAGACTGGGAGAAAGAAGATGGAGGGCGTGCACTTGCTGGCTCAGTCACCCACTCATGTGGAGATCTGCATATATGCATACCCTGAATTTAAAAAAATTGACACAAAGCTGATTGGGGGATTGGATGGGGGGGAAGAAAGGGGAGTGCCCCCAATCTTTTGGGTGGGAAGTGGATCAGACTGGGGAAGGAAGAGGGAGGGTGCATGTGTTCACTGGCTCAGTCACTCAATTGCTCTCTCACTCAGGCAAAGATCTGCATACATACATACACTGAAGTAATAAAAAATGGTGACAAACCACACTTGCCAGACCTGAGTAACCACCCACAAACCTGTTCCACACTTGAATTAGCCCACCCCCTGATCCCATCTCAACCCTGACACACATGTAAAAAATCTGGCTTTTCCTAAAACTGCAGAGTAATAACCGAGTTTTTAAAAACTGCATTCATGCCTAGAAGAAGCACTTTCCATTAAAACCAGTTGTATGTTGTGTGTGTCAATAGCACTGGAAACAAGGTATGATCTTTTTTCACCTGAGTAGGCAAGGTCCTAGTCAGCCATTGGTAGCCAAATAGGAACTAATATTGGCTTCATTCCAGATTCATATTAATTCTTTGGAGACTAACTGATTTGTTCCAAAATGTGCATGTACATACTTCTAAACTGTTTTAATGTTTTAAACTGGTTTATCTTGTTAAAGTGTCAAATAGATTTTAATCTGTTTAAATTATTCTTATCCTTTTAAATTTTAAATTGGTTTCAACTGTTTAAACTGATTGCACTTGCATTATTATTTCCCTTATTAATTTACTTGTATTAATTTACTTGGGTAAGCCATAATATTTTAATAAATAACTGCATAAATATTCCTAGCCCTTATCACTTTGTCATGTTTTCCTTCTGAAAACCACTTATCTCTTCTCTGCTTTCATCTGTGGGAAGTCAGTAGCTAATCTGCAGACAAAAAGTCACATTTAAATACACATTTAAACATGTACTTTTGGGTGCATTTTCTCTCAAAACAAAGAGTTCTAAATGTATTCTTGCTCAAGGATTGCATTTGATGCAAATTTTGTGCCATGAACTATTGGGGATATTACAACCAATTCACACATCAGGTCTATGTAACCAAAAAAATCATAACTCTCAGGCTATTATCTAACACCAACCATGTAGGACATTATTAAGAGTTCAATGGCTGTGTGAAAAGTACAGGAGTAAATAACAATGTTCTGCTTTTGCCCTGTCGTTGCATGGACTACCTCTCACTGAAGACATTCATGGGACATTATCAGATGAGCAACTAAAAATGCTGTAATTCCATGAATAAATATAGCTGAAACATCATGGCATTATAACACTTATTATCGCACCTCACTGTAATCATGCAAAAGAACCAGCATGGAATTATTGCACGATGACCATTAGCACTTTAAGAACTGGAGTTTACTTTTGGGATTTAGCATGGGAGAGATTTCAGTGGTGCTCATGAGAAGATGCGAGCGCACTTAAAACTCCAAAAACACCTTAATCAACAAAGTAAATGAACACACAAGCACTGAAACAAACCTAAAAACATGCAAAATAAAGGGGACAGTTCATAAAAAGAGCACCCTGTGCTTCATTTCCATGTTCTCACCCAGACATTTTCTTAGTGAGGACTGCCCATTCACACCGTAATCTCGTGATTACAACAGGATGTGGTTTCTCATGCCAACAATACCATGAAAAAAACCAATATTGAAGATCTATTAACAGTTTGTCCCATCAATTAGAAGCAATGCCTTTTTCATGGCTGGAGCACATAGTAACCACACAAAGATGATGACATGGTGTAATGGCAGGACCCATTCGTGCTACCATGACACTGTAATAGTTTGATTTTTGCCACGTCTGCTAATGTCCATAGTCAGTCTGTTCCTTTGTTAATAGTGTTATGTTTGTGTAACTAGATGACCCCCATCTCCAAGTCACCTTTTTGTTCCAAGTGATGTGGATGTGTATGTGGGCAAACCAAGTTCAGACCTCTATTATTCAAGTGCAGTGTCATTAATGTTAACAAAACAGAGTGGCATTTATGGTTGACAGACTAGGTATTCTTATAGCCCAGGCAGACTAGGTATTCTTATAGCCCAGGCAGCCCTATTCTTTTCTGAGTATTCATTCCATCTTCATTCCTTTCAAACCTCTCATTTGTATCTGTGTTTTGTACCACTCTACCCCCTCTTCCATCCTATAGTTTGGTCCTACTTAGAAATAAACTGACTTTATTTTCATTGGAGTTAATATCAGCTAAATATTTCAAGATCAGAACCTTTATTCTGGTCTGTCATATGAATTCCACCCCCACTTTCTTCATAACTGAGTGACCTGCCTTAGTTCTGGTTATTATAAAATATTACTATTACTCCTCTGCTTTAACTAATATCGATAAACAATATCCAGGCCTAAGTTTATGGATGGATGAATCTGTCTATTGACAGGCCATGTCAGTTTCATAGTGATTCAGTCATGAATCCATTCCATCCAATTTCCACATCAGTCAGTCTGTTAAAAAAAAATCTGAAAAAATAAGAGAAACATTTGCTTTTATTTGCACATTTCCCCCACTAACATGGTCATTTTGTACATCATTTTCCTGACAGGTGCAATTTTCGTACACTGTATCTCAAATTCTGAGGTGGGGATTATGTGCCACAGAAGATATTGAATGGCAAGACCCAGCAGCCCTACCCAAGTTAGTGGTGATGAATTCTGGGAGGTGGCGTTCAGAAACATCTGGAATGTAACACAGTTCCCACCACTGCCCTACTATATTTATTTTTCTCCACAACTCTCCTAAAAACACACATTCCATACACAATTTTTGAGCTGAGAATTGCATGAGGAAAACTGCAGAATTAGAAAGATAATAGAATTCCAATCTGCAGATTAGTCTGGAAGTTTGAATTACTTTGGTGTAGTTAAAAATGTAAATGGGAAAAAAAAATTATTCCCCATCTCCAATTGATGTTGAATAGCCCCACTTAATTCCTGTTTTATATTCCATTCTAGAAAGCTTAATGGGGGGGGGGGGAACCCTGCAAATGTTAGAAAACTCACAGAGTGGTAACAAAACATCCTATTTTGGTTCAAGTAAAAACCTTCATGATTATAACAGCCCTCAGATGCTTTACTTCCCTCCCCCCAAGACTACATTAACATTTGTATGTTGGAAAAAAAAAGTCTTCTCAGCTCACAGGTTAGTTTCAGTGTAACCTTATACCTTTGTTTTACCTTTGCCTTCAGTGCTATATCTACTTTGAATGGATTGTTTTCACTCTCTTTCCATTTGATATTAAGAAAGCTGTGAACTTTTGAGTGACATTGGATCTCCCTTTCCCCTTACAACCCTACTTTTTACATTTCTGAATTGCTACATTGCTCTAGGACAGTACAGAGAAGCACAAAGAAGTCACACTATAAAAGAACAAAATGCAGATGTCCTCACATAAACTTCATTCTGCTGGCAAATGCAGAGTTCTATTCCATGTGGGGAAATAAGATCATTCTGTAGTTCAGTAACCGCAGAGACACTAGCACTGTCACTTGTTATTGCAGTTTAGGATTACCTCCAAATGTCTCTTGCTCAGGGCTTTCAGATTTGATGCAAAGAACATGGCCATGGGGTTCTGTCCTGGGCCCAGTGCTATTCAACATCTTTATCAATGACTTGGATGATGGAGTAGAGGGCATGCTTATCAAATCTGCACATGACACCAAGGGAGGGGTAATGACTACCCCAGAGGACAGATCAGAATTCAACATGACCCTAACAGATTGGTGAGCTGGGCCAAAACTAACTAAATAAATTTCAACAGGGAGAAATTTATCCATGTAGGCAGAAAAAAAAATCAAATGCACAGATATAGGGTGGGTAACACCTGGCTTGGCAACAGTACATGTGAAAAGAATCAAGGAGTCTTAGTAGACCACAAACTGAATATGAGTGAACAGTGTGATGTGGCAGCTAAAAAAGCCAGTGCAATTCTGGGCTGCATCAATAGGCTAGACTGAGGGATGTAATAGTACCACATTATTCTGCTTTGGTCAGGCTTCAGCTGGAATACCGTGTCCAGTTCTGGGCACCACAATTCAAGAAATATATTGCCAAACTGGAACATATCCAGAGGAGAGTGACCAAAATGGTGAAAGGTCTGGAAGCCATGCCTTATGAGGAGTGGCTTAGGGAGCTGGGTATGTTTATATTAGAAAAGAGAAGGTTAAGAGGTGACATGACAGCCATGTTTAAATATTTGAAGGGATGTCAAATTGAAGATGGAGTCAGCTTGTTTCCTGCTGCTGCAAAGACTAGGACACAGAGCAATGGGTTCAAACTACAGGAAAAGAGATTCCACCAAAAATTAGAAAGAACTTCCAGATGGTAAGAGCTGTTCAACAGTGGAATATGCTACCTTGGAGTGTGGTGGATTCTCCTTCTTTGGAGGTCTTTAAGCAGAGGCTGGATAGCTATCTGTTGGGAGTGCTTTGATTGTGTATTCCTTCAAGGCAGGGGATTGGACTGGATAGCCCCTGTGGTCTCTTCCAACTCTATGATTTTTGATCCTATGATAGAAGACATGCTTATAACTATGAATCCCAATGCCCTTTGAAAGATAAGTTGGACCAAGATAGGCATGTGAATGTGTTTAAGTTTAACCATCAGTACAAACCAAGATGCTCAGAGCTGATACCAAGTCTAGGAAATCTCAGAACAAGCATTAGCAGGACCCCAATTTTCTTCCCCAGGTCTCTTAATACCTCTGGGCTGATAGCTCCACTTCCTTCTCTTGGCACAATTAGGGGAGGTGTTGTGCAGTAGCAAAACCTAGGCCAGACATTTCTTTTACTTGGTATTTCCCCCAAAGACACAAACAATAAAGCATCTGGGCTCACTTATCAGTTTCCCCAGTTCAAGGTCAGTGGGGCCTTGCACTTATTGTTAGTAACTTTCTTAAACACAATAAAGAATATAGTCATCATCCTGATTAATGTTCACCTTGGATAGCTGAAATTCATCCCATGTAGTAATGACTTGAAAGCATATAGAACTACCAGACTTGTGCAGAGCTCAGAGTTTATTCATTGGTTAACCTGAAAAGTTATTATTCTTTCTCATTTCTGTGGTGCTTTCACTGAACATTCTTCAACTAATGCTGAAGCCAATACCCTAAAAGTATCAGATCCTATCTGATCTTGGAAGCTGAGCAGGTTTGGCCCTGGTTAGTACTTGGATGGAGGACTGCCAACAAACACCAGGTGCTGAAGGCTGTATTTCAGAGGAAAGAACTAACAAAATCACCTCTGAGTATTCCTTGCCTAAGAAAACCCCATGAAATTCATGGAGTCACCATAAATCAACAGGTGACTTGAAGGCACATGCACACACACACACACATACACACACACTTCATGAAAAAGGTTATTAGAATTTGTTATATTTTGTTAGAGTGGATGCTCCTCATCCTATCACATTCAGTAAAACAGGGAATCTTGCTGCTTAGGAGAAGAAATATTAGAACTGGAGGATACGGCTCTGCTGTCAGGCAGGATAATCTGTGTAATTTCTTTGGAAAGACAGCTTAGAAAAGAGAAGAAGAAAAAGAGAACTTTCTGGAACATAGCTGGGTTTATAGAGCAGAAGAACAGCTAAATTTGGAGAAGAAGAAGAAAGAAATGAAAAAAAAAAAGAAAAAGCAGTCTTTGAATGGAATATGGGGGGCATTGTTTGCTTAACAGAAGGCCAAGTCCCTCAAGCAGCCAGGACCCTTTCATAATGTGTCCCTGTAAAGAATGGGCCTCTATGAAACAAAAATATTTGCAGTCTTTGTAGTGTGTGGGGGGGGGTCATTTTGATTTTCTTTAGTAACTTCTCTTCCTTTATTGATTATAATATGTACTGGTTTCTACTGCATTTCACTGTATAGTATATACAATTATTATATAATATTACTGGGGTGAGCTGCAATAAATACTTTTGCAATTCTGCAGTGTAGACTAAGACATAGAGCAATGGAGTCAAACTACAGGAAAAGAGATTCCACCAAAAATTAGAAAGAACTTCTGGATGGTAAGAGCTGTTCAGCAGTGGAATATGCTGCCTTGGAGTGTGCTGGATGGCCATCTGTTGGGAATGCATTGATTGTGCATTCCTGCATGGCAGGGGGTTGGACTGGATGGTCTTTGTGGTCTGTTTCAACTCTAAAATTCTATTAATCTATTGCCTACACAGTGCTAGGCTCTTATTTAATGAAATGAAAAGTTCCCCTCACATTAATTCCTCACTTCTTTCTGCTTTCTCCTCCCCGAATTCCCATTCTGGTTTTACTACAATGCCATAAAAAGAGGAGAAGGTACTTGTTGAAATTTGCTCTTCCCTACAACTATTAATGACTCTTCTCCTCTTTTTTCATGTGCCTAGGCTAATGGAGATTTCCTTGTCAGTGAGGGGTGTGTGTGTGTGTGTGTGTGTGTGTGTAGTGTTTACTCCCACCATCTGGGATTCAAGATTACATGTCTTAACTAACTTTTTCCAGTTTTATTTTCTTTCCTTTCTTTCTTTTTGGTGCATGAATTAGGGATGGAAGAAATATTTATTATTCTCCATTCCTAGGCTGAAAATGAGGTTCCAACAATTGGGAAACCCGATCAGAAAGAATAATAGGCCACTAAGAATTTTGCAAAAAATTCTCCCCGTATTTGAACATAAGGATGTATTGGGCATAATTAATCTGCACAGAAAATTATGTGAGGTTTAGAGGTCAAACTCCTGTTCCCTACACTAAAAAATCCTGTCCTCTATGCAGAAAACATTGTTTTCTGAGCAGGAGATATATATTTTTCTGCACAGAAACCTTTTTCTCACTTTCCTGGTATTCCCCCCCCCCAATAATGGCACAAGCCAGCGAGGTGGCAGTAATAACACCACTCCATAGACCTCAGCAAATCCAAACCAGTGCAGAGGAGCAGCTGTGTGTGAGCCCCCATACACAAAAAGAGGAGCAGGGGACCAGTAGCCACCGAACCACATTCACCCTTGTATACCCTTAGGACAAAACTACAGTGGCCTTGAGAATGGAAACGGAGTTGGGAGCAGAGAGGAGATATCAACTGGCAACACTTGCAGTGGCACGGCCAGGTAGTGACCCAGAAAAAAAGGACCGCAGTCCGGCTCCCTTCAATGCCTCTTCCTCACTCAAAAAGGAATGAAGGTCGGACAAATTACAGGCTGGCAAGCAGATAAAAATATAAGCCCTCACCTGTGAAGGCCAGCAAAGGAGCCAGTCAATGCTGAGTGACTGAATGCGTGCCTGGCTCCCTTTTACGCCTCCTCCTCACCCATGAGGGAATTAAGGCTGGCAAAGCAGCCAATCAACACTGAGCCAGCTGGGCCAGGCAGCAATTGAGGCCAAAGATGTGGCCTGGCACCTGTACACGCCGCCTCTCCCTCTGTAGTCGATGGGACCAAATACAGGCTGGCAAGTGGAAGGAAGGCCAGGTGGGACAAAATTACACCACCCCTCACCTGTGAAGGAACGAAGGCTGGCGAAGCACCCAAGCAACGCTGAGCGAGTGATGTGCTCACTCAAGCAGGGCCGGGCTCCCTTCTATGCCTCACCCTCGCCTATGAAGGAACTAAGGCTGGCCAAGTTGCTGATCAATGCAGGGGCCAGGCAGCAAACACACCGCCCCCTCCATCTCTCACCAGGGAGCCCTGGTGGCACAGTGGTTAAATGCCACTACTGCAAGTCACCACGTTGCAAGTTCAATTCCAGCAGGCTCCAAGGTTCACTCAGCCTTCCATCCTTCCGTAGGTCAGTAAAATGAGTACCCAGCTTGTGGGGGCAATTAGCTAACACACACTGGAGACTGTTTAATGCAGTGTAGATGTGTAAATAGCTATTGCTTAAAACAATTTGGAAGCCACTCTGATAGCCTTGTGGCTGAAGAGCAGGGTATAAATAAATAGACAAATAAATAAATAAATAAATAAATAAATAAATAAATAAATCTCTCTAATTACAGGCCAGCAAGTGGACGGAAGGGTGGGCAGGACAAAATACAAGCTGGCAAGAGGATTGGGGGGGGGGAGAGAAGAGAGGCATAGGAACCCCAAGCCGGCAAGAGGAAGAACAGAAAAATGGGGGGGAGGAGTCTCAGGAACCCTAGTGGAGCTGGCCCACACACACAAACCACATACTCACACACACCTAAAAAGGCATACATACACTCACGAACCACTCACTCCCCCACACCTGGCTGGGCAATGCTCAGCTCTCACACAGACATACTCCCATACAGATTCCACACACCACCCAACCAAACCACTTAGCTCTCCCGTATGATGCAGTTGATCAGCAGCAGTCTGAGCCTTCTAATCTCCATTGTCATCAAAAGGAAAGAGGAGGAAGCCAGGGGTGGCAGGACCTTATATAAGGTGAGCTCTGCCCCTGCCTCCTCCAAGCCATGGAGTGGCATGCCATGGCCAATGATATGCTTGTTGTCATGTGTGTCCATTAAAACACCTCCCCTGATGCAACACTGCATGATGCTCAGGGGGAGGGGGATTCTGCACAGAAACCTTTTTTCTGTGCGAAAATCAAATTAAATTTAAAAAAATCCACATGTGCTTCCACACATAATGTATGTATAGGAAGTGACAAAACCACTTTTGAATATTCCTTGCCTAAGAAAAACATATGAAATTCATGGGATTGCCATAAAACAACATGTGACTCGAATGCACTCACACATATTCCTTCAAGTTGCCTGTCGACTTAGGGCAACCTCATGAATTTCATAGGGGTTTCTTAGGCAAGGAATACCCAGAGTTGGTATGCCATTCCATATCCAAGTACTAACAAGGGCTGATCCTGCTTCCAAGATCAGATGGGATATTGTGCCTTCAGGCTGTCTGGCAAGCTTGCACAAATATTTCAGGACATTTAAATAGGGAGAGAATATGGCAGAGGAATATTTTATTTCTCCCGCATATTAGAGAAAATTACTATTCATCCCCACATGCAAGGAAAAATAGTTAAGGTTTTTAATAACCCACTTAACTCTTGCCCCAAAGTAAAGATGGCTGGATTTTAAAAATATAACGCCACATTTTCCTGTGTTATATTTGCTCTTGGTGATCTTGAAAGTTGGTGCAGGATAGGTATCAAGCAGATGTTCAAACCTGAACTGTAGAATTGTGTCCTAAATATGCTTTCCCACCTTTAAAATGAGACACTATGTTACAGGCCAACTTCAATTGACAAAAGACAGACAGCAAATTGTAAGTAACCAAGCCATAACAAGTGTTGGTTTCATTGGGCCAATGTGACTCATATTTTGGTCAATGTTTCTTTCAATAGAAATTTTTAAAATAATAGATCTCCTCCCTATAAGGATGACATGCAAAATGTGGGCTGAAAAGGTCAGGCTTCTACAACATCATCATGTTTTATAAGGTAAAAGTGAGAGGAGATGAAAGAAGTCATGAAGAAAACTATGAAGAACAGGAACAATTGGTGAATCCATTACCACAGTAGTGATGAATCCACACTTGGTTTTGTGGCTACTCTTGCCACAGCTCCTATAGGTTGTATGGGAGCCATCCAGCTGCTGGACTCTATTTCCAACAGAGGTTCAACACCTGGAGAATCCCCAAGCAACCTGGAGCAGCTACAGGAGGAATGACTCCGGTCTAGATTATCTGTTTGGTTTTGCTTCCATTGGATTAAATACCGTATATTCCTGCATATAAGACTGCTTTTTAACACTTGAAAATCTCCTCAAAAGTGGGGGGTCATCTTATATGCCCAGCAGATCTTTTCCCCTGCTGTAAGAATGACTGTCTTGTGTCTGAAGTGTTAAATTCCCTGGGCAGTTTCCACAGCAGATACTTTCCCCTACTGTGAGAATGACTGCTTTGCTTTGAAATGCTAATTGCCCTCCATTTAGGGATTGTATTTTGGTAAACTTGCCAGGAAGATTTCCATTTGCATAGTTTTGGGGATTTCTTCTCCAGGAGTTTGCAAGTCTGCTGATGCGGCTCTAAAATCATTAATGTGCTCATTCAAAAATTTGGGATTTGATAGCTTCATATTAACCAACTTCATTATTAATGAAACCTTACTTTCCAAAGATTGAACACCACAGAGATTTTTCAAAGTATCCCATGCTTTTTTAGCTGCTCTCAGTCCTTTAATTTCACAGATTATTCCATCATCTACAGCCACTGAGCTGGTTGGATGGGGGGGGGCGGCGGCAAAGTCTATATTTTAACTTAAAAATTGGGGGGGTCATCTTATGCGCCCAGTCGTTTTATACGCCGGAATATACGGTAACTGTTGTCACTAAATAATGCTGCTATGTGTGCTCCTGTGGCTCTCATAACATTGACTGAGTGACAATTTTTCTCACAATAGTCCTGATGTAGCAAGAAGTGTTATATTCTAAATTTACTGTTCTAATTTTTGAGGATTTACAGGTACTTTGAAGAGTAAATTTGTAGAGCTATCAGAAGTTTCAAATAATACTCCCTGTAGCGTACTCCCTGCAGTGATTCAAAAGGCAGGATCTCACTTTATTCTCTTCATGCAAATGAAAAGAATGAGAGGACTAGGCCTTGCTCACCTGACACCCGACCCCCACTACACACACAAATAATCACACCCTGTTAAGATGCAGGAGCATCATAGAAGGGTCCTGTTCACTTTGGGGCCTTGTGGTGGTGGGTCCAGGCTCTATGCGGCCATACAGCACATGGGATGTTGAATGTCCCTATTGGCTATTCAACAGAGCCAATCAGATCTAACATCAACATACATATGGTAGGCTGCCATGCTACCCAACCTCACTACCAAAGAAAATTTCCCTGTCTTCCCTTCTATAAGCAGGTCTGTGGATTCTCATGTTTTAATATGACATCTCACTTAACTGTATTTTAACATGTTTATCATCAGGTTTTTAAATCTATCTTGTTTTAACCTTGTTGTAAGTCACCTTTGGTCCCATGTTAGGAGAAAGGTAAGATAGGCTTCAGTTAGTGGACAATAAAGGGAGCTGTGGAGAAATTTTATGAATAAACACAATTGGCTCCTTACTCATGGGGATTCGCCAGGGATGTAAATTTTCACCTATGTCATCCATGCATGCGAGGATGAAAAATTCCCATAGATTTTTTCCTGCTGTGGGAGAAAACTAAGAGTTTTTAATGCAGTGATACAGTGTATTATTCTGCTCAGAAATACATGCCCTTTACTTGTACAGGAATTTGTGTATCTCAGAGGACTTAATCAGGCCGGTGTCATAAGGACGCCTACTGATTGTGAAAGGGTGAACTTACCAGATGATGTTGCCCTTTCATGATCATGTCCAGTTTAAAAACCATCCTATTTTATTGACAGACCAAGCTATCAATTGATCCCCATGGCACTTTTCTGCCGGCATTGCCGGCATTTGAATCTGTGCACCATTATACTCACGTAAACACAGCGACAATGGCCAGTCCAGAGAGAACACTTCTGGGTGAGATTGTAACATCCAGGTAGGTGATGCTCTTTTTATGACCCTCCCTGGTTTACTTGTAATTTTTTAAAGTGTGTTTGTGTGCTTTCTTTTACTTTTTGAATGTTATTTTTGTTTGTTTGTTTTTAATTCTCCACGCTATGCTTTCTCATGAGAATCCACAGAATTTCAACAGAGGAAGTGAAGGGAGCTCTGTTCACTCCTCATTCATTGCCAGGGAAGCCTTTTGCTGGGATGAAAGGTAAATGAGGTATGGGGAGGTTTTTTGTTGGCATAAAAATGACAGACGTTATGCTGGCAAAATAACATGTTTAGGGGTGGTGGTCTGATAAAGTCCCCCCCCCTCTCTCTCACACACATACACACACTGTAACCTTTACCAAAAAATGTGTGCAGTTGTCCCTCTGTATCCATGGATTAAGTATTCACGGTTTGAAAATATTCTTTAAAAAATAATAATCCAAAAAGCAAACCTTGATTTTGCCATCTTATATAAGGGACAGCATTTTGCTATGCCATTGCATATAATGGGACTTGAGTATTCACAGATTTTGGTATCCACGGGGGGTCTTGGAACCAAACCCCAGCGAATATGAAGGGACTACTGTACTGTACTTTCACACAGAATAGTTTCTTAGAATACTTTTCAAAGTGTGAATGCCACAAGAAAACTGCTCGGAAATCTCTTTGCTGAGTTGTTCTTCATGACAGAATCTCCCAAGTGTTGGGAAACCCTTTTCTCTGCAAAGAAACAAATAAAAACAATCATTTTCCATTCCTACAATGCACCATTATCCCCAATTAACATGCATCTTTTTTTTTTTACTTTCACATTTTTTTCTGTTTTAAGATTAGAAGGAATTAGGCAGGAACTATTTTGGGGGAAGGTGGTAGATTTCATGTCTCCAAAGAAAAGTCCACATTAAAGACTTTAGGGATGGAACTTGTAGGCACCCGCCTAGCTAAGGGGCTGATGTTCCTGCCTCATTCTGAGGTAGTGGATGTTAGCATGCCCTACTACCCCTCCTTAAGATATATCATAATTGAAAATATTGGACACCTTTTGGGGTCAGGTTGGTGAACCAAAAGGGTCAGGTGGATGTCACAATGACCTGGGCTGTGTCAGAAATATTTTGGCAAGCAACATAGGGATTGTGCAGAAGCTCTGTGGTAAACAAAGTCATTACGGAGGTATGTGCTAATTCCTTCTTGGGCACCTCAGCAATTAGTCATCCAACCAAATGATTAAGTGACCATTCACAACCCTGCTCCTAAGAAAATTTCACCTCAACCACCCCACTCCTGCCCAGCAATGCAAGGTAATCATAAACCCATAAATTCCTATCTCCCAGCCATTAATGCAATCAGTTAAATTTCAGTTTGGTTTGTTTATCTGGTGGGAAAACCATCCAGGCTTTGTCCTAGCCAGAGTACCCCTTCAGGATATGAAGAAGGGTATAAATATTAGTCTCCCAACAACAGAAAGGTGTGCCGTGGTGCATGAACCCAGCCACTCTCTTTCTTGGTGTGCCTCTATATCAGAACTTCCTGTGCCACCCTTAGCACGTATCTGAGTACCTTCACTACATGAAACTCTGCCCTTCAAGACTGGTAACTATCGCCATATTTCCTGAATCTCCCTCTAGCCAATCTTTCTGCCTTACTCTTCAAAAGCCTTGTATGGTTCTTAGGAATGTGTGTTGCATGTGTGGATACAATCTGTGTTATTTCCAATAAAAATACTTTGTTTCATTTTTAACAGGAGTTCTCTGCAGTTAATACTGGTATACATAGATGAAAAGATCCCCACAGTCACCCTCCTCTTGCAGGCATCCATTTGAGCTAGTAATTCCTCCATATAGATTTTGGTATTACGGGTGAGTCTCTAAAGCACCCCCACCTCTTAGGATAACAGTCCATATGTTTCAATTACATTTTGTTCCCAGTGTCAGGGATGATGGGAGTTGTAGCTCTTCACCTCTGGCTCAAACTCACCACCTTGTTATGCAACAGAGCCAACCAGCTTAGATCAGTGGTTAATGCTTTTCTCCAAAGCAGCAGAGTTTCAGAGAATAGGCTGAAGATCCTGACAAACTCTCCAAGCCTTCTCACTCTTCTCCAGGTGTCTCCAAAACGTCTCCAGGACTCACTCAGGCAACTCAGTAGTTTTATATAAAACCTACTTTATTCTTCTATATAAATATACTATATGGTCAACAAATCACAATCTCTACACACTACTCCACAATATCTCCAAACTACTCCACAACAATACATTGGCAAACATTGCAATTTTATAGCCATTGTTTATCACCACCCACTAGTTAGTTTCCACCCAGTGGGTGTGTACCTCCATTCTGATTGGTCCACGTAGTTCTACCCATACTTAAGACCAACCCATGTATTTCAACATTTCACCTTGTACACTTAATGATTCTCAGGTGTTTCCATTCTGCATTCAGTACCTCTGTCCTTGGCTCTCAGGACTTCTAGATTACATTAGCAGTTTCACCTGTGTAGCTTCATAATTGCTCTTGCTTAGTCATTGTGACTTTCACATACATATTTTATTTCTTTCACTGTATGTCCCATGTTGCATTTTCCTTAACAATCCCCTCCGAAATAAAATATTGTATGTGTCTTACAATGTCATTCCAACCATTTGTGTCAGCCTTTCATGTTTTTCTGCTGTCAATGCTTTTGTGAACAAATCTGCTATGTTGTGTTGTGTTTCTATATATCTCAATTCTATTTCACCCTTCTGAACCATGTCTCGCACATTTTGATATCTTACACCGACATATTTTGTTCTGTTCTTCAAACTTTCAGTTTCAGCCATCGCTATGCATGACTGTGAATCTTCCAGAATTTCCACTGATATCTTGTAACTTTCATTTAAATCATTTAGCAATTGCTTAATCCATTGTACCTCATTTACTATCTCATTCAAAGCAGCGAATTCTGCTTCCGTTGTGCTTATCGCTACATTAGTTTGTTTTCTACTTCTCCAAACTATTGGACTTTCACTATATTTAATTATCATTCCTGTAACTGACTTCTTGTCTCCTAATTCTGATGCAAATGAACTGTCTACATAACAATCTAGATCTGAACTACTGCTTCTTATAATCAATTTCCTATCTAAGGTTCCTTTCAAATATCTCAATAAATGTTTTACCGCTGTCCAGTCTTCAATTTTTGGATCATTAACCCTTCTAGACAATACATTTACAGCATAAGAAATGTCTGGTCTGGTGTGGCAAGATATGAATTGTAAAGATCCTATTATACTTCTGAAGAGAATCTTGTCCTCAAACACTCTAGTTGTTTCCTCAGACACAAAACCAGTTGTCATTGGAGCTCTTACTATTTTTGCATTCTGTAATCCACACTTTTCAATCAGTCTTTCAATTTTATTTCTCTGACTTAATAAACAATGTCCTTCTTCTGTCCATTCAATGCAACTACCTAAATAAGACTTCAATACACCTAAGTCCTTCAAAACAAACTTCTCAGACAATTCTCTTTTTACTGACTCAATTTCCTGTTTTGACTTTGCTGCTACGCACAAATCATCTACATAAATCACTAATACTATGTCTCCTTTTGTATAAACACAAGCATCTGCAATGCTCCTCTTGTAACCTAGCTTAACTAGCTCATCATTGATGCACAGATTCCACGCTCTGGCACTTTGTTTTAAACCATACAACGCTTTCTTTAATTTATAAACTCTCTGACTACCATTTTCTTCAAAACCTTGTGGCTGCTCCATAAACATTTCTTCATTCAAAACCGCATTCAAGTAAGCTGTCTCAAAATCAAAATGTTCTACAACTAAATTCCTTTTTACTGCTACAGCTAGAACCATTCTCAGACTTTCTGGCTTTGCAGTTGGAGAATATGTCTTATAGTTCTCATACTGCTGTTGTGCAAAACCCTTAGCTACTAACCTAGCTTTATATTTGATACTTCCATCTGGCATTTCTTTCCTTTTGTACACCCACTTACAACCAATTACTTTCTTGTCTTTGGGTCTGTCAACAATTTCAAAAACATCTTTATTTACCAGGCAACCAAACTCATTATCCATTGCATCAAACCATCTTTCCTGTTCTTCACTAGAATAACTTTCCAATTCTTCAAAACTTTCAGGCTCTTCTACTGCTAAACAAGCTCTTGCCTTTGTCACAACAAACCTATCTGGAGGCTTTCTAACTCTATGACTATGCCTGGGAATAAAATCTGCTGTTCTGTCTCTTTCATCCTCACTTTCTCTACTAGGAGTTGTAGTTCTATGACTAAATCTCTTGTCTTCAGTCATTCGAGTAGTAGTAGGCCTAGATGCTATCTCATCATCGGAAGAACTACCACTGCTGCTAGGTGATGCTTCCTGCTTAACTGAAACCCCTCCGTTTCCTGAGGTTGGTTCAGTTTGTGCTTCTGGCTCATTTGAACTCCCTAATCTCAAAAACACTTCTTTATTGGCATGCAGTTTGTCCCAACCAGCATGTCTCTCGAAATTTGCAGACCTAGAATACTGCACTTGTTTTCCATCCAAATGAAACTTGTAGCTATTTCCAGAATACCCCAAAAACCTAAGCCTTTTGCTTTTGGGTTCTCCTTTCCTCCTGAAACAAGCAGGTGTGTAAACATGAGCAAATTGTCCAAAAACCCTTAAGTACTTGTAATTTGGCATTCTCCCATACAATACCCTATAGGGAATGTCTTCAATTTCTGAATGATACAATCTGTTACTGATATGTATTGCAGTCAAAGTTGCTTCTGCCCAAAAACTATCTTTCACCCCTGCATCTGCCATCATACAAGCAGTCATTCTTTTTATATCTTGTATTTTCTTCTCTGCTAACCCATCCTCACTAGGACAAGCAGGGTTTGTAGTTTCATGCCCTATTCCCACCTTTTGAAACCAGTTAAACAATTGATTATTTAAACATTCTCCTCCTCTATCAGTAATAATGGTGCCTACTCTGCTATCAAATTGTCTTTCCACCATTCTTACCCATGCTTTTAAACTTTGCCCAGCGTCAGATTTGTTTTTCATTATTCTCACAAATGCAAACCTTGTATACCTATCAACAATTACTAGGAAATACTTGCTTCGCCCTAAGGACAAGCAATTAGCTTGGGCGACATCTGCATGTACATACTGAAATGGTCTTTGAGCAATTCTTTTTGTTTTGTTAGCTACTGGAAAAGCTCTGACCTTTACCTGTTGACATACCGTACAATCTAAGTGGTTTTTGCATTCAGTAACTTTTAAATCTGGACACATACTGATTAAATTCTTTAAACATTTGAAGCTCGCATGGCCAAATTTTCTGTGAAGCTTGTGTATGCAGTCTATGTGGATTGGAATATTTTCTATGTTATTAGCTTCTTCAACCCTGTAGCTATCAATATTGTCCTCCAAATAATAAAGTTTGTCCTTTTTCAAACCTATGCCACGCAATTCCCCATTCAGTTTTATCTTACACATGTTCTTTTCAAAGATGACTGTGTAGTCTCTTTCTGTTAATCTGCTTACTGATAACAAATTATTTTCTAACTCCTTTACATGTAAGACATCATTAAAATTCTCTTTTAGCCCTGGAATGTACACAGTACCCATTTGATTTACAGTACTTAGCTCTTTCCCGTCAGCCAAAACTAAAGCATTTACATTAGCTGATTTTCTATTACTTATTAAATTGATATCATTACACATCGAAGATGAGGCTCCTGAATCAACTAGCCATTTAGAATTTGCATTTTGTTTTTCCTTAATCATGGTTGCAAACCCCTTTTTATTACCACTGTCCCTCAAAAATGGAGGTCTGGACTGTTTTTGATACTGCCGCGGCTGCCATCTGCTCTCTGCTTGCTTGCGTCTCTCAGCTGCAAAATGTTTACAATGTCTCTGCAGATGACCAATCTTCTTACAATAAAAGCACCTCCGTTGCTCCCTTGTAGAGGCTGCTTCCTCCTGCGTTCGCCAGTCAGGGGTTGTTTGTTGTTTTGGTACAGTCTTTAAGCTTGCTGAATCACCCTGCTCAGACATTCTTCTCTGGTTCTCTTCCAGTATTCTGGCCACAATTAAGTCTCTATTAAGCTCAGCTTCTGGCAAGTTCTGCAAGCTGTTCGTTATGTTGTCCCACGAAGAGTCTAGCGATTCTACTAAAATGTAGCATTGCTGCTCTTTGCTAATTTGCACTCCCCTCAGTTCAGCTTGCACAAACAAATCTTGCATTATTTTTAAATGTTCTATCACACACTGCCCTTTAGCCATCTTTTGCCTGTATATTCTTTTAGACCATAGCATTTTTGCAAAAGCAGTTGAAGGAGTGTGTAATCTCTGCAAGGTATCCCACACATCCTTGGCGGACGTTTTATCTCTGACATCATTAATTAAGTCTTCTTCAAGCATGAGATAAAGACAGGCTTTTGCTTTACTATCTCTCTCTTGAGTGGCTGCATCAGCATCGGCTGCCAGCCCTGTTTCAACTGTTGACCACAGACCTTCCTTTACTAGTAGAGATTGGGCATAAATCTTCCAGGTAGAGTAGTTGTTTCTATTTAATTTACTAAACTTTAGAATTTCCATCTTGATTTGTGCAGTGACTCAATTTGACACAGTCCTTCTGAGTATGCACAGCCGACCCGTCTGGGCTTAAGCAAAACACAAAATGATTTACTTCTGAGGCTTATCAGTGCAGCACAAACAGCTTGCTCTGATCTATCGTCCACAAAGCTTTCTTCCACTCTCTGGAACTTTCAGCTTCTGTGGATGCTGGGTGCTCTAGTAACTGGGCCCATAACCCTTGTCAGGGATGATGGGAGTTGTAGCTCTTCACCTCTGGCTCAAACTCACCACCTTGTTATGCAACAGAGCCAACCAGCTTAGATCAGTGGTTAATGCTTTTCTCCAAAGCAGCAGAGTTTCAGAGAATAGGCTGAAGATCCTGACAAACTCTCCAAGCCTTCTCACTCTTCTCCAGGTGTCTCCAAAACGTCTCCAGGACTCACTCAGGCAACTCAGTAGTTTTATATAAAACCTACTTTATTCTTCTATATAAATATACTATATGGTCAACAAATCACAATCTCTACACACTACTCCACAATATCTCCAAACTACTCCACAACAATACATTGGCAAACATTGCAATTTTATAGCCATTGTTTATCACCACCCACTAGTTAGTTTCCACCCAGTGGGTGTGTACCTCCATTCTGATTGGTCCACGTAGTTCTACCCATACTTAAGACCAACCCATGTATTTCAACATTTCACCTTGTACACTTAATGATTCTCAGGTGTTTCCATTCTGCATTCAGTACCTCTGTCCTTGGCTCTCAGGACTTCTAGATTACATTAGCAGTTTCACCTGTGTAGCTTCATAATTGCTCTTGCTTAGTCATTGTGACTTTCACATACATATTTTATTTCTTTCACTGTATGTCCCATGTTGCATTTTCCTTAACACCCAGCAGGTGGGCTGAGAGGTGCAACATCTTACTGGTGAGCTGACTAATGTTTTAATTGCTGCCCAAGGCAATTCCAAACTTCATATGATCTGTAACCAATAAACTACAACCATATGCAAAATCCCATTACCAAACTGGTAGCATCCTTTTAGTGATATATGTGAGCATAACTGTGGCTTATGCATGTGTATGTCTCTTTTTTAATGGGGCACAAGGAACTATTCTCTAGCCCTTTGCACCCTGACCAACCCTCACCCCCAACCACCTGTCAATCCCTGGTATAGAGGGGAGAGAAGAGAGTGGGGAGGCAATTTAGAGACTGAAGGTGTGATTGCTATGGGATCTTAGGGGAAAGGGAAAAGGGCCCCCACTACAACAATGAGCACACCCTAGGTTACCTCCTTCTCTAGGCTGAGACCAGCTGCTTCTTCATTATCTTAATTTTCTTTCTCCCCACCTTTCCCCAGGGGTGTCTCTAGGAGTTTGACAGCTGACAGACTGGGGCGGGAGCACAGAAACACACAAGCAGAGCATTGTACTCCACCTTCTTGATGCAGGATCTCAACTAATGTATCTTTGTTCTTTGCTCCTCTCTCACTTCTCCCTCTCTTCCATGCCCAAACCAAAGAAAATAGAAATACATGGAGGATACATGGTGCAGTAAGGTCAAGCATAGTATGTAGTCAGTTAAACCCAGTACTGTAGAAACTGTGGCTTTTTTAAAGGAGCACATTAGTGTGAGCATTTGTTATGACATCAAACATGTTTTGCTATCACAATTAGCAAAATTGTGGAAGTTTTTTGTTTTTGTTTTTGTTTTTAATCTATTCAGCTATTTTCAGTTCAAATTTATAGCGGTAAGTGATTCTATCATGTGCTGTATTCAAGTGGAGTGGCCAACTCTCTGAGGTTGTGGGACTGCATTTTACTCCCTTGGGAGGCCAGGGGGAAGACACTCCTCTCCCACCCTCACCCCCCCAAAAAACTGGTTTGCCCCCAAATACCCCTCAATGCCTTCTTAGGCCTTTTCCCCCCCAACAAGAAGTGACTAGGAGGTCAATTTCCTGTTCACTTCCATTCAGAAAAAAAAGTCTTCTCCTCAGCCTAAAATAACCCAGGAGGGGTGACCCAAAATATGGTGACATTGAGTGTATTAGAGGAGCATTTTTGGGCAAAAATAATTTTATGCTTTTTAAAATGTTTGTAATTTTTTTACGCTTAAACAATGCACTATACAAATAACTTAACTACGTACTAAAGACGAACAATATTAAAGTTAAACATAAAAGAAGAAAAAGTAAAGAAATGAAAAAGAACCCAACCACACCCACATAGACAAAAAAGAAATCAAGTAAACAAATACAACAAATATTGCCCTCCCAAGACTTACCGCTTGTCGCCAATCACATTTTGTTAGTATAATATCACTCCTCTATAACCTATTACCAAATAAAATTACAACCTTTATCATACATAAAGAAAAGGGTTTCCTCTAGGTAACATTTTTTACAAAGTAGAGTCTCCAATTCTATTCTTAACAAAATCAATAAAAGGCTGCCAAGTATCTAAATGTAATTGTAAGGGATTTCCTTTTATCATGTCTGTTAATTTATCTGAGTCCATTAATTCCTGTGATTTTTCTATCCATTCTTTGATAGCTAGAATCTTCCTTTGTTTCCAATATTTAGCATAAACTATTCTTGCAGATGTAACCAAATAATAAATTAGATTCTTACTCTCTCTTTCAATTTTGTTTTCCATATTTACCATGTTTAGTAAAAATATCTCTCTCTCTCAATAGTTCAGGTCTAAATACTATATTTTCCTTTAAAAAATTTTGAATTATCCCATTAACTAATAACCAAAAATTCCTTGCTTTCTTGAACATCCACCAAAGATGATAGAAAGAACCCACATGATTCTTGCATTTCCAGCACTTATTACACACATTTTTGTACATTTTAGCCAATTTATCTGGGGACATGTACCACCTGTATGTCATTTTATAATAATTTTCCTTTAAGTCATAACAACAGGTGAATTTTAATCCTTTACACCATACTAGTTCCCATTGGTCAAATTGTAACGTATAGCCAATATTTCTTGCCCATTTCACCATGCAATTCTTAATTTGTTCATTTTCCATCTCAAATTTCAATAATATTTTATACAATTTTGCAATTAGATGGGAGTCTTCTGAACACATCATTTTTTCAAATTCTGTTTTATCCTCTTCAAAGCCAAAATTCTTTACATCATCTTTAAATTTGTCTCTTAATTGATAGTAAGTTAACCATTGAATTTTGTATCCTTCCTTCTCTAATTGTTGCATATCCTTAAATATCCAATTTCCCTGGTCTTTAATTAATCTTTATATTTCAACCAATTTTGTAAACTCACAATTTCCCTTCTATAAAATGCTTCTTGTGGGATACCCATCCAGCTAATTTTATCCCTAATCTATCTTTATATTTTCCCCAGACTCTCAGTAGCGTTTTTCTAATTATATGATTCCTAAACTCCGCATTTACCATCACTATTCCATAACTTAAATAAACATGCCATCTCCATCTCAATTCATGAGGAGCAAAAATAATTTTAAATGTTTAAAATATTATTCTGGAGGGCTCTGGGGGCCAGAAAAATGGCTTTGGGAACTACATGCCATCCATGGGCTACATTTTTCCCACCCTGAAGTAAAGAATATTGGCACATTAATAAAACTGGATTAATTAATTGATCCTCAATACAGGAATATGATGCTATCTGTCATTTTATCTTTTACATATTGAACATGGTATAATATCTAATATGAACTTGTTCCTACATGCCAAAGCAATCAAAGTGTTTCTCTTATACCAGTTCCAATAATTTTTGTATTTTCTCCATTTATCATACCAAAAAGCTGCAAAGGGATCTTTAGATACCTAGTGAATGCATGCCTTAGCATCACACTAGACCAGGGATGTAGGAACTCTGACCCTGGGGCCTCCTCTGCTCTTATCTCTGATCAGTGATTTAAACCCTACATAGAACTGAGTTGTGTTTACCAGAAGGAATGGTGTTCTGAAGAACTGCACTTTGCTTTGTAGCAACTATCAGGACTTACCCCTGGGAACTATCAGGACTTACTCCTGAAGAGACAGGCATAGTCTGAGCAATGCTATGGATGTTTGATGGAAGTATGTTCACCTTGGTAATAATACATTTGATCCTCCACACTTTGCTTTGGCCCTGCCTACTTTCCCTTCAACTCTACTCCCAGTTCCTTTAGCTCCACCTAACACTGGAGATTGCTCTTCCAAACTTCCCAAACACAAGAGCTGGTCCAAACTGATGTTTTCTCACAGGGGTGTCTCCAACTCTGCTCCATCCCATTTTCAACCCCTCCACATTGTCCTAATCACCCCATTCTCTCTCTGAATCGTGTTCAGCCCTTTCTTCCAATTACTCCGATTTTCTCTACCCAAGACAGCCTCGGAGACTGTTCACCTCCTTGCTTTATTCTCTTCATTCATATTGTCTCTCCTTCTCCCTCCCTCCCTCTCCCCCCTTTCTCTTGTACTACACTATCTTGAATTTCTACCTTTTCTTTTCTTTTCTTTTCTTTCTGGTCCAGGTGCCAAGCATTTACAAAAGCTAAGCCCAGTGCTTCAAACCTTCAGAGAGCTGCAGCTAAAGATTAACAAGAATCCCTGCTGAGGACCAATAAAGGTTTCTAGAACTGCACACAGATAGCCCTTGCTAATCCTCAGCTGTTGACTCTTCAACATTTTGAGGTATTCATCTGACTGCTAGTGACTGAGTTCCATCTTTCTGAAATGCTCCACAAATGACCAGAAAGTTATTTAGAGACCACAAGGAAGTCTGACAGCAGGGGGGAAACCAAAGCCACATTCTGGCAGCTTGCCAAAAAGACCAGTGAAATACCAATTAAAAAATAAAGACAGGAGATCAGAATTAAGGAAGTTTGTTGAAGGAATGGGGACTTGGGTCACCCACGAAAGCCTTGGAGGCAGAACTTGGAGTCTCATGGGGTCTCCATGCTTGGGGTGGAGAAAGAATGGTTCAGAGGGGGAAATCACATGGAAAGAATAGGGTGAGAAGGAAAAGAGGAATGAGTTGCATGTATGGAAAAGGATAGGGAATATAAGAGGGAAAAGAAATATGCGTTGGCATGTATGTCTGTGTATAATTGTGTGGCTTATGTATGTCTGTGACACAGGGGGAGGACCTTGTATCACTGCCCACATGCATGCACCCTCCCTCCCCCATTGTGGCTTTCCAGATGTGGCGGTGGAGAAAGGTTCCAAGTTGCCGCCTTTAGTCTCCCTTGGTATTAAAATCCCTGTACCTCTGAAATATTGTAGGGAGCACAGGAATAACTTTACCTTCATGAAAATTGCCCAGGAAACCACCAAGAAGACACAACATCCCTTTCTTGAAAACCTCAAATTTAAAAGGCACATAACACATATACAAAAAAACAACCCTGCATTTTTCTGTCTAAAATGTGGCAGCTGTTGTTCCCTTCAGAAAATGGCACAATGCCTGCAGCTTTCATCTAGCCCCCCTCGCTGTCCATTAAAAAGGTAAAGGTGTTGACTGATGTTCTTATCATAATTAATGGAGAAAGTATCCAAGATGTTGGAAATTGAAATAAGGCAAGACACCCTCTCAGTTCTAAGGTAATGGCTAGCATCAGTCTGAGCCTCTCTGGAGATTTTCAGACTACACTGTTATAGTGTTACTATTGCACTTTAACTGCTCTGGTTTCCTCCTGTGGAATTCTGGGGTTTGTAGTTTAGTGAAACCTAAGAACTCTCTGGCTGAGAGTTGCAAATGCCCCTCCCTAAACTGCAAATCCCAGGATTCCGCAGGAGGCAACCAGAGCAGTTAAAGTAGAATAGTACCACTATAACAGTGTAGTCTGAAAATCTAGTCTGAGCAGAGGAAAGCTCCCAGCTGAGCAAACAAGGTGGGGACTGAGTCAATTGGGTGAGTCAATTGCATGCGTGCACACACAAACACACCTTCCTTTTAAAACATTTCAAGTCTGTGGTGTACTTCTATAGTGCTTGGGTATGTGAAACTCAAAGGATATAAGCTCTGTCTTGAGATAAGATACTGGGATCTTGGCAAAATCTTGTATTAAAGGCCCCAGACATTCTCATCCCCCAGGACAGCTTTGCTCTTGCCTCTGTCCTCTAACCACCACCACCCAAAACACACACACACACATACACACGATAATGATTATCATACTATTCTCTGGTACTGTCATATACTTAAATATCACAGTAATGGTTCTGGCACCCTTCCGATATTCCACAATTTTGTGGTTTCATTTTGGAAATTCTCCAACAATGGAGAACAGTGCCTTGTTCAGGTTGGTTGATGGGTAATCGACCAGTAATCGATGAGTACCCATAGAGCACCAGTAGCTTTATTTTCTATGCCATGGTGTAACTGACCATTCTGAAGGTCCCTCAGCCTAGGGGTGTAAATCTTCATTCATTCATGTAGGCAAGAATGAATAACAGAAAAACTTGTCTTCTTACTGGGTGAGATTATGAGTGTTTGAGTTCTTTTTCAATTATTTTTAAAACACTTTTGTGAAAAATATATTTGGGGTTTAGGTGCAAAAATCCATTTGTTTTGCAAAAAAAATATCCAATATACTGAAGAAAATCCAAAGCTGGAGCATAAAGAAATATAATTCTCTGCACATGTAGCTTTGTGAGCTGTCTCTCCCACACACCCTGGCAATCATCAAGCCTGGGGGGGTGGGGGCACTGTGGCATCTATTTACTGGCTGATGGGAGGGAGAGGGGAAGGTGCCCAGGCAGCACTACAATGGCCACAGAAGAGATCTGTGGATGCCAGGACAAATGTTGCCTGCTCATCTCCCTCTTCAACCTGGAAATAGCCTCAGCAGTGCATCCTGGGGCTTGACAGTTGTTGGCAGGGAGGGGGAGGAGGTTGGAAGATAAGCAAGGATTTAGGGAATTGCTCCTGGTGCAATGTTTAAAGCTAGGCATACATGCGCTTAATCCTGAGTTTATCAATCCTCTCACCAAAAGGATTCTAGCCACTTTATTCTTTGCAAAATTTTGTACAAGCATACCCCCCCCCCCAGAAAGGTCTCAAAATGTGAAAAATCTTACTGAGCTTGTCTGTTATATCAGTGGGTTATCTCAGTATATGGAGACTCCCTTTCTCCTTGAAGACAGTACAGATTGGAAGCATTCTTTGCATCCTCATTTCAGCCTCCTCAATTACGCCTAGATATTTCCTGTTCCGAAGTTTCTTCTTCACCCTTCACATTGTGGGACAAGTGTTCCGGTGTGCATGCAACACTCACTGCTCTCATTAGCTTGAACTGCTCTTCCCTTTTATGATTCTTTATCTTTAAACCAGGCTTGGACTGCAAAGCCCTTCTAATATGAGCCCTGGTGGAGCAATGGTTAAAATGCTGGTACTGCAGCCACAACGTTATGAGTTCAGTCCTGCAGGGCTCCAAGATTGACTCAGGCTTCCATCCTCCAGTAGGCCAGTAAAATGAGTACCCAGCTTGTTGGAGCAATTAGCTAACACATTGTAAGCCGTTGAGGGAGTGCTTTGCGCTGATAAGCGTTATAGAAATATAAATGCTATTTCTATTGCTATGCTATAAATACGGGACAACTTCATGTACAGAATGATCCTCTGACATGCCTTCAGAGAGGAGAGCAGCCTCTGTAAAGTAGAACATATTGTCACCTTCAGTAAGTTTGAAGCTTACCACATTTCATTTCTTAACTATATATTGTGTAGTTTATGCAGAACTGTTGGTGACGTAGGCAGGCATACGTTCTGGTACACATGCAGAGTCAGTGAGGACAGGTCACCTCCATGTCAGTGGGGCAGCGAAACACTCGAGGTGTAGTCTGAACTTTAAAGGAGTTGTGCAAGGTGCTAAACTGGCACTTCGGATACTCCTTTAAATTTCTGACTAAAACTAGGAGCAGATTCACTGCCCCACTGACATGGAAGCCAACAGGCACCACCTACTGCTTCCATGAACTGTTTTGCTGCCAGTTGTGATCTGTTTCTCATTCTATACAGAGCATTATAAAGGAAACTGAGATACTTCCACAATCCACAATGTAGCATCTATACTAAGGTTAGATAGATCCAATCAAGGAAGCCACAGCCCTGAGTTTGCAAGACCTGAGCAGAGCTGTTGATGACAAGATGTCTTGGAGGTCTCCCATTCATAGGGTGAACCTAAATCAAAATCAGTTGGATGACAATCAAACAAAATCATGGCTTCTGTGCAAATGAGTTGGGCTCCCTATGTAGAACAATTTTGAGTAATCTTTTTGTGTATTCATATAACAGCAGTTCATAAGAGCTCATAAAAAACTTAATATCTTATTAGAAGGTATCATACAAACACAAACAAATAGCATTGAAAGAAGGACAGGAAGAAGGCACTCTCTTAATATATAAGAGGAACCAGACCTTATACTCTCTAACAAGAGATTACCTTCTTAAGATCAAAAAGCAGCCATGGGTGCGGGGAGGGCATGGTCAATTTACCCTTTCTGCTTTACTGTACTGTCTAATTTTTGGAATAAAACACATTGCCACAGGTGAATGATCTCACTGAGCACAGGGCCAGATTTGAGATAGTCTTGTTTCATTGTAGAAAGCAATTAACTTTCACTATGCTAGAATGCAGAAAACAATTTCACAGATTAGCAGAGCTTAGTGGTGCCCACTGATGATGTTAGTAAGCAAAACATAAATAAAGCCATATACATGCTCTCTGCCATACTCTCTGCAGTGCTGTTATAACTCAGGGCTGCTATAATTCAGGGCCAGCAATCAAATGATAGGAAGCAGTTGTTCTGGGGTAGCTAGAGGTGGGAAAGAATTTTACATTAACCAAAGTTTTGTGAATTTATGCAATTGGTAGACTGCAAGACTATTAACAGAAGTGTGTATATATCTTTCACTTGCCCAGGATCAGCTTTTTCATAGAATCATAGAATCATAGAATCATAGAACTGCAGAGTTGGAAGAGACCACAAGGGCCATCCAGTCCAACCCCCTGCCACGCAGGAAATCACGATCAAAGCATCCCTGACAGATGGCCATCCAGCCTCTGTTTAAAGACCTCCAAGGAAGTCAATCTGTTGCAAGCCAGCAACATCCCATTCTAGACCTTGTTTTCTGTACGGGGGAGGGGGAGGGGGAGGGGGAGGATGATGGTGATCTGGGAATGGAGGAGCTTTTTACTGTTTCGTTGTCATGGATGGATAATTTCTTAGTCAAGTTTAGACTTGCTGAGACTCAGCTTCTGCAGGGCTGGGGGGCATTAAGATGCTCTGCTCCAGGAGGCTTATGGATCCAGGTGGATTCCTGATGACTCTTGGGGAGTTTCCTGATGCCTTGGTAGGTGGATCCTGTTGAAGGCCTGTTTGATCTCTGGAAAGGGGAAATGATCAGGGCGGCAGACACAATTGCTCCTAAGCATCCCTTCTCACAGAGTGGAGCTAAACCAGCCCCTTGGTTTTCTAAGGAGCTGGCAGCAATGAAATGAGCAAGATGGAGACTGGGGCAACAATGGCAGAAAACTCAGATTGAATATGACCAAAACCAGGCTAAAATCTATCTGAAGTTATGGTGGGGCAATAAAGGTAGCACAAAAAAAAAAAATTCTGATTAACGTCATTGCATTTGCACAGAATTATTCAGCAGAGTTGTTTCGAGAGGTCAGGGATCTGTTACAATGTGGTCCAAAGGAGAATGTAAGTCACTCAACAGCCTACTGCGAAGAACATGCCCACCATTTTGCAGATAAAATTGCTGGGATTTGTGCTGACTTAGGACACCAGAGTTCATATAGTCCCAGTGGATGTAACCTTGGCCCCTGCTTGTCCAGTGTTGATGGATACTTTTCAATTTGTGCAGCCTGAGAATATAGACAAGGTCCTTGGAGAGGTGAAAGCCACCACATATGTACTAGACCTGTGATGGGCAACCTTTTAAGCTTGGTGTGTCAAACTTTGCCAAAAAACTGAGCATAACTCAGGTGGTGTGTCACTTTGAGGAAAAAACCATTATCTCTGCTGGCGGAAGGGAGGGCAAAGATCCCGGCTTAACCGGAAGTCCCAGAACTAGACGCTCTGTGCCGGACTTCTGTTGTTTTGGCCTACAGACCTCTGGCACAGAGTATCTAATCGAAAGAACATGAGAAGACATGCATGTATACGCATGTGTGTGTGTCTGTGAAGCCCAGGAGAAATATTCATAAAAAATAATATATTAGAAAAAGTCTCTTTCAAAATAAACAATGTTCAGTTTTGTTTATTTTTAGTTGGGAGAATAAAAAAAAATCTATTTATTACTTAGGTAATGAATGCTGGTAAAATTCTAAGTAATGCAATGAAAAGAAAAGTGGATGATTTTCACATCCCTGAGCCAGACAATTCCATTGCCTTGTATTCGGTATTGGTTTGCCATTTAAAATAGCATAGGATCAATGTGTGTGTCGGGGTGGGTGTCATGTTGAAGTATCATAGAGTCAGGCTTGTTATAATTCATGGAACCTAACTCAGTATGAAGATACAGTTACAAAATATTATTTTTTCATTTAAATGGCACTTAAGAAAAGTCTGACACAGAAGATGCATCCTCTCTGGCTTATTTCCATATGGTTCATCAACTTCATGCAGAAACTCCCCTACTCTATAATAGGGTAGGGTGAGTATGTTACTGAATCTGCATTCACAGAACTTGTATACAAAGGAAAAGTAAGTTTTCAGATATCTTATACTCTCCTTTCCCCACCCCATCACCAAGCAGCTGTTCCCTGCAGAGTGGTGCAGTACCTTAGAGTAGAGAGGTTTCTTTCCATCTGTGAATCCCTCTTCTGACCCAGGGCATCTGTGCTTCTTAAGGAAGAATTAGGTGGTAAAGAAGTAGACCTAATGTTTAAACTAGTTCCTTGGGATTGATTTATTTTTCAATAATGAAAGCATAACTACATTATCTGATGATTAAAACTTAACTAGGGATAGGTTCGCTTCCTTTGCCATGCCGCTGTACCTTTTTAGACTCATAGCGCTGTAGCCTCAGTAAATAATGAGAGAGGAACATCATATGGTTCCAGTGCTGACTTATGTTGTGCCCTGTGCTGCTTACTCATGGTCTGGGGTTGGGTAACACTGAAGTATATGAGAGAAGGATGTGATTTGAACACATGTAGCATTCAGATTACTTATGACCTAGTTATTATTAACTACCTGCATTAACTAATTACTATTTAAAAGTAACTTTCCAAATTTCATACATAATGAGGTCAGACGCTGAGGAGATTATCAGAAAGGGGACAAATACAGCGTCCCCATCTCACCAGCTATGTCCCACCCCACTTCCTTCCCTGTAGCAGTTTAAAATAAAAAAATTTCAGATGTACCTTAATCCCAGCATAAAAACTGCTCCCCTCCCTTCCGGCAGTCCAGGAGTGAATGGAGCTCTCACAGAGCCCCATTCACTTCCTAGAAAGGAAATCCTGGCCATTCTCAGGAGAGGACGATTGTGCAGGAAATTTAAAAATAAAAAAATAAAATACATGTCAAAAAGTAAAACAAAGCCCCAAAACACACTTTAAAACTCCCAAGTAACCTGGGGAGGGTAGAAAAAAGTGTACACTTACCTCAATGTCCCGATCTCGACTGGAGGTGTTCAGCACAGACCTCCCTGTGATGCCAGTATCACGCCAGCATAATGGGGCACCTTTTCGCTCACCTATCATTCCATTACAGAAATGGAATGATGGGTCAATTCACCACTTAAGCCATGAATAAAAAGGAGCATGGGAGGAACAGAAGGGGCACTGGAGCATTACAACACAGGGACAACGTCATCTGAAAGGGAAGCCCTTTTGCGATCTCCTGTCATCCCTGTGATGGATTAATTTGATCATCTGATAATCTCCTAATCTGAGCAGATTTTGCTTTCTTACATCTGCAAGCAAGAGGCAGAAGCCAGAATTCAGATGAGGCGCACGTTGTGTATCTACAAACTCACCATGTTTCATCAATAAAATGAAAAGTTCACTCACTTAACCACAACATCATCGGTACTACTTCTGCAGTTGTAGATGTTATTTTAAAGCTGTTCATTCAATTCTTTTCTATTCTCGAAGCAGTTATTTTCTGTGTACACCATACCACATTTCCATAAGTATTAAGAATCCTATAAATATTTATGAAGCATTAAATTTCTGTCCACATAAATAAAATATTCAGTGCACATTATTGCTCTTACTCCCTCAGTTTCATGCACCACACAGGCCAAGACAATGGCATGCACACACAAGAGAAAAATGTATACTGTACATTAAACCAAAACATTGTCAGTGAAGGAAACAACCTTAACTTGCGACAAATACTTAACAAATCTTTCAAACTATTTTTTAAGTTGTTCAGGCTAACCAACAACATTTGGTTGCAATTCAGTTCTCCATACTATCCATTTGTGCTGTGGTGTGACTTCCAGATTGTGCTGTACATTATTTGGTAATGTAGGTAATCAGGTAATGTAGTTATGCCTTCATTACTGAAAAAGGAACTACTGTAATTCCAGACACAATCTGGAAGTCACACAACAATACAAATAGGTACTGTCCTTGCAAAGTTTCTGGAAATCCCAGTTCATTCAAAATAATGATGTCCATCACTTAATGGGCACAAGCCAATAAGAGCATACTGCACCTATTTTACAGCTGCTGCCAATGGTTCTGGGTCTAATTCAAGTTGATGTTTGTGATTCATAGAAAGGCCTAACTTTCTCCACTGGGGCCAAAATGCTCATGATCACCCAGCTTCCAACAATCTTAAAAGAAACAATTTGAGTAGATCCATTCCATTCAGATTTTTGGTGAGATTAATGGAATAATAGGGAAGGATGTACAGTTGAATAATGAAAATTGTGTAACGTTAAATTTGAAGAAGGGGCTGAAAAATAACAAAGAAAATGTAGTGAAATATATTTTAAAAGCAACACATGGGGTAATTACTCTAGGATGGAAAGAGAAAGCAACTTGGATTAATGAATGAGGAGGATAAATAATTAGCAGAATTTTAATTATTTGATTACTTAGGGGGAAAGATTAAAATATATTGGGTGGTTGAAGAAAGGAACATGGAGTTTGAATTGGGAAATTTTGTTAGAAAAGGTTAAAGAGGAAAGGGAGTATAAAGAAGTCAATAATGTAGTTAAATCCATGACCCACATTTTTCAAGAAGGTTTCTGGCTGTAGTAGGAATATTTCTGACCTCTGGAAAGCCATCCAAGGGGAGAGGGGGAGGGTAGGATGGGAAACATTATGTAATAATTTGCAGAATACTATGTATGGAAGTAAAGTTTTTTAAAAAATCCATTCAGATTTCAGGTTAACTTTTGGGGAACAAAAGAGTCTTGGTTGCTCCCAACGGATGCTCTGCTTCAGGAGAACAACAGGGAGAAGGCAACTTTGTCAACCATCCACAGTTTTCAGCAGCTTTTGATAGTATCAGCTATGGTATCACATCCACTCTACTAGTTATGAAGAACTTTTTCCTGTAGCAGCTGACTGTTTTTGAAGAAAATCTGACAATGCTGGATGGCTCAGTTATTGGAAAAGTTGTTTTCAGTGGAAAAGTTTTTTTTTTTTTCAGGCTACCGTTCCCAGAATATTCCATGTTGGATACGGGACTTTAGGAGCTTTAAAAAAAAAGCTCTAGAATTTCTGGACAGTTCCTCTGTTCTTGAAACTGTTTTGTTAACAGGAATAAAATGTTGATATATTTATTTCATCCAACTTAAATGTTCATTTTTTTCTTGTTTGTGAATTATTTTTAACAGTCTTTTTTGGGGTTGCTCTCCTTAAAGGAACAAATGTCAGATTTTTTCCCCTATAGATATGAAAATATAACTGGCTAAATAATTACAAGATATGAATGTACTTCTCAGTGGGAAAATATCTATCAGTGACTTCATCAGACACTTTTCTACTCATGATATGAGAACATGTTCAGTACCAAAGATATATTTTAGAAATAAAGATCGTTTTAAGTATTAATACTAGTAAGCTTTTATGTTGGTTATGTCTGTCTGTATGCATTGTATTATTAGTGCCCCAATGAGCCCCCACCTCCAGAAACCCCAAAATTGGCTTATTAATAATTTGGCTTATTAATTTGGTCTTCCACTGGGAAGAGCAGTGAGGTTTCAGAGATGTGCTGAAAGGATACATAGCCCAAAGGAAGAACTACTAACAAATTCCAAACTATGAGGAAATATGAGGTCAAAAGGACATTGCCTCCATCACACATCAAGTGACAATGATGCCATTAAGCAGATGTAGTAATCCTTTGTGTGAAGGTTTTGAACTTCCCTTTCCTGATCACCTAGCCATCAAAAGAGGCAGCTCAAGCTTTGTGAATCCAATCATCAGGCATTTAAAGCAGTTTGCAACACATTAGCATCTTCAGACATCTATTGTCAAGACCAGGAGTCTTCCTGGAACTCATTGTGCCATCTTTAGAGACTATTGTTTCAACCCATGAAACTTCCCCTCTCCAAGGCATATTTTTGGTACAAACACTGCCTGAAAACCATGCCTCATTGCTTTTCTTTTCCAGGGGAAACTATGTTGCTCTGTGTTAGCCACTCCAGATTCATCCATCCATGCTGCTGGATTGTTCAATGACTTCAGGACAGGTGTCGTATCACCCCAGAAATCTCCCTATGTTTCCCTCTGGCAACCTCTCTTCTTCCATTCCTAGTGGTCTCATGTGAATGTTTCTTGTATGAATGTGTGCGTGCTTGGTGTTATTTTTTGTCCCTAATAAAATATCACTATTCATTTTCATGTTGCATTTGTGTGCATCTGTTCAGAGTTAGCCGGGGTATACAAAGCTGGAAAGATCCCTCTCTCTGTTGCCCCCTCTTGCATTGCTAAGGTCAAGTTGCTGCTAATTTCCCCAACATATTAGAAACTTGATATTTTCTTGGAATTTCCACAACCTCTTTGGTTAACAATATTTGATATATTTGCAATGGTAACTGGCTTAATGCAAATAAGATTTGATTTGATTTAGGAATACATTTGCTGAGACACAATGCTGACTATAATCCCACATCTGGAAGCATAAATAGTGGAGGGACAAAGTTTCTCAATGGACTGCCTGGCAGCTGGTGAGGCCCTTCCAGAGGGATTATGAGGTCTAACATCAATGTGAAATTGAGATATCTCCCACTGCCACCTACTGTGTATGTGTGGGGCATGACTAGATGGGGCTCTAATGAACAACATGGCATGATTGGAGTAGGGCCCAATGGTACAATCAGAGACTGAGCGGGGGCTCTCCTAGGGAAAATGTCAGCAGTTGTTTCCCATACTTCTCCCCAGCAGCCCTGCAGCCACTTCTCACCTTTAAAGTCACACAGGGACATGAAAATAAACCCATGTGCCTGTATTGTGTGTATGCATAGTCTGTATCCATTGGGGGCTTTGCCTGAACAGAAAGTTTTTCCATTTGAGCCAGTTTGAACACATATTTTCCCCCCAGTTCCCTTTACCCACAGCAATCCTCTGTACCATGTCCCATTCTGTTCCTCCTGTCTTCAGCAACAGCTTTAAAGGTATCGCAAAAGACTTAAGAGGTTCATGAAAATGAGGAACCCAATATGTACAAGTGGAACAGCTTCCCATTGAGGCAAACCCACTATTGTAAACCATCCTTTTTCCCTAAGCTGTTATTTTATAGGTATTTGCATAAAATCGACATGGGTTAATTTATACCTATAGATACAAACATGGAAATAATTACTACAATTTCAATAGAAAGACAATGATCTGTATGCATATTCAGTCTGCTACTGTTTGCTGACTGATATTGGGCAATTTCAATGTCCTTTTCTTATTGTTGTTGTTGTTGTTGTTGTTCTGTTTATTTATATCTCACCTTTTCCCCAATCTTGAACTCCATGCAACTCACAAAAGTTAAAACATATACAGCAAAAAATTATATAGTCCAAAAGTTTAAAATATAATTATAAACTTAGTCAATAAAATGAAAAGCAGTTGAAAACAAAACCATTAAAAAGCAGAACAAATAGAAGCAACACAGCACATGAAAGACTCTTTCCCACTGAGCAGCCAGCCCTCAAAGGTCTGCCAAAATTAAAAGGTCTCCCTCCATCTGCCTAGGAAAGATAGCAAGGAGGGCACCAGTCTAAGTTCCCTAGGGAATGGGGTTCCAGAACCTGGGGCAACTGCCTTTTTTCCTTTGTTATGGTTCTTCTGGTGATGTTAAATCCCCATCACTGTAATAGGTAACTTGAATCAGTGTAGGACAATAGATGACCTAAATACACTAAAGGCACCAGTTTCCATGTGATCTTGGAAGCTAAGCAGGGTCAGCCCTGGTTAGTACTTGGATGGGAGACTGGCAGGGAATACCCCATGCTGTATAGGCTATATTTCAGAGGAAGGAACTGGTAAAACCACCTCTGAGTATTCCTTGCCTAAGAAAACCCTATGAAATACATGGGGTTGCCAAAAGTCAACAGGCAACTTGAAGCCACATACAGGCACAACAGTCAGATGGGACAAAGCATTTCTTCTCACTTGACTTTCCCTAAGTTAATCACTTGTCTGATAAGTAATTTGCTGCTCTCAGGCTTTACTTCCTTCCTCCTTCTTCCTGGAATTCAGTGTTGCTATCTTTGTTCCTTTCTCAGAAATGGGGTCTTTTCCTTCTCATGGCCACCAGGATACTTCCATGCATAGAAGCCAGTACAGGTATACACTAGTTAAGAAAGTAGATGTGTTCCTGGGCATTTTATGTATTTATTTATTTATTTATTACATTTATACCCTGCCTTTCTCCCAAGAAGGGACTTTACTTCGTTAACAGAAAGTTTTTAGTAGATACCTTATTTCTTTAACAAAAAAGTAACAGAGGCAGAAATAATGTGGAAAGAATAAGGATAGGTTCCTACACTACACAAAAGATGAGCAGTTCAATAAGTTTCAGCAAACTTTTTTTATCCAGAACTAACAATATGCACATGTGAAATGACACCACCAGGTCACCTAAGCCTTGCATAAGTAAACAGAAACATTTTGAATCTTCTACAAACCACATGCCCACTTCTTGCAAATGCATCCCACAATGTTTTTTTTCCCCTTCCAACAGCCTCCATTTTTCTTACAATTTCCATTTTTACAGTGAAACTTAGAGATCTATTCTTTATTGACATGCCAGGGTAGCTGGCGAGGCAGGTTAATCTGCTTTCCCCTTTCCTTTCTGTTTTGCTCATCACATGTGCTCAGCAAGTGATTCTGGAGGCAGTTGTTTACCTTGCCTATTGTATGTAAGCACATACAGCTACAGTTGGATCACTTAGAGTAGAATCCCATTCTCTCCCCCAGGTCAAGCTTTATTGTATTGTTTACTGCAGATACACTGTTACAGCACAACACTGAAATTCTGTCTTTCTCCAGCCCTCCTTCACGATGTCCCCATTGTCAATGGTGCTAAACACCTTCCAGTAAGACAGATGATGAGGAAAAAAGGAGGAATTGGCAGGCATATAAAGATTTTGCAAAAAGGAGCTTCTTTGTCAGGGGATTTGTTAACTGAGGTATGCCTGTCGTAGGGGCTTCTGCAACTAACTTTATAACTCCTGCTCCTTCAAAATCTTGCAATGGATTTGCTGAAACGGTAAACACACATTTTTCCTTTCTACCTTATTCTGAGCATCCAGTGTACTTCCTTTTGTTTAGTAGGCTCAACCTTGCCATTAGCCTCTTTTGATCTTTGTCACTGAACTAGACTTGGACTGGGCAACATTTCAAATAAAGGATTACACCTTCCAAAAGAGGGATGTCCTCAGTAAAATAAGAAACATGGCCATTCCATTTTTCTACCCAAAATGTGAAGCAGAACTAACAGGGAAATAACTGATTATCTACAGTTTGATTCATGTATACTATCGTAGTAAGGATACAGATGTACAAAAATATATAAAAATATATAATTAACATCAAATTCAATTAAATTGAGCTAATATAACACTAGACATATAGTCTGCATATTGCTCACATATAGTCAGGAATCCATTTCCCTGCATGTCTGTATATGGAAACAGATTGCCCAAAGGAAGATGCTAATGGAGGGATTTTTTCAATACAGTTGTATTTCTACTCAGTGTCTTCTTTGCCATTGCAATTTTGAGATGAGGAGGGGGGGAATCTCATGAAATTGCTTCCTTTTGGTAATACAAGGTGTCTCAACACATTGAGACAGTAAGAATTCATTAGCTCCCATTGAATTTCTCACCTCCTGCACAAGAATGAGAAAATGAGCACTTTTTTCTGTTGTGGTTTCTGCAGTTTTGCAAAATGTCTGTGCACAAAACTAATGCCTTTTTCCCTTAGAGAAAGCAAAACATACAAAGGAGATTTTCAGACACGGAAAAATCGTCCCTTGCCGCGCGAGCAGCCTCCCGAAACTGCTGCGCGGCAAGGGTATTTTTCGGACGACGCTGTGCCTCTTGCGAAGCCGTCCGTGTCACTTCCGTGAAGCTTGGGACGGCTCCGCGTCATATTTCAATCACGGAGGCTGCCCGTGCTTGAAATATGGCGCGGAGCCGTCCCAAGCTTCACGGAAGTGACACGGACGGCTTCGCAAGAGGCACAGCGTCGTCCGAAAAATACCCTTGCCGCGCAGCAGTTTCGGGAGGCTGCTCGCGCGGCAAGGGACGATTTTTCCGTGTCTGAAAATCTCCAAAGAGAGAGAGAGAGGGGGGGGCAAGCACAAAAGCCTGGCCAACTGGTTAAAAAGATGCAAACAACCCATCTGATGTTAATATAATTTTTACACATTCAGGTAACAAGATAAAAGTAGTAGTTTAGCCATGCACTTTGTGCAATGTATACACTTTGTAAAAATAAAATAAAATTCACAAATGCAACTCTCTTTCTAAACCAATACATGCTATTTCATTATCTCTCAGGCAAGAAGAACAAGACACACAAAGATTCATACTCCAATTGCAATGCTGTATGGATTGTTATATACTTGCACTCAAGCTGTGATCTTTCTAATTCATAATGATATTATCACCTTTGGGTAATACAGTATATGCCCCCCTTCCCTCACATACGTCTCCATTTCTTTCTTTTTTTCTTTTTTTTTGGGGGGGGCTTTTCCCTGTCTACCATAGTCACCTTTATTTCCCAGCTTTGCAAAGTAAGCTATCTTCTTTCAAACTTGGAAGCTGAAATAGTGAGGCCTTAAAAAAAGATAAGACATTATTCATACAGTAAATAAAAAATTGATTGCCGCTAGGTCTGGAGGTAAGGTAATGCCGGTAAAGTGACAATTTGATTTAGATCACTCATTCATGCATGCACAGTGCTTTAAACACTCTCTTGCATCCACATATGAATTAAACAGCTCATGATTGATGAGAGAGCAAGATCTAATTGGTGTTTTAATAAATACACTCTGACTTGGTAATATAGCTAGATTTATCAGCAGAAAATGCCCCTGTCTAAATAAAATTATTAAGGTATAGCACAGGAACAATGACAAATGCCTAGGAAGTAATTGGCTGTAATATCAGTGCTGGCAGTAAATGGGCACAGTGTGGATTTATTTGCCTTTTCAGTACAAGAATCCTGAGCAGAAAATCTTGAAGACAACCAGGTCTAAGGGTTCATGTACATGGGTCTGAATATGCTGGCTCCCTGACTGCATATTCTGGCCATGGATCTGTCCCATTCCTACCCTGTTACCTGAACAAAATGAGATGGAGTCCAGATGGACATGCTGGCCCGTCTCGGCAGCCACCACTGCTTCCTTCTGTGTCGCATTCTCTGAAGCCAGGAAGGGAGCCCACAGAATGTGATCAAGGCCCCCTGCATGTGACCAGCCTTGGTCACATGCTGTGGGACTCTTTCCTGGCTTCAGAGAAAGCAACATGGACGGCAGCTGCAGCGACAGTTCTCTGTGCCAGTATGGGCTCCTGCCCAATCTGTTGGGCTCAATCTGTTTTTTCTTGGCGGAAATTATTTTTCCTGGGTATTTTGCTAAAATATTTTATCAGGCTTAACCCTGTCTTCCTCCTGTCTTAGCCCCATCTTTGCCTCAGGGGTTGTGAGGACTGCCCAGGGGGAAACTGGGGCAAAAGCCCAGCATCACTTGGATTGCAGGGCTCTAAGGCAGGGGCAAAATAGGTTAAATAGCCTGCCTAGACAAGGCCTAAGAGATGGCCTGCTGGCAGTAGCTGTTTCAGCTGAGCCACATTCACAGCAGAGTAGAATATCCAAATGAGGGCTTTTTAAAAGGCCACAAGCTTTATCATTTTTCCTCAGATACCACCCCAAATCCTTTTCCTTCTCTTCATGTGAAACATCCCACACATCATCCCACTCCTAGATGAAAAGCTGAGTAAGCAATTTAGAAAGCTAAAGTAATCTTGTTACTTTCTCCTTCTTCTCCCAGCTATTCAGTGTGTTACCTCGGCTAATGTTGTCAGTGGGCACCACAGTTCAAGGAGGACATTGACAAGCTGGAACATATCCAAAGGAGGGCAACCAAGAGGGTCAATGGTCTGCTAGCTATGCCCGATGAAGAACGGTTTTGGGAGCTGGAGCGGTTTAGCTCAGAAAAGAGAAGACTGAGAGAGAAGATTCCAACCAAACATTAGGAAGGAATTCTTGATGATAAGAGCTGTTGATATTAAAAGAAGCATTAAAAGAATTGGCAGAAGTAATCTCAGAACTACTGTCAATAATTCTTGAGAATTCCTGGAGAACAGAAGAGGTCCCAGAAGACTGGAGGAGGCCAAATGTTGTCCCCATCTTTTAAAAGGGGAGGAAAGAAGACCCAAATAATTACTACCCGGTCAGCCTGACCTCAATACTAAGAAAAGTTCTAGAGCAGATCATTAAGCAGACAGTCTGTAAGAACTTAGAAAGGAACACTGTGATCACTAAAAGTCAACATGGGTTTCTCCAAAACAAGTCATGCCAGACTAATCATATCTTTTTTTGATAGAGTTACAAACTTGGTAGATGAAGGGAATCTTGTGGATGTAGTGTATCTTGATTTCACTAAGGTCTTTGACAAGGGTTTTTAAAACATTATAGCCAATTTAATAATTTTTAATCTTTTTCCTCAGGTCTTTGGTTATAGTTTCTTTTAACTTTGCCGTAAGCTGTCTTTGGTCCCATGTTGGGAGAAAGGTGAGATCAAAATTTAATTAATGTATGCATGCATGTAGGCATGCATGTACACATGCCTTTTCTACCAGTGATCTGTGTGCCTCCACAAGTGTGTTCTGTAACTAATGGACATTCTAGGGAGAATGAGGAAATGAATGCTGTTCAGAATTACATACTGGTGTAGTAAATAATTTTAATGTTGATGCTATTTGTCAAAATAACCCTTAATTAAATAAAGATTGATTTCAAATAACCCGAATTTGTTATCCAGTCTTAGATCTAGTTGACACATGATTGAAATCTAATGTATGATCTTTTAATCCAGTAACCAAACACAGATAATTTCTACCTGTGAAATAAATTCTAACACTCATGTTTCTCCTATCCTTGCACACCGTTCTAGTTATTTCTATGGTTGTTGCTGCTCACACTCTGTAACTTATCCTATTTAAGGATCTCTTGGATAACTAAACAATTTTTTCTATAACGTTACAATCCATTCTGCTATCATTTCAACCTCTGTTAATTTATCTACCCAGCCATGTTCTCTATCATTTCTTCCTTCCACTCTCTCATATTTCTTTGCTGTCCTTTAATGTGGGACTTCCATTTCTCTAACAACCTTTTTGCAGGATATTTTCTCCCAGATAAAAGCTACTTTCTTTCTTTCTTTTCCAAAATATTCTCTTGTTATCTTTCAATTCCATTTTTAATTTCCCTTTTTACTGCTCCCCTCTCTGGCCAATTGGCATGCTGATTCTCTTAGAGTATGCTTAAACCATCTTTTTCATGAGGGCTGCCACATTGTCTACTTCCAACTTTTCCTTTACTGTCATTGATTCTCCCTGATTAATACTCCACCATCATAATTTCATTTCACTTTTTTTCTTTTTCATTAAAGAAACATTCTCCTTTCTTTGATTAGTTCAGAGGACTGGTGTGTGATATCTGTCACCCCAACACTTCCTTTCCATTATCAGAGTCTTGTCCTTCTTATATTATTAAATTAAGCTGAATTTCTATGTAGCTATTCATTACCATAGATACCTTCACTGATTTCTTCTACTAATTTCTTTTAGGTAGCAGAAGCAGAGCAGATGGAGTGAAGAGCCATTTTTCCTAACTTTTCACAGTCCTATCTATTTCCCAATCTCAGGAAGATGCCTCAGATGCTTTCTGAAAATTTATTTATCTATCTATTTATTCATTCATTTATTTCATTTGTATTGTCTTTCTCCCAAGATGGGACCCAAGGCAGCTTCCATAAATCAATGGATTAAAAAATACAATATATAAAATTAAAATATTATAAAATCAAATAAAAACATATAAAATCATATGTTTTAATAAAAAATTAAAACATATAAAATCTAAAACTTACCAGATAAAACATGCCCTGCTGCTTATACATTAAAAGCCTGTTTGAAAAGAAAAGTCTTTGCCTGCCAGTGAAAAGAAATCGGGGAGGGGGACAGCCTAGCCTCCCATGGAGGGACGTTCCAAAGGGTGGGAGCAGCCACTGAGAAGGCTCTCACTAAAAAGTTTGGCCCATCACAACAAAGATACATGTGTATGAAGCACACAGATATATAAATGCACCATCGATGTAATTATTCATTAGGTTTCTTCTCAAAGGAAGCAACAAGTAATTTTAAACAATTTTCTTCCCGCTGTGGGAAAGCCTTCAAAAACCACACCATTTTTGAAGCCTATTTGGGACTTGTTCTGCACAAAATTCACACATGGTTGTTCTGCACAGAAAAAAAGCACCTGCTGTACAGAAAACAGCATATATATTTTTTATGTTTGTGCAGAAAACAAACAGTGTGATCTGTGACACAGGCACAATCAGAAGATGGAAGATGAGGGAATACTTACACTGTGATACTGTGGGAGATCCATTTATCTATTTTCAAGGTCAAAAATGCATGGCCTGCAGGCCTTATGCAACCCAAGGCCCTCTAGCATGCCCATTTTGATATCCCAGGGTAAAACTCTATTGAAAGAATATCTGCTTCACGGCTGATCCAGATTTAATGAGCAGACTGAAATAAAGAGAGGGGGGATAAGAATGTCCATTTAGACATTTTTGTATTTGAGACTCCTATTTTATATCACTACTGCAGATTGGGATGTGGCTTTCTGCAGGGCTGCATACATATTCTAATATTTTGGAACTGGGTGAGCATCTTGGTAATCTTTACATATAAAGCAATCATACACAGAAGTAAGCCCCACTGAGGCCAATTAGTTCTTACTCCCAGGTGAGTGTTGAGGACTGCTGCCTTACCTTTTTTTCTTTTCTTTTTTTTTCTTTTCTTTCTTTCTTTTTTTAAAGGAAGTTGCATTTGTTTTTGTTTTTGTTTTTTGGTCTCTAAACCTTGTGACAGAATATAGTTCTGAAGATGTGCCTGTTCAGAGAAGTCCCCAAAATGCAAGGAGGAGGTTCAGTTGAAAATACAGTGTTCTGGGGCCATGGTATCAGGACCTAGCTAACACTTCCCCCATTTTCACAGCAATCATGTTCAGAATGCATTATGGTGAATTTAAACAAATGTTATTATTGTTGCATTTGCTATCATTTGTTGAGAAAGATTTGAATGAACAAAATGAATAACCATTATATCCAATAAATCAAAGAAAAAATTAAACCAAGAATGCAAATACTATACAACTAGCAGAAGAACACACTGTGTGATCAAGAAAAAATTAAAAGACAATCAGTACACTGAAAAACTATATAAAAGAGATGAAAAGATGACAGATTCATTCAAGGAAGAACCATTTGAAGATGAACTCACAATTTTAGAAACTGAAGTGGCAGCTGGACTCAAAACATTTTATCTTTATATTATTATTTTATTCATTTGTATCCCACTTTTCTCTGAATAATGAGACTCAAGGTGGCTACCAAAGTGTTTAACAACAATACAGGTTAAAAGTATATGAAAGTTTCAATAAAAGTATAGATATAAAGATTTAAAAATAAGTTATTGCTCTAGTTAAAAATATTTAGCATTAAAAACATTAAATTTCATTAAAAGACAACACACACCTTAAAAACAGCACAGCTTTAAAATCCCACCTCAGTCAGTTTCCAAAAACCTGATGCCATAAAAATGTCTTAACTTGCTGAGGGAAGGAGAGCAAGGACGGAGCCATTCTAGCCTCCTTAGTCTGGGAGTTCCAAAGTCTGGGAGCAGCCACTAAGAAGACCTTCTCCTTTTTCCAACCAAACATGCTTGGAAAGGTCATGGGACAGAGAAAAGGGTCTCTACTGAAGATCTTAGTGCTCTAATGGGCTCATAGGTACAGTCCTTAGCCTGGACTCAAGCTGATAGTGTTTCATAGGTAACCACTAGCACTCTGAACTGTGCCTGGAAATGGACCAGCAACCTTTGGAGCTGTTGCAACAAAGGAGTTGTATGCTCTCTGTAGCCAGCTCCAGTTAACCATCTGCCTGCAGTTCTTTGGGTCAACTAAAGTTTCTGAGCATTTTCTATGGCAGCCCCATGTAACATGCATTACAGTAATCCAAACAGAATGTAACCAAAGCATGTGCTATTGTGGCCAAACCTGATTTCTCCAGGAATGGGTGCAGTTGTCACAGTAGCTTTAATTGTGCAACTACACTTCTGGTCACTGCTGAAACTGTGCCCTCCAGGCTTTGATCATTACAGCTGCCAGGCACTGGTTTAGCAGAAAAACAGCTTCCTTGGAATTAGGTAGAAAGGAGTAATCGAGCAGCATATCATCAACATATTCATGACACCTGACACAAAAATTCTGGACCACCTCTCCCAGCAGTTTCATGCATATATTAAAAAACATAAGGGACAAAAGAGAATCCTGAGGGACTCTGCAGGCCAAAGGCCAAGGACCAACTCCCAGCACCAGCTTCTGAGAGTGCCTGTCCAGGAAAGACTGGAGCCACTGTAGAATAAGTACCTCCAAGAGCCATTCCAGTGAGGTGGCCCAGAAGGATACCATAGTCGATGGTATCAAAAGCTACTGAGAGGTCCAGCAGAACCAACAGGGATACATTTCCCCTGTCTAGTTTCTGCTGTAGGTGACTAAGGTGACCAAAGCTGTCTCTGTCCCATAGCCAAGCTTGAAACTAGACTGAGATTGATCTCGATAACTTGCCACATCCAGGAACCTTGGAGTTGGGAAGCCACCACCTGGGAAAAATAAATCTCCAGGATTAGATGGAATAACAATAGACCTGGGTCAAGATACAGACATAGGATCCACTCAAAGTCTAGCTAAATTTTGGCAACAAATATGGTAAACAAAACATTGGTCCACAGACTGGAAATGCTCAATATACATTCCAGACTTCCAAAAAGGGGACACCAGTGAAGACACCAACCATCAGACCATAGATTAATCTCCCATGCAAACAAAGTGATGTTGAAAATTCTGCAACAAAGACTTTCAACCATATCTGGAGCAAGAAATAACAGATGCACAAGTGGGGTTCATAAAAGGACAAGGTTCTAGGGAAACATGCAAACATTCAGAAGAAAATCAGCCTGTGCTTTATAGATTATAGCACAGCTTTTTATTGTGTAGACCATGAAAAACTATGAATAATTCTTAAAGAAATGGGTGTGCCACACTTTTTATTGTCCTGACACATAACCTGTACTTAGAACAAGAGGCCACCATTAGGACAGAATATGGAGAAACAAAATGGCTTCCATTTTGCAAGAAGTTCAGGCAAGGCTGCGTTTTATCATCCTATATGCTTAACTTTTACATTAAATAGTTTATACATAAAGCTGAATTATACTGAGAGAAAGGAGGCATGAAAATTGGAGGAAGGAACATCAGCAATTTAAGATATCAAATGACATTGTACTACTAGATGAAAATAAAGACTTGGGGTGGCTATTGGAGAAAGTCAAGGAAGAAAACGTGTAAAGGCATGTTTACAATAGAACATTAAGAAAACAAAAATAATGACCACAGATGATTTATATTATTTTAAAGTAGACAATGAAGATGTTGAAATAGTTCAAGATTTTTCATACATTGGCTCAATCATTAATCAGAACAGAGACTTCAGTGAAGAAATCAGAAAAAAGACTGGGACTTGGAAAGGTAGCTAAGAAGGAACTAGACAAGTTCCTCAAGTGTAAAGCTGTATCACTGAATATCAAAGTTAGGCTTGTCCATGCTATTGTATTTCCTGTTTCTATATATGGTTGTGAAAACTGGACAGTGAACAAAGATGATAGGAAGAAAATCAACTCATTTGAAATGTGGTGCTGGAGAAGAGTTCTCCAGATAGTGTGGACTGACAAAATGACCAATAAGTGGGCCCAAGAGCAAATCAAGCCTGAACTCTCCCTAGAAACCAAGATGGCTACACTGAGACTGTCATATTTGACCATATCATGAGAAGACATGACTCACTAGAAAAGACAATAATGCTTGGCAAAGTAGAAGGCAATCAGAAAAGAGGAAAACTGCATTACAGGTGGATAGACTGTAGACTCAATCAAGGAAGCCAATCAAGGAAGCCACAGTTCTGTGTCTGCAAGACCTGGACAGGGTTGATTATAGGATGACCTGCAGATCTCTCATTCATAGGGTCACCATGAGTCAATCAACTTGATGGCAATTAACAAAAAGAATAACTAAATGCACAATTAAATGCACAACTACAGCCAATTTCACCAGAGCAGATGGATACATGCTGGCTGAAAATGCACAGCTGTATGAGCAACTTTGTTTCCACAAGTATGAACTGAATGATGACATCGTACGTTGGGCAAAAATGCCCAGCCACTGCTATAAGTAATGTAAGGGATGCATAAGGCACTAGAAGAATTCTAGCCACAGACTTCAAGAAGAAAAACCAAGCAAAAAATTATTTCATACTCAGATAGGGGAATCTCCAATGTGTCCTGGACTCACAACTTCATTAGGAAGGACTCATGAGAATCACATGTGTTCCAGCTGTAGATTGTTGAGTCTTGTGGGTGGGTAGAGGAGGAATAAATCAGATGGCAATGCTAGGCAAAGTCCTAGACATGAAATAAGAACTGAGTTCAAAAAACTGTTGGGTTCACGGGGAACATGTTCCCTAGTACAGAGTGCCTGAAAATTATATTTATAGTTTCAATTAATATATAGAATTGAAATTGTAAAGATGGATACCCTGTACTTTATTCAGATTACTGAGATGAAATTTCTTCAGTGTGGGTCAGCCATCAGTCCCTCTGTAGGAGATACTGTTCTCCTGCTAAAGCAAACGTAACTTGGCAGCATTGCAGGAGACAGGTGTGTCCTTGATTATCAACAGCCCCGTGATGTATGTTGCTGTTATTAAATGAGATGACCCATAACTTGTACATCTGGACAGTGAGACAGTAAACTTTCAGCAAAGAATCCCCAAATACAACAGATCAGGTAGCTAAATGTCTTGTTAAAAATGATGCAGAAAGATTAAAAAATGTTTTGTAAAAGATGTGGCAATATAAAACCTTCCCCAAGGGTTGAATGAGCCAGAGCTTTAAAGAATTCTTAAGGCTTTAACTCTGCAATATCCACTGAAATCTGTATCTATGCTTGTGGATGAATGTGAGAGTGAGGAGACCCCTAGCTTACCAGATACAGCCAAAGAGACTTAGGTTGCCTTGTATGTGGTTTAAAGACCTTGCATTTGTACTCACTACATTGATCAGAAACCAGTTTCTTAGGACAAGAATAACAGCCTCCCTTAATATAGGTATCTTTTTGACAACATCTTAGTCTCCTCCTAAGTGCTTTTATTATTGGGATTCAGCTTTCTTGGCTTTATTTTTTTTTCCTTTTGACATGTGATCCAGCTTTCTATTGCCTGTACAAATAATATTTTTGCACACTCTCAGGTGTTCCTTTCCATTCAGCTAGCACGCCTCTAATCAATTCTGTGACAGCTGCCATGGCAAAAATGTGTACAATCATAACAATTTACATCTGCTTCAGGTCACTTGGAAATCTGATTTCTATGAACTACACTAGGACCAGAGTGTGGGACATTGCTTTTTAAAAGAAATCAATTCCCATTACTTATTACAGGTTTTGGAAAGTAACCTATTATCATAAGTAACTCATTATGTCACTTCTATTTATTTATTCATTTATTTATACCCTGCTCTTCAGCCACAAGGCTATCAGAGCAGCTTACAAATTGTTTTAAGCAATAGCTATTTACATATCTACACTGCAATAAGCAGCTTCCAATGTGTGTAGCTAATTGCCCCCCACAAGCCAGGTACTCATTTTACTGACTTACGAAAGGATGGAAGGCTGAGTGAACCTTGGAGCCCTCTGGAATGGAACTTGCAACGTGGTGACTTGCAGTACTGGTATTTAACCACTGCACCACGAGGGCTCCCTGGTGTGATTGCCAAGGGACATTACATCTGTGGACATTGTTCGGTATGCAGACACAGCAACAATCTGGAATGTTTTGTGAATACTGTTGAGGGTAGAAGTTATGAAATATACAAATTCTTCACATGTTACATATAATAATAGTAAATAATCAAAACTCAAGGCCAGATGCGTTTCAACAACAGTCTTCCTCAGTGGCCTACAAGCATTCAATATATATATATATATATATATATATATATAAACTCAACAGCTCATACAATGTGACTTTGCTCAATTCAAAAGCAACAAGGTATTTCTGCTGCTCACAGAGTCTCTTATATAACCAAGTGAACTGGTGATGGGAATGATCCTGCCAAGACTCAAGAAAAGATCCTAGGGAAACCTTAGGGTGTGGAAGGACAATGAAAACTCAACCAAAAACTTACACCCACATCTTTACCCACCAGGGGTACAGATTTACCAACCATGTGTCCTTTTGAGTACCAATCTTGGTAGTGGTTTCATGTACTTAGTATTAGATATCCCACCAATGCACCAGAATTTAAATTCTTCTCCTGTTCACAGAACCTTTTCTATAACCAGTCAAACCGGTAGTGGCAACCATCCTGCCAAGACTCAAGAAAAGAACTAAGGGGAAATTTAAGGTGTGGAAGGACAGCAAAAGACTCAAACTAGCCAATTCACATTTTCATTTAAACCCACCGGGGATTCAGATTTCAAACGATGAATCCATTTGAGTTCCTATATCTGTAATTGTTTTATGTTTTTAGTATTGGATATCCCATCTATGCACCAGAATTTGAATGAATCATAAGTATGATGTTTCTCAAGAAAATGGGTCTTCTATTTTATGGTTTTTGATACAACTTCTGTGTTCTGTGATCCGAGTTCTTATCGCCCTGCTGGTCATCCCCACATAAATTAATTTGCAAGGGCATTCAGTTATGTATATGACATTTTTACTAGCACATGTTGCACTGCTTGTTACTTGCCCCCACTTTATGTTACACTTTAAAAAAAAATAGGATTGATAAGAGAATTTCATAAAAATCCTGTCAAACTGACACTAAAATACCATAAAATGACCATTAAAGAGATCTTTTGAAAGTAAGTGGCCAATCTTGCTTATTTCATCAATAAAGCAACTTTGTTCCTATTCATTGCATTACATTTGAAATGTTACTTAGTTATACCTTCTCCTCTCCCCCCCTTAACTAATTACAGGTAATTATATTGCTTGTAGCTTCTTACATTCAAGGTCTGACTAGGATACAAATGATACATAAACACAGACCAACATGCTATGATTAGAAGTAAACCATCAAATGAAAGATAGCAAACATGTGTTAGAAAGCATCAGTTCCACCAATTGCATTACAACCAACCTCTCCAGTGACCTTATAGCTGTGCATTCTCCAAGTCCTAATCCCAGCAGTCTGTCTAGCTCCTTTTCTCCTTTTTGCCCTGAGGGGATGGGCAAAAGGCCTGACTGACTTTAGCTATGTATAAGGGCTGCTCCTATTGTTGGAAGTACTTAGAGTTGTTGCTGGTAGTAATGGTGGCAGGAACAGAAGATACAATCTTGAATTAGATGTGTTACATACTGTCCTGTTTTGGCAGGAACAGTCCAGATTAATTCTCTGTCATCTGACTTTTCCATCTGCTTTTAAAATGTCACAAGTTCTCTTTTCTCCTCACTCTGTCCATCCTTGTCCTCAGTTTACTTCAGTTGCTTCAAACTTAGTTCAAAGTGTGAAAGTAGTTTGCACTCAATTAATTCAGGAAGGGGGAGAGGAAAGGAGGCACAGAATCTTGCCCTTTCTGGCAGGCTTAGGCAAAAGCAAACTGCTGCATCCTTTCCTAGTTTGTGTGTTCTTCCTTGTTAATAATTGTTGCCATCTTGAAATGTTTGTGGGTATGGTATTATTTTGCTGCCATTGAGATTATATTTTTTTACTTTTATTTTTAGTGACTTAGTGGGTTGTTTTAAAGCCTTAGTGTACATTCATTCATATTGGTGTGATTATTTATATTTTCTTGTCCTATTTTATTACATCTCTTGAAATGTTACATTTTATTATGTAAACTCTTTTGATACGAGCCCCTTCAAGCATGGAAAAGTGACATATATACATAAATGGCAGCTGGTGGTGATGGTAAGTAAGCTATTTATTACCTCACATGCAGACTGCAATTCAGACATAGCTATGTTAGTCTGGAATATCAGTATGCAAAGGGATCTTGTAGTAATAACAACAACAGCAACAACTGCAATATTAGTATTAGTATTTTTTTACCCCCCATCCCTGTGGATTGAGGCAGGAAACAACACATTAACACATAAACATAACATTAGTTAAAAACACATATCAGTTAAAACTTACCAATTTAAAAACCAAGCAAGACTAAGATATTTTAAGACTGAAGGAAAGAAGTTGGAACATAAGCTTTTGTTGACTTAGGCCCCATCTACACAACGAAAAAAAAATCCATTTTGGGGGTAAAAAATGTGAAAAGGCAGCCGTTCGAATGCGTACGATCTGCCTACATGATTTTTTACTCTGAAGTAGACTAAGGGCTTTTCTACACCAACAGGAAAATCTGGCTTATCCTCAGGTCTCCCTTATCCAAGTGACCATGGGCTTGTCCACACAATCGCCACACACTCTAAGGTGAGTTTGGGAGAACTGTCCACACACAGTTCTCCCTTTTGAACTCACCCCTGTCCAATAATTCACAGTATACATGGCCGCATGGCCATGGCCACACTGGTTTTTTTCCCTCCCCCCACCATGCATGTGAATATATGTATATCTTTTCCCATGGATTGGATTGGATTAAGCAGAGGTAGGCACAGCTAATAATCATCCAGGTATGCTTGCATGCACTTGTCCAAACAACTGCTGCATATACAAAAAAAAAAAAAAAGCAACAAAGGAACTTCTACAAAGTGGAACTGAAATGGGAAAAAAGGTGTTTCTTGGTGGGAAAGGCCAGCTGATCGCCTGAGCCATGGAGCCTCCTCCCAACCTCTTCTGCCCACCTTCTGAAACTCCTGCCACCATAATGACATCACTATGGAACACAGTACACACGCACACACAAACAAATATCTAGTTTTACCACTCAAATCCAGAGTTTGAGTCCAGATTAAAGCCCTGAGGCATCGAAAAGACCCAGATTTGAGCCATATGTCATCTGGGCAGCTCACTGTGAAAAGGAGATGAGATCATTTTATTTGTCCAGTGTAGACAAGCCCTAAGTCTATAGAAGCTTATGCTCCAGCTTCTTTCTCCCAGTTTGAAAGGTGCTACAAAGTCCCTTTGCGTACTCAAACTGCAGTTATTGCCTTATCCTTATTACTATCCTACCTCACAGAAATGTTGTAAGGTTCACCCAAGGGTAATTTTATGACATCAAAATAATGTTAAGCACTTTAAAAATAAATATTAATTTAAAACTAGAGAACCTGGCTTTGGCTAGGATCACTACATTATGTATACAGGGATAGCTCTGTTTATTTCTTTACTTGAGCTATCATTTTAAACATCTCTTTGGTGCATCCTTGAGTATTGACGTGAATTATTTCTGTAGTTATCAAGAGTTATCACAGCCTCCAAAATGTAATTTACACTGCTACATGGCTAGCATTGTTTGTCACCCCGTACTTGCTATTCAGGTCTGCACCTCCTTTGAGGTTTTTCCTGCTGACAATATTTAGTAATAAATAACTCATACTCTGTTCAGCAGAGGCCCATTTCTTTTTAACAGAACTGCTGCTGCTCTTTTTTTCTTCAGCAGTGCTCTCCAAAAAGAAAAGAAAAGAAAAGAAAAGAAAAGAAAAGAAAAGAAAAGAAAAAAGAAAAGAAAAAGATTGTGTCAGGTTTTCTTTGTAGCAAGTCCCTACCAGTGCCAAGTGTTTGGGTTCATGAAGGACATCTTAAGCATCTGTCAGAATGTCCTCTTGCTCTCAGGTCTCTCTGTCATGGTAAAGCCTGCTACCTGCTTTGCTGCTCTATAGGCTGGTGTTGGGGGGCGGGGAAGGTGCTGGAGGATGTTTGGTGAGAACTGGAACCGAGGTCACTTGGTTATTTGGTACAGATTGTGGGAAGGAATGCAGGCCTTGGGAAGTAAGTTGCAGGGGGTTCTTAAAAGTGAAACCTATGTTGTCTCATCAGCTCTGGCAATGGCTCTGCAGCTGTGTAGAACTTAACTTTCAATAAAGCTTTCTTGGGCTAAAATCCACACCACACAAATAATCCAGTCTGAGACTGGATTATTTGCTATCACTCCTTCCTATGGAGTCCTGGGATTTGTAGTTTGGAGAAGCACCAGCACTCTTTGTCAGAGATAGCTAAAGACCTTGTAGAACTGCAAAACCCAGGATTCAATAAGAGGAACCATGGCAAATAATCCAATTTCAAACTGGATTATTTATATTTGAGATACGGGGAAACGTGGCAAAAAACTGTGTCCCAAACCATGTCAGAAGAATACGATGATAAAAGAAAGGGCAACATTATCAGATACCCGCCTTCTCAGCCATTCCTGGGGCATAGCATTGGAGCAGACAAGGTGTCATTTATTGACAGGGCTAAGCTGCCAATAAAGAGGGATATCTTATTCACCCCATGCTATGCCCCTGGAATGCTGAAGGATGTCATCATCTGATAACGTCACCCATTTCTATTTTAATTACATTCTTCTGATGCAGTTTTTGCCACGTCTGATAATCTCTGCAGTGTGGATTCAGCCTTGGATTCATCCTGAAACCTCTCCATTGAGTTAGGTAAAGACAGGAATTACATCATTGTTGTCGTCCTCCTCCTCATCATCATCATCAATTTGGTACACATCATCATCACTGTAATGCCCATCTTCTATGATGCTCTTGGAATTTACACTTGGTCCCCCATGCATTTCAATTAAATTATATGTAGATAAATATTTCAGTTACAAACAAAATCCAAAGATTAAAGGAGGTGAATACATGAGGATGTTCAACAGGGTGGGTGTGAGAAGGAAAATTGTTTGCTTATGGAGTAGTTGAAATGTGCCTGAAGGCACTCCCACTACTTCCTTGAAATGCAAATAGTAACTTCAAAGAAAGAATTCTCTGTGGAAACCTGGCAGGGGAGAAAGAGTTAAACATTTCCTCCTCAGGCTTCCTTGTGGTTGCTATTTGCATAACAAAAGAAAACATGCACATTGCATGCAATTAATATTTGGCCAGACCAAAACAGTGTGTCCAATATATCTTGGATTTATATCACTAGCACTCCTATCTTCTAAGTACTCTGTGATTTTAAAACCTGTGGAGGCACTGAAGTCTCCATTGAAACCCCCTTGTCGTGGGAGAGAGGCTTGCGTACCCTAATGATGGTTTGAGCTATGCTGGCGGTGGCATAATAGCCACTAGTAGGGTCTCCTATGCCAGACAGTTCAAAACCAAAGGGTCTGACAAAGAGCATCACAGGGCAGATGGGTCTCTAATCTTATGGCAACCATCCTAGGAGAAGGAAAACTCTAATCCCAAACCCAGGCAGATGGTGCTTGTCCAACCCTGTAAGGTCAACCATCTAAGAGAAGGAAACGCTAATCAAACCTACGACCCGAGGACCTCGCTGCTACCGCCCATGCTTGCAAGACCACAGCAGATGAGCCTTTGGTTTAAAGGGTGAGGCCAGTTCTGTGCATGCTGCACTCCACCAGAAAAATCCATTGCACAGGCTTGAAGGACAAATCCAATTCCGAAAAAGCCCTGTAGCAATAGGCGAGGGACAAAATGGCAAGTGTAAAGATGCACTGGAAGCAGCAGACCCAACCCTGTATGCAGGTGGTTCAGGACTTTAGTCGCTTGAGGCTGACCTGGAAGATGACAGTCTTGTTCGGCAGCATCCTGGACGATCAAGCAGCCATTTTTAAGGAAAACACTCTTGCTCCATATGGAGAGGGGCCTAGAAAAGGTGGCCTAACGAAAGCTCATCCCCATCTACCTGGTTGGCTAGCTGCAACCAACGAGCATCTTCTGATGAGGTCAAACGAAGACAAAGAAACAAAGGCACACACCAGCCTCCAAAGGTGTAAATAAACTGACGCTTACATGCTGGAACATCAGAACCATGCGAGACTCTTCAGATAGTGGATGGCCTGAGCATCGCTCTGCTCTAATAGCCCCTGAACTATCACGACATAATATTGACATCGCTGCTCTTAGTGAATTTCATCTGAATGAGGAAGGCAGCCTTAAAGAACACGGTGCCAGCTACACACTTTACGGGTCTGGCAAACCGAAAAACATCTTTCAGGAGTAGGCTTTATGATTAAAAACTCCATTGCCTCCAAACTCGAAACCTTGGCAACAGGACACTCTGATCGCATTATTTCCTTACGCCTCACACATGTTGTTCTCTTTAGTATATATGCCCCAACTATGCAAGCTGACCCTGTAGAGAAAGACAAATTCTACACAGACCTATGCCACCTTATACAAAAAGTCCCTGTGGAAGATAAAATTATTATCCTTGGTGACTTCAATGCCAGAGTAGGAAAGAACTCCGAAGCCTGGAAAGGTGTTTTAGGCAAGCATGGTGTTGGAAATTGCAATGATAATGCCTCTCGCTAGAGTTCTGTGCAGAACAACAGCTGACTATTACAAACACTATCGTTCAGCAGAAGGATAGCTTGAAGACAACCTGGATGCATCCCTGATCCAAACATTGGCACCTCATTGACTATGTTCTAGTCCGCCAGAGAAACATTTGTGATGTCCGTCATACTTGAGTGAAGCCCAATGCAGAATGCCAAACAGATCATCGCCTCGTAAGATGTAAACTAAATCTTCATCTTAAGTTCAAACCTAAGAGGGTGGCATCTTAAAGAAGAGACTCCAAGTCAATAATCTTCAACAAGCTACCATGAGAGACAACTTCCAGGCAAACCTGCAAACAAAACTTGAAGACCATCCTACAGATCCTTCTCCTACAGTGCTTTGGCAACATAGCAAAAACAGTATCCTCCAGTCTGTGGAAGAATCCCTTGGGTTCTTCCACAAGAAAAATCAAGACTGGTTTGATGAAAACAACCAAGAGATCCAGGAGCTGTTGGCAAAGAAGAGAACTGCTCACCAGGCATATCTCGCCCAGCCAACTTGCCATGTAAGAAAAGCAGCTTTCTGTCTCACATGCAGTAAACTTCAACAAAAACTCTGAGACATGCAGAACAAGTGGTGGATCAATATAGCAGAAAAGACACAATGCTGTGCAGATCTGGATGATCTCAGAGGATTCTACAAAGCTCTTAAAGCAGTATTTGGACCTACTTATCAGGTCCAAAGCTCCTTATACAGTATAGATGGTCAAATATTAATTACTGATAAAGCCTCCTGAATCAATGGGCTGAATATTTTCAAAGTCTTTTTAGTGCCAACCAAGTAGTTCAAGGCTCAGCTATCCAAAATATGATACAAAAACCGATGAAAAATGAATTGGACATAGCTCCCACGTTGGAAGAGACCCTTAAGGCCATACAGCAGATTAAAAATGGCAAGGCAACTGGGATTGATGGAATCCCACCTGAAGTTTGGAAACACAGAAGTCATGTACACCATGATAAATTCCACAAACTCCTTGTGAATTGCTAGGAAAAAGGGGAAATGCCATCAGATCTCCGAGATGCAGTCATCATCACCCCCGTACAAGAAAAAAGGAGCAAAATTCAATTGCTCAAACTATCGAGGCATAACACTGCTCTCTATTGCTGGAAAAATCCTTGCAAAGATACTCCTGAACAGATTAGTTCCTGCTATTGCAGAAGAACTTCTTCCTGAAAGCCAATGTGGCTTCATAGCCAATAGGAGTACTACAGAGATGGTATTTGCCCTTAGACAACTGCAAGAGAAATTTAGAGAGCAGAACAAGGGTCTCTATGTATCATTTGTCAACCTCACCAAAGCCTTCGACACTGTGAGTAGAAAAGGTCTGTGGAAGATCCTGGAAAGACTAGGATGTCCCCACAAATTCCTTTAAATGATTATCTTGCTACATGAGGGCCAGCACGGTCAAGTCAGATATGGCAATGCTCTTTCAGAGCCCTTTCTAATAACTAATGGAGTGAAGCAAGGTTGTGTTCTTGCTCCAACTTTATTTACAATCTTCTTCAGCATGATGCTCCAAAGGGCTACGGCAGAGCTCGAAGAAGAAGACGGCATCTGTATACGTTATCCTATAGATGGTAGCTTGCTTAACTTAAGCGTCTGAGGACTTGCACTAAGACTCTAAACTATCTAGTTCATGAGGTGATCTTCGCTGATGATGCTGCCCTTGTTGCCCACACAGGAGCAGCTCTGCAGTGCCTAACATCCTGCTTCGCAACAGTTGCAGAGCTGTTTGGACTGAAGTCAACCTTAAGAAAACAGAAGTTCTTTACCAGCCTGCACCACAGGATGAACACCACCATCCCCACATTGCCGTCAGCAAATCTGTGCTCAAGTCCATTCAGCAGTTCACCTACCTGGGAAGCATCATCTTCTCAGATGCCAAGATTGACAAAGAGATCGATCACACATTAGCAAAGGCATATAACACATTTGGAAGACTTTACGAAAGAGTCTGGAGTAATAAAAACCTGAGGCAAAGGACAAAAATCAATGTGTATAGAACCATTGTACTGTCGATTCTCCTTTATGGGTCTGAAACATGGGTCACCTATCACCACCACTTACGACTCCTCGAACGCTTTCATCAGCGCTGTCTACGCACAATCCTAAATATACACTAGACTGACTACGTGACGAATGTTGCTGTCCTTGAGCAAGCAGGGATCACCAGCATTGAGGCCATGATATTGAGAACACAGCTGCGCTGGGCAGGGCACGTTTCTAGGATGGAGGACCATCGCCTCCCAAAAATAGTACTCTACGGTGAACTCACTACAGGTCAGTGTAAGAGGGGTGCTCCAAAAAAGCGATACAAGGATTCCCTGAAACAACATCTCAGGCTCGGCCAAATTGATCACCAAGAATGGTCCGCCCTGTCCTAACATTGGGAGGCATGGAGACACACTATCCACAATGCTGCAGTCTTATTTGAGAACTCACGCCGAGCAAGTCTTGAAGAGAAATGACAACACAGAAAGAATCACAACCTGGAAACATCACCCAAGGAGACCTTCTGCTGTGCTTTCTGCAATCAGACTTGTTTATCTCGGATTGGCCTTTTTAGTCATCAACATGTTTGCAGAAAGCACGGGATGAGTCCTTCCTGAATCTTCGTTTGCGAAGAAAAGCCAGAGAGAGAGGGAGGGAGGGAGGCACTGTCAAGCAATGGGAACAAGCATGTAGGTAGGCTGGCTCTTGGAGGTGTAGAGCCAAATTAGATGCAGCATTACTTGCAAAAAGAAGAAGCAAAAGCTAGCCATGAACACTATGGGAGAACAATGGCTACACTCAGCCTCGCCACTATATTTTTGAAGTTCTCAAGGTTCTCCCATGGCTGTTGTGGCTGTCCTAACAATAATGGGCATGTTCATTATAGTCACACACTTCAACTACATCTCATTTTGCCCCAAAGATTTTTGTCTACTCATGTGTGCACTGCAGAAATATGAATAATAGCATAAAAGAGCAATCTGAGCAAAGATGGCAATGAAAAAATGGTGCAATAGCTGGAATGGGACAAATAAACAGGCCATCAGATGGGTATCAAGACTAACAAAGTAAATTTTGCCTTGAAGAACATGCTAACCAAAGAAATGGACATTTTGTGCAAATGAATAAACACATACAATAGAAAAAGAGGGATGTTTTAAGGATTATATAAACAATGGCTGGCATCCTGTTAGTGATGTACACATGTGTAAGTCATAAGCAACACATGCAGAGTTAATTATTCACCATGGTGCAACAGACATATGAGTATTCTGTTGACTTCAGCAGAAGTGGCATTGCACATGCAACAATGTTGTGCATTGCTATCATATACTGGCTTCTTCAGACTTAAGAGATTATTACACTACACTTTTATAGTGCTATTATTCTGCTTTAACTGCTATGGCTGCCTCCTGTGGAATCCTGGGATTTGCAATTTAGGGAGGGGCATTTAGCACTCAGCCAGAGAGCTGTTTGGCCTCACTAGACTACAAAACCCAGAATTCTCCAGAAGGCAGCTGTAGCATTCAAAATGGAATAATAGCACTATAGCAGTGTAGTGTGATAATGTAGTAAGTAACTTCAGAACTTCAGTAAGCAGCTTCAGAATTAAACCCGGGGGGGGGGGACTTTATTGTCACAGTAATCCCAAAGAGCTAACCCTACAAGCTCATTGCTCAGAATGAAACCTAACAACAAGCAGTAAATTAAAAGCATACCACAGTCTACAAAACCTGGTGGATTACAGAGTCATTGGCTATCCATCATCCCCACTCTCATTTCCCACCATATCTGGGCTCAGCCCACTTTTTCCAGAGCTGAATCCAGGTGCTGGTTTTATCGGTTACAGACAGAGTACATACTCCCTTTCCCCAGTCAGAGTACATACTTGTTAGCAAGTACAGAGGAATGCAAACACAATCAACCACAAAGTGATACAACAGAAGTGAACTTGTCAGGAAAAGGTCATGTCCGGGACCGATCCTGACAATTGCCACCATGCACTGCAGTTGCAGGCTTACATGTTGCACACTGTGTTTTTTATTGTGGATTGCAGTTACGCATTTCAGACTACTGAGTCATTGACATGCATTGCACAGTCTTGCCATACTGCATAGGGGGCTGGTGTAGTGCTGGTGTAGCTTATCTCCACATGCAGATATTTACACTATGCTGAGGTGATGTTGGATTGCAGCCAATATGTGGTAAAGACTTTCCCCCATCAACAGCATGGTGGCTAAGGTGCTGATGTGAATGCTGAGAGTAGGCCATTTCACTAGTCTTAACCACTCATTGTTGAGGATCTAGCAAAAGGGGTTGCTACAGTGTATGCCACATTATGCTTGTGTGCCATTCCACAGTGGAAAGTTGCTACCAGGGGCAGCAAATGCCCTGCAAATTAGCACAAGACTTGAGATGGGGACATGACAAAAACAGACTTGGATCTATTGGATCCAAAGTTGTTCCATTCTTTCATTACTCTTCCAAAATAGATCAAGTTTGTGAAAATTCCCTCCCAGTGTAACCAAAACAAAGGAAGATTTTTTTAAAAAAAAGATCTGCCTCATCAGGGACAAAAGGATTAGCCTGAATGGATGCTAGTGTTAACAGGAAGAGATGGCTGTCAATGAGAATAAATATGTTTATTAGAGAGTTGCATTCTGGAAACAGAAGAAGGGGGTATTTACAGAAGATGTGACTAAGAGAGGAACAATTGGTAGGAGAAGACTGTGTGGGGAAATGAAATCAAGCCTGAGTATCAATTGGTAGGGGAGGGAGAAAGCAGAAAACAGAAACACACCAGGGGACTCTAAATACATGTCTCTACTGACCCCTATAGGCACATAGTTATTTGTACACATTTATCCGCTTCCAACAACAACAACAAAAAAGCATCTACAATAACAACATTCCACTTAAATCATCTGCCAACATGGTTGTTTGTATGTGAGGCAGTAGATGCAGAGAAGAGCTGTAACATTGCTCTGTCACTCTTCTAGGCTGCAACACACTCACCTAGGAGTAAGTCCTTTTTGAATGCAGTGGGGCTTACTTTTGAACAGAAATCTGTAAGATTTGTACTGCTGGCATCTATGATACGCCACAGGCGTGTTTCTTCTTTATTTCCCAATGACTCTTTATGTTTGCTCCAAAGTGCTCTCAGGCTGAAGTAGCTGAAAAAGCTTAGTGTGCCTTTTCTTTAGTGCTCACTGTCTCATATTTCTTAAGAGCCTTTTACAGCACAACATGATATGTCCTGTTATACAGATAGTTCTTTGATATTTTCATCTTCTGAATCTTTTTTTTTTTAAGTATGTGTTTGGCAAATGTTTCATAACTTTATTTTTTCCCTTTTCTCTGTTTTATTCCTGCGGTAAGCAGTAAATAGGTGGTCAAAAGAACTTTCAAGTCAAGTAGACGTCAATAAACCACTTGAGCTTCCCTTTCAAACTAAGGGGCAGGTCAAACTATAGTGGCAGTAGTTTTATGAAGCAATTGCTTGTTGTAATGTATTTGTTTTCCTCCAGAGAACTATTGAAACAACAACAAAAATAGGCTCCACAGATATTTGCAAATACAAAAAGTGCATTTTTGTGACTTCTCTATTACTTTTCTGAAAGCCTCAAATATCCTTTGTCTAAATGTCATGTGAGGATTCTGCCAATTTTCATCAATATTGCAGGAAAAATAACCACTCCCTGCTGGAAAATATTCACTGAGCTTTGGAAACAAAATAGTTGATTGATCAGCTTTTACTTTATCAGTTTTAATTTTTACAACAGACCAAAGCTACCCCTCTAGATACCTCTGAGTCTAGATACCTCTCTGTCAAGTAATCATTCCAAGTCTTTGCTAGTTTTTTGCTAGTAGTATGGTATCATCTACATTTCTTAAATTGTTCCTCCAATTTTCATGCCTCCTTCCTCCAAGTCTAATCCAGCTTTATGTATGATATGTTCAGCATATATGTTAAACAGATAGGGTGATAAAATGCAGCCTTGCCTGACCCCCTTGCCAATTGGAAACCATTCTGTTTGTCTGTACTGTATTCTGTCCTGATGGTAGTAGCCTCTTGTCTTGAGTACAGGTTACACATCACAGCAATCAAAGGGATGAGTTACATAACTCATTGCTCTGATCACCCAAAAGGTCATTACTTGTTACTGCTACTGTATTCCCAAAGGTCATTTTTGCTGGATTACTAGTTAGCCCTTCTTCCTCTAAACTCTCTGAAATAGCTCACATCAATCCAGCCAGTCCAAGTGTGTGCCTTGTGCTGCTGATTGCAGCACCCAGGTCTTTCACACTACCTCCACATCCCCATGAACTCTCACTCTCTGTTTCTTTCTCTTCACTGAAGGCATTATTCACTTTCATTGGGGCAGAATGAAGGAAAGTAGAAAAGGCAAGGTAACTTTTAAAAGCTTTTAAAAATAAAACAAACCCATCTAACCCACATCTCTGGTACAGCTCATGTCTTTGGTGTGTCTTCTCCTCCATCTTCATCACAATCTTTTGCTAGCTTCTCTGCTCCTTACTAGCTGCATCACATCCTCTAAAGAAGTAGCACAAGGAAATCACTCATGTGATTCCTCCTCTGACTCTTCCCGTTGCTCACATTGAGTCAGAGCACACCCAGTTAATGAGTATCAGGCAGACAACTCTGTTATGTCACACTATCAGGTAGTGAATCCATTTTAGTGGTGTGTGCCTTCAAGTGGTTTCTGACCTATGGAGACTCTACAGTGAACCTATGATGGGGTTTTCTGAGGCTGAGAGTGTGCAACTTGGCCAAGATCATCCAGTGGGTTTTCATGGCCGAACAGGTATTCAAACCCTGGTATCCAGAGTTGTAGTCCAACACTCAAACCATTATGCCATACTGGCTCCATAATGAATCCATATCCTCCAGTATTTCACAGATAAAAAAATAAGGTTTGTGTGGCCAAGCAACATTATATTATGATCACAATGGCAAAAGTTATTAATGAGGAAGTACAGACAAGATAGGACAGGCTGTAGCAGTTTGCTTTTGCCTGAGCCTACTGAGAAGGGCAAGATTCACTCCTTCCTGGTGTCTCCCCACTGCTAAGTTAATTGAGTACAAGGTACCTTTGCATACTGGACTACATTTGAAGCAACTGAAGTAAGCTGAGGACAAAGGGGAAAGTTGAAGGAGGAGGAAGTAACGGGCATTTGCTAAGCAGCTGAAAAATTCAGATGACAGAGGATTAATCAGGACTGTTCCTTCCAAATCTTCCATTTGGCGGGTATGTGAAAATAAAATCATTGTGCCACCTCATCATTAAAAAAAAGTAACTAATTACCAAAATGAAAACATTACTTGAAAACTCTTGCCAGACTAACTAAAGGTGGTAGGAGGTTTTGGCCCATTTATCTCAATGGCACCAGGCTGGGGAAGTCTGCTGTAAAACATGGTGCCAGGGGAGTGTCCTGTTCCTTCATTACCGTAGCTGAGTATGAAGGAAGTTCTTGTTGTAAGAGAGGATTCCCGAAAAGGCACAAAGCTGTTATTTTTGTAAGCCATTCCCATGTTCTTTGTTTTCAAAAATCAGTTATTGTGAAGCTGAAGCTGTGTACACCAACATTCTTGCTGAAAGTGATTATTTCCACTTCCTTGTCGTACTGAAAAAATGTGTGCGGCCTTCCAAGACTTATCTCTCTTGCAGGCACAAACTGTGCATTGTTCATTGTGCACAGGGAGGTTGTATTGAAGAGATAAGAGAGGGCCTGCCCTTGCCTTCGTAGAGCCAGGACCTCTAAGAAGGCCCATTCTGTAGGAGCAAGTGTTGCCTTAGGAAACAAAATCCAAGCCAAATGTTCATATTCAAACAGTAGGGAAAACTGCTCATAAAACAACATGAATAAGTCAAATGGTTGGCAGGAAAGTGTGGTGGAGGCAATTTTGCTGACATGAATTATATAGGCATCCTTTGCCTTGTCCTGACCCAGATATGGAAATTTCCCCAAGAAACTGGCATCACTCATTTCAGGTTGTTGTTGTTTTAAAGATAATGAATGTAGCACAGACATTACATATATGGTACCCAGATACATAACAACTCAGGGTTTGTTTAGAGTTTGAGGCAGAAAAATCTAAATATCACCATCCATAAGGACAGATATATTATTTAGATATTTAGTTTTTATCCTCTCCTTTCTCTGTAGAGCTCAAGGCACTGCACTCATTCCTCACTCTCCATTCATTCTCACAATTCTGAGAGTTAGCACAGGAGGAAAGAGTGAGAGAGTCTCTGGTATAGTGATTAGAGGGTTGGACTACAACTGGGGAAGATGAAGTTTCATATCTCCACTTGGTCATGAAGTTCACTGAGTAGCCAATCACACACTCTCAATCTAAACTAGGTTTGTGAAGCCGAAGGCTTTCATGGCCGGCATCCATAGGTTTTCTGTGGGTTTCTTCCAGGCTGTGAGGCTATGTTACAGAAAAGTTTATTCCTAACGTTTCACCTGCATCTGTGGCTGGCATCTTCAGAGAATGGTTGGGTAGGGGTGTGTGGGGATTTATGTACTATGAGTCCCTGTTGGAGAGGATATGTAAATTTGTGTATTTGAATAGCTAGTTCCTGGGGGAAGGTACGCAAGGAGGAGACACTAATCCTCCTTGCATATCTCCCCCCAGGAACTAGCCACTCAAATACACAAATTTACATATCCTCTCCAACAGGGACTCACAGTATATAAGCCCTACACACACTCCTACCCAATCATTCTCTGAAAATGCCAGCCACAGATGCAGGCGAAGCATCAGGAATAAACTCTTTCAGAACATGGCCTCACAGCCTGGAAAAAAACCCACAGAAAACCTAATCTAGGTTTGTTGTGAGGCTGTATACTCACAATCCTAAATATACACTGGACTGACTATGTGATGAATGTTGCTGTCCTTGAGCAAGCAGGGATCACCAGCATTGAGGCCCTGATATTGAGAACACAGCTGCGCTGGGCAGGGTACATTTCTAGGATGGAGGACCATCGCCTCCCAAAAATAGTACTCTATGGTGAACTCGCCACAGGTCAGTGTAAGAGGGGCACTCCAAAAAAGCAATACAAGGACTCCCTGAAACAACATCTCAGGCTCGGCCAAATTGATCACCAACAATGGTCCACCCTGGCCTCACATTGGGAGGCATGGAGACACACTATCCACAATGCTGCAGCCTTATTTGAGAACTCACGCTGAACAAGTCTTGAAGAAAAACGACAACACAGAAAGAATCACAACCTGGAAACATCACCCAAGGAGACCTTCTGCTGTGCTTTCTGCAATCAGACTTGTTTATCTCGGATTGGCCTTTTTAGTCATCAGCGTGCTTACAGAAAGCTCGGGATGAGTCGTAACTGAATCTTCATTTGCGAAGAAAAGCCGGGGGGGGGATATAGAAAGGAGGAGACACTGCCATTTCTAAGTGGATAAAAGGAAAGGTATACAGTCATGTGAAAAAGAAAGTACACCCTCTTTGAATTCGATGGTTTTACATATCAGGACTTAATAATAATCATCTGTTCTTTAGCAGGTCTTAAAATTAGGCAAATACAACCTCAGATGAACAACAACACATGACTGTAATTGTTACTACAGGTTGAGTCTCCCTTATCCAGAATTCCGAAATCTGAAATATCCCAAAGTCCAAAATTGTCCAAGTGGGTAGCTGAGATTGTGACATCTTTGTTTTCTGATGGTTCAGTGTACACCAGCTTTGTTTCATGCTCAATTTTTTTTTTAAAAAAATGTGTAGACAATTACCTTCAGGCTATGTGTATAAGGTGTATATGAAACATAAATTAATTCCATGTTTAAATTTGGGTCCCATTTCTAAGATATCTCATGATGTACATGTAAGTACTGTATTCCAAAATCCAAAATCCCTCTGGTCCCAAGCGTTTTGGAGAAGAGAGATTCAGCCCATATTAAATAGATGCCCAACAATATATATTGTTTATTTAAATCTGTTTCCCATCCTCCAGGCTCCTCAAAATGATTTGCAACAAAAATCAAGCTTCTGCTGCAGTGAAAGTCCTACCTTGTGCACTCTCCAACCCAGCCCTTTTGGGGTGGGAGGACATGCTACCGGGCCTCTGCTGAAGATTGGGCAAGTTGCTGTGGGAAAAGGTGGCCTTTCAGATATCCTGGCCCCAAGCCAATAAGTAATAATTTATGGTTTAATAATATACCTTAGCTAGCTATACCCGGTGTAACATACACCGTCTCCCCCCCCGTGTGCTACACCCCTCCACAGTACGCATGCCACTCACCCATGCTGCCCTGTATTCGGTCCGCCCTCCTCACACCCCACGCTGCCTTCCCTGCACCCTGTGCCACCCTCCCCACACCCTGTACATGCCACACACAAACACACACACCATGCCACATCCCCCCATGCTACTCACACCCCCTCTTGCCTCATCCATGTTTAGAAAGGAGTGAAGGTTCCACATGGTCCTGCCTCCAGTGTGCCGATTGGCTGCCCAACAGAGCTTTGATTGGTTGGTCAGTTTTTTAAACGGCCAGTCAGCACACTGGAAATGGCAACATACCTAAGAGCAATATATAGATAGATAATAATCCAAAAGCAACACTACTTTGCTATGTTAAAAATGTGGCAAGCAGATTTTTTTAAACAGTTGGAGGCTACAGTTTTTATTGCCCCCCGCCCCAGACAGAGGGAATGGAGTTTTGTTTTGTTTTTGTTTTTTAACCCCCATCTTTGGCTTGAAGTGAAAAGGCCCCAATGGTGATTGTCAGTAAATTTGTAGCATGGGGAGGGGCTTTTTTAACTTCTCATCCCCACACAGGGGGATTCTAATAAAAACTGGATGCCACAATAGAAAAGGGGAGGGTGCTGCTGCTAGTTATAGTTTTAACTTAAAATGTAGCTCAGTCCTAAATAAGTGACAATATGCTGTCTTTAAATGGTTGCCTGACATTTGAAACCTCCGTTGGCTGTACCACCTTGCTTAATGGCAGAGCTGGCTTTGCTAGAACCTCAAACTGATTTCAGTGCTACAGCCTTCCTCAATGACCTCAAGGAACTGCAGGTTCATGGAAAGGCACATCTAGTATGCCTAATGAAGCAAAAAGCTTTTACAGAAACTGGCCCTGCTTCCTGTGCATATGGTGTTAAAACATCATTACTGGGAGGTGCCTGCTGATGATATTCATTTGCCCCAGAGAAAATCACCACAGGCAATTGCTGCTTTAATTGCTCAGCAGAAATGGATGAAGCTTTTTACAGAAGAAACTACATTAGATTTAAACTTCCTGTACTTTCTAGGTATAGCTCATTTCCTTCTAAACTTAGAAACATTAAAGAGAATCCCATCTTGGGAGAAAGGCAAGACATAAATCCAACAAATAAATAAATAAACAAACAAATATTCCCTCTAATTAACAAGTTTTCCATTTTACAACAGAGGTTCCATCAGACAGATGTTCTTCAATGATCAGTCTTGCAGATTAAGCTGATGCTTACCTTCCAGTGATTATCATCAAAACAAAGCATACTAAATGCAAAGTATGGAGGGAAGGAAAAACAAATGCTATCACAACCAATGTCTTCTACTACTTGAGGGAGCACGTCTTGTAACACTTCCTAAGCAGATCATCTTGTTTGGATATTCTCTAACTTCTTGGGTTCCTCACCCATCACCTATAATCTGTTCCATCAATGTTGTTGAAAGCTTGTTACCATTCACACTGTTGTGTGCATACAGCTTGCTGCAAGGATATATAAACATGCATCTAAAACAGGCAGTATTAGAACAGGAATATGCCTGAATGTCTCTGATCCGTCTTAGACAACAAAGAAACCAAACCATCATCTTTACCAAAATGATTGGTACAAAGGACTGTGAGTATAGTCCATTTACCCATTGTGGATAAATGGTTATTCCCTGTGAGTCACACCTATCATCTGTTCCCAATTGCTGCTGTATGAACACTCTATTTGCAATATCATTTTGTCACCCTGAAGAACTTTGCTCCTCCCTTCAAAAGGAGCCCCATAAAGTTCTGTGCCCCATAAAGAAGGCTCACTTAGCAGTCTGAAAACCATTGGGTTAGGAAGAATTTTGCATCTTCATGCTAAAAGACAGTTTAAGGTTTGTGTATGTAGAATATAAATGCAATCAGGAAATTCTGTTACTTATTAAATGCTCAGAAAAATGCACACTGCACAGCTCAGTTGCCCTCTCATAGCATCTTTATCTTCAATAAGTTGTAAGGCTAAATTAGTCTGCTAGAACAATCAGATAATGCAGCTTCGCCCAAATATATCAATAATATCCAAAGCACACAGACCACCTGGATATTTGGCAAACACTGTGCATTTTTAAAAAATGAAATACCACTCAGCATATTTATTTTGAGAATTGAGCATATAAAAGCACAAGTTGAGCCCTGAGGGAACAAGCAAAGGATCCATCTCATTCTGGGAATTCACTACTAAAGGGAGTGTCATAACTTGTCATGACATATATTATTTATTCATATGACCAGCAACAAAAAATTGGGGAAGGGAAAAGAGGATAGTTCCTTGAAATATTCCATTGTTGCAATGAAAGAGAGAACATCTAGAAAAGGTTCAAGTAACCTCTCGGGGGGGGGGGATGGGGAGCAGTCATAAGACACAATTACAGCACTATGATTCCACTTCAACTGCCATGGCAACTGCTATGGAATCCTGAGGCTTGCATTTTGCTTTCTCAGCCAGAATGCTCCTCTGGCATTTCTGACCAAACTACAGACCCTAGGATTCCATAGGATGCAGCCATGGCAATTTAAGTGGAATCATAGTGCTATAATTGTGCAGTCTGAAATGGCCCAGGAATGAGTGTTTTGGGGGGGATGGGTGAGAATTTCATTTCAGCTTTTAAAAATCAGAATACAATAAAAACTTCACAATTTAAATAGGAAGAAAGTGAGATCAACAGTGTTGCTCATCCCTGCTACATGTGTAGCCAATTTCCTAGTGGTACTCAGTTTTGCTCCAAATCTTGGCAGCAAGGACTCACCAGAGGAAGAGGAATGCTTCTGTGCCTGCCTGTCCTTCTGGTTGCAAGAGTCACTGTCACTCAACTCAAGCAAATGATTCACTTATTCCAGCAATTCACATATCAGACCCTGGCGGTCTTACATTGTTCTTGTGGGTCATTAGTATTTTCTGTCTGCTTTGGAGAGATCAGCTGGGGTTGCAAAATGACTCATGCATATAGCCACCTGCCACTCATCTTACACAGTCTTGCCCAAACTACATCAAGGGTGAAATGTTTCCCTTCAGCCACAGACTCTTTGGTGTTCTCAAAAAGAGGAGCCTGCATTGGTGGCAGATATTTTACATAAAGCTAGTGGTTCAGGCAGTGTTTGGAAAAATATCAGAGGGAATTTTGGGCCGTCTTGCCTGACATCATTGTGATCCATGTGTGACAGAAAACAGACACCCTGTAAGTAGACAGGCATCCATCAGGCAAGAGCTTAGCTTTAAAAAGTGACACTATGAAAAATGACAGATAGTAACAGAAAGGAGAATGTCTGATTGGAAAATTAGTTTTCCTCCTTGTACATCTGCACAACAGGGCAGCTGCCAGTCACTGTCTCTAGAGAGAGGTTTATCTGGGTTCCTAAACATGTGCAAAGTCATGTTCCTCTAAGTTTAATAAAAAAAAGCATAAAAATGAATCAGTCTGTTATGGAGCTTTAAACAAATGTGAGGATGAGAAGCAAGCTGTTGCAAATTGGCACAGAGGATGCCGAATATTAATATGAAATGAAATCCTGCATTTTCCAATAAAGACATGTGTTAACTCTTCCATGCTCAAAGGACTTTGCTTTCTTGGAAAAACAACATGGAAATGGCAGCAAATTGTATTGGAGAATGAATACCATCTATAGGTTGTCTGTGGGTTTTTTTTCCAGGATGTGAGGCTGTGTTCTGGATGAGTTTATTCCTGACGTTTCATCTGGTTCTGTGGCTGGCATCTTCAGAGAATGGTTGTGTAAGAATGTGTGTGGGGTTTATATACTGTGAGTCCCGGTTGGAGAGGATATGTAAATTTGTGTATTTGAATGGGTAGTTCATTCCCTGGGGGAGACATGCAAGGAGGATTAGTGTCTGCTTGGCTAATGGCCCTTTATCTGCTGGAAATCCCCTTGTCCCTGGGTGGAGCTCATTTGCATGTCTTGAGTTTTGATTTTGGTGTTTTTCAAGACCGGTAGCCAAACTTTGTTTACTTTTAGGGTTTCTTCTTTCCTGTTGAAGTTGTCCAGGTGTTTGTGGATTTCAATAGCTTCTTTGTGTATTCTGACATGACAGTTGTTGGCCTGGTCCAGAATTTCTGTGTTTTTAAATAACATTTTGTGTCCAGGATGGTTTATAACATGTTCTGCTACTGCTGATTTTTCTGGCTGCCACAAGTGATTTACTGACCATTTTTAAACTGCCGCTGCCATTTTTTTTAAAGAAAAAAGTTTCCCAGGGTGTGCACAAGCAACACTTCATATTTACAAATAAAGACATTTTTTAAAGAGTATAAAATTGCCATTTGATTGACTTACCGGACCCTCTCTTAGCCAAAAATCCAACATGGTGGCCACGGCTGCTTTCCCTCTTTGCAAGCCCCACCCCCATCCTCATCCAGCCAATCAGATTGCACTGTCTGTTCATATTTGTGTGAATTTGCATGTTGTACAGAGCTTTTTTGAAAATCCATACGAAGCCCCAGACGTGGTGCACACAGCCTTTGCGGTGGATTTTGCTGTCCCCCCTTCCAAATGATATGTATTTGTGTGAACGGCCATTTGAATGGATTGCCATACATTCGCATGCCATTCATATTCTTTTTACCATATAAACAGCATCTGAATTTTTACAAAATGATGTATCATTGTTATATAATGCCAGATAAATTATCTCGAATGTACAAGAGTGTTTTTAATGTATGTTGGAAATGTGAACAACATGAAGGGACTTTACCATATGTGGTGAACATGTGAAAAGGCTAAACATTTCTGGGTTCATATGCATACTTTGATACAGAAGATTTTAAAGATTAACATTCTATTAAAACCAGAACTCTTTCTTTTAGGACTTATGAATGAATAATTGGAAAAGAGTCATGGGAGACCACTTCAATATATGACCACAGCAGCAAGACTGTTGTATGTATAAAGTGTTGGGATATGTAGTTTGCAATCCAATAAATTGAGATGTTTGACTGTTTAAAGGGTTAACTGATAGAAGCAAACAGAATGTATGATGTAACTTCCTATTGAAATGTGGTTGGCTTTCCAGAGGAAGAGGTGTATCCAGGTACCTTCTTTGTCTGGAAAGCTGTCATGACGTTCAACACACACTTGCCATGATGTTTTCCTAGGATTAGGAGCCTCCATTGAGTGCTCCTGAATATTTTTGTTTTTAACATGTAGTTTTAAGTTGTATTTTACTAATTTAGCCTTCACTTGTTGAAATGCTGCTGATATTCACTGAGATATACAGTTGCCCCTCCACATTCGCGAACTCAGCATTGGCGGTTTTAATTATTTGTGGTTTTGGGAGGGCCCCCCTGGGCCCTCCCAAAACCGCGAAAAGGGGCCTCCGGAGGCCCCTTGAAAGCCCTGGGAAGGAGCGGGGAGGGCCGGGGAGGCGTTCAAGGGGCCTTTGGAGACCCTCCAGAGGCCCAGTGAAGGCCTGGGGCGGGGGGGGGGAGGCCATGGAGGCCTTCACAGAGCCTTCGAAGGTTCCGTGAAGGCCCCCGGGAGGGAGGGGGGAGGCCGCGGAGGCCTTCACGGAGCCTTGAAAGGCTCCCTGAAGGCCCCAGGGAGGGAGGGGGGAGGTTGGGGGGAGGCCCCGGGGAGGGAGGGGGGAGGGTTGCAGAGGCCTTCACGGAGCCTTGGAAGGCTCCGTGAAGGCCTGGGGAGGGTGGGGGGAGGCCACGGGGAGGGAGGGGAGAGGATGGGGGGAGGCCTTCACGGAGCCTTGGAAGGTTCCGTGAAGGCCTGGGGAGGGTGGGGGAGGCCCCGGGGGCCTTCACGGAGCCTTCGAAGGCTCCGTGAAGGCCCCGGGGAGGGTGGGGGGAGGGCAATCAATATTCGCGGTTTTTTGACATTTGCGGGGGTCCGTGGAACCTAACCCCCGCGAATGTCAAGGGACAACTGTACATACTGACTGTAAAGGGGCTTACCGCCTCGGCGGTGGGCCAGTTTGCGGCCCGGCCGGCCCCCGCGGCTCATCCTCAGTACCCTCCTGCCCGGGGGGGGTGGCCTTCGCGACCGCATGGTCGGCACGGAGGCCACCATGGCTGGGAACATCTCCTTCCCAGCATCCCCCAGGCCGGGCAGGAGCGGGAAGGGCCAGCCAATGGGTGCAGGCATGCCTGCGCCTGATTGGCCGGCTGGCCAGGTAGGGAGGGAACTTCCAGCCGCGCATCTGGCACAGCCTGATGACGCGGCTGGCCGCGCCGGGAGCCGGTATATAAGCCGGCTCCCGGCACGGACCCCGGCAGTCGACCGCCAGGAGCCGAAGTAGCAGGACCGCCGGAGGGATCGCGGGCAGGGGTTGGAACTCCCTCCACCACCACCACCTGGCAGAGGCGGCGGCCTCTGTCGTAGGTGGTCCGGCGCACCCCCCTTTTCCACGAGGGCACGGGGGCCGATCTTCAGCAGCTGCGGCTGGCGGCTGGGGCTGCAGGCCCGAGGTGGGGTGAATGGTCGGGGGGGCTACGGCTGGGAGTGGGGGCGGGCTCGTCTCCCCACACTCCCTCCCCTCCCCTTCCAGTTTCTTGCCTCCCCCTTTCACAGGTTTTCGGGCCGCGCAGATCGGCGGCCGGCGATCAATAGAAAAAAGAAGAGGACTACGGGGGGGCTAGAGCGGGGGGCGTACAGCCAACACGGGCCGTGGGGGGCAAGTGGGGGCTCCCAAGGGGCAGCGGGCTCCAGGGCTCCTCCGGGGTGGTGGTAGCGGGGCCGTCACCCCTCCCCCCCATTCCGGCCTTCACCCCCTCCTCCCTGTAGCCGCGGCACATGGTTTTTTCCAGGGCAACGCAGTAAGGGGTGGCCAACTGATCTCGCTCACCACCACCCCTACGCAGGGCACAAGGGGCAGCACTTTGCATTTGGGTAGGCCATCACGGGGGCAGGTGCGGTTGGGGGGCCAGCTGCCATGAGGTTCAACACACACTTGTCATAATGTTTTCCTAGGATTAGGAGCCTCCATTGAGTGCTCCTGAATATTTTTGTTTTTAACATGTAATTTTAAGTTGTATTTTACTAATTTAGCCTTCACTTGTTGAAATTCTGCTGATATTCACTGAGATATACATACTGACTGTAAGTAAAGATATGTTTATACTTTTAAACTACTTTTGAGTGTTTTGAATCTTTAATGCTAGAGAATATAAACTGGGGATAAAATCTTGTGTGGATAGCTATCTTAAATTTACATGCTTGGGATTAATACGTGTCTGCTGCATATGTATTTTGAATAGAAACTCTGCTGTTAAATTCTGTGCTTTCAAAGGGAGTTAAAACCATCCATTTTATGGTGCCTGTTTTGCAAAGGTACTTCCAGTAAAGCACAGGGGGTAACAATTTTATTAACACCCCATTACAAAGATGGAAGAATTTAATATTACCTATTAGGGAGGAATGGTTGTGGAAACTGACTAGCTGAAATGAATAAACTATTGCTTTGATTAGCAAGAAAATACGTTGGTGGCATTTCTAAAAATATTGGAAACCCCTTATAGATTTTTTGCAGGAAAAAAAAAGAAGAAAAGAAAATGACTTGATAGTTTCTGGTTTTGACAATTAGTAAGGTTTGATTATCAGAAGAACAGTACAATGTAGTTTTAGAGAGAGGGGTATGACTATATCGTATGTATGTATAACACCAAAAAGAAAGTTGGAAGCCACTGCTCTTTTTCTATACACTTGGCCCTCCATATCCACAGGTTCTGCATCCATGGATTCTACCATCCACAGCTTGAAAATACCCTCCCACCAAAAAAAAAAAATCCAAAAAGCAAGGACACCATTTTACTACAACATTGTATAGAATGAGACTTGAACATCCATGAATTTTGAGCATCCAGTTGATACCAATGACCCACTGTATTTCTTTTTATGTCCTACTTTTCTTTCTTCTCTTTTTCTTTCATTTTTAACTTATCTTCTTTTCTCTTTTTCTCAATATTTGTAATTTCTATTGTATCTTGAAAAACTCTCAATACTAAATTATTTTTTAAAATGCAGAGTGTTCCTTCCCTCATCGTTCTTATATCCCAGTTGAAAACTTTCTTCCTTTCCTAAGCATTTAGAGTTTTAGTTTAATGTGTTTTATTATCTTGTATATATTGATGATATGTATTTGCCACTTTGCTTTCATAGAATCATAGAAGCACCATGTACATTGATGGTGCTGTAACAACAACAACAATAACAACAATAATGGGCAAAAGCACAACATCTCTCAAATACTGACACACACCTCTTCAAAAGTGCTATCTCTCAGGTGAAGAGAAGGGGAAAGAGTGCACTGTCTTATCTGAATAAACATACATAGGATTAGATTGCACATTTAAGCATTTGTATATAGCCTTCCTTTGATACATTTGTCTTTCTCTCCTCTCCCTTACCTTTCCTCTGTTGTCTTTATGACAAAGACCTGCATTAGGATATGGGTGTCAATAAAAAGATCATAGAGAAAGGTACTAAGAATGAAGAAGGAATGGATCTAGCAAGTTTCCACTATGACATGTTTTGATATTGTCTCTGCCTAATAAAATAAAGTGTGTTGCAAGAAAACTGTGACAAGAAAAATATGCGAATTGTCAGATATGAAAAGTCAAACACCTCATAACTGTGACCTTTTCCTCTGTCTGCACTGTGACTGGCTATCATTTTAATTTTCTCCTCTATGATAACTGCAAGAGAAAGGAAGCAACCATCTAGTCCAATTACAAAGATACCAAAAAAAAAGGTCAGGGTGGCATATAGATTACTGTTATCTTTCACTGAACTGGTATGGTACAAATGTTTTTCCAATTTACCAAATATGTCATAAAACAGAAATTATTAGGAATAGCTGCACTTACTAGAATGGGACAGTTAGCATAGCCATCCCTGGCTACAGTTTTACTGACTGTGGTTGCAGTTATTAGTATGTAGCCTTGTTTTATGCATTCAAGACCTAAATCCAATCTCACTACTGATAGGATCAGCTTTCAGGCCTCATCTGCCCCCCACCGCCCCAGGTCTTTCTGACACCAAACATGCTCCAGCATCTGTAGGTTTCGAGGATGCAGGGAGTGGGGCTTCAGTAGGGAAGATAGATTGTGCCTCACACACTTGGATTCTACTCTTATGTGAGAGGCAGTCCATTGCTAGATACAGTCCTGAGTCTCTTGTTTGACCCAAGATACTATGATATGACCCTCATTAAAAAAGACAAATAACATCTTGGAGTATTCTATGACTCTGATTGCTAGAGACAAATAACATCTTGTCCTAACCCTGAAGATCAGTAAGTAGAATGAGATGCAATCTTTGGTCAAATGCTTCATAATATAGCAGATGGAAGTGCCAAGCTGTACTGTGGGTTTGTGAATTTAGCCTGTATGAGAAAGGAGGGGCTGGTCTTCAACAGAATCTACCCAGATCTAGAGTGGCATAAAACTCACAGAGCTTTGGCTCAAGATCCTAGAATTATCTAGGCTTAGAGCCTGAGTTTTGTCAGCTGAATATGGCCATTAAAAGATAATAAAAGCAGGCACAGTTTCTAAGGGATGAGGTCACCTTAGAAACCAGTATTTGGAACATTATGGATTGCCTCTAAATTTTGTGAAACTGAATGTAATTATAAGACAATTATGTCTGTGAAGTCGGCAAGTGGACATTATATGCAGGAGTTTATGACAGGTACAAAGGGCCATTGCATAAGTAAGACCATAACAAGTAATTTCTCATTTTCCATCTTAATCCCCTTCAATTTTATTGCTCTGGAATATCTTTACTCTAATGTACATGAAAATGGCTATCCCATAAGCTGTGTTTCTGATTGATGAAGAAGAGGTACATTAAACTGTCCATGTCCTACTAAGATCTTAAGTAAAAAAAAAAAAAGTCCCATGGAATAAAGTCCATTATTCTATGGATAGTGCAATTGTCTTGGACTGAAAATAAATTCCATGGTACATTGAGATGATCTAACCCAGCTGGGGCACAAAGGAAAGCAGTCATGAGATTGCTTCACCAGCTTGTCTGACTTGCAGATTTACAGTGCAGAATGCTTGGAAATGTGCTGAGAAGTACTGAAAGTACTGAAGGTATGACTGAGTGGAAAGTATATGTTAAAGCACTGAATTATTAGAGGGATCATCTGAATCTATTACCACCATATCCACAGACTCACTGACTGGCCATGAGCAATTCAATATCCTTGAATCCATTCTTCAACAACAGGCTGGGGGTAAACATGAACTACAGCATTTTGAATTCAGGATTGAAAGAAATAATTAGAATCAACAGTTTAAAGTAGCATTTTCACACTTGTCAAGATTTGTTGCAACAAAATGTGGAGATCAGGGGGTTGTCTAGATAGTGAAAATAATCTTAATAGAATTCACAGGGAATACCTTTTGTCCCAACAAGATCCCATGGTAATTTGCCTAATTCAGAAGGAAAGGGAGGGAAGGGACAAAAAACTCCAAAAACTATACATGAAAAGCCTTTGCGACTTTTCCTGAGTTTTTTTTTTCCCAATAATGTGATGGAATTGCACATCCCTGCTCATTTGGACAACCACAGCACAGCGCATTCTTGGCAAGGGCAGAAGTGGAAAATTGATTGGTCAAATGTGCGCAGGGGGTGGACTTGCCAGGAAGGAAGTGTCTGGAAGTGCCATTTTGGAGTGTTGCATTGCCGATTGTGTGCTTTTTTGCTGAACTGAGGTTAACCAAACAGCTTTTTTTAAGTGGAAGGTCAGACTTGCACACCTTTGATTTGCAGTTTGATTTGCAAAGAAACCCTGTGCAGTGGTGACAACTCGTGGAGAATAATAATGTGAATATTCACTCTTGGCCACCATCTTGATTCACAGGCATGGCTGCATGTGAACTTCAAACACCGATAGCTTCGCATACCAGTGATTTTGCCAAAGGACCATGGAGACAAATGAACACTGCTATGATTTTGTGTTAATGCACAGCAATCAGCACTATGGATGTTACCAGACAGACTAAATAGGGCAGCATAACGATACCACATAAACGTGAAAGGGTGCGTGATCACATGATTTCACCCTTCCGTGTTTATGTATAATGAAAATCATGTAGTTTTTAATTGATGGCTTGAACAGTCAATAGATCCCCTGTAATGCTTTTGTGCTGGCATTGCCAACATGTGAAACGTCGGGGAATTTAAATCTCGTACTTATCCCGGCAATGGCCAGAACACATCCAGGTCACATCAGGACATCCAGGTAAGTTTCACTCTTTTTATGACCCTTCCCATGTCACTTGGGATGCTTTTTTAAAAAATATATATATTCAATTTCCTCAAATTAAAATACTTATTTACAGACATAAATCTAACAAATATACCTAAATACATAGCAAACATGACATATATTAATATATTAATACATAGAACTAGCAACATCTCACTACAATACAAACAATACAAATTAACAATTACACAATTACACAACTTCCTATTCTCTCTCTTATTTCTATTATTTTTTTCACCCTTATTTGTACCCAGTTAGTTTTTTTTATTTTAACTTTTTCTCTGTTTTCAGCTTCCTCACTCTTTATTTATTTATTTATTTATACCTTATTATTTATGCTGTCTTTATTTCTGCATATATTCCCCATTTACTTTTCCATAAGGAGTTCAAAATTTGCCAAGCCAATATATTTCTTGTTGTCTTCTTATCCTTCAGTATGCAAGTCAATTTGTCCATTTCGAACATATCACAGAGTTTTATTAACCACTCTTCAATTGTGGGAATTTTCTGCTTTTTCCAATTTCTAGCCAATACTATTCTAGCTGCCGATATCATATACATTAGACTTCTCCAATATTTTATTTGGATTTGTTTATTCACCTTGTCAAGCATATTTAAGAGGTATATCTCTGGGGCACATGGAAAATTTGTTTGTAATATTGTTGCGATTATCTTATGTATCTTGTCCCCCCAATTTATAATGTCTTTACATTTCCACCATACATGGTAATATGAGCCCATGTCTTTTTGGCAATTCCAACACTGATCAGAGGCATTTTTATAGTTCTTTGCTATTTTTTTAGGTGTTAGATGCCATCTTAGCATCACTTTATATATAGTTTCTTTCACATGTGTACTACTTGTAAAGGATATATTTTTGTTCCACAGTATCTCCCACTGATCTAGATCAATTATATAGCCAAAATTTTGCACCCATTTTACCATATAAGGTTTGTTTCTTGTTCTAGGTTCAATCTTAACAGGGTCTTGTAGATTTTTGACAGTATCTTCTTTTTATCTCCTTGTATTATTTCATCTAAGTCTGTTTTTTTCTGTTTCTATCCCGACTAATTTTTGGTCTATTTTAAATTTTTCCATGAGTTGTAGGTATAGAAACCAGTGGCACTTCATCACTTCCTCTTGTAGTTCTTCTTGTATTTTCATGATGTAGGTGTTACCTTCTTTTTTAAGTAAGTCTTTGTAATTTAACCACTTATCTCTATTGATATTTTCCTTTTTGTAAAAGGCTTCATGATTTGATAGCCACCATGGCTTCTTGGGGCATAATTTTCTTTTATATTTTAGCCACACTCTTATAATAGCTCTTCTTATATAGTGGTGGCTGAACTCTGAATGTACAGATGTTTTGTTATGCCAAATGTATGCGTGCCAGCCAAATCTTGTGTTGAGCCCTTCCAATTTCAAAGTCTCTCTTTTTGCAAAGTTAGCCATTCTAGGCACCACGGTATACAACAAGCATCACCTGGGACCTTTAAAGTGTGTTAAGCTGCTAGGTATAACTTTAAATGTGTTATTTTTGTTTTTATTTTTAAATTTCCTGTATGATGAAATCTTGTGGAATTTTGAGCAAGAAAGTGAACGGGGCTCCATTCACTTCCTCTTTATTCACAGAGCTGTCTTTGCTGGGAGAAAAAGGTAAGTCCAGGGGAGGGGGGGCATTCTTTTGCTGGCATAAAAAATTGTGTTTTTTATGCTGGCAAAAGAACGTTTAAAGGGCAGTGTCTGAGAAAGTCCTGTATCTTCTCATTTAGACATTGCTCATTTGCAAGACCTGAAGCCCATTTCCAAGAAATAAAGTGTGCACAAAACAAAGCATGTCTTTTAAAATGTGAACATAATTAAGGTGGGGGGGGGTAGGCAGAACTATGCTTTAGTCAATGGGGAAATGGAGAAATATGGTAAGTTGTGGAAAGCAATGTATAAATCAGAAAAATGCATTAGAATTTCAATGTATAAATCAGAAAAATGCATTAGAATTTCTATGTGAATTTCAGTGCTGGAAGTAAATACAAACTAATGTGATACTAGAGGAAGAATACAGGGGGGATTTGGAGGACACACCCACAAAAGTGAAATTGAAAATTTTTTACATCCCTGATTAGAATTATTCTTTTCTAAGGGCAAATAAAATGTAAATTGTAATAAAATACAGTAAAAAATAAAATTGTAAGCTTTGGAAATTTAAAATAAAAGGGGTGAATTAATCACAGAGTTGTCTGACAACATCTTGTCAATTCTTACCCATGTGCTCATTTGTTATTTGATCTGCATATGGGAATGAGACATCACAGATCAAAGATTATTCAATATCTTGAATACAGTATTTCTAACAGCAGTCAGTTCAGACCTTCATTTATGTATCACCAACTGTGCAATAATCAATCAAGTACAGAAAAATCAGGTGGTACACATACATTAGGATGCTTCAGATTCATCTAACTCTTAAATCCTGAACCAAATTGGGCTGATTCAGAGAGTTTCAGGAGATATCCAAATCAAAGTTGTGCTTCTCCAAAGCAAACCAAATCGGAACCCAAGTTTCGTTAGGAAACTGAAGGGATACAGAGACACATACACTATGTCTGCAAAAACAGGTATGTTTATCCCCAAACTCGCTGCATATAGAAACAGCAGAGGAAAGGAGGAGGAGACCAAATAATAACATAAGAAATAAGCACATCTTCTTTCTCTCTCTCTCTCTCTCTCTCTCTCTCTCTCTCTCTTTCTCTCTCTCTCTGTCCTTTCTTTTTCTTCCTCTCCCCCACTTTTTTTTAAAAAAGCTCAAATTAGAAAGACTGCTCTTGCACAAAGAGCCCTGCACCTATTAATTTGAAACTCAACAGACACGACAAATATCTTTGCAAAGTTCATTCCATTCTGTCAAAAAAAATTTTTAGTGATTATTAGCAGTTCTTTGTTATTTAAAAGAGCCAGTGCATTGTAATGATTTGAGTGTTGGACGAGAAACCTGGGACTCCAGGGTCTGAACCCCTGCTCAGACATGGAAACCCACTTAGGGGAAGGAAATGGCAAACTCCCTCTGAACAAAGAAAGGAAATCCTGTGATAGATTCACCTTAAGGTCATCATCAGTCAGAAACAACCTGAAGGCACACAACAAAAACATTATTTAGACAAGTAAAATTTTTATGTCATTTTACAGAACCATCCATGTCTCTCCCCCCCCCCCGCCCTTCTTCCTGAAATGCAGTAGGTGTAACCCACTCCTCAGGCTGGATTGCCTTCAGATTTCATCCAATTCTGACAAAGAGAAATGAAATAATAGCTCTTAGTCAATTGGACACATCAAGATTTGGATTCAATGATGAATCAGAAAGCTTCCAAATTCATGCCAACAGCATCAGGCTGTTTTTCAAATAATCAAATTGGGGCCCAGCCTAAAGACTTTATCACTGTTATAGTGCTATTATTCCACTTTAACTGCTATGGCTACCTCCTCCTGTGGAATTCTGGTTTGTAGTTTAGTGAGGTCTAAGAGCTCTCTGGCTGAGAATTCTAAAGCCCCTCCCTAAACTGTAAATCCCAGGATCCCACAGGAAGCAGCCAAAGCAGTTAAAGTAGAATAATAGTGTTCTAACAGTGTACATTCACCTAACACAAATGCATAGTTGAACCAATTCATAGGTTATTTAGGCAGCCGGCAAAGAACATTTTTGTTTATCTACATCATGCCTGTACATTGTGTGTTATGCCTACTCCCTCTATTCCACTTACCCAGCATTTCCCATTACTTCCCCCTGCTACAGTCTTAGCTTATTTTTAAATGAACATTGGCTCTTGGACCACTAGGTGCCACCAGTGTTTACCAATCCATTGCTCCCTAAAGGATCCCCATATCAAGCTGGCTTAACAGAATGAATCAGCTTCCAATGCAGAGATTAAACTGGGTTTGTTCAAAAATTGTGATTAATGAGAAGAGCCCATTACTTAAATATTAATATTTTTAAAAAAATCAAATAATGACTTATGTTCATATTTGAAAGCATCACTCTAGCTTCACTCCTGATATATATTGATTCAAATATTATACATTATTAGCAAGGGCCCAAAAAATTTGGTCAAATCCCTTTTCGGGAAACTGTGTGAGAACTGTGCTTTGCTAACATTTTGCAAAGTCAGGTGCTTGCATCTCTGTTTCTGGTAGAAAGTAATTTAATCTGGTGTTAGTTTCTGAAAATGCATAGCAAGTTTCTCATTAATCACATGTCTGATTCTATTTTTCTTCTCTAGCACAGGCCTGATGCTACCATATTCATTTGGGTAGCAGGACAACAAGAAATGACAGCTCTTTTATTTATTTCCTTTTATTACTTTGTGAATTAGTGTTAGTGTTAAAAATAAATAAATTAATTAAAAATTAAAAAAGAAATGACAGCTCCTATTTCATGTGTTGCTTTTGATAGTTTTGTTCCAGCAAAAGCTGCACAGAAAACATCTGTCCCTATTGGATTACTCTGTCAGTAACTTCTCAATTCAAAGTCTAACAATGAACACTGGCTTTGCAAGTACACTGAGGAAAGGAACCGGAGATGCTGTCATGGCCCCCAGTTCTTTTATATGCAGATAAGCCTGCATCCTATTACTTCAGAATTAAACAAAGCTGAACAAGTGCTGGTAAGGAAAACTGTTGGCTATTACAATTTTTTTATAGAGATTGTGCATGTGTGCACAGGAATTGTATAGCTTTAAAACGTATCATAATAAACGCTGTTTATCCCCCCCCCTTCAGAAAATAGATGCTTTGCCTCAGCTGCTATTCCAGCATCTACTTAGAGTTCTCTGTCAGTTCATGGATGAACTTGCAACCAATCAAAATCATGACACTGCATCAACAAGTTCAAGGAGAGAAAGCATAACTCAAAAAAGTCAGACACTGCAATTGAAAGAATGGGACAGGGCAACAAGAACATCATTTTGATTGATCACTTGTTAGTGTTGCTACTGCTACTAGTTCTAGCAAATAGCACAATGCATCTACTGGATTTGCTTGCTATCTATGATATATATTCAGTAGTAGCTGTGTTGGCCATGCCAAAATCCACAAACCAGCAATACCTTTATCAGTTGACCAAAATGCACAAAATCATGCAAGCTTTCAAAGCTTCACCAGCTTCTTCATCAGGCAAAGATGTTAAAAAATCATACAAGGGGAAAAAAAGTGATGATGTCAGAGTCACAGACCTACATTTAGTCTCAGATGTTACTTCCGTTGTCTGTTAAGATGGTCTGGGGGGATCTCAGTGCCCACAGAGGCATTCCCCTTCTTGGCCATATGAGGACTAGGGACAAAGGGCAATAAAAGGTAATAAAAATTAAGATAAGGGCAGCAAACATCATACAAACATCGGAACATTCCAATACAAATATTAAAACAATACCATTAAAACAATTTCTATCATTATAAATAACTTCACACTTTAAATACTTTAAATATAATACAAATGTTAAAAACTTAAATAAAAAAGATCATAGAATTAAAAATAGTGAAATGTAAAATGTAAAATGGCATATAAAATGGCAGCTGAACATTTAACCTAATCTGGGAAGGCATGCCGGAAGAAATCCACCTTAATAGCCTTCTTAAAAACATCTAGATCTTCAAGATGTTGGAACTCCTCCGTCAGGAGTGGTGGTGGAGAAGGTCCTTTGGGTGATTATGCCCAACCTAGTTTTAATTGGCTGGAGTAAGTTTTTCCCAGAGGACCTAAGGGTACGGGGCAGATTGTACAGGAGAAGGTGATCCTGTAGGTAGCCTTGCCCTAAGCCATGAAGGAAAAGTAACTTCCCCCAAGATCCAGGCTGTCCCTGAATATGTTTCTTGAATTTGAAGATACCAAATTTTGCCACGAGGCAGCTAATGGACTGGGACTTAACTCTTTGAGGTCTCCACATCCAACAAAGGTAAAACTCTTTTATTTGGACTACAATTGGCAAGTTTTAACAGTACAGAGACTTCTTGAGAAATTCACTATTCTCTGTCTAAGAAAGGGGCAGTTAACTTCACACAGGACAGGGACAGCCTGGATCTCAATGGAAGTTGCTAATGGAGTTGCATCCAATCTTTTATTGCCTTTTGTCTCTAGTTTCCACACGGCCAAGAAGGAGAATGGCTTCTGCCTACATTGAGATACCTCCACACCATCTTAACTGGTGACAGACATAACAACTGAGACAAAATGTAAGCCTTTTTCTCCTGTATGGTTTTTATTTCTTTTTCCTGATGCAGAAGCCAGTGATACTTCAAAAGTTTGTATGTTATATTTCGTAAAAAGAAAAAATTAGCAATGTGAGCAAGAACCTACCTTGTTCAGTTTTGAAATACAATAGAATCAAAACTCAACACTTACAAAAGAATTCCACCCAGGGACAGCAGATAATGTCCCATAAACCAACCATTAGCCAAGCAGACACTAATGAGCCTTGCATTTCTATATCCAGAAACTAACCATTCAATTACACAAATTTACATATATTCCCCAACAGAGGTTCACAGCATATAAACTCCACACACACACCTACACAACCATTCTCTGAGGATGCCAGCCACAGATGCAGGTGAAATATCAGAAAAAAACTATTCCAGAACACAGCCTCACAGCCTGGAAAAAAACAAGGAGAACCTACCTTTTCTTTTGTTTTTTATTAACTATATTTAATTACAGAAAAAATAAAAACTATATTACATTATAGATAGTTATGTTTCATGTTTATAACAAAGAAAAAAGTGTAAGATAGAGTCAACACAATTTCTTACATTTAGATCAATAATATATCATATCATATATTCTTCCTATGTTCTCACTTTTCCCTCTGATACCGTATCCATGTATCTTTCCTTCTGAATATCTACCTAGCTTTTGCTGGCTATTAAATCTTAAAGAGGTTTCAAATTGACTTTGAATTTATGTAAATAAATTTTAATTTTATGTCTTATTTGTCTCATCTAGCTTTTTTCTTTTATACCATACTTCTACAAAATTTATCCCATACATTTTTAAAGCTTAAACTGTTGGTCTGGATCCCTGATTCTTGCCCTAGTATATTTCTGTTTTTCTGTAGTGATATACTCTCAGTATAAAGAAATTGGTGCCCATATTTCATCAACACATTTTGTGGATCTCTGATTTATCATAGCCACCAATTTGTCAAGATCTTTCATTTCTAAAAGTTTGTCTATTCATCTATTGTCAGTATATAAATAGTTTTCCAAAATTTGGCTAATAACTGAGTTGCTGATACCATGTAAAGTATTAATTTCCAGTGTTGTTGTTCAATTTTCTTATCTAATATATTTTGGACATTTTGGTTTGCTAAAAAGGTATCACTGTTTTATGGATTATTTGGGATTTTGTTGTATCTTGCATTCTATACTCATAGTTACAGCCGATCTTTCCATCATGGAGCCCAGTGTAGTGTAAATTATCCCCTTCCCCATTTTCATCCTAACAACGAACAACCCAACCTTTATATCAAAGGTAAGAAGACTTCTGCTCCTATTTAGAACTCCTCAGTTCTGTTTCTGCAAACAGAAGCCAGAGTTTTACCTTCCTTTTAAACTCATTCTGAAATTACTGACACTGGCTCTGCAGGCAAAGCATACTGTTTTATTATTATTATAAATTATTAAACTGTTTAATTATTATAATAAAGTGTTTGTTCTTGTTGCCATTTCTTTTAATAATAATAATAATAATAAAATTTATTTATACCCCGCCCCTCTGTTAAAACAATCGGGGCGGCTTACAAAATTTAAAATACAATACAAATAAAATCCCTAAACATCCCCACTCCCACCCTCCCCCATAAAAAAACATTAAACAAATATAAATTAAAACAACTAATCTAAAATCACTTTTAAAACTATAAATACAATAAATATAATAAATGGCCAGCAGCCTAGAAGAGGCCAGGATCCCCTGAGGCCGGGATCTAATTAGGAAAGGCCTGCCGAAAGAGATCCGTCTTTAGTGCTTTTTTAAAGCCACTCAAGCTTGTTATCTGACGGATCTCATTCGGCAGGTCATTCCACAACTTGGGGGCGATTACCGAAAAGGCCCTCTGGGAGGTTGCAGACAGCCTAGATTTTTGTGGCTGAAGCAAATTCCTCCCAGAGGACCGGAGTGCGCGGGGAGGATTGTATGGGAGGAGGCGGTTTTCTCACAGAGGACCTGTAGTAAGTCTCTATTAATACAATGATTGAAAAATAGGACTACCCAGTGTGGAGTTGTGGCATCACTCACTCTTCAGAAGGAATGTATTTATTTAAAATAATGCATACCACCCTTCACTAAGTTTGTTTTCATACTAGTTTGTAAAATCAAAATATCAAGCAAATCACATAATAAAAGCAAGCATAGAGAGGGCAGAGCAAGCTAAAAGATTTTAAAATTCTTAACTTTTAAAAGAAAGCTATGTTTGTACCAGGTTAGTATTCACTTGATACGGGTGACATATCTTTAATTGTCCTATTCCCTTGGTATGGGAGACTCCAGTCAAGTCTGAGTCATCATTATTGTCCTCTTGACTGGCCAGGTTAATGTAAAGAACCTTGAGCTAGCTTTGGGCACTCCTGCTTATGCTCTGTACCATATTATTTATGCAGCTATGGGGTCATAGTCATGCTGATAAGCATCTCCAGGCTAAATCCAACCTTCTGCCAGTGTAACTTTTGAAACTTTCTTCATCTCTCCTCATTGGTGGTGAGAGTGAACTACTAACCAGGGTGTTATATAAAGTGTTACAAAACCCACCTCAGACTGTTCAGAGCAAGACAAATGTAGGACCTCTGCTAGCAGCCAGCAGCAACAACAAATATCCAAAACCAGACAGAAAATAAACACAGACATGAACCAAGAACTCCCCTTGGTGCAATTTGGAATGGTTTTATCTTGAGAGTTCTAAATTGGCTCATAATTTGGGGACATGTGCACTTCCTTTCTGAGACACATGTGTGCTCTCACAAAGCCATCTGGGAATTGGAGTCCTGAAGTAGGGAGAGACTGTGGCTGTAATGAGTGGCAGCTGAAAAACAGATGGTGGCAGCTGCCAAAAAGGACGTTCTTGTCTGATAGGTGCTACTGTGGCAAAATGTCCTCCCTGTCAGTCTGTCCTTCCCAGGCGTAAGGAGATATAGATCCCAGTAAGAAGGTGTGCTTGTATCTGTCTGTCTGCATCTATATGTGTTTAACAAGACTTGCAAGTTGTTTTAAAGGGCACAGATATGTCCCACATGTCCTTGGGTTGTATCTGACTTCCTCTAATTTGGAAATCCCTGGGACAATGTACTGCTCAGGAGCCAAAGGACTGTTCAGTAAATTACATTCCCATTTTAAAATGTTCTAGTCAGTTGATGCAATCAAAGACAGCTTCATTGAGAGTAAGGGGTTAAAGTAATCAGCTCTGAGCACTCAGAAACAGCTGCTACTGGGTTTGAGTGCTGAGTCTAATAAATGCAGTCTGTGGAGGCACAAAATCAGCACATCAACTCGGCACCGTTTTTCATTTTGAAAACAGTTAGAATGGTAGAGCAAGGAAGCTTTCCTTGGAATACATCCGGGTATTAGGAGCTTGGGAAATCTATTTCAAATCTATTATTTCTGGATTTTGGCAGCTTCATGATACATTATTTTCCATTTTATGAAATCATATTTTATGCCAGTCAGAATGTTAAAAGTCCCAGAAAGAATGGCTGTGGAGGACAAATAAACAAACCAGCTTGGCCAAAGCAGGGCGACTGAAGACCAGGTACGACAGCCTATCTCCATGCAATTTTCTATCTTGTGAAATTTTATCAGTAACATTTTCTTCTCTCTCAGTATAAACATAAAAATATAATATTTACTAGTCCTAGCATTTCTATGATTTTCATTGAGGAATTCGATTTTATGGGGTGATCCCATTTATCAAAAGACCTTTAACATGGTTTTCAGTAGACACAATACATATCAGCTTCTGGTTAAATCAGTGTTCGCTCAGCACTAATCAGTTGTTGGGCTGATAATGTTGGCAAATGGTATCTAACTAGATAAGTGAAAGTTTCATCAGCTCAGAAATTTTAGATTAATCAGAATTCCAACTTCTAGCTGATCAAAGAACTCATGACCTTTTGTGACTATTCCAGAAGGCCAATCTTATACTGAATGCTGAATGTATTCTATTCCAGATGAGCTTGTATTGAGGCTGGGATTTTTTGGCATGGCTATGCCTAAATACCTTAAACATACCCGATCCCATTTAATCTTTGATGCTAAGCAGGGTCAGCCCTGGTTAGAACTTGGAAGGGAGACCACCAACAAATACCAGGTGCTGTAGGCTATATTTCAGAGGAAGGAACTGGTAAAACCACCTCTGAGTATTCCTTGCCTAAGAAAACCCTATGAAATTCATGGGGTCACCATAAATCGACAGGCAACTTGAAGGCACATACACACAGGACACTGAACTCATGGGACTAGTGAGCACACAGAAGATCCTTTCACAGAGCTCCATACAGCTCACATCTTAACCTGAATGGATGCTTACTGGAAGGAAATTTTCAAAGAAGTATTTTGCAGCATAAAAAGGAGGAAGGGAGGGAGATGGGAAAAAAGAAATGCGGCAGAACCTTTAAGACTGATTTTCATTTTAGCATGGTCTTTCATGGATTTATCCCCCTCCCTTGATCCTTTTTATACTGGAAGGAAAGTCATCATTATATAGCACTGAAAGTGTTGAATTTTTAACATCAAAATCTTGTAGAAGAGAGTTCAATGTTTATATTTTTAACTGTGCAATGGAATATTTCAAGAAAACCACCACGAGGCAAAATTAACAACTTCAGCTTACTTGAGGTGTCCAATGTGGGGTCCTTGGGGAGGAGATAAAGAAGCTTTGGATTCAATCTATGGAATCCAACTCATCACAGACATACCCCCAGAATGCCCCCTTTAAATCACTACTGCTGGTGGAAATACTGCAAGTGGTTCTCCTACACCTGTAGAGCTTTCTATGGACAGAAACCCTATGGACAGGGAAACCAGGTTTGGTACATGTTCTATCCTCTTGGCAGTGCATCACTTCCATCTTATGCCTTCCTCTAAGCTGGTCATGTGCAATGTTAAGTTTCCTCTGCAAATCTAAATAATGTTTCTGACTGGTTGGTGTTATGAGGAGTTTGGATCATGCAGAAGTCATGACACTGAATCAACAGACATTCTCAAGAGTAATGCACCAACTTCACAGTAAGCAGGAACAGCTAAATTGTTTTCAGTTATATATCATATGCATCCACCATGTTTAACTGCACTAACTACTAGACAACTTACTGGTTGCCAAGGGAGGAGGCAGAAAAACTGGCTGGATCACATTGAAGCTTATTATACTAATAATTCATATATATATACCATATATATATATATATATATATATATACACACACACACCATATATATATATATATATATATATATATATATATACCGTATATATATATATATATATATATATATATACACACTGTGTGTGTATATATATATATATATATATATCGGATATGTTGCCTTTCCAAGTGTGCTGATTGGCTATGTAGAAAACATCCGTCAGCAAATCACCACCCACAATCACCACCCACAATTCCCTCTCTATCTCACAATCCACTCCTGCCACTCAATCTTTATCCACACCCCCAGCCTCTCAAGAACCCCATTGCTGATCATGGCAAGAACTCTGGGAGCCTAAAGGGAGACCCACCACCACTTGCACTATACGCCTCACTATGGGATCGCAAGGGGAGAAGTCGTTGCACCATAGAGGCCTGCAAGTCCAGGGTGGCAGAACCAGCCAGCTTGGCAGTCGATTAGTGGTTGTATAGATGTTGGTGTTATTTTTGCCCACAATAATAACGTGTAGCTGAACCATGTGAACCTTTCAAATCTACTATAACAGCATATGTTACACTGGGTACAGCTAGTTATAGTAATAATAATGTACGTGGTACAGGTCTACAGTGGAAGTTGTAAATTGAGTGGAATACTTCCATATTAAATCAATGCAGCCCAAACCATAGCAAACAAACTTCTGAGGGTTTTTTTTTCTTTCTACTATTGTTGTTTCAGTTACCTGAGAATGAAACACACTTTCCTTCAGAGTCTCCAATGTATCCCCCACTTCAAATCAGCTATAGAAACAAAGTAATTTGGTAAAACTAAAAGAAAGAAAGAAAGAAAGAAAGAAAAGAAAAGAAGGAAGGGTGGATGGATGGATGGATATTATCAGGCATGGCAAAAATCACAAGATTACGATGTCAGGGTAGCACGAATGGGCTCCGTTATCACACAGTGTTGGCATCTTCATGTTATTACTCCATGTCCCAGCCGTGAAAAAGGCATCAGTTCTAATTGATGGGGGAAGCTGTCAATAGATCATCAATAGTGGTTTTTCCACACTATTGACTACATGTGAAAACATATCCCATTGAAATCATGAGATTACAGCATGAATGGGCAGTTCTCAGTGAGAAAACATCTGGGTTAGAACATGAAAACAAAGCACAGGATGCTCTTTTTATGAACTGTCCTGTTTAGTTTGCACATTTTTAGGTTTGTTTCGGTGCTTGTGTGTTTGTTTACTTTGTTAATTAAGGGGTTTTTGAAGTTTTAAGCACACTCACATCTTCTCATTAGAAGCGGGGTATAAATTAAAAAAAAAAACACCAAAATCTCTCCCATGCCAAATCATAGAAGTAAACTCCCGTTCTTAAAGTGCTAGTGGTGGTCGTGTTCTAATTGCATGGCATTTCTTTCACATGATTGCAGCGATGAGCAACAATAAGTGTTATAATGACACAGTGTTTTCGCTATATTCATTGGTGGAATTAAAGCATTTTTAGATGCTAGTCTGATAATGTCCAAAGAAAGAAAAACTGTTCATTAGTATACGTTACAGTTCAGGAGCAGAACTGAGGATGTCTAGACATTTTCCTTGGCTAGCCTCGTCGCTGCTTCCTCCCCCCTCCCCCCCAGGAGCAGCGATGGGGTTAGCCAAGCCTCGTTGCTGCTTCCTCCCCCCCTCTCCCACCCCCCCGGAGCAGCGACGGGGCTAGCCAAGCCTTGTCGCTGCTTCCTCCCCCACTCTCCCCGCCAAAGGAGCAACGACGGGGCTGGCCAAGCCTCGTTGCTGCTTCTCCCACCCCAGCGACCCCATTGCAGTTTTTTGGATGGCAGGAGGGGGCACCCAAAACCACAAATAGTTAAAACCACGAATCATAAAGCGGAAAATGTGGAGGGGCAACTGTATTTCAAAAGCATCTTCTTTCTTTTAGCATAACCAAACATGGTTGAGGGAGAAGACACCTGATGTAAATGTTCTCCAGGTGGATGAAAGGTATGGTTCCCCTCAAGAAGAAAAGAGAAAGCAAGTCAGTTCTCTAGAGAGAAAGCATAGCCATAGCAAAGAATTCTGAAAATTTCTATCCTAACAACTAGAACAATCCTCAGATAATTTCCCCCCCTCCCTGGAGATGGTTGTGTGGTACATTGCTAGGTACCGCTAAACACGGAAACACCTTCGGTAGAACATCTTGAGACAATGTTCGGTATTAACATTGAGACAGAAATTACAAGAATAACGTATAAAGGCACAATTCAAACGAATTTACTTATTTTAAGTGTTTATTAAGATTCTAATAGTTTTCATATATTCTAGATATTTTTAGGCTATATTTTAGAGCAAAAGCCCTCCAGATGTATGTTAGGTAGCTAGGTAGTTAACAGTGTTGTTAAATATTAAAATCTGGAGATCAAATTGTAAGCAGAAAAAAACCCAACTGAAATTGAATTCTGGTTATTAACTAGTGTATTTAGAGAGAGGATGGAACCCACCCTGTAAAGTCTCTTTTATGCAGAGATTTAAATTTTGCTTCATTATTCTCACATATGACAATGAAACATATCAGTCACTCCCTACCAAGCAAGATTACACGCAATTGGGTGCATTTTTTCAATGATCTTTTACATTTGGAGACATTTTTGTGATACATTTATGAAGAATTTTTTTTACACAAAAAACACAATTGTGTTGTGCAAAACACAATATTTTTGCACAACATTTTTGCAAGCCCTCCTCTTTTGTGTTGCTCCCCCCCACACACACACACTTGCTGCTGTGGTGCTGCTGATCAAAGCAAAGCTAAACAAAATAAACAGCTTTTACTGTCACCCAGAATGGAAAATCTCACAGCAATTGACAAGTGTTGTCTCAACTCTTCCTGAGGATGAGAAAATCTGAGAATACTCTTCCCATCCCAGCTCTTAGGTGGCAGAAAAATCTTCTGATGTTAGATTCTGCCTTTAATCTGTAAATATGGAATTTTACAAGGCAAATTAAGTGCACACAGAGAAAGAACTAGACTAGTCCTTAAAAAAATTAAAAATGCAATTGTGAAAACCTTTATTAAAGTCACTAAAAAAGTATCTCAGCCTTTTGATGTCTGTCCTGTTTCTCTGCACTTCCAGTGTATGCTGGCTCATGAATCTGTGTACTTTACCCAAGGCCAAAGAGATGGATCTCTCCATTCTGAACTGAGATCAGCCATTGTTCCCAGTCAGTGGCCAGCTCTGCCATTGCAAGGCTGGCTGCTTGTTCTGACCTCAGAGCAGGCAATTGTGCACTACAAAAGCAGAGCCCTGGCACATAGTCACTCTCTATGAGGTCAGAACAAGTGGATGGCTTTGCAATGGCAGGGCTGGTACTCCTTCTGCTTCAGAGAGAGTGACTGGGAAAGCAGAGCCCTGGCACATAGTCGCTCTCTATCAGGTCAGAATGAGGGGACAGCCTTACGATGGTGGAGTTGGCCACTCCTTCTGATCTCAGAGAGAGCAACTACCAGAAGGTCTCTTGCCTTCAGAATGAGAAAGTGGTGCTGAGGGGGCAGGGGAATGGTGGCATCCCAGGCAGTGCTTGTCCCTCCTTCCCACCCCTGTATCCAGAGCAGATGCATTGTTCACACTAACAGTTTTCTCTAGAGAAAACTACAAGTTTCTGAAACCAAGATTAAGGTGGTATTCCTTGAACTTGGTGTGGATTGGGCCATATGGTGTGCAGACTAATTGCACCAGATTCAGGGAAAAGGCCACATAGAGTATGGCCTTATTGATCCAGATCTGTAGGGAGTTTGAGTTATTTTCAATAGTGTAGACAAGCTCTGAGTCTAACTACGGATCTCATGGCCACAACATCTGACCTAATTGTCAGAGTTTTCTGCTTCTCTCCCTCCCCATATTTGTTTGAGCCACCTAACCTAATGAAACAGAAACATTAACTCAAAAGCTTGCATGCTTCTCGGGAATTTTGATTGATCCTCACACAGCTGTTCCTCAGCTGAAGGTTTTGTTTTCATAACATGCATGCCTTTTACAGAATCACTTAGCCCATGGTCCTTATGAAACTCATCACAGAATATAATTAGGTTTATTCCAGGATTACAAAACACTATCCCTGAAAGAACTTCAGTAGGGTGGACACCAGATGATGGTGATGATTTTATTCATTGATATTATTACTATTTGTACCCGGTATAATATACACCCTGCTGAGGTTTCAACTGGTGTTTGTGGCCTGGAGCTTGTGGATGGTGTCTGGAACATGTGCCTTGCTGGGCTTTCAAGCAGTAGTTGAGGCATGGAGGTTGGAGTGGCATGTTCCACACTTTTCCACACTACATTAATTTAAAAAAAAATGTTTTACATTTTTTTTCTCAGAACCCTTCCACATGGTTGAGCTACATGGTATTATTTTAGGATTGTATTGTTTTACATGTGGGTGGTGAGTGGCTGAGGGAGTGAGAGGAGGGAGGGGCCCTTGTGAGGCTGGGGATGTAGATGCAGATTGAGTGGCAGGAGTGGGTTGTGAGGTGGAGAGGGAACTTGCATATGGTTGGTGATTGGCTGAGGGAGTAAGAGGAGGGAGAAGATTGGTTGGGTATGTTTCCTAAGAGGCCAATCAGCACCCTGGGAAAGGAAACATACCCAAGTGATATATATATACACACACACAAACATATATATCACCATCATCTTTATTTCTATCCTGCTTTTTTCACAATTTGGGACTCAAAGGACTTATATCCTGCCTTTGTCCCACCAATGGGATTTAAGGCAGCTAACAACATCTTTAAAACAATACAAGTTAAAAACAATGCAAAAGTAAAAAAATTACAGTATGAATATAAAATTTTAAAAAAAATGTAAGTTAAAACATTAAACATTATAAATATTAAAATGCATTTAAAACTGCATAAAGACCCTTCACAATCTTAAAAACTGCACCACACAGCCTTGGAAGCCCAACCTTTGTCATTTCGTAAAAACCTGGCAGCACAAAAATGTTTTAACCTGCCATCAGAAGGAAAGCAATGATGGGGCCATCCTGGCCTCTCTAGGGAGGGAGTTCCAAAATCTAGGAGCAGCCACAGGTTCCCTTCCACTCCTCCCAACCCCCAGCTTCCCAACATTGACATGCAGGAGCTTCACAAATGCCTCCATATTTTATAATAGCAAAGAGAATATGGGCTTGAACCCAGATTTCTCATTAGTGCAATTCCATTCATGGGGAATCTCCCCCACCCAAAGGGAAGATAATTTTGAATAATTCCAGCCTTCTATTATAGCCCCCTGAAAAGTTGTTCTGGAGAGCTGAAGGACTCTTCAGAGTAATATGAGCAGAATTGCTGAGGCCATGGGGAGGATAAGTCAAAATTATCTTCCCACTTCATCCCCCAGAGGAAGCCTCCACTGGATCTCACATACCAGACTATGAATATCATTAATTCATTATTTTTCATTTTAAATCCAGATTCTAAATTCTCGGGGGGTTGTGTTTGAAATAATTTCCCCTGTAACATCCCAAGGTGATCTCTCTGATCGCAGGCAGCCTTCTAGAATGTTAACTTCAGAGGGGACAATTGGTTAAACAGGCCATTATCATGTGATAACACGATGTCACAATGATGGCATTACTGTGGGAAAATGTGATCACAGCCAATATTCCTAGAGGAAATAATGGCTGGCTGTCATTAGGAGTATAACAGCTGTCACAAGCTCTAGTGGGAAATTGTAGGTAAGCACAGGATAGGATTTCAAATTAATCTGTGCCATTGGTAGATGGATCCCCAGTAATATTTCAAAATAGCACAAAAGCAAATATCCTTGGATGAGATGGGTGAAGGTCAATTACAGCTCAGAATATAAGGCTCTTTCCATGTTCAAAGCATTTCTATGAACATAAAAACAAATGAATTATAACAACAGTCAAGTGAAACTACATTATTCTCATCCTTAAATTGATGAGGGAACTTTGTTGAAGTCACGGTCTGAGAAACATCAGTTATTCAGTGGTAGAGGCCAGATCAGAGAATCAAACGACAGCCTGTGTTCAATGGTAAATAGGATGGATTCATTTCTACTGCTGAATGAAACTGGATTCAGAAGTGGCAGTTTGACTGAGAGCACCCTGATGAAGTATAACTGTCAGGATTTATGTATCTAATCTATGATTTTAATGTGGTATAAAGACAAAGTATTTGAGGTACAGACAAGGATTAAGAACAGAGATTGCATACAGGTTGTGAACAGAGGTAAGACAAGTCCTGCCTTGGAAGAACTACTTAGGAGTGACCCCAATTTTTTTCCTGGTAAATTTACCACATCTAGTCTTTTATTCAGCCTGATTCACAGATTCATAGGGATTTTTGAACTGGGTGGTAACTGAGTACAGGCAACAACTAGGAAAATGCAAGTTGGGAACTAAGGGGTTGTCTAGATGATGAAAATACTCCTCATAGAATTTGAGGAGAATAAGTTTTGTCCCAACACGCTGCAAAAGAGATTCATGGTATTCAGAAGGGAGGGGGGCAAAAACTCCATTATTGAGGGGGGAAAGCCTTCACAGTTTTCCCTGAGGTTTTTTTGAATAATGCACAGGCTTGCGCATGATTGCACATCTGGATGTCCAATTCAGGATGCTGTGCATTCTCGGTGAGGGCAGAATTGGAGAGCGGATTGGTCAGATATGTGTGGGAGCAGGCTTGCCAGCAAGGAAGTGACCAGAAGCACCATTCTGGAGTTTCATATTATCAATTGTGCACTTTTTTGCTGTGCTGAGGCCAACAAACAGCTTTTTAAAACAGAAGGTTGCACTTGTGCACCTTTGATTTAGAGGGTTTTTTTTTTTTAAAGTACCTAGCATAGCTGTACCCAGCATAACATATGCTTTTATGTGCCTTGCTGGGGTTTCAAGCAGTGGTTGGTTCAGCTACATGGCATTATTTTAGGAAAAAATATTGCATTGTTTTACATGTGGGTGGTGAGTGGCTGAAGAAGGAAGAGGAGGGAGAAGCTCTTGTGAGGCTGGGGGTGTAGATGCAGATTGAGTGGTAGGAGGGGATTGTGAGATGGAGAGGGAATTTGCATGTGGGTGGTAATTGGCTGAGGGAATGAGAGGAGGGAGGGGATTGGTTGTGTATGTTTCCTAAGAGGCCAATCAGTATACTAGGAAAGGAAACATACCCAAGCGTGTTATATATATAGATACTGTACAGTGGCAACAATGTGTGGAGAATAATAATATGCTGTAATTTACTTAGCCACCATCTTGATTCTCAGGCATGGCTGCATGTGCACTTCAAACACTGATAGCTTCGCATAAAATTAATTTGCCAAAGAACTGTGGAGACAAATGAACGCTGCTGTGAATTTGTGTCAATGTGTAGCAATCAGCATTATATCTATCCTCTAGACAACCCCTAATACAATCTCTAAAATTATCTGACTGCATATATCCATTCACTATGTCTCACAATGCAATCCTATGCATGCTTACTTCTAAGTGACTACTAGAGGCCCAAATCCAAGTGATAGTCCCATTTTGAGTAGACCCATTGAATCTATGAAAATTACATAAATGTTGAACTACCAAATTCCCATTCAAACAATGGATGTACTCTAGTTGGGATGAGAAATTGGATTTTGGCCATTGTCTTCTGTAAGAGTCTAAGGACTAGTCTACATGAGGCAATAAAATGTGGATTGGTGCACAGTAATACCAATTCACAGCAGCTTTTATTTGTCTCAACAGTTTTTTCTGAAGATCACAGGCATGCAAAGCTATGCTCTTTTGACATTGCTGAACAGGGTTTTTTAAACCATATCCAAGGTGTGAAAATTCCAAAATGGTGGTTTTGGGTGTTTGCCTTGCTGGCAAGCTCTGTTCCTCAGGCATGTCTGACAAATCATCTTCCCACTTCTGTTCATACCAGGAAAGTGCATCAATTCATGTCACTTGTCCCAATGAGCAGGAATGCACATTTCCCGCACTGTTTTTTTTAAACTTCGGGGAAAGCTGCAAAGGCTTTCCCTCCAGAGTATATGGCATTTTGGCCCCCTCTTTCTGAAGATAATGAAATGATGTGGGACCCCATTGGGACAAAAGGTATTATCCTTGAATTCTATGAGGAGAATTTTCACCATTTAGACAACCCCTAAAATTTCAGCCTGAATTAGAACCATAGAAAGTAAAATATAGCCTTGCTTATATTTCGGGGTGGTGGTGGTGGTATGTGTGTATGTATGTATGTATTGTTGTCATTTATCTTACAATACCAGGGAGGTATACAAAGAAAAGTAAAAATTCCAAATATAGCAAAAAATAAAAACAGTACAATAGTATTTGCTAATAGATAAAGATAGAACAGGCGTAAAACAGATGGCACATTTAACCGTCTTAATATATCAGTGTAAAATGCCTGGGAGTGCATGTTTTGACCAAGGAGTTGAAAATAATATAATGCTGGCACTATCTCCATGGGGAGGGTGTTTCGCAAATGTTATATAACAACAAAGAAGGCTCTTCCCATTGTTGTCACATAATATACTTGAGAAGGGTATGTCTCGGTGATAACGCATCTGTTTTAACAAAACCTACTTACTTTGTGTATACATTTTGTCCCTCCTTCATCCATTGTATTTTGGGAAAGGGAGTACCAAAACCACAAGGTGAAGAGGCTTAAATGTACCTCTGGCATGTTCGGAGATGAGCATGTAGATAGGAGATTTCTCTCCTGTAAAGTCTAACACATAATTCTAGTACTAGTTCATGGGGACAGGGGGCTGAGAAACTTGCATGCACTGAACTCCATCATTGAGTGGGCCCTCTTTCTCTCGTTGCCTCTATATGTTCCCTATGGGGCATATTGTCATTCCTAACCAGAAAGAGAGTGGAAGGGAGAGAGAACAAAATGGACAGAGGAAATGCTCTTTGTTCTTTGCACTGCTCATTCTGGGAGGGCAGGGAAACAGGAAGCTAGGGGGTCAGTTACACGGCAAAATAAATCTGCAAAAACTTCGCAAAGAGTCCTAATAGTTCCCATGTCTTTTGGATCAAAGTCGCTGTATTCAGAAGGAAGGGGGCAAAAAAAAACCCCATAAGCTGCACGGTATCAGCTTTCACTATTTCCCCTGACTTTTTTGATAAAGTTCATGAAAATGTGCACAATCGGTTGTGTGAACTACCGATGCGTAAATGGCTGTGGGAACTATCAGCAGTCTTCCCAAAACAGCCACAGCAGAGCTGACCCATGATTGGTTGGACTGACTACAGAGGGGGCAGACATGCAAGAGATGAGAGGAGCCTCACACTAAAAGATGAAGCCAGCAGTCGGGGTGGCCCTGCTGTTCCCTCCCTCCCTCTCTCTCCATCAAAAAGTTTAGGCTTGTGGGAGAAGGAAGCAGCAGCAGCAGCCAGTCATGCCTCTTTTCTGGGGCTCACCAATGGTTCAGAGCTGCACCTGGATGGAGGGATGTCTGGATGGAGGGAAGGAGGGAGGGAAGAATGGTTGGCCAGCTGGCTCTGGTAGTGGGTCCCCCCACTCTCTCCCCCTTGAGCTTCGCCTTCTTCTCCTCCTCCTCCTCTCTCTCCTGTTCTCTGGCCAGAGCTCAGTGAACAGTAATGGAGCCCTTCCCCGCCCCTGCTGCAGCCAGTGATCAGGGACTGGGTGAGTGCAGGGCAGCAGAAAGATGGCCTTTAATGACAGTCAGACAACCTCCCTGTGCTCGTGATGCCATGCCCCCACCTTTTCTGTGTGAACTACAAAGTCAAAAACTCACCGGATCAACCAATTTTGCACTAAATCATGTAAACTACACAGCACTGGTGCGAATGGACGGTAAGCCGGAATTTTGCACACTTTATTCTGCTGTGTAACTGACCCCTAGGGATGTAACAAGTACTACTTCTTTAGATTGTAAGCCTGAGGGTAAAGAACTATTTCTTTCTTGTTCTTTTTCTTGCAATGTACCATATACAGTAATGGCACTATATAAATAAATAAATTTATGGTGATGGTGATGGTGATGATGCTAAATTTCCTGCCAGGAGCTGAACTCATTATTCTCAACAGCTTGGGAAAATTCAATGAAAAGGGGGAAGACCCCTCTCTTCATATTTCCCACTACATTTGCATTTACTTATTTATTTGATTTCTATGCCGCTTTTCTCCCATATTGGGACCCAAAAGTAGCTAAAGGCAACATCCCACTATGAAAATAGCCTTTGTGGCTGAAGAGCGGGGTATAAGTAACTAATAAAAGAAAGAAAGAAAGAAAGAAAGAAAGAAAGAAAGAAAGAAAATGAACAGACCCTCCTAAATAAATAAATAAACCAAATTTTTCAAATAAATATATTTGGAAAATTACAAAGAATAAAGGTCAGAAAAGCTAGGTAGATTACTGAGCAACCTGCAGAAACTAAGTTGCTCAGTGCTCACAGAGAGAAAGAGGGAGATATATAGAGAGGGGACATTATCAGACTGGCTTTCTAAGCAGGGACAGGGATGCAACAGTGTCACAAAAGGATTTACCTTTCAGACAATGTCGTCCCTCTCCTGTTCTCCCTCCTTTCTGCCCCCATTCTGTCTCCATGTTTTATCATTCACGGGAATCATTGTTAATAGATCACCCATTCTGTTTTAGTAACGGAATCACTGGCGTCAAAATGAGGCTCTGTTCTGCTGCCATGATGCTGATGTCATGTGATGTCACTGGGAGGTCACTTTGAGGTCCGTGCCAAACACTTCCTGGTGTTTCCGGGACAAGGAGGTGACTCAATTTTTTTTTTACCCTCCCCAGGTTACTTGGGATTTTTTTTTAGTGTGTTTCGGGGCTTCTTTTGAACTTTTGATGTTTCTCTTTATTTTTATTTTTAAATTTCCCATGCATTCTCTCACGAGAATGGGCGTGATTTACTTTACGAGACATGAATGCAGCTTTACGATAACTGCGTTCACTCCTGGCCAGCAGAGGAGAGGGGGAGGGCATTCCTGTTCTAGCATAAGGAGGTAGGTTTTTGGTTAAAATGGAACAGGGCCGGGAGTGGGCCAGGTGGGGGGGTATTGGGACAGGAACTGGTTTTAAGGGCCCGTCTGATAATCTCCAGAGAGACAAAGAGAGAGAATATATCAGTGGCTGGAGGTGTGGAGCTTTCCTTCCATTGTACACTTGCCCCTCCACATTCGTGAACTTAGCATTCGCAGTTTTGCATATTTGCAGTTTTGGGAGGGTCCCCCGCCCTCCCAAAACTGCAACAAGGGGCCTCTGGAGGCCCCATGAAGGCCCGGGGTGGGAGGGGGAGGTCCGGGGAGGCCTCCACGGAGCCTCCGAAGGCTCTGTGAAGGCCCTGGGAGGGAGGGGGGAGGTCCGGGGAGGCCTCCACAGAGCCTCAAAGGCTCTGTGAAGGCCCTGGGAGGGAGGGGGAGGTCCAGGAGGCCTCCATGGAGCCTCCGAAGGCTCCTTGAAGGCCCTGGGAAGGAGGGGGAGGGCCAGGGAGGCCTCCACGGGGCCTCGGGAGGGTCTCCGGATCCCCCGTGAAGGCCTTGGAAGGGAGGAGGGAGGCAGGGGAAAGCGACTATGGGGCCTCTGGAGGCCCCATGGTCACATTGGTGGAGGAGGGGAGGGCAGTCATTATTCGCGGAATTTTCACATTCGTGGGGGTCTGGGGAACCTATCCCCCGCGAATGTGAAGGGACGACTGTATTTTTTTTAGGAACACAACATCATAAGAAATTACAGGCAAAGTAATTCACCATGATATATTTAACATTTTAGGCTGAGTTCATTAGTTTAATGAACTCAGGAAATCCCTCAGATCCTTCTCTCCTCTATATCTATTCAGAAGGGAGTCATATTGAGTTTGATGGCACCTGGGACATTAAAATGCTGAGAGTGAATCTTTACCCCCACCACTAGTCCTAGCTTCTCCTAGGGCAGCATGTGGGAGGTATGCTAGCTCTGTTCTCAGCATCTTAACGTTGCAGGTCACATTCATCTCATAAATCCCACACTCACCTCTGCTCTCTATTCTCTATGTCTATTCAGAAGGAATCCCTGTTGAACTTGATAGGACTTCAGACATTAAAATGCTGAGAATGAATTAAGTCCCATTGATCTCAATACATCCAACAGATCCCTCTATTTTCTGTTCTCTGTGTCTGATCAGGAAGAAACTCTGTTGGTCTTAATGGAACTAAAAAAAAGTACATCTTGGTTCAGTCAGGTTATCTCTCTGTAAAGTGTCTGCATAAGGTGTGTAAGCAGCATGACTTTTTCAGCTGTCTTTGCTGATTTCTCCCACCAGGAATTCAAGCTGTTTAGAGGTGAAAAACCACAATTTTGTGGGCAGACAAAGGGAGAATAATAGAATTGCTTGACTTCAGATTGCTCAGGAACAGGAATGACAAAGTTTTACTTCCCTACAGGAAATAACAGTCAGGAGTAAGGGCAGGAGGAGGACAAAAGACAGAAGGACACCAACAAGCCCCTTACTGGGATGCAGGCCTCCGCCAGTGCCTAATGATGCCCATTCTGATGCCAGCGCTGAATAATTCTCCCCATTTTAAGAGGATTAAAGGAGCACCTATTGTGTGCATATCAACAGGAAGGTCAAATTGTATGCACTGGGCTTGTTAGATAATATATGTATCATCAAAGGATTAATACTGCATGTCACACTTTGGAAGGAAAATATAGTAGCCTTGCAAGAAAAGATAAATCTCATCATACCAAATATTTAATTAATGGAGTGAAATTTCATTTCATGGATGCTTGCATTTCTGCTATGATAAGTGTTCGCTGATGACCAGTACATTATCAAAGGCTGCCTAAGACAAAGCAATCATTTGTCTATATTGCAGTCAAGCATACAAAATAGCCAAGAACTATTTTTGCACATCTCTGTAACGCTTGATGCATTAGTCCCCTATGTGAATAATTTACAACTACAGGGTCCATCTTGTTGCCTTTATGCATCCATCTTGCAACCTTTTTCCAGGGCAAGAAAAATGCTTCGTAAATCTTACTGTCTCATTGAGATATTGTGCATTTCATTGGATTCTTCTGTTTCCAAAGAAGAAATGGTGAAACGACATGGAAAAGATGTTGGGTTGCATCCCACCTAAGCATGTATCTATGCTGCTCAAATATAGTAGTTTCATACCACTTTAATTGCCATGATTCTATCCTACAAAATTCTAGAATTTGTTGTTTGGTGAGATATTTAGAATTCTCCTCTAAGAAGCAGTAAACCATTTTCCTGAACTACAACATCATAGATTTATAGAAGGAATTCTGAGGACCTAACCAGGATACTATAGGATGTGTTTGTGTATGTGCCTTCAAATTGCCTGTTGAATTATGGTGGCCCCATGAATTTCATTGAGTTTTCCTAAGCAAGGAATACTCAGAGGTGGTTTTGCCAGTTCCTTCCTCTGAAATATAGCCTACAGTACCAGGTACAGGATGAAGCCACGACAATTATTAAAAAGCAAATGTTTTAACTGTGAGTGTACATGCAGTCTTTGGACTTTATCAGACAATTCCTTAAAATGTTCTTTTGCCAGCATAAAAAATACATTTGTATGCCAGCAAAAGAACATACCCCCCCCCGCACTTACCTACTGTCCCAGCAAAGGCAGCTCTGGCAATAAAGAGGAAATGAATAGAGCTCTGTTCACTTCCTCTTTTGAAATCCTGCGTGATTTCATCGTGCAGGAAATTAAAAAATAAAACAAAAAATAAACATGTAAAAGTCACACCAAGCACATTCACACACTAAAAAAACTTCCAAGTAACCCAGGGAAGGTCATGAAAAGTTCATCACTTACCTAGATGTAGCGATCTCAACCTGAAGTGTTCTGCCCAGTTGGGCCATTGACTCTGGATTAATGAGATTTAAATGGCCTGAGTTTTCGCATGCTGGCAGTGCCAGCAAAAAAGCAGCAGGGGGAATCTATTGATGGCTTAAGCCATCAATAAAGTAGAATGCCTTATTGCCAATACATAAACATGAAAGGTGATGTTGTCTGATGTGCGCGCCCTTTCGTGTTTATGTGGTGTCATTACGACGCCATATTTACTGCTTCCGATAAAGTCCGTTAACTCTTGCACTGATTTCCCACTGAAATCAATGAAACGTAAGACAATGTGACCAATTTTTTACTACTGATTTAAAAATCAAGTAAGTTCAACTCAAGTTAGTCTAGATCCAACTACTTCCTCCCCCCCCCACACACACAAACACATATTATGCACAGTTGGCATTGGGGAATCACAACTACTGCATAGGGAGTCAATAAAGTTCATTTGAATACTACTATCTAGTGAATGAGTTTTAGCAGAATTCCTCTGCTAAGGAAGAATCCATGGAACTACAGTTTATGATGTGGCTGTTTGATGCCCACAGTTACTTTCCAGAATTATAATTCCCAAAGTTCCTTGGCAAGAATTTACCAACTATCATTTATTATGACAGTTGCCTTAAGTTGGAATATGAGGTGGAATACTGCAAATGGAAATTTAGAAATGAGATGATTTTATAGGAAAATAAAAATAAGTAATTGTCTGTCTATCCAAGGGGTGAGCAAACTGCTGTTTTTGTGGCCCCCAGAGCCGCCCGGATCAAAAATTGCTACAAGATGCCCCAAGATTCCTTCTAGGGGGTGTGGAGGCATTTTAACCACATTGAGAAGCCCCGTGGCCCCCTGGAAGTCAATTTTTAAAGGAAAAATTTCCACCCAAATGCCCTCTAGAGGTTGTGGTGGTATTTCCACCATATTTTGGTTTCCCTGTGCCAATTTAGTCCCACACGGAGATTTTTTTGAAACAGGAAGTGAACAGGAAGTCATTTCTGCTCACTTCCTCTTGTTCAAAATGCCTAGGAAGGCCCTATAACATGGAGAAAATGTCCTCCATGTCCCCTAGAGGGTGTTTGGGAGCATTTGGGGCAAACAAATTTGACTTTTTTGTGAGCATCAGTGCAATGGTGGGTGTGGCCCTCCAAAAATGAACATGAAAGGGGGAAAAAAAACAGATTTCTCCACAATCCTTCTAGTCCAATTGGCTTCTGTTTAAATCCTTCCCTACCAGCATTATGTGTCCCAGCTGCATCAAAGTACTATGCCAAATCAGCCAAGTAACTTAGTCACACTGAAATACAATAACACAAAGGAAAAGGAAAGGCATGCTCTCAATTTGCCCACTTTCTGGGCACCCCTCAACATTTCTGGCAAGACTCACATGCAGGGGCTACTTGTGGGCTCTGTGTCAGTGGGATGGCAAATCTGCTCTGGATTTTAGTCCAGATTTAAAGGGGCTGTCCAAGGTGGTGAACCCATTTTGGAAACAGGACTCAGCACTTTCTAAATCTTTAAAAATTTGTACTGAAATCCATACCAGATTCACTGACAGTCTGACGTGGGTGCCACCAGCCTCCATTGTTCACAATTCCATGCTGCAAATTATAAGAGGTAGGAGTTTGGCAGACCTTCTGTTCAGAGGATGCCCTAAGGAAAGGTAAGGGAGAGACAGTTCGGGACTCAAACTCCAGGAAAAGGGATTGTACCTAAATATTAGGAAGAACGTCCTGATGGTAAGAGCTGTTCAACAGTGGAATCTGCTGCTGCAAAGTGTGGTGGGGTCTCCTTCTTTGGAGGTTTTTAAAGAGAAGCTGGGTGGTCATCTGTCGAGAATGCTTTGATTGTGTATTCCTGCAAGGCAAGGGGTTGGACTGGATGGCCCCTGTGGTAACCCTATGATTCTATGACAGCCCTTTAAGGCTGTCTGCTTCATCATCTTGATTTAGTGGCTACCTGCTAGTCATGATAGCTATACATGGTATCTCTAGTTATGTCACTCCCAGTATCAGTGGTAATATATTTCTCAATGCCAACAGTTGGGGACACAATTGGAAGGTGTGTCCTATTTGTGGGTTTTTCATAGGCATTGCTACAGACATTAGGTTGTTCACAGTGGAAAGGAAATGCTTGACTATCTAAGCCTTTAGTATGATCTGTCCAGCAAGGTTCTTCTTACATTCTTATGATTAGCTGATCTATCATCCTTTTCATTTCTATCCTTTTCCTCCAGAGGGAAGCAGGGATAAACTTGGCAGGGAAATGACATTCACATCTCTATCTCGTACATGCTACAAAAGCTAGCTGTCCACTTTGGGAGACCTTGAACAGAGGGTGTCTTCTCTCTGTGTTCCCTGGACTAGATTCATTCTTCACCATGTCTTGCTTCTTTTCTATGCTGCTTGAATGTTATCAGGCAAAGGCAATCTGTGCAAATGGAGCTGTGGTTGCCCAAAGAGCAACTCGGGTTTTTTTAAAAGCCTAATTTAAATATTATGGGAGTGAAACCAATGCAAAAAAGGGATGGGAAGCCAGTGGTGGCATGGGGAGGTGAGAGGCTGAACTGCATCAGGTGACACTGTCGGAGGGAGGGGTGATACCAGTCTTAGGATTTTATCAGACCACCCTCCAAAAACTCGTCCTTTTCCTGGCATAACTTTTCCGTTTTTATGCCAGCAAAAGAACTTCCCATGCTGCACCTACCTTCCCTCCCATCCAAAGGCTTCCAGGCAATGAAAGAGGAAGTGAACAGAGCTCCATTCACTTCCTCATTCAAAATCCTGTGGATTCTTACAAGAAGATGATTGCACAGGAAATTAAAAACACACACACAGAGAGAGAAAGTTACACAAAGCACATACACACACTTAAAAACATACAAATAAACCAGGGAGGGTGATAAAAATGTGTCACCTACCTGGATGTTACTATCTCACCCGGAAGTGCTCTGGCCAGACTGGCCATTGATGCTACATTCATGTGAGTTAAATGGTACAAGGCTTCATACTCTGGCAATGCCGGCACTAAAGGAGCACAGCTTAAACCAACAATTAAAAGTACAATATTTTTTTTGCTCGACATAAACGTGAAAGGGCAACGTTGTGTGGTATATGTGCCTTTTCGCATTTATGTGGCATTGTTATGATTCCGTATTTAGTGCTTCTGATAAAGGCCTTACTAATGCCACAGTGGGAAGGAGAGATATTACAGGTAATTGTAGGCTGCAATCCTATGCATATGTTCCTGGGTGGGAATATGGTGGGATTTATTTCTGAGTAAATGTACATAGGATTTCACTGTTCTCCTCACTGAAATGCCTCCCCCTCAGTTTTCTGGTAGATATCTCAAGCCCTCATCATTAACACTCAGGAGCTGAACATGTTTGGGATGTCCTTTAGAACATACTTTTTTTGAAGTTCATGAAGTGTTGTTGTTTAATGTTTAATTCTTCTTATGAAGATTCCCAGTTGATTTCAGATGGAAGTATTCTGAAGCCACTTAAATTAAGTTACACACATGCATACCCCAGTTAACAAAGTCGCTAATGAAGAAGCTCCTTTTTAGAAAGATTTTTATGCCTGCCCAGCCCTCCCCTTGTCCTCTGTCTGGCTGGAAGATTTTTTTAGAAGTGTTGCATTGGGAGATGGTGAAAGAGGGCAGGAGAAGTGCAGACTTCTGATGTCAAGTTGCAGCAGTATTCTACTCTAACCAGTCCTACTGTAGCTGTATGTGCCTGCCTACAACAGGCAATGTAAATATCAGCTGCCTCCAAAATCCCCTATTGAGCAGGTATGAGCAGAACAACAGAGAAAAAAAAGGAAGAGCAAGTAAACCTGCCTTGCCAGCCACCCCCAGCATAGAATTTAGTCACCAAATGGAACTCAGAAGAAAAAGTGGAGGCTGCTGGAAGAAAAAGTAATCTCTGGATGCATTTTGGAAGAAACCTTCAAGTGGTCTCTGTTAAGGTTCAAAATGTCTTTGCTGACATATGCAAAGCATACCTGCATGATTGTTTCATTTCACATGTGTGTATTTTTAATTCTGATAAAGTCTGCAGAAACATGTTGAATGGCTTATTTATTTATTTATTTATTTATACCCCGCTCTTTAGCCACAAGGCCAGGAGAGCAGCTTACAAATTGTTTTAAACAATAGCAATTTACACATCTACACTGCATTAAGCAGTTTCCAATGTGTGTTAGCTAACTGCCCCCACAAGCCGAGTACTCATTTTACCGACCTACGAAAGGATGGAAGGCTGAGTAAACCTTGGAACCCTCTGGAATGGAACTTGCAATGTGGTGACTTGCAGTACTGGCATTTAACCACCGCGCCACCAGGTCTCCCTGTTAAAGAACCTGTTAAAGAAGCAATGTCCAGGAATACATCTACAGTAGTTCATTAACTGCAATATACCTGTATTCAAACTACAGTGACATTTGTTTAGCTTTCCATAACTTAGAATCCTGCATAAAGGCCATGCAGCATATTTACCATTACAGTGTAATAATACATGGCTCCTCACAAGTAAGTCCCACTAAATTCAACCGGAATCCAGAGCTTGGCAATGCTGGCCAGGGCCAGTTTAAGGATTTTTGGGGCCCCCTGCAATGCTTTATTTTGCGGGGCCCATATGTTTATCTCAGGTCAATGTAACCTAACCTATTCACAGTACAGGATGTTCAGATTACAGTAGGGCCCCCGTATCCACAGAATCATTATCCATAGGACACAAAACAACACACATGGCATAGCATCTTCCTAGAAAATGTGTCCTCTCTAGCCATTTTCTAGGTCCTCCAAGGCAACTCTATTGTATTTTAAACCAGAGGTCCTATTATTTCCAACGGTGTTCACTATTATCTACAGTTTTCAGTATCCACGCCCCTCTGAACCAATCCCCAATGGATATGGGGGGGCTACTGTATTACATAATTTGCCACCAATAATTTAGTTTAAAAACTATATTATAGGCACTAACATAATATTTTTGTTTATTAGCAATTAACGTAATGGTGTAGCTTTCCTCAAAGAAAAGAAAGAGTGGATTACAAGTTGAACATGAATTAGCAGTGTGATGCAGCAGCAAAAAAAGCCAATGTAATTCTAGGCTGCATTAATAGGAGTATAGTGTCTAGATCAAGGGAAGTAATAATGCCACTGTATTCTGCTTTGGTCAGGCCTCACCTGGAATAGTGTGTCCAGTTCTGGGCACCACAATTCAGGAAGGATATTGAGAAGCTGGAATGTGTACAGAGGAAGGCAACCAGGATGGTAGGAGGTCTGGAAGACCCATTATGCCCTATGAGGAGCGGATTAGGGCACTGGGCATGTTTAGCCTAGAGAAGAGAAGGTTGAGAAGTGACATGATAGCCATGTTTAAACATTTGAAGGGATGTCATACTGAGGATGGAGCAAGCTTGTTTTCTGCTGCTCCAGAGATTAGGACACAGAGCAATGGGTTCAAACTACAGGAAAAGAGATTCCACCTAAACATTAGGAAGAACTTCCTGACAGTAAGAGCTGCACAGAAGTGGAACGCACTGCTTTGGAATGTGGTGGAGTTTCCTTCTTTGGAGGTTTTTAAGCAGAGGCGGGATGGTCATCTGTCATATTAATAATAATAATAATAATAATAATATAAAATTTATTTATACCCCGCCCCTCTGTTAAAACAATCGAAGCAGCTTACAAAAATTAAAATACAAATACAGATTAAAATCCCTAAGCATGACCCACCCTCCCCTCCCCCATAAAAAGATATTAAACCAATATAAATTAAAAACAACTAATCTAAAATCACATTAACAAAAATAATAAATAGCTAGCAGACTAAAAGAGGCCAGGAGCTCCTGAGGCCGGGATATAATTAGGAAAGGCCTGCTGAAAGAGATCCATCTTTAGTGCTTTTTTAAAGCTACTTAAACTCGTCATCTGATGGATCTCGTTCGGCAGGCCATTACATAATTTGGGGGTGATTACCGAAAATGCCCTCTGGGAGGTTGCAAACAGCCTAGATTTTTGTGGCTGAAGCAAATTCTTCCCAGAGAACCGGAGTGCACGGGGAGGATTGTATGGGAGGAGGCGGATCCAAAGATAAGTTGGACCCAAGCCATTTAGGGCTTTAAATGTAATAACCAACACCTTATACTGGGCCTGGAAACTGATAGGCAGCCAGTGAGAGATTTTAATACTGGACTTATATGGTCTCTCCGAGATGTTCCTGAGACTAATCTGGCTGCCATATTTTGTACCAACTGAAGTTTCCGGACCAAGCATGAGGGTAACCCCATGTAGAGCGAATTGCAGAAATCTAGACGAGAGGTTACCAGGGCATGTACCACATTCTCAAGGTCCCTTACTTCCAGGAAATGGTGCAGCTGGCCGAAGTTGATAACAGGCGCTCCTGACCGTCGCATTCACCTGACTCGTCATCTGAAGCGATGAATCAAGGAGCACCCCCAGACTGTGAAAACAGTCCTTAACGGAGAGCATGACCCCGTCCAGGACTGGAGGTTGCAACCCAACTCCTGGTTTTGGGGCCGCTACCATGAGCACCTTTGTTTTGTCCCAATTTAATCTCAATCAGTTTTTCCTCATCCAGCCCATTACTGCTTTAAGACAATCATTAGGAGGAGAGACGCCATCAGAATTTGAGGCCAACGATCGGGACAAGGAGAAATAGATCTGGGTGTCATCAGCGTACTGATAACACTCAGCCCCATAACTCTGAATAATCTCACCCAGCGGCTTCATATAGATGTTAAACAGCATCGGGGACAGGATGGTGCCTTGCGGAACGCCACAAGTAAGCTCCTTTCTGCTGGAGCATCTGTCCCCAAGCAGCACCCTCTGGGACCTGCCCGAGAGGAAGGACCGGAACCACTGGAGCACAGTGCCTCTGATTCCTAACCCACTGAGGCGATCCAAGAGGATGCTATGATCTATCGTATCGAAAGCCACTGAGAGGTCTAAAAGCACCAAGAGGGTCACAATACCCCTGTCGATGCTTAGACGCAGGTCGCCAGTCAAGGCAACCATGGCAGTCTCAACTCCAAATCCCGTCCTAAAGCTAGTTTGAAATGGGTCTAGATAATTGGTTTCATCAAAGACCACTTGGAGTTGAAGAGAAACTGCCCTCTCGATCACTTTGCTCAAGAATGGTAACATAGAAACTGGCCTATAGTTGTTCATGTCCAGGGGGTCCAGGGAAGGTTTTTTTCAGGAGCGGTGTAACGGCCGCTTCCTTTAAACAAGATGGAACACACCCTTCTCTGAGGGATGCATTGATGATGTCCTTAAGGCACCATCAAGGCACACACATACTGGATGGCCAGCCATGAAGGACAAGGATCGAGAGGGCGGTCATCTTCCTCACCCTACCAAGTAGCTTGTCCACGTCCTCGGTACTCATGGATTGAAATTGATCCAGTAAATTTACATCAACGGAGTTGCTGGACACCTCGTCAATTGTTTCTGTCAAAATACTGGCATCTAGGCCGGCTCTTATCCAAGAGATTTTATCTGCAAAGAAGTTGTTAAACACATCACAGCAGGCCGTTGTTGGGTTAAGCAACGGGTTCTGTGCAGGTATAACCTGCATCATTTCCCTTACTACCCTAAACAGCTCTGCTGGACGGGACTCTGCAGACGAAATACGTGCAGAGGACAAGGATCTCTGCACTGCACATATTGCCTCTTGATAGGACCAAAGAAAGTTCCTATGATGAGTCCTGTTGGATAAGAGTCGAGTTTTCCGCCAGTTGCGCTCTAGTCGTTGTCCAACCCGCTTCATTTTCCTAAGCTCTGATGTATACCATGGCTTACAGTTTGGAGCAGGTTGGAAAGGATGCTTGGGAGTGATCGTGTCGATAGCCTTGGTAAGGTTGGTGTTCCAGGTATTAACCAAACCTTCGACAGGGTCACCGGCGTTACCAACCATTAAGCCTCCAAGGCTTTCTGGAATCCTATTGGTTCCATCAGCCTTCGTGGGTGGACCCTTCTAATGGGTCCACCACCCCAGTGGGGCGGGAAGAGACTCTTGACCAGGAAATGATCCGTCCATGACAATGTGGTGGTTTTAATGACCTCCGCCCACAGATATTCCTGTTCTGTACTGAAGACTACATTGAGGGTATGACCCGCACAATGTGTGGGCCCGACGACCATTTGGGATAGGCCCATGTTTGTCATGGTTTCCATGAACTCCCGAGCCACACCAGTCAGATTTGTCAAGCTGGTCTCGAGTGGAATGTTGAAGTCGCCCAAAACTAAAAGTCTGGGCGACTCCAACAGCAACTCTGAGACCAGCTGTGTCAGCTCAGTTAGGGAGTCTGTTAGACAACGGGGTGGTCAGTATACTAGCAGAATCCCCAAACTATCCCTGGTCCTCAGGCTAAGATACATACACTCAAATTGTACTGTGTTTTGGACAGGTATCCTGGTCAAAGTCAGATTGTTCTTATAAACCAGAGCCACTCTGCCCCCTGCCCACTTCCCCTCACCTGCTCACTGACAGAATCCCCGGCTGGGAGGGCCTGCATCCACGTGACAGCGCTATCCTCTCCCAGCCAGGTTTCTGTGAAGCAAGCCAGGTCGGCATCCTGACCCCAAAGAAGATCATAAATAATGTGAGTTTTTTTCTTAACCGACCTGGCATTGCAGAGGAGCAAAGTAAGGTTCTGTGGAATTGTGGGTACACTCTCCAATCCATTCAAGGAAACAGGGTGAACTGAAGGTGGGGTAGCTAACAAACAGCGACCCCGCCTTCTTTTGTACCATCTGTTCACTCTGTTCCGACCATACCTCCCTTTCCCCAGCACAACTCCAATTCCTGCCCCCACTCCATTCCCAGCCTTTGCTGACTCCAATTGCAGGCTTGGAGTCCTTCTGGCTGGCTGGCTGGCTGGTGTTCCTGAGGGGTGTGGGAGTGGCCTAAAACTCCAGTCACTCCTGACCGCGCCCTCTCTCACATGAGGGGTTTGATCATGAGGGCTTTGATTGTGTGTTCCTGCAGGGCAGAAGCTGATTAGATGGGATGGCCCTTGGGGTCTGTTCCAGCCCTACAATTCTATGATTCTAGGGCGCATTCAGAGCCTGGGAAAGTTACTTTTGGATTACACCTCCCAGAATCCCCCTGCCAGCCCTCTTCTCAAGGTCTGGTTGCATTGTTCCTTTTCCATCATTCTCTAGCCCAGTGGTTCTTAACCTGGGATCCACAATGTCCTCACAGGGGGTCCACAAAGGCTTGAAGGCTGCTTGGCCCACCTCCTCCCTGTAGTGGAGCAGCCACGTGACAGGAACCAAGGCAAAGGCTGGCTAGCTTGGCCTGCACATTTGCCATTCAATCCACTCCAGCCACAACCTTGCAGGAAGAAGCAAGAGTGCCTCTGAGGGAAAGTTTAATGGATGGTGTAATTGTATTATTGTTGTTGTTAGCTATTATTATTAGCTATTATTAGATTTCCCTTGGTTTTTTTCCGGGCTGTGAGTCTGTGTTCTGGAATAGTTTCTTTCTTATGTTTTGCCTGCATCTGTTGCTGGCATCCTCAGAGAATGGCTGTGTAGGTGTGTGTGTGGAGTTTATATGCTGTGAACCCCTCTTGGGGAGTATATGTAAATTTGTGTAATTGAATGGTTAGTTTCTGGGTATAGAAATGCAAGGCTCATTAGTGTCTGTTTGGCAAATACTTGGTTGATGGCTCATTATCTGCTGGGAATCCCCCTGTCCCTGAGTGGAATTCTTTTTTGAGTGTTGAGTTTTGATTCTATTGTATTTCAAAACTGGGAGCCAGATTTTGTTTACTGTTATGGTTTCTTCATTCCTGTTGAAGTTGTCCAGGTATTTGTGGATTTCAATAGCTTCTCTGTGCATTCTGACATGATAGTTGTTGGCCTGGTCTAGAATTCCTATGTTTTCAAATAGCAAATTTGACTTCACATTAGCTATTATTATTAGGGCTTTAAATCTTGAGTTAAGTCTTGGGGCAACAAAAGATATTTAAAGGGGGTCCCTGGTAAAGAAAAAGTTAAGAACCACTGCTCTAGGCCAATGCCTCTCACATAACACTAATGCGATACTGGTGTGTTTTAGTGACAACAATAAAACCATTGTTCCCAGTATTATTACTCCAAATTTTTATTTATATTCTTTATATTCGTCTGTTAAAAGAGCCAGGGTGTTATAGAAGTTTCAGCATTGCACTATGACTGTGGAGACCAGAGTTTGAATCCTTACTCAGCCATGAATACCCACTGGGTGACCATGGGCAAGTCACACTCTCTCAGCCTCAAAGGAAGTCAAAGACACACCCCCTTTGAACAAACCTTGCCTAGAAAACCCCATAATTGGTTTGCCTTGTCAGAAGTGAGTTGAAGGCACATAGGCAAACACACACAAATTTCTTTTGCAGGCTGAACTCAGTTGGTAGCAAGGGGAGGAAGCTGAAGAAGACCAAGGGGAAAAAGGAGGGGAGAGGAACCAGGACATGTTAAGAGCAGCAGGAAGGATGGACTGGAGGGGATTTATGTGGAAGGAAGGAAAGGGAAGGCAGGAAGGAAGGAAGGAAGGAAGGAAGGAAGAAAGGAAGAAAGAAAGAAAGAAAGAAAGAAAGAAAGAAGCCCTTTCTGAAGAGAGAGCAGGTGAGAAAGAGAGGGAAAGAGATGACCCTCACCCTTCCCTCATCCCCGACACACGCCTGGCTGGCTTGCATTTTGAAGATCCCCTGGGAGCAGGGGCCTAGAGAGCAGCAAACTCCTCCCAGCTTCGGCCACACAGAGGGCAGCTCCTTCTTTCTCTTTCTCTTTCGCTTTCTCTTTCTCTTTCTCTTTCTCTTTCTAGTTTGGGAGAGGTTTTTTTTGTTTGTTTTTTTCTTTAAAAAAAAAAAGCCAGCAGGAGCTTTTTGCAGGAGGAGGGTTAGGATGGGGCCCCCCCGTTTGTGACTCCCCTACCCCCCCGCAGATGCTGATTTGGTAGTATGCTTAAACTGGCCATGATGCTGGCTGGACAGTTCAGTGAGATGTAATCCAAATTTTCTAAGCTCAGAAAAGTTCTTATCCCCACATAAAGTGTGAATGGACTGCAGCCTCAGAAAGTCCATTTAGATCTCGGAAGTCATCAGTTCATATCTTGCCTCTTTCTCACTAGTTCTTCTTATGCAAACCAGTATCTCCTACAAGCAGACTCCAACATACAATACGGATATAATAATAGTGACCTAATTTATGTTTGTTATAAATTGGGGTAATGGTTGTCAAAATAATATTCTAAACTTCTGTATCAGTGCTAAGAATATATACGTAGGTGTGAATTTTCTGGCACTGATATTATTTCCCCAGTTTCTATAACCCAGTGGATAAGTAGTGTTAGACAATTCTTTAGAATGGTAAAAAATTCAGCCTCATCCTGTCATTTCATGAGAGTAATTTTGAAAAGCAGATCCGTTCTGCAGAATTTGGGTTAGTGTGCCACAGAGGGTGAGTAAATGGGCCAGGGTGTGTAGAAAGTTCTATGTGCAGCTTAGTTAAAGGACCCTTACTAACAGTTTGTATGTTCCATGTGCAAGAACACTATCTTACTGTTATACACAGCCAGTCTACAAGGAGGCCCCATCTTCACAATGCAGAGAAAATAAGTAGTACGCCCTAAAATTTGGCCTTCATCCAACATGTATCCTTCAAACGCGCAATCAATCAGCAGGTTATTATCCGTAACTTATGATTATCTAATTTTCAGATTGCATAAATAATATTTTAGAAATCTGAAATACATTTCCATGTAAATCTAAAGGTCCAGCTTTCTGTTTGATCTGATTCTATTCACAACAAATGGGAACTGATTAACTCTTTGAGATGGTTCATGTGTACCCTCATATGAGAAAATAACTGCTTCAGTTTTGTGGAGTTTCCCTCAATCTCACCTGCATTTTCTTCCTGTCCTCGCTTAGGATCAGGTTGCAAAACAGTCTTTTCTTCTGATATTAAAAACTGCACACATTTCTAAACCATTTTTTCCAAACATGTACATTTATTTGAGTCATCTATTCAATTTATACAACTTTGCCCATTGACTAAAGGTGTTTTTTTTTCTGGGCTTGTTAGTTAAAATATGCACAGGTTCTGCATGTAATATACTGTTCTGTGCAGTTTCATTTCTTGAAAACACCATGTAAACTTTGCAAGTGTGTGAATGTTTTAAGTCAAGGTGCACACTTTCTTGCAGTAAGTCCCAGGCGCTATAAAAATGCTGACTAGAATTCACTAAAGCAGTTTCAAATGCATAGCCACCTTAATTATGTAGTTATGTAGTTTCTCCTGGCCTGATCACCCCCTACCCCCCACTTACCAGGCAGCAGCCACTGCAAGGTACAGGAATTTGTTCCTCTGTCAATCAGGAAGCAGCTGACTGATGTTCCCATCCCCTCTTGTGAACAATCTCCAGTGTGGCAGTCAGACCACACCAGAGCCCACCTGCAGGAGGGAGGGTGGGAACATTTATCAGTTACTTCCCAGTCAACAGGGGAACAGACCCCCCATTGATCACAGGAGATGCTGCCTTTCACAGTCCCTTTTTACACCTTAAACCAGGGGGTCAGCTAGATGGGAGAATTTGTCACGAAAAATAGCGACTTACCTCCCTATCGTTGCAAACTTTCTTTGTGCCCACGACTCATCCAATACTTTGAAGAAAAGGAAAACTAGCAATTTGGCTGTTCACAAGAGTCCTCCCCCCCCCCCAAAAAAATGGTGGCTGCGAGTGAATTGAGTCTTGAACCCCCCCCCTTTTTTTAAAAAAAAGAAAGAAAGAAACTGGTTGTGGAAGAGCAATTTTCCACTAAAAATTACTGTACATCTATTCTTTTGCTCTGCCGGTTTATCGATCATGCTTGCCAAATAACAACAACAACAACAATGGCTGCTCTGGCACTGAGAGCTCTCCCTTGTAAACTTGCCCCCCCCCCCAAGGTCCGACCAATCAGGTTTCATAGAATCATAGAGATGCAAGAGACCTCAAGGGCCATCCAGTCCAACCTCTTGCCATGCAGGAATATACAATCAAATCATTCCCGACAGATGGTCATACAGCCTCTGTTTAAACACCTCCAAAGAAGGAGACTCCAACACAATCTGTGGCAATGTATTCCACTTCCAAACAGCTCTTACTTTCAGGAAGTTCTTCTTAATGTTTAGGTGGAATCTCTTTTCCTGTAGTTTGAACCCATTGCTCTGGGTCCTAATCTCTGGAGCAGCAGAAAACAAGGTTGCTCCATCCTCAGTATGACATCCCTTCAAATATTTAAACATGGCTATCGTATCACCTCTCAACCTTCTCTTCTCCAGACTAAACATGCACAGCTCCCTAAGCTGCTCCTCATAGGACTTGGCTTCCAGACCTCCCACTATCCTGGTTGCCCTCCTTGGGACACATTCCAGCTTCTCAATATCCTTCCTGAATTGTGGTGCCCAGAATTGGACACAGTACTCCAGGTGAGGTCTGACCAAAGCAGAATAGAGTGGCACTATTACTTCCCTTGATCTAGACACTATACTCCTATTATTCTGTCTCTAGCAATTGATGAACCCCTGCCTTCAAGAGTACTGTCTCCCTCCCCCATACAACTCAGTTTAAAGCCCTCATGATGAGATCTTTCAGAGTCTTTGCAAAAACATCCCTACCAACTGCTGTGAGGTTCAGCCCTGCTGTTTGCTGTGTGCTGTGTACCCCGTTTCGAATTGGTTAATCACACAACCAATTATGCACTATTTCGTGGACTTTTTTTAAAAAGATCACTAAAAACAGTGAAAGCTGTTATCAGGATCTTTTCGGAGTTTTTCAGATTTTTCAGCCCCCCTCCTTCTGAGTACAGTGAATGTGGGCCAGCATCCATGAGGACCAAGGGCATTCTGATCAGATTCTTAGAGGATTTTTTTCATCATGTAGTCAACCCCTAGGGATCAACAGTTGCCTCCAAATTGATCCCAGTAGCTGCTGCCTAGTAAGTGGGGATTGGAGGGAACTGTCATGGTCCCTATGTACACCCTAGAGATCAACAGCTGCTTCCAGATCAAATATTGTGGCTGCTGTCTGTTAAGTGGGGATTAGGGGATTGCCATGGTCCCTTCATAATCCTTGGGGTGCATCTACACTGTAGAAATAATGCAGTTTGACACCACTTTAACTGCCATGGCTCCACCCTACAGAATCCTATGATTTGTAGTTTTGTGAGGCATCAGCACTCTTTGGCAAAGAGAGCTAAAGACCTTGTAAAACTACAAATCCCAGAATTCCACAGGATGGAGCTACAGCACTTAAAGTAGTGTCAAACAGCATTATTTCTACAGTGTAGGTGTACTCTAGGTTACACATTCATAAGTGCCTCAGTGAATTCCAGCCACTTCTTTTTATCAAGGCTGTCAAATCCAAGAAAAGGTCTTTCTATGCCTCCTCCCAAGTCAACTTTCTTCCTACTAAGAAGGCTCACATAGAACAGATTCAGCAGAGCAGATGCAACTCCATGCAAATTGGTTTCAGAAAATAATGCAAAGAAACGAGTTTACATTTTCTAGCGGGCTAGGAAAGCTCCCTTAGCTACCTCACATCATTTCCGTTAAGGCTATGAAACTGACAATTTTTTTTTTAAAGGAAAAATAGAAACTGAGTTTTAAAACATTTGGGAAAACCCATTAAGTAATTTATCATGCATCTGATGAAAATGTAATTTAACACTGCAGCTCTAAACAGAATTAAAGCAAGCCCCATGTGTTCATATTAACAGTAAAATATTTGACACTGAAAGTTATTGAAACAGCAAACAGTGTTGTTCTCTGATTATGGTAATGCAATAGATCACCATTTGGGCAATCATCCCAGAAGGAATCCCTTTGCATGCATATATTGCGGATATTTTATATCACCGCTAAATGCTTGTTGCTGAGTGCTGTGTGTGCAAATGAGAACCCTCCCAGGAGATGAATCAGCCCTGTCTGAACCCAGAACAAATTCTTAATCCTTTGCAAGTTTCCCTTTTGATTACATACCCTATGAGTATCATGTGAATACAGAAAAATGTTGCCATCTAATTACTGAGCACTTGCCGTCCAAGAAAAACAGAATGAATGAATATGACTAAAAATATATTCCTAGCGAATTTTCTGTGCTAATAGCAGAGCCCTGAACATTCTGCATGTGGTATAAATTCTCAGTTAATTCAATGCATTTGGAGGTCTCAAGGTGATCCTATATCTCAGAGCTTAACTCTTTCCATGTTGATTTCTATATGTTGTTCATGCTGGCTGGGGTTTGCACAAGCTGTAGCACAAAAAGTAACTTGTCATGCCCAAAGTACATCGTTATATTTTTCTCTAGTTCCACCAGTGGCAGACACCAATATGGAGTAGGCCAAGACAGGGGAAATATGCAGTAAAATGACGTCAAAATATGAGGTTATACCAATGGGGAAAGGTAGTTCAGCACCAATTGGTGGAGCCATGTTTCTTATGATGTGTAGTTCCAGCTTCTGGCTGCAATCCTGGAAGTTAGTCCCACTAAACGGGGTAGGTACCTGTAGCCTTCTACATGTTTTTGGCTTTGAATTCCCATGCACCTTTGCCATTGGCTATGCTAGTTAGGGGTCATGGTAATTGCAAACAAAAAGGCTCTGGATAGCCACAGTTGTCAACATCTGTTTTTGAATAAACAAGAACAGGATGATAAATCTCATGGTTTTCACCAGTTAAGAATGGGAAAACCCCAGAATCGAATACTCTGTATCCTGGCAATAATAAATTAGGTGTCTACTATTGGTAAATATGCGAAGATGTTATACCACAAAACAATTATAATACTAGCAATGCCGTTATAACAGACGCCTCTTGCTAGAGTTCTGTGCAGAACAACAGCTGACCATTACAAACACTATCTTTCAGCAGAAAGACAGCTTGAAGACAACCTGGATGCATCCCCAATCCAAACATTGGCACCTCATTGACTATGTTCTAGTCCGCCAGAGAAACATTCACAATGTCCATCATACTTGAGTGATGCCCAGTGCAGAATGCCAGACAGATCATCGCCTTGATGTAAACTAAACCTTCATCTTAAGTTCAAACATAAGAGGGGTGGCATCCTAAAGAAGAGACTCCAAGTCAACAATCTTCAACAAGTTCCATGAAAGACAACTTCCAGGCAAACTTGCAAACAAAACTTGAAGACCATTCTATAGATCCTTCTCCTACAGCGCTTTAGCAACATATCAAAAACAGTATCCTCCAGTCTGCGGGATAATCCCTTGGGTTTTCCCACAAGAAAAATCAAGACTGGTTTTATGAAAACAACCAAGAGATCCAGGAGCTGTTGGCAACGAAGAGAACTGCTCACCAGGCATACCTCGCCCAGCCAACTTGCCATGTAAGAAAAGCAGCTTTCTGTCTCACATGCAGTAAACTTCAACAAAAACTCAGAGACATACAGAACAAGTGGTGGATCAATATAGCAGAAAAGACACAACACTGTGCAGATCTGGGTGATTCGAGAGGATTTTATGAAGCTCTCAAGGCAGTGTTTGGACCTACTTATCAGGTCCAAAGCTCCTTATACAGTATAGATGGTCAAATATTAATTACTGATAAAGCCTCCATCCTGAATCGATGGGCTGAACACTTTCAAAGTCTCTTTAGTGCCAACCGAGTAGTCCAAGCCTCAGCTATCCAACATATGATACAAAAACCAGTGAAAAATGAATTGGACATAGCTCCCACTTTGGAAGAGACCCTTAAGGCCATAGAGCAGATGAAAAACGGCAAGGCAGCTAGGATTGATGGAATCCCACCTGAAGTTTGGAAACACGGAGGTCATGTACTCCATGATAAATTCCACAAACTCCTTGTGAATTGCTGGGAAAAGGGGGAACTGCCATCACATCTCCGAGATGCAGTCATCATCACCCTGTACAAGAAAAAAGGAGCAAAATCCGATTACTCAAACTATCGAGGCATAACACTGCTCTCTATTGCTGGAAAAATCCTTGCAAGGATACTCCTGAACAGATTAGTTCCTGCTGTTGCAGAAGAACTTCATCCTGAAAGCCAATGTGGCTTCAGAGCCAATAGGAGTACTACAGATATGGTATTTGCCCTTAGACAACTGTAAGAGAAATGTAGAGAGCAGAACAAGGGTCTCTATGTAACATTTGTTGACCTCACAAAAGCCTTCGACACCGCAAGTAGGAAAGGTCTGTGGCAGATCCTGGAAAGACTAGGATGTCCCCCCCAAATTCTTTAAAATGATTATCTTGCTACACGAGGGCCAGCGCGGTCATGTCAGATATGGCGATGCTCTTTCAGAGCCCTTTCTAATAACTAATGGAGTGAAGCAAGGTTGTGTTCTTGCACCAACTTTATTTACAATCTTCTTCAGCATGATGCTCCAAAGGGCTCGAAGAAGAAGACGGCATCTATATACCTTACCATACTGATGGTAGCTTGTTTAACTTAAGCCACCTGAGGGCTCTCACTAAGACTCTAAACTATCTAGTCCGTGAGCTGCTCTTCGGTGATGCTGCTGCCCTTGTTGCCCACACAGAAGCAGCTCTGCAGCGCCTCACATCCTGCTTCGCAACAGCAGCAGAGCTGTTTGGACTGGAAGTCAACCTGAAGAAAACGGAAGTTCTTTACCAGCCTGCACCACAGGATGAACACCAGCATCCCCACATTGCCATTGGCAAATCTGTGCTTAAGTCCGTTCAGCAGTTCACCTACCTGGGAAGCATCATCTCCTCAGATGCCAAGATTGACAAAGAGATCAATCACAGATTAGCAAAGGCACATAGCACATTTGGAGGACTTTACAAAAGCGTCTGGAGTAATAAACACCTGAGGCAAAACAGAAAAATCAGTGTGTATAGAGCCATTGTACTGTCTATTCTCCTTTATGGATCTGAAACATGGGTCACCTATCGCCACCACTTACGACTCCTCGAACGCTTTCATCAGCGCTGTTTGTGCACAATCCTAAATATACAGTGGACTGACTATGTGACGAATGTTGCTGTCCTTGAGCAAGCAGAGATCACCAGCATTGAGGCCATGATATTGAGAACACAGGTGCGCTGGGCAGGGCACGTTTCTAGTACTCTAAATAGTACTCTACGGTGAACTCGCCATGGGTCAGTGTAAGAGGGGTGCTCCAAAAAAAGCGATACAAGGACTCCCTGAAACAACATCTCAGGCTCGGCCAAATTGATCACCAACAATGGTCTGCCCTGGCCTCACATTGGGGGCATGGAGACACACTATCCACAATGCTGCAGCCTTATTTGAGAACTCATGCCGAACAAGTCTTGAAGAGAAACGACAACACAGAAAGAATCACAACCCGCAAACATCACCAAAGGAAACCTCCTGCTGTGCTTTCTGCAACCGGACTTGTTTATCCTGGATTGGCCTTTTTAGTGATCAGCGTGCTTGCAGAAAGCGTGGAATGAGTCCTTCCTGAATCTTCGTTCGCGAAGAAAAGCCAGAGAGAGACTAGCAATGCCAAAACAAACTATATTATATTCAAATATTTCTAGAAATATTGGATTACTGACTTATTGTCAAGTGAAACAGTTTCTATTTTGTCATATATAGTAATATTTGAATATAATATTGGTTTTGTTGTTGTGGTTGTTTTTGGTATTGCTGCCTTTTCACCAGTTAGCCATGCACAATTTTCTCAGGCTTGCTCAAGTCAAAGCCTGCCAGTACAGTTCTACATGACATGTGAAACTTTGTTGTACTGGGGTTTCATTGAGCTCTTCGCTGTCAAGGAACCATGCCAGTCCAGTGCATGCCAGTGTTCAGGAACAATGCCCCAGACCTTTGGTACCTGAGGCAATAAATGGTGCCCCACACCCACCCACCTACCCAAATCAACATGTGAAGTACCCACAGCTAGCCAACTTATTTTGGCACATGCAGCAGAAAGTCCCACATACACCTCTCCCCCTTCTCTGAAGTAAAAAATCCAATGGAATTTTTGTCCTTTGAGCCTATGCAATGGATTTTTCTGGTGGAGTGCGGCATGCACAGAACTGGCCTCACCCTGTAAACCAACAGTTCCTCTGCTGTGGCCTTGCAAGCATGGATGGTAGCAGTGAGGTCCTTGGGTCGTAGGTTTGATTAGAGTTTCCTTCTCTTAGATGGTTGACCTTACAGGGTTGGACGAGCACCATCTGCCTGGGTTTGGGATTAGAGTTTTCCTTCTCCTAGGATGGTTGCCATAAGGCTAGATAGCCCATCCTGCCTTGTGATGCTCTTTGTCAGACCCCTCTGTTTTGACCTGTCTGGCATGGGAGAACCTACCGGTGGCTATTATGCCACCGCCAGCATAGCTCAAAACATCATTAGGGTACGCAAGCCTCTCTCCCACAACAAGGGAGTGTCAATGGAGAGGGAGGAAATCCAATAGTAACAAATTAAATAACTAAAAATATCCATTAACAAGAGGGAGCTAATTGGCTGGGGCTTAATGCTTTGAGGGTGTCACCTCCAACAAAGGTAAAACTCTTTGATTTGGACTACAATTAGCAAGTTTTACCTATACAACACCTAAATGTTTTTCCAGATTTAATAATACAGATATTCCTTGAAAAATGCAATGTTCTCTGCCTAAGAAAGGAGCAATCAGCTTTGCATGGAACAGGGATAGCTGGCTCTCAAGGGAAGTTATTTTTCTGTTTCTAATGGAGATGAAATTTTATTACCTGGCTTTTATTGCCCTTTGTCCCTGGTCTTCCCCTAGCCAAAAAGGAATGGCCTCTGCCTGCACTGAAATCCCACAGTACAATCTTAATTGACAACGGAGTAACATCTGAGGCAGAACATAGGCTTGCGACTCTAGAATCTTCACTTTTTTCTTCTGTATGATTTTTAAAATATTTGCCTGATGAAGAAGCCAGTGAAGCTTCAGAAGCTTACATGCTGCATTTCCTGCATCTTAATTGGCCAATAAAGGTATCTTTTTGTGTGGATTTTGTTGTATTTTGCTGCATAGCCAACACAGCTACCCCTGAATATGTTTCCGAAAAATGTCCTGCTCTTTCATGACACCCAAAATCTGCTGAGTCAAACAACCATTTCACTTAAATCCTGCACAATTTTTTCCCTTTTATTCTGTGCAAAGACCAAGAGCAGAACTGCAGTGGCAGGATGGGCTCCTGACCTCTGTGACTTAAGCAGAAGGCCCAAACAAGTTCAAATTACTGTATAACTGAGAAGTTTTGGTTCTATTTTCTTTGTGCCTTTTAATAAATGCTTGGAGGTCAGCACAGGTCCTGCCACTATAATTCAGCTTCTCAGAGACAAGCTTAAGTTAGGGAATTCATACAGCATTCCTACAAAGAAGGCCTATTATAGGGTGTAATAATTTGAGGGAAATAAACAGGAGAGGAGATGGAATATCAGGGCTGCTCCAGGGTTTAAAACTGTGTGGTAAGCCTTTACAAACAGAGATGTCTTTCATTTTTTTTTTCAAAGTCTCTCTCCATTGTATGCAATGAAAATACACGAGGAGGGAGCAGGTCTCATGGGTTCCTGTTCCTTACATATTTTGTTTCCTCACAGTTATAACAACTGAATGGGACATAAGCTATGCAGGCTTTCCATATTCTGGTGCCATCCACCTCCGGGAAGAAGAAGAAAATAGCTCACAACTGATTTTATGCATCATTTAATAATGTGTAGCACCAACTCAACAGAAAGCAAAGCTTGAAAAAGTTATTTTTTTGACCACAACTCTCAGGATTCACCAGCCAACATAACTAGAGGTCATGCTGACTGGGCAGAGAGATGGTTGGAGAATTACAATCCAAAAGGTAATTTTCCAGGCTCTGCAATAAAGTATAGTTCAGTGTTATTGTTTTCACGGTTACCTTGGGTTCATTCATTATCATGCAGCATTGATAGTGTTTTCCTCCTGGAAATACTCAGGTTTAGCACTTGAAATGCTATAGAGCTGTCAGTGTTCCATGGGCCCTCACGTCTCTCACAATGGCCTACTGAGGTGCCTATGCCCCATTCTTTCAGTGCAAGATCTTTCAGTGATAGCCTTGAGGCTGAAGAGCGGGGTATAAATAGATAAATTTTAAAAAAAAAAGATCTGAGGACTCCATGCATTTGTTCTCTCTCTCTCTCTCTCTCTCTCTCTCTCTCTCTCTCTTTCTGGCTTTTCTTCACAAATGAAGATTCAGGAAGGACTCATCCCGCGCTTTCTGCAAGCGTGCTGATGACTAAAAAGGCCAATCCGAGATAAACAAGTCCGGTTGCAAAAAGCACAGCAGAAGGTCTCCTTGGGTGATGTTTTTGGGTTGTGATTCTTTCTGCGTTGTCGTTTCTCTTCAAGACTTGTTCGGCATGAGTTCTCAAATAAGGCTGCAGCATTGTGGATAGTGCATCTCCATGCCTCCCGATGTGAGGCCATGGCGGACCACTGCTGGTGATCAATTTGGCTGAGCCTGAGATGTTGTTTCAGGGAGTCTTTGTATCACTTTTTTGGAGTGCCCCTCTTACGCTGACCCGTGGCGAGTTCACGCATTTGTTACTGTGAGACATAACACACCACCCATGTTACCCATTTCACACTTTTGAAATTAAGTCTTTTGAATTTTGAAATTTTGACTTAGTTTCTTGTATACAAGGGGGTCACATCATGATATGCGAGGAGGTCTTAATTGCTCTTAAATACAGTAGCACCCCTGCATATGCTGATTCGCTATCCACTGATTCAGTTCTCTGCAGTTGGCAATGGCAGGGGATGGATGGGGAGGGAGAGGAGGAGGAGAGCTCACCTCCCTTCTCCCTTTCCCATGGGGGATTCTAGTGGTGGTGGAGGAGGTGGCATGGGATGGATAGGGAAAGGAGAGAGGACAGCATGCCTCCTTTCTCCCTTCCCTGCGGGGGGTACTGATGGCATGGCAGAGGTGGCAGGAGCTGGACGTGGAAGGGAGATGTGGTGGGGTGGATGGGGAAGCCTGCCCCCACCCTCCTCCAGCCTGGTTACCTCCCCTTCTGTCTGTCTTGCCCTTATCCAGCATGTTCCATTGGCAGCTGAGGGCATTCACTACTATCCACGGTTTTCAGTATCGACGGGGACCCCTGGAACCAATCCCCTGTGGATACGGGGGTGCTACTGTACTTTTCTTTATTCCTTCCTTCTTTCGTTTTCTTCACCTTTATTTTGCATATAAAACCTACATTGGCTGGACACATTGCTTTAGCATCTGAAGAGTACCTACCTGCCTTTTGTCCCTCGTGAACAACATCTACAAATGATGCATGTGCATCTTATTTGAGTTACTCCTCTAGTTAATCAAATGAATATGCAGATTTCCAGCCCTGAGATAGTTGATGGTTTAAGTAGGACCAGCAAATGCTGACAAAGGATTTGGCTGTCCCAAAGATTCATCTGCCTGTATCTTAGTTGCTTCCACTGAAAGAACTTCTTTCTCCAAATAATTATAAAGCAATTTCTTGTTGGTTTTCATTTTATTGGTTCATACTTTTACTCAAAGCATGCCAATTACTATCTAATTATAGGGCATGGTTTTGTGAGCACTCCAAACTGTTCCAACAAGCAATAAATTATAGAGCTGCTGTTACCCCAATTATGTAATCAGCGATGCAGAAATATGCACTGCAAATGTAATTATATATTAATAAATGGCATGCTAGTTGCTTAAGCCTAGAGAGGAGGGGGAGGGGAGATTTCCTGGTCCCCTGATAGCATGCTGTCCCTTAGGTTGTGCATTGTATCATACAGATATCGCTTGAAGGCGCAAAAGGGCATTAAATGTTCACTTTGTACCCCTACAGGCAATGCAAGTTTTCAGACCCCTCAAAGAACTTTTGATCAGCTAGGGAGAAAATAAATGTCCTGAATTTGTTCAGATTAAATTGCTTTTCAGCCATCCTGCCTAGTAGGCATTTTTTCAGTTTAGCAAAACCAGCAGCCATGACTTTCATTCAAGTCTTGCAGGTGCAGACAGGGGATGTCAGATATCTCTATTATCCAAGCCCCATGCTATTTCCCTATAAAAAGTAATAAATTGAGCCACTAAGAAAAAGCTGAGAATGGATTCTTAATTTCTCATGTACATTTAAGAGGGGTCCCAACCACTCCAAGCAACACACAAAGCTGTCTAAAAAGTTTCCAGTTTTTCTTATTTCTCTTCACCCACCCCTTTTTGGGAAGAAAATCATTTTTCCTATCAGAACACCAGTCCTTGCGGGGGGGGGGGAGCATCTGAATGTTTAAAGGTGTGAAATTGTAGATCAAATATTCTTGACTGTATCAATATGTTTGGTTACAATAGGCTTTGGGCCACAACTTAATATCTTATGAATAAGCCTTAGTGAATTCAGTGGGTCTCCTGCCAAGGAATTTTGCCTCACTGCTGCTTTAAGTATACAGGGGACCCTCGGGATCCATGGATTCAACTGACTGTGGATTGTTGCACCCCATACCATAGTGGTGACATGCACATGAATGCGCTGACCGATCTTTGTCCACATCACTGCCATTTAATAATATGGGACATGACCATACACAGTTTTTGGCATCTGCATCTGAACTTTCGTGGATCCGGAGGGCCAACTGTACTTTTAACACCTTGGAAAATATCCTGCATCACAAACATATAGCCTAAAATGCCAGGTGCAGAAGCACGCTATGTCTCCCCTCACCATCCTCAGCCCACCTTTACACTTCAGAAGTTCCCTTCCATGGCCATTTTGTGACTGGTGGGGAGCAAGGAACATTGGAGAAAAGTCCAGTTATGTCCCTATAGATAGTTGCAGAACAACAGCATCTGCTGAGACCTCTAGATGGGCTTGAGGAGGGGAGATGTTGATCACCATGAAAGATGGGTAGAGAATTCTGACTTCCACAATGACCAAATCTGTGACTTAGAATGGTGTAAGTTGGACTTAAACCATTGTAAGTCACTAATAGGATACCAGACCTTGACTCTGAAAAACCTGCATAAGATCTGTCAAACAGAAATCTGGAAGTGCAGGGCATTAACTTTATTGGCAGTCTTCCCTTCATATCCACAGTAGATGGAGTATCATCAATAAGAATGAAGCCTCCAGACATAGTGTATGCAAATCCCTTCAGTAAATGCATTTATTTAATAAAAGTATTTCTTTATCATCTCTCAGCCTGCCAGGGTTTCCAAGAAGATGCACAAAAGTGAAAAACATTCTTTAGAAACAGAATAAAACATTTGTAAAGCCATTTTTAAAAGTGAAGTCAAATGTTTTCATGGCCAGCATCCATAGATTTTCCGTGGTTTTTTTCTGGGCTTTGAGGCTGTGTTCTGGAAGAGTTTACTTCTGATGTTTCACCTGCATCTGTGGCTGGCATCTTCAGAGAAGATGCTGAAGATTCTCTGAAGATGCCAGCCACAGATGCAGACGAAACATCAGTAGTAAACTCTTCCAGAACACAGCCTCACAGCCCAGAAAAAAACCCAAGGAAAATCCATTTTTAAAAGGCCACACAGTTAAAATGTTCCCCAAAGACCACCATGCAACTGCTTTTAAGGACCAATGGCCATACCTTTCGTCACCTGCTGAAAACACAGTAAGGTGAAGTCAGTCTAACTTCCCTTGTTCTGTATCAAGTCTTTTTCCAAAAAGTCATGTTGAGCAGTTCTGGTTGAACTGGCCAATCAAAACTGTGGAGTGTTCAATCACTGTACCAGAAATCACCACCCCTACTAATAAAGAAATCAAAAGTCTTTAAAAGTAATACAAACTAGAGGCATCCATTCTGAGTTCCACATGGAGGAACTCAGGTTGAACCCAAAGGGCTAGAACCAGCTCAGTCTAGATTGGAATGGGAAAGTTCAAGAGGTTCAGGGCCCTTGCACACCACCCCCCTTGAACATTAGAGGACCACCCTAGTACAACTTTCATCTCCCAACACATCCCTCCCATTAACTCTAGAGAGTATGGTAGATTTTTTTGCTCATGTTTCCCCATCTTGGACATGTAGAATATCTTTTTAAAGCCAAAAAATGGGAGTGTTAGGGTGCAAGGGCTTCACAGAGAATAGCTCACACACTGTACTTTGTCCACCCCTAGTCCAGAGTCTGTTCTGGTTTGCCCTAGGCAAAGCCTAGAATAAGAGAGTTCAACAACACAGACCCAATTTAGTTTTCTTTGTTCTGGAGGAAATGATACTCCCCCAAAACCAAGGCAAATGAATTTGTGAATGAATGAACTCATAGTTGTAAGTTAGTTACTACTCTATTCATTTGCACAAATTAAATTAGTTAATTACTTGTTTATGTTTGTACTTTTTAAGAATATATGAGAGTGGTTTTCATTGTAACAAAAAAAAAATCCTTTTCAAAAACCAGTGAAATTCAATTAATGATTGACATATGAAATAACGAGACCAGACACAGAAGAATGGGTTGAAATACGGGCCACTTTATTGTTATCTTACCTATTTATTTGTCTATTTCCTAGGGTATGCAAACCAATAGGGGGAGATCCATGGCAGGGGCAGCTGGAGCAGATGGTCACCTGTGACCTATCCCCCAGCTTCCCTGGGTGACTCACCTGAGCCCCAAAGGGGATCACATTACCTGGGGTTCCCTTTGGGTGCCATCTGCTGGAAGGCCCGGCACCAGGCCGCAAATCCTCAGCCCATATAGCCTCTGAGGAGGATCTCAACCCGATGCTGGCCCCAAGGATAGCCTACCTTGCTGCACCCCATCCATTCAGATGCTGATACAGCTCAGTAAGGTCTATCCTTCCACTCAAGGTTGAGGTTGCCATAGGTGAACACCAGATCTTGTCTCCCCACTCCTTGCCACAGATAAGGGGCAAGTGTCTACTTAGCCCCTATCCCCCACACAGGAGGCCAATACAGCCCTCACCCTGTTCACATACCCTCAAGAAATAACTGGATCCCCCTGTCAGACAAGTGGACCCCATCAACCCTATAAAGTTCTGGGCATTTGTATGAAATCCCCGGGTAGCTGATGAAATGGCCAAGGCCTTCCTCCATTGCCCAGTGAACAGCCTTGTTCACCTTCTTACGGGCTATGTCCAACAGCTTTGGGGCCCCCTCACCGGGGTAAGACAGTCATGGAATGATGTCAGACCAAACCAGGAAAATGTGCGGCCATGCCACCTTGATACACCGCAGATCTGCAAGAGCCTGGAGGGTCAATTCTCTGCCTTTCAACAGGCCCAGGTCATTCCCTCCCAGATGTAGCACCAGAACATGTGGAGGAGGTCCACAACGTTCCTGAAACAGTAAATTGATTAAACCATTCCACTTCAAAGCCCGCTTGCCAAACCATTCAACCGAGGCAATGTCACCGAGACCCAGCTGCAGACCGAAGTGGCTTTTCCTGGCGTAACGTGCCACCCAATACACAAAGCTGTGGCCACAAATCAATACACGGGATCTCGCATCTGTAAGAAAGAGCACACATATTCACAGAAAACAGAACACAGAACAACAATATTTCCATTCAATAGCAAATTGGACGGACATATCCCTTATAAGCACCGGCTTTCCATCGGCCCAGCTTCTTAATGGCTTCTGGCCACATGCCCATCGTGGCGGCTGTTGAGGCTGCCCCAATTCTAAAGGAATGGGAACAGAAATGCACACCGCCCAAGCCCAGGCGTGCCAATGCGTTGTTTGTGATAGCCCAAAATTGATACCTTGTCAGGGGAGATCCATCTGCATGGCAAAAAAGGGGGCCGAACAGGGCTGGGCATGGGGAGGGGCCAAGGGCCGAAACTGCTGGTGTGGGGAGGGGAGGGGAGGGGGGAGTCCACCGTGGGCGAAGCAGGGAGGCCGGGGGGCGAAGCAGGCGGCTGCGAGGGTGGGGGGAGCAGGGAAGCCGTGGGCAAAACACATGGCTGCGAGGGGCGGGCTAGCAGGGAGGGCGAAGCCGGGGCCCGGAACAAAGCTGCAGGCCACAAGGGACGATGCCGCTTGGAGACCACAGCGGAGACCAAAGGTGCAGGAGGCGTGGAGGGAGTAGGGAGGCCGGGGGTCAAGCCACGCGGCCGGCTCAGTGGGGAAGGGAGCAAGCAGACAGATTAATTCAAATAAACTCAAATAAATCAATTCAAATCAATCCAAATAACTTCAAATAATATCACTTGTTAACATCAATTGATCCAATTAATTAAATACACTTCAACCAAATTTGATTAATTCCAAGTAAATTCAATTAAATCCAATTAATTAAACTAATCAATTAAATCCAATTAAACCCAATAAAGTCTGAAGCCCAAATAAAACCAACTCACTCTCAACCCAATCAATTCACTCAAACCCACAATCACTCTGTTGGGCTGCTCAGTCATACAACCATACAAGCACAGCCCAGCACACTTAGCTCTCCCTCGTGGCTGAAAAGAAGCTCCAGGTGATGGATGTCCCCCCTTTTTCAATCCAGTGTAAAAGAGGAGGAAGCCAGGGGTGGCAAAGGGCAAAATAGGCCCTGCCTGAGGCACCGCCCCTGCCTCTTCCTAGCCAGGGCGTAACCAACCCCTGGCCAACCCCTGTGTTCGTCTCCATGCCCATCATTAAAACACCTCCCCCAGATCTACCATTCTTCAAGATCCGGGGGGGGGTGTGTCTGTTACGCCCTCCTCCACACACACATGCACACAATTCCTTCTAATTTAAAACCAGATTTTATGCTATCGTCACAAAGCAAGGTCATTGGAAACTAAGACCTTAATAGACATTCCTCATGATTGGTAATGATATTGTTCAATGTCACATATTATGCCTGCTTACAGCTTAACCTCCATGTACCCAGCACCCTGTCTTGGTCTTTCTAGAGGGTGGGCCTAGGGTTCTTAGACAGGCAAAGATGCCCTAACATGTCCTGGCCTTGCATACTTTTTACACACCAATGTCAAAATTAAGTTTTGAAATTCTCCAAGTTAAAGTGGAAGACAGGCAGAATGAAACAGAGCCAGTCCTATATCAAGAGTAAATGGAAGATATATCCAATAATGTCCCTCCTCCCAGGCAATCACTTTGCAGCCTCCTGTACTGATCCCTTGTTGCTTTACACACAATGTCTCAACCTTTCTTCTGCTGAAGACATCTTATCTTACCTATTTATGAGTGCAGCTAAGGAATATTACTGTTTTGGACTACAGCTCTTAGAATCTCTGAGAGTTTCTAACAGTTGTAGTCTGTAATTGTAACTTTTTCCAGCTGTGCTTAAGAGATTAAATGTGTTGTCATTAAATATGGAAAGACTATTAATTGGTATAATTTCACATTGAGGAATAAGTTTCCTAACACTTGGGAAACCAAATTGGAAAGCTCAACAGAGAGATGAGAATTTCAGAAGTGCTCACCAGGTACCGCAAGTGCTACAGGAAATTATTCTATGCAGAAGGTTCACACAGGATTTTTGCTTGAAAATTGTAAACTTTTCTGTTAGAGCCATGTTTTTCATGCAAAACACCCCATATTTGGAAACATAGTTTTCTGCAAAATTGTTGTTTTATGCAAAACAACTGATACATATTTCTGCAAATGGGAGGAGATTGCACAAAAATGTAGGGAATTGCAAAATCGTGCTTTGAGTGAAAAACACATTTTTTGTACCACCACCACCCAGTTCTAGGAATGCATGTTAGGGGGGTTGTGTAAATAGTGTTGGGATGATGTGAAAAATAGCAATTTACTGTAACTCCCCCCAAAAAACCTATGTATGTTTCTGGAAATGAAATTTTTCATGCAAAAAAAAAAAGTGTTGCAGAAAAACAAAATTGTCATGCCCAAAATACCCACTGTTTCCAAAAACACATAGGATTTGCATGCACAATTGCTGTTCTAAGCAGAAACTCCACAATTTTTCACTAAAAAGCATTTTCCAGAAAGGGTATTTTTTGCTCAGAAATGTTTTTCATGCAAAACTCAGCAATTTTCATGCAAAAAATCCCACTTGTATTTCAGGACTGAATAATTTTTGAAGCCCTTCAGAATGTACAAATGCATCCATCCCAAAGTTGGTATATTGTAAATGTGCTTGGCTACCATTTGGAAAGGGAAAAGTTGGCATTTTCCCATACTTATCTATATAGCTATGAAAACTGAGGACTTGCCACTCACAATTGTTTCTTAAAATGCAAAATAAAAATGCATGGGAGGGGGCTTTGCCCTCACCCCTCCCTTTAGGAGCCCATATGGCAAATTCTATTTCTATTCTCCAGCTTTAGATGTGTCAGTGACATCCTGTGTCTGCTGGTGTATTGCCAGCAAGCTAGGTTTGCTCAGAATACTTCCAGGAAGTAGGAGGGGAGATGACATCTACTTTACAGTGATATCACTATAAATACTACATGCCATTTGAAGAACACAGCCACTCAAAACCCACAGTCAAAAGCGCCAAGGGCAATTACTTAATCCCTTTGATCTTGCTTTAAACAGAACCAAGGAAGAAATGGATTTATTTTGATATTATATTTGCTTCTTAGTAATATTGTGCTTACAGGGAACACCATTAATATAGCCTCCTTATGTGTGCCTATTATTTAAAAATGGCCATGTGAGCATGTAAGCAGAACCATTGCAGTATATTTGCATCTCAATTTGCACTCAGACAAGATGACAAGAATCTGGAGAGGGGGAAAACAATCACCACGGTTGGCAAAGGAAACAGCTGAAGTACACATAAAACCCCAGGAAGGGTGAAAAGCTTGTCATGATTAAAATCTGCCACTCAGTACTGGTGTCAGTCTCATGGCCACTCTGTACCGACAGTCTGATCCAAAGCACACTAGAGTCCATGGAGCTCAGGTGTAAGTCCTAATTTTCATCTTCCCCCTTACTGCATTATTGCTATGAATGTATAGTGCTGTGTTCAGTACCTAGCATTTATGTATTTAATGCTAGATGAAGTCTGCTGCTGAGCTGACATGTGTTCACAGAGGCAGTTCTAACTAATGAACAGTGGAAGCTGACGATTTCCCTGTCAGTGGAATATAGCAATATCACTGTACCACTTTATAGTGCTAAACACTCTCTAAGCAGTTTACAACATGTTAGCTTATTGCCCCCAACAAGCTGGGTACTCATTTTACCAATTTTAGAAGGATGGAAGGCTGAGTCAACCTAGAATCCTGTAGAATTGACCTCACAACGTTGTGGCTGCAGTGCTGGCATTTAACAGCTGAGCCACCAGGGTGAATCCACTCCAGGTTTTAGTCCCTTTAATAGAACTAAAACACCACCACTGCAGATGAAGGTTAAAACAGAAACTGCAACCAAGCTGTGAAGGCTTCATATATCGTATTACAGTGAAGATAAAATGGTGACCCTTTTCCCTGTAGAGCAGAATTTTACTTCAATACTGGTGATGAAGCAGCGTTCACCTCTGCACCTGAGGACAGCATGCCAATTTACGGAATGACTGGCAGGTCACGTGGCACAAGCAGTTCTGTTCTCCAACACTTCATTACCCTTTCCCATCTCCTAGCATCTGCTGGCCTCAGGAGATAACTCCTTCACTCTTCCTCATGATAGTACTGACCCTGATAGAAGCTACCGTGTGATCCCCACATCCACAGGACCGATATCCACATATTCACTTACCTCCATCTGAAAAAATATAGTCTCTCTCTAGGCATTTTCTATGTCCTCCACCACAATTCTGTGGTATGCTTCCACTGGATGTTGGCCATAGAGCTGCACTGGAGGACCTAGAGATTCCTAGAAAGGTGTTCTCTCTAGGAATTTCTAGTCCCACAGCACAACTCTATGATATGCTTGGGTCAGAAGTCATTCATTTTAATAGGGTACACTATTATTCATGTTTCCTTGTATCCACAGTAAGCCTGGGAATGTATCCCTTACAGATATGAGGGTTGTACTATACTGTATATACAATGTACCATCAACTGTCTGGTTTTAGATTGCATCATCATATTGACATGGTAGTCAACTGAACATATACTTAGGAAGTATATTTTATCCTCTCCAAATGCCACCTACGTCAGTTCAAAGGACACTTAGTAGAAAGCAAAAGCATGAATATAGCTAAAAGCTGACTTGAGCAAAAACATGACATGGGTCAACATCACATTGTTAAGAAGCATCTGGCATCTGTGCATAGCAACAGTGTGTGCAAAGTTGTTAATCATCTTCAAAGTAGAGTTTGATGAATGGAGAATAAAATGTATTAAGTTCAAAGATGATGAGATCAAATTTTCAAAATTAAGTGCTGGGCTGATCACAGCAAAATAAATCCATCAAAGACAATTGGAAGACAGTTTGCATAAAACAGAAAAGCCAAGGCATCATTGTATAAGCAAGTAACTGTCCAGTGATAAGAACACATCTTGAAAAGAATCAAGGCATATAGCTGGTAAGTGGTGGGGGGGGAGGCCAAGGATCATTGTATATTTTTTCACCAGGATTTCTGTTTTTGAACTCAAGGCTGCCACACACATACCCAATAATGGCTCATGGCTAAGGAATCAGTAAACAAAGAAACAAGGGAAACGCACTGAATGCAATGAAAAATTGGTGGCAGAAGAAGCAGTACCTACTAAATCTGTTAAGCCATTAGGAGGGACTTTCTGACAGTAAGAGCTGTTTGGCAGTGGAACACACTCCCTCGGAGTGTGGTAGGATCTCCTTCCTTAGAGGTCTTTAAACAGAGGCTGGATGGCCCTCTGTCGGGGATGCTTTGACCGAGATTTCCTGTGTGGCAGGGGGTTGGACTGGATGGCCCTTGTGGTCTCTTCCAACTCTACAATTCTATGATTCTATGTGTTTGGAAAAAATAAACTATCCTTTCGCATAGATACTTGTCAACCTGATTCTTTATCAGGTTGCAAACTGTATTAGAGAATGTTACATCACCACAGGAAAGTTCAATCTGTTTACTATTCTCTCTCTCTCTCTTTCCCTCCCTCCCTCTCCCTCTCCCTCTCCCTCTCTCTCTCTCTCTCTCTCTCTCTCTCTCTCTCTCTATATATATATATATATATATATATATATCATAGGCATCAAACAGGGACAGGCCTTCTCTATTTACCTCTATTTGAGGTCCTCTCTATTTGCCAACCCATGCCAAATGGTGATACCAGGCCTGCACAAGAGCAAGCTGTGTATTTTTGGTTTGGGGTTTGGTTGGTTGGTTGGTTGGTTTGGTTTGTTCTTTGCAAACTGAGCAAAGAAGAGGGATGAGGTTGGAAAGGACTAACCTTTGCAAGAATAAAATGAATATGCTATGTTTAGCTAGGAGAGCCAGCATGGTGTAGTGGTTTGAACATCAGACTATGACCCTGGAGGCCAGGTTCGAATCCCCGCTCGGCCATGGAAACCCATTGTGTGACCTTGGGCAAGTCACACTCGTTCAGCCTGAGAGGAAGGCAACAGCAAACCCCCTCTGAAGAAATCTTGCCAAACCCCCACCCCCCAGTGGTAGGTTCCCTTTAGGGTTGGTAAGAAACAACTTGAAGGCACACAACAACGTTTAGCTGAAAAACAAGAATAAGGAGCTTGTGTTTTTGAAAGTCACAAAGATCACAATTCTCTATCGTGGTCTATGTTGTGTAACTTTACACATGTTTAACTATGTAGCAGAAACTCTCCTAGTGATTTGCGAAGATGTTTATCAGGGCACCGGCCAGAGTGTCCCAATGGGCCTTGGGTTTTACTAATGAACATGAGCCTTTCCTAGCCAGTGTCTCAATGCACATTAACACCCCACATGCATTAGTCCCGATGCACAACAGTCACTTCACTGGTTCCCCTACATAGTAACATCACGACAGCCCCTTGCTGGATATGAATGTTATGAAACTGCTTGATTCTATTTCCCTCAGATGTAAGTCCACTTATGTAGATGTGAGCCCCATACTGAATTCCAGCCTATATTCTTTAGTTGTTAACCACAACATCTGAACCACCCACTGAAATCAGAAATGTTTAGGTTGTATAATAAGCATTAGTTGATTGAAACATTATTCATTCCCAGATCAAAACATGGATTTTCCAATGGTCAGAAAACATCTTCAAGAAAAAGAATATATCAACAAGAATGTATGCAATTTTCTCCTAGAGTTTGAATGTGTCAATGTGGTGAGGAAGAATTATTCTGAGGTGAAAAACAGATGTTTTTCTGCACAGAAAAAAACTTTTTTTGCATTTAAAAAAAATCATGTATTTTTATCCACAGAATAATTCCCCTGCAACACTTTGGGATGTATGGAGGAATGTTTATTTTCTCACATAGTGGGGAGAAAACTATTGTAATTATTTATTCTCTCTTGCAAAGATGAAATAGTTGAGGATTTACATCTTGACAATACTAACCATCACTGTTAGTGAATATGGTTAGTGAATATGGTGAATGTGTTGGTATTAGCAATTATTTTTTAAGCTTATAATGCACTACAGGTTGAGAACCCTTTATCCAGAACTCCAAACTCCAAAATACTCCAAAATCCAAAATTGTCCACATGAGTGGCTAAGATAGTGACATCTTTGCTTTCTAATGGTTCGATGTACATACCCCCCCTTTTTTTGTTTCATGCATAAAATTATTGAAAATAGTGTGTATAAAATTACCTTCAGGCTATGTGTATAAGGTATATATGAAACATAAATGAATTTTGTGTCCCGTCCACAAGATATCTCATTTTGTATAGGCAAGTATTCCAAAATCAGAAAAAAACTGAAATATGGAACACTTCTGGTCCCAAGCATTTTAAGTAAGTGATACTCAACCTGTAGTATTAATCTTAGGACTTTTTCAGACGACAGTTTACAATGCTAGCAGCCTCGTCCCCGTTGTGAGGCTGCAGCGCTGCAGAGCGTCCCTTTCGGATGACGCTCTGCCCTGCTGTCCCTCTTGCGGTACTGTTGCGTAACCGCGGGGACGCAGCAGCGTTATATTTGGCATTTTTCTACTTGATCGTGAGTAGAAACTGTCGTCCGAAAAAGTCCTTAGTCAGAACATATTACTTGCTCTTTCAGAATCCATAAAAAGTTGATGGTAATGTTAAAATACAAAAAAAAAAAAAAGAAAAGAAAAGAAAAGACTATTACAAAAGGCCTATGTTACAGGTAATGTCATTATTTTGATTATGCTATTTCCAAGCTTTGGCACTGAGGCCATCATCAATTAAAGTGTTTAGAAAGAAACTGTTCGCTGGAAAAATGTTCCTGATGTGTGGATGCCCCCCCTTGCCTGAAAGCTTCCTCCTGGAACAGATAGTCAAAGTCTTTGGACTTTTTGGGATGAAGAAAAATAACGCAAGCAGCCTCTCCAGCTTGCGAGGCTGCTGCGTTGCAAAGCGCCCCTTTCGTATGACGCTCGCCCCTGCTGGTACTGTTGCGGTACCACAGGGAGAGGTGAGCGTCATATTTCATTGATTTTTACTCACGATCAACTTTCATGAGTAAAAATCAAGGAAATATGACACTCAGCTCTCCCTGCGGTACCGCAACAGTACCAGCAGGAGCGAGTGTCATACGAAAGGGGCGCTTTGCAGCGCAGCAGCCTCGCAAGCTGGAGAGGCTGCTTGCGTTATTTTTCTTCATCCGAAAAAGTCCTTTGACTGTTCCAGAATGTGCAGGAGAGACAGCAGTGTTGTAGTCAAGCTAAGAAACACATAAAAGGTCTCTTGTACAAGTGAAACTGAGCAAAACGTCTTATCACAAGTTGGTTAAATTTGACTGAGCATCAGGACAAGTTGCTGCAATCCAATGCACATTTACCTAGGAGTAAGCCCCACTGGGTACTGTAGGTACTCCCTTTTGAGTAAGTATGAATTGTTAAGTGCTTGAAATCTGGAGCACAGGCTACAAAATGGCCATGTCTGGTTCAAAGTAAGATTGAGTTAGGCATGCGGGGGGGGGGGAGAAGAGGGTTATTACAGTGACCATTGTCAAATGTTTAAATGTTTTTCAAAAAAAGAAGGAAGATTTTGGAAAATGGAATTATAATCATGCACAAAGACTACATATAACTGAATATACACATACAACATTCAGTGTAAAATGAAAAGTTGTTTGGGAAAAAGAAAAAAAAGTATATTCTAGCATTCATATTTTGTGTCATAAGTTCATATCCTTTACATCAGGGGATTGGATACTACCTTGGGTTCCAGGGATTCTCTGGCAACCCACCTATACGCTACCTATATATCTGTTAAAAAAATGGATCATCATAAGACAAGAACAAGCATTATTCATACACAAACTCATTTGATGAATATAGTTAATAATGCACAGTGCAATCTTCATCATGATACTAAGAAGTGAGCCAGTGTGGGACTCACTCTCACAGGATTGCAGTAGATTTATAGAATCATAGAATCATAGATCTGGAAGAGACCACAAGGGCCATCCAGTCCAACCCCCTGCCATGCAGGAATAAACAATCAAAGCATTCCCGACAGATGGCCATCCAGCCTCTGCTTAAAAACCTCCAAAGAAGGAGACTCCAGCACACCCCAAGGCAGTGTATTCCACTTCTGAACAGCTCTTACTGTCAGGAAGTTCTTCCTAAAGTTTAGGTAGAATCTCTTTTCTTGTAGTTTGAACCCATTGCTCCATGTCCTAGTCTCTGGAGTCACAGAATACAAGTTTGCTCCATCCTCAGTATGACATCCCTTCAAATATTTAAATGGATATCATGTCCCCTCTTAAACTTCTCTTCTCCATGCTAAACATACCCAGCTCCCTAAGTCACTTCTCATTAGGTATGGTTTCCAGACCTCCAACCATTTTGCTTGCCTTCCTCTGGACATGTTTCAGCTTGTCAATATCCTTCTTGAATTGTGGTGCCCAGAAATGGACACAGTATTCCAGATGAGGTATGATCAAAGCGGAATAGAGTGGCACTATTACGTCCCTTGATCTAACCCTATGCTCCTATTATAAATGAGACACCATTTCTTTACTATTCATTGGACCATTTTAAAGTGCCCCAGTTCACTTGCAACAGCTTCAGTAAGTTAAACACTCAGACTAACTGCACTTTAATAACATGGTGGAAGGGGGAAGTCCATTTGCATCTTTGAACAATTAACTTGCAAACAACAAATCAACTGATATTCAGGTGTGAGTATCTAATTCAACTAATCTGTATCAATTAAACAATGAATCTATTGTTACGTAATATTAAGAGGACTATTACAATTCTCTTAACAAATTGCTAGCTTTGCTGGTTTATCATACTGAGACAGAGAGCAAAAAGGTAATTCTAAAAATGGATATTATATGTACCAAAGAATCCACAATGTGATTTGATTACTCCTTGCTGGGCTAATAGTCCACAGTAGGAAAAAAATAAGTATCTTTTTAGAGGTTGGATGCATAAAACTGATTGAGACAGATGAAATTTAAACTGATTCCCCCCCCCCACTACTGATTTGGTAAAATGTATGTGAAAGAGTGACAATGAAACATTTTGGGGGGGGGGTAACGGCCTGTAGCCCCCCCCCACCTGCCCTAGTTCTACTTTTTATCCAGATGCATTTTGGCTCAGTGAACTGGGTCACATCTAATGGGTCACTAATTTTATTTGGGAAAGTGGGAAGAAAAGCATGCTGCATGATAATGTAATGTAATGTGAAGTTTGATGTGACTGGTGCAAGGCAGCTGGCTGATATCCTCCAGCACTTAAACCACTAGATTTATTTTTTTTTACATGAACATCATCAAAGCCACAAACAACCTAAATGTGAAAGTGTTTAACTTGCATCTGAAACAGTGGTTTTTAACCTTTTGGGGGGGATCCCAGACCTTTCTCAGAATCTGAGGAAAGCTGTGGGGTGCCTTTCCCAAACACATGAAAACATAGATTTTCCTTGGGTTTTTTCTGGGCTGTGAGGCCACGTTCTGGAAGAGATTACTTCTGACGTTTCGCCTGAAATGCAAGAAGGATTAGTGTCTATTTGGCTAATGGTTGGTTGATGGCCCTTTATCTGCTGGAAATCACCCTGTCCTTGGGTGGAATTCCTTTGTAAGTGTTGAGTTTTGATTCTATTGTTTTTCAAAACTGGAAACAAAACTGAAATTACAAAGGAATTCCACCCAGGGACAGGTTGATTTCCAGCACATAAAGGGCCATCAACCAATCATTAGCCAAACAGACACTAATCCTTCTTGCATTTTTACATGCAGAAACTAACCATTCAATTACACAAATTTACATATACTCCCCAACAGGGTTTCACAGTATATAAACTCCACACACACTCCTACCCAACCATTCTAAGAAGATGCTAGTCACAGATGCAGGCAAAACGTCAGAAATAAACTCTTCCGGAACACAGCCTCACAGCCCAGAAAAAAACCCAAGGAAAATCTATGGATGCCGGCTGTGAAAGCCTTTGATTTCACACAGAAACACTTTCACTCAAAATTTTATATAGTATTTCATTGCATCAGAAACTGATTTCCTCCACATGGTCTAATCTGGAATGAAAAAAAAATTAGAAGGAACACTTGAACAGAACCGTGACAGGAAACATTCAAACAGGATGGATTTCAAAGGTGGGGTGTGTGTGCCTAGTTCACAAACCTCCTGAAGCACAACCATGGACACCCAGTTTGGGAAATTCTTGAGCTAAAATATATTATTCTTGGTCTCTTGTTATGACTAATTGGCTTTCCCATTACCTCCCAATTTGACAGTCTGGGAAAAGCTACACTTCCACAAGAACTATGCCATTCAGTTCACTGCAGATTTAGCAAACACAAGCTAGCAGAGGGTAGCATATCCTCTAGAAGCCAGAGTGGTGTAGTGGTTTGAGCCTTGGACTAGGACTCTGAAGACCAGGGCTCAAATTTCTGCTTGACCTTGGGCAAGTCACACACTCTCAGCCTCCAGGGAAGGCAAAAGCAAACCTCCTCTAAGAAAACCCCATGATAGGGTTGCCGTAAGTCAGAAATGACATGAAGGCACACAACACACACACACAGCACATCTTTGAACTGTCCCAATTTGGCATGTACAGTATTCATCAATCCCATCTTTTTTGCTACTTCTAAAATATCCCAGTTTTCTCTCCCTGTCTTGCTCGCCCCCAGCACATAATTTTCAACTCCAGAAATTTCTGATGATAGATTGCATATTGGTATGTATAAGCACCAAGCAATATACAAAAAATAAATTGTATTATGATGTTTTATGTAGATACTATTATATAATTATATGTTGTCCTTTCAGTTTTTAATTTGACATTTCTATTTGTATTTGTTTTTATGTAGCCTCTGGAAAAGGCATCTGAAATTTATACATAGGTTGAAATACATTGGGCTTGTTAAAAAAAAAAATAAAAAAAATAAAAACCATCACTGAGCACGTGGAAACATATCTTTTGATGCCCCAAGTGCAACCATGCATGTGGTCAGCAGCAAGATCTTATGAACACAGGAAGAGCAGGGACCAGTTGCCAATGGGAAGAACACAAGCAGGACATGGGTGCTAAAGCACCCTTCCTTAGAATCATAGAATTGTAGAGTTCGAAGAGACCATGAGGGCCATCCAGTCCAACCCCCTGCCACGCAGGAAATCACAATCAAACCATCCCTGACAGATGGCCATCCAGCCTCTGTTTAAAGACCTCCAAGGAAGGAGACCCCACCACGCTCCAAGGGAGTGGGTTCCACTGCCAAACAGCTCTTACTGTCAAAAAGTTCCTCCTAATGTTGAGGTGGAACCTCTGTTCCTGGAGCTTGCATCCATTGCTCCGTGTTCTAGTCTCTGGAGCAGCAGAAAACAAGTTTGCTCCATCCTCAATGTGACACCCCTTCAAATACTTAAACAGGGCTATCATATCACCTCTTAACCGTCTTTTTTCCAGGCTAAACATAACCAGCTCCCTAAGTCTCTACTCATAAGGCATGGTTTCCAGACCTTTCACCATTTTAGTCGCCCTCCTCTGGACACGCTCCAATTTGTCAATATCCTTTTTTAATTGTGGTGCCCAGAACTGGACACAGTATTCCAGGTGAGGCCTGACCAAGGCAGAATAGAGCAGCACTGTTACTTCCCTTGATCTAGAGACTATACTTCTATTGATGCAGCCCAAAATCGCATTGGCCTTTTTAGCTGCTGCATCACACTGTTGACTCATGTTCAACTTGTGGTCTACTAGGACTCCTAAATCCCTTTTGCACGTACTCTCGTTCAGCCAGGTCTCCCCCATCCTATATCTATGCATTTCATTTTTCCTCCCCAAGTGCAGTACCTTACATTTCTCCATATTGAATTTCATTTTGTTAGCTTTGGCCCTGCTCTCCAGTCTATCCAAGTCATTCTGAATTTTAATCCTGCCCTCTAGGCTACTCCTCCTAATTTGGTGTCATCTACAAATTTGATAAGTATGCCCCTAATTCCCTCAGGTCATTGATAAAGATGTTGAATAGCACTGGGCCCAAGACAGAACCCTGTGGCACCCCACTGGTCACAGCTTTCCAAGAGGAAGAGGAGCCACTGCTGAGCACCCTTTGGGTTTGGCTGGTCAACCAATTACAGATCCATTTAATAGTTAACTTGTCTAGCTCACATTTTACAAGCTTGTTTGCAAGAATGTCATGGGGAACCTTGTCAAAGGCCTTAACTTGAATCAAGCTATGCAATATTCACAGCGTTCCCTTCATCTACCAAGCTGGTAATCTTTTCAAAAAAAGAGATCAGATTAGTCTGGCATGACTTGTTTCTCTCAAACCCATGTTGACTTTTTGTGATTATGGCATTGCCTTCTAAATGTTCACAGACTCTGTTTAATGATCTGCTCTAGAATCTTCCCTGGTATTGATGTCAGACTAACTGGACGATAATTGTTGGGATCCTCTTTTTTCACTTTTTGAAGAATCCTTCTCTTTATCCTCCCTAGAAACTGAATTAAAATTCAGTTCAGCCATGCTGGGAATGGACTCTGGCTTACCAGTAGCAGAACACATGTTTTCAGTGGAGATGGTGGTATGGAAACTGTGCCCTTGTACCTCCAGTTAAAACAATAAGCTGTAGGGGTGGGAGAATATGTGAGTTTTGCTTTCTCCTGAATTCACTTTAAAAAAAAAAAATCCTGAATGTGAAGAAATTTGAGTATTTTGGTAATTTTTTCAAAAATATATGGAAATTAAGCCTCTGATTTTCATGAGTTAAATTCAATGGGTACAGTTATCTGCAGCATGGAGACAACCATGTAGTACCTGTCTCCCACATAGGACATAAAGCTGAGGACCTTCTCAGAAAAAAAAAGTGGTTGAATAGATGAGTTTGACTATGCGAGGATGTGAACCCAAACTTTACCAAGTTAAATATGGAAAGTTCTGTGTCTCGATGGACAGTCTGTCCATTTCAGTTTCTCTCACATTAGAATTTCTTTAGCCTCAACTTCTTTTGTTCCCAGATATGATGAAAGGTGCAAACTTTGGTATATTCTTTCCAAAAATGAACTCAATCAAACTTCCCAACCATACCTATAGCCTTATCGCACAAGGCAAAGGAAGTGGTAGTAAAGGCCAAGTATAGCATGTCCTGCCTTGTCTTATCACATCACGTCAGCATGCTTCAGCTGTTCTTCCATTCCAGCCCTGTGGGAGACAGTGGTAAACAAGAGTCTTTTTACTAACTGGAAAAACCTGTCAGCAAAAAAACCCCTTGCCTTTACCACTATCTCCCATGGGACCAGAACAGGAGAACATCAGAAGCATGCCGATGTCATGTGATAAAGCAAGGCGGGACACACTACTCTCGGGCTTTACTTCTACTTCCCTTCCCTCGTACGATAAGACCCCACATTAGATAATGGGAAAACCCCTTCTGACACCCTAGGTAGGTAGATGAATTTAGACAATCTGACATTTTTATGCTGTTTTGTTTTTGTTAGCCATCTTGAGCATACTAATAGAAAGATGGGCTAAAGACATTTCACAGCTATATCAATAATCAAGTGTTGTATTAAGACATGAGGATGAAATGGCTTTAAAACTACTGCAGGGGCGTTGGGTAAGCTTGCTGTGGAAAATGTATCTCTTTCATCTACCAACAGATTGTTTGTTAATTCACAGAATGCATGTGCAGATGCTCCTCTTGGCTTGCCACCAAATTCTTGTACTCCATGTTCTGTTGGAAAGGGCTGGGATTTAACACGACTGACATTGAAAGAAAAGCAGTGATCAAAATCCTTCCCTCAGCCTTCATCTTCCAAAACTGACCAAGCCCTCTCCCAACTCTTTCTGGCACCTTAAAGATTAACAAAATGTATCACAGTAAATGTATGCATTTTTAAAGTGTTTGTGAGATTTTTTTTTTAAAAAAATAAATTCTGTGACAGTCTAACCCTCCAGAAGTTGTTTACAAAATGTGTAATTATGCTTGTTGGTGATGTACACTTCCCAAAAGAAAAGAAAAGTAGATATTGTCCAGCTATCCATAACATCTTATAGAAATACTAAAAGCTCATGCCAAATGAGTATGACCTTGCCTTAAGAAAACCCAAATTAAAAGTCACCCCAAGCCTTATTAAGAAGATTTTCCACTCAATTTTTACTTAATAAAACAGTCCACAGATTTGCCAACCACAGATTCCACCATTCCATGGTTTGAAAATATCCCCCCCACCCCGCAAAAAAGTACAAATAAAATCCAAGAAGCAAACCTTGATTTTGCCATTTTAAGACCCATTCACACAACACAGTTATAGCACTATGATTCCACTTTAAATGCCCTAGTTCCATCCTGTAGTAATCCTGGGATTTTTTAGGTTAGGGAAGAATATTTGGAATTCTCAGAGGGCTCAAGCACCTCTGACCAGGCCCAGGATTCCACAAAATGAAGCTATGGTACTTCAAGTGGACTCCTAATGCTATAATTGTGTAGTTTGAAAGAGCCTTTGGTTTTCATCTCTGAAATGTTGGGAAATATACTGAAAATCATATTTTGGCCTGTTTAAACTTGTGAACCCTAGTACTGGGGCATGAGGTTCACAGTACAGTGGGCCCTTGTTATCTGCTGGGGTTTGGTTCCAGGATCCCCTGTGGATATCAAAGTCTATGGATGCTCATCCCATTATACACAATGGCATAGTAAAAAGTTGTCCCTTATATACAAACTTTATCAGACTAGGCTATAATTGCATGATTCCAATATCATGAAACGTGAATGGGTTCCCACTATCACATGATGTCATAGTGTTCCCGTGGTTAATGTGTGCTCCAGCCACCAATAATATGCCCTTTTAATTGATGGGACAAGCCCTCAATAGCTCTCAGTGTCGCTATTTTCACTGTATTGAAAAGCGTGTGAAAAGACATACTGCTGTACTTGCAAGATTACAGTGTGAATGGATGGTCTTCTTTCCCCCCTCCCTGTTCCCAGTGAGAAAACTTCCAAGTGAGAATATGAAAATGATCTACAGGACACTCTTTTAATGAAATGTCCCATTTTGTTTACACGTTTTTAGGTTTCTTTAAGTGTTTATGTGTTGATTTAGTTTGCGAATTAAGGGGTTTTTGGTGTTTTTAACTGAAGTCATGTCTTCTCCCAAGAACTGCCAAAATCTTGCCCATGCTAAATCACAGAAGTAGAATTTCATTCTTAAAGTGCTAGTGGTTGCCATGCGATAGATAGTTCAGTGGCAGTAGTATCCTGCAATTAAGGCAACAGGCAATAATAAGTGTAATAATACCACTATGTTTCCGCTTTTCTCAATAGTGGAATTACAGAGTTTTTAGATGCTAGTCTGATAAAGTCTGAAGGCACATATACACACACAATATCTCACTAAATGTTCAACCTCTGTAAATGTCAGTTTCTTTTCCATGGCACTGTGCAGCCCTGGCACATACAGAAAATTAGCAAATAAAAATGATATATTTGGATAAAGGATAAAGCATTTTTTTTTAAAAAAAATCAGAACTAAAGAAGAAAAATCAAATCAGGGATTTTTCTTGAAAAAAAATTCAAATCAGGGCTATTGATCATATTTTAAGGAAATTAGGGGAGATTTGTGTATCCATGAGGTGTGGTGTAATTGAAAGAAGTTCTCCTTAACTGGCAGTTATGAGGGGCCAGTTCTCTTTAACTGGCCCCTCATAACTGGCAGGAATCTTCCCTTCCCTTGCATTTTACAAGGTGTGTTTATTCTGTTGCCAATGTCAAGAAGTGATTTGGAGCCACACAGCAAAGGGTATATGTTCCAAAACTAGGAGACACTGTAGTAGTTTGCTTTGTGTGTGCTCGCAAGGAAGGCCAAGACTCTTCCCCTTCCTCCTCTCTGTCCTGCTGAATTAACTGAGTGCAAACTACTTTTGCACTTTAAACTCTGCATGCAGGAGTAGACATAAGCTGAGAATGAAGAAGGAGGATGAGAAAGAAACAGAGACATTTTAAAAGCAGTTGAGAAAGTAGAAGAGCAGAGGAATATCCAAGGCCATTGCTACCAAAACTGGACAATTGGAAGGTATGTGTTCAGGGCTCTGTCATTCCCTTTTTCCTCAATTTTCAGTCACCCTCTCCGTGACATACGAGAAATCCCATTCTCTACCCCAGATCCACATTTGGAAATGAAAAGATAGGAGCTCAGAAAAGTTACTTGTTTATACGACAATTCTCCCACAGCTGGAGGTCCCAAAAAAAAACAACCTTTCAAAGCTTTGGGAAAGAGGGATAAGGGACAATGTAGCCCAAAGTGCAACACTGCTGAACTAGTAACTAAAGAACTCCCAGCTTTATTCCCCATGTTGGAACTGAGTAGCTGGCAGAGACCCCAAGCAGTTACTTCTTTTCCTGCAGTTTTTACCTGGGATATTTCGAGAAGAGGCTTTTATCATGCACTGGCCCTGACTCCTTAACAGAAGCTTAGGAAGGGGGAGACAGGAAGATCCAGGAAGACAATACTATCTTCCACAAGAACCCTTCCACACTACACAATTAAAGTGATATAATTCCACTTTAATTGCAATGGTCACATCATAAGGAATCCTGTGATTCATAGTTTGGGAAGGCACTAGAGGAACTCTCTGGCTGAGAATTCTAAATGCCCCTCTTCCTAAACCACAATCCCCAGGATTCCACAGGATACAGCCATGGCAGTTGAAGTGGCATCATAGTGCTTTAATTGGGTCCCATGTTGTGTTTTTCCACCACTTGCTCCATCTTCTTAACACACATGCAAACATTAAGAAGGGAAACAAGTAGTCATTTTACAAGATAGAGGCAACACACATAAAATGTTACATTCTGTCTTACAGTAAACCACTGAGACAAACTGAACTGATGTGACTGACATCATTTATTTATTTGTATGCATTTGAGTGATGGTAAATACATACAGCTTTGAATACTTATAATGAACAGCCACATCAGGGTGGACAAATCACAGCCTGGAAAACTTTCTTTTTGGGTCTGTCCACTGGCTGTGCTGGCTGGGAGATTCTTAGATTTGTAGTGTACAAAACTCACCGAATTTTTAAAGACAGATAACTGAAAGATAGAATGATGCTATTGCATAGTGGGCCCTGCCATGACAAGCAAATAAATAAAACAGTTAATTTCTCATAATGCATTTTAAAGTGCTTCAGTCTAACTCAATCATGTGTTAGTTCTGGTCCAGTGGGTTTTTTCTAATCAGCTGGAAAATATCGCCCCTGCAATTCTGTCAGTTTTGATGCTTAGGCACATCTGAGAGCCAGATTTTTAAATTTCTAGCCCACAGGCACAAGAGCCACAGGAGAAGTAACAGTGCTGGGACTGATATTCTCATTTGCTGTTGTTAACTGTCCTCAAGTCAACTTAGACTTATAGTGACTCTATGAGTCTTGCAGACTCAGGGCTGTGGCATCCTTGATTGAGTCTGTCCATCCGGAATGCAGTCTTCCTCTTTCCCTGCTTCCCTCCACCTTACCAAGCATTATTGTCTTTTCTAATGAATCACGTCTTCTCATGATATATCCAAAGTACATATCTTCAGTTTAGTCTTCTTGGCTTGATTTGCTCTAGGACCCATTTATTTGTCTTTCTAGCAGTTCATGGTATCCACAAAACTCTTTTCCAGCACCACATCTCAAATGAGTTTTCTTCCTATCAGCTTTCTTCATTGTCCAGCTTTCACAACCATACAGAGAAATGGGAAATATGATTGCATGAACCATCCTAACATTAGTATTTAGTGATATATCTTTATACTTCAAGATCTTGTCTAGTCCTTCATAGCCGCCCTTCCAAGTCTAGTCTTCTGATTTCTTGACTCCAGTCTCCACACTGATGAATGCTTGAGCCAAGGAATGGAAAAGTAAGACCTATTCAATGTCTTCATCATCTACTTTAAAGTTATGTAATTCATCTCCTCATACTGGCAACTAATATTCCTCCTTGCCCTGCAGTGACACTGAAACTTTACATAATTTTAAAAACAATCCAATATTACCAACCTTTTTCTATGAGAGTTGCTATGCTCTTAATTAGGCTGGAAAAGGATATATTTCCATTGTCTGACTGCCAAGCTCTCTCTCTCTCTCTCTCTCTCTCTCTCTCTCTCTCTCTCTCTCATATTTGGATAGACATATCTACTATAGTTTATAAGCATGGACTAGATTCTACACACATACAGAGGGGGGCAGGGGGGAGAGCATTTCATCTCCATACATTCACTCAGTGATTTCTAGCTCTAAAGAGCTTTCTTTGAAAAACAATATGAAACACCAGGGATTCCTGCCTTGCTTTTACTGCATGTAAATTAAATCCTATCAAAAGAGTGCTAAGAGAACTATTCCAACATCAATGTACTGATGCTAGATGCCAGGGGATTTTACAAGGTTAAAGATTAGGTTGTTTCCCTGTTGGTTCCAGGAAGTTTTGGTAGTACCGAATTTTAGATCAGTTTCTTTGCTGCACAGATCCAGGCTGCATAAGTAAAAACTTGTCCAATGACAGCCTTCCAGGCAGTTTATACTAGGCTATCCATTCAAATATTTGGGGGCACTACAGTAAGGATGACTGTACTTTTTAAAGATATATAAATTGTCACATGATCGCAGAGTTGGAGGGGAGGGGAGAGGTCTTCTAGTCCAACCCACATGCTCAATGCAGCATTTGCAATGCAGGCCCACCCCCTATGCTGTAGGATACCTCTTATCTTTAGGACATTTCTCCTAATATTCAACCAAAGTATTCTTTTTTTGCAATTTCCAACCCCTGGTCTGTTTTATTCCTGCCCTCTGGACCAACAGAGAATATGACTGCTCCATCTTCTGCACAACAACCTTTCATATATTTGAAGGTGGCTATCATGTTCCACCTTAGAGCCCATTCACACTGCAGAATTATAGTACTATTATTCCACTAACTGTCATAGTTCCATCCTACGGAATCCTGGGATTTATTGTTTGGTGAGGCACTAGAGCTCTCTGGCTGAGCATTATAAATGCCCCTCCCAAAACTGCAAGACCTGGGATTCCACAGGATGAAACTATGGCAGTTAAAGTTCTATCATTCTGTAGTATGAAAGGGTTCTTAGTCTTCTCTTCACCAGGATAAACAAGCCAAGATCTTTTAACCATTGCTTCCAGGATGTCGTAGACACCAGATCATTCCCTTCCTAGTCCCCCTCCTCTGGACATTGCTTGGCTTGTCAGTGCCCATCTTTACATGTATCTCTCAGAGCAGGACTCAGTATGCCAAATGTATCCTGACCAGAGCAGAAAATAGCAAAAGGATGCCTTTCCATATTTTGGCACTATGTCCCAAGATTATGGCCTGAATTCTGTTGGTGAGGTTAGGACTAGAGTAGGCTCACTGAAGCCATTGTTGACCAGTGAGTTGACACATAGGTAAATTCTTTTGATTCAATGGGTCTACAGGATTCAGGCTCATATTGGCTTTTTTAGCAACTGAAAACAATGTTGGCTCATCTTCATCTTATGATATAAACTGCAAGTATGACATTTGGAGGGATGGTAATTTATTGTACAGAGGAAGATTCAGCCATATTACATCCCACTAACAATACAGGGCAGTCCACCTCAGAGAGAACTTTACCATAGATGGACCATTAATTGAGGAAAAAGAATATCTCCAGCCTTCTTTTCACCGACCAGCACAGCCATGATTTTTACTTTAATCTCTTAAGAAAGTTGGACAAGAACCTGTTAAACTCATAGACTTGGCCTTTGTTTTCCGTAAGAAAGACCATTCACCTTCAACTCCATCTTTCAGGTTTTTATACCTCTTCCAAACAACAAATCTAGATTTAAGCTGAGGGTGAGGGAGGGAGAATTCAATCTCATCATCTCTTAATCTCTCTTCAGTGCAATGGATGCCCAATGTTACAGACCCCCACCCCACTGACATTTATTTATTTATTTTACACTGTATTGGCTTTACCCCCTCACCAAGCTCAACTTTGGTATGCCAATTTAAATCCTGCTTCCTTTGTATGGGCACTCAGAATTGATTGCCATGACAGGACAGAGAGACAAGATGCAAATCAAAATGTAGTCCTTCAGAGTTTCACTTCTCTGGGTTAGCTTTTATGCACCAGCCTTATTTACATACAGTACCTAAGGAATATAAATAAGCAAATCAATGGCATACAGCACAAAATGTTTAGTACTTTTGTAAGCTTTGTAAGCCACAAACTAAGACAAGGAATGTTTAAATCAATCAGACATTTTATTGGCACTTATAAGATTGGCTCAGAAGAAAAACACCAAATAACTCTTATGATTTGCCACCCAGTCTCAACAAAGACATCAACAAAGGACAAAGGACAAACTGTATCTTATCATCAGAAATATTTCACATTTAATCACTAGCACAACTTTTCAAAACACCCCTTTGGGTTCACTGGGTTCAGTGGAATTGGGTTCCAATAAAAAATGTATGAAGTGTCAGTGAGCAGAAAATAGCTATTAGGGAAGGATGCCATTCAAATTTGGATGTGTCTTGAAGCGAATTAGAATGATACTGACCGATTCAAGAGTTGTCCAGTCAAAGTGAAGATGCTGCATCGTATGTGTGTGTATATATAATGCTTTTAAAAATAGACTTCTATATTGATTGGAATTTGATCAGAAAGGCTACCAGATAGGAAATAAACAGAAACTATAGTACTATATTATCTTTAAGGCATCATACTTTCTCATCCTGGTCAGCCTCCAATACTGTATTATCTAGATTTCGCAGAAAACAACAAGCCTTCGGGCTTTTGCACTTGGATAACAGCAAAAGTGTGTAGATTGACTATTACAAGAGACACAATCTTTTCATCCCCAAGGGCTGTCTGCTTTTAGTGCCCAATTGGTGCTTGACTGTTCATAGATAAACATCTACACACACAGGTGCACACACAGACTCATATGTACACCTATGTATGCACTGCATATACATGTGCACACATCCAAACTATCGTCTTTCATTGCTGGAAGTGGAGAGACTCCCTTCCAGCCCCTCTACTGATGATCTTGATACAGCTCATTCTTTCTTGCTGTTAGCAGTAGCAGGAAAAGAGTGAATGGATGAAATGGGAAAGAAATCAGGATGGTGGTGTTGGATTCCAGCAAAGCTTGCAAAGTTCCTTTCGAAAATTTATTCATTCCAGTTCCTTTTTAGACTAATTTCTAAAGGAGCTTGTAGGCATGAACTATTATGGTGTCTCCTATATTACTGGTTGTTCCTTTTAATTAATTGGATGAACAAAAGCCATTAGGATTGATGAGAGAAGGGCAGAAAACTTGAAAAACTTTTCCATTCAAAATGCTTCTAAAATGCACAAAAATCCCTTTTAAAGACTCACTTTTTAAAAGTAACTAGAAACATTATGGTACCTGAATAAATAAACATTATTCTGACCTTTTACATTACTGTGGAAAGTTGCCTTCATTGATCCTTGCTATGTTAAAAAAAAGTACCTTCTGACAGGTAACTGTGTTGCTTTTAACTTCTTATGTATGGACTCAGGTGACAAGATTGCTTCTGTGTGCTGCACCTTAATGTCTAGGGGGACTTAGGATTCTGTATCATTGTTGTATTGGAGAAAGGGGAATGGGCATCTTGAAAACTATTGAACCAACCACACTGTTTTTTTATCAGAGGCTGTAATTACCCTCAATTTCTTAGCAAGAAGCCAAGCCCCTGCTCATTACTTTGAATCCTTTGTAGAAACTGCTGATGCTTTGACTAAAGGTCAGATAGCACATATTGACAATACCATCCAAATATCATTATTAGAAGACAAACCATCCTGTGCACTGGGCATGGGAGAATGACTCAGGTGAGTCTTTGGAAATGTATCTGGATCTCCTATACATTTTTAGCAATCAAGAATGATACAAGGGAAGCATAATAGGAATAGCCACATAATATATCTGCATTTTTTTCAAAGGGAAGGTTAGATTTTAAAAAATCAGTGGCTTAAATAAGGATATTTAAAATTTAAATGAGATTATTTTTAAAAAATAGTACATTTCTCACTCATTCAGTTTAGTCTTATTAGCAAACATGCTACACCAGTGCTTACAGTCTCATAAAAATGAATAAATGGCTTAGATTTTCCTTGTTTTTTTTCCGGGCTGTGACGCCGTGTTCTGGAATAGTTTCTTTCTGACGTTTCACCTGCATCTGTTGTTGGCATCTTCAGAGAATGGATGGGTAGGAGTGTGTCTGGGGTTTAAATGCTGTGAACCCCTGTTGGGGAATATATGTAAACTTGTGTAATTGAATGGTTAGTTTCTGGGTATAGAAATGCAAGGCTCGTTAGTGTCTGTTTGGCTGATGGTTGGTTGATGGGCCATTATCTGCTGGGAAGCCCATTTTCCACTATTTTTTTTTTACCAATGAAGAACTTTCATTAGTAAAAAATATCAGAAGGAAAATGGAAGCAGCACAGAGGGGACTAGGGGAGATCGGGAGAAGGAAGGGGGTGTGCGAAACGGAGTGCTGGCAGCAGAAAAGCCCCATTTCTCTCCCAATCTCTGTGGGGGTTATTTCCCCCATGTGAAAATCTCCTAGGACACAGAGCAATGGGTTCAAACTACTACAGGAAAAGAGATTCCATCTAAAGACTAGGAAGAACTTCTTGACAATAAGAGCTGTTCGGAAGTGGAATACACTGCCTTGGAGTATGGTGGAGTCTCCTTCTTTGGAGGTTTTTAAACAGAGGCTGGATGGCCGTCTGTCAGGCATTACAGTCGTCCCTTCACATTCGCGGGGGTTCCGTTCCACGGACCCCCGCGAATGTGAAAAATCCGCAAATAACGACTGCCCTACCCCTCCCCCACCATAGCGAACATGGGGCCTCCGGAGGCCCCATAGTTCCTTTGACCAGCCTCCCCACTCCCTTTCTAGGCCTTCCTGGGGCCTCCAGAGACCCCCCCGAGGCCCCGTGGATGCCTCCCCAGCCCTCCCCCTCCCTCCCCAGGCATTCATGGGGCCTCCGAAGCGTCTCCGGAGGCCCCGCGGAGGCCTTTCCCAGCCTTCCCCCGGGCCTTTGTGGGGCCTCCGGAGCGTCTCCGGAGGCCCCGCGGAGGCCTCTCCCAGCCTTCCCCCGGGCCTTCGCGGGGCCTCCGGAGTGTCTCTGGAGGCCCCGCGGAGGCCTTTCCTGGCCCTACCCCCTCCCTCCCCGGGCCTTTGTGGGGCCTCCGGAGCGTCTCCGGAGGCCCCATGGAGGTTTCTCCGGCCCTCCCCCCTCCCTCCCCGGGCCTTCGTGGGGCCTCCGGAGCGTCTCCGGAGGCCCCATGGAGGCCACCCCAGCCCTCCCCGAGGCCTTCATGGGGCCTCCGGAGCATCTCCGGAGGCCCCGCGGAGGCCTCTCCCAGCCCTCCCCGGGCTTTCGTGGGGCCTAGCAAGGCCCCGCGGAGGCCTCTCCCGGCCCTCCCCCTCCCTCCCCGGGCCTTCATGGGGCCTCCGGAGCATCTCCGGAGGCCCCATGGAGGCCTACCCAGCCCTCCCCCAGGCCTTCATGGGGCCTCCGGAGCATCTCCGGAGGCCCCATGGAGGCCTCCCCGGTCCTCCCCGCTCCCTCCCAGGCCTTCATGGGGCCTCCGGAGCATCTCCGGAGGCCCCATGTTCGCCTCCCCAGCTCTTCCCACCCCCTCCCCGGGCCTTCATGGGGCCTCCGGAGCGTCTCCGGGGGCCCCCGCGGAGGCCTCCCCAGCCCTCCCCCGTCCCTTCCAAGGCCTTTGCGGGGCCTCCGGAGGGTCTCCGAAGGCCCTGTGGAGGTCTCCCCGGCCCTCCCCGCTCCCTCCCAGGGCTTTCACGGGGACTTCGGAGGCCCCATGTCGCAGTTTTGGGGGGGCCCGGGGGGGCCCTCCCAAAACCGCGAATAATCAAAACCGCGAATGTCAGATTCGCGAATGTGGAGGGGCGACTGTATATGATTGTGTATTCCTACATGGCAGGGGGTTGGATTGGATGGCCCTTGTGGTCTCTTCCATCTCTATGATTCTATGATTCTTGGAAGTTTGAACTTTCTCTGACTAAGGTGACATGTGCAAAGGCAGAGGCTGCATATGAATGGGATTTGTTGTTGTCCTGAGCTTATGTGATTCTAGAGCTCGGCAAAAGAAGTAGGACCAAAACAATATAGAAAAGGATAGATGGTGGCATAGAAGAAATGAGCAGTGGAGAGGACTAGACAGAGAAAAAGGAACACGCCATAGTACTGATACAACTTCCAGTTCCTATAGTCCTCAACATCTTTTTTTGCCAGAGAAGAAATGTCTTGGTTTCTGGGCATCATAGAGATGCTCCCTGGGAATGTTCTGAAGAAATCCCCTCCCAGGCAAAAAAAAAAGGGGGGGGGAAAGCTATGAAGGTGCAAATGGTGCAAGCAGAAGATGCAAGAATGAAGAAATAGCACAATGAAGTCTGCTTATTTAGAGAAAATGAGGAGGATGGAATCATAGAATCATAGAATCATAGAATTGCAGAGTTGGAAGAGACCACGAGGGCCATCCAGTCCAACCCCCCTGCCACGCAGGAAATCTTGATCAAAGCATCCCCGACAGATGGCAATCCAGCCTCTGTTTAAAGACCTCCAAGGAAGGAGACCCCACCACGCTCCGAGGGAGTATGTTCCACTGCCGAACAGCTCTTACTGTCAAAAAGTTCCTCCTCATGTTGAGGTGGAATCTCTGTTCCTGGAGCTTGCACCCATTGCTCCATGTTCCAGTCTCTGGAGCAGCAGAAAACAAGCCTGCTCCATTGTCAGCGTGACATCCCTTCAAATACTTAAACAGGGCTATCATATCGCCTCTTAACCGTCTTTTTTCCAGGCTAAACATACCCAGCTCCCTAAGTCTCTCCTCATAAGGCATGGTTTCCAGACCTTTCACCATTTTAGTTGCCCTTCTCTGGACACGCTCCAATTTGTCAATATCCTTTTTTAATTGTGGTGCCCAGAACTGGACACAGTATTCTAAGTGAGGTCTGACCAAGGCAGAATAGAGTGGCACTATTACTTCCCTTGATCTAGACACTATACTTCTATTGATACAGCCCAAAATCACATTGGTCTTTTTAGCTGCCGCATCACACTGTTAGCTCATGTTCAACTTGTGGTCTACTAGAACTCCTAGATCCCTTTCACACGTAGTCTCATTCAGCCAGGTCTCTCCCATCCTATATTTATGCATTTCATTTTTCCGCCCTAAATGCAGTACTTTACATTTCTCCATATTGAATTTCATTTTGTTAGCTTTGGCCCAGCTCTCTAGTCTATCCAGGTCATTCTGAATTTTGATCCTGTCCTCTAGGGTATGGAGATGGAGAGGTGTTTGAAGTACAGTGAAGACAAGCTAGATTTTATATTGAACCAGTGATTTTGCAAGGCATTATCCAAATGCATCATATTTCAGGATCTGCTATGGCTTTTATTATTAGTGTTATTCAATATGTAAACTCCCAAGCTGTTTGCTTTGCTGGATGTTAATACGATGACCCAAACCTTAGCTCCTTATGGCTTCTTTAATTAGTTAACTAGGTACAGAATCTATATCACAAGTTTACAGAACAAAAAGATGGAATTAAATTTCCACTAGGTGTAAGTTTCTTATTTTATACAGTATTTAAAAATATGTCCTTCCTTTTGGAATATCATGGCAAACTTTACTGACGATACCATAGGCCTATGATTTCTTGTACTTCTGCAGACTTCAGCTTCCCTAGGGTACTTGTTACTATACTTGTGTTACCCTAAGAGGTGAGGGGTGTGACATTGGAGTCCCTCCAGCAATGCCAGTGTCTCCTTGAAAGTTGGGCAACAAGGTATGCAGAAAACCTACACAGAGAGACAGATACCTACACAAGAACTCCAATCATCATCCTGGACAAAAAAGAAGCACAGTAAAAACATTGGTAGACTGTGCAAAAAGGATCTGCAAACTCTACTACCTGGATGATGAACTGAAGCACATAAACTGGGCTCTACAGGCTAATGGTTACTCCAGATCAGATATCACAAGAGTAGCCAGACCCAGAAAACACCACAGGAATAAAGAAAAACAGCCACCCAAAGGGAAGGTATTTTTACTATACATCAAAGGAGTCACAGACAGAATAGGGAAACTGATGAGAAAACACAATCTCCAAACAATCTACAGACCAACCAGGAAAATCCAAGAAATGCTATGCTCACCGAAGGACAAAAGAGACCCTCTCACAGCTGCAGGAGTTTACCGCATATCATGCAGCTGTGCACAAGTTTACATAGGGACCACAAAACGCAGTGTGCAAACACCAATCAAGGAACATAAGAGACACTGCAGACTGGGCCAGCCAGAAAAATCAGCAGTAGCAGAACATGTTATAAACCAACCCGGACACAAAATGCTATTTAAAAACACCAGAATTCCAGACTAGGCCAACAACTATCATGTCAGAATGCACAGAGAAGCTATTAAAACCACAAACACCTTGACAACTTCAACAGGAAAGAAGAAACCCTTAAAGTAAACAAAGTTTGGCTACCAGTCATGAAAAACACCAAAATAAAACTCAACACATGCAAATGAACTTCACCCAGGGACAGGGTGATTTCCAGCAGAGAATGGACCATTAGCCAAACAGACACTAATCCTCCTTTCATATCTCCCCCCAGGAACTAGCCATTCAAATACAAAAATTTACATATCCTCTCCAACAGGGACTCACAGTATATAAACCCCACACACCCCTACGCCACCATTCTCTGCAGATGCCAGCCAAGCATGCCAGTGATGTTTCACACAGATGCAGGTGAAACATCCGGATTAAACTCTTCCAGGCCATGGCCTCACAGCCTGGGAGAGGGGGGAAACCTAAAGAAAACCCAAGAATGATGATTATTTAAAATTTTGTTTCTTTATTTCAGGGTCCTAGTATAAGAGACTGCCTATCTCCAACAGAGTCATTATCTGTCAGTACTTTTAGGGACATCACTAGATACCGTGCATAACAAGGAACATTAATAGTGCACTAGTAATATTGAGGGGGACTGTGCTGGTTTATGCTTTGACAGGTAGAATGATGTACAGTTGTCCCTTCACATTCACGGGGATTAGGTTCCATAGACCCCCGCAAATGTGAAAATTCCGCGAATAATGACAGCCTCCCCCTGGCCCTCCCCAAGCAACCACGAGGCCTCCAGAGGCCTCGTGGTCGCTCTTCCCGGCCTCCCCCTGCCCTCCCCAAGTGACCCCGAGGCCTCCGGAGGCCCCGTTGTTGCTCCCCTCGCCTCCCTCCCGAAAGTGGCGACGGGGCCTGAGAGGCCCCATCGTCACTTTCCCTGGTATCCCCTCACAGCAAACCGCGAATATGCGGAACCGCAAGTGTGGAGTCCGTGAATGTGGAGGGAGGACTGTATACAATGATTCAATGACACTATATGTGCTTGTATGACAACAAAAGATGGATTGCATGTCTTTCAGACATAGTAGATACAGCAAGTGTCAAAAGACGTGGAAATGAATGCTGGAATAAGTTGTGAACAAAAATTAAGTGCCCCATGCACAGTTTTGTCGTAGATAATGCTGCAAATATGGCAAAGATGAGAAAACACTTAGAAGAAATGGAAGGAAGTTGCCTGATAACATATGGCAACTTTTAGCCAAAGACTTTGGCCGTCTTTTAGCCAAAGACTTAAATGCTTCTCCTTCCAGAAATAGTTGTAAAATACTTTCTATAATGATAATTTTGCTTCAGGATCACCAAGCAAATTCATTCTTATTCAAGAGATTTGATGGAATTCTGTGGTTGATAATTTTGAACAATTTAGTAAGAACTGGTCTTTTCTCATAAAACTTTGTGAAGAATTTGTGGAACACACTCCCTCGGAGCGTGGTGGGGTCTCCTTCCTTGGAGATCTTTAAACAGAGGCTGGATGGCCATCTGTCGGGGATGCTTTAATCAAGATTTCCTGTGTGGCAGGGGGGTTGGACTGGATGGCCCGCGTGGTCTCTTCCAACTCTGCAATTCTATGATTCTATGATTCTATGATTCTATGAATACTGAGATAAAATAGGTAGGGCTATCTCTTCCAGAGTAGGTAACATAGGATTATAGAAGAATGTATAGGATACACTTGTATTCATTGCTTTAAAAAAATTCAGAGAAATTGGTGCAACTAAGACACCCTGAAGAAATGCCTATCCTGAAAGTTAAACTACAGACAATAAAGTACCAGGTGTCTCAAGCATTAACCCCAGTTCATTCTTTTTTACAAAAACCTGTGTAACTCAAATATAGAGGTACATGCTTAATTTCTGAGGAAGCTGCTGCTCCCATCCTATAGGCATCCAAAGGCTACTCCACAGTTATGCCAGTCATAATACATTTCAAAGCTGAAGGGAAATGGCTTACACAGCACATGTTTACAGATGACATTTTGAACAAAGTCACTTCCATGAACTGGTGGGAATCGTTAGCCAGGCACTTTGAACCAGAGTTCCTTCAGTTGGTAAGCCAAGTTTTTTCACAGCAGTAGCTTCTTCTGCAGGTACAGAGAGAATATTTTTATCTATTTGGTAGTATTAGTTCAAAGCTAAGAGTTGAAAAAGCAGGAAAGCTTGTATTTCTGTTTCAATCTATGAATAAAAATGACAGTGGGAGTGAGGAAGATGCAATCTAGTTGTAGATGTTTTAAAGGCAAAGCCTGTTCAGCGTTATGATGACATGTCAGTCAAAAATTAATAAAATTTGGAAGTTACAAGAAGATTGTAAGGAGAGCCAACAGGCAGCAACCTTGAAGACACTTAGAACTGCAATGTTAATAAATTTATATAATTTTTATGTAACATTTCAGATTTGGCTGAATAATATAAGTACTATTGCATTTGTCATTTAGTTCTTATCCTTCTTAATGTACAGCTGCTGCATCTGTACATTAATACAGGCAATGTTATGGACTACTGCCTAAATTAATTTTAAAATCAAGTTATTTAAACAATTGCACAAAGTAATTGTAAAATGCTAGGTCAAGATGTAAATTAACATGGCTTGCCAACCTGGTCTGCTCTTTCTTTTTTTAAGTGAAGTGTAAATGACAAACTGGATTTAAAGAAAAGGTTTCTCTGGGAGATGTCAGTCCACTCTGGCAAGTGGTATCGTCATATTGGTTCATACTTTCATTTGCATCAAGAATGTTCACAAATGTCGGCCCTTTGCAAGACCATTGCTAATTATTCTCAGGAATTCCTCCACGTTAGATTCTCTACTCCGAAGTCTATGCTACTTCATCATTTTCAACATAATGAACTTGGATTTCTACATAAAGCCTTTCTTAAGCAATAGCATACACTGACAGGAGAGACAGATAGAGCATCACACTACACTGTTATAGTGTTACTACTTTATTTGCTGTTACTACTTTATTTGCTGTGGCTGCCTCCTGTGGAATCCAGGGATTTGCAGTTTAGGGAGGGGCATTTACAACTCTCAGTCAGAGAGCTCTTAGGCATCACTAAACTACAAACCCCAGAATTCCACAGGAGGAACCCAGAGCAGTTAAAGTGGAATAGTAACACTATAACAGTGTACAGTAGTGTGAAAATCTCAGAGATAGACAGAGACAGAGACTTATAGTTGAAAGTCTCCAAAGCAACCAACTAAATAGCAGTGGACTGGTAACAGTGTGGAAAACTGTTTATCTACAAATGTACGAGCAAGGAAACCAGGGGTTTTTTTGGGGGGGGGGTAAAGGGGGAAAAGGCATTATTTCCAGTTCTTTTTTAAAAATAGGGGGGAGGGTAACAGGAGACTAAAGATGACCCCACAGCCATTTTGGTCCCTAAGAAAGAAATTGCAAAATCATAGAATCATAGAGTTGGAAGAGACCTCAAGGGTCATCCAGTCCAACCCCCTGCCATGCAGGAATACACAATCAATCATTCCTGACAGATAATCACAGATCATGCCATGTAGAATTGTTATATCCCTCAAATACAAAAGGGCAGTTCTAAGAGTCTTTGGGCCTTTTAAAAAAACAAAATGTATTTGCAAATTTCAGTAGAGGTAGCAGTCAGCTTGACCCAAGAACCTGGTCTAAAGTCAACAGAGCTAATAGCAAAATAAGTGGGATTGTGCACTCCCTGGTTCTATGTTTTGGAAACATTTTGGACTACATCTCCCATAATCCTGATCCACTGATCAGGGGTTATGGGAATTGTAGCCTAAGGTAAAGCTCTTTTTCAATGCCATTGTAGTAAAAAGGGAAAGAGGGAAGAAGGAGGCAGCTGGCTGATGTGTCTGGTAGCATCTGTATCTGGCAAAGTAGCTCGTAGGGTGTTGGAGTTGGGCCAAGGTGCCCGATCAATGTCTGACTGGTGCAGAAGCCAGGAGCAACTTGTACCAGGAGATGTGGGATACCTTCTTCATGAGCAAGAATATTAGAACAGCTTGTGCTAGTGTTGTGCACAATAAGATCCTGTCCTAAAACCAATGGAGAACACCGGGTTGTCTATCCCTATCAAACTGCCCTCCATTCACAGAGGCTCATGTTACACATCTGCTCAGAGTCCCAGTCCAAACTAAATCGAGACTGAGAAACACAAGAAGCCTGCCTCAGATACCATCTCACATTCAATCCCTCATTCTTGCTGCATCTTCCTCCTTCAACAGGTACCCTATGGAATATACTAGAATATGTCTGGATTTGCAATTGGCTGCTCACAGCTCTGGTCTGGTCATAACAGCTCCTCCTTCCTGTTCTGCCAAGGAAAGGAACCCACTATAGTTCCAGTGCTGGGAATGCATTGTCTGTGTTTGTATAGTGTTACCCAAATTGCTGAGATCGGTGGATCTTCCATGCATGTCCGAATCTTGATTTGGGGAATTTAATTAGCTCAAATTGGCATGTGACAGGTCAGGCAACTGTGGGAATCACCTGTTTATACCAGTACTCACTGAATGGACTCAAGCCCGGAAGTAAAATGAACTAAAATGGCTTTTATTAGAAAATGGTCTTAACAGAATTCACACCAACACTCAGGTGTCAAACACTCACACAAGGCTATCGAAGACAGTAGGGAAGTGCTTGGATAGAGGAATAGACTGAGGGGATGTTATACTATACCAATCTGAAGAGCAGAGAATTCTCAAGAGTTATGTTCAGAGGGTCAGGCAGCAACAAGCATGGGGGGGGTGTAGGAAGGGCAATTTGTGACTCAGAGCTTGTCTATATGGTGAAAATAATGTCATGTGAAAGCATGCACTGGGAACCTCTTCAAAAGGTCCAGGCAGCAATAAATGGTAGCAGAGTAAATGTTCCTTCAGGCATAATAAAGGCGCAGACACAGGCTTGTATCTAAAACCTTCTTGTTCTTTACATGAACATAATAAAGACTATTTACAGTATATTACAGCATCCACTGAAGAAAAAAACATCTTCACCCTTCAAGATTCAAAACAGAACCTCTCATTTCAACTTCATAAGACAAACTAAACTACCCAGCTCTGCAGAGTTCTTAGCACCTCCTCCCAGTGAGCTCTGCACCAACTCAGAGCTCATCAATATAGATACATTTGCAAACTGCCAGCTAGCTCTGCAGATGGTTTTCTACATCACAGCTTCTTCACAGAATAAATCTAACTACTGCATGTCCCAGTATCCTGACAAATAATCCAAATGGGATGCAAATGGAAGGTGATCAATTCTTACAGACATCTGCATAATGTCATTAGGAAGAGGGGCAGCCAAATCCACCACAAAGTCTATGTGAGTAGCATCTGGGGCTTCATCCGGAATTTTTAAAAAGCTCTGTTCGACATGCAAATGTGCGATCATTCGAACACTTGCATTCGTGCAGATACAAACAAGCAGCATAATCTGATTGGCTAGATGAGCATGGGGGCGGGGTTACCAAACAGGGAAAGCACCTGATGCCACCATGTTGGATTTTGGGGTAAGCAGGGGTCCTGTAAGTCAATAAAACAGCAATCTTATACTCTCTTTTTTTCCCCTTTCTTTTTTAAAAAATGCAAAATATCACATCTGTGCACAATGGGAAACTGTTTTTTTTTTTTTAATGCCAGCGTTAGATTTAAAATCGTGAGTCAATCACTCACAGCTGCCATATTGGCTAGGGGTCACACAGAATTTAGGGGGGGGCTATTCTGAACGTGAAGACATGTTGCAACATTGAGAATGCCTGCTTTTTCAGACGTGTTCATATTCCCAACCCCTCCTATAGATGAGCTCTCAGACTGAATTGGAGGTGATAGGAAAGGTATCTATCCATGATAATGAACCGACGGGGGAGGTAGGAAGGAAGGTTGGTGTCACAGACTACGGTGGAGATGGGAGGGAAATTATCTGTGCATACTGAGGTGGCGTTTTAGGGTGATATTTACAATTAATATTTCCCCTGAAGTGGTTATTTGAGAGGAAGACAATGTTTGCCAGAGATTCCCAGAGTTAAAAAATGGATTCCCAGATGTGTTAATGATCACTGAAGGAAGGAATATTTTAAAACTGATGAGTGACAGGCAACCTTCTATTGTTTTGGAGATCTGGGAGAGGAAAACCAGTATCTTGCAAGGCAAATCCAACTACCTTTCAAGTTGTTCGCTTCCAGAGGTGTCCAGGAAGAATTAACCTCTGTCACCTGAACTTTAACAGTCTTCCAGGGCTTCTGCATAATCCTTACCTGGGGGTGTGACCTTCTGAGGAATTTAGGAGGACCTTCCTTAGGTTGTACATGCCTTAAGCATGACTCCAGCCTTGGTGTTTGTAGAGTCCCAGTCTATTGCCAACCAGTCTATTGCAAACCAGATTATAGAATGTAGCCAATTATGAGTTTATTAAAAAGATGGGGTCTGTCATGGCATGTTACAATAGCTACAGAAATTTGGTGGGAATGGGATACTACAGTAGCACCCCCATATCTGCTGATTCGCCAACCACTGATTCAAATATCTGTGGTTGGCGGTGGCAGGGGGAAGGGAAGGAGGAATCTTGCCTCCCCCTCCCTTCCTCTGGGAGACCTGTATTCATGGTGGGGGGGGAGATGCAAGGGGAAGGGAGAGGAGGAGGGATGTCATTTCCCTCCCCCTTCCCCCAGGAGGGCTACATTCAAGGGGGGTGATGGTGGGGGTGAAGAGGGACGGGAGGGGGAGGAGGGATCCCACCTTCCCTCTCCCTTCCCTCAGGAGAGCTCCATTCGCAGTTGGGGGGTGATGGTGGGGGTGAAGGGAGGGGGAGGAGGGATCTTGCCTCCCCCCTTCTCCTGGGAGGGCTCCTGAGGTGGTGGTGGGGTGTGGGTAGCATTCACTATTATCCTCGGATTTCACTATCCACGGGGTGGTGGTGGTGGTAGAACCAATCCCCCACGGATACGGAGGTGATACTGTATTTCATCTGCGAAGAATAAATTATGAAACAACTTTCCATTATGACTAAAGCCTTTCCATTTCCTTAAACCAAAACAATGGAAAATAAACAGTATGAGCGGGGTACACAATCATTTCAATCAAACTAAACTGACTTTTTCAATTATCTGAAGTTCATTTTTTATTCCTAATTAATCCCTGTAGAAACAGAACAGAACACTCTAATTCAAGGTAACAGAGTGACTTGTGAACTGATGGGATTCAGACCCTACATCCCCAGTGGACTGCTTCATGGTGTGAGAAGGCCATTGGGACTCAGTAGCAGCTGTGGTTGCGATATGACACAGTAAACTGACTGTCCTTCCATACCATAGAACCCTAGAGGACTATGGGGCAGAGCAACTCTTTCTCTTCCACTGCTAAAGAAAGTGACAAGAAGGGTGATATAGGCAGGTTTTAGGGTTGTTATTTCTTCTTCTGGTGATTTTGAGAGCACAGGTGGTAGTGGTGGCTGATTTGGTGATGGAAGTGGATGGACATGAAGATCTCCAAAAGAGATTCAGAGGCTTCATAAGGCCTCCAGGCTGATTGTTGCTAACCCCTGTCCCAAGTATAGATTGCAACATTGCTGCTACTCGCAGTGTGTGCTTGTGAGCAAATACATTCAACTCTTGGTGTGAAAGGTCCACATGAGACTGTAGGCAGTACCAGTTATGTGTGTAAACATTTGAATTTTAAGTTGCTTTCCTCCTCATCTCCATCTAGCAAACATAATATTGATTAATACAGTTGGGCCCCCATGTCTGCAAGGGTTCAGTTCCCGGACTTACTGCAGATACCCAAAACAGCGAATAACAGCGAACCCTATTAAAATACTGAACTACTAGTAAAAAATACCATAGAGTTGTGTTAGAGGACTTAGAAGCTATCTAGAGAGGATGCCTATAGTATGTGTCCCTGTTTTTTGTCTTGCAGATAAGTGAAACCATGGATATTGGTTTCATGGATATGGGGGTCCGACTGTATTTGTCTTAAAAGAATGTGTATAGAAGTTGCAAAACAAACAAACAAAAAAACCCTAAATAAATACTTTTACCTTATATATCCCACAACTCAGATTAGTAAGGGGAAGTGAATGCAGTCTTCATCTGGAGCTGGAAAATATTTGATAGCAATAGTTTGGTGTCACATAGTGGAGCTGTTCTGTTAGGTGGAGTGAAACACTTGTCTCAGATGTTGCAAGGTAGCAGCAATGTGTTGGGGGGAAGAAGCTGTATATAGTGGCCCTCCATACCCACGGATTCTGCATCCACAGATTCAACCAACCATTGTTTGAAAATATTTTTGAAAACAAATCCAAAAAGCAAACACGATTTTACTATGCCATTGTATATAATGGGACTTGAGCACCCACAGATTTTGGTATGCAGTCTGCCATGTGTTCCCAATGATAGCTTGCTGCTTACAATGCTACAGGAGTGCTGTCCTACCATCAGTACTGAAGAAAGATTTATTCACCATCCAGGCTCTGTGTACTGAATACCAATGGAAAGCAATCTTGCTCTTGCTTGGTCCAGTCTTGCCTATTTGTCTGCTGTTTTTTTTTTGTTTGTTTTTTTACCTTCAACCAATAGTGACTAGTGGCTTCCTTATCAGTGGAGCTGTGGATCAATCTGTAAAGGCTGTATCCTAAAGATAGGTTCAACATCTTGGATTGCTCTTTTAAAATTCAGACTAAAACTCAGAATGGATATGAGCCACCAAGCTGCCACTGCCTTAATGCTGGAAAATATTGCAACTGAATAAGAATCCCTGCAGCATATTCACCATTTCAATTTTATATAATGAAACTGTGAATTATTCACACACTGATGAGAGAATTGTGGCAATGAAAATTACCTCACCAGGGACAAAACTGTCTCAGGAAGTGAACAAAAATGAATCTTAACACATCCACTTGTAAGAAACAGCCAGAGACCATTTTGTGCTCTTTCTCAGATCTGATTAAAATGGCTATGTTTTATGGCTGTATGCTGTCTATGACACATTCAGTTTGACGACATTAAACTGCAAAGATTTTCAATGACATGTAAGACGGACACCAACAATATGGTCAGCAAAAAGCTGAGAATTCATGTATGAAAAGGGACATGAATCAAAGTTTGCTTCAGCTGCACTGATAATTCCACCATGGTATTTATATATCAATGGATGTAGGTGCATTTAAACACTTTCTCCATAATTGTAGCATGGTCTCCTATCTTATCAAAACACTTGCCAAGATCCTATCTTGTTAGATATAACTATGATGATGGAGGTCAGTTATGATAGTTGCAGTACACCTGACAATGTCACACAACCACCACCACCACCAAGAAACACCCTATCACCCTGGCAGCACCATAACCAAAGGTCTTCCAACATACTGCAGATCAGGGCACTGGAAAACAACGTCTGCAATGCACTCCCAGTCATGGGATATGTTAAGAACAAGCAGCTGGAGAGTACCCTTGAGTTTCTGTGCAATTGCTTGTCTCACTACAGACACTACAGAAGAACACTATAAGAACACTACAGATGTCATATCCCAGCACCATGATCTGGAGTGCCTTGAAAACCCTTTAGCTGGAGTATTGCCTAGCTGAAATGGTGGGCTTTGGCACTGCAATGATGAACATGAACCACTAGCAGTTACAAGATCATAAGTCTAGCTGACCGCCTCATAACTACTAAACAGTATGCTAGTCACCAATTAACATTAATACCACACAGTTTCACTGTCCATATTATTCCTATGGCAATTCTTAGATGTGTACCTTGATTCTGCTCTAAGAATATATTACAACAGATATTTTATGCATGACTACTTAAACAAGAAAATGAATAAGGATGTACATTTGAATCAAATCATAGCAAAAACATTGTTTTTGCAGTGAAGACACCAGAATCTATGTCCAGTTGCACATTCCTTTACACATTTTGGATGTACACCAGATTTTATACTCATAATTCTGAATCCAGGATGGGATATTGACATTGAAGTTTGATTTCATGTTTTCATCACCTTACACAATGTTACACAATGATGTATGCAGCATGATCAGCATTCTGAATTAGATCACGAGACAGTTTGCATTCCACATGCCCCTGATAGCAATCATTGCTAATTCAGACAGACTAGCAGGATAGCCATGCCATCATTCTATTGTGATGGTGTCCTAAATAATTACTATAGGAAATTCCCTCCGTGAGATCTCCTCCTAACAAAAGAATGTAAGACCTATGTTGGATCAGACTAGAGGCCTATCTGGTCTATACACTGGCCAGGACATGTGCAACAGCATCCTCCTAATCATGTTCATAGTAACTGATATACACAGCTGTAGTGCCTTTGGGACTAGATTGAATGTATGTGCATTATGAATACTGATAGCCCCATCATCCAAGACTATATAGCCATTCTGTCTAGTAGCCACTCCTTGAATTTATCAAATCCACTTTTAAAGGTGTCCAAAGGTGTCCTTGAATTTATCAAATCCGCTTTTAAAGGTGCCAGTCAACTTTATTTGTTTGTTTGTTTGTTTCATTTTTATGTCGCCTTTCTCCCAAGGTGGCTTCCATAAAACAAATTAAAAATACCATATATACAGTTAAAATAGTTAAAATAAAATAGTTAAAATCAGATTAAAACATAATATAAAACAGATTAAAAACTAAAACATACAAATAAAACAAGCCCTGCTGCTTATACATTAAAAGCCTGCTTAAAAATTGCTTGTGACAGTGAATTCCACAGTTTAACCATGTTCTGTGTGAAGGAACACTTCCTTTTTTCTGTCCTGGATTTCTCATTGTTCTGAGAAATAGAGAAGGCTTTCCCCCAACACTTTCTTTCACATACTAGTAGTTTGAAACACTCTTGAATGGTCTGATATTCTTAAGACATTATCAGGCACATTAAATACGGTCTCATAACAATGCCACATAAACATGAAAGGGTGCACATACAGACAATGTTGCCCTTTTGCGTTTATGTCTTGTCCAAAACCCGTCGTATTTTATTGACAGCTTAAGCCATCAATAGATCTCCCCTAGTGCTTTTGTGCTGGCGCTGCCAGTGTTTGAATCCCCACACCATTGTAATGATGTAAATGTAGTTATAATTTACAGTTGCCAAAAGAAGAGAGGGAGGGAGGGTGGGCAGGCAGCCAGGCAAGGTAAACATGCTGTTTTTCTTATCTCTCTGGAGCCATTTATTTTCCTAAGTAATATATCGTAGTCTGTTTAGCAAGTTCAAGTACCTTACAATATCTTTTATGCTACATTATCAGCCATGCTTACAGACACATCTTCAGAATCTCATCAGATAAGTGTAGCTTGATTTCTTTTTAAAGGCTAGTTTTCATGACTTATCTCATGGTTTTGTTTGTTTGTTTTTTGTTTTGTTTTGGTTTTTTGCCAGTTTCCCTCCAAAGCACGAACCATGTATTTATGTATTTCCATTCTGATCCTAAAACTACCATTTCCAGAGTTCCCATGGTAGAGAGAATGATTATTAAAGTAAGCATAAGCCTGTGGTGTAAATGCTAGGTACAGCACCAAACTGCATATATTGAATGCCAGAAATTATCAGAGGACAACTTGCACCTACTCACATATTACACAGGAACAGAGAGCAGTCCTTCCCATGGTTTTTTTTGTTTTTGTTTTTTTGTTGTTGTTTTTTTTGGTGGGGAAAGAATTAATGTACATAGGCTCCCATACTGTTAATACAAAATACCGTTAGCACCAAAATACCATTAGCACCATGGATAAAATGGTTATATTTCTCTTCAGCAGAGAATACTACCAGTTTTTTTCTCCATAAGAAAACATGAAAGCATATATCACCACACTGAACACCAGATGACACATTAACCCACTTTCTGGTGTCATAAAAAATCACTAATTTCTGTTTTTCATATGTTATAGAAGCACCATATACCCAGCATTGCATAAAGATTTAATTATAATGTGCTAATGAAATCCTTTTGAGTTAATAAAAAACCAGAATGAGTACATGCTGATGCAACAAGGAACAATTTTGCATATAAATGAAATGCAAAGACAATGCATATACTCCAGGTAAAATGCTGAATACCTTTTCAACTAAATCCATGATGTTAATTAACTCCTACTCAAACAATTATTAAAAACCTGTCTCTCTCATTTCTTCTTGAGCTCAGAGGTTGCAGAGCAAATGCTCTTTGTGTAATATCCTCTGCAGGATGTTATTTTATTGTATATTCTCCCTGTCTTTCTCTTTTAGGTTAGTTTTACAGAACACCTTCAAAGCAAACTTGAAAAGCATTTCAAAGTTTGTAGCCACTTCTAAGGCAAAAGCTGATGCATCTTTTCTTTTTTAAAAAAAGCTATAAAGACAGCTGAAGTATTACTGGATGTGATACAAAGTCCTCATCACTCAACTTGGACAGGCCCTTTCTGGTAATATTTTCAAATATTCAGGGCAAATTTTTGATGCTGGAATGCTTTTCTGATAAATTGTAAATTCTTTCATATTGATTGGGATATTGCTAAAACCACATTGTTCTATTGTAAACCCAATTGTTTTGCATCCAAATGAATTCTCCTGTACTTCCAGAATTCCCCATTATTTTTAGAATTGTGCTTCAAATTCTGGAACCTTCAGTTCTCCCCTCAAGTTTACTGGAAGCCTCTAAAATTAAGGTCCATGATGGAATCTGATACATTTCTGGTGTAAATTTGCAACCTTACCCTGCCAGTCATCATTTGTAAAAACTGCAGCTGCAATCCTAAGTCCTAAAGTGTGGTCATTTGGATAGTTGCACATGTTTAAGCAAGGCTTCAGTTACACAACAGTTTTTATTGTGGTAATTTGCGCTGTATCACTGTTTCGCACCAGTGCTGCATCGTTCACATGAATTATTGCTTAATTGGTCTATCGGTTTAGTTTTCAGCTTTTTTCCACTTTGATATTCACACACAGACAGAGGCGGGGGCGTGGCCTCCCAAGCACATCCTCTGATTACCACAGGAATGCCTAATTTCTATTCCTATAGCATGGAGTGTCAGCCGAACACACACACACACACAGGCTAGTTTGGGATTCTTTAGCTGGCTGCAGCCAAGCTGGAAGATACCAAGGAGGGAGGGAGAGAAGGAAAGACACACACACACACACAAGGCTGGTACTCACAGTCTTTTCCGTGGCTGGAAACAACAGTGGATGGATCTTTCCTCCATCCCCTCCTTGTCCAAACCCCTCCTTGGTGAGTTCAACCAATCATGGCAAAGCTCTGCTGTGAATGTATTGGAAAGATTGCTGGTAATTCACACAGCACTTAGTGTAATGGTTGTTCACACGATCGAAAATGCACTACTTTTCAAAAAAGTCAGGAAAGTCCCGAAATCCTTTCTTGCATTACTAATGGGTTTTTGTGCCCCCCTCCTTCTGAAAGAGGCGACTTTGTGGTGCAATGCATGTAAACAATTAGGAATCTTGGTGAATTCTTCATGGTTTTTTTTCATCGTGTAACCAAGCCCCAAGAGAATGACAGGATACACATTTTTTTCTGTGAATCAGAATAACCTTTAAATTCTGTTTTAAGTCAGTGTGACATTTTCAGACATTTGTTTCTAAATCAGTATGTTTGAGATGATGCTACTAAGTCTGATTCTCAGGTAGAAAATTTGTGCTTTACACTTTAGTTTGAGGATGTTCATCTTGATTTCAGGTCAATATATGACAGGTTATCAGTGAATGTCCTTGGAACCTAGCCATGCCTTAAAAGCAGTGATGGAGGCCCTAGTCTTTGACCTTTCTTTAAGATCAGTAAAACTAGAGATGTCTTTACCTTGTGGAACTCTCTCAAAGGGCATGGGCCATTTGGCTTCCTCAACTGCATTCCTTTAAAAGACTTGGAGAACCTACTTGTTGAGAGCCTGGAAAAGTTCCCTTTTCTTTGGACTACAACTCTCTGAACCCAATAGCCATGCTATCCAGAGGCTTCTGACAGATAGAGTCCAAATCATTACTTTTCCAAGTTCTGTACCTGTTTTGATTAATTTTAAGTGGCCTTGCTGTTGTTTTACTAATAATTTATTGCTCCAGCTCTGGATTTTTTTTTTTAACCACTTTGGTTATATTTTAATGCAGTGTATATATTTTTCTATCATGTTATGCTGTTCTATTTTTATTGTTATACTTACTGTTTTAATTTTAAGTTGTTGAGTTTTTGTTTTGTTTTTTGTTTTGTTGATGGTGTTTTTTTCCCACCTTGTGTGAATTTGTTCCAGAGAGGCAGCTTATACATATTCAAATAAATAAATAAATAAAACAAAAATCAATCAATGGTTCATTTAAAAATACCATCATTTCTTAAAATTTCATAATAGATTTGGAATGCAATATTTTTATTGGTAATAGTTTGAGGTTGCAGCATTTGGGCCATAACTAACAAAACAAATTTCAATAAGGATAAATGTAAAGTACTAAAACTAGGCAAGAAAAATGAAATGCAGAAATAGGTGACATGGGCTTGAAAGCAGTACATGTGAAAAGGATCTAGGGATAGATAAGTCAACAGTGTGATGCAGCAGCCAAGTAAAATAAAATAAATTCTAGGCTGCATTAATAGGAGTCCCAGTCAAGGGAAGCATTAGTGCCTCTCTATTCTGCTTTGAGCAAACCTCATCTGGAATACTGTATCCAGTTCTGGGCATAAAAGTTCAAGAAGGATATTGACAATCTGGGCAATGAAGATGGTCAAAAGTCTGGAAACCAAGCTTTATGAGGAATGACTTAGAGAGCTGATTATGTTTACTTGGAGAAGAGAAAATTCAGATGTGATATAGTAGTTATCTTTACATTTCTGAACTGATCTCACATAAAAGATGCAGCAAGTTTGTTCCCTGCCAAGATTGAACCAATGGATTCAAATTACAAGAAAAAAGATTTCATCTAAACACTGGGAAGAACTTTTTTTTAACTGTAGGAGATATTTCAGAGTGGAATAGTCTGCCTTGGAGGGTGGTGGACTCTCCTTCTTTTAAACAGTGGCTGTGGTGTTTTAATCAGAGGCTGGGGGGGGGGTTTAAAACAAAGTTTGAAGATTTTTAAACAAAAGCTATCTCCCTGGAGTGCTTTAGTTATATATTCCTTCATGGAAGGCAGTTGCACTAGTTGACCTTCATGGTCCCTTCCAGCTCAATGATTCTGTGATTCTATGGCTCTCTATCCATAAGTGGAGGAGAAACAAAATCTTCCACTCACCCCTTCTTGCCTATCTGCCTTGGGTCCTATTCTGGGAGAAAGGTGGCATATAAATCAAATAAATAACTAAAATATCCCCATATTATTCAAGCTGCTGTTATCTCTGTAACATTGGAAGCAACAGAATCTGCCCAGTAAAAAGCATACACATACTGGTGAAAAGATGCATAAAGACCTTAACACAGCATGGCGTTGTTGCATTGTTGTTGTTGTTGTTGTTGTGTGCCTTCAAGTTATTTCTGACTTATGGCAACCCCTAACGTAAACCTATCATAGGGTTTTCTTGGCAAGACTTGTTCAGAGGAAGTTTGCCCTTGTCTTCCTCTGAGGCTGAGAGTATGTGACCTGCCCAAGGTCACCCAGTGGGTTTCCATGGCTGAGAAAAGATTCAAATTCTGGTCTCCCAGTGTCCTAATCCTAAACTCAAGCCACTACACCATGCTCGGGCTACTGATGAATAAATTACCCACTAGAGCATCTGTCAAATAATCTATGACCTATGGACTTTGAAAAAGGAAAGGGAACAGATCAATTATCATTATGCATGTAGTGATCCATGCTGGGTCAAAACTTCCTTCAAATTCACAATCACATAATTGTCAGGAAACCTTCTTGGAAAGAATAATACAAGAGTGAGAATTTTGTGCAATTTTCTCCTGGTATTCAACATTCCAAAATGTTGTGGAGATATTATCCTGTGGAGAAAAGTATGTGGGGTTTTGTGCAAAAAACAAAACAAAACAAAACAAAAACAGAACTGAACTGAAAACATACCCCAAAAAAGAGGGGGGAAAAACCAGGGGGCTTGCTTTTTTTAAAAAAAAAAAAACATATCTCTCTGGCTTTTCTTTGCAACCGAAGATTCAGGAAGAACTCATCCCGTGCTTTCTGCAAGCGCGCTGATGACTAAAAAGGCCAATCTGAGATAAACAAGTCCGGTTGCAGAAAGCACAGCAGAAGGTCTCCTTGGGTGATGTTTCTGGGTTGTGATTCTTTATGCGTTGTCGTTTCTCTTCAAGACTTGTTTGGCGTGAGTTCTCAAATAAGGCTGCAGCATTGTGGATAGTGTGTCTCCATGCCTCCCGATGTGTGGCGAGGGCAGACCACTGTTGGTGATCAGTTTGGCCGAGCCTGAGATGCTGTTTCAGGGAGTCCTTGTATTGCTTTTTTGGAGCACTCCTCTTATGCTGACCCGTGGCGAGTTCACCATAGAGTACTATTTTGGGGAGGCGATGATCCTCCATCCTAGAAATGTGCCCTGCCCAGCGTAGCTGTGTTCTCAGTATTATGGACTCAATGCTGGTAATCCCTGCTTGCTCAAGGACAGCAATGTTCGTCACATAGTCAGTCCAGAATAATTCCTCTGCTACAGTTGGGAACACTGAGCAGAGGATATTGCTTTTCTCCCACAATGGGGAGAAAACTACTGTAATTACTTGTCCTCATATGCAAGGAAGAAATACACTGAACTCTTGGTATCTGTTGGGGTTTGGTTCCAGGACACCTCCCCCATGGATACCAAAATCCATGGATGCTTAAGTCCCATTACATACAGTGATATAGCAGAATGGTGCCCCATATATAAAATGGCAAATTACTCAAAGGTTGTTTTGTTGGGGGGGGAGTTAATATTTTTGAGCAGTGGTTGGTTGAATCCATGGACGCAGAACCCATGGATATAGAGGTGACTCTAGTCCTCTAGTGCAAGCATCTTTGGAACAGGGCACTTAGGGTTAAGGTTATATGGCAACAATAATGTGGTGGACAGAATGAAAGAAGACAGTGTGCTATATCAGTCTGACTGTCAATAGGCTCCAATCACACAGCACAGGTAAGAAAATTTTGAATTATACACTTAATGACATCTAAAAGTGGGAGTAAAGGGAACAGGTTACAATTTAAATTATTCCTGGTAGGACAGAAGCTACTTTCATAGTATGAAACAAACATATTTAACAGGAAATTATGTGCAATCTGAGAAACTAAGATCTGTAGACTATATAATTATGTAACTGCTGCTGCAAAAAGAAAAAGGAAGCACTAACAATCTAAGAAAACAACTGGATGAGTTGGAAATGTACTGAACAAATAAAGTCAATTGACCCCCCCCCACACACACACCATTGCTGACAGAAGCAAATATCATAGTCTTTGAGGTCTATTATCTATTCCCAAGGCCAATTTCTTCCCAGAAGCCATCAATGAGAATATCAGCAGTGATGAGCTTTTAAGAAAGTTCCCTGGACACACAGTTATTTCATCCCATAACATGTCTGAGCAACTGCAAATTAAGTAGAGGAAGAAGCAGCTGGCGGAATTTATTTGATGATCAATTAAGTGTTTGCAATGTAATCAGGATTTGAACTACCCATGTGCTGAATTAAACACAGAAGGAGTAATTCATATGCCAATATCAACAGCTGGATCCTATTTTCATGTAGATTCCCTGCAGTGATGGGACTGGGACCGGTCACCAATTCAATACCACAATGTGTTTTTGCTCTAGCACTAGTATAAGAACCTCCATCAGGGTTATTGAACCGGTAGTTGCCATCTGGCCTCCACACTGGTAAGGGCACACTTATATTAGGTTAGAAAGATGCAGAACCATTATAAATTCCTCTATGAGGAACCCTAATTTGAGAGAGAGAGATGGCAATATGAGTTTAGTGGTTCTGATTTCCTTGTCAGAAAATAGAAACTTCTATGAGTGGGCCAACAAAGCCGGTGTTATGTGATTATAGGTATTCAGATGAACTGGATCAGGGTTGAATGGCCCCTAGACACATATAGGATTGCAAGCTAAGGGCTTAGCTAATAGTTACCTTTTTTTTTTTCTGGCTTACTCAAAGGCAGGCATGGGGCCCTGATCCAGATGGTGTCTCTAGTGTAGGCATGAATGGGGCTTTAGCCCTTTCCTCCTCTCTGATCCTGATCCAGATTGGAACCTATGCCTGCAATGTACACTGCCCTAAAAGGAACCACTTATTTCATGAAAAAGCAAGTTAGACCACAAATTACCCTTCTGGAACTGGACTATTAAAATAATTAACAGCCTCAGCTATTCTGATAGAACCTGTTTTATTTCTATCCTAATTACTGGAGGATTAGATTTGCCATTTCAATTAGTAATAAAGTCAAAACATCAATGATAGACTCCATAAACATCATTAATAGACATCATTAATAGAAACGATCAAGTAGAGGAATAACTGAATATCTTTGAAAACAAAAGTGCAACACTCAAGGTATGTATGCATGATTTAGATAACTCATCTGGATGAGATATGAACCAGTGGGAATCACTTTAATGGAGGTTAGGCAAGCAGAGACAACAGAAAGAACAGACTTAATGAGACTGGGAATAGAAGGAAAATAAGGCGATTGTCATTCTGTAACAGAGGAGGCTCCAAAGAATCCCAGTGCACACTTTCATGTCATTCTAAAATAAATAATAACTTGCACCAAAAAATGTATGCCTCTTCCATCTTAGTCAGCATCTCTATCTCCAAAATACCCCTTCCTTAACTACTCTAATTTGCAGTGTTTTTCATAGCCCAAATGCTTCATGCATCCCTGTGGGAGCTTAAGGACCAAGCAGGATTCACACTGACTGATGAGAGAAGATGTTTCTCCCAATTGATCCACAAGCTGCCTATGTATTTTCCATACTTCCCAGGCAGTACCAACACATGCTGGAAATTGTGCTGGGTACGTGCATATCTTATTGCTTCTGCATTTAAATCTGATATTTTTACTAGATTACTCATGGCAGGTATGCACTTATCTTCCACAATTGCATGCAGATGTGAAAAAAAGCTAACATTTTCTATAAGGAAAATTCACTTTGTTAATTCTAACCTGGAAATTAAAGATATTTGGGCATTTTTTCCACCTTTTGTCTATGAAATGATGCTAGTATAATATTCCTAGCATAATGAACAAAGAGAACCAAATACAAATCAAGAAAACATACACAGGCAACGTAAATAGAAATGCCAGCCCAATACAAGCATAACAATCTATTACATTTCTAATTCATTTGTTTGTTCAACTGCTACACTCTCAGAGCAGTTTTTATTTTTTTTAAAAAAGCATCCGGTTTCCATGATGAGCCCCCAGCCCCCGTCAGTCCTATTGAGAAAAGCAAAATTGTGAATGACACTGTGGATTGAAAATATGTGCCAGACCAGCAACCTCTTAGCCTAGATTTTGAAATTCAGAAATATAATTTCTTGCAATTCAACTACTTTGCCTCAGTTTCGCTAAGATATTTCTAGGCTGGGAGCCTCTTCACCAGCTGAGTAAAATGAAAATTCACCACCATAGCTATGTTGGTATTATAGTAGATTATACCATAGTACAAAATTTTGAAGAGCCAGCATGGTGTAGCGGCTTGAACATTGCACTACCACTCTGGAGACCAGGGTTTGAGTTCCTGCTTGGCCATGGAAACCCACTGGGTGACTTTGGGCAAGAAAAACTCTCTAAGCCTCAGAGGAAGGTGAAGGCAGACCCTCTCTGAACAAATCTAGTCAAGAAAACCCTGTGATGGGTCTGCCCTAGAGTCACCATAAGTTATACATGACTTGAATGCACACAACAACAACAAACACAATTTGGCATGTACTTGCAGGTCTGTTTAGTAGTCCTATGCTTTAAAATTAGGGTTGCTAGGTCTCAGGGCTTTGTCTAAAGTTTCAGGGAAAAATTACAGTGGGAAAAAAGAGGGGAAATGTTTTTATTTTTTATTTTTATGAGCACTTGGGGGGAGGGAGTTGTTCTGGGCCATTGGATGATCTCTTTGCCTCTCCTCACCTGGAAGACCTGGGGGGTCATGAGCAAGGCAATTTGCCTTGGGAAGACAAGGTGGGGAGGTAAAGAAGGGAAAGGGGGGAGGGGGGAAGGGAATGGGAAAGAATTGGGAAGGGGTGGGTATGGAGAAGGGAGGTCACTTTTTGGAACCGGAAGATCTTATAGAAAATGTAATAAGGAAACTAATGGTTAATAAATTAAAGATATCAACCTTAAATGTTCATGGCCTTGGCACGGCAATAAAACGAAAAAGGATTCAAGCACTATTGAAGAAGGATCAAGTGGATATGATATTTTCACAAGAGACACATCAAAAAAGGGAAGGAGTAAATGAATTGAAATTGAATTGGGTAAGAGTTTATGAAAAAGCATGTGGGAATTCAAAAGCTAGAGGGGTAGCAATATTAATAGCAAAAAAATTTAATTTGGTTATTAAAAAGGTGAAAAAAAGATGAAAATGGTAGATATATTATAATGCAAGGTGAAATGGGAGAAGACAAATATGTTCTAATGAATTTATATGCTCCAAATGAAAAACAAGAGGAATTTTATGAGAAAGTATTAAAAGAAATGGAGAATATGCAAGAACAAAATATTGTTGTAGCAGGAGATTTTAATATGCAAAAGGAAAGAATAAAAGACAAATCAAATTATTCATTATTCATTAATATGATAATATTACAAATTTAAATAAAATAATAAAAACAAAGGGGTTGAAAGATGTGTGGAGATTGGTAAAGGGAGATGAAAGGAAATATACATACTTTTCAATGGTACATAAGAGTTATTCAAGAATGGATTATATTTTTGTATCAAAAAATTTGATTGATAAAATCATAAATTCAGAGATAGAAAATATAAAAGTAACAGACCATGCCTTGGAGATTATAATGAAGAGAGATTATGAACAGGTGAAAAGGTGGAGGTTGAATACAAAGATTTGAAATTATAGAGAAATAGTAGAAAAAATTGAGCATGAATGGCAAGAATTATGGGAATTAAATGATAAAAGAAGTATCAAAAGGAATTTTGTGGGATACTATGAAAGCTGTGACAAGGGGGATATGCATAAAAGAAACCTTTAACTTAAAAAAAGGCAAGAAGAAAGAAAAGGGAAATTAGAAACGGAAATAGAATTATTGGAAAATAAATATATATTAAACAAGGAAAAACAAATTTATATTGAGTTACAAGCTAAGAGGGAGGAATTGGATAAAATGGAAGTAGATGAAGTACAGGAAAATTTAATTTATTTAAGAAGGGAGTATTTTGATATTTAGTAATAAAAATTCAAAAATGTTGGCTAGATTCACATAGAAGAAGAAAATGGAAAATATGATAAATGGGATTAGAGGCAAAACAGGTAAAATGTGTAGAACAATGAAGGAAAAAGTAACAGTTTTTGAGGAGTTTTATAAAGACCTGTACCAGTCAGGGAATAAATCAGTGGAACAAATAGAAAAATATGTAGGGGAAAATTGGAAGATTAAAATAGAAGAGGAAGATAGGGATTTATTAGAAAAACCAGTTACGAAAATGGAAATAGAGGAAGCAATAAACAATTTAAAAACCAGGAAAGCTCCAGGAATGGATGGGTTAGGACCAGATTATTATGCGGTATTTAAAAAGAAGTTGATACCTAAATTATTAGAATTATATAATAATATAATAATGGGAGACAAAGTCCCTCCATCATGGCAACAATCATTGATAATATTGATACCAAAGCCAGATAAGGATTTGTTGGACCCTGGATCATACAGGCCTATATCATTGATAAATCAAGATGCAAAGTTATTATCAGCAATAATGGCAAAGAGCATGAATAGTTGTATGTATAAATATATACTAAAGGACCAATGTGGATTTGTGAAAGGAAGACAAATGTCAAATTTAATAGGAAGGCTGTTAAATAAAATACATATAATTGGCAAAACAAAAGTAAAAGCAGGGATATTAGCATTAGATATATTTAAAGCATTTGACTGTGTGGAATGGCCAACATTAAAAATAATATTGAAAGAATTTGGAATGGGGAAGAGGTTTAGAGGATTAATAGATCAATTGTATTCTCATAGTCAGTCCAGTGTATATTTAGGATTGTGTGTAAACAGCGCTGGTGGAAGAGTCGTAAGTGGTGACGATGGGTGACCCATGTTTCAGATCCATAAAGGAGAATAGACAGCACAATGGCTCTATATACACTGATTTTTGTGTTTCGCCTCAGGTGTTTATTACTCCAGACTCTTTTGTAAAGTCTTCCAAATGCGCTATGTGCCTTTGCTAATCTGTGATCGATCTCATTGTAAATCTTGGCATCTGAGGAGATGATGCTTCCCAGGTAGGTGAACTGCTGAACAGACTTAAGCACAGAATTGCCGACGGCAATGTGGGGATGGTGGTGCTCGTCCTGTGGTGCAGGCTGGTAAAGAACTTCCGTTTTCTTCAGGTTGACTTCCAGCCCAAACAGCTCTGCAGTGACTAATGTTGCTGTCCTTGAGCAAGCAGAGCTCACCAGCATTGAGGCCATGATATTAAGAACACAGTTGCGCTGGGCAGGGCATGTGTCTAGGATGGAGGACCATCGCCTCCCCAAAATAGTACTCTACGGTGAACTCGCGACGGGTCAGTGTAAGAGGGGCACTCCAAAAAAGCGATACAAGGACTCCCTGAAACAACATCTCAGGCGTGGCCAAATTGATCACCAACAGTGGTCCGCCCTGGCCTCACATCGGGAGGCATGGAGACACACTATCCACAATGCTGCAGCCTTATTTGAGAACTTATGCCGAACAAGTCTTGAAGAGAAATGGCAATGCAGAAAGAATCACAATCCGGTAACATCACCCGAGGAAACCTTCTGCTGTGCTTTCTGCAATCGGACTTGTCTATCTCAGATTGGCCTTTTTAATCATCAGCACGCTTGCAGAAAATGCAGGATAAGAACTTCCTGAATCTTCGTTTGAAAAGAAAAGCCAGAGAGAGAGAGAGAGAGAGAGAGAGAGAGCTTCTCATAACACAGCTATATTAATGGTTAATGATGGAATAACAAGAGAAATAAAAATAACAAGAGGAACAAGACAAGGTTGCCCACTTTCTCCAATATTGTTTGCAATGGTAATAGATATTCTAGCAAATGTGATAAGAAATGATAATAGTATAGAAGGAATTGGAGTAGAAACAAAACATAAGATAAGCTTGTTTGCTGATGATACATTGCTAACAATTAAGGAACTGATTAACGGAATAGAAAAAATTAAAGAACATTTAAAATTATTTGGGGAGATGACAGGCTTACAGGTTAATTGGAACGAATCAGATATGATGTTGTTTAACTATACTAAGGAAGAAGAAAATATATTTGTAAAAGAGAAAAAATTAGAAGTAAGATTAAAAAGTAATATTAAGTATTTAGGAATAAATATTACAAAAGATTTAAAAGAACTAGAAGAGAAAAATATTATGGTACTAAGGAAAGAAATGGAAAAGAAGTTGGAAGAATATAAAAATATTCAACTATCATGGTTTGGAAGAGTAGCTTTAGTTAAAATGAAAATATTACCTAAACTAAATTGTTTAGAATGTTACCAATAAAAGTATCAGAAGGAGAACTGAAAAAATGGCAAAATATGTTGAATAAATATTGTAATGGAGGGAAAAGGACAAGATTAAATAAATTATTTTGGTATATCTCACAGAAGGAGGGAGGACTTGGTCTTCCCAAAATAAAAGGATATTATGAAGCTAATCAATTGAGATATGTTATAGAAGGAATTGTAGGACAGGTGGATTTAGAATGGTTAGAGATAGAAACAGGGAAAATAGAAAAGAGAATATGGAACATATTTTTTGATAATTTTACAAAAAAGGAAATTAAAGGAATTGAGAACCCATTTCTCAATTCCTTTTTTGATAATTTTACAAAAAAGGAAATTAAAGGAATTGAGAACCCATTTCTGCAAAATATATGGGAAATATGGTATAAATACAAGAGAAAATTTTTGCCTATTGATTCAGTATTACTCTCTCTGGCTTTTCTTCACAAACGAAGATTCAAGAAGGACTCATCCCGTGCTTTCTGCAAGCGCGCTGATGACTAAACAGGCCAAACCGAGGTAAACAAGTCCGGTTGCAGAAAGCAAAGCAGAAGGTCTCCTTGGGTGATGTTTTTGGGTTGTGATCCTTTCTGCATTGTCATTTCTCTTCAAGACTTGTTCGGCGTGAGTTCTCAAATAAGGCTGCAGCATTGTGAATAGTGTGTCTCCATACCTCCCGATGTGAGGCCAGGGTGGACTACTGTTGGTGATCAATTTGGCCGAGCCTGAGATGTTGTTTCAGGGAGTCTTTCTTTCGCTTTTTAGGGTCTCCCATGCCAGACAGGTCAAAACCGAAGGGTCTGACAAAGAGCGTCAAAGGGATTCAGTATTAACACCGGTTATAATGGGGGGGGGGAAATTCCCAAATAATTTGAAGGAAAAAATGGGAAAGGAATTAAAGAAAAGAGGACTAGATAAAATAGAGGGATGGATAGGATGGATGAATGAGAAAGGGAGTATAAGAGAGAAATTATGTGGAATGAAAATTTCATGGTTTAATTGCATACAGTTAGAACAATGGATTAAAAATTGGAAAAAGAATCATAAAGAAACAAGGGAATTTACAAAACTTGAAAATTTGGTGAAAAAAGGTGAAAAGAGGGATGATAATGAAAGTATGAAAGGTATTACAAGTGAATTATATAAAATATTGATAAAAAATAAGGATAAAAAAGACAAAGGGGAATATTTAAGGAGAATATGGGAGGAAGATTTGAAACAAAAAATTGGAGATCATGAATGGGATAAGATATGGAAACAAAGACATCTAAAAAATATGTCGATACGGATAAAATACAATTACTATAAAATAATATGGAGATGGTGTTTGACACCAGCAAGATTGCATAATAGAGACAAGAATAATTCTAAATATTGTTGGAGAGGTTGTCAAGAAATAGGTACATATATGCATATGTGGTGGAATTGTAAATTTGTACAGCAGTTTTAGGAAATGGTTTTTATAGAAATAGAGAATATTCTGAATAGAAATATAGAAAGGAAACCGAGCATAGCATTGATTTCAATTTATAATGGAGAGAATGGGAACCAAGCAGAAAAGGATTTAATAACAAATGTATTAATGGCAGCAAGATTAATTATAGCAAGACATTGGAAAATGCAAATAAATGTACAAGTGGAGGAGTAGTATAAAGAAGTTTGGAAGATGGCAATAAATGATAAGTTAACATGTAGAATTAAAGTAAGAAGAGGAGGTTGGAAAGAAAGTGACTTTGATAAAATTTGGAAAGTATTTGTTAAAAAAGTATTACAGACAAAAGATGGAAGGTTACCTCCATGAGAAGAAATTAGATTCTGGAAAGATTAGGTAAGGGATAATGGCTCTGGTGAAGGGGAGCACTGAGGTGGGGGGGGGTTAGGGGAATTAATATTTTTGAATAGAATTATAGTAAAGAATCTATGTTAACTTTTGAAATTAGTTAATAGAAAAATTGCGATGTATATAGTAATTTTATGTGTTATACTAACTAAGGACTTTTTTGGACAAGTAAAATGCAACTCAAGCAGCCTCATCACGTTGCAAGGCTGCAGCGCTGCAGGGCGTCCCTTTCGGATGACGCCCGTCCCTGCCGGTACTGTTGCTGTACCGCAGGGACATTTGAGTGGAATATTTTGGCGATTTTTACTCACGAAAGTTGAAAGTTTAATATATATTAAAAAAGAAAAAAGAAAGACTTCCACAAAGTGCAGCAGCAAGAGAGATACTGGAAATTTTCCACAGATTTTTACAGGTAAGGCCATGTGGGAGTAGCTTCTCAGTTACTGAAGGTTTTGTGTTTTTTTTTTTTTTTGCTACCTGATTAATGGCTAACAGATTGCTACACACACACACACGCATATGCACGCACACACGCACACACGCACACACACACACACATCTTGTGGGTTTCCACATTAACATTTAGCTATATTTGAACAAAAGCAGTTCTGGTGTCCACCTCCTTGCCCTGCTCTGTGACACCATCAGAACCTATTTCCTCTGATATCTTGAAGGCCTGTGATATCACAAGTACCTACCCCCTGATCTCAGGTTTTGGCCCAGACATCTCAAATACTGGGATCCTTCTAACCTGGTAACCCTAGCAGATCTGGCTATCTTAAAACTATGCTGTGCTAACTGAGCAAGATTTCCTGCCACCATTTCTGGATGGCCTTTGTTTGTACTGCTTCCATAGATAGCAAGACCAAAAAGCCTCAGTACTTGTAGGCGTTGTAGAAGGAACATAAGAGAGTGCTTTTCAGTTGTAGGCAGATGCTTGAAGAAGTACTTGAACACACCATCTCCTCAGAGCACAAGAAAAACCTGGGTCTATTCAGTTAGGTTTTATCTTTCTTTAAAGTCAGATATTTGTTATGTGTTCCAGGAAGCTTTATTAGTTGAGAGTATCTCCGCGTAGTGTCATTTCCCATACACAAACCACTTTATCTTCCCCATTCAAAATTATAATGGACAACTTGTAAATATGGGAACATGCGAAGCAGAGACATCTTATATGAAATATTATGTTTTAAATAAAAAGCAGGGGAGGAAGTGGGGAAAGGAGCCTTGTGGCACCTTTAAAGACCAATTTGTTTTAGCATGACCTTTCATGGATTGCAACCTACTTCCTCAAATGTATTAATAAAATACAATATTTGAATCTTAGGTATATAGGCACGCTTACAAAGTTTTGGGAGTAGTATCAGAGTGGCATACAGAAAAAGGTATTTGTAAGACTAGTCATAAATCTTCAAAGGGCTGCTTTTGCATAAGAATTCTGGCATCTTAAGGATGCAGATGCAGCTATTATCGACCTACCCACCCCTTTCAGTTTCCAGATTACAGAGACATTTCATATCATGAAATCAGTTCATTTTTAACTGATGTACAACCTACAGTAGCTGAAGAATACCATGATATGCATTTTTAAATATCATCTCTCCACAAAACAACAACAACAATTTTTCAGCAGGCAATTTCACACCTCACAGAAATAGAGGAGAGAGAAGCTCAGGAGACACCATAATGCATTTTCACTAGATTGAAACTGAATCACATTTTTGTTACCAGGAGCAGGGTTTTACATCAAAGATGGCAAACGTCTTCTGCAAATATGCCAGGATTCTATTTGCAGTATTTCTGCCATGACATCATAATATCAGCCGATTCTCACATGTACAATCTAGCAACATGCACATAGAAGCCTAGATCCAATTGTCAATTCCAACTAAAGTAGACCCATGGAATCAATGAGAACTTGATAAGTCAATGTTTACATAGATCCCATTGGTTCAAAATGAGTGTAATAGAAACTGCAATCACAGATAACACAGGTTCAGTACTGTCTGAAAGACTTTATCTCCCTATACAGGCTGACCTGAGTTCTGAATTCTTTGGGAAAGTGCTTTCTCTTGGTCCTGCCACCATCACAGGCATGTTTGGTAAGGACACAGGAGAGAGACTTCTCAGTGGCTGCTCCTAGGCTGTGGAACTCCCTTGCATGTGAGGATTGGTTGACCCCCTCCATGCTTTCTTTCTGCTTGCAGGCTAAGACTTTACTTAGGCAGAACAATGTTGAAAGTGGTGCACTGTGTGATGATGAACATGTGATTGGTAATATGTATAAATACTTGCTAAGACAGGATATAGAAGAAGAATAAATGATAGAGTGTATGATAAAATGGGCTAGAAATTGTGGATACAATATACAAATGGACCAACAGGAAAGGATGTGGTCAAAGGGATAGAAATTTACATTGTGCTATGATCTCAAAGAGAATTTTTATAAAATGATGTACCATTGGTATATGACTCTAGAAATGTGTGTTGAAAATGTAAAGAACAAAAAGGGACATTGTACTATATGTGATAAACTTGTGAGAAGGCAAGAAAAGTACTTGAACCCCAAGTATGCATTGGGTTCAAATGCATACTTTGATCCAGAGAATATTAAAGACCAATGTTCAGTTAAAGCCAGGATTGTTCCTTTGGATACTTATGGATAAACAATTGGAGAAGAATTATGGAAGAATACTTCAATATATGATCATAGTAGTGAGACCTTATACACCCAGAAATGGAAAAAACTAAGATATTCCTACAGTGGAAGAATGGTTGCTAAAACTAAATGAATTAGCAGAAATGGATCTACAGTACTTTGATTAAAGAAAGGTTCATAGAGGTCTTTTTAAAAGATTGGACACCTCTGCTAGACTTTTTAAGAAAATGATGCAATAACTATGGGTTTTGAGAATTAATATGAATTAATTACTCAAAGATGAATATAATTCAGTTGGTTAGAGAGTGGGGTAGGTTTCCTTATATGTATATGATATAGTCACTGAAGAGACGGGCATAAGTCATATAGGTTTATCTATCATAGAATCATAGAATTGCAGAGTTGGAAGAGACCACGAGGGCCATCCAGTCCAACCCCCTGCCATGCAGGAAATCACAATCAAAGCATCCCCGACAGATGGCCATCCAGCCTCTGTTTAAAGACCTCCAAGGAAGGAGACCCCCACCACGCTTCCACTGCCGAACAGTTCTTATTGTCAAAAAGTTCCTCCTAATGTTGAGGTGGAATCTCTGTTCCTGGAGCTTGCATCCATTGCTCCATGTTCCAATCTCTGGAGCAGCAGAAAACAAGCTTGCTCCATCCTCAACATGACACCCCTTCAAATACTTAAACAGGGCTATTATATCGCCTCTAAACCGTCTTTTTTCCAGGCTAAACATACCCAGCTCCCTAAGTCTCTCCTCATAAGGCATGGTTTCCAGACCTTTCACCATTTTAGTCGCCCTCCTCTGGACACGCTCCAATTTGTCAATATCCTTTTTGAATTGTAGTGCCCAGAACTGGACACAGTATTCTAGGTGAGGTCTGACCAAGGCAGAATAGAGCAGCACTATTACTTCCCTTGATCTGGACACTATACTTCTATTGATGCAGCTTTACGTACTCTTTTTATCTATCTGTGCTTTGATCTTTGTTGTTGTTTCTTTTGTTTCTTCTTCCTTTTGTAGTTGTGTTATATATAACTTTTATAGTATGTAGAAAATCTTAATAAAAAAGTTTGAAACCAGAAGTGGTGCACTGTGTTTTTATCTTGGATGTTATCAATCATGTTTTAATGTATTGCAAACTGTTTTTAACTATCTGCTTTCAATAGTACTGTTGTTTTCTAATATAACATTTTAACTAACTTCCATTTTAAATTATGGTAAGCTGCCTTGGTCCCATGGCAGGAGAGAAGCTGGGTATACATTGAATAAGTAAAAAATAAAGTAAAATCTTTACCATAAGAATAAAGTTTACCATCAAGATCTTGAAGACATTAGATATTGGTGAAATTAAAATCCCAAACTGCAGGATTTAATCAACTGGATGCTTTTCAGCATTGGTTTTGACAAGATCTATTTCTGCAATCACATTTAATAACAATTATGACTCCTGAAATAGGCAATGCTCATTTAGGAAACTGAGACAAACTTTAAGAACAAATGGGCTCCAAACAGATAATTAGTGAGACAGATAATTAGCAACATTCACAACACCTCAAAACTCTGTTTGAAGGAAGTAAATCACTAGGAAAGTTGTTTTCTTCTTGTTTAGTATTCCCGTGCAGCTCTGCACCATGGATTTCAGTAGCATATGGTGGTGTGGCTCCTGTCAGCTGTTATTTCATGTAAAAAGGCCCCATACCTGGGGAGGATTACCATTTCATATATCAGAATGCACTAGCTAGATGAAGAAATGTCAGCAGTAGTGGTTCTGTCTGAATTACCAAGTGCCTTCTGGTACAATCTGTCCCTCTGAAGAGATTCTACAGACTCCAAATGGGAAGAAGCCAAGGCAATGAACTCGGTAAGAATGTTATGGTATTCCTGACAAGGTTCAGCTTACGGGAAACGTGATGTAAATGCCATCAAAGTCTATTCCTGTTATTTTGAGAATGAATGTTAGCTTGAGGATCTTGAGTGAAAAACATATAAAAAGGAGCTTGAAAAGAAAAGAAAAAAAACCACAAAAGGAAGGTCAGCAAGCACGCATTGTTTTTAGCTAATACTTTCCTGGCAACAAAGCTGTCCAAAAGTCTGTACGTCACGTTCCAAAATAGGTTCCAAATAAGGAACTTGACACTGAGGGTGACAAGAAGGATCAATCTGTGAACACTAGCTATGCCATCATTTAACCTGAAAAGAACTATAAGAATGAGGAACAGGACCTTCTATATTGGGAGACACATATTATGGCATTCTCTACCAAGGAAAGCCTACCTGGCCTTGTAAAACCTCAGTTTTTGTCTGCTAATGAAGACCTTCCTTTCCCAGAAGGTCTTCCATGAAAATAAATGTATACAAGTGGTTCTATGTCTTTATTGTAAGGCTTAATAAAAACTCTTCTTTAAAACATCGAGATTGTCCCATTTGAGCTGGATGAAGGGTGCTACATCATGACTATTATGTACGGAAAGATATGTTAATTCTTTCCCCCAATATAATTTTCAACAGTGAAAATAAGTCTCACCCATCCACCATACCCTCCATCATTTCACAGTTGAGAATGGGGACATACATGTCCAAGAAACGTCAGAGCATGCTCAAGATGGAAAAACTTGTTAATTAGGAAGATCATGCAAGCTGCAGCATTTGCTTTTGTCTGAACCTCCTGGGAAGGACCAGATTCCACCCTGTCCTCTTCTCTCCCTGCTGCTGAGTTAATTGAGTGCAAGCTACTTTTTGCAAACTACAGTTTGCAGCAATTTACGCTTCAGAGAACTGTACTCATTAGATTTCTACAATGAGATGCTACCTGATAAAAAAAGGAAAAGCGAGGCAAATATCCTTGCACTTCAGGAAAAAGCCTTCAAGTTTTCTCTAGAAGTTTCAAAATGTTTAAGTATGTAAGGCTTATTTGACCTTGTTGTTTCATTTCACACTGATAAAAATGAAATGCATTTTTAAAATTTAGTTATTTATACCCTGCTCTTCAGCCACAAGGCTATCAGAGCAGCTTACAAATTGTTTTAAGCAATAGCAGTTTACACATCTACACTGCAAGAAGCAGCTTCCAAGGTGTGTTAGCTAATTGCCCCCACAAGACAGGTACTCATTTTACCGACCTATGAAAGGATGGAAGGCTAAGTGAACCTTGGAGCCCTCTGGAATCAAACTTGCAATGTGGTATCTTGCAGTACTAGCATTTAACCACTGCGCCACCAGGGCATATTGTTAGTTATAAGCAAAAAGTTTTCTGACACATGTTGAATTGCTCTTCTTTTTTGAGGTTTGGGAACCTATCCCTATTCTTTCTGTTACTTCTGCTTCTGGTACCAAATTTCCCATTAAAAAAGTAATATCTAGTAACACATCTCAGTAACTGAGGTATACCCATATTTTCTCATTTTATGTTTCTTATCTGAATACTACAACCATAGAACACACTCTGAGAACAGCTGAAGTGCTCTGGCTTCTCTGGCTTGTCTTCGCAAACGAAGATTCACATTGCCGTCGGCAAATCTGTGCTCAAGTCCGTTCAGCAGTTCACCTACCTGGGAAGCATCATCTCCTCAGATGCCAAGATTGACAAAGAGATCGATCACAGATTAGCAAAGGCATATAGTGCATTTGGAAGACTTCACAAAAGAGTCTGGAGCAATAAACACCTGAGGCAAAGCACAAAAATCAGTGTGTATAGAGCCATCGTACTGTCTATCCTCCTTTATGGATCTGAAACATGGGTCACCTATCGCCACCACCTACGACTCCTCGAGCGCTTTCATCAGCGCTGTCTACGCACAATCCTAAATATACACTGGACTGAGCTGAAGTGCAATTTAATTATATTGGCATGGAAATAGGAGATCCAAGTTTCAATTCCAATTTCAGATTTGAAATTCTGTTCTATGTGCTTTAAAATGTAAGTCTCATTAAATTCAATGAAAAATTTTCAAATTTAAGTGTGTACAGGATTGCAGGCTTAGAGTGAATCTAAGCATAATCTCTTGGCCTCCATACTTCACATGGGAGATTATCAGACGTGTCAAAATGGCATTATGATAACGCCATGAGATTAAAAAAGGGCTTCCTTATCAGACGTTGTCCCCCATCACCTCCCAAGCATTCTGCTGCCATTACAGGGACATTTTATTGTCGGGGAGAAGCCAGGAATTGATGTCCTGTGGCATTTCCATTCTGGATTTGCCTGTGTACAACAACATGCCCCATTTTGCTGGCAAGATTCCAGCATCAATGGGCGGTCCTACCAGAACACTTCCAGGTAAGATCAGGACATCCAGGTAAGCTACCCTCTTTTTTGTACCCTCCCAGGGTTACTTGTGATTTTTTTTTATTGTTTATTGTTTATTTTTATTTTTATTTTTGTGCTTAGGTGCTTGGTGTCACTTTTTTGTGTTTTATTTTTGAATTTCCCACACTCGCATCTTCTCACAAGAATGGGCAGGATTTCATTCTAGGAAGAGAATGGAGCTCCATTAATGCTCCATTCACTCCTGGGCTGCCTGAACGATGGGAGAGAAGGTAAGTGTGGTGGGGAGGGTTATTGTTTCAGGATGAGGAGGGACTGGAGATTGTGGGACAGGAACACTTTTTGTGGTCCTGTCTGATAATCTCCATGATCTTTATTGGGTTACAAAAAAGCACCATGAAACACCTTATACACTGAAAAGTGTTAGCAAGCTAAACATCAAACTTTGGGTCTGGAAAACTTACTTGGAATTCAGGAAGCAAGATTAAGAAATGTCATTTTCCTGTACTTAAACAGATGAAATGTCAAGTAATATACTAGGAAATAATGCTGAATCCCCATTACCTTCTATATGATTCTCAGGTAAACTTTCCATATCTGACATTTACTGTTTAACTATTTTGATAGTACTTTTCAGAGTACAAGGTATACAGTATACAATATACAATTATTTTAATTAACATAAAATTAATTGATTGACTCCTGGCATATTTACTGAAAAAAGAGAGAAAGAGATGAAAAAAAGGAGGGAGAGAGGGAGAAAATAGAAGATACAAATCTTTTTTGTTACTTGTTCATTACTTTCACTTTAACTAAGCCAAAGAAAACACACGTCAGCCCCGCAATGATAAAAATGAAAATGTATGCATATTACTGCCATTTTAGATTAATATAATAATCCTCATATATTCCAACAATAATTGTTACTGTGAAGCATAGGTGAAACAAAGTTCGGTTCATAATTAACTATACATGATTTTACAATCAAACAAAATGTTACTTTTCTTTTGCTTTGTTAATAAGTATTTCTATTAAGGTTATCCCTGTATTTAATGAGCTATAAGAACTGAGTACTTTATACTTTCAGATCTAATTTTGTCAAATAATTCACAAGCTATGTGTTCTGGAATAGCTTCATTGAAATCATTGGGTTCACTGAATAATATGGAAGTTGTTGCTTTTCATTAAAAGATAGGGGGGGGGGAATAGATAGAAAGATAGCTAGGGAGACTAAATCTGAGTTCAACCCCAGCATCCCCTGGAAAGGTGATTCTTCAGATTGATTTAAAGGAGATTATCAGATGCTTGAAAAAAGCCTCAAAGGAGCTTGTAAGAACACCGTCACTGGGTTCCCATTATCACACACATCATCCTCCTGGCTTGCTCCATCCTCCTTCCATGCTGAAGTAATGAAAAGGCACCGCTTTGTATTAGCAGAAGTTTATTGCAAGATCCTTTGGGATTTTTTTCAAGTGTCTGATAATCTCCAATAATCATGACATGCCAGCCCAGAACGCTTTTGTGATTGTCCGACATAATTTAAAACAGTTTTCTCAAATCTAGTGTCTCGGGCAAGCATTCCCATTGTCCTCAATGTCCATACTTGCCAGGATTATTGCAGTTTTATTCCAGGACATCTGGAGGGCACTTAGTTGGGAAAGATTGCCTCCAAACATCAGGGACACGTTCTGAACTTACAGCAGAATTCACAAGACTCATCTAAGGAGATTATCATAGAAATGCAGGACAGGGATGACAGGAGATTGGAAAAGGGCTTTCTTATCAGATGATGTTGTCCCTGTCTCATCCTATTCCCGTGCCCCCTCCGTTCTATCTGTATTTTTTTAGTTGACATCTTAAGCCATCAATAAATTGCCCATTCTGTTTCTATAACGGAATCACAGGCTCGTGAAGTGGCATCCTATTTCCGTGGTGCAATGCCAGCCACGGTGGGAGGTCCCTGCTGAACACTCCTGGGTGCGATTGGGACATCCAGGTAAATGACACCCTTTTTTTCCCCTCCCCAGTTTACATGCATTTTTTTTACTTTGTTTTTGTGCTTGCTGTCACTTTTAGTTCTTTTACCTTTTTTTTATTTCCCACACGCTTGTTCCCTCGTGAGAACAGCCCGGGATTTCAAATAAGGAAGTGAATAGGGCTCGGTGAGAGCTCCACTCACTTCCTGGACTGCCAAATGGGAGGGGAGCCATTTCTGACACGCTCCAAAGGTGGGTCTGATTTTTTTTTTTTAAAGCGCAACAGGGATAGGAGTGGGGTGGAAAATAGCTACCAAGACAGGGACAGCATATATGGTCCCTGTCTGAAAATCTCCTAAGTCTTCATACTAGTTCAGCTCAGTGCACTTCTGAATTGTGCTTTGAACAACATTTTTTTAGTATCGCCCCAATATTTCCCTTCATGTTAATATAGAAAAGCACATCCATCTATCAAACATGAAGGGCAAGATCCAATGAAAGCAGCATATACTGCTATACAATTACTATACAATTAGTTTCCAGGCAAAGTACAAAGTGTTGGTTATTACCTTTAAAGCCCTACATTGTTTGGGCCCAGGTTACCTTCAGGTTTGCCTTCTCCTATACAATCCGCCGCATACATTCAGGTCCTCTGGGGGACATTTACATCAACCAGCCAGGACTAGAGTGGCAATTGTCACTCTTTTCATCAGCCACCCCCAGACTGTGGGGGCCTGCTGGAAGAGGACATTTTTATCAGGCACCCCCAGACTATGAAATGGCCTGCCAGAAGAGATTCAACACCTAAACACACTGTCAGCACTAAAGACCTATCTCTTTATAACAGCACTAAAGACCTATCTCTTCTGCAGGGCCTACCCAGTTGATTTTAAACTATGAATTTTAAATTAGTGTTTTAAGTCAATGAATGATTGTAATGTTTGTTTTAATCCTATGTATTTTTATCAGTGTTTTTAAATGATTTTATGTGTATTTTAATTTATGATGTATCTGGCCTTGAACCTTGGGGAGAGGCAGGTAAGAAATAATGATTATTATTATTTTATACCTGTTGCCCTCACCAAGACTCCAAGCAAAATGATATTTGGCTTATCATCTAACATCTCAAAACCATCTCCAGTTCTTCCACACTGAAAAGCACATACTCTGCAGTGGAATATTCTTTGAATAAATGTAAATATTAACTGGAGCTGTGAGGCTTATTTTTGCATCCTGTTTACAGTTTCCTCCTGAGGCAAAGTCTCTTATCACTCGCACCTTAGTCACACCACTACAAGTTGCTTTTTCCGATACATTTCCTCAAGCCAGCTTTATTATCATTTTCCCCAGAGCACAGAGAGTGGAATTAGAAAATGTTGCTAAGCACTGAACAGTGTTCTTGGAAGATGCTACAAAATGCATTTGTCCACTATTATCTAGGTCATGGTGAGTGGGCAGGCCAATTTTTGTTACATGAGGTGCCTTCAGTGCATTAATATGGATGGGCTTCAAGTGGGTGAAGGAATAATATCCAGGAATTTCTTTTCACTGAATATTCTGTTTTGCAGAGATGTGATCCTCCCCTCCCTTCCCATAGTAATGTGGAGTAAGCAGGATGGAAGATAAATGTTGTCTGCCTTGAATATTCTCTAAGGCAAAGCAAAAGCAAAGGAAACCAATAAACTATTTGCAATTGTCACTTTGGGACCAGAAATATCTGTGTTCTTGGCAGACAGGTGATTACCACTCAAAGGAAGAAAGAGTGATAAGAGGAGGATAATGAAAATTCTTGAGATAAAAGTGTATATTTTGGCACCAGAATTCAGGAAATTCTGAAGACTCTGTTACCTCACTCCCTTGATCTGCTGTTTTGCTAAAATTGTTTCCCAAAAGTGTTATGGGACACTTAGGGCTTCTTGCTTCAAGCCAATGAATGCATTCCATGAACATTCATTAATATATTTACCCTGCATGTGATCCTTTAAGAAGTATGGTACTTATTCATTTTCATAACAATTCTATGAAACAAATGGTTTGTTTATGTTTTTACTTATTTGAAGGATTTATATCTCATTCCATCCCTAAGCTCTGATCAACTCACACAAATCATGTTGCAAAGGTTTAAAGAGATGGTGAAGAGACACTTTTTTAAAAAAAAATCAATGAATGTTTTCAAAACACTCTTTCAAGTTAACTCTGAGGACATTTGGCAATTGTTATTATTCCCCCTTTACAGATGGGGTATCATGCATAATTTTTCCAAGGCAACCAAGTTCTGCTTCATGTGCTCTCTTTTTCAGTCGGGAACTGACTCCTGAGTATGAACTAGAGGTGTAGCATCATTTATGAAGTGTACCCATGTGTATAAATCATGCCTTTTGCCTGTAAAACACACATAAAGGGTTCTGATCTTTTCCAGGTCACTGTGTGACTATAATTTATGTTTTAAAGCAGTAATTTGTATATGCAGCTGCCACTTATAAATAATATTATGTGGATGCATTTTCTGCTCAGATGCCATTCTTTGTTGGCAAAAACAACAACAACAACAACACTGTAAGGAGTGGAATCAAAGTCTGTGATGTGGCTGAGACCAATTGAGCTTCTGGCAGTAGAATCGGACAGGGAGATTCTCCATTCCCCTTTCTCCCCATGGCACACTGCACACCGTCAAAAATCTAAGGAGGCCTCCATACCAGATTTTTGGGCAGCATGGAAGGCTGTGGCTTAGAGGGGGAAGGGTTAGGGTTATTTGCCTCTACCATGGCAAATTATCTCATTACAACAGAAGAAAAGAAGGTAACTAGCATTAGCATCCCACAAAGGTTCTCAAAAGTGAGCCAGTTTGGTATAGTGGTTTGAATGTCACACCATGACTCTGCAAACAAGGGTTTGAATCCCTGCTTGGCCATGGAAACCCCCTGGGTGCCCTTGGGCAAGTCAGACTCTCTTGGCCTCAGAGGAAGACAAAGGCAAACCTCCTCTGAACAAATCTTGGCAAGAAAACCTTGTAATAGGTTCACCTTAGGATTGCCATCAATCAGAAATGACTTGAAGACACAACAACGACAAAGGTTCTCAGATGTTTCATCCTAGCAGGAACCTCCAAATTTAGCTAGCATTTCACTTGAAACAAAATTTGGCAGTGACTCTATATTGTAATAACCCAAAATTTCAGAGAAGAAGTGAATGAAGTCAATTGCATTAAAGGCAGTGAAACAGGCAGGTAAGATGATCCACTGCAAGCATTTCCCTTTACTGGACAAATGAAATTAAGAAAGAGAGGACACCTGAGAAATGTTGGTGCCTGCAGGGCTGATAGGTCATGACTCTCCTAGACCCTGAGATTTCAGCCAAAATTTGAGACCTAGGGATGATCCCTTCTGGTGCCATAGGGGATGGGTCCTGGTGAAGTTACAAGGGGCAGCCCCCAGTGATGTAATTAAGCAGCATACATCGAGCACCATCCACAGCTGCACAGAGAGTGCCATTCAAGATAGAAAATCTAACAAATGAGGAGAATATTCTTCTCCCTTGCCCTGGAAAAGAGGGGGCAGGCCCTGATATCTGGGAATTTTAGGTGCCTGAGGCAGAAAATCCCAATCTCTCTTTACTCACAATGATGATGGTGGTGGTGGTGGTGATATAACTAAACAGATATGCTGTGGTGTGATGAGGGTACAGGGCTATTAAGGCAACTGCATGATTTGCCTTAATTTCAAACCAAGATGATCAAAGGTCTGGAAATCAAGCCTTATGAGAAACCACTTCAGGAGTTGAGCATATTTAGCTTGAAGAACAGAAAACTGAGTAGTGATATATAATAGCCATCTTTAAATATCTCAAGGGAGGGCTTGTAGAATATAGGGTGAGCTTGTTTTCTACTGCCTCAGAGATAAGCACCCAAATGGATGGATTTAGATTAGAAGAAAGGAGATTCCACCTAAACATTAGGAAGAATACTGGACTGACTATGTGACGAATGTTGCTGTCCTTTAGCAAGCAGGGATCACCAGCATTGAGGCCATGATATTGAGAACACAGCTGCGCTGGGCTGGGCACATTTCTAGGATGGAGGACCATCGCCTCCCAAAAATAGTACTCCACGGTGAACTCGCCACGGGTCAGCGTAAGAGGGGCACTCCAAAAAAGCGATACAAAGACTCCCTGAACAACATCTCAGGCTCGGCCAAATTGATCACCAACAGTGGTCCACCCTAGCTTTACATCGGGAGGCATGGAGACGAACTATCCACAATACTGCAGCCTTATTTGAGAACTCACACCAAACAAGTCTTGAAGAGAAACAACAATGCAGAAAGAATCACAACCAGGAAACATCACCCAAGGAGACCTTCTGCTGTGCTTTCTGCAACCAGACTTGTTTATCTCGGATTGGCCTTTTTAGTAATCAGCACGCTTGCAGAAAGTGCGGGATGAGTCCTTCCTGAATCTTCGTTTGCGAAGAAAAGTCAGAGAGAGTGTTGGTAGGGGGAAAGTGCCTGAGAGGGTGCCAGACTCGCCCTCATTCAAGGTTTTTAAATAGAGGGTGGATAACCATCTATCAGGCATGATTTAGTTTTCATTTCTTCAGGGCAGGGATTGGACTAAATAGTCCTTGTAGTGCCTTCCAGCTCTGAAGCATGAAGTCAGTAAGGAGCCTTCAGCAAGGAGGTCTACCTCTCCTTGCTACCATCTGCAAAATGGTGATAATGATACTGACCTACCTCACAGAGTTATATAAAGTTCTCTCATCACATGTGTGTTAGATCCTTGCCCTTCCTGGTTTATTAAAAGGAGCGCTTAATGCCTCACTAAAACAAGGCAGAATTCTAGCTTGCCTGAAGCAGGCCATTATAAAACCATTACTTAAAAAGCCCTCCCCAGATCCCACCATTCTGGATAATTATCAGCCAGTCTCTAACATTCCATTTTTAGGCAAGGTCCTGAACCATGAGGCGGCCTCCCAGCTTCAGCGGTTTCTGGATGAGATGGATTTTGTAGATCCATTACAATCTGGTTTCAGGCTTGGGTTTCAGGGATGGTTTTGCTCATCTTGGTGAATGTCCTATGCTGGGAGATAGATACGGGGAGTGTGTCCCTATTGGTTCTTCTGGACCTCTTGGCAGCTTTCAATACCACTGACCATGGCATCCTTCTGGGTCTCCTTGCTGGGATGGGACTTGCAGTGGTTTAGTTTTTTTCCTGGACGGGTGAAAAGGTGGTGCTGGGAGACTCTTGCTCGACCCCCTGGCTGTTGGCCTATGGAGTCCCTTAGGGCTTAATTATGTATCCCATGCTATTTAACATGTACATGAAACCACTGGGAGAGTTAGCAAGAGTTTTGAGGTTTGGTGCCATCAGTATGCAGATGACACCCAACTCTATTGGGTATGCAGATGACACCCAACTCTATTACTCCTTTTCACCTCAAGCCAAGGAAATTATTTTGGTCCTAGATCAGTGCCTATGATCAGTAATGGACTGGATGAGGATGAACAAATTGAAATTTAATCCAGACAAGACAGAGATGTTCCTGGTCAGTCAAAAGGCAGATCAGGGAATAGGGATTCAGCCTGTGTGGGACGGAGTTATGCTCCCCCTGAAATTTCAGGTTCACAGCATGGGTATACTCCTGGATTCAACTCTGAGCTGCAAAGCTCAGGTTTCAGCAGTGGCCAGGAGTGCATTTGCACAGTTAAAGCTGGTGCAGCAGCTGTGCCTATTTCTTGAGATGTCAGATCTGGCTTTGGTGACACATGCCTTAGTTACATCCCAGTCGGATTACTGTAACACACTCTATGTGGGGCTGCCTCTGAGGAGTATTCAGAAACTCCAGCTGGCCCAAAAAACTACAGCCAGATTGCTAACTGAGACGGGCAACAGAGAACACACAACTCCATTGTTACAACAGCTTCAGTGGCTGCTGGTCCATTTCTGTGCACAATTCAAAGTGTTGGTTTTGACCTATAAAGCCCTATATGGCTCAGGTCCAGGTTTTTTGAAGGGCTGTAGTCTCCCTTGTGAACCAATCCATGCTTTGAGATCAGCTGGGAAGGCCCTTCTCTTTCCCACCACCCTTACAGGTACATCTGATGGGAACACATGAGAGAGCCTTCTCAGTGGCTGCCTCCAGGCTGTGGAACTCCCTGGCTAGAGAAGTTAAGCTGGCACCTTCCCTACTTACTTTTCTCAGACAAATAAAGATTGTTTCTGTTCTGGCAGGCGTTTGATGAGTGACTGTATAAGGACTGTCTCACAGAAACAATGTGCTGGATCCTGCTAATTGCTATGCTGATATGTGTGTGTGAAAGAGAGAGACTTTCTTTCTAATATGTTTTAATCTGGTTTTTATTTTTTATTTTGTTTTAGCTTTTAATTTTTAGTGATGTGTTTTTTAACTTGTAAGCTGCTTTGGGTCCTGAAATGGGGAAAAGATGGGATAGAAATAAATAAATGAATGAATGAATAATGCAAGATACCTAAATCTGTTTTTCCTGCCTAATGGGATGGCTGGGCTGTATGAAAAGGAAGGGGAGGTACCACCACCTCAATTGAGGACTAGCAATATGCATAGCTAATGAATATTTATCACTTCTGTGTCTCTAGAATACAGTACAACATATCCGCAGGGGATACATTCCCAGACTTACTGTGGAAATGTGAAACCATGGATAATAGTAAACCCTATTGAAATGAATGACTTCAAGCCCAACGTCTGATGGAAGCATACCATACAATTGCACTGGAGGACCTAGAAAATGCCTAGAGAGGATTTTTTATATATATATTTTTTTGGGGATGCACGTAAGTGAAACCATAGATACAGTTCCCACAGTTACGTGGGTCATACTCTACACTTGAAGAGCCTGTCAAATAATAATGAAATAATAAAATAGTGATAATGATATATATATTATTAGTAATGATTATCAAGTTACCATGAAGTTATACAAAAAATAAACTTGTACACATATTTCCACAAATATTATACACATATTTCCACAAATATAATATTACATCTTATCTCTTTTCTTTCCATTCCACTCTTTTTCTCTCTCACTTCTTCCTTACTTTCTCCTTACACCTCCCCTCCCTCTTTCTAATTTTCCATCCTCTACTGATGGGTACATTTAGAGAGCCATCCATGCCTGTTGGGAAGCATGGATTGCAGTTACCTCCACCTTCCAGTTGAGTCTAGGGACTTCATCAGACTACAAGTTTTAAAACGTTCTTTTGCCAGCATTGAAAAACCCATTTCTATGGCAGCAAAAGAACATTCCCCCCTGCACTTACCTCATTTCCTGGCAAATTCTCCCTAGCAATAAAGAGGAAGTGAACGGAGCCCCGTTCACTTCCTCGTTCGAAATCTCGTACAATTTCGTCATACGGGAAATTCAAAAATAAAAAAAGAAAACTGCATTTAAAGTTGCACAAAACACACACACACATTTTAAAGGTCCCAAGTATCCCAGGGAAGGTTAAAAAAAAAAAAAGATCGTCACTTACCTGCATGTCCAAATCTGACCCAGAAGTTTCATGCATGGAGCAGGCTTGTTTTCTGCTGCTCCAGGGACTGGAACACGGAGCAATGGATGCAAGCTCCAGGAACAGAGATTCCACCCCAACATGAGGAGGAACTTTTTGACAGTCAGAGCTGTTAGGCAGTGGAACACACTCCCTCAGAGCGTGGTGGGGTCTCCTTCCTTGGAGGTCTTTAAACAGAGGCTGGATGGCCATCTGTCAGGGATGCTTTGATCAAGATTTCCTGCATGGCAGGGGGTTGGACTGGATGGTCCTCGTGGTCTCTTCCAACTCTGCAATTCTATGATTCTATGCCGGAGAGGGCATTGTCAGGGTAAGTACGAGATTAAAAGGGACAGAGACATCGCATGCCAGCAAAAAAGCAACAGGGAGATCTATTGATGGCTTAAGCCATCAATTAAAAATTATGGGGTTTGGTCTGTTTTTAACCGTGAAAGGGCAATGTCGTCTGATTTGCGTACCCTTTTGCAGTTATGTGGCGTCGTGATGATGCCATATTTTCCATGTCTGATAAAGTTCTAGGAGGCAAAAGAAAGTCCAGATCCCATACTCTCTGGCAGGAAATTATCAGGAACATTATGTCCATGCAAGGACTGGCTAACAAAGTTTCTTCTGTGACAAAGAAGCCTCCCTTATTGCCAGTTATGTCATTCCCAAAAGTTCCTTTTGGTTTTGATATTTGTTTCTGCTTGGGAGGACAGATGAAAAAGACCACTATATTCATCTGAAGGTGTGTTTTTTTAAAGCTTTCTTAGAAAAAAACCTAACAATGGCCTTTTTCACATTGGTTTTTAAAAGTCTGCATCCTCACAATAGACATACTTGGGTTTTGCTGGGTTTTGTAACCTCTGTGTCCACTCATCCCATTCTTTAGGGAGATTGTTGTGATTTCTTGGTCTGTACTAGAGCACTTCCAAATATTTTTTTTAAAAAAAAAACAAAACTGGGGCATGATTTGATGCTGTAGTCATATGGTCTGAAAGCCAAAGTTTGTCCTTTCTGATTTTTTTTAAAAAAAATTCTTAGAATTACAGTGTGCAAAAATGGCATTTTGCTGATGCTCTAAAGCAGTGGGTCTTAACTTTTTCTTTACCAGGGACCCCCTTTAAATATCTTTTGTTGCTGTGAATCCCCAAAACTTAACTCAAGATTTAAAACCCTAATAATAATAATGCAATTACACCATCAATTAAACCAGATACACTGGAAGGGGAGTGAAGACGTTTCTCCTGCTTCTTCTTGCATGTTTGTGGCTGTAGTGGATTGAATGGCAATAAACAGGCCAAGCCAGCTAGCCTTTGCCTTGGCTCCTGGCATGTGGCCACTCCACTGCAGGCAGGAGGTGGGCAAAGCAGCCTTCAAGCCTTCACAGACCCCCTGTGAGGGCATTGTGGGTCTACGACCACAGTTATAAACCACTGCACTATAGCAACATAACTCGATTTTTTAAGAGAGAGACAGAGAGAGAGAGAGAGGAGAATATCATTATTATTATTACTACTACTATTACTATTACTATTATTATTAGTCTCAGAGTTAAAAAGAAACCCACTTGAAGGTAAGAATATAGTGTTGTGGCTGGTGCTGGGAATTGCCAGAAAATAGTTGAGGACAACAGAAATGTCATATGGATTTTTTTTAAGCCCTGAGAACTTTCTTGTTGTTGTGCGCCTTCCAAGTTGTTTCCAACTTACGGCAACCTTAAGGTGAACCTATCACTGGGTTTTCTTAGCAAGATTTGTTCCGAGGGGGGTTTGCCATTGCTCTCCTCTGAGGCTAGAAGAATGTGATCTGAGAACTACAGGAACAAATACAGCAAGTTCCAGCAAACTCCTGACACATTTTGCCTGTTGGGAGGAGCCCAATAAATAAATAATAATGTTTTTCCCCAATTATGGTCAAGAAAAGCTCAGAATAGATGAGCAGATCCCAAGGCAAAGCAGAGCCAACTTCCCCAGTATTAATAACAAACCACTCTGTCTGAAAATGTTAGCATCAAAATTACAGTTATCACCTGGACAGAGTGGCTGGCTGTGTTTTGTATATTTTTTAAAAAAATAAAAATTGTCAATTTCCTGCTGAATATCTTTCTGTCTGCCAACATCTACCATAACTAGTTCACTTTGTTCCAAACAATCTACAGCCATTAAGACAGTTTTTAAAATATACAACCTGAACCTATGCACATTTACTCAGAAGTAAGTCCCACTGGGTTCAGCCTGGCTTACTCCTATGTAACCTGCATATTCAGGAGCAAATCAAATGGAGATGATAATATGGAAACATAGCCTGGATTTGGGGAATTAAAATCTGGCAAATCTAAGAGAAAGAAAAATGTACCTGGTAAGAGTAAAGAGGAGGTGCCAGTTACACGACAAAAATTGACGCGGGGCTTACCGTGATTTCCTGATCCCGTATCTGCCCCTCACTGTTTATACGATTTTTGTCACTCTTTAGGAAATCCTGGAAGATCCCGTGATTGATATTTACACGACAAAAGTCTTTATTGGTCCCGCACTGTTATATCCCATGCTTTTGCTGTTTACACATGTTTAGCTTACCGGGAGATATATATATATATATATATATATATATATATAGGCTGTCAATCAAGGATGCGATTACTCATGTTTTCACAACCTCGGTGACGCACTTCCTTTAGAGTTCTGCGCCATGAGTGATGCTATTGGCTGGCTGGGGGGGGGAGAGAGAGAGGGGGCAGAGGTTTGGTATTCCCCTTGCCTCTTTAAAATGTTAACCCTTTAAGCAGAGGCAGAAGGCATTTTGAAAGACCTCAGACGGAGGAACAATTAAACCATGTCCTTTCCTTTTGAAATCAAGCTGAGGTGGGGGGGGAGTAGAGTCTTGGAATTTCTTTCGCTTTAAGCAGAGGCAGAAGGCATTTTGAAAGACCCAGACTGAGATCTTTCACTCAGACGCAGGGAGTGCTTTCCTTTTGAAATCAAGCCAAGTGAGGTGGGGGGGGGCTTGGGTTTCCCCTTGCCTCTTTAAAATGTTAACCCTTACAGCACAGTTTTAGCAACAGAGAGAACTTGCTGATTGAATGATTTCAAGCCAGTGACAGACAGGCATTTTGAAAGACACAGACACAGAGAGGGGGAATTAAAGGGTGTTCATTCGCTCAGAGGCTGGAATGTTTTACTGTGCCCATTCAGACCCAGGGAGGTGATCAAGGCAGGGGATGAATGGGCGACCCTCTGCCCACCATGATCTCTTTGTAACATGCAGTTGAGGAAGAGGTTAAAGCTGAAGGGTTTGCAGTGTAGAAATCCATTTAAAAAGGTGATTGAGTACACACGCGCACGCACACACTTCAACCTACGTGCAGCTGGAAGGGATGCCTTGGTTTTCAGGTTGTGAGGCTGGATCTGTTGAATGGGTGACTGACCCCTCCTTTTCTGGTCGCTGATCTCTAAGCCCACCCCCAGTCACCATTTCCGGTCATCCCCTAGTACCGAGATATTTTGTCTCAGGCTGTTTACATTTCCGATTTTCCGAATCCTCCAGTGACTTTTTTAAAAACCAGCACAAACCGCGGGACTGGAAGTCCCGCAGGTTGAGGCATAAAAGGTGGCCCCCTTCCGAAAATCATGTACCCGACCCGATGTACATGTAAACTGCCAGGGATCGACACAAATTCTTCCTGGGACATTTTCATTGTGTAAACGGCACCGGAGAGTTAGAAGAGGGGAATTCCAAATGCACACTTGGGTGGAGGTGGGAAAAGAAAAAAAAGAAAGAAAAAGAGTAGGGGAGAGAGACTCATAGAATCATAGAGTTGGAAGAGACCACAAGGGCCATCCAGTTCAACTCCCTGCCATGCAGGAATACACAATCAAATTATTTCTGACAGATGGCCATTCAGACCTGTTTAGAAGCCTCCAAAGAAGGAGACTCCACTACACTACGAGGCAGTGCATTCCACTTCTGAACAGCTCTTACTGTTAGGAAGGTCTTCCTAATGTTTAGGTGGACTCTCTTTGCTCTGTGTCTTTGTCTCTGGAGCAACAAAAAACAAGCTTGCTCCATCCTCAGTATGACATCCCTTCAAATATTTAAACATGGCTATCATGTCACCTCTTAACCTTCTCTTCTCTGGGCTAAACATACCCAGCTCCCTAATCCGTTCCTCATAGGGCATGGCTTCCAGACCTCCAACCATTTTTGTGGGAGAAGAGAAATAACACTGGGGTAGGAGAAATAACACTTGAACTCAGGCCTAGCTGAAGTACTTTTGCTCATGAGAAATAAAGGAGAAAAACTGGGGCTGGGCAGGAAGCTGATAGAATGCATGCACACACAGACACAGACAGACAGACAGACAGACAGACACACACATATTTACAATACAATATGTACATGAAAAAGATATGCAGATCCTTTTGTATTCTAAACAGGATCTCATGGGGGAAAAGGTCTTGCCATAAATATCCCACTGTTTTCGCTGACACTAGAAAAATAAGTTGTGTCAAAAGAAAAAGGAGTTGAGTCTTTTTTTAAAAAAAACAACACAGCAGCTCATATACACATTGGACATGTTTATAGGAGGTCAGGGGAGGGGGAAGTGTCTGTGTTTGCTTCCAGTTTCCAGGCTTTTATCTCTTTAAGTTACACTTTCTATATTGGAGGTTATAATCAAGGGCATATTAGAGAACATTTCTTTCTAGAACTCCATGTCCTCCTAAGATGATATTGCCAGCCTTGGTATATTGACAAAGGAACAAGAAGAACAAACATAAACTCATATTTCTAAAATATGTAGACCAAGATCCTATGCCCTTCAAGCATACAGAAATATTTCCCAATGGCAATAAATATTTTGAAAGTTTGGCATTCTAAAATATTTAGGACAGCATCCTATTTGTGTCATAACTTTCTCTGTAAAATTAGTTCTTATATAGAAACAGTTGGACATTTTTGTCTGAAATGGAATAGTGGCATTCTATTCAAGGTTGAGGGAAGACAGCTGTGCATTGAGCATGAAAGCCTTTGGTAGTGCATTCAGTTGAATAATTGGCTCAGTTGCACAATATTACCACTCCACCCAAGGGTTGTATAGCACAATTAATGCCACATATGAAGATTTACACTACACAACACCATCCCCGATGTGGAATCTTGGTCTTATTTTTTTATTGCCTCTCACCCCACAAAACATTTCCAACAGTTAATATAAGGTAATACTTTTAGTGCAGTATGACCACTGTATCTGCGGGGATATGTTCCAGGACTTACCATGGATACTGGAAACCATGGATAATAGCAAACCCTATTAAAATGAACAATTTCTGGCCCAATCATACCATAGAGTCATGCTGGAGGACCTAGAGATGCTTAGAGAGAACACCTCTCTAGCCATCTTCTAGGTTCTCAAGCATGACTCTATGGTCAACTTCCAGTGGCAGCATACCATAGAGGCACTGGAGGACCTAGAATATGCCAAGAGAGAGCATATTTTTTGGACATGGGTGATTCTGCAGTTACCAGTCCCGTGGATACAGGGGTCTTACTGTATATTCAAGAGTTTGATGTCACCAAGCACCATGTTATATGGGTACAAGTCACAAAGTCATCCTGTATGGGGTATCAGAGTAAAATTGGTAGGATTTAATTATTACTGATTATATAGCTTAATGAGTTCCATAAAATATGGTTCTATGTTTTGTCTTACATACACACATACATATTGTCTTTGGCCTGTGTGGTGTAGTGGTTTGAGCATTGGACTAGGGCACTAGGAGACCAGGCTTCAAATTCACACTTGGCATGGAAACTCACTAGGTGACCTTGGGCAAGTCACACTCTCAATCTCAGAGGAAGGCAGGGACAAAGCCCCCACTGAACAAAGCTTGCAAATAAACGAAAACCATGATAGGCTCACCTTAGGGTTGCCATAAGTCAGAAACGACTTGAAGGCACACAATAACAACAACCTGAATGCCCACATACAACAAATACAGTATCATCATCATTGAGAGTTGGGCCAAAATTAACAAAATGAATTTCAACAATAAGAACCATAAAGTACTACATTTAGGCAGAAAAAACTGAAATGCACAGATATAGGATGGGTAACACCTGGCTTGGTAACAATAAATGTGAAGGGATTGAGGAGACTTAATAGACCACAAGCTGAATATGAGTCAGCAGTGTGATGCAGCAGCTTAAAAAGCCAATGTGATTCTAGGCTGCATCAATAGAAGTATAGTGTCTAGATCAAGGGATGTAATAGTACCACTATTCTGCTTTGATCAGACTTCATCTGGAATAGTTCTGGGCACCACAATTCAAGAAGGATATTGACAGGCTGGAGCATGTCCAGAGGAGGCCAACCAAAATGGTGAAAGGTCTGGAAGCCATGCCCTATGAGGAGCGGCTTAGGGAGCGGATATGTTTAGCCTGGAGAAGAGAAGGTTAAGAGGTAACATGATAGGCATGTTTAAATACTTGAGGGGATGTCATATTGAAGAAGGAGCAAGCTTGTTTTCTGGTGCTCCAGAGACTAGAACACAGAGCAATTGATTCAAACTACAGAATCAGAATCCAGCGGTAGTGTTAAAACCGTGGGTTTAGAGAAGGTTTTTGAGCCAGGAACCAAGAAATAGAAGGTATAGATGCAGGTGATGAAGCCTGGGTCACCCATCATGGATGATAAGTGCAAAGGTGTAAAGTACAGAGGCAGAATCATGTGCATATTTAGAGTATATATCTTGAGGGATGCTAATATGCACTAAGCAACTTCATACATATGATGATTTCCCGAGTGGATTTACTAATGTTTCATGCATGCTATTTTTCTTCTTAGGGCTCCAGATAAGCCAATTAAATGCTCTGTCCAGATGACTTGAGTATGTTAGGAATGTGGCAAAGCATCAGGCATTGCACATTCTGGAGATCTAATGCTGTTTACATATGGAGTTGCTCCAGTGATCTATATTACTGAGGGATATGCACTGTGACTTTGCTTTCTCATCTAGGTTTATTTTCAAACAAAATAAAGCATTTTTTATTCAAAGTGAGAAAGAGAGAGTCAAAGCATCACTGCGACTGAACCTCTTGTTATCAAGAAGGGAGGAAGAAGCCTGAGATTGAAAGAACAAAGACTTTCCTGAAGTCCCCAAGACAATTTGTGCCTGAAGTACAATTAAATAGGCTCAGGTCACAACTAGAAGCACCCAGGGTCAGTTCAAGATTAGAATCCACTCTTCCAGTCACAATAAATACACACAAACACACACACCCTCCATGTTCCCAATGTCATTTGCACTAAAAGCCCATCAAAATAATAGGAATAAAATCAATTGCCACTAATGTTTACAGCTACCTGGTTACAATTAATTTTCTTATTTATTTAATTAATTACTTATATCCTGTCTTTCTCTAAAAATTAGATTCAAGGCATATCACAGTAAGATTAAATGAATGAATACAGGAAAACACAAACCCTATTAAAAAAAAATGGGGCAAGCTAGCTTCCCTTGGCAAGGAGTTTCCAGAGCCTCCAGACAAGGTCCCTAGGATTATGCAAAAGAAATTTCTCAGAAAGTAATTGATAGATTGTCTTGATTGCTGACCTCTCTCATTTTATAAATTAAGTGTCAATAAGCACCCAAGAACTTACCACCAGGCCTAGTGAAGCAACTCCATATTTGTAAATGTCTTGTACAGAATTCAAGACTCCTTGGTATGTTGATAACATTTTGTTTTCTTGAGGGAGTAAATTTGAAGTGCTTGAGATGCATCAGCCATTAATAAAAAGTGATACTGCAAATGACAAAGGAATGGAGCAGAACAATAAGTCATTTGATCCATGTAAAAGCTAGCTAGATAATGAAAATCTAGATTTGCAGATATATGTTGAAGAAAATGACTCAAAATTGATTCAGAGTTATTCATGAGATTGTGCCAATCATTATTTTTGACTATGTAGCCAGCTCCTGATGCACAAGACACATTTTTCTAACTTTTACCACAGACTGCATACTAAAAATCTGCTTTTCCTCATTTCCTTTGTGACAGATATGATTTGTTATTCTCCTATTCAAAATGCAGTACATTTCAGAGTAGAAGCAATAGATCGTATCCAGAGTGCAGGATAAAGAAATGAGATACCTGCACTTTATGTTAAACAGTGGATAATAAATTTAGTTATTATTAACAAGAACATGCAAAGGGATGAGTGTATTAACTCATCTATTCTATCTAACCCCAAAGTGGGAGATAAGGGCTAATTCCCTGCCCCACACTTCTCCACAGGCCTCACCAAAATCTCTCTCTTTTTCTTCAGAATCCCTCACAAAATGAAGACTGGAAGTACTGTCACATCACTTCCTGCCACCATTTTCAACAGGACTTCAAGGAAAACTAGGTTTGGTGGTGTGCGGGTTTGCATATTTTCATATATTTGGGGCAACTTTTGTGTGGCATTAGGGGTAAAGCCATCCTAAATCACATCAAATATATAAAATAGGGTGTAAGGAGCTTGGGGGACTGGCAGAGGGCTTCAGAGGCTGCCAAAGTGATGCCAAAGTGATGTCCAGGGGCATATGCAGCCCATGGACCACAGTTTCTCCAACCTTGATCTAACAGATGTGGAGAGGACCCCTCTCCCCAGGTCCATTAGCTATGGGTGGTTGAGTCAAGTAAGGATCAAGAAAAGTTCATATTCTTATTTCTCTGAGACTAGCAGACTTATGGGACAGGTCTGAAAAAAGGGTCTTTACATTCCTTCTCATAAGGTCTATTTCAACTCTTTAAGTAAAATAAATGTGTGAGGAGTGGGGGTGGCCTAGCCCTTCCCTTCAGTTTTTTTTCTGTTACCCTCAACACATGGAGGGTAACTTTATAAAGGGGACAGCACCCTCTGACCATGGATGATCTCCATGCAGTCTGAAACACTGGTTTTCAAGAGTTCCAAATCACATGGAAAGTATTCTCAAGAGAAGAGGATGCCCTCTTCAGAAAGTCACCCACAATATGGAGAAAGTGGGGATAGATGATGGAGGGGGTAGGGCAACCTTGATCTCCCTCTGTACATGTTTATTTCAGATAGGGTAATGGGTCCCTTTTTTCTTCCTCTTTCTTCCCCCCTCAGCTTGGTTCCCCCCCCCATATTTCTTCTTATCCACACCTGTGATAAGCTTGCCCTTCTCTTCCAGCAGGAAGGGAAGGCTCCCAGCCTATTTGTACAATCTGAAAACACACTCTCAAGGGTTCCTCTAGTCTAGAAATCCCTTTCTAAGGTAGAGCCACCACCACTCGCTGAATTTAACCCTTTCTTGTCCAGCGCAGCAAGAAGCCAGACAGGTTGTGTTAAAAGATCAACAACGCCCTTTCCTCTTTCCCAGAGAAATTCAGATAAGATAGCTGACTGAAAAGTATGTGACCATGGAGGTTAGGAAAACAGAAAAGGCTTTATTTTAGTTCCAAGGGCTTAAGGCTAACATGGAGGAAAAGCACTCCCCCAGGCTTCCAGCTTAGGTTTACAGAAGTTAGACAGTCAGTCAGAGTACTAAAAGTAAATCATAAAAATCAACACAACTAGCTAGACTTGTTCCCTAAGCTAAGATAATGGTAACTTACAATTCTGATGTCCATACAAAGTCCATAGCTCAATTGGGATGATTAGGCCAGGCTCCTCCTAGCCTGCCTAGTTGGCTCTGAAGATGGAAATTCAGAGTCCTTTTGGATGGAAGTCTCTCCTTAGACTTCAGATATTCCTTGTGGCCTTTTTGGTATTATCAGGCCATAAGGGAGGTTGGCTCCCCCCCAACCTCCTATATCACAGTTTAACATCTCCCTACAAAGTTATATGTCTCTCCATCTGCACCAAGCCAGATGGCTCCTGCATGAGGCCCAAAGATGGGTCTCAAGCTTGTGCTAAGCCATGTGGCTCTCTTTCCATGTGCTCTCCAGTATCTGGCCCGAGAAGAAAGGAATTCAGAAAACTTAACTCTTTTAGTCAGCTCTCTGATTGGTTCTGCATCACCAAATCTGACTGGCTCTCCATTCAGGTGATGTGATGTCATGTTTAGGAAATGAGGTTCCCACCCCCTTACCCATATCTGACGGTATGGAACCCAGGGGATGGAATTTTCCACTACTGTGAACTGTAGAGTTTGTAGATTAACTCCCCATGATGGCCTGTGCAGGCCATCACGACAACACCAAACCTGCCTAAATTTGTTTATGGGACCCCCTGTCATGCCACATGAGCCTGATGAGGCTGTAGAATCAGAGGAGGAGTAAGACATGGCACAGAACAGCCGTAGGGACCCTGGGACAGGTTTATCTACACCTGTTCCAGCAGAGAATCCTGCCAACCTAGAGGCTCGAGCAGAGTGGGTTGGCATCAGTCCCAGCAGAGAGTCCTATCCACTCAGATAAGGAAGAAGAAGAAGAGAGGGACCTACCTCCACCATCGTATACCCAGCAGCAAGCTCAAAAGGAGGCTCAAAGGAGGACTCTGAGAATTTATGAGAAGAACTTGCTCATTAAAAAACACCTGGCAAAGCCTTAATTGCTTTATACAGGCTGGGAGAGGCAATGGAGGCTTTTTCAGAGATCAACTGATCTCCCTGGAGAAATCTTCCTTCTGACACCAGTGCCTGAATCCTTGCTGCCTTGAGCTTGGACCATTCTGGACCACCCCGTTGCCTGATCCTGCTGACCCATGGACCGACTTCTGGACAATGCTGCCTTCTGTAAGTCTTGACCTTTGGACTGTATTCTGGACTCTTCTCTGTGTCTTCTTGCCTGTATTGCTGCTTCTCCAAGAAACGGAACCTTGCTTGTTCTGAACTTATCTGGCTGTCCCTAAATAACTATGACTGGGGCTTGGCTGCTTTCTCAGCCCTTGTTTATCCTGCTGGCATTTTGAGCTGCTTTTCCAGACACCACCTCCAGTTTAAGCAACACAGAGGGAGCCTCCTTGATACAGCAGTGCAGGGGGGAGTGTCCAAAAACCTGAACATGGGAGTGTAATAGTGATAGAAACTATTCAGTCCCTCATCCCTAGCAGCCAGCTAAGTCCATACCGTGACAAGAGAATGATCAGGAATTAGAAAACTACCATTTGAGGAGGGGAGGGTTTCTGACTTTAAATTTCTCCCCAACTTTCACCATGTGTGTCATTCTGGGTAAAAAGGTGTCCCATCTACAAGAAGGCAGGGTAGGGACAAGACGTTGCAAACCTGAATAAGAGTTATACACCTGGGCCAGGATTCAGAATGTGGGGTTTTTTGTACTATATCTAGAAAACTGATGTCACTCTTGAAGACATGGCATTCCTCAATTCACACAACTCTCAGCACAGTCTGCTTCATAGGCCGCTTAGGAATATCTGCATGAATTCATGGAAGGAAGATGGGATACATTTATGACAAATACAGAGCCCAATACATGGGAACTCATGAATTGCTATAGTGGTGGCTTGCTATAGCAGATATTCTCTCTCTGATATTTGGTTGCTAAAGAGTAACTTTCAGCCATCCCAGAAACAGGCTGTTGCTCCTAAAATAAGCTATTCTCCTCTGGTGGAGCTTGATGGGTCCATTGTCAATAGGGATGTCAAATCCATTTTCAGTTTAACACAATTTCTCCCCAAACCTGCTCTGAGTTGTATGGGAGCTCTGCCAACATTGGATCTACTTCTTCAGAAGTTCAGAACCAGGAGAGCTTCCATACAACCCAAGTCAGATACTGGAAGGGAGGCCATAAAATCGAGAATGGATTCACTACCTCTGCAGGAAGGATCCCTCCTCAGCCACTCTTCTTCTCACTGGACAGCAGAACATGAAAATCAAAGTGAGGAGAGAATGAACTTCCCTGTTCTCCTGAGCTTCCCAAAGAAGTTAGGCCATACAGAGAAGGATAAATAGGAATGTTGGTGACATTAATAGTAATACTGATGAGAATAATCCAGCAATGAAGAAGAACTATCTAATCTGGATCCAGTTTGGGATTCTGAAAAAAAATGTGAGTTTGTTCACAGGCTCTTGTGTGAACAAACTCAAATCAGCCCTCAAAGCAAAGTTTGAAGTTTATAAATGTCTAAGTTTAGGGGGTTTTCTGAAAAATGAGCCCACCATCTCAGTGTTATTCAGGCAGATTAATCAGTGATGATGAATAATGACTGAAATCACAGAAACCAGGAATAGGCTGTAAATGACTGCATTCATCATATTTAGGGGGTCTGTCAGATAGTACTAACCGTTCCTAATGTGAATAGTAGGTTTGTCCTTCTGCCACCCCAATATTATCTTTTCTCGGTACCCATTTAAAAATTCCAGAGTTTAGCTCAAAACAGTGAATGAAAGCTGCTTTTCTGAGATTCACTGATGTCTGAAGGGATGCCACCTGGTAGTCAGAAGAGTCATCTTCTGAACTAACTTAAGGATGTTTAGGTTTGAGTCAAAATGTGCCCCTGAATTGTAATGCAATGACGATGGCCTTGGACATGAGCTTAACATTAAAAAAAGAAAAAGAAAAAAGTCAGATGAGAGATAGGGATATTCAAATTGCCCTTCTAAATTTTATGCTGCAGTGTAATCTTTTGCATTTGCTTTTCTGTTTTCTGTTTTCTGACAACAGTGTTGCTGCTACTACAACCATAACTGTTGCTAATTCTTTCAGTGCCAAACATGGACACTCAGCTTCTGTGCAGCAACCAATAGGAAGACGTGTGCTGTTATTGGTGTTATTTTAACTCCCCAAAGACTGAATTTGTTCTGAGTACTTGTGTCTCCAGAATACAGAATAGACAGCAATATATCAGGTATGAATTTTGAGCAACAAAGAACTCACTATGTGTTTTCATCACACTGCAAGCAATTGTTTCATTGTATCTATTCAAATGAAATATACAAATCCCCCTCCCACCAGTTGATGTGGCTGAGAAAAAACTAAAACCCATGACACCAATAAAAAGACATCACTCATTTATGTTAGAGTCTTCCAGTAACATGCCACATGACATCACTGTCTTGAAATCTAGAGTACCTGATCATTCTGGATTCATACAGTCCATTCATGTTTTCAAATTAGCCAACAAATCCAAGTTGCCCCTGCTTTTTCTGCTTATCTCAAAGTGGACACACACACACACTTAAAATCAACAAACTCAATCATTGTTGCTTGACTATGTACAAAGTAGAAAATATTTTTTTCTTGTTTTATTAACAAATGAATGAGGTATATAATCAAGGGATTTCCTATCAGGCAGAAAAGACAGTAGACCACAAACAAGCAAATACCCCATCAAAATTCTCAGATTCCAAGGCCACATTCATGCTCATAGTCCCCGAACTTGAAGACAGTTTCAGCAAAGAGGGCAAAAAATATTTTCTGGAGTAAAGAGAGTTCTATAATAGGATTGAATGGTTTTTGCCTTAGACATTCAATACTGCAAAAAGCAAGTGGATTTTAGTCCAATCCAACAGACATTTTTACAATCACAGATCAGTCATAAAAAGCACCAAAGCAGAATATAGCAGAAAATCAAGTTAAAAAATCAACTCTCTGGTAGAAGAATCCCTGTATATATGCATAAGTCACATTTCTAGGATGGAGGACCATCGCCTCCCAAAAATGGTACTCTACGGTGAACTCGCCATGGGTCAGCATAAGAGGGGCGCTCCAAAAAAGTGATACAAGGATTCCCTGAAACAACTTCTCAGGCTTGGCCAAATTGATCACTAACAATGGTCCGCCCTGGCTTCACATTGGGAGGCATGGAGACACACTATCCACAATGCTGCAGCTTTATTTGAGAACTCACGCCAAACAAATCTTGAAGAGAAATGACAACGCAGAAAGAATCACAACCAGGAAACATCACCCAAGGAGACCTTCTGCTGTGCTTTCTGCAACCGGACTTGTTTATCCCAGATTGGCCTTTTCAGTAATCAGTGCGCTTGCAGAAAGCGTGGGATGAGTCCTTCCTGAATCTTTATTTGCAAAGAAAAGCCAGAGAGAGAGAGGGATTCTACAACCAACTCCTAAATCAATATTAAATAGTAATCACTAGGATTATATTGAGCTGTGATGGGATTTGACCAGTTTGCTCCTAGGGTCTAAGACATTTCAGTGGAGCCAGTTCAGAGAGGCCATTTCTTTGTGGTGTGGTTCTGCTTGCCTATTGATTGATAATTGATAATTTTGTCAAGAAAATGCAATCAAAACCATATTTGTTTGGTTGGGATTGTCTTACAAAACCAATTGGGTAAGGGTAATTGATAATTGATAACAACCCTAACCCTTACCTTAACTCCAAGCCTTACTCAAATGGTTTTGCAAGACAATCCCAATGAAACAGAAATGGTTTTGATTGCATTTTCTTGATGAAATTATCAATTATCAAGCAGAACCACACCACACAGAACTGGCCAGTCTGAACTGGCTGCACTGAAACATCCCATTCCAGCTCCTAGTATATCATGCTAACATACAAAATATGTCCTTCAATACAGATTCTCATTCCAGCTCCTAGTGTATCATGCTAACATACAAAACTTGTCCTTCAGTGCAGATTCTTTAGAGGAATCTGAAATAAGGTGGCGGATCTAAGGCAGATCTGCCTGGCAACATTTCCACAACATTGGATCTTTGAATTGGGAACAAATGTCTTTATAATACAGACAATATTGCAAAACATGAAAAACAACATAGTAAACTGTTTCAATGATGGCTGGCTGACAGGGGCAAATACACTGTGCATAAGGAATGTGTAAGCATCTACCTTCCACTACAGTTGAATTTTTGCCACTGCTGGGAGAATCAGAAGGTCAGGCTCCAGGGCTGGTTGATTTTTGGAAACCATCTCTCTGGAAATAACTCTGGCAAGAAGGACTGGGCCCAGAAGCAAGTGAAAGGCCCTCCATCCAGCCCAACTGCCAATGCCCTGCCCTTGGAGGGAGAGAAGAGCCAGCAGTATCTGCTGGATTTAATCCCTACCCCCACTGCCATTCCCTTTTCCTTATGTGCCATGCCTTATTTAGATTGTAAGCCTGAGGGCAGGGAACTGTTAAATTGACCATTTGTAAGCCGCTCTGATAGCCCTTTTGGCTGAAGATCGGGGTATAGATAAAATAAATAAATAAATAAAAAAGCTGATGGCAACATATCAGAAGATAAAAGGTATGTAAAAGCCAAGGTAAAAACACTAATATATTTGGGGATTTCTGGAGCATAAAGATAATTCTCCAGAGCAAAGTTTATGCAGTGGTTGCCTCATGTGGGATAGCACTGTCTACTAGTCACATTTGCTATGGCTATTTTATCACAGCACAAGACAGATCTGTTCTTGGGGAATGATAATATGAGGTCTGGAGCAAGGAGAGAGGACTGGCCCTACCTTCCTTGAACAATGAGATGACAAATAGCTATTCTCACCACGGAAGAAAAAAAATAGAAAGGTGTGGAAATTATCAGATGGTTTTTTAAAAAAAAAAAAACCAAGGAGCTTGCAAGAACAACATCACTGTACCACCAAAGGGTTCCAATACCACACATGTCATCTTCCTCTTGTGCTTCCTCCATTTGCGTCAGAATATTGGGAGAATAGAGGAAGCACAAGAGAAGGACAGTGTTGTGCAATATTGGGACCCTTTGGCAGTACAATGATGTTGTTCTTGCGAGCTCCTTAGGTTTTCTTTAAAAAGCATCTGATAATCTCCATTGTCACATCAGAATGGAGGGAGAATGGAGCAAGTATTCCAGGAGCATGACGTTGGGATCCTTTGGCAGTACAGTGATGTTGTTCTTGCTAGCTCCTTGGGGTGTTTTTTCCCCAAGCATCTGATAATTTCCAATATCTGTCATGATACAGAACAGAAAGTCACATAAGAAAGTGTCCATCTGTACAGCATTGCAGCTTCTGCAGAAAGCCAACCACCTAATAGCACCAGCTTCTGTAGGCTCTGACCTCATTGACATACAGGAGTGTATTTCCATTAACCATTCACCTCTCATTCAACTCAACACATCAGTGCCAGGAAAGGCCAGACATGACACAAGCTTAGTCTTTCCCCATACACTCTGTGCTAGTTTCACTGAATTATTATTCCCATTTTAGTTTTCAACTTGTAGATTATATAACTGCTTGGTTTTAATATCAGGCAGTCTACATTTCAGTGATTTGCATTTAAATGTGTTGCAAGAGGACTTAAAGAAATCTTTAATAAAATCACTGATTTGCATTTTAATGCACACTTTAAAAATTTCTCAAGAACTCTTTTAATGGGAATACAGTGTTATCAGAGCTATGTTCACATCTGGAGCAAAAATGAGAACTGTCGATCTAAGTGAGAAGAACAATTCAAACAAAATTAACTTTCTTAGATACTACTGTATTATTGGATTGTGTGGTTTTAAAAAAAGAAAACAAGGATTCGACTGAAGCTGCAAGTCTTGAGGGGAAAGAAAATACATCACAAATTTGTTAAGGCTTTTATGCCACTTATCCCAAGGATTGAGAGTAGATAACAATGCCTTTCTAAAAAGCTGGCTAAAATACAAGACATATATTTAAAACTTCCTTTGTTCATAGAATCATAGAATTATAGAATCATAAAGTTGAAAGAGACCACAGGGGCCATCCACTCCAGCCCCCTACCCTGCACAATTAAAGCACACCTGATAGATGGCCATCCAGCCTCTTTTTAAAACCTTCAAAGAAGGAGTCTCCACCACACTCTGAGGCAACAGGTTCCACTCCCAAACAGCTCTTACTGTCAGGAAGTTCTTCCTAATATTTAGGTGGGATCTCTTTTCCTGCAGTTTGAACCCATTGCTCCATGTCCTAGGAGATTATCGGACAGGAATGCACAAAGCATTCTTGTCCCACAATCTCCACTCCCACACCTGTCCCACCACAATCACCCTCCCCACTGCACTAACCTCCTCTCCTGTAGACAGGGCAGCCCAAGAATGAATGGAGCTCTAACGGAGCTCTGTTCATTTCCCGGATCGAAATCCTGGGGATTCTCACAAAAAGATGCGAGTGTGGGAAATTCAAAAATAATAATAATAATAAAGAATAGAAAAAAAGTGACAGCAAGCACAAAAACACACTTTAAAATGTTCAAGTAACCTGGGGAGGGTCATAAAAAGTGTGTCACGTACCTGGATGTCCTGATCTCACCTGGATGTGTTCTGGCAGGGACCGCCTATTGATGCTGGGATCTTGCCAGCAAAATGGGGCACACTGTCGCACAATGGCAAGTCCAGGACAGGATGGGAATGGGGATCTAGTGACGGCTTCTCCCATCAATAAAAAGTAGTGCCAGCGGAACAGCAGCAGAACAGGTGCATAACGATGGGGGAAATGACGTCGTCTGGTAAGGAAACCCTTTTCCGATCGCCTGGCATTGCTGTAATGCCACTTTTGACACATCTGATAATCTCCCTAGTCTCTGGAGCAGCAGAAAACAAGCTTGCTCCATCTTCAGTATGACATCCCTTCAAATATTTAAACATGGCTATCAAATAGGCTTAGCCTTTGGCTCAAAAGATAAATCTAACAGGGAGATGGAGAAGATGTCATCCCTCTATGTTGTTGGACAGCAACTCTGATCTGTCCTAGCTTGTATAATTAATGAGAGGTGACACTGTGGAGATTATCAGATGATCCATGTCTCACCCCCCCCACTCCCGCCCCACTCCCATCCTTGTTCCATTTTTTAAAAAGAATTTTATACACCTACCTTATGCCGCTATAGGAACTGCTCCCCCTCCTTCAGCCCTTCGGGAGCGAATGCAGCTGTCGTAAAGCTGCATTCCCATCCCGTAAAGCAAACCCCGCCCGTTCTCACGACAGAATGATTGCATGGGGAAATTCAAAATAAAAGTAAAAATAAAAGTTTTTTTAAAAAAAAACAAGCCCCAAAACACATTTTTAAAAGAACAAGTAACTTGGGGAGGGGGGAAATAGTGCCACTTACCTCCTCATCCCAATCGTACCTGGAAGTGTCTGGCAGGGACCTCCCACTGTGGCTGGGATAGCGCCAGCATAATGAGACACATCTCCATAAGCCAGTTATTTCATTATAGAAATGGAACGAATGATCTATTGACAGATTAATCCATCAGTAGAAGAGAACACAACCGGAATGGAAGGTACATGGGAGCAGAACAAGACAGGGACAATGTCATCTGAAAAGAGAGCCCTTTGGTGCTCTCCTGTCATCCCTGTTGTGGATTTAAAAGGTCATCTGATAATCTCCTATGAAATAAATTCTGGATGGTCCTACATTCGCTACCTTTGCTTTAGTTCTTTCAAAAATGGCTGGCTCCAGGGAGCACACGTTTCACAGCTGTGGAGTCACCACATCAAGAATGCCTGTCTAAAGACCCTTCTTCTACAGTTACATGGCAAGATCAGGAGTTTACATTTAGTTCAAGAATGAATGTCAATTTTTGTACATTTTGCCATTGTAAGCAGGAACAGACAGACAGTATGGTGTAGTGGTCTGAGTGCTTGGCTAGGACTCTGGGCAACCAGGGTTTGAATCTCTGCTTGGCCATGGAAACCTACTGGGTGATCTTGGGCAAGTTATACTCTCTCAGCCTCAGAGGAACAAATCTTCCAAGAAAACCCCATGATAGTTTCACCTTATATTATGTGAGGTTTTCATTCCCCGCCCCCCCCCCCGAAAAAAAAGCAACAACAGAAAATGGCATTTTCTGTCCAGGAAGCAAAACTGAAATGTGATTCCTTGCACAAAAAGAAAATTTCTGTATAGAAAATGCTGTTTTCTGCACAGAAAATGCCATTTCCTGTGTAAAAATAGGCATTTTTCCTTTTTCTTTTTTCTTCTTTTGCACTCAATAACTCCCAAGCTGTAAGTAGTCTTTGAAACCCATGCAGCTTTCAAGGACTTTCTTATAGTAAGGAGAAAAAAATGTGAAATATTTGTTCACTAGGATCACCATAAATCAGAAACAACTTGAAGGCACAAAAAACCCAAGCAGGAACAATATTTCACAATTTTCCTCCTCACTGAAGGAAAGTCCTTGAAAGCTGCAAGGGATTCAAAGAATATCTGCAGCTTCTGACTTATTGAGTGTGGGTGCGGGAGCAAAACATGCATATTTTGTTACACAGGGAATGCCATCTGTGCAGAAATCAGCATTTTCTGCACAGAAATGTTCTTTTTATGCAAGAAATCACATTTTAGATTTGCCACTTTCTTTGGGGGAAAAAAACGCATTATGTTTTTCACACACACACACACACACACACACACAAATTAAAAGTCCCAAACTGCAAAGATTATTATTCTCCAGTAGTCTCCTCAGTATTCCTGACACTCAGGAAATTCATTTTTGGCCCTCAAATATTCTTTCCAGCAATACATAGAAGTCTGCAAATGGGTAGAAAAGAAAGAAATTGCTGAGATATAATTGACCAAAGCTTTTAAAATATTTTATAGTTTAAAGCCAGTACCTACATTGTGATTCAAATATGTAGAAGCATCATGTAATGTGCTTTTCAGAAGGTCAAAATATTGTGTTCCGACTAAAGACTTCAGATACTGAACAGGAATTTGATAAACTGTCACTCCATCGTGATTATCCACATCAGATAGCCAGATCCCCAACTTAATAAACTATCCATGCTTTTTTATCAGGTGGTCAAAATTCAATTGGACCTTGCAAATATGCTATGAATTGACATTCAGATTTATACATAGGGGAATGATTCGGCTGCAGAAGAAGAAAAAAACAACCATTTTAGACCAGCCTTGATGCAGCTTCAGTAAGATTGCTTTATGAAATCCCTGACCTCAACATGACAACAAGGAGGTAAGAAATGAAAACGGCCAAAAGTTGACACCCTACCCTACTTCTTCACATGATGATCATATCTAAAGGTCTCATATTCACATTGAACGAGAAAAGTCACAGCAGTTCCTCAGTGAAGCTTCTAGTGAAACTGCATACAACAAAATCCATCATTAGAATACCAAAAGGCTCTGAAAAAAGGACATGCATATTTTAAGTGACCACCTAACTAGAATTCTGCTCTACTTGATCTGCAGTCATTGCTGAGAACACTCCACATCCTGTACAACTGGACTCAGGGCTTTATCCAATGTGCATTGTGTTCATAATAATAATCAATATTCCATAGATAGGTAGGTAGGTAGATAGATAGATAGATAGATGTACAGTCAGGCTTCATATCTCCCTCAGAGATCTGTTTGACTCATGGCACAATTCTATCATTCTTTCCTTGTGGTTACATAGCCATTGCTTTCTCCCAACAGATAGTGTATGACTCTGCTTTCTGTAATTTCAGGGCCTGGTAACATACGTCATTGATGCATGCTTCTCTGGTTGGTGATGGAGGTAGCAGCCACTAGCTTGTGATCTCTGTTTGGCTGATCTGCTTAGAGGCTGGTTCACGGGCTTCTGCTAGAGCACATGGTGTAAGAGGGGAAGCGCTATGGCTGAAAGGCATAGGATGAATTCTTTTCCAGAGAAGGTCCGGTTGGCTCCTCCCAGCTCTCTTTCCACCAGCAAGTGAGGATATTTTTATTTAGGCAAGCTTTTATTAAAACTATGTTTTAAATATGTGTTAAGTGTTTTAACTGTTTTTAAGCATGTCTTTAATAATACTGATATTTCTTTTTAACTTTTGTAAATTAACGTTTTAGTGGCACCTTTTTAAATTATTGAAATCCACCTTGAATCCCATTTTTGGGAGAAAGGTGAGATGTGAATTCAATAAAGAAAGAAATAGTTCCAACTAGAGTAGACCTATTGAATCAATTGCTGAATGGTGAATCAACATATTGATAAATACCACTTATTCCGTGGGTTTACTCTGGTTAGGACTACCAATAGGATTTAGGCCATTGAGTATTAAGGAGAAGTGAGCTGGTGTGGTCTTCTCAGAACAGGTTCTGTTCTGGTTGTGAAATCTTTCTTTCACTTTGTTGTCTCCTCTGAGCAAGAAAGGAGAAAGACTTCAGCTGTTCTTCCAGAGTCATCCAGCTGACCGACAGATGTAAGCACCCTGCAGATGTCTGAAATTCTCTGTTCATACCCTTCCCTTTCAGAACAGTGGCAATACTACAGTCCTTCACTATTATTATGCTAATCACAACCGTGTACACAATAATCTGCTCTTCTGATGATCAGCTTGACTTCCCTATCAGAGCATGCATTCAGTTGGCTTTGTAAGAAACCCCATTGTGAAGCTGTGGCAAATGTCCCAGCTGATAGAGGTGGCAGGGGGATCACTTTCATATCTCATTCAGAATTTTGTTCAATGAAACTCAATGGGGTGAGGGGAAAGGATAAGATGAAATGGCAATTCTGGAGGCTACTTAGTTTCTGCAAGACCTGATTGCCAGGGGAGTTAGGGAGAAAACTTATCATTTAGAAAGCAGTCCTCTGACCAGATTACAGCTATCACACTTGGGTATGTATATTATGTAGTTATTTATTTATTTATTTATTTTTAGCTATGCCACTGCTCTGCCTAATCTCAAATTAACAGAATATTATCTTTTTTTAGAGGGAAATTTGGAAACTCTTAACCTCCCCTCCACTTATTCCAATGGCAATAATATCTTTTTGTGGGGAAATGTTTGCGAAACATATTAAGATAACAATATATTAACAAATATGTTGATTTGTATTGGTCCAGATAACATAAAGATCCAGGATATTTACAGCTAGAACATCTGTGGCAAGTACAAAAATAATGAACAATTTAAGTACATTGGGTGGAAATACAGATGTGCCATCCCATCATTTCCATTTGTCCAGTCCAGATTATTTTCTCCACTGCAGAATCTAGAAGTGCCCCATAGAAAGAGTTACTTTTTAAATTTGTTGTTGTTGTTCACACTGATTTTATCTTTGTGCATGAGATCCACATGGAATTAAGCTAGAGGTAGATATTAGGTTTGGATGAATGCATTTCCTACAAATATTGCAACAGGGCCAAGGCCTAAATCCAGTTCCTAGACCCAACTATTATAGAGTGATTGATTCAACTGCTGATTTGTAAATCAGTTCTTATGCAAATTTTATCAATTCAGTGGATGTGCTCTGGTTGGCAATTGTATTTAGGCCCAAGTCTCACCAATCTGCCATCCTCTTCCTAACAAATAAAGTGAAAGTAAATATGTGCATATGTTGAGAGTATATCTAGTCAAATATGTACAGTACATAAAACTTTTTGAACTTTGGAGAGGCTCATATGATACATCCATAAAGCACACTGGCAAGAGGTTCTATAAAAAGTGTTCTTCCTTGGGTGTAAGAGTGGTGCCAGATGAGAGAAGGGGGGTCCACCAAAACAGGAAAAGCATCCACCTCCCCCTCATTTCTGGAATCCTGTCAGTTCTCAAAGAAAAGATGTCATTCACATACACAAGTAAATACTCCAGACATAGAGAAAGTAGGTCCCCAATCATACTTTTTGACCCAAAAGCCTTCTGGTAGTCCCCAAATTTCCCAAGCCCTCCCTCCCACCATTTTATTTTTTTCTAGACAGTTGAGGGATGATTTTCCTCCCCAAAATAGTAGAGTCCCCAGTTTGCTTTCTGGAAGCAAGATCACTGAGGGTTCCTTAGAAATATTAACTGTATTAGAAATAGACTGGGTAGAAGAATCATAGAATTAGTGATCTGGTTTTCTTTTGGGGGGGTGAAATTAATGATTCTAAAAAGGAATTTTTTTCAGACATGTCAGATATTGATTTAGTGGTTCTTTTGTTTAAAAAAAAGTTATCTGGTCCAAGTAATGTTGCACAGACTTAAGAAGAAAGCATAATTCAGTGATTGCTGAATAGTTTTCCATCATCACCAACAACAAAAAACAGCACTCATCCAGACGTATCAACCCAGTATGGTACAAACTCTATCATTAGTGGGCATACACATAGTGTAAGAGAAGATGCTATGTTTTGCTTGGCTTGTTGCCATTTCACCAGAATGGATGCCTGCACTGGTGAAAATGCATTTAACTCGTATAGTAAAAGGGTACAACAAGTCGAAAAAGCCTATCAGTAATGATTCAGGAGGACTTGAGCTGCATCTCAGAAGTGCAATCTACAAAGGAATGTGTGGTGGAGTGGGAGAGTCACAAACAAACCAAAATTGAAAGATGACTCAGTTCTAGCCACATTTAAGTGATGCTCATAAAGAATTGATCAAAGAAAGTAAGACTAGTGGTAACAGAGCGAATGTTCTTGCATTCTGGCATCTACTTGCAAAACACAGTCCCAGAATACAGTTTCAAATAACTATTCTTCCTTCCAATGCAAAGTACACACATCATTCAATTGAAGATGAGCATCATAATAAGCATCAGGGGCAGAACAGTTCCAAAGTCAGTTTCTCATGAAATCAAGTAAGATGGCTTCTTTGCCTTTGTTGCTGATAAAATGAAGGGCATGCAAAAGCAGGAACAGATGCCAGTAGTTCTCAGTTATTGTTACAAAGATTGTGTGTGTGTGTGTGTGCGTGTGTGCATGCGCAAATGAATGTTTTGTTGGTTTCTAGCCATGCCATTCACTGTATGCCTTTTCAGTAATGAGTTACATAAAGAATATTGTTTCATGTTGTAGCATAAAATCAAGCAAACTGGATAGCACAAATCATTGATGGTCCCAGTGTCATAAATAGAAAACTAAATGGAGTCTAGATATTGCTGCTGAAAGTGCCACAAGCCACCTGTTTAAATAACTAAGTCACAATAAGTCACTGGCTGACTTTAATTATTGTTGATGTGTATGATACTATAGATATTGTTGCAAATTTATTTAGTCTTCATCAGCTGCATGTACCCTGTACTTATGGGCACTGAATTTCAAAGGAGAACAGAGAACAGAATTATTGAATTTAAAGACTGCCAGACATTTGCTGGGGTGTATCAGCTCATATTGCGTTTAGCTGTTAAATCAACACTTTCTGTAATCCTATTTTTTTCTGAATATAATTAGTAATGACTCAAATTCTGAAATAAGTATAGAAGCTTCTGGTATTAAAAAACCAGAATTTTGTCTTTGTCTTTGAAGTAGATAGCTGGAGGAATGTCACACACAGAACAAGAAAATCCAGGGATTCTTCACGCAGCTTGCAGATACAGAATCGATTCGAAGCCCTTTCCCTTATCAAGGACAACGAGGAAGAACAGCATGGACAGACTTCAGGGGTAGAGCAGGGGACCTTGAGAGGACCACCGCAAGGAACAGCAGCTGCGAAGCCTCAGCGGAGGCGTGTGGTGGTGGTGGGGGACTCCTTGCTGAGGGGCACAGAAGCAGTGGTATGTGGCCCTGACAAGATGACTCGGGAGGTGTGTTGTCTCCCTGGGGCAAAGATCTGTGATGTGACCGAGAGGCTGACAAGACTCGTCAAGCCTACGGATCATTACCCCTTCCTTTTGGTCCATGTGGGAACCAATGATACTGCAAGACATAGCTTTCCCAAGATCAGAAGAGATTATGAGGCCCTGGGGAGGAAGCTGAAAGAAATGGACGCACAGGTGGTCATCTCGTCTCTTCTGCCAGTTGAAGGGCATGGTCCAAGAAGGGAGAGGAAAATAGCCGACGTAAACAACTGGCTCCGTAGATGGTGTCGCCAAGAACAAATTGGATTCTTGGATCATGGACTGCGCTTCCATGCGGGGGGACTTCTGGCAAGAGATGGGGTGCATCTTACAAAAGTTGGAAGAAACATTTTTGCCAACAGTCTCAAGAATTTGATCAGGAGGGCTTTAAACTGAGTCAAATGGGGGAGGGAGACAGTATTCTGGAAGGCAAAAGGGCTGGAAAAAATAGTCAAACTGTCACAGAGGGAACAAGGCAAACAGCGCAAGGACCCAACAGTGGGAGGCAAAAAAACTTGCACAGGAAGCAAGTAAAGGGAACACATGGTCTCAGATGTCTCTACACTAATGCACAGAGCATGGGAAATAAGCAAGATGAACTTGAACTCCTCGCACTACAAAACAAATATGATATAATAGGCATTAGTGAAACCTGGTGGGATGAGTCTCATGATTGGAATGTAGGAATAGAGGGGTATAACCTTTATAGGAGAAACAGGCCAAACAGGAAAGGAGGAGGAATAGCATTATATGTCAGGGATATTTACACCAGTGAAGTGATCCATGACATCAATACTGGAAGCCAGGTGGAGAGCGTCTGGATAAAAATTAAAGGGGAGGGAAACAACAGGGATGTTATTGTGCGACTCTACTACAGACCCCCAAATCAGACGGAGGAATTGGATGTTGCCTTTCTAGAACAGATGAACACACATGCAGAAAGGAGAGATGTAGTAGTGATGGGGGACTTCAACTATCCTGATATTTGCTGGCAATCTAACTCAGCCAAAACTACAAGGTCTAGCAAATTCCTTACATGCCTGGAAGACAATTTCATGGTCCAAAAGGTGGAAGAGGCAACAAGGGGGTCAGCTATTTTAGATCTGATCCTAACCAACAGAGATGACCTGGTTAATGGGGTGCAAGTGGTGGGATCCTTAGGTGAGAGTGATCATGTTCTCCTGGAGTTTGTTATACAACGGAAAGGAGAAGCCAGGCATAGTCAGACACGCATTCTTGACTTTAGGAGAGCTGATTTCAATAAACTCAGGGAAATACTGGGGGTGATCCCATGGTCAGGAATACTAAAAGAGAAGAGACCTCAAGACGGATGGGACTTTCTCAAAAGGGAGATACTGAAGGCACAATTTCAAGCAGTACCATTGAGGAAGAAAAATGGGAGGTGTCTCAAGAAACCAGGATGGATGACTAAAGAACTTTCAATGGAGCTAAGTTTTAAACGGAACATGTATAGGAAATGGAAAGGGGGGGAAATCACCAAAGAAGAATTCAAACAGATAGCGAACACATGTAGGAGTAAAGTCAGAAAAGCTAAAGCGCAGAATGAGCTCAGGCTTGCTAGGGAGGTTAAGAACAATAAAAAGGGGTTTTTTGGATATGTCCGCAGCAAAAAGGAGGAAGAAGGAAATGATAGGACCGCTACGTGGAGAAGATGGCAAAATGCTAACAGGGGACAGAGAAAAGGCAGAATTACTCAACACCTTCTTTGCCTCAGTGTTTTCAGAAAAGGAAAAGGAGGACCAACCTGAGGATAATGGAACAGAGGACACAATAGGGGAAATCCAGCTCAAAATAAGTAAAGAGGTAGTACAGGAATACCTTCTTAATCTAAATGAATTTAAATCTCCAGGACCAGATGAACTGCATCCAAGAGTATTAAAAGAGCTGACAAATATAATCTCAGAGCCATTGGCAATAATATTTGAGAACTCCTGGAGAACAGGAGAAGTCCCAGCAGACTGGAGGAGGGCAAACGTAGTTCCCATCTTCAAAAAGGGGAAAAAAGAGGATCCCAACAATTATCGTCCAGTTAGTCTGACATCAATACCAGGGAAGATTCTAGAGCAGATCATTAAACAGAGAGTCTGTGAACATTTAGAAGGCAATGCCATAATCACAAAAAGTCAACATGGGTTTCAGAGAAACAAGTCATGCCAGACTAATCTGATCTCTTTTTTTGATAAAGTTACCAGCTTGGTAGATGAAGGGAATGCTGTGGACTTCGCATACCTGGATTTCAGTAAGGCCTTTGACAAGGTTCCCCATGACATTCTTGCAAACAAGCTTGTAAAATGTGGGCTAGACAAGTTAACTGTTCAATGGATTTGTAATTGGTTGACCGGCCGAACCCAAAGGGTGCTCAGCAGTGGCTCCTTTTGGTCTTGGAAAGATGTGACCAGTGGGGTGCCACAGGGTTCTGTCCTGGGCCCAGTGCTATTCAATATCTTTATCAATGACTTGGATGAGGGAATTAGGGGCATACTTATTAAATTTGCAGACGACACCAAATTGGGAGGAGTAGCTAATACCCTAGAGGACAGGATAAAAATTCAGAATGACCTGGATAGACTGGAGAGCTGGGCCAAAGCTAACAAAATGAAATTCAATATGGAGAAATGTAAGGTAGTGCACTTAGGGCGGAAAAATGAAATGCATAGATATAGGATGGGGGAGACCTGGCTGAATGAGACTACGTGTGAAACGGATCTAGGAGTCCTAGTCGACCACAAGTTGAACATGAGCCAACAGTGTGATGCGGCAGCTAAAAAGGCCAATGCGATTTTGGGCTGTATCAATAGAAGTATAGTGTCTAGATCAAGGGAAGTAATAGTGCCACTCTATTCTGCCTTGGTCAGACCTCACTTAGAATACTGTGTCCAGTTCTGGGCACCACAATTCAGAAAGGATATTGACAAATTGGAGCGTGTCCAGAGAAGGGCAACTAAAATGGTGAAAGGTCTGGAAACGATGCCTTATGAGGAGAGACTTAGGGAGCTGGGTATGTTTAGCCTGGAAAAAAGACGGTTAAGAGGCGATATGATAGCCCTGTTTAAGTATTTGAAGGGATGTCACGCTGAGTATGGAGCAAGCTTGTTTTCTGCTGCTCCAGAGACTGGAACACGGAGCAATGGGTGCAAGCTCCAGGAACAGAGATTCCACCTCAACATGAGGAGGAACTTTTTGACAGTAAGAGCTGTTCGGCAGTGGAACACACTCCCTTGGAGCGTGGTGGGGTCTCCTTCCTTGGAGGTCTTTAAACAGAGGCTGGATGGCCATCTGTCGGGGATGCTTTGATCAAGATTTCCTGCGTGGCAGGGGGGTTGGACTGGATGGCCCTCGTGGTCTCTTCCAACTCTGCAATTCTATGATTCTATGATTCTTGAACTTAAAGTATGTCAATGTACTTGCAAAAATGAGATTGTGTTGTGTTTCAAATTGGATTTCTTGTTAATTCTTTGACTCATAAATGGCAAGCTCTCAGGGAAAATGAGTAAAATTTCAGTAAAATTATGACTCATGTGAAGATACTTCAAAAGAAAATTCAATCAAAGTATAAACCAAGGAAATGTGAATGCACTGTATCCCAAAATTTCAAACTTGTACTACTAAATTGTCTACTGCAGAAAGTATTGTACTTCAAAGAAAACATGTTTAGGATAGTAGTGTTAGTGTGAAATCCATGTGCTGTTTTTCTTTCAGAGGGTTAACATGTGGAACTCAGATCATTCACCCCAAACTAGATTTTTTGTGCTTCCCCTCTGAATTTGTTTCTAGTGCTCTCCCTGCATAGTTGCAACTGCTTTAGCCAGTGGCCAAGGTTAGGCTGGCCTAATTTGCATAGGATGATCTATTTAAAGAGAAGACAGTCTTCTGCATGAATGCATCCTGTCTTGGAAGGGGCATCCAGACTGATGTTTGAAGCTTATGGCCCCAAATCCAGTTGCTAGTCCCAACAACAGTAGGCCCGCTGAATAAAACCTGCTGCTGGCCATTGCAATTCAGCATCTGGATGCCACATGATTCCCACCCCTGCCTAACATAGACACACTGAGTCTTGCTTTACCAACTTCCCTTTGATTCAATAGATTTACTCTAGTTTGGACTAACAATTAGATTTAAATCAGGAATCAAGAGAAGGGGCAGTAGGGATTCTGGAAATTGTCAATTCACAGTGTAGTCACTAGAGACATAATTCTTCACTAAGTTTCTTCTTGAAGGAAGCCATGAGTAATTTTAACAATTTTTTTCCCACTGTGAGAAAGTCATTGAAAGCCATACAGTTTTCGAAACCTATTCACAATTCAGGAGTTATTCTTTGCAAAATTCACACGTGGTCACTTTGCACAGAAAACAGCATTTTCTGCACAGAAAATAGTATCTTTACACAGAAAGTGCTGTTGTTGTTTTCTGTGCAAATCAACAACATGCAAATTTTATGCAGAACATATCCCCAATTACAGCATTTTCTGAACTAGAAGCAGCATTTTCTGCACAGGAAATAATATTTCTGTGTAAAATATTTTTGTATATAAAAAAAAATCTGTTTGCTGTGCAAAACAACCATGTGCAAAGTTTGTACAGAATAAGTTCCAAACTGTGAAGATGGTCATCAGTCTAGGATTCTTCTTGTCAGGGTTTCTCAAAACTTAAAAAAAAATGTTTTTCAACCATTTTTTTGAATACTGTTTTCATCCCTAGTTAGTCTCAGTCATTTCAATTTAACAAAAATCTATCAATAAATATGGAAAACAAAAGAATGGTCCATAGATTGGAAATGTTCAATATACATCCTAGTCTCCAGGAAAGGGGACCGCAGGGATTGCAGTAACCAACAAATCATTGCATTAATCTCCCATGCAAGTGAAATGATGCTCAAAGTTCTACAACAAAGACTTTTACCATATATGGTACAAGAAATGGCAGGTATCCAAGAGGGCTTCAGAAAAGGACAAGCACTAGAGATTGTATTGCAAACATACATTGGATAATGGAGCACACCAAACAATTTCAGAAGAAAATCAGCTTGTGCTTTATAAATTATAGCAAAGCCTTTGATTGGGTAGATCATGAAAAACTACTGATTGTTCTTAAAGAAATGGATGCACCACAACATTTTATTATCTTAATGTGTAACCTGTATCTATGACAAGAGGCCATGATTAGGACTGAATATGGAGAAACAGAACAGTTTCCAGTTGGCAAAAGGGTCAGCCAGGCCAGTAGTGGACAGTGAAAAAAACTGGTAAGAAAATAATAATCTCCCTAGAAGCCAAGGTGACTAAACTGAAGCTGTTGTACTTTGGCCATATCATGAGAAGACATGACTCATTAGAAAAGACAATAATGCTTGGTAAAGTGCAAGGCAGCAGGAAAAGAGGAAGACCACATTTCAGATGGATAGACTCAATCAAGGAAGCCACAACCCCAAGTTTGCAACACCTAAGCAGGGCTATTGATAACAGGGTGACTTGGAGGTCTCTCATTCATAGGCCATAATTCAAAGTCAACTTAGCCACAGTTAACAACAAACAAAATGATTTTCAAATTTGTATTTATACATATTAATAAGCATACAATCAGTGTCTTCTTAAGTCCTCTTTTTCATGATGCATTTGCTCTTTGCTGGTAGTGCAATAAGTTATAGGCTACCATAAAGGTGAAAGTGACCATAATTTTTACAGATCTGACATTTTCAAGATTTACTTATTATTCTTGTATACTAGTGGTTCCCTTCACTGCCAAACAAACTGAAATGCCTCCAGTACATGTTATGCTGATTGTGATAGACAGATTTTTAAAAACAGAATTCAACAGTGGAAGGGGGTTGGGACGCTATCAAAGGCACTGCTATCATCTGAGTGAGATCAATTCTTGTAGACTTCAAGAAGTTACTTGAAAGACAATGCCAGTGGGATATAGGGCACAGGATAGATGTCTCTTGCTACTAGACAAATGTGAGACAAAGCTGAAGCATTTATCAAAAATAAATGATGAGAGGAAATCAACGTGCTTATTTTTAGAAAACAAGTCCCTCCCTAACAATGTTCCCTTCACATTGCTTCATTTATACAGACTGATTCCTATCTTTTAAATTTTAATCACCTCTTCTGTTGACTGATGTTTTACAGTAGCCTGGGAGTGACAGCTTGACAGCCTGGATGCTGTAATAGGCTAAATGAGGGCCAACAACCTGAGGAAGTGTTCTGATAAGATGGAAGCTCTTTGTTTGCTTAATTTATATCCTGCTTTTCTACCAACAAGGCACCCAAGGCAGCTTTGGTGGTTTCAAAGTCCAGCATTAGGAAAACAACCTACCCTGGACAGGGTTGAATTCCCACTGAAGGAGCAGGTGTGTAGTTTGGGAGGCCCATTCACATTATAGTAGGACCCCCATATCTGCGGGGGTTCTGGGCCCACCCCCTGCAGATACCGAAAACCATAGATAACAGCAAATGCCATAGAAAATAATGGGACTTCCAGTTTAAAATAATATAGAGTTGCCTTGGAGGGCCTAGTAAACGGCTAGAGAGGATGCCTCTCTAGGCATTTTCTAGGAAGACTTTGCAATAGGTGTGCTGTTTTGTGTGCCATTGATAACTGAAACCACAGATACTGGTTCTGTGGATATGGGGGTCCTACTGTACACAGTTATAGTGCTACAATTCCACTTTTACTGCCATGGTTCCATCCTATATACTGCAAATTCCAAGATTCTATGGGACAGAACTGTGGCAGCTAAAGTGGAACAATAGCAGTATAATTGCATAGTGTGAATGGACTCCGGGATCCATCTGCAGTCATCAATAGGGTTCCCAGAGATTAGGGCCTCAGGGCAAGAGAAGGAACCTCACTTTTTAACAGTATGTTTTTATGTGTTGTGAACCTCAGGATGAGAACACTTCCCAGAAAAGAAAAGGTATTTAAAAAAAAAAACACTTTTGTACTGCTGGTTCTCATTGTTGTTGCCGGATACTTTGGAGTAGCTCTGTAGGCTCTTCAAAGACACCTCTTCTCTCCCCTCTCCACCCTTGATTAATTGATTAGATTTCCATTTATATCTGAATTAGTCAGCCCTTGTTATCCACTGGGGTTCCAGGACCCTCCATGGAAACCGAAATCTGTGGGTGCTCAAATAACTTTATATAAAATGGCATAGTAAAATGGTGTCCCTTATATAAAATGGCAAAATCAAGGTTTGCTTTTGGGAATATTTTTTTTTAATTTATGGATGCAGAATCTGTGGATATGGAAAGCTGACTGTTCATGCTTTAAAAAAAAGTACTTAATATTTATTTATTTATTTATTTATTTATTTCTATGTGGCCTTTCTCCCAGAATGGGACCCAAGGCACTTTACAACACATAAAAACATACTGTTAAAAAGTGATAAACATTAAAAACAATTAAAAGCATGACAATTTAAAATTATATAAAAAGTGTAAAAGTTTAAAACAATAAAAACACACCCCAATAAAAAGCCTCTGTGTGCACGGCTACAAATAACTTATCAAGGTTAATTATACCACCAGGATTTGCCCCCCTGTGACATTACCAGGCACTGTCCCTAGATCTTGGGCTCAGGGCATAAAGTCTCCAGTCATTATCCAGTTTATGGCCTGTGAGATTATTAAGGAAAGTATGTTCATGTCTTCCAGTTTCCCATCATTAGGAAGAATCCATGACTTTTGGAATCTTTCCCTTCTTTTTTTTTTTTTGTCTTTTCTGAATTATAGCATATATAAATAAACAAAGGTTGCTGCCCCACTGCAGAAATAAAACAGTTTGACACTACTTTAACTATCATGGCTCTGTCCTATGGAGTCTTGGGATTTGAGTTTGTTGTGGCACAAGAGTTCTCTGACAGAGAAGGCTAAATATCTCACAAAACTACAAATCCCAGAATACCATAGCATTGAGCCATGTCAATTAAAGTGGAGTCAAACTGCATTATTTCTGCAGTGTGGCAGCAGCCACAGAGAACTTAAACATGCATGCTTCAGTCATCAGGAGAAAATTAAAGTGTACACACTAAGAAAGCACTCATCAATTTACATACAGAAGTTAAAACCAGGTTCTTGCAACCCAACATAACACAAGGACAGGAAGAAGGAAGTTAGGCTGGCTCCATCTCTTAAGCTTCTAGCGCACAGCAAAAACAGTGCTGTTCCACATGGTATTTAATGTTTGAAATTGCTCTGTTTTAACTGTTTTAAATTGGATTTTAGGACTGTTTTAGATTGTTTTTAGGAGGTTTTAAGGAGCATTTTAACGTGTTTTAAAAATATTTTTATCTTTGTGTTGTTAATTGTTTTTATTTGTTCATAGTCTCAGAAGCCCTTGGACTTTTTCAAATGGGAGAAAAAACCCCGGGGAGGTCGGGAGAAGAATGGGGCTGTCGCGCTTACAGCACCCCATTTCAGATGGCACCATCCTCCTCCCAACCTTCCCCAGTGCTTCCTCCATGCTGCAGGTGCTGCTTTTTATTGACAGAGGTTTTCCGTCAATAAAAGTGGCGTGTTTCTCACGCCCGCAGCATGGGGGAAGATTGAGAGGAGGATGGCATCATCTGAAACAGGGCACTGTAAGCGCAACAGCCCCGTTCTTCTCCCAACCTCCTCGGGGGGGGGGGTGTTCCCCCATTTGAAAAAGTCCCTTGTGAAGAAATGTTCACAGCATTTCTAGTGGAGATCCTGTCTACACAAGCTCTTTGATCCTGTGAAGTACTGTAAGGACATTGTGTCAAACGCATTTAGAGACTTTCTTCAGACCTGTCCTGCCAATACAGGAGGTGTAGGACACAGGTCTATAGCCCACTTCCTTGTCTGGTCTTTATTATTACCACTGTTGGATGCCTGAAGAAGACTGCACAACTCACTACTTTCAGAAGCATCTGTGAGCATTCTCAATCAAGAGAAGGTCTGCCATGTTCAGGTGTCCTTTAAAAGAAGCAGCTTATAGTCTGCCCTTATCTCAGAAGCCCAGTAGTATATATAATGTCTAAGGTTTTCAGCAAGATATATTAGATGCATTTTGCATTCAGATGAACATGGACTGAGCAGCTAAGTGAAAACTCAGATAGCAAACACTGGAACAGCTTTTGGCAAACCATGTCTTTCTGAATTTCTCAAGCTTGATGCAACTTTGAGATGAAGTTGTGTCACTAGAGGTTACAGATAATACATTCAATTACAAAGATGGTTATGACAGCCCATAATCCAGAGTATTGTCTCAAATGTTGCTTAGGTTTCTGCTTGTTTATTTTAAAAATGTAGATAAGGGAACATATTTGGGGTAACTTATTTAGCAACTTAATTAACTTAATCATTGTCTTTACTGTAGAGCCAAATAAAACTGGTATAAAGAAGCAAGAGTTATTTCTTATCATTATTCCCAAACAACTATTAATCCCAAATTTAAGGAAACTGACTCATGGGATTTTGCCTTTCTTTTGACCCAAACTGAGGCATCACACTCCCAAGACATCATTGTACCACATGCTAAAGCAGAATACGGCAGCCATTGGTTCAATATTTATCATCACTGCTACCTTCACTTGTTCATATTGGTTTCCATGTTTAAAACTGAGCTGCAATAATAAAAACAACAACACTGAGTTGACATAGCAGGGGCTAAAAATGTGGAATAAGTCTTCCGTATGCTCATCACTTCCAAAAGAAAGGGGTTTCTTTCTATTTAGTTTACCTTTAGAAAGGGGAAGGCATATTAATGACTCTATATAAATGAGAATCTCCATTCTACATTTGAATCCATGTTATATCTTTATATCCCTGAATAAATTTGCAAATTTGTTTTTACTGGAATGCCAAATTAAATTAAGTTGGAAACATGCTGTGTCATTGCAAGTTATTGTGGTTAATTTGTTGTTAATTGTCATCAAGTTGACTTTAATTTATGGCCACCATGTGAATGAGAGAGCTAGAGCCATGGTCATCAACAGCCCTGCTAAGGTCTAGTAAATTCAGGGCTGTGGCTTCCTTGATTGAAGCCTTCCACCTGTAGTGCAGTCTCCCTCTTTTCCTGCTTCCTTCCACCTTACTGAGCATTACCATTTCCCCCCAGTGAATCACATTATCTCATAATAATATCTTAATTTCATAATCTCATAATCTCCCTTCCTCTGATTTCTTAACTACAATCTCTACTTTGATTAATGACTGAGGAAAAAAAGTATACAAACTCTTAACTATTTTGATGTCTTCATTACTCATTTTAGAGTTATGTAAATTATCACCACAGGTTGTCAGGTGCAATTCAAATTGTGCTTAAAATCAAAAATTGCTTGGGCCCAAGATACCTGAGGAACCATTTCCTTTGGTTCAAGACTCCCTGCGAATTAAAATAAAGTTGAGAGATCCTTCTCTTCAAGAAGCTACAGAATTTCAAGCATGGTTGGTGAGGGCAAGAGGCAAGGGCTACATCATGGCTGCCCTAATTTCACGGACCTTTTCTCCCATGAAGATAGGGTGATTGATGGGAGATTTTAGACATGACATCACTTGGGTTCAGACAGGCCATGCTAACAAAGAAACACTGCAAGAGCAAAGGGTTTTTGTCTGTCTTGTCAATTTGGAAAACACTATGGTACTATTTGCCTGTTGGTTTCCTGACAAACAAGAACTGGGTATAGACCGAGCATGGGAAAGGAGTTTGTTGCTGACTTGCTTAACACTTTGTGATAAATAGCATACCAGCCTAAAAGGTTTAGCTGAGTGGAAAGTTACCCTGGCACATATACAATGCACATGAATTGTAACTTTTAGAAAAACTATGGCCAAGATCCTACATCAGGAGACATGTGTATCGTGTAGCTATGTCTCCTGATGCTAGCCCCAAAAACTTACCTTGTACACAGTCCAGTCCTCATAATATAGCCACTTCTGTGTTGCTGGAGAATGGCATTATGAGTGGGACAGCATCCAGATATTTTTCTGCAGTTGGACATAGTGCAGCAGGCATCTGAAGAGTCCTCCGAAAGTCTTTGCAAATAATTTGTCAATGGCATCCTTGCAGCATATTCAGCATCAAGAAAATAGTGTTCCCCCCTCATCCTCCTGCTCTCCAACAATATCAAAATGGCTAAGTTTCATCATTGTTTAGGTCAGAATAGAATTTCAACCTACACAACAACCACTAAAGTAAGTTGTGATGGTGTTAAGTCTGGTTTAAACCATCATAATTCACTATCAGGATGCCAACCTATACAAGAATGTGTGAGCCAAGAACTCCAGGACCTCATCCTGCTCAGCAAATGCCTGTCAGGGTGTAAGTCAGAAATGTGTTTCTTCCAATAAAGCTGAATCTTTGTCTTACCAGTGTGGCTTCCTGATCCATTCCAACATAGTTGTGGGGACTTATCTCATTCAGGCCCTATAGTATTTGAACAAGCCTTCTACTTATGACTGAAAAGGTGTTTTAACTGTTTACCTGAAAATTTTATTTCCTATGCCTTTTTCAACTGAGGTTTATTGATATTGTTTTTGACACTATATGATTATGTGTAGGAAAAAATGGGGTGGGTGACTTCTAAAGGTGCAGGGGACATGTTTGTCCTTCCTTGGCCATTCAGGAGTAGCAGCCCCTTTGATCCACCCCCTCAAGAAAACTGGCATCTCTAGAAAGACAGCCCACACCCCTAGAAGCTCCTGGGGCTGGAACTTGCCCTCTAAAAGCCAACACACACATACATCAGATTTGTTTTCCTTGCTAAAACATACAATGATAATCTGGTCATTTTTTTGGCCAATACTTCCCTCCCCAAGCAGGTACAAAAATTAACATGGAAGGCAATTTTGTGTCTAAGAGGTTTGTAAAAAGCAATTTAACCTTTCAGGGATGCCTCTTTGGGGGTGGAATTCAGTGGCTCTCTGGGACCCTACAGAGCACAAACAGTTGTGCATACACTTGTATTGGGCTGCATACAGTTCATGAGACACTCTTCACTCATACCTGGTCTTTAAAAAATACCAATTTCATTCATATATATACGGATACCATGAAAGAATCAATGCAAAAATTTCTATGCATTAAGCAATCTTGATTCCATGTCTTTGGTTTATTTTGATATGACTTATGCGCAGAAACATTTTCTGGAGTGCATCTGCTAGCTAGGATCTTAGAGATTCAAATCAACAGCTGGTATGGTATACAGGCAAAAGCAGAAAATCACCCTTCAAATGGTGCTTAGCCATGGATGCCACTAGATAACTTTGCATTAGACATGGTTGCTCATGACCTCACCAGCCATGTCGTAAGGATAAAATTAAATAATCCTGTTTGAGCCAACCTGAGCATTGTACATAGGATTGGAATTTGAGAAAATTAATTTCTACAAGGCATGTGTTCCCATTACCTGTTAGAGTGTTTGAAAAGTAATCTGTTGTTGCTACCCATTACGATATTTGGATAGCTATTAATAGAATCGCTCACTTGCACTCACAACTACAGTATCCTGGTTTGAGTACTGGACTTGGGACTTTATCAGACACACTAAATATAGCATCATAATGACACCACATAAACAAGAAAGGGCACACATAGCAGATGACATCGCCCTTTCATGTTTATGTCTTGTCCTTAAGCTGATCTATTTTATTGATGGTCCAAGCCATCAATAGATTGGCTGTGCCATTTTTTTTATTTTATTTTTTTTGCTGGCATAGCCAGTGGATGTAACCTTGTGTCCCCACCCCCCATACTTACCTCATGAATGGCCAGGCTGGCCAAAACACTTCCGGGTGATATCACGAAATCCAGGTAGGTGACACACTTTTAATGACCATCCCCAGGTTACTTGGAAGTTTTTAAGTGTGTGTATGAGCTTGATGGAACTTTTTATGTTTTATGTTTTGTTTTATTTTTAAATTTCCCACGTGATGAAGTCTTGTGAGATTTCAAAGGAGGAAGTGAACGGGGCTTTGTTCACTTCCTCTTCATTGCCGGGGAAGCTTTCTGCCAGGACAGAAGGTATGTGTGCTGGTGGGGCATTCTTTTGCTGGCATAAAAATGGATTTTTTTAATGCCAGCAAAAGAACTTTTAAAGGGGTTTGTTTGATAAAGTCCTAGGACTCTGGGAGACCAGGGTTCAAATCCTAGATCAGCCGTGAAAACCCACTGAGCAACCTTGGGCAAATCATATGACATTATCAGACGGGGCAAAAATCATGGGATTACAACATCAGGGTAGCAGAAATCGGCCCCACTATCACACAACGCTGTCATCTTCACATTCTTACTCTGTTCTCCAGCTGCAAAAAAGGCATTTGCAATTCATGGGACAAGCCATCAATAGATAATCAATTGCACTTTTTTCATAGTACTGACTGCATGCAAAACCACGTCCCATTGTAATCACAAGATTACAGCATGAATGGGCAGTCCTCAGTGAGAAAACCTCCAGGTGAGAAAGCAAAAATGAAGCATAGGATGCTCTTTTTGTGAACTGTTCCATTTAGTTTGCACATTTTAAGGTTTGTTTCAGTGCTTGTGTATTCATTTACTTTGTTAATTAAAGGGTTTGTGGAGTTCTAAGTGCACTCATGTCTTCTTGCGAGAACTGCCAAAATCTTCCCCATACCAAATTGTGGAAGTAAACTCCTGTTCTTAAAGCACTAGTGGCAGTTGTGCAATAATTCTGTGGTGGTTCTTCCACGTGATTACAGCTACATGCAATAATAAGTATTATAATGCCGCTATGTTCCCGCTATCTTCATTTGCAGAATTACAGTGTATTTAGACACTAGTCTGATAATGTCCATACTCTCTCAGCCTCAGAGGAAGGCAATGCTAATTGTCCTCGGAAGAATTTTTTCCAAGAAGACCCAACTATAAGGTAGGTATAAGAAAGAATCAACTTGAACAACAAATTGCTTGTTTTTAGGAGATTGTCACACTACACTGTTATAGTGCTATTATTCCATTTTAATTGCTATGGATGCCTCCTGTGGAATCCTGGGATTTGCAGTTTAGGCAGGGGCATTTCAAACTCTCAGCTAGAGACCTCTTAGGCCTCACTAATATACAAACCCCAGAATTCCACAAGAGGCAGCCATAGCAGTTAAAGTGGAATAATAGCACTATAACAGTGTAGTGTGATAAAACTTAGTCTCTTACCTTTTTTAAAGCAATGAAGACTTTAAGATTAGTAAGGGAATAGCATGAAAATAAGCCTTTAAAATCCTGCAAACTACCTGTTTAAAAATGCCTAAATGTCCCTAAATATTCCTCCCAAAAGTAACTTATAAAATAACTATAAAGCATTACTCTTTACTCTTGGTAGCTGGTGGCTTGCGTGTCTGTGGAGTGTTGAATCTGTTGTAGATTTGAGTCCAGACTTCAAAGACATTTACACAGGTACTATCCCCTATCCCCAAAGTAGAATCAGTCCCTTGGATAGTTCCTTTAATGTCTGGACTGAAATCCAAAGCAGATTCATTGTCTCACTGACATGGGAGCCACCAGACACCCCCGCTCATTACAGCAGAAAAGATCCCACACACACACATATTATATTGCTTTTGGGATGTATCTTTGTTAGAACTTCATTACAAAAAAAGGGGGGGACCTCATTACAGGTAACTATGTTCCTTTTAACTCATTGCCCCCACCCTCCCAATGGGATATGAGGCATGCATAAAAATATCTACCTGGGCATTAAACTGAATTTTCTATCACCTATCTGGAGGGTTTGGCACTTCAGAGTGCTTGTGTTCAAATTCTGAGCGCTGCTCTGCCACCCCACCCTGAGCTCAAATATCTGCTGTCTTCTTATGTGCACAATATTTGCTCTCCTGAATCCAAGCAATTGCATTTTGAATTAGAATGTCAATCAAACACCTAGATAATCTTTCTGGAAAGTAAATCAGAGACTTTAGTAGAAATATTGTCATGAAAAACTGTAGCAGGAAAAAAAAAGTGTCGCAGTTTATTGACACTACTCATAATATCCTCGTTTCATCTCCTGGGAAGGAACATCTTCAAACAATCAGAATCTTTTCAAAGAAGAACATGCTCAATATAATCTCATTGTGAGCTAGTTTTAAAATGCTTCTGAGGCAAGAGCAGCAGTATAATTGCAGACCTAGTCTTAGATCACATTTGAGAAACAAGGTTTAATTTACTTTTACTAAATTTCCATTAGCTGTATGCAAACATGTCATCACCCAACGCATTCTGAGAGCCCACCAAATAAAGTTCCATCTCATATTGTTTGTTGCCTTGAGAGTAATGGGCAAAAATAGATCCTGAATAAAAGTATAATGTGGGAATCTCCATAGCCACTCAAATGTCTAATTTCATTTTAGGTTGCATTAAGATAAGTATTGTTTGTAAGGTGAAGGATCTGTAGGATGGTCTTCAAGTTTTGTTTGCAGATTTGCCTGGAAGTTGTCTCTCATGGTAGCTTGTTGAAGATTGTTGACTTGGAGTCTCCTCTTTAATATGCTACTCCTCTTAGGTTTGAAGATGAAGATTTAGTTTACATCTTACGGGCCGATGATCTGTTTGGCATTCTGACTGTGCATCACTTGAGTATGGCGGACATCATGAATGTTTTTCTGGCAGACTAGAACATAGTCAATGAGGTGCCAATGTTTGGATCGGGGATGCATCCAGGTTGACTTCAAGCTATCTTTCTGCTGAAAGATAGTGTTTGTAATAGTCAGCTGTTGTTCTGCACAGAACTCTAGCAAGAGGTGTCCGTTATCATTGCAATTTCCAACACCATGCTTGCCTAAGACACCTTTCCAGGCTTTGGAGTTCTTTCCTACTCTGGCATTGAAGTCACCAAGGATAATAATTTTATCTTCTACAGGGACTTTTTGTATGAAGTGGTGTAGCATCCTTCTCCTACAGTGCTTTGGCAACATATCAGAAACAGTATCCTCCAGTCTGTGGAAGAATCTCTCGGGTTCTCCCACAAGAAAAATCAAGACTGGATTGATGAAAACAACCAAGAGATCCAGGAGCTGTTGGCAAAGAAGACAACTGCTCACCAGGCATACCTCACCCAGCCAACTTGCCATGTAAGAAAAGCAGCTTTCCACCTCACATGTAGTAAACTTCAACAAAAACGCTGGGACATGCAGAACAAGTGGTGGATCAATATAGCAGAAAAGTCACAATGCTGTGCAGATCTGGGTGATCTTAGAGGATTTTATGAAGCTCTTAAAGCAGTGTTTGGACCTACTTATCAGGTCCAAAGCTCCTTATACAGTACAGATGGTCAAACATTAATTACTGATAAAGCCCCATCCTGAATCAATGGGCTGAACATTTTCAAAGTCTCTTTAGTGCCAACCGAGTAGTCCAAGGTTCAGCTATCCAACATATGATACAAAAACTGATGAAAAATGAATTGGACATAGCTCCCACTCTGGAAGAGACCCTTAAGGCCATACAGCTGATGAAAAACGGCAAGGCAGCTGGGATTGATGGCATCCCACCTGAAGTTTGGAAACACGGAGGTCATGCACTCCACGATAAATTCCACAAACTCCTTGGGCTGGTCTACACAGCAGGTTTTATTGCATTAAGTTGTGCTTTAGCACTTTCCCGCATCAGTGGTGGGTAGTTTACACGGTATATGTTTACACAGCTATATTTTGTGGCTCTTTGATTTTTTCCGTTTTGAGGTTCACACAGCCAAAAGGGCTGGGGGCATGGCCAAGCATTGGAGAGGGAAAGGAATGCCATAGGAATGTCTACCCTGGCCTGAACTCCATGCTTAACAGCTTACAGGCAGTCCCCCTCCCCCCTCCCACAAATCAAATGGAAGGTTTTCCTCCTTGCTTAACAGCATTTTCTGCCAAATAGAGGAAAGCCAGAGAGAGAGGTGGAAGGAAATAGCAGTTCAGCTCTGATGCAGCCCTTCGTGAAATGGTTTCTCTCCCTCCCGCATGCACAGGATCACAGCTGACGAACTGAGCTATTACATACTTGCAAAACAGCAGAGAGGATGAGAAGGAATGCTCCCTGAATGAAAATTGTTGGGAATCCTTTTTGTTTGCAAACTGGCTTGCAAAATAGCAGAGAGGATTTTTCAAAGTTTCCTCTAATTGCTACTGTCTTTCCCTCCCTCCCTGCCCCTCTTTTAAGCCCATCAATCAATCACAATGCAGCTCTGCTGTTGCCCTTAGCGGAATGGTTGTTTACACTGCCAATAATGCGCTACATTGCAAATATACCTGCAAAAGTAGCGACATCCCTTGCCACGCTATATTTGGGTGTTTTACCTTCCCCCCTTCTGAATGAGGCGATGCTGTGCTACGATCCGTGGGAACTATGAGCTATCTTAGCGGTATATTTAGAGGAATATTTGCCCGTGTAAACAACCCCCTTGTGAATTGCTGGGAAAAAGGGGAACTGCCATCAGATCTCTGAGATGCAGTCATCATCACCCTGTACAAGAAAAAAGGAGCAAAATCCGGTTGCTCAAACGATCGAGGCATAACACTGCTCTCTATTGCTGGAAAAATCCTTGCAAGGATACTCCTGAACAGACTAGTTCCTGCTATTGCAGAAGAACTTCATCCTGAAAGCCAATGTGGCTTCAGAGCCAATAGGAGTACTACAGATATGGTATTTGCCCTCAGACAACTGAAAGAGAAATGTAGGGAGCAGAACAAGGGTCTCTATGTAACATTTGTTGACATCACCAAAGCCTTCGACACTGTGAGTAGAAAAGGTCTGTGGCAGATCCTGGAAAGACTAGGATGTCCCCCCAAATTCCTCAAAATGATTATCTTGCTACACAAGGGCCAGCATGATCAAGTCAGATATGGCGATGCTCTTTCAGAGCCCTTTCTAATAACTAATGGAGTGAAGCAAGGTTCTGTTCTTGATCCAACTTTATTTACAATCTTCTTCAGCATGATGCTCCAAAGGCTACGGCAGAGCTCGAAGAAGACGACGGCATCTATATACGTTACCATACTGATGGTAGCTTGTTTAACCTAAGCTGTCTGAGAGCTCGCACTAAGACTCTAATCTATATAGTCCGTGAGCTGCTCTTCACTGATGATGCTGCCCTCGTTGCCCACACAGAAGCAGCTCTTCAGCACCTAACATCCTGCTTTGCAACAGCTGCAGAGCTGTTTGGGCTGGAAGTCAACCTTAAGAAAATGGAAGTTCTTTACCAGCCTGCACCACAGGACGAACACCACAATCCCCACATTGCCATCGGCAAATCTGTGCTCAAGTCCGTTCAGCAGTTCACCTACCTGGGAAGCACCATCTCCTCAGATGCTAAGATTGACAAAGAGATCGATCACAGATTAGCAAAGGGATATAGCACATTGGAAGACTTTACAAAAGGGTCTGAAGTAATAAACACCTGAGGCGAAGCACAAAAAACAGTGTGTATAGAGCCACTGTACTGTCTATTCTCCTTTATGGGTCTGAAACATGGGTCAACTATCACCACCACCTATGACTCCTCGAACGCTTTCATCAGCGCTGTATACGCACAATCCTAAATATACACTGGACTGACTATGTGATGAATGTTGCTGTCCTTGAGCAAGAATGGATCACCAGCATTGAGGCCATGATATTGAGAACACAGCTGCGCTGGGCAGGGCATGTTTCTAGGATGGAGGACCATTGCCTCCCAAAATAGTACTCTATGGTGAACTTGCAACGGGTCAGGGTAAGAGGGGCGCTCCAAAAAAGCGATACAAGGACTCCCTGAAAAAACATCTCAGGCTGAACTGATCACCAACAATGGTTCGCCCTGGCCTCACATTGGGAGGCATGGAGACACACTATCCACAATGCTGCAGCCTTATTTGAGAACTCATGCCGAACAAGTCTTGAAGAGAAATGACAATGCAGAAAGAATCACAACCTGGAAACATCACCCAAGGAGACCTTCTGATGTGCTTTCTGCAACCGGACTTGTTTATCTCAGATTGGCCTTTTTAGTCATCAGCGCGCTTGCAAAAAGCGCGGGATGAGTCCTTCCTGAATCTTCGTTTGCAAAGAAAAGCCAGAGAGAGAGAGACAGAGAGGTTTGTAAGGCTCAAGAAGAAACAACATTGCTAAACTCTCATTTGGAGCAGACAGTTATTTTCATGCAAATTGAGTTTAGAAGCTAAGTTAAACTGGAAAGGACTCAGAAGATAGATGAGGAATGAAATAGGATCTAGAAGACACATTATGCAAGGAAAGGCTGAAGGTGGAGATGGAGCCAACCAAATATCCTAAGGTAAGGAATATCCACCCTGCCTCCCCAAAGCTGTGTGAAGGACAGAAAGGCCTAAGAGCTTCCATATCATTAAAAGTATAGTGTCTGAATGCCTTGGCTTACTGTACTCACTGTTGCACACTGCTCAGTTAGCTACTTCTTGGGTGATCTTGCAAGTGAAAGTGGCTGGGGTAACCAAGAACATCCCCAGCACAGAGAGCTGAGTATCATATCTGAACCCAGACTCTCCTCTAATAAGTCAAACTTTGATGCCAGAGTTTGTAGCTGGCTTCTGGATCCCATCTTGTGAAGAGGGCCTCCTTAATGGTAACACACAGGGCTTATTTATTCATTTAAAGTATTTATGTGTCACTTGCCAGCTCATAAGGGCTCCTCAATAAAAATCAGTTAAAGGACTTACCACACGCTGAAGTAAAGTGGCAGGGCAACCAGAACATTCCACTTTCTATGCTGCCTTACTGCATGACATCATTCATCTGGTGTTCTGCCTTTCTGGTCCCATGGGAGACCAAGGTAAAACTGTGTCTTTTTGCTAATGGATTTTTCCAGTTAGCAAAAAGGTACAGTTTTACTTCAGTCTCCCATGGGATTGGAATGGAAGAACAATGATGTTGTGCAGTAAGGAACCTTCCAGCTACCCTGCCACTTTACTCCAGCATACAATAAGCCTCTAAAACAATACAAAGATACATTTTAAAACACCTTTAAATGCTCTTTGAAAAAACTCCTAAAAGCAGTCTAAAAAATAATTGTGAAATCCAGTTTTGAAACAGTTAAAACAGCAATTTCAAACACCGAATGCCATGCAGAACAGCACTATTTTGGCTGCCCACCAGAAGCTTAAAAGAGATGGGGCCAGGCTAACTTCTTTGGTTGGGGAGTTTCACAGCTGAGGTGCTGCTACAGAGAACGTCCTGTTACATGTAGCCACCAACCTAACTTCATGACGTGTTGGGATATGTGACAGGGATTCCTCTGAAGATCTCAAATTTCTGGCAGGCTCATATGCGAGGAGGTGGTCTTTCAGACAGCTTGGCCCAAAGTCATTTAGGGTTTTGTAGGTCAACACCAGCACCAACACCAGTAGTTCTTGGCGGTCTGATATTATATGGTCTCTAAAATTCATCACTGAGGACCTCAGGTGGTAAACAGCAGGGATGGATAAAAGGCATTGAGTTCAGAAATGTTTATTAATGGTGTTTAGAAGGTAAAAGGGCTGCTCCTGCTACTAGCTCAAGCTCTTAAACTGACAGTAATGTCTCTTGTTGTGAGCTAAGCTGAAAAATGTATTATGTTACTGATATTGATGTGGGTAAGGCCGAAATGTTCATGGGCAGAGTCAGGCTGTTTGCAAATGCAATTGAGAGCAAACATATAATCCATTGGGAAATTTGCCAGCACAAACCTTGTTAAAATAAATTGGAATTGCGCATGAGCAGAAACGCACTCTCTCCTTCAATTAATCAGGGGCTCCTGCAGAGGGCATTCTGTGCAGATTGTGGAGCCATTACACTGATCTATGCGTAATCCATGGCTATGCCCATGAGTGAATAATGCTACTATAAACTGCTTTTATAGCACATTTCTGGAAAATTGAGTTGTGATCATAAGAGCAAACCAGACGACTTTTATTCTGTTTTGGTCTTAAGTTACACATTACTGTGACAATCTCTTCCCCAACTGCCATCTTTTAGCTGGTGTTCCACTTGGCTGTAGTGAGGAGGGAAAGGGAGGTAGGGAGAAAGAAGAGCAAGGTTCCGTTCATCAGCAAGACTGAGAGACTAGGACAGGTCCATCTGCCTCTTCCTTTCCCTGGACTGTGTCCATCTAAACTGGTCATCATAAAAAGTTTAAGAACTGGTGCCTGTCTGCTCACTGCTTCCCTCTCCCCACACTCTGAAAAAGGTTAGGTTTACAGACAAGTTTGGTACTGAACTGATAAACCAAAGCTGAGGGGTTGTTTAAATGGTCAAAATAATCCTCATAGAATTCACATGGAAGGTGATCTGTCTAAATGGACATTTGCATTGAGATGTCTCATTCGGAAGTGGGGCAGCCAAATCCATCTTAAACTTCATCGGCGAAGCCTTCACAGCTTCTCCCGGAGTTTTTAAAAAGCTCCGTAGGGGATGCAAATGTCCGCTCATTAAGACAGTCATATTTGCATCACTGTGCCAAGGCAGCACAAGCCAATTGGCTGGATGGGCATAAAGGACAGGGCTTGCAAACAAAGAAATCACCTGCTGCCGCCATGTTGGATTTTCAGCTGTGAGAAATTGGTAAGGCGATAAAACAGTGACCTTTTTCTCTCTTTTCTCTTTTGTAAATGTGAAATATCACTTGTGTACTCCATGGTAAATGGCTTTTTTTAAAAAAAATCAGCAGCAGCAGATTTAAAAGCACAAGTAATTCACTAACAGCCACCATCATGGCTATGGGGCATGCAAAGTTTATGGGGGCTATTAACCATTAAGACAGGTCACAGCTGTTGTGAATTGCTACTTCTCTGGAGCAATTCATTTTTTCCCCATGTATAGATGAGCCCTCAGAAATTTTGCATATGTCAGCCCCACAGATTCTATATGTTTATTCTCGTTGGTACTAAAAACAGGATTCAAACCAAATGGCATGGTAATGGCATGGATGTGACCCACTGGAACATAAACCACGTATCTATCCCAAATGATGAGATCATAGAATCACAGAGCTGGAAGAGACAATGAGGGCCATCCAGTGCAACCTTCACAAGAATCCACAACCAAAGCTCTCCTCCCAACATATGACCATCTAACCTCTGTTTAAAAACCTCCAAAGAAGGAAACTCCACCACACTCTGAGGCAGCTATTCTACTGTTGCAATGAAGACTACTGGTATAGAACATGCCTATAGAGGAACATTCATCACAGCAGCCTGTCACCTTTAACATTGCTGAAGGCCAGAGAACAAGGTAAGCAGATATTTCTTAGCTCAAGATAAATAACAGGTTATTTTAGCAGCATGTAAAATCCATTTCAATCTACTTTGGGCATGTTTTATGTGTTTATAAAACTGCAAACAGTCACTTCAGGAACCTCAGGATTAAGAAAGGTTAAAAATCAAATCGATACATGAGATATGAAGTTTTGAATGGTGGGTCTTTTCACACTGGTGCATAAATGAAGCTATAAGCCAGTGCTTCCAAATGTAGATTGCTCACTGATTTCATCTCCTGTATATCTGAGAAATAAATCACTCTTGTGCCAGAAGCCCTTTATATTAACATTTTACTGTTGGACTGCTACTGGACATTCTTCAGTTTAGTACTTTCAGGAGGTTTTTCATCAGTACTTATTGATCTGCCAAAGGACTAAGCAAAATAACAACACAGGTTTTCCCCACAAATAAAATAAGGTTTAATACTCTGAGTATTCCATCCTTACAGGGAAAACAAGAAAAATCAATTGAAAAGCTAATTTATCAAGCAGTGTCACTTTGGGGAAAGTTATTCTTATTCAAGAGAAGAATTCTTTCTTCCATGTTAATAAGCAGGTATGGTTTATGGAACTTCTTTTCACAAAATGCAAAGCACTATCACTGCACCACTGCATTCTTCCATTCAAAAACATTAACTCGACTTTTTTTGACTGGCTTTGAGAAAGAAAAATCATCTTCTGGTATGGATGGAAATAACTTGTCCTCTAAAAGATTGTTGGAGTGCAATGCCCACCATCTTTCACCATGGACTGTGCTGACCAGACCTGATGGAAGTTGTACTCCTAAAATCTGGAGGGCCATATGTTCTCTATTTTCTGCCATAAGGGATATTTGAATCCCAATAGCACATGAGTCTGTCTTATTAGCATTGTACTTCTTTGGGTATCAGCACTTCCCTTTCCAAGCAATCTCATATATTCATATTGGAAAAGGTTTAAAATAATGTTGTCTTCTGCGTGTGGAGTCCTAAGCACATTGAAGCAATCTTCAGTGGCCACCACATTGCCAAGAAGAAGAAGAAAATATGGATCAGACTCCTAAAGTCATGCCAGTTTTTGTTTTGTTTTGTTTTGTTTTAACAGAATGAGAAAATGTTACTTCCCAAAAGTTGAAGGGGATATCTTAGGGGGCAGGGGATGACTCAGCCATTATGCAGAGAGAGGTGGCTTTCTCAGGTGGCAAACGCTGAAGGGTAGGGACCAGCAATGAGGTAGTAGAGGACAGAATTATGTAGGGCACAGTGCCTGCTCTGTGCTCCCTAAGCCATTCTGCCACCCTCATGTGTAGTGGAGAATACTGCATACCTTTCAACATATCAGAGAGAAAAACTGTAATGTGTGGCCAAGCAACATCAGAGTGTGGTCAAGATGGCAAAAGTTATTAATGAGGAAGAATAAACAAGCTAGGCAAGGCTGCAGCAGTTTGCTTTTGTCTGAACCTATTTGGAAAGGCAAAATTGCCCCCACCTCCCCCCCTGCTGAGTTTACTGAGTGCAGACTATTTTTGCACTTTGAACTCAGTTTGCAACAACTGAAGTATGATTAGGAGGAAGGAGAAAAGTGGGAAGAAGAGAAACTGGTACATTTTAAAAGCAGCTGCAAAAGTGGGGCAACAGAAGTTTAATTGGGACTGCTCCTAGCACATGAGGACAGTTGGAGGGTATGGTACTGTCCCATAGCAAGAGATGAAGTAAGATTCTACTGTCCATCTGATCTGCTTCTCTGAAGGGAACTGGGAGGGAAAGCCATTGCTCTGTGCATCAGCCATAAAAATATCTTTCACTATCCCTGCTACAATAGTGCTGACCAGCATTTAGTCATCAACTGTAGAACTACTTTTGTAACTGCAAATAGTAAAATTTCATTTATTTATTTATTCTATTTATATCTCACTTTTCTCCCAAGGTTGGGGTGCTTGGTGGCTTACAACATATTAATATATCTAACAAAACACAATATCTATCTATCTACCTACCTACCTACCTACCTGGTATGGCACCTTTCTCCCAGCATGAGACCCAAGGTGGCTTACAAAGGCAAAACACAAGATAAGCAAAAGCCCTGATAATAAATGAGTTAAAAGTCAATTAAGCAATCATCACATTAAACACTGGGCTTGTCTATACCAGGCCAAAAGAAAAAGTTTGTTCTGCAGTAATAGCAAGTTGCAGCAGCTGTGACTGTCTTGATGGTTTTACAGCCCCCATAAACTTTGCATGTACTATAGTCAAGATGGTGGCCATGAGTGAATTACTCACATTTTAAAATCTGCTGACACTGAACTTAAAAAAAAAAAAAAAACCTATTTCCACGGTGCACATAAGCAATATTTTGCCTTTACAGAAAAAAGAGAAAAAGCAACACCCCATTTTATTACCTTAGTGATTGCTTGCTAAAGTGAAAATCCAACATGGCAGCTCTGGGCACTTGCCCTGTTAGCAAGCGCCACCCCCTGTGCTTGTCCAGCCAATCAGACTTGCACTTCCTCTCGTATGGAAGAGCAATTCATATTGAATCGCTTTGTCCCTATGAGCAGGAATGCACATTGGCTTTTCCTGTGGAATTTTTGCCATTTTGCCCCCCCCCTTCACAATATGCCAAAACAACATGGACAACAGGTTGTCTTCTCTTCACATTCTATGAGGAGTATTTTTGCCATTTAGACAACCCCACTGTGAAAGTTTAAAAGTATAAAATAATTTAGAGAGATAACTGTAAAGTTATAACTGGAACACACACATACACACACAAACCATAAAATGCTCTCTAGAACCAGTTAATCATTAAAAGCCTCTGGGCAAAAGGAGAGCAGTGAGGGGGCGTCATCCCAGACTTTCATGGAAGGAATTCTATATACGGGCTGGGAGCAGCCACTGAGAGGGCTCTTAGCCATGTCCTCACCAGATGGTCCTGTGATCATTTGAATCACAGTTAGAACAGAAAGAAAGCTCTCCTGTGAGGATTTTAAGGACTTTATCAGACACACTAAATACGGCATCAGAACAACACCATGTAAACACAAAAGGGCATGCACACCAGATGCTATCGTCCTTTCATGTTTATGTCTTGTCCTTAAGCTGATCTATTTTGTTGATAGCCCAAGCCATCAATAGATTGTCTGTTCCGGTTTTTTGCCGGCATAGCCTGTGTATGTAACTTCGCATCTTTTTTTCCCCAGGTACTTACCTCATGAATGGCTGGACTGGGCAGAACTCTTCCAGGTGAGATTGCAACATCCAGGTAAGTGACACACTTTTTATGACCCTCCCCAGGTTACTTGGAAGTTTTTAAGTGTGTATATGTGCTTGATGTAACTTTTTATGCTTTATGTTTTATTTTATTTTTAAATTTCCTGTGCAATGAAGTCTTGTGGGATTTCAAAGGAGTAAGTGAATGGAACTTCGTTCACATCCTCTTTATTACTGAGGAAGTTTTCTGCCAGGAGAGAAGGTGAGTGGCGCGGGGGGGCGGGGCGTTCTTTTGTAGGCATACAAATGGATTTTCTATGCCAGCAAAGGAACGTTTAAAGGATCTTGTCTGATAAAGCCCTTATACTCTAGCAGCTCAGAAAGGGAAATAAGATCTTCCAGACAGACTGGACCTACGTTGCATAGATTATACATTAATTTAATGGATTTTAACATTAATTTAAAACAGTTGTTAAAACACTTTAAAATACTATCTTAATAAATACAACAAAACTTTAAAAGTTCACCGTGTCATTTTAGACCTATTTAGTTATTAAGGGTCTAAATACCTTGAAGGCACCAGATCTTGTCTGATCTTGAAAGCTAAGCAGGGCCAGACCTGCTTAGCACTACAGTGGGGACCACCAAGGGATACCAAGTACTGTACTATTTTTCAGAGGAAGGCAATGAATGGCAAATCACCTCTGAGTATACCTTGTCTAAGAAAACCCTAAGAAATTAATGAGGCTGCTAAAAGTCAACAGGCAACTGGAAGGCACATACACAGTTATTAAAGGCCTGCTTGCATTAAAAAAAGTCATTACCTGTTACCAGCAGAAGGAAAGTGGGGAGGGGAAAGGGGGACTTAGCTCAATCTCCATGGCATTCCATAACCTACGAGTGGCCACCAAGAAGGCCCTCTCCCTTGTCTCCACCAAACATACCTCTGAAGGTGATGGGACTAAGAAAAGATCCTCTCCTGCCAATCTTAAAACTCATGCAGGTTCATATGAGCAGATATGGTTTTAAAATGCGTAGATATTGTTGAATCTTACAGTGCAGGGAGAAGCATACATTGAAATAATCATTGGGGTATGTCAGAAAAATGCAAGGCAAAATTATGCTTTTGAATGCCAGTTTTATTTCTCTTGCACCCATTTCCTGCAACCTTCACAAGAGCATGAATTAACAAATGAGCACAAAAACACAGCTATTGTTTATCACTAGGTAGGACAGAAGTGGTGCTCTAGATAGCCACTATTTTGTCTTCCCTCAATAATATTGCTACTTTTATTTAGCAGGATCATTCCGTAACAGCCACTCCCACATGTAAAATATTCTGATTTTTCCCTGCTTCACTTTAGAAGTAATGCCACTGTCACACTGTTAAGAAAAGAAGAAGCAGCTGCAGTGAAATTGACCTAGAGGGTGAAATTTATTATTATATTGTAATGAAAGTAACATGCTTTTTGACATGTCTGACAAGCTAACAAGCTGGTTCCAGTGATTTTCCACAAGCATGCAGTACCTTAAAGCAACTTATCTTGTAACCTGTGGAGAAGGAAAAACACAGAGCTTGGCAGCTTCAAATGTAAGGACTAGCGGAGCAATTAACCTGCAGAGATAGTCCAGTGTGTGGAGTAGAATGCAATTAGTTCTTCTTATCTACTCACAGGAATTCTCACAAACTTGGGCCACTCAAAGGCTGAGCTTCAAAGAAAATAAACATTAGCATTTTGTTTTTGTTTTTTTTTTAATGAGAAAAACAAGGTGTTGATGATAAGAGGGCAGGAATAACATGATCCTTGAGGTTTTAGACTGCAACATTTAACAGTTTGGGGATTTTATTTTAATTTGTGCTCTGGAATGAATGAGAACTGAAAAAACCCAACTTCCATTTAATTAAACTGTAGCAGAGAATGAGAGAGGAAGCAATGCCCACTCTGTCGGCTTGGCTGAGACATCGGTTCCATTTGGTGCCATTTTTTTCCAAAATCATGTCAACTCCAGCTGGTCTTTACAGTTTCTAACACTACAATCTGAAATTGGAGATTATCAGACACATTAAAAGTGGTGTTGCACGAACGCCAGGAGATCACAAAAAGGGCTCCCTTTTCAGACAATGTCATTTCCCCCTTCGTTATGCACCCGTTCTGCTGCCTTTCCGCCGATGCTGCTTTTTATTGATGGCATAAGCCATCAATAGATCACCCATTCCATTTCTGTCACAGATGTTCCTGCGAGAGAAAAGGTGTCCCATTATGCTGGTGAGATCCCAATGTCAATGGGATCCCAGAACACTTCTGGGTGAGTTCAGGACATCCAGGTAAGTGACACACTTTTTATGACCCTCCCCGGGTTACTTAAAACTTTCAAAGTGTATTTTTATAAATAAAAATAAATAAAATTTTATTTCTATCCCGCCCCTCTGCAATGCAATCGGGGCGGCTTACAATATAAAAACTCCATAGTCCCAGTACCCTAGCCCACCTGCTTGGTGTCAGGTTTTTTTGTGATCTTTTTATTTTTATTTTTGAATTTCTCATGCTCGCATCTTCTCGCAAGAATCTGTGGGATTTTGATCAAGGAAGTGAAGGGAGCTCTGCTAGAGCTCCATTCACTCCTGGGCTGCTGGAACAATGAGACAGGAGGTAAGTGAGGTGGGGAGGGTGATTGTGGTATGACAGGGATGGGACAGGGGCAGGAGTAGAGATTCTGGGACAGGAACACTTTTTTCATTCCTGTCCAAAAATCTCCATGGAGATGAAGAAGAGCAAAGAATCAGATCTGCTCCCTCACCCCAAGCCTGTTAGCTTGCAGCAACCAGGATGGAAGGTGTAGGGACAACCTGGTTTTGGTGTTTGTGGGTGTGTGGTGCTTTTTCTAGCCCAACTTTTTACTTTAAACCCCCTCATTTAAAGTTATGGGAAGCAACCAGCTATATTGATTCCAGGCTGATGTAGATAAAGGACCCAGTTCAGACCTTTCTCGGTGAAGCAGCAGACTCAAAACAGATTCTTGCATGTCCCATCCCGAGCATAACACATTTTTGAGGCTTTGTTTTTCCTCCCACCAGTGGAAAAATTAATGGACACAATGTTCTTCCCAAAGAGCTTTCTAGGCATATAACTGTCAGCAAGGGGGCAACACTGTCATATTGTAAACCCCAACAACAACAACAACAATCTAGGGGATTTGGGTGGTTAAGATTACTCTGCTTCTATAGGTTTTCCTTGGGTTTTTTCCAGGCTGTAAGGCCGTGTTCTGGAATAGTTTCTTTCTGATGTTTCGCCCGCATCTGTGGCTGGCATCTTCAGAGAATGGTTGGATAGGAGTGTGTCTGGGGTTTATATGATGTGGACCCCTGTTGGGGAGTATATGTAAATTTGTGTAATTGAATGGTTAGTTTCTGGGTATAGAAATGCAAAGCTTGTTAGTGTCTGTTTGGCTGATGGTTGGTTGATGGGCCATTATCTGCTGGGAATCCCCATGTCCCTGGGTGGAATTCCTTTGTAAGTGTTGAGTTTTAATTCTATTGTATTTCAAAACTGGGAGCTAGATTTTGTTTACTTTTAAGGTTTCTTCTTACCTGTTGAAGTTGTCCAGGTGTTTGTGGATTTCAATAGCTTCTCTGTGCATTCTAACATGATAGTTGTTGGCCTGGTCCAGAATGTCTGTGTTTTTAAACATTATGTGTCCAGGTTGCTTTATAACATGTTCTGCTACTGCTGATTTTTCTGGTTGGCCCAGTCTGCAGTGTCTCTCATGTTCCTTGATTTGTGTTTGCACACTGCGTTTTGTGGTCCCTATGTAAACTTGTCCACAGCTGCATGCTATGCGGTAAACTCCTGCAGCTGTGAGAGGGTCTGTTTTGTCCTTGTTCTTCATTCCTGTGGGTTTTTTTCTGGGTCTGGCTGCTCTTGTGATGTCTGATCTGGAGTAGCCATTAGCATATAGGTCCCAGTTTAGGTGTCTCAGTTCGTCCTCCAGCTAGTGGGGTTCGAACTAAGGTAGTAGAGGATGAGCCGAAACACCTAACCTGGGCCCCACATCACAAGAGCAGCTAGACCCAGAAAAAACCACAGGAATGAAGAAGAAAAACAGCCACCCAAAGGGAAGGTATTTTTACCATACAGAATAAGGAGTCACAGACAGAATAGGGAAACTGATGAGGAAACACAACCTCCAATCCATCTATAGACCAACCAGAAAAATACAAGAAATGCTACACTCAGTGAAGGACAAAAGAGACCTTCTCATAGATGCAGGAGTTTACTGCGTACCATGCAGCTGTGGACAAGTTTACATAGGGACCACAAAACGCAGTGTGCAAACACAAATCAAGGAACATGAGAGACACTGCAGACTGGGCCAACCAAAAAAAATAGAATTACAATAGAATTAAAACTCAACACTTACAAAGGAATTTCACCCAGGGACATGGGGATTCCCAGCAGATAATGGTCCATCAACCAACCATCAGCCAAACAGACACTAACGAGCTTTGCATTTCTATACCCAGAAACTAACCATTCATTACACAAATTTACATATACTCCCCAACAGGGTTTCACATCATATAAACTCCAGATACACTTCTACCCAACCATTCTCTGAAGATGCCAGCCACAGATGTGGGCGAAACATCAGAAAGAAACTATTCCAGAACACGGCTTCACAGCCTGGAAAAAACACAAGGAAAACCTATGAATGCCTGCTGTGAAAGCCTTTGACTTCATACTCTGCTTCTGTTTCCACGAACTGGTGCAAGAGGTTTTTTGTTTTGTTTTTTTTCCCCACTACCATCTTTCCCCCTTTCTATCACCTCTGTTAGATTGTAAACCCGTGGAAAGGGACTGGATTGTTTTGTTGTTGTTGTTGTTTTCATAAGCCAGATTGGGAATCTTCTTGACTGAAATACATGGGGAAATTTATTTCTTTAATTTATTATTCAATCCTAACTCAATGATACATGAGCTGTAGGAGGTTAAGCATAAACCTCTTCTGCCAGCTGAATGCTTTTCTGCTGGTAGAAATGTTGCTCTGCCAGCTGGATCCTCTTCCAGCTTCCAGCTTATTTCAGAGATCTTCCAGCCAAGCAAGCTACCATTAGAACTCCTCTGACAGCAAAGGGGAGAGGAGATGGGAAAGGGATGGGCTGAAGAAGGAGCCAAGTTAAACCAGATCCAAACCTCCTCCAGGCCAGGGACACAGATACAATGCCAGCACAAAGCTAGGCCAGGGTGAGGGTAGTTCCTTGGCTGAGAGATGTTTGGATTCAGCACAACTTAAACTGGCCTGTTTTGGCTCAGCTGGCCCTTAGCCATCTTGGCCAGTGAGGACTGTGCTGTAATACTTTCAAAACTATAATCCTGTGCATGCTCACTTCAGATTAAGCCCTACTGCAAGTTGGAGCAGCTTCCAAGTAAATACACTGGGTTGCACCTTGTGCTTGTTGGTCGAAGCAGACACAAAGCAGAGTTACCTTGCAGCTGCCTTAAATAACTCAGCCCTGTTTAAATGGCAGATGCACTCCAAGCTGCCAAGCTGAGGTAGGTTCTGTAGTTTGAGAACATCTGCCTCGTAAACAGTACAGTACTGCACTATCTAAGGCAAAGAAAGAAGGATGTGATGAACAGACCACCTGGTCACTTTGGATGCAGTGCTTAAAACCTATTCTGCCCTCAGGGGAGTATGCCTTCAAAGCCTTTCCTCTCTCTCTGGGTATTGCTGCACCTGCTTCTTCTCCATCTCCCTCTGGCTTTCATGTTACAATGCCTCATGTTGATTCATCTTTACTCACCTGGTCCCCAGGGGCTCTTTCGCTTTGCTGCACACTGTCTTTCATTGTAAAGTGTGATTTTTATTTCCAGTTCATGCTCAGCTTCTTTCTCATATCCCATTAGCAGGAAGTGCTGATGGGATCAAAGAGAAAGAAAAGATGAATGGAGCCTTCAGCTGCTGCAGCCTGGTAGAAATGATAGAAGCCCCCATGCAAGAAAAGTGAGTATCGATGAGGCACTCGGTGCAATATGTTTGGCCAAGAAGAGACCCACTTTTGTGTAGAATGATGAGCCATGACACAGTGCGGTCAGCAAATCGCCTGTATGCTACAAAATATTTTCAGCTGGAATACTCCCCAGGGGAAAAAAAAGAAGAATTGGTGAGCATTAGGGATGGAAAAGAAATTCACATTAAACCTCCTCTGAAAGAATTTATCCTATTTGTGGTCATGACTGCAACTGACAGAAAAAAATCTCCATGCATGGATCTTTCATTTTCCTACCCACAGGAGAAAACCGTATCAGATTCCTTCCCCTTTTGTTTCAACTATATGCAAACAAATGCCCAAAACCACCCATCGTAAAATGTGTTAAGACTGTACATATTAGGGAAAGTATGGGCCAAAGGAAATATTACTTTCTGTGCAGAAAGTGAAGGAAATATTAGGCAACCCACTATGCAAGTTGGTGGGACGTGAATGCTGGTGTGATTCTGTGAAATGCAGTGTGAATGAAAAATGACGGATTTTCCCATAATTTGTAGATTTTTTTTAAACACTGTAGTCTAATCTGAAACTCCTGCAGAATTCTAGCCACTGTCCAGACAAGGTTCATGCAAATTAAACATCAGGAACAAAGTTGTTATTTGTATTTTTCTTCCTTCCTCAAAGCCAAATACTACTATGATGGGTAAACCCATAAAACACTAATTGGGTAAGTGATTAACAATGAGTACTGACACCTGTCTCATCCTATTGATGTCTGCGGTCCTGCTGTTCAATAAGGAGTCATGGTCCTGGTTAGAATAAAGGGGTAACATTAAAACACAGGTATGCACACACACTTGTGCACAAAGGCAAACAGAGAAATTGTCACAAGGAGTATCTCCATTCAGCTTCTTAATATCCAACAAATAATTCCTTTCCCTTTCACCTCTCAAAAGAAAACAAAGGAAATTATCTGCTGGGTTTTTTAAAAAGCTGGAAAGGGTAAGTGTATACACACTTTGTCCTGTGCTGTATAGTTAAAAATAAGGCGATCCTTCAGCAAAATAAATTTCGTTCACCCTAAAGTAAAACAACAACAGTGTTTCCATTAATCTGGGACTTGTCTAGATGCCCTGCAGTCTTGACAACACAGGGCATTTGCCCAATTCTGCCCCCAGGCAGTCCTCACCACCTCAGAGCAGAGATGGAGCTAAGACGGGGGAGGGGAGGCGGGGGAGGCCCCAATACAACATTTTAAAATAATACCTCTTTTATTTTGTTCCTGCTGGGAAGGAATAGATCAGGCTGCACAGACTGCAGGAGCCTATACTGGCAGGCGAGCCCTTGCTGCTGCTGACACTCTGCCTCACTTTTCCAGAAGGTAGGAAGGAATCTGCAGCAAGTGACATGTTGTGGGCCAGCTTCCTGCTTTCCGAGACAGCAGTGGATGCGGCGATGGACTGGCATGCCTGTCTGGACTCCAGCGCATTTGGAGGCAGTAACAAGGGAACAATGGGTCTGATCCGCAGCCAGGATGCTGACAGGGAACCAGCATATCCTGGCTCTGTAGATGAGCTTGTGGATACTGGTAAGGTCCACGTCTTCCACTGCATAATGTTTAAATGTGTGGATAATAAGCATGCCTTATTACCATTTTAAAAAACAAAAATGAAATAGCAGTCTTGTTTGACCAGACTAGACTGCTGAAGAACCATCTCTTAATGGTAGCAGCAACAATGAGGAAGTCCTTATACAGAGGCGGGGGGACCTGTTGCTCCTCACAGTGACAAATCATACCAAATATATTGCTGAGGTACATCAAGGATTGCCATTTAGCTGTAATTACACCCCCTGGCCCTAATTTAGGCCAGGAAAAAAAAAAACGCCTTTCTAGGAACACTTTTTTTTATTTAAGGGACAGTAATTCTAGAAGAATGTGACCATCAATCCAATGCTTCTGAAAGTGCCAGGAGAATCATCAGCCAGGACAATTAAAGCAATGTCTTCTCAAAACAAGCCTGACAATCTGATTGATAAGGACCTAAAGGTAGATAGGTCACTAGCCACCCTCCAAGGCTGTTTATGTGTCCCCCAATCTCATGTCCCCCCAGACTCCTGCAGGCCAACCTGTTCCTGCCACCCAAAAGGGTGGATTGCCTTTCCGAAGAGAAAATAATTCATCCTATTAAATAGCTGTCAGAGCCCCTTTCATTCCTTGACATCCCCCAAAATGCCCATTTTTCAAAACCAGAAGTGAACATCTAGAAACATTATTTTTATTTGGGAGCAATATTTAGCAGTCTCTGAGGCCCTCAAATGGTTCAGATGCTGAAACACGAACCCCACACTCACCAAATCCAAATTCATAAGGTGGAACCTCATGGCCTTTCCAACTGTGGTTGGATTCCACCTCCTGCCAGGCCCAGGCAGCAGAACCAGTGGTCAGGGATCATGAAAGCTGTAGTCCAAAAATCTCAGGAAGACAAGACATTGCCCATTCCTGGTCTAGAGACTGTGCATCATCCAAAATTTCCTGAATCTGTCAGTAGGTTGTGGGAGCCACAAGGAATGCAAGCTCTTAAAAGTACATCTACATTATTAATCAAACAGAATCACAGCACCTCCTCCAACACTTAACACATAAGCCCAGGGAATTACAGTTTTCTTAATAGCTACTGATCTCCAACAGAGAATTCTCAGCATTCTTACAAAGCACACCCCTTAAGGATTCAGATGCTATGTCAGGCTAGTTTTGCTTCAATGTGTAGATGGTATTCCTGTGGATTTTTGGATCCTGCAGGGCTCAGAAAGACCCACACAATGGTCCTCCTGTTTACAGTAGGCTACCAAGTGTTAAACCAAATGTTTCTTCAAAGATATTTTTCCTGTTTTGCAGAGGAATGCATTCAGCTTCTGTAGGTACTCCTTCTATCCTAGCATAAAGTATAGGAATTAATATTTTATAGCTACTTAATCCATTCATTCAGAAGGAGAAATGCAGACTTTCAAATATTTATGCTTCAGAGGCAAAACATGGCACATTGAATTAGTGCATTGGGCTTTATCCCATGCCACTGTCTTGTGATTCGTTCCAGATCAGGTAACATTAAAACACACACACACCATAAGGGAAAAGGACAGGAAGACTGGAATATATTTTGCTTTTGCATTATGTTTTTTAATCTGGAAAAAGGTCACTCATTATAGTCACATGCCATTAATATTAATTTTTAAAAAATATATTTGTCAGAATCATTTTGGGAGATAAGCCATTTATTTATATTTTAAAAAGAAGAATAACAAGTGTAAAATAGCAACTGAACTGTTAATATTTTTAATAGCCTATTTTCCTATGGTCACCTCCCTGTGGCATTATATGAAGTGGGGAAGGGGGAATCTTCAGCCAGTGTTAAATACTACTCCCATCATGCCTCCCCACTGGCAAGGCTGACTATGGACTTTATCAGACGCATAAAATACAGTGTCATAATGACACCACATAACCGTGAAAGGGCGCGCAGATCAGACAATGGCACCCTTTCGTGGTTATATTCTGCCCCAAAGCTGTACTTTTTAATTGACTGCTAAAGCCGTCTATTGATTCCCTCATGGTGCTTTTTGTGGTGGCATTGCTGGTGTGTGAAACTTTGGGCCATTTAACTCATGTGAATGCAGCATCAATGGCCAGTCTGGTGCAAACACTTCCAGATGAGATCAGGACATCCAGGTAAGTTTCACTCTTTTTATGACCCTCCCTGGGTTACTTGGGACTTTTAAAGTGTGTTTAGGTGCTTGGTGTAACTTTTTATGCTTTATTTTTTGTTTTATTTTTAAATTTCCCATGCCATGAAGTCTTGTGGGATTTCGAACGAAGAAGTGAATGGGGCTTCGTTCACTGCCTCTTCATTGCCAGGGAAGCCTTCTTCCAGGAGAAAGGTAAGTGCAGTGGGAGGTGTTCGTTTGCCAGCATAAAAATGGATTTTTTTATGCTGGTAAAATAATGTTTAAAGGGGCTCGTCCAATAAAGTACTATATCTAATGGGAATTGAGGTTCAACAGTATCTGCAGGACCACAGTTCCCCTGCAACTCATATTAAGTAGTACTGTCAACCTGACTAACAGTACACTGTATTAGTGAAATAAGAAGGCAAACTGGCTGCATTTTCTCTGCATCATGATCAACCTTCTCTAGAGTGCACACATGTCCTATTTTACAGAGGGCAGTTCTCTTTTTGGAAGTGTCCTTAATCCTTTCCAGTCCAAATCCAAGTTAAAGCCAAGGGACCATAAAGAGGGAGGTTGGGAACTTTGAACTTGCCTGTCCACAGTTAGCACATGAGCAGCAGAGTAAGCAGGCATACAGTTTGTCTGGTCACAGGTCTTCTCTACGCAGGTAAGATGCATTGCACTGTAATGTTGTCTTAACTTTACAGTTAACAGATTTTAACATTGCATCAGCATAAATGCATTGTGATGGACGGATCATGTCCTGGTCAAGACTGAACTAAGAGTCTCTTTCCACCCCACCAGGGGAGGTGGACCCATTAGAATGGTCTGCCCCCGAAGGCTAATGGAACCAATAGGATTCCAGAAAGCCTTGGAGGTGTTAATGGTTGGTAACACCGGTGACCCTGTCGAAGCTTTGGTTAATACCTGGAACACCGACCTTACCAAGGCTATCGACATGATCGCTCCCAAGCAGCCTTTCCAACCCACTCCAAACCGTAAGCCATGGTATACAGCAGAGCTTAGAAAAATGAAGTGGATTGGACAACGACTACAGCGCAACTGGCGGAAAACTCGACTCTTATCCAACAGGACTCGTCATAGGAACTTTCTTTGGTCCTATCGAGAGGCAATACGTGCAGCGCAGAGATCCTTCTCCTCTGCACGTATTGCGTCTGCAGAGTCCCGTCCAGCAGAGCTGTTTAGGGTGGTAAGGGAGATGACGCAGCTTATACCTGCACAGAACCCGTTGCTTAACCCAATGAGCCTGCTGTGACACGTTTAACAACTTCTTTGCAGATAAAATCTCTCAGAAAAGAGGTGACTTAGATGCCAGTAATTTGACAGAAACAATTGACGAGGTGTCCAGCAACTCCGTTGATGTAAGTTTACTGGATCAATTTCAATCCGTGAGTACCGAGGATGTGGACAAGCTACTTGGTAGGGTGAGGAAGACAACCAGCCCTCTCGATCCTTGCCCTTCATGGCTGGCCATTCGGGGGGGGGGTGCCTTGATGGTGTTCCTTAAGGACATCATCAATGCATCCCTCAGAGAAGGGTGTGTTTCATCTTGTTTAAAGGTAGCGGCCGTTAGGCCGCTCCTGAAAATACCTTCCCTGGACCCCCTGGACATGAACAACTATAGGCCGGTTTCTATGTTACCATTCTTGAGCAAAGTGATCGAGAGGGCAGTTGCACTTCAACTCCAAGCGGTGTTGGATGAAACCAATTATTTAGACCAATTTCAGACTGGTTTAGGATGGGATTTGGAGTTGAGACCGCCATGGCTGCCTTGACCGACGACCTGCGTCTAAGCATCGACAGGGGTAGTGTGACCCTGTTGGTGCTTTTAGACATCTCAGCGGCTTTCGATATGATAGATCATACAATCCTCTTGGATTGCCTGAGTGGGTTAGCAATCGGAGGCACTGCACTCCAGTGTTCTGATCCTTCCTCTCGGGCAGGTCCCAAAGGGTGTTGCTCGGGGACAGCTGCTCCAGCAGAAAGGAGCTTACTTGTGGCGTTCCGCAGGGCACCATCCTGTCCCCGATGCTGTTTAACATCTATATGAAGCCACTGGGTGAGATTATTTGGAGTTATGGGGCTGGGTGTTATCAGTACGCTGATGACACCCAGATCTATTTCTCCTTGTCCCGATCGTCGGCCTCGAATTCAGATGGCGTCTCTCCTCTTAATGATTGTCTTAAAGCAGTAATGGGCTGGATGAGGAAACCAGATTGAGATTAAATCCAGACAAAACGGAGGTGCTCACGGTAGCGGCCCCAAAACCAGGAGTTGGGTTGCAACCTCTAATCCTGGACGGGGTCACACTCTCTGTTAAGGACTGTGTTCGCAGTCTGGGGGTGCTCCTTGATTCATCACTTCAGATGACTAGTCAAGTGAATGCGATGGTCAGGAGCGCCTGTTATAAGCTTCTGCTGATACGCCAGCTGCGCCATTTCCTGGAAGTAAGGGACCACGAGACTGTGGTGCACGTGCTGGTAACCTCTCATCTAGATTTCTGCAATGCGCTCTACATGGGGCTACCCTCATGCTTGGTCCGGAAACTTCAGTTGGTACAAAATATGGCAGCCAGAGTGGTCTTCGGGACATCTCGGAGAGACCATATAACTCCAGTATTAAAATCTCTTCACTGGCTGCCTATCAGTTTCTGGGCCCAGTATAAGGTGTTGGTTATTACCTTTAAAGCCCTAAATGGCTTGGGTCCAACTTATCTCTGGAACCGCCTCCTCCCATACAATCCTCCCCACCCACTCCGGTCCTCTGGGAGGAATTTGCTTCAGCCACAAAAATCTAGGCTGTCTGCAACCTCCCAGGGGGCTTTTTCGGTAATTGCCCCCAAATTGTGGAATGACCTGCCAAACGAGGTCCATCAGATGACAAGCCTTAGTAGCTTTAAAAAAGCACTAAAGACGGATCTCTTTTGGCAGGCCTTTCCTAATTAGATCCCGGCCTCAGGAGCTCCTGGCCTCTTTTAGTCTGCTGGCCATTTATTGTATTTATTTTTTTTTAAATGTGATTTTAGATTAGTTGCTTTTTAATGTATATTTGTTTAATATCTTTTTATGGGGGAGGGTGGGGGTGGGTGGTATTTAAGGATTTTTATCTGTATTGTATTTTAATTTTTGTTAAGCCGCCCCGATTGTTTTAACAGAGGGGCAGGGTATAAATAAATAAATATTATTATTATTATTATTATTATTATTAAAACGTACAAATCAGTATATGCCAAGTACATCTGTGCCCTCCATTTTTCTCATTTGGGTGGTGCCTGCCTTGCTTTTGAAGGATATCTATGAAACTGTCCTTGCCTTGCCATCAGATTAATACTCATCTAAAATCATGCACAACCACAGCTACTGTGTGGCAAAGATGACAATTGCTTAGGACAAAGGTACCCATTAGTAACACAAATTTATTTCATGAGCCTTCTTAAGAATTTGGTCCTTAACCTGTTATAGACACTGTTGATACCATGCAAGATCATAAAGCGGAATCATGGGCTTAGGAAGTCAGACATGAGGGTGTTTTTATAAAAAATGTAATTCAGTCGGTAGAAGTTCAAACTAGACCTGTGGTTTTTAACCTGTGGGCCACGGATCCCGGGGGGGGGGCATGATGTCCTCAAAGGGAGGGCATGAAGGAAAGAATGAAAGAGTCCCTATAGGCCAGGGAACTGTGTGCTGAGTAGATAGCAATAGCCTGAGCATGCTCTTGACTGCTGTGTGATGCCAGTGGCCCTCACTCCCTCCCTGCCTTCTTTGCTGACTCAGCATCATGCTGTTATCTCTGTCTACCCGCACCTTGCTACTTTCTCATTTTCTTCTCCCCTGCCCACAAAAAATACTACTTTGCCTTGTCCTACCACTTCAGGCATTAGGCCAGGACATAGCTGGGCTCAGGGGAACCTGTTTCAGGTGCTGGGTGGTGCTGGGTGTTTGGGGCAAAGGATGGCTCCCAGGCCATGCTGATATATGAGGGACTTGCTAGAAGGGGTTGGGTGGAAGGGGAGTGGAGAGGAGGTAAAGCAGGGCAGCCCCAGGCATCTGATGAGAGAAGTGGGCTCTTGCCTGGAAGCACTGGGAGGCGGGGAGCTCAAACTGCAATGAATTTTCTTCTGACTTTGGGAAGATTCGCAAGTCATTTTGCCCTTGCTGCAACAGACTAAGGCTGTAGTCCCTTTTGCGCTTACTTGGGGGTGAATCCCTTTGTTTCCAGTTACAGAAAAATGCAGACAGAGAGAGGAAAGGGCCAAGATGGAAAGTGAAACTTGAGGCAAAGAGGAGTGGCTCAGTGCGACAGCTTTTATGCCATTTAGTTCGTCCAGATGCTTAGGGTCTGTCTTTCAATGGGCGGGATGGGGAGGGGAGAAATGAAATGATGGTGAAATACCTGTCTCATTCAGTTACTAAAATAGTACAAAATGCTAATTTTAGTTAACCAAGATGGGAAATATAGAGGGTGCTGGTGTTTCTGAAGAAACAGAATCCTTTGCAGACAAGCTGACTTACATTTATTTACTAATGTAAGTACATTACTGTACTGTACTGTGTTTCTGACTGGCAGATAAGAGCTCAAAGTAAGCATGCATTTTGCTTTTTGTCAAGATTACTTTCTGTTGACTAATCTGTAAAGAGATTTTCATTCTTAAAGTAACTGGTTACACTAGTAGTATTTTCTGTTATTATAGATGTTTAAATTGAAAAATAAATGTAAACAAACGCCTTTTTAAAAAAGCCTGATTGTCTGCAATAATACAGGAACAAATAAAATCATGTTTAATGTGACGAGAAGGGAGTTAAGCTTCCCATATATGCACTTTAGGGTATTAAATCTTGAGTTAAGTCTTGGAGGTCTGCAGCAACAAAATATATTTAAAGGGGGTCCCTGGTAAAGAAAAGGTTAGAAGCACTGCGCTAGACTTATTTGCTAAAAATTTAAAACAAGCCTTCCCCCCCTCCCTCTGTGCAATGGAAGATTTAAACAGTTGCTAAATTGTAATAGACCCAGGCTTTCTAATCACACACTCCCACAGGATTTCACTTCTACACGGAAGCCATTTTTTTCTGATTGTAATTTGTAACTGAAGCAAATCCTAGGACTTTATCAGATGTGGGAAATATGGCATCATAACAATGCCTAATGAATGTGAACGGGCGCACATACAACATTGTCTTTTCACGATCTTGTCTTGTTAAAAAGCCATTCTATCTTACTGATGGCCCAAGCCGTCAATTGATCTCCCATGGTGCTTTGTTGCCAGTATTGCTAGCATTTGAATCCTCGCACCATTGTGCTCATGTGAACACAGTGTCAATGACAGAACACTTCCAGGTGAGATCGTGACAGCCAAGTAGAGGACACTCTTTTTATTAACCTCCCCAGTGTACTTGGGAATTTTAAAATATGCTTCTGTGCTTGTGTCTATGTTTTATGTTTTTGTCTTGCTTTAATTTTTGAATATACTGCGCTTGTGTCTTCTCATAAGAATCAAGTTTTGGAACCTGGAAATAAATGGAGCTCCGTTAGTGCTCTGTTGCTGCCGGGGCTGCCATTCTGATGCTGCTGGAGGCAGGCAGGTCTGGTAAAGGGGGTTCTTTTGCCAGCATAAAAACATTTCAAAATATGCCAGCAAAAGAACATTTCTAGAGGGTGATCTGAAAAAGTCCCTAGTTTCACATAGCATCCCAACACCAGATATTAAGGTCTAGACTTCTTTTCAGTCAAGTTTGAATATTCGTTTTGGATTGTCTTATAGAAATGTCTCATAGAAATGAAACATTAAAAATGTTAAATAAAGCTGGACAGTGAAGAAAGCTCATAAAAATGAGACACGTAACAATGTGAAAGCTGGACAGTGAAGAAAGCTGACAGAAAGAGAGTCCACTCATATGAAATGTGGTGCTGGAGAAGGGTTCTGTGGATCCCATGGACAGCCAAAGTGACTAATAAATAGGCCCTAAAGCAAAAGGTTGATCTGTCCTTAGAAGCCAAAACGATCAAAGTGAGGCATTTGTAATTTGGTCATATAATCAATCATATGACATGACTCATTATAAAAGAAGCTAATGCTTGGTAAAGTTGGAAGCTGTAGGAAAGAGGAAGACAGTATTACAGGTGGATAGATTAAATTAAGGATGCCACAGTGCTGAACTTGTAAGATCTTAGGGTGTCTTCAAGATCTCTCTTTTACATATAGGGTCACCACAAGTCAAAGATGACTTGACAGAGATTATCAACAGCAACTTGAATATTTTGGTAAGTCTGCTTTACATCCTGTGACTGAAGCGGCTACAGGAGAAGAGGGGCATTTCAGTGGTGGCACCCTGGCTGCAAATTCTTCTCCCCAAGAAACTCACCTGGCACATACATTGCTGTCATTGTGGCATCATCATCATCATCATCACAGTTGTCCCTTCATATTCGCTGGGGTTTGGTTCCAGGACCCCCATGGATACCAAAATCCATGAATACTCAAGTCCCATTATATGCAATGGCATAGCAAAATGGTCTCCCTTATATAAGATGGCAAAATCAAGGTTTGCCTTCTGGATTATTATTTTTTTAAGAATATTTTCAAGCTGTGAATACTTAAATCCATGGATACCAAATCTGTGAATACAGAGGGACAACTGTATTATGTTATTTATGTATGTCCTGCCTTTCTCCTGATAATGGGATTCAAGGTGGCTAGCAACATATTTAAAACAACACAAGTTAAAAACAATACAACAGGAAAAATAACAATGTAAATATAATTTAAAAAAAAAAACAAATAGTATTTAAGTTAAAACATTTAACATTAAAAATACTAAAATACATTTTAAAACTCAATTATATATAAAAAAAATCTTACAAATCTTAAAAATGCCACCACACAGCCTTAGAAGCCAAACCCTCTCAGTTTTTAAAACCCTGGCAGCACAAAAATGTTCTAACTTGCCCCTGGAAGGACAACCAGGATGGGGCCATTCTAGCCCCCCTAGAAAGGTAGTTCAAAAGTCTGGGAGCAGCCACTGAGAAGGCCCTCTCCTTTGTTCCCACGAAATGAACCTGAGAAGATGGTGGGACAGAGAGAATTATATACTTCAATAAATGAAGAAATATTATATTTCCATTTGAAACCATCAAAACAAAAGACTCCCAGCCTTTAAAAAGGGAAGGTGTGCCTAAATTCAGATAATCCACTGCAAAGTGCACCCATCTATGAAGCTTCCTGCTTGGTTGCCATAAACAGGGAAAGCCTCTTTGAACTGTAGGAGCTCTGTGTACCAATTAAAACCAGAGCTTGGGAAAGTTCCTTTTTTGGGCTACTCTTTTTGGACTGCAGGTGCTAGAGTCCAGTGGCCATTCTGGATGATGCATTCTGGGAATTTTATTCAAAAAGAAAATATTTTTTCCAAACTCCAGTCATTATGAAATTAGCCATTTTGCAGCTCCCAAGACTTGCTGTTAAGACAAGACACTCAAAAATATGCATATCTGCAAGGTATTTTGAAGAGAGAACATGCATTCAAAACAATGTGCAGACTTCAAACTCTGAATGGCTATAGATGCATAAAACTGAGGGGAAGTGATGCACAAATGCACTTTAGCCAATTGGAGGAAATGTGTACATTAGGTACAAATGTGTAAGTGAGGGAAAGTGCTTTTTTTAAAAAAAATGCAGATGAATTCCCATGCAGTAAAAAAAAATGCACATGGCATTTAAAGAAATACAACAATATTTGAAACTGAAATTATGACAACCCTTGTTATCAGTACCCAAGAAATACATGCAAATGCATGGCAAATTTGTTCTGTTTGGTCTCAGTTACACAGCAGTTTTTATTGCGATAGTTTGCGCTTAGCGCATTTTTCCATCAGTGCTGCATAGTTTAAATGATTTACTATGAAATTGGTTGATCTGTTTAGTTTTCTGCTTTGTAGTTCACACAGACAAAGGTTGGGGGTGTGGCCTCCCGAGCACATCTGGGGGAAGATGCCAGGAAGATGAGAGGGAGGGAGGGAAAGAGAGAGAGAGAGAGAGAGAAAGTGCTGGCACCTTTCCCTCTTCTGATTACCAGAGGAATGGCTGCTAGTTTTCATCCCTTAGCAGGGAGTGCTCCCTCTTCTTCCCAAAGCGAGAAGGGTGGGAGGAAGGAGGCAACTTTTCAGCCACCGAGGAGCTATCCCCTCCCCCGTCAAGCCCCCCTTCCCCTCACCCACTCTCCTTCTCCTTCTCCCTCTCCCTCTCTCTCTCTCTTTCACGCACACACACACAAATGCGATCACAGCAGGGCGAGGGAGCGAACGGCTGGAGGAGCAGATCGCTACTCAATATCTCTCACTCACTCTCTCTCTCACACACACACATACACACAGGGGAACAGGCTAACTGGGGATTCTTCAGCTGCAGCAATCAAGCAAGCCAGGAGGCAGACAGCTGGGTGATTGGGATGGAGATAGCACTGGCTGTATCTTTTCTGTGGCTGGAAACAACAGTGGCTGGATCTATTCATTTGAGGCTCCTCCATCTCTTTAAAGTCAACCCCCTCTGTCATGGCTCAGCTCTGTTATTGTTTCAGGAAGATTGCTGGTAGTTCACATAGACTTTTGCGAAATGGTAGTTCAATAATCAATAGTGCACTAAGTCATGCTACTTTTCAAAAAAGTTGGGAAAAATAGCAAAAGCCTTTAATATGCTATTTTTGAGTTTTGGATTCCCCCCCCCTTCTGAATGAGGTGATATTGTGGTGCGATGTATGTGAACTATTAGGAATCATAGCGAATTCTTCACGGACTTATTTTGCCGTGAAAACGGGCCCTTTGATACAAAGAGAGCAATTTCCCCCAAGAGAGAAATGAACTAAATACACATTGTTGACACCTCTGGAAAACAAAGCAGTGCAATTGTATCAGGCAAGTTCTCTTCAGCAGTGAGCATGGCAAGGTTTCCAAAGAGATCAGCAACAATTTTGCTATGAAAAATTAAAAAGCTTCATGGAAGGAGATTATCATGGGAGGGGAAAAATCAGGAGAGGGGAATATAACATTCATATGTATGTGGGTGGGAGCCAGTCTTCTCACACCAAATTACAGAGAAGGGGAAGAAATTATGAAAGTCACAGCCATAGATTGACAAGGACAACAACAATAACTGTAATCATAAAGTAATTTATGCCTAACCTGCTTGAAATAAAAATAACAAGTACAGAAGTTCAGCGCTTGGGCTAGCTGTATCTCATAAGTGTTTAGTTTAAATCCTGACACCATCTGTTCAGCTGAAATTTTCGTACTGTACCCCATATGCCAAATCACAATTATGTTACTAAGGACTGCAGCCTCCTCATTTACAAAATAACTTTCTACCCTGATTGAATGAAATGAGGAACCAAGGGTGGCCAGCTTGGAGCACCACAACTTGGCAAACCTACCGCTAATACTGAGACGGAATAAACAGGGTGCATACTCATACTGTTGGTGGAGCCTAAGGAACTGGCATCCTGACAGGGAGCACGTAAAATTGTCAACTGGTATAGCAAGTCGTGAAGACAACCACACAAAACAGGGGACTTGGTGGCTGGAAACGCAGCTCATTATGCAGACTGACTGAACATGGACATAACATGGGTGGGAGAAGTGTAGGGAACATTGCTTTCTTCCAGAGCAGAGTGGGAAGGAAATGCTCCTTCCCAGATGGAAGGGTTGCCCTTGCCAAACTCTCTTCCTTGGACACGTGCAAGGCCACTCACCTACCCCACCTACTATCGCTGGAGCAGTGGATGTTGAAATCTGCAAGTTTAATTTTCATTGCATTTCTTGCAATCCCACCAGCATTCCTGCCCTGTCCCAGTTGCCTATTGGGTTTTGAGACTCCTCCCCTCCCCATTTCCCCACATATAAATTGATGCATATTTTGGTACACACTTTTCCTAATGAGTTTGTATGCCTTGTGCACATTTTTGAATGCAGATTTTAGTTGTGCCCACATCTCTCTCTCTCTCTGGCTTTTCTTCGCAAACGAAGATTCAGGAAGGACTCATCCCGCGCTTTCTGCAAGCGCGCTGATGACTAAAAAGGCCAATCCGAGATAAACAAGTCCGGTTGCAAAAAGCACAGCAGAAGGTCTCCTTGGGTGATGTTTTTGGGTTGTGATTCTTTCTGCGTTGTCGTTCCACATATTTTTTTTAAAAAAAGAAAAAGACTGACGCTTGCTGTTTCTTACCGATGAAGGGAAATTGGAAGATCAGAGCATGTTTCCATTAATAATCTTAGTTGTTCTCAAAAACATAGCCATGTTAGTCTGGAATATCAGTAAGCAAAGGAATAATAGAATCCTAGAGTTGGAAGAGACCACAGGGACCAACCCCTTGCCCTGCAGGAATACTCAATCAAAGCATTCCCAACAGATGGCCATCCAGCCTCTGTTTAAAAACCTCTGAAAATGGAGACTCCACCACACTAAGAGGCACTGCATTCCACTGCCCAATAGCTCTTACAGACCTTGTAGCATCTTTGAGACTAAGGACATTTTCAGAGAGCGCTAAACGGAGCTTAACGCGGGATGAGCTCCTGGGAGAGAAACAGCACTCTTGCGCGGCAGGGGGTCATTTTCGGATGCCGCCGTCCCTCTTCCGAGATCATCAGTGTCACTTCCGTTAAGCTTTGGAAGCGGCCGCACCATATTTTAAGCACAGGCAACTTCCGTGCTTAAAATATGGCGCGGCCGCTTCGAAAGCTTAACGGAAATGACACTGATGATCTCGGAAGAGGGACGGTGGCATCTGAAAATGACTCACCACCGCGCAAGAGCGCCGTTCGTCTCCCGGGAGCTCATCCCGCATTAAGCTCCGTTTAGCGCTGTCTGAAAATGTCCTAACTATGTGAGAGAAAATTGTTGCATAAGCTTTCCTAGACTTAGTCTACAAAATGCAATAGTTGTTGTTGTGTGCCTTCAAATTATTTTGGACCTATGGTAACCCTAAAATGACCCTGTCACAGGGTTTTCTAGGGAAGATTTATTCAGAGGGAGTTTGCCTTTGCCTTCCTCTGAGGCTGAGAAAGTGTGATTTGTCCAAGTTCACTGAGTTGGCTGAGCAGGGATTCAAAACCTGCTCTCTAAATTCATACTCCAGTGCTCAAACCATTCTCCCACACTGGCTCTTGCAGACTGTAAACTGGATACATTGATTTTTAATGGCTCATGTGAATTTCTTCTCCATCCATAACAGCACCAATAAGCAAAAGAAGGAGCTCACTAAAGTGTGGCATCTTTTCTAATCCTGACATCAAATAGGAACATGGTCCTTTGGATTCACTCAGAGATCTGGGTCCCATTTTATTCTATGGACCAGCCACAGTTTCAGTTGACAACACTATCGTGCACTATAATGCAGTCATGATACCCCCAAAACAGAGCAAACCCTGGAGCTGTGTGTGGGCCTCCAAGGCTGTTTTTGTGGCCTCTAACACCCCCAGACTTTCCTTTTTCTGGCAAACAAGGCTCTCCATGAAACTGCCAGCAATGATTTTTAATCCTTTAAATAGGTCACCCACCCACCCACTGTTTAACATAAAGAAAATATTCATTTTCTAAAAACAGAATCAACTTCCAATGATGGAGAGGGGGCATTTGGGCAGTACATGTATCCCCAGAGATTATCAGATGTGTTAAAAGTGGTGTTACATGAACGGCAGGAGATTGCCAAAGGGCTCCCTTTTCAGATGTCATTGTTCCCCCCCCCCCGTCATTATGCACCCGTTCTGCTGCCGTTCCGCCAGTATTCCTTGTTATTGACAGGATCAGCTATCAATAGATCCCCGATTCCATTTCTGTTACAGATGTTCCTGCGAGTGAAAAGGTGCCCTGTTATGCTGGCGAGATCCCAGCATCAATGGGAGGTCCCTGCCAGAACACTTCCAGGTGAGATCAGGACATCCAGGTAAGTGACAAACTTTTTATGCCCCTTCCTGGGTTACTTTTACCTTTTTAAAGTGTTTTTGTGCTTGTTGTAATTTTTTTTGTATTCTTTTTATTTTTATTTTTTAATTTCCCGCACTTGCATCTTCTTGCAAGAATCCATGAAATTTTGATCCAGGATGTGAAGAGAGCTCTGTTAGAACTCAGTTCTCTCCTGGGCTGCCAAAATTATGGGAGAGGAGGTAAGTGCAGTGGGGATGGTGTTTGTGGTGTGACAGGGATGGAGTGGAGATTGTGGGACAGGAACACTTTTTTTGTTCCTTTCTGATAATCTCCCCCCAGAGGTTCCTAAGGGAAATCTGCTCCACAGCCCTGCTGCAGTTGCCCAGTCCTGAAGCACAGAAAACATTCTGAGGAATCCCCAGCTTGGCCAGTAATGAGACAGCTCCAACTATGCCATAAGCCAAGGATATCACAAGCTGTAAGCATCCTCAAAAGAAAATAGGGCAGGGGGAGATATGGGAAGAGCACAAAGTAGCTTCCCAGGCTAGAATATTTAAAAACAAGGAACAAAAATGAAAGTAGCAAAGGAATCAGCTATCCTCATGAAGACACAGTTGTGAAGGGTAGCATGCTACCCATCAGGTTTTCATCAAGTTTTGAAAAGAAAGAGGGACACTGGACCTGTTGCACTGATTTCATATATCATAGCTGAATGAACCTTGAGGGAATAATGAAGAAGAGAGAGTTGCCATGTCAAAATTCCTAAAATTATTTATACAGGCTTTCTTTTCATTAAATAACTATCTCTAATTTCATTCAGTAGACATCAAAAAGAGTAGACATTCAGTGGCCATGAGCTAGCTACTAGGCCATTGTTATTGATTTATTTGACATTCTAAGAACTGGTGGTCACTTTCAGGGGGACTTTTTTGGGGGGAGGGGTATTTGTTTTGCTATTTTGGAGTGGTGGGGGGGCAGAAACAGCCTTAAAATGCAAAAATCGCACCCAGTGAAGTAATGGGAAATCACAAATTGTCTTTTTGGCTGGAAAAAAATTAAACTGGGGTGGTGGGGTCACTGGGTCCAAAGCCATGTGGGTCTCTCCCCCCCCCCTTGCCCCTGACTCCTCTCCTAAGGACTGTATGTGGCCTGCAAGCCACATATGTACTTCCCACACCACTATACAACATGATTGAACTGCACAGTTAGGAGCTCACCTGTCACAACTTTCACAGTACAAAAGATAATATGAACAAAAGAATTATGTTTGGCATGGGTATAATTCACATAATAAAGCAATCCATTTCTAGGAAGGGATATGTTTCCCCCCTCCTCTCTTGTATTTCTTTCCGGTGGTTTTTATATGTGCTTTTCTGGTTTCTATTGTATTAAGGCCCTGTCTACATGATGAAAAAAAAATCCATGGGGGGGGGTAAAAAATTTGAAAAGGCAGCTGTTTGAATGCGTATGATCTGCCTACACATTTTTTACCCCCCCTAAACTCTGTATGACCCCCCCCCTTGCCCAGTTGGCTGGAGCAAGAGCTGTTTTAAATCTCCCACCGCTTTTTTTTTTAATTTAAAAAGGTGCCTGTTATGCGGACAGTCGGTTTTCCGTATTTACAATATAAAATAAAAATGAATAAATGTAAAAATCTCCATTTCATGGACTTACCGGACTCTCACTTAGCCGGGAATCCAACATGGCAGCCGCTCCCAATTCCTCTCTTTGCTAGCCCCACCCCTGCACTCAGCCAGCCAATCAGATCACACTGCCTGTTTGTATGTGTGTGAACGGGGTGTACAGATGATCAACAATTCAAATGGTTGTATGGATTATTTGCTGAGATCCGCTATTCCTCCCGAAAGCCAATTTCATGTACTTTACGGGGTATTTGCTAGCCCCCTTTCTGAAAGACACGAATGCATCTGAACGGCCGTGTGTACACATTATCGATCTTTCAAACGCCATATGGATTTTTTCATCATGTAGATGGGGCCATATGGTGCAGCTCCATGTGATCTTGCACATTGCTTTCTCTACTAATCTATCTGTCTCACCACTATGTTGAACTCTACCAGTCCATCCGCCTTCACTTACACAGAAAAACTCAGGACATTTCTTTCTTAACTCAAAGGAGTTCATTGTAATGTAATCTCAGAACGCCTCCATAACTATTTGGTAGTCAAGATGACCAGCGATTTTGGCCTTCAGCCTGGATTTTGATTTCCAACTATCTCCGATGAGCCCATGTTCATTGAATTATGACATTGAACCTTGATGAGACAACTGCTGTCAGATAAATTGGTATGTTCTGTCTATGTTGCAACCACACCTGGAAAAAGAAATTGATTTTGGATATGCTGATTTTGGAGTGCAGATCTCAATGGCAAGACCTGAGACAGCAAGTCCTATGGAATTTCAGAAGAGCAAAGTATGAAGTTTTAGTTCTGTGTCATAGATTTCCTAAAACATTTTTTTCTTCTGCAAGCAACCATATTTCCTTATGTGTGAAAAGGTCATGGTTTCTATCAAATACTGTTATTTTTTCCCAAAAACATGATGTTTCTGCAACCCCAGAGGCAAAACACAAGGTCGGTGAGATCATGCATACTCATCTATATCTGCATGAGCTCACAGATGGGTCACTGGAAAATACAAATAACAGCTGTCCCATGTGACTAGCACAGATCGTTAGGTGCAAAAACCCCTAAAACGGCCCTGCCAGAGCATTTATTCAGATTATTGGAAGTGTATAAACAAGCTCTAATTTAAATTCACTGCCTGAAGTAAACTGATGTATATATTTTTCCAGTAATTATTTATTTATTCCCTGTCAGCTCCTTTTTCGGCTTTCATCCTGAAATGATGAGCTGTTGCTAAATTTTCAAATTCATTAGTGCAGACAGCAGAAAAAAACAAATCACTTTGCAAGGTTGGCTTCCTTCAGACCTATTCCTCCTCCCCCACCCCACTTTCCACCCTGCCCTCTCTTTCAAAATCCATATTTTGATGAATAGTATAGATTGGCGTATTAAAACATGTTCACATTGATTTTGGACCTGATGACAAATAACAACAAGATTCTCTCATTGCCCCTGGCAGCATCACAATTAATTCTGAGGTGTGGGTTACACAGAGTCTCTGGATGGGAAGTCCCCTCTGGCAATATTGTAGGTAATATTCATAGGTATCTTTGTTCTGTGAGGCATGTACTCTAAATAAACATTTCTGAGCTGTAAAAATGATAGGGCTCTATCCAAAAGTGCTAATGTGGTGTAGTGGTGTGAGCACTGGACTACAATTCTGGAGACCAGGGTTTGAATCTCTACTCAGCCATGGCAACCTTGGGCAAATCACACTTTCTCATCCTCAGAGAAAGGCAAATCCCCTCTGAACAAATCTTGCCAAGAAAACTGCATGATAGGGTCGCCTTAGGGTCACCATAAGTCGGGAATGACTTGAAAGCACACAGCAGCAGCCGCAACAACAACTATCCAAAAGCTCATGCAACTGCTACTGCAACACATACATTGTCCTGAATCCTAACCCTAACTAGAGTAGACCTACTAAATTAATGGGATTTAACCATGTTTTGTCTCATCAGTCAACAATTGACTCATGGGATCTACGATAACCAATAGACTTTAGGCCTCTGACTTTAATGAAACCAAGGACTTTTTCGGGCGTGAACTTACTGAGCAAGAAGGCTCGTAACAGTTGCAATGCTGCTGCGCAGCAGGGGGCCCATTTCGTATGACACCGTCTCCCTGCCAAAGTCAACTGTGTCAGTCCATGAGAGATTGGAGGCAGCCATGCCATATTTGGCCATTTTTTACTCATGGAAGTTGCCTGTGAATAAAAAATGGCCAAATATGGTGCAGCTGCCTCCAATCTCTCGCGGAACTGACACAGTTGATTTCGGCAGGGGGACGGCGTCATACGAAACGAGCCCCCTGCCACGCAGCAGTGTCGTGACTGTTATGAGCCTTCTTGCGCAGTAAGTTCACGTCCAAAAAAGTCCCAAGATTGAGATGGTTAACATGTGATGTGAAAAGTAGGAAAGAACAAGTCAAAGTATTAATAGGAATTGCTATTGCTAAATTTACAAAATTAGACTTAACAGAAAGTTGGGGGGAAAGCCACCATGCAGGTAGGCTTAGAAGAATTTAGCTATGTGGTATGCTTTGATTTAAGCATCCTTGATTCTTCAAGAACAACAGTGCAGAATAAATATCTCCTTCCCCACTGCCTCACATTAGTTTGTTGTTTTTCAGTGAAGTTACTGTTGCCAGCATCCCTGCCCTTGATTACTTTTCTATCATGCACATTAAAGTTGCTCTGATATATGGTTGTCTCCTTCACAGTGCCAAACAAGAACTGTAAAACACAAGGTGAAAGAAAATTTCCCATTGCTATATTGTTTTTCATTTCTAGAGCAATTTTCCATGTATCCTTTTTTTCAAAAGTATGCTTTGAGCACAAATACCCTGCACATAACAGTCAAAAATACCTGAAGGACCACAGCTGCCATCTCCAACATTAAAAAAATTAAATTATTTTCCAGCAAAACTTCAAATGTAACAGAACACTCCTCAGAGGGGTCAGAGGACAGACAAGTGATGAGGCAGATCTGCCACAGAGTCAGGGACAGATGGATCTCAAGGGAAGTTACTTTTCAGTTGCTAAATGAGCCAGCATGGCATAGTGGTTTAGATGTTTGGACTATGACTCTGGAGACCAGAGTGTGACTCCTTGCTCCTACAACAATCACAAATGGAGTTCAAATTTTATTACCTGCCTTTTATTGCCCTTTGTCCCTGGTCCTCAGGTACACAAGAAGGGGAATAGCCTATGCCTGCATTGAAATCCCTCAATACCATCTCAGCTGACAAAAGAATAACATCTGAGACAGAATGTTGGTAGATCTGTGACTCTGACATCATCTTTTTTTTCTTGGAAAAAATGATTTTTAACATCTTTGCCTGATGAAGAAGCTAGTGAAGCTTCAAAAGCTTGCATAATGTGTTTGATGCTTTGGAGTTTGCCAAATAAAGATATTGCTGCTTTGTGGGTTTTGGATTTTGCTGTATTTTGCTGCATAGCCAACATAGCTACCCCTGAATACACAACCTTACTGGGTCACATCAGTGTCAAGCTAGGAGATAGGGAAAGGCATGGCCCCTTCTTTTTTTCCTCTATCAGTTTTGTTTTTAATGGTTTACCATTTTCCTGGGGCAGCTCTAGGCTAATGCAGATGTTGGATGAGATCAAAATATTGACTCCAAAACTGCTCCCCTGCCGCGCAGCAGCAACGGAGCTGTTTTGGGATATTTGCTGCTGAAAATCAGGTCTGAAAATGTCCATAGACCAAGAGTCTATATACATCTTTGTTATGGTGTGCCTTCAAGTTGTATCTGATTTATGGCAACCCTAAGGCGAATCTTTCACAGGGTTTTCTAAGGGCTGAGAGTGTGAGACCACCCAAGGTCACCCAATGGGTTTCCATGGCTGATCAAGGATTTGAACCCTGGCCTCCAGAGTCGTACTTCAACACTCAAACCACTACAGTATGCTGGCTCATCTATCCACTTCTACTGTAGTATAAATATACATCAGTTTAGTTAAGCTGGATCCCACAGTTGCATAATCAATTGCACAGTGGGCAACAAGACCCAAAAGAATGAGAGAAGGGACTATGCATGTGCTTGAAGAATGAATGGCTGCACTAGCTCCTCTGTCCAAACAATGTCTGGGCAACCAGCCAAAGGCTGATTACTCACAGCTGATAGCAGAGGCACAGCACAGTCAAGCTAATTACAGGCAAAGGAATCATGGCAATGTGAAGTCAGAGACTTATTTTACTAGCAAGCAAAATACAAGTCCACAAGCAAAGTCCAATATACAAGGTCCAGGCCTGGCAAACAGAGTTCAGGATAGTCCAGCAGAATCCAGGTCTAGCAAACAGAGTTCAGAGTAAACAAACACATTCCAGGACAAACACAGCAAGCAGGAACATGACAAGTACTCAGGTAGGTCAGATAATCTCTGACAACCCCTGGAGGACAGTGCTGCATATTTATCTAATTGCTACTTCCTATAAATATTCTGAGACTACCTCAAGCCCTCCTTTTGTTGTCTCTGTGCTGTGAAGGTAGGTATAGGTAAGTTGCCCTCTGTATCTAAAGGGGCAGAACCCTCTGCCAGAGCCGGTCCTGCACTATTGTCTGTGTCTGAGATCTGTGGCTCTGGAACATCCTCCTGCTCTGGTTCAGCAGGTCCTGGCATGTCCACTGCTTCAGTCTCTGAGTCTGAGCCCATTTCCAAGTTCTGGAAACAGGGCACAACATCTACTTATACAACCTCTGAGAAAGCAGAAGCCCTTGTGCACCTTCTGTGTCCCATTAGTCAGGGCAATCCACTGTGGGAAGCTGTGGGAAAGAGCCTTCTCTGCCCTGGCATGTCTGTTGTAAAACACTCACTCCTTAGACTGATGATGCCTCTTTGGATTTATCAGACAACTAAATACGGCATCAAAAGGATGCCACATAATCAGGAAAGGGTGCGCGGTTCAGACGTCAGCTTTTTGTGGTTAAAAACAGTCCAAAACCCGTAACTTTTAATTGATGACTTAAGCTGCCAATAGATTTCCATGCCGATTTTTTGCCGGCATTGCCAGCTTGTGAAGCCTCTGTCTCTTTAAATCTCATACTTACCCTGACAATGGCTGAACCATCCAGAACACTTCCAGGTCAGATAAGGACATCCAAGTAAGTGACGAACTTTTTTTTTTACCCTCCCTGGGTTACTTGAAGGTTTTTCAGTGCGTGTGTATGTGCTTTGTTTAAATTTTTGATGTGTATTTTTGTTTTTATTTTTGAATTTCCCATGTGATGAAATTGCACGGAATTTCAAAAGAGGAAGTGAACAGAGCTCTGCTCATTTCCTATTTATTATCGAAGGAGCCTTTGCTGGGAAAGGAGCTAAGTGCGGCAGGTGGGGGGAGTGTTCTTTTGCCGGCATAAAAATTCAAGGGAGACATCTGATAAAGTCCTTTATATCATTGTGACAACAAGTAAAAACATGGCTGTTTACTAAAGCTTTTTGGCCTGATTAGTTGTATAAATTTTACTCATGTGCATCCTTTTAAATGCTTTAAAATTGTTTTAATTGGTTTAAACTGACCTGCTTTCTTTTGTAAGAATGCTTAATATATTTTTAGTCTGTTCAAAATTATTTCACACTGTTTGAATTTGGTCAAGTTGATTTTATTGTAAACCACCTTGAGATCTTTAGGTATTAGGAGGTGTGTGTGTTTCAATAAATTTTTTTTATTAATTGATTTAATAAATAAACCAATTTGGGTCCTGTATAAAGAGGAAGCTGGTATATGATTAAATTAATTTAATTAAATCAATACATAAATAATAACTTTCTTATGTTAGTGTAGTAACCTAACAGGAATTTGGTCATATTAGCCCTCTGGGGTCAACAAAGAGTTACCTCCATGGGATCCTAATCCACCTAGCAATCAATATTAGGGATTAGTATTGCACTTTTAGATGCTAAGAGTGTGATCCTATGCACATTTATCTAGACATAAGGCCTAGTAAACTCATGCGGATTACTCACAGATAAATGTCCATAGGATTGCTACCCTATGGACTGCAGTACTTAAAACCAAATATAGCTATACAGTAAAGAAATTATTGCTGTCCCTAGCTGTTAAACTGCTTAAGGATAAGGACTGCCTTACAGTACATAGAGAACAACATGAAATGGCAAAAGTTGAGATGTTCTTGTGTATGCATGGCAATGATGGAAACTAAAACACATCTCAGAAGTTCTTTGTTTCAGGACTCATCAGTTGCCATGACCTGTGGCTAAATAACTCTCTAAAGAGAAATGTAATAGGTTATGAAGTGAGGAACTCCAGCAGATTTTTCTTGGTTTTCTTCCAGGCTGTAAGCTGTGTTCTCTGAAGATGCCAGCCACAGATGCAGGTGAAATGTCAGAAATAAACTCTTCCAGAACACAGCCTCACAGCCCCCACCCCAAAAAAACCCAAGGAAAATCTATGAATGCCGGCTGGGATAGCCTTCGACTTCACATTGAACTCCAGCAGAGCTATATAATAGCCTCATTCAATTATTTTTAACTCTTATCATTTTTTGGGGAGGGGGGATCTTTATCACTTATGATTGCATGAGAATCTCCCCAAAGGATGCTCTAAGCCTAAATTCTCTAATTTTGTTTGCCTTGCAGATGGGGCTGCCAGATGCCCTGTTTCTTTTTAAAGTGACATTTCTTATTTCGGTATATCTCTGAGCCACGCAATTAACTCGCTACACTATTGCTGCATGGTATTCCATCAGACAAATAACCAATATAGCATCCCTATTAAATTTGGCATCTCTAATGATAACAGATGGGGGTCTGATCATTCTGAAATGTAAAGATTTGATCTAGAGCCAAAGAGGAGAGGATGGTATATGGATTAACCCAAGGTTTCTAGCTTTGCCTATTGTGTTTTCCCTCTAAAATTACCTCTAAAGAATCCCCAGGAAAATATATATCTGAGATCTCTGGTCAAAATTATTCCTCTTTTTTTTTTTTCTTTTTTTTTTTAGGACTAATGCCATTGTAAGCTTCACCTCTGAAAGTGCTCTCCCCATGTTCCCATTTCATTACAATTTTACTGCTTGTTGAGCTTAAGTTATTTTTAAACGTCCATCTGTGTGATGGTTTGACATTCCTAAATATTGGAAAAGTATTAGAAAGTCTCTGCCAATGTCCCTACCTTTCTGTGGTGGTGGGATTGTGTACTCCTGTGGGGGAGGAGACTATGCTGATGGCAGCAGTGGTGCTGGTAGGGCCTCTCATGTCACATGGGCTTTTGCTGAGGAGCCAAACTAAATGTGCCAAACAGTGGGAAGCAGAAGTAGTGGAGGGTGACACTGGTGGAGGATCTCACAGAGACAACAGCAGTAGCACCATAGCTAATGCTTGTTAGTACTGTGCAGAAGGAAGCACAATAAATCCCTTTTGAAGATCTTTTACCATGAAAACCCTATAATGAGACAGTCCAAATAAAACAGCAGATAGTGCCAAAAGATGAAACTCCCAGGTCAGACGGACTCAACGAGCTACTGGGATACAGCAGAAGACAACGACAGGTAGCACTGTGACTAATGGCACAACTGGACTCAAGGGCAAAAGACATTCAGCTGTTGATGTAATCAGAGGCAAAAGGAAAGTCTGAAGCTGCACAACACATATTATAGGAATATGGAATGTGAGACACACAAATCAGGGGAAGCTACACATAGTAAAACAAAAAATGGAAGTATAAACATTGCAATACTAGGGGTGAGCTCAAGTGGACAGAAATGGGACATTTTGAGTCAGATAACTACACCGTTTTTTACTATGGAAATTAAAATCTAAGAAGAAAGCTAAGAAGAAATTGGGTGGCAATTATAGTGAGGAGAGATGTAACAAAAGTAGTCAAAGGATATAATGCAAAGTCTGACCGAATCATGTCAAGAAAACTTCAGGGAAAATCCATCAATATAACCTTAATCCAAGCTTATGCTCCAACTACAGAGGCAGAAGAAAAAGAAGAAGAAATTGAAAGATCCTAGGCTGGAGTCCAAGAGGAACTTGATCACAAACCAGAACAAGACTTCTTATTAATCACAAATGATTGGAATGCAAAAATAGGAAACACACCAGAAACAAAGATTGCAGGAAAATTTGGTCTATAATCATGAAATGAAGCTGATTTTGCAAGGACAACAGTTTATTCATCACAAACACATTCTTCAAGAAACTCAAGAAGCGAATGGATACATAGACATCACCTGATGGCCAATAGAGAAATCAAATAGACTACATAATTGGAAGCAGAAGATGGAGAAACTCCATTCCCTCTGCAAAAGCAAGACAAGGAGTTGATTGTGGCAAAGACCATGAACTATTAATATAAAAAATTAGAGTAAAGATAAAGAAGACAAAACCAACCATCATGCCAGGATATAACCTGAAGAACATCCCCATAGAATTTAAAGATAATGTCAAAAATAGATTTGCACAGTTAAGCCTAATTGACCAGGAGCCAGAGGACTGAAACGAGGGACATTGTCATGGAGGAATACAAAAAGACACTTAAAAAGACACAGATAAAGACACAAAAAGACACAGATAAAACTCTCCAAGCAGTTAAGGACAGACAAGAAGCAAAAGTAAAAGGGGACAGAAATAGAGTCAGAACCCTGAATGCAACTGTTCTGTGACTTATGTGTAGGGGCAAAGAGAACTACTATAATAATCAATGCAGAGAAATAGAAGGTAACCATCAAAAAGGAAGAACAAGAGACCTCTTCCACAAGATCCAAGAAATCAAATGGAAATTTAAATCAAGAGAGAGGATGCTCTATGACCAGCAGGGTAACACATTACAAGACCAAATAGAAATTAAAAGATGGTGAAAAGGATACACAGAAGCACTATATAAAAGAGATTAAAGAATGACAGAGTCATTCGAGGAAGAATCATATCAAGACGAAGCTCCGATTGTAGAAAGTGAAGTGGAAGCTGCACTAAGACCACTTGGGTGAAATAAATCACCATGAACAGAAGGCATACTAATACAGCTGCTTCAGTATACTGTACTGTATACTGCATACAGAATCTACTCTAGTTCTAACTAAAATTTGTCAACAAATATGGAAAACAAATCAATGGCCCATGGATTGGCAATGCTCAATATACATTCCAATCGCCAAGGAAGGGAACACCAGGGACTGAAGTAACTACAGGACCATTGAATTTATTTCCCATGCAAGCAAAGTGATGCTCAAAATTCTACAATGAAGACTTATACCATATATGGAACAAAAAATGACAGCTGTCTAAGATGGATTCAGGAAAGGTAGAGGCACTAGGGATCATATCGCAAACATACGTTGGATCATAGAATCATAGCATTAGAAGAGACCACAAGGGCCATCCAGTCCAACCCCCTGCCGTGCAGGAATACACAATCAAATCATTCAATACCAATCAGCAGCACAGTTTTACCCCTGTGACATTTTGCCTTAATTTGCAAAGAACTGGAATGCTTAGTTGCTTTCTCAATTCATTACCTTCCTCCATTAGGAAAAGAACTCATACTGCGCAAGAAAAACTAAATAAAATAAAATAAAACCAAGTATTTTTCCAGTTTCTTGTTTTACTCGCTAGTAAAATGTTTTTGTAGGCACAGCAAATGGTGGTGGTTTGTTGTTTGCAATGAGTGCCTGAGGAAGAGCTCTTCAAACATACAACCCTCTACAAATACACACACCTGCAGCCAGAGGTGGAAGATTCAAGAAAAAGTCCAACTACTTGATCCTACAAAATATATCTATTTGTGTCAGTTTAACATGCAATAGGTATCTTGTGGCCCTTGTGATGCTACAGTAGGATCCCGTATCCACTGGGGATTGGTTCTGCAGAGGCATGGATACTGAAAACCATGGATAATAGTAAACACCATTGAAAATAATGGGCCTTTTGGTTTAAAATACCATAGAGTTGCCTTGGAGGACCTATAAAATGGCTACAGAGGACACATTTTCTAGGAAGACTTTATAGTAGGTGTGCTGTTTTGTGTCCCATGGATAATTGAATCAGTGGATACGAGGGTCCTACTGTATTGGATTGCAACTCCCATCAGCAAGCATATCCAATGGTAAATGATGATGATAGTTATAATCAAACAACATCTGGAATGCCACATGATTCCTAACTCACATTTAACAAATATTTTTATCCCGCCCCCTCTGTTAAAAACAATCGGGGCAGCTTACAACAATTAAAATACAAATGCAGATTAAAATCCCTAAACACCACCCATCCCCATAAAAAGATATTAAACCAATATAAATTTTTTTTAAAAAAAAAAGCTAATCTAAAATCACATTTAAAAAATCAATAACCAGCAAAACTAAAAGAGGCCAGGAGCTCCTGAGACCGGGATCCAATCAGGAAAGGCCTGCCGAAAGAGATCTGTCTTTAGTGTGTTTTAAAAGCTACTCAAGCTCATCATCTGATGGATCTCGTTCGGCAGCCCATTCCATAATTTGGGGGCGATTACTGAAAAGGCCCTCTGGGAGGTTGCAGACAGCCTAGATTTTTGTGGCTGAAGCAAATTCCTCCCAGAGGACCAGAGTGTGCGGGGAGGATTGTATGGGAGGAGGCGGTTCCAGAGATAAGTTGGACCCAAGCCATTTAGGGCTTTAAAGGTAATAACCAACACCTTATACTGGGCCCGGAAACTGATAGGTAGCCAGTGGAGAGATTTTAATACTGGAGATATATGGTCTCTCCGAGATGTTCCCAAGACCACTCTGGCTGCCATATTTTGTACCAACTGAAGTTTCTGGACCAAGCATGAGGGTAGCCCCATGTAGAGCACATTGCAGAAATCTAGACAAGAGGTTACCAGCATGTGCACCACAGTCTCGAGGTCCCTTACTTCCAGGAAAGGGCGCAGCTGGTGTATCAGCTGAAGCTGATAACAGGCGCTCCTGACCATCACATACACCTGACTAGTAATCTGAAGCGATGAATCAAGGAGCACCCAGACTACGAACACAGTCTTTAACGGAGAGCGTGACTCCAACTCCTGGTTTTGGGGCCGCTACTGTGAGCACCTCCGTTTTGTCCAGATTTAATCTCAATCTGATTTTCCTCATCCAGCCCATTACTGCTTTAAGACAGTCATTAAGAGGAGAGACGCCATCGGAATTCGAGGCTGATGATCAGGAAAAGGAGAAATAGATCTGGGTATCATCAGCGTACTGATAACACCCAGCCCCATAACTCTGAATAATCTCACCCAGCAGCTTCATATAGATGTTAAACAGCATCGGGGACAGGATGGCGCCTTGCGGAATTCCACAAGTAAGCTCCTTTCTGCTGGAGCAGCTGTCCCCAAGCAGCACCCTCTGGGACCTGCCCGAGAGGAAGGACCAGAACCACTGGAACGCAGTGCCTCTGATTCCTAACCCACTCAGGTGATCCAAGAGGATGCTATGATCTATCGTATCGAAAGCCGCTGTGAGGTCTAAAAGCACCAACAGGGTCACACTACCCCTGTCGATGCTTAGATGCAGGTCGTCGGTCAAGGCAACCATGGCAGCCTCAACTCCAAATACCATCCTAAAGCCAGTTTGAAATGGGTCTAGATAATCGGTTTTATCCAAGACCACTTGGAGTTGAAGAGAAACTGCCCTCTCAATCACTTTGCTCAAGAATGGTAACATAGAAACCGGCCTATAGTTGTTCATGTCCAGAGGGTCCAGGGAAGTTTTTTTCAGGAGCGGCCTAACGGCCACTTCCTTTAAACAAGATGGAACACACCCTTCTCTGAGGGATGCATTAATGATGTCCTTAACGAACACCATCAAGCCCCCCTCCCCGGATGGCCAGCCATGAAGGGCAAGGATCGAGAGGGCAGGTCGTCTCCCTCACCCTGCCAAGTAGCTTACTCACATCCTTGGTACTCACGGATTGAAATTGATCCAGTAAACTTACATCAATGGAAAACATTGATGGACACCTCGTCAATTATTTCTGTCAAAATATTGGCATCCTAGTCGGCCCTTATCCGAGAGATTTTATCTGCAAAGAAGTTGTTAAACGCATCACAGCAGGCCGTCGTTGGGTTAAGCAATGGGTTCTGCACAGGTATAACCTGCTTCATTCCCTTACTACCCTAAACAGCTCTGCTGGATGGGACTCTGCAGAAACAATAAGTGCAGAGGAGAAGGATTCTGCGTGCACGTATTGCCTCTCGATAGGACCAAAGAAAGTTCCTATGACAAGTCCTGTCAGATAAAAGTTGAGTTTTCCACCAGTTGTGCTCTAGTCGTTATCCAACCCACTTCATTTTCCTAAGCTCTGATGTATACCATAGCTTACGGTTTGGAGTGGGTTGGAAAGGACGCTTGGGAGCGATCGTGTCGATACCCTTGGTAAGCTCAGTGTTCCAGGTATTAACCAAAGCTTCGACAGGGTCACCGGTGTTACCAACCATTAAACCCTCCAAAGCTTTCTGGAATCCTATTGGTTCCATTAGCCTTTGGGGGTGGACCTTTCTAATGGGTCCACCACACCCGGTGGGGCGGGAAGAGTCTCTTACTTCAGTCTTGACCAGGAAATGATCCATCCATGACAATGTGGTGGTTTTAATAACCTCCGCCCATGGATACTCCTGTTCTGTACTGAAGACCACATCGAGGGTATGACCTGCACAATGTGTGGGCCCGATGACCAGTTGGGATAGGCCCATGTTTGTCATGGTTTCCATGAACTCCTGAGCCGCACCAGTCAGATTTGTCAAACTGGTCTTGAGTGGAATGTTGAAGTCGCCCAAATCTAAAAGTCTGGGCGACTCAACAGCAACTCTGAGACCAGCTGTGTCACTGTTTGTTAGCTATCCCACCTTCAGTTCATCCTGTTTCCCAGAATGGATTGGAGAGTGTACCAACCATTCCACAGAACCTTACTTTGCTCCTCTACAATGCCAGGTCAGTTAAGAATAAAACTCACATTATTTACGATCTTCTTTTGGATGAGGATGCCGACCTGGCTTACTTCACAGAAACCTGGCTGGGAGAGGATAGCGCTGTCACGTGGATGCAGGCCCTCCCAGCCGGGTATTCTGTCACTGAGCAGGTGAGCGGAAATGGGCGGGGGGGGCAGTGTGGCTCTGGTTTATAAGGACAATCTGACTTTGACCAGGATACCTGTCTGGAACACAGTCCACTTTGAGTGTATGTACCTTAGCCTGAGGACCAGGGATAGTTTGGGGATTCTGCTAGTATACCGACCACCCCGTTGTCTAACAGACACCCTAACCAAGCTGACACAGCTGGTCTCAGAGTTAACTCAGAGGCAAGTCTTTTTGTTTTCACTGGGCCTTATTCCAAACTAAGCATGCAGCTTTATAATGTTGAACTCTTGGAGTTCTTGGGAAGGCAAGGTGATCAGAACTATATTGCTTGAAGACAGAAAATTGGAGTGGGGGAGACGGCCCACTATTGTAGTGCAACACGCTAATATAGGTTTACTGAAGCTTTGTCCTTTTCCATAGTGGCTGAATTTAAGATTGTAAAGTCACACAAAATCCTATACTCCGAGGATAGGCAATTGCCAGGGGGTGGGGATACATTGGCTTCCCCCAGCAGACCTTGGAGGGGTGCACCCCTCTGCTGCCCATCTATTATTTATTTATTTATTTATTTTGGAATCTTTTGTTACTAAAAATGATCCCCTATTGGCAATTATGTCACATTCCCTCCATCTTTTAGGCCCAGGAAAGTTGTTCTAACCTCGAAGTAAACCAGAAATCAACTTCCTGTTTAGTCCTGGGTAGAAAAGAGACTCTCCTGGGTCTTAAACAGATGGAAATGGCAAAAATGCAGTAAAATTTATGCCTTTGACCATTTTCAGACAGAAAGAAAACCAACTTTTTAAAAAAGAACACAGGAAAAAAAAAACCAATTGTTTGGGGATACTGGTGGTTCTGGCCTCATAAAACAATCTTTGGAGGTTGCTTTTTGCCCACTGACTACACTTTCCCCTCATTGCTATATACCTTTAGCCTAGCATAGATTTCAAAACTGTGACGTTTAATCTCACAGTCATTTGATCAGTTGACAATGGACTCCTCAACCATTACACAACAGTTTCATTCTCCATCCACTGAGTAAAAAATCAGAGGAGAGGAAGGTTTGTGTGTGGTGCATTATGCACTATGGAAGGTGCTTATGCAGGCTCTGAGAATGCACTACTCCTTGTACAACTGTTTGTATGCTGGCACAGTGTGCCAGAGTCAGCATGGTGATTTGAGTGTTGGACTAGGACTCCAAGGGAGCAGGGTTCAGATCCCTACTCAGCCAAGGGCAAGTTACACTCTCTCAGCCTAAGACAAAGACAATTACAAACCTTCTCTGAATAAATTTTGCCAAGAAAACATTACAGTAGGGTTGCTATCAATTGGAGTTATCTTGGAGTCATAATAAAAACAGTAGTGTAGATACTGGATTCTGGCCATAATGTGTTCCAGATTCACATAACACATCTGATAGATTGCACAAAATGGATTTCTTTTCCTCTCCATACATACATATATCAGCTTTGAAACTTTTTGACTCTACCCAAAATCACAAATGTAAAGGAGTGAGAGAAAGAGAGAGAGAGATGTCTAAGTAGAAATGGATTTGAGCCTGAAATATGTGCTGCTATGACTAATTAGACTACTGTTGCCTTTTGCAATTATGAAGTTATGCAACTTCATAAAGCAAGGAAGTTCCATGTTGTTAATAAATGTCATGTTGTTCCTTCATTGAATGTACACACAGGTGGAAAAGTGAAGAACAAATGAACAAGAAAGTAATAATTGTACAATATGCTATAACTTGAGATGTTATGTCTTATATGTATATGAAAATAATATACAGATCGCAACATACTGGGAATCCACATAGAATTTATATGTGATATGAAGTTATGGTTGTAGTCATGCTCTTACTACATGCTTAAACTGGGATAGAGAATTGCTGATTTGTCATACATTACAATGTAGTGATCCTCTCTCTGTGTGTGTCTTTTCATCGCAAACGAAGATTCAGGAAGGACTCATCCTGTGCTTTCTGCAAGCACTCTGATGACTGAAAAGGACAATCCGAGATAAACAAGTCCGGTTGCAGAAAGCACAGCAGAAGGTCTCCTTGGGTGATGTTTCTGGGTTGTGATTCTTTCTGCATTGTCGTTTCTCTTCAAGACTTGTTCGGCATGAGTTCTCAAATAGGGCTGCAGCATTATGGATAGTGTGCTCCATGCCTCCCGATGTGAGGCCAGGGCAGACCATTGTTGGTGATCAATTTGGCCGAGCTTGAGATGTTGTTTCAGGAAGTCCTTGTATCGTTTTTTTGGAGTGCCCCTCTTATGCTGACCCGTGGTGAGTTCACCGTAGAGTACTATTTTGGGGAGGCAATGGTCCTCCATCCTAGAAACATGCTCTGCCCAGCGCAGCAGTGTTCTCAATATCATGGCCTCAATGCTGGTGATCCCTGCTTGCTCAAGGACAGCAACATTCGTCACATAGTCAGTCCAGTGTATATTTAGGATTGTGCATAGACAGCACAGATGAAAGCGCTCAAGGAGTCGTAGGTGGTGGTGATAGGTGACCCATGTTTCAGATCTATAAAGGAGGATAGACAGTACAATGGCTCTATACACACTGATTTTTGTGCTTCGCCTCAGGTGTTTGTTACTCCAGACTCTTTTGTAAAGTCTTCCAAATGCGCTATATGCCTTTGCTAATCTGTGATCAATCTCTTTGTCAATCTTGGCATCTGAGGAGATGATGCTTCCCAGGTAGGTGAACTGCTGAACGGACTTGAGCTCTTCACCTCTAGGGGTTTCAGGCAAGTAAAGCAACCCCACTCAACATAAGAGAAAATATAGTTAAGGGCACAAGTCAGTCTGTTTTGTAACAAACACAGTTTCTTTGCCAGATGAAAATGTTACAAAACTTGGCTTTTTTCATTCTTAGTTCAAGCAGTTCTTCTAAAGCTGTCTCAGACAGCAAGACAAAAAGCTGCCCAGTTTTGATAAGGAATGTGCTCTACCTGCATTCCAGATGTCAGCCTTTTCTCCTGAAGACCATGTTGATGATCATTAATTGCTGTTGAATGGATGTGGGCAATCTCAAAAAAGAGCATCCATCTTCTCAAATGCTCAGTTTGATCTTATGCTGGCCTTTCAAAACCACGGCCCAAGCTGTCTGCTTCATAGAGGCGAGACAATGAATCTGTTCCTTTCATTATTGTGCTTACGATTTTGGCTTCATTCACTGCCCATCATGTTTCTCGTGTTCCTCAGAGCACTATGGCACTCCAGCTATGAAGAAACTCAAATTGTCATATCAAAATTCTGTCATTTTTTATTTATTTTGTGCACAATAGTTTGGGTTAACTGCAATGAGTTGGTTCCAACAGTGTCATCCACTGAATTGCTCCCATCAGTGGGAAAAAAGAATAATTCCCCTTCCCTGCACAGTCACATGGGTGCCTCCAAAATGTTCTTCAGAAGGTGGTAAGAAGCCTCTAGATTAGTTCTTTGGGGCTAGCACAGTGGGAGGAGAGAGGCAAAAAATCTTTCTGCACTGTCAGAGGGGTGGGCAAAGTACAGCGGTATCAGCTGGGGTTTGATTCTAGGATGTCAGGAAATGACATGGATGTGACCACAAGATGGAGCTGTAAGCCTAGAAATGAAAGTAGTTAAGCTCCAGTGGCAGGTGTGTGTGTGAGTTAGCATTTGAGAGTATGCACACTTGAGATGCCTGATGTAACAGGCATTGTTTAACTGCCTATAAAAAGGAGATGGGACTTATCTCCATTGTGGGTTTGTTGTGGATGGTGGTTGGCGAAGCAGTTTGTTGGTTTGAGAGAGATTGTCCTATACTCTATATATATTGTAAATATACTACTAACAAAGATTAAAGCCCTCAAGTTGAGTACAGGCTGGCCTTGTTGCTGTCTTTATTTGGCAAGCCAGAGCTCAAGGCAGTGTGCTGGGGTGAAGGAATTTTTCCTTCTCAGCCTGAAGTCTTTTGCAGAAGTCTCTCCAGAAACCTTCTCCTTGGCGTCCTGTCTAAGTGGAACAACTCTTCAGGTGGTCGTGGTGGAAACAGCGCATCTTTCTACACCCCAACATAGGACCCACCATGGATACCAAAACCATGGATGCTCAAGTCTCATTATATACAATGGAATAGTAAAATGATACTCCTTACATAAAATGGCAAAATCAAGGTTTGCTTTTGTGTGTGTGTGTTTTTAATATGTTCAAGTCATGGATGGTGGTATTTCTAAGACTGTTATACCTGCAACAATCCAAAAGTACATGAATAAAATATTCAGTAGATACCGAATATAAAAGAGGATTCTTCTCTCAACAGAAATTAAAATAGAGTACCACATTTGCTGTACTTGGTCATTGATATTTGTTTGGGGTGTGGGGGTGGCAGGGCGATAGATTGTTGTAAAGAGGGTTTACGTTTCCTTTTAAAAGCTCCACAAAGTGTGTGACCTTTTGTTATTGTTTCAAATCTTTGTAACATCCTCTAGGAGGATGGTTTTGCTTTCTTCTGTTATCCCCCCCCCCAAAAAAAGCCCCCGCAAGATTAAGATTTTTTTTTTAGTGTGTTCTTTATGGTTTTTGTACAGCACCTTATAAAGGAAGGCTAAAGAAAATGAAGATCTAGTACAGGGCTTTGGAGAAGACTAGCATTCAAACTTCAAAACCAACTAACCTCAATTCTTATATGATGACATGGAGTTCCCTGACATTATAAGCAGCCAGGTAATAAAAGTGGAAGCATGTTGCAGGGTTAGAAAAACAAATTAATGTACCTGCATGATCATTTCTATAGAACTGGTAGGAGTGAAAATACTTTGTGATTACAGTACTTTTCTTGCCTTAAAGAAAATAAAATGGCAGTCAATTTTCTGAACAATTACAGAGCAGTACAAATATTTCCAATTATGTTAAAATAAATTTCTGGGAGCTTGTTTTAGAAAAAAAGTGGCCATTTGGTCTAGTTTCATTTTGGTTTGTTAGTCTGGGATACGACAGCAGCAAAAAGACACATTTGGTAGGTTTTGCATATATTTTTATATTGACCGAATTAAACAGTGGGCAATTTTGAACTGAAATTGCCTTTTAAATGAAACTGGTATTGCACTTGTGAAGTGAGCTATGTACACCACTTCTGTCAGCTGGATCCCATCACAATGCCCTTTGTTATGGCTTCAGTGCACTTCTTGCTTTTAAAGCCAAATGTACCTTGTAGCTAAGTGCTTTCTCCTCAAGATCTACTCAGGAGTGATACAGTCATCCATATGCTCCATATGCTCACCACCTTAAACAAAGCACCGAGCAAACACACAGCATCTTACAAAAGCATCTCAAGGGCCCAGAGGGAGTGAAATGGCATGTTCTACATCTGTGGAGATGATGTGGTCTGGCTGCTACTCAGCCGACAAGTCCAATCACCCTACCAACAAGGCTGAGGAGGCAGAGTGTATTGAATAATTCCATTTTTTAAAAAGTCCTATAATTTTTCATATTCATCTTTACAGGAGAGAGTGTGGGGGAGAGAGACTGCTACAGCTAATCATTGAAAATCTAGAATTGGCCAACTGTACAGATCTCACATCAATGTCAGGTTTAAAGTTTACAAGTGAAGAAATGCTTTATATAGTTCGCCCTCTATATCCACAGATTTGGCATCCATGGATTCCACCATCCACGGTTTGAAATATTTTTTAAAAAAATCCAAGAAGCAAACCTTGATTTTGCTTTTTATATACAGGAAACCATTTTACTATGCCATTGCATATAATGGGACTTGAGCATCCACGGATTTTGGTCTCCATGGAGGGTCCTAGAACCAAACCCCAGTGGATACCAAGGGCTCACTGTATAACTAACATGCAATGAGAAATTACAGCGAGGATGGATAAACCTCTCAGAAATAATTATTCATATTCATGAATATCTCAGCTGTCAGCCACAACTAACAATTGAAATAAACATCATGTTATATAATGTTTTACAATAATATTTTAAAATATTACTGGAATGCTAATGGCTTCTGTTCATCCTCCAGGAAAACAACACTTACTACTTTCCTTGAGGATGGAGAAAGTGACCGCAAAAGGGAAGGAGGAAACAAAAGGCCTAAGTGTGGCAATCTATACTTAAGCAGCCTGCTCTTAAAAAAAGACAAAAGGGGAAATCGCTATCTACTAGCTATACCTAGCGTAACATATACCATTATAGTAGATTTGAAAGGTTCGCATGGTTTAGCTACATGCTATTATTGTTTTATTTTTTACATGTGGTTTTTCACACAGTTCAGCTACATGCTATTATTTTAGGAAAAAAATGTTGCATTGTCTTACATGTGGGTGATGAGTGGCTGAGGGAGTGAGAGGAGGGAGGGGCCCTTGTGAGGCTGGGCGTGTAGGTGCAGACTGAGTGGCAGGAGTGGAATTTGAGGTTGAGAGGGATTTGCATGTTAGCAATGATTGGCTGAAGGAGTGAGAGGAGGGAGGGGATTGGTTGGGTATATTTCCTAGGAGGCCAATCAGCACACTGGAAAAGGAACCATACCCAAGCATTAGATAGATAGATAGATAGATAGATAGATAGATAGATAGATAGATAGATTTGCCCATTGCCTCATCCCACTAAATTCTTGATACATGCATTGATGTTGCCCTTTGCATCCAGCATTTAAACTGCATTGGAGATGAAACCAGCTTGCTGCCTGCCCTAGACTGCTCTCTTTTGTAGATTGAAGCTAAATACAGTGAGAAACAATAGCTCTTTCACTGAAACATTGCTTATATAGGGATTTTGGCTGATCCATTATATTTGATGATAAATTCCACCCCCACATCCTTTCCCAAACCTGTCTCCCTTTTCCTGCTATCTTCTAAAACCCAGTGCTCTAAACTGATTATAGGAACTGAGGGAAGCAGATAAACTAAAGACACATAGGACCATTGATTAGCAACAGCTCTCTTTGTTTTATTTCTAAGCAATCGAGGAGGAGAGGAAAGACATGTAGAATCACTGGTAGGTGGCACCATCCCCACAGACCTTGCCAGTATCCTGGAGGTTTTATTCTTGTTTTGGGCTGGTACAGCTAGGGCAAGAAGCAAGGCAGGGAAATGAACAGAAGATTGTTAATGAAGCCACAATTAGGGTCTAAATGTTCAATTAGCATTCAGCTTATTACTCCTTATCACCTTCCTACAATGAAGTCCATCAGTAAGTTAGACCAGAACATTCCCGGTTTGACAGACCCAAGCCATAAACCTCATTGCCTTCAGCCAGTTAAAGAATACCTTGGAAAGGTCCTAACAGTTTTTAAGAGGTACACAAGAGAAAGTCCTAAAACCATCAGTTCAGTCAAGTGAGAGGGTGTTTCTGGAATTTCAAGACTACTGGAACTGAAACAATAATCTCAGAAGAAAAACCATGCTCTTCTGTTTTGCTAATTTTTTCCTGATATTAATTCCTTTAAGAAGTACTCCACAAAACAAACAAGCCATTAAAAAAAGCCTAAAGTTATTAGATCAGGAAAAGCACCAAAGAATAGAACGTTGTGAACAGTTGTTCATCCTGAGGGAAACGTGTAAGCTGACAAGTCATCTCCATCTTTGATTTCTCTGATTCTCTCTACCCATAGCACGAACCACAGAGAATAGCCAGTGTTAAACTTATTCAGGTTATTAGAAAGGAATTATATAATTATTTATTCACTCATAATTCACATGATTTTTTTAATTTGAAAAATCACTCAGCTATGGTACCACAGAATCCCATATTTATTGTCTCTTGCAAAATTCCAAATATGCCTAATTAAAAGAAGAGATGTCCTATTTCTTCATAGGCATAATGAAGCCAATTCTTTCCTGGAATAGAAGAATGGTTCCCTTTCATGGCATGGATGCTGTTGCTGATATACAATATTAAGTTAAAATTAATAATAGTCATGATGACGGCAGTTTTTACACATTATTCCTGGAATTCTAAGGTTCCTTGTAGTGAGTCTGATAACTGGTCTATCGAGCCAAATATTGCCAACCATGATGGGGAGTAGATGCCCACGGCTTCAAGGCAGTGCTTTCCTAGTCCTACCTGAAAACACCTGTTCTCACCTTTTAGTCTTCCAAGTAATAGCCAGGCCCAACCCTGGTTAGTTTCTGAAATCAGAAAAGGTTGGTTGTGTTCAGGGTAAGATGATGGTACGAGTAAAAAAATTTCTGCTTTTTTAAAAAAAAAAAAAAAAGATGTGGAAACTGATGTGGAACTAAGAAGAATGAACTTAAAATGAAGCAAATGAGAAAGGGAGAGAAGTTGATATCATCTGGGCAATCCTAAAAGTTCCAGGCTTCAAATCATAGTGAACCAGACTAAGGTATAACATGGTATATGCTACTAACCCTTGTATAAAATCAATAAAATCATTTTGCTTTCAAGTGAAATGGCAATACAAATGACAGTTTAAACTCTCCTAACATTTTTTTTTTAGCCTCACCCTCAAGTTTACCCTTAATTACTTTACAACGAACAACTTACAATGAGAAGTTATTTACTCTGGTGAGGTGTAGGGATGCCAACATTCCAGATCTACTCTGCAGTCCTGGAATTGACCTGTCTCTAAGAAGCTCATGGGGCCAATACCAGGTATGTGACAAGCCACCATTGTAGTCTCACACTGCCCTGCCATCCTAAGAGGCTTAGCAGGAAAGTGCAGGAGATAAGGGGGGTGTTAATAGTCAAGGGGGAGACAAAGAAACAACTCCCAGGTAGATGTTGCAAAACAGAGTTAGGAGACTAGTAAAGACGCAGAGAGAGCATGACATGGGTATTCAAGAACTATTCCCTGTCTCTCTCTGTAGGCAAGTGTGATGCAGCTGCCTGCTGAGCTAGAAGATATCTGCACTATATTGATCAGTCAGAACATTTTTATTTCTTATATTTAAACAAAAACATTAAAATCATTACAAACACTAGTGGTGGTGAAGGACCTTCAGACAGTGGCACAGTAAAAACAAACAAAAGCAAGGTATTTGTGTTGTTTTAATGATGAAGGGTACAAGTAAAATGAATTCAAAAATTGGTTCAGAAAGCCAGCAGTTACAGCAGAATGCACTCTATGCCACCAAGGGTTTTCAGTTATGTATGAAGGAAGGAAAGCAGTGAGCGTAAGCATAAAACACTAGGAATCGAAGAACAACAGGAAAAAATGCCATAAATCTCATTTTTTTAAAAAAATCCAAAGAAGACTCATTTATTTCAACTTGTTAAAATTTTATTGATAGTTTAATTACTTTTTTTTTAACAAAAGTATGATGAGGATTTTTAGCTGTATTTTTTAAAATTCTAGTCAGCTGCCTTGGGTCCCAAACTAGGGTAAAGGCAGGATATTAATGAATACCATCACCACTCCAATAAAATCAGTCACCAATAGCTAAAATTATGCGGATTTGCTGCAGCATTTCACACCACTTAAAATTGTGCAAACAAAATGGTTCTAATAGTATTGCCTGTTTTTGAAATTGTAAAAAAAAAGTACAGGTTGACCTTCATATCCACAGATTCAGTATCCATGGTTTCACTTATCCACATCTGAAGAAAAATATGTTCTCTCCAGGCATTTCTAGGTCCTCCAATGAGATTCTGGCGTTTGTCTCATTCCCCATTATCCATGGTTTCAGGTATCCACATGGGGTCTTGGAACATATACCCTGCAGATATGGGGGTCAACCTTGCATATATTGTAGGTCAACAAAAGCAACCAGCATAGCAGAAAAAATAATTTGGCATAAAAATCACTAAACTTTTTCTTAAAGGCTGGATAATGCACAGGTGTGTTTTTTTTTTCAGGTGGGTCTGACACTACCAAGAAGAGACACATTATATTTTTTTCCCATTAACTGTATGTTATTTTTGTGTGGCAGAGAGAATTAAGAATACCTTGCTTGATTTTTACAGTGACAGCATTGAGACAACTGAAGCAATTACAGCACAGCTCACTAGTATTCTACAGAGTATTCTCTCACCATTAACTGTATCTCATGTAGCTGACAAAGTTTCTATAAATTCTGGAAAACACAAATTAGGGTATTAGAAATTAAACACCACCTGATAAAAGTGGGATACAAATGTCATATAATCTACAATTGCCTCAAATATGGAATGTGTTGCTCTCCACTGAAGGCACTTTTTTTTTCCAAAAGGGGAAAAAGGATGTGTGAAAATTGTGCTAAAATTAAAAAATAAATTGGGAAAGATTTGCCCTCTTCCACCCAGTCTTATGCAATCTTTCAAGATGTTATGAAGAAACTGGAATGTAGCAATGTGAGTTCCACAGACCCCCCCAGGTTGTCATGGAAGCCCCCCCCCCATTCAAAACTGAAGGGAAGAAGGATAAATTTGATAAAAGATCTGCCCAAGTCATTTAAGACACTGTGTCTCCAGTGATAATGGAAAATTCAGGAAGGAAGCTTCTAAGACACTGATATCGTGTACTGAATACCTGGAGAACTTGTATGATGAAGAAACAAAAAGGGTCACTGCCACTTTAGATTTAGAAAACTCCACCTTGAGATTGACACTGAGGAGCTGTACAATGTCTACTGTGTTAATAAGAGAAGACTGTCTCCAAAAAAAAAAAAAAAAAACCACCACAGAGCAAAGATAAGTGATGGGGTGGGGGGAAGTTTTCAGATGAATGTCAGAGGGTAATGACAGCCAAATGAAGAAACAGGCTTCTTTTGTCCATTCCATTTCTGTGTCTATTTCAAGGGAGTTTTCAGTATAATAACACAACTCTGGACCAAAGACAGAAAAAGGCTGAATGATAGTATAGGGAAGGCCAAGTTGCACAAGAAACTGAACATTAATATAACCTGTGCAGAGTGTTAAAGACTATTTAAAAAAAACAAAACCCAGGATCTCCTAAAACCAGCAAGAGGCTAGCTCAAATCTAAATGTAAAAGTAGGAAGCTGAGGAAAAGCCAAACCAGGTTCATAGTACTTTAGCACAAAAGTATAATGCTGGCCATAGAGGAAGCTACACAAAGATAGGCTAGAATAAGCTCATAAGCATGACAGAAATGGCTTCCAATAGTGGCTGTCTTGGCCTAAATACCCCAAAGGCACCAGATCCTGTCTGATCTTAGAAGCTAAGCCACCCCAGTTAGTACTTGGATGTGAGACTAACAACAAATAGCAGATGCTGTCAGCTATATTTCAGAGGAAAGAATTGGCAAAAACATCTCTGAGTATTCCTTGCAAAAAACAAAAACAAACAAACCTATGAAATTCATGGGGTTGCCATAAGTTTACAGGTGACTTGAAGGCACACACACACACACAGTGGTTGTCTTTGGAGAACCCCACCCAGGGTTTATATTAGATACCCACGCACACACTTTATTTTAAAGTTTTTTTTATTTTTACAGAATGACTAAAAAATGAAATACAGAAAGAAAACACAGTAAAACATTTTTTAAAAATAAATAAATAAAGGAATACACAAAAAAGAACAGAAAAATAGAGAAAAGGTAACAGAATAAATAAAAAGCGGGTGTACTCTCTGGCCTCTAAAGGTCTGATTTTCCAGGTTTAGGTTTCAGGAGCAAAAGTGAATTAAAGAGGTGAAGTTGGGTCTGTGAATTAGTTCAAATAAAGCCACAGTCAGAAATTCATTTTCAGTTTGAAAAAAAAACTGAGTTGGCAAGTCTTGTGAGGTGACAAGCCTATGGATGCGTGACAGTAATACATACTTGGCATGGGAATGCTAGACATGCAAAGGAAATCCATTTTAGGTCATTATTATTCAGATCTGATGAATGACAGAGTAGCTTGGGGATAAGGGAATGTTTGGAAGCACAATCAGTGAAAGGGGGTGCACACATCATCAGATCTCTTGTATCTTGTCCTTCCTTTTTAAGCTCATTCCCAACATTGGGAGGTTACTTGAGAGAGTGTGTGAACTAAGACCACTCAAAAAGTTTGATGGCTGAAGAGGGAGTTGAAGCCAAGTCTCTCTGTTCAAAATCTAATACCCTAACATTTGTATTACGTCATAAAATCATAAAGGGTCCTACCTGCACACCAACCAACATAGAACTAATTTTCTGGAGAAGTCCACTATATATATGATTGTTGCTATTGTTCATTGCTGTAAAATCCCCTTTACTTCTGGTGACCCTATGAATGAGAGAGCTCCCAGTCACCCTTTTATCAACAGCCCTGCTCAAGTCTCACAAAATCAGGACCATTGCTTCCTTGATTGAGTCTATTCACCTGCAATGCGATCTTCTTTTCCTACTGCCTTCTATTTTACCAAGTGTTATTGTCTTTTCTAATGAGGCATGTTTTCTCATGATATGTCCCATGTACAACAGCCTCAGTTTAGTCACCCTATCTTCTAGGAAGAGTTCAGTCTTGATTTGCTCTTGGACTATATATGACAGTATATGAGATATGATAATATATGCTCATACTCTGATGGGTTCCATACACTACATTCTAAGTGTACATGAGTTGTGTGATTCTTCCATTTCAACAGTCCACACTTGCTGGAACAGCTTTCATGTGCAGTGTAGCAGAGCACAAATGCCCATGCACCCTCACTTGTACAAACTAATGTGTGACTTAAACTGTAGGCAGGTTCCTCTGTCCATTTTTTTCACCTCCTTTACAATCCAAGCCATGTTTTCATAGAATCATAGAGTTGGGAGAGACCATGAGGGCTATCCAGTCCAACCCCCTGCCATGCAGAAATACACAATCAAAGAACTCCCAACAGATGGCCATCCAGCTTCTGTTTAGAAACCTCCAAAGAAGGAGACATGTCCAGAGGAGTGCAATCAAAATGGCAACATGGCAAAGATGCATGAGGTTTAATGTTGTGCCACAAGCTTCTGCAGTACCCATTCCAATAAGTGTGAGAAGTAGCCCCTGATTTCACAGGCAGAAAACAATTTCACTGCATGCAGCTTCAGATGACACAAGCAACCAACAAGTGATAAACACTGAGAAGGCAAAGTGCTTTCTCTGCCTGATGTTAATGACCATTCTTTTTTCCCCCAGTACGGAATATAATCACAGGTGTAGATGCGGGGGTGGGGGTGGAGAGCAATATGAGGGTGTTGCCACCCAAATAAGAATTCTACCCTACATGAAATTTTTCTCTAGTCCCCAAATTTCTAACATTGCAGTAACTTAAAAATTTCAGCCAAGCATTTAGAAATACAGTTTAGGCATCCGAAGAAACAAAGCACACAAAGTTACCAAGGGAATGCTAACACAGCAATTGTCAGAGTTCTAAGTGTGAACAATTTTCAATGACTCACTCTCTGTAAAGCTAGATACTTGGGGACTGAGGAAAATTTTCATGGTGGTGGTGGGGAGAATTCTTATTGTGTGTGGGGGGGGCAATCCTACACCCCGATTCTAGCTAACCATAAAAACCTGAATACAGGAAAGTTTCATTTCTTCCCCAGAGAACATCTGCCCCTGTAAGAGGACAGTGTTTTGGTTCCATCAGTTCCCATCCTGTGCACAGCCTGTCTTACACTCTGGCAACTCTATAAATCCAACAGCATTTGAACTTCCTCCCTCCCACTCTTCCTCTCACCCACTCTGCGTACTTTAGAACTCAGGCTCTCATGAGAGATCATTAAATTTCAGAACAATCAGCAGTTCGTTTTAGATATTCCATTGTGCAGTGCTGTAACTTTCAAAAATGTGCTTTGCCATTAAATCATACTGTGACCTATTAAAGAAGGGGCAATTGCAGATCTTAAGACAGCACTGTCTAGGTTCTAACAATGCAGCAGCAACTGCCACATGAGAGAGAGCTCGGCAGAGGAATATGATGATTGTTCTTGAGACGAGACTTCTCATGAATAGATGTAGAGCATAGAAAAGTTCCTTTTTTAGACTACAACTCACTGAACCTCTCAGCCAGGTGATTATTATCCACGATGATTGGGGGGGGGGCTCTGGAAGTGATAACCCCCCAAAAGTAACTTTGCCAAACTCTGATACAGACTTAGGACTTTATCAGACTAGTGTCTAAAAATGCTGTAATTCCAGTATTGGGGGAAGCAAAAGCATAGTGGTATGATTACAGTAATTATTGGACATCTCTGTAATTGTGCAATACTACAACATAATTGTACAATACTACCACCATGGAATCATTGCACAACCACCACTAGCAGTATAAGAATGGGATTTTACTTCCATAATTTTGTATGGGCAAGATTTCAGCTGTTCTAGTGAGAAGACACAACTTTGTTTAAACACATGAAAAACACATAAATAACAAAAGAAACAAACAAATAAACACTTAAACAAACATAAAAACATACCAAGAAGAGGTGACAGTTCATTAAAAGGGCATCCTGTGTTTTTGTTGGGAAAGGGGAGGGGGGAAGGACCACCCATTCATGCCATAATCAAGCAATTACAGCAGGACTTGATATATTTTCTACAACACTGACATTTTAATTCAGATTTTTAAGATTTTTTTAAAGTTCAAATAGAATTAAGTGCAAGAAAATAAAAACATTTCGAATGCTCTTCCAGAAAATAACATCCAGATGCCCCTAAATGGTACAGATTTAATGGTCATTCTCAAGACAGATTATTATGTGTTAAAAGTTTCATTGGAGAACTGAACTTTCTCTGAAGACATCTCACCTACGAAATAAGAGCCTTACCTTTGACTTTGCTTTAAATTATTGAAACCAACCCCTGCACGTTTATGGAAAGCTCATCCAGGGTGTATAGACCTAAAGTAATTTTTTATTTATCTTTTACTGAGGTTGATTATAGCTGGGCCAAACCTTATAGCATACTACTGAATTCTACGTAAATATCCTCATACTGGGTGTAATATAGATCATAATGATCCTAACCAATAACAGGACTATGACAGACAAAACTGCAAAAACAGGTCTGGGCAAAGCAGTCAGGGAGACATTTCTTGCTGACTCCAATATCCAACTGTACAGTAAATGTCAATGTCAGTATTGGTGACATCGAAATATATAATTCTCTTGGGTATGTTGCCGTTCCCAGTGTGCTGATTGGCCGCTTGGGAAATATACCCAACCAATCATAGTGCTCTGTTGGCCGGCCAATCATTTTTCAGCACCACCTCCTTGGCCTATAGCCACATTTTTGCCTATTGAGCTGCAGTAAGTAAATACTCAGCCAGCTCCCCTTGCTGTCTTAATATGCATGCATGAGGAAAGTAATGCTGCTTTCTATGTGTCCCCCACCCTCTTCTTTCTTCTTTTCCCTCCTATCCTACACTTCTCTGCTGCCTGGGGCCTTTCTGTGCTGCCTAGCACCTTTCTGTCCTGTCTGGGGCTTGGGGCCTGGGGGTTTTCTCTGCTGCCTGGGGGGGCCTGGGGCCTTTCTCTGCTGCCTGAGGCCTGGGACCTCTCTGTGCTGCCTGGGGCCTGGGGCCTTTCCCCACTGCCTGGGGCTTGGGGCCTGGGGCCTTTCTCTGCTGCCTGAGGCCTGGGATCTCTCTGTGCTGCCTGGGGCCTGGGACTTTTCTGCCCTGCCTGGGGCTTGGGGCCTGGGGCCTTTCTGTGCTGCCTGGTGCCTTTCTGTCCTGCTTGGGGCCTGGGGTCTTTCTGTGATACCTGGGGCTTGGGGCCTTTTTGTGCTGCCTGACACCTTTCTGTCCTGCTTGGGGCCTGGGGTCTTTCTGTGATACCTGGTGCTTGGGGCCTTTTTGTGCTGCCTGACGCCTTTCTGTCCTGCTTGGGGCCTGGGGTCTTTCTCTGCTGCCTGAGGCCTGGGACCTCTCTGTGCTGCCTGGGGCCTTTCCCCATTACCTGGGGCTTGGGTCCTGGTGCCTTTCTCTGCTGCCTGAGGCCTGGGATCTCTCTGTGCTGCCTGGGGCCTGGGAACTTTCTGTCCTGCCTGGGGCTTGGGCCTGGGGCCTTTCTGGGCTGTCTGGTGCCTTTCTGTCCTGCTTGGGGCCTGGTGACTTTCTCTGCTGCCTGAAGCCTGGGGCCTTTCTGTGCTGCCTGGCACCTTTCTGTCCTGCTTGGGGCCTGGGAGCTTTCTCTGCTGCCTGGGGCCTGGGAGCTTTCTACGCTGCCTGGGGATTGGGGCCTGGGGCCTTTCTGTGCTGCCTGGCACCTTTCTCTCCTGCTTGGGGCCTGGGGTCTTTCTGTGCTGTCTGATGCCTTTCTGTCCTGCTTGGGGCCTGGTGTCTTTCTCTGCTGCCTGGGGCCTGAACCCTTTCTGTGCTGCCTGGGGCCTGGGGCCTTTCTGCCCTGCTTGGGGCTTGGGGCCTAGGGCCTTTCTATGCTGCCTGGGGCCTGGGACCTTTCTGCCCTGCCTGGGGCTTGGGACCTGGGGCATTTCTGTGCTGCCTGGGTCCTGAGGACCATCAACTTTCTGTGGTATCTGGGGCCTTTCTGTGTGGCCTGGGCCCTTTTTGTGCTTCCTGGGACCTGGGGTCTTTCTGTGCTGGCAGGGGTTGGGACCTTTCTCTCCTGCCTGGGGCCTGGGGATTTTTGACTTTCTGTGGTGTCTGTGGCCTTTTGTGTGGCCTGGGGTCTTTCTGTATGGGCTGGAGCCTTTCTTTGCTGTCTGGGGCCTTTGTGTGCTGCCTGGGGCCTGGGGCCTGGGGCCTTTCTTTGCTGCCTGTGGCCTTTCTGTGCTTTTTGGGGCCTCAGGTATTTCTGAGTGTCTGGGGCCTTTCTTTGCAACCTGGGGCATGGGGCTTTGGGCCTTTCTGTTCTGTCTGGGGACTTTCTCTGCTACCTGGGGCCTTTCGGTGTTGCCTGGAGCTTTTCTGTGCTGCCTGGGGTTTGAGGCCTTGGGCCTTTCTGTGCTGCCTGGCCTCTTGGGCCCTGGGTGCCATCTGTAGCTGCACCTTGGACCTTCTGTGCTGTCTGGAGCAGTTCCTTCCTCTTGGGCCTTGGGGTAGAAACATGTGGAAAACTTCAAGTCCTTTCTAAATATGGCAGTGGAGGGGCTCTTGCATCCTGCCATGTGTGGGTTGTGTGTGGGTTGTGTGTGTGTGTGTGTGTGTAGTGTGGGGTGTGTATGCATGGTTGCATGCCGGTGGTGGAGGGGCTCTCACATCCTGCTCCGCATGGTGTGTGTATGTGTGTAGCATGGTGTGTGTATGTGTTTAGTCTGACGTTTGTGTGTGTGTGTGCAATTGCATGGCAGTGGCAGAGGAGCTCTCATGTCCTGAGGCATGTGGTGTGTGTGTACCTATGGTTGCATGGTGGCAGCAGAGGGGCTTTCATGTCCTGGTGCACATGGTGTGTGTGTGTGTGTGTGTGTGTGTAGTGTGGTTTTTGTGTGTGTGTTGCATGGTATGTGTTTGTGTATGTGTGGTTGCATGCTGATGGTGGGGCTCTTGCATCCTGGCATGCATGATGTATGTGTGTCTACCATTGTGTATGAGTCTATGTGTGTATGCGTAGTTGCATGGCAGTGGTGGAGGGACTCTCAGCATGAAATTGGCCATTATATTTCATTTGGAATGTCATGTATAAATATGTCAAATGATCGTACTCTTGACATGTTTCCTAAGTGGCCAATCAACAGAATGGAAATGGAAACAGAATCATACCGAAGCATTTTATATATGCAGATAACGGTGTATGTTACACTGGGTATAGTTAGTATGTAAGGAAATGCTTTTCTCCAGTTGTTGTTGTATCCTTCTTGGCTTCATCCAATTTGTAAAAGTTTCCCTCCAAACTAACATAACATAACAATCAAGGTAGGTATACCTACCACAGCATATCAGTTTGAAAAAGAGATAACTAATGGATCATGTTCTCTTTCTCTGTTACATTTTCTTTGCCCTTTAGCCTCAGTATTATCTGATTGTCATGCCATGTGTATAGCCACTGCATGCCTCTGATGAAGTAGGCTTGAACATGCAAAATCACTTGCCACAATAAATTTAAGGTGGTACAGAAGTCTTTGTCATTTCTGTCAAAGAACATGATGTGGTGCTGACACTGCAGCAACAGTGTTAACAATAAACCAAATCCACCTTGGCAAAGCATTCAGGATTGGCAGCTCATGAATTTTCTACCTTAACCATGCCAGTCATACTGTATGAATATGTGAATATATATACTTATTAATTAAATGTTCTTTCAAGCTTTGTTCGAATGGAAATGGTGACATGTTTTGGTTGGTTAAATTAATCTTAGGTAAAGTATGCCATGTGAATACCCTCAGGATTTCCTTTGCATTTGTTGTTAAAGGTCATAAATCTGAATTCTAAGTAGACACCAATTATTGCACACATTTCCTCAAATACCAGCCCCTACCCAACAGCATACAGTCACTTAACCACATATAATTTGATGATTACTCCATAACTGTCTCTTAATATTCATAGCAGACTTTAACATTAGAATGAATAAACCAAACAGTGCTTTGTTCGAAGGATAAGGTGAAGAATGGGGCCACAACCCACAGGGCTCGTATAATGAATGAATGCAGCCAATGACTTTAAGGCTCACAAAGCCTGTCAATTAGTTTTCAGCCTACAGTCACTTTGCCATAGACATCTCAACGTTTCTTTTGAACATTTACAGTTCCCCAAGATGTGTTATATGTGCATTTATGAGACAAGGCAAGCCTCAAGAAAATGTGCATAATACTTACATATTAAAAAAACATGTATATATACTTGTTCAGAGTTTGGAAAATGTCTCAGATAACAGACATATTTTATTTGCATCTATATTTGAACTCGTTATGTGAATGGCTATTGGATCTGCTCAAGAACAGAACAGATTTTTCTAGATCCAATGAAAGCCCTCTCAAGTCCAGCATCCGGTTCCCACAGTGGCCAACCTGAGTCAGAACAGAAGAGCTACACCCACTCACATATATCCCTGATTCTGCTGTTCTTCCCAGAAGCTAGTTTTCATTCGCATGCTGCCTCTGATACTGGAAGCAGCATATACAGTACCTATCATTACTCTTGCCAGCCACTGATAACCTTTCCCCCTGTACATCCCCCTGTATCTAAACCTCTGTCCAAACAGCCAAAACTGGGGCCATTACCACATTTTGAAGACTCAAATGCCATTGCTATATTACAGGATTCTCCACATATCACTTGCCTGCCCTGAAAGTCAGCAGCCTTGTCAAGTCCCCTCCCAGTTCTGCTGTTTTTTCCAGGTCTCTCATTTGTGTCAACTCATACTGTTTCCTTTTATGCTTTCCTGTGCAGTGGGAAATGCAGAGTAGCCTAAAGTATGTAGGGTTGGGTGAAGCACTTCTTTCCTGATCTGCAGCACTTTCACGGGTATTTATTCAAGTATCCATTCCACTCAGAGCTTTTCCACATGGGACTTCAGTTCTGAAATTGACACATTTGCTTGTTGGGAGCTGATGGGTGTTTTCACATGACATTGCCTCCATTGTGCTGGAACTCTACATTCCCCTCCCCCTTCAAAACCTTTCTCCAGCTCTGAAATATTCCATCAATTATCTATGCCCTTTTAAAATGACTGGATTTTTGTCATATGAAATAAAATCCTGTGATTCCCCCAGCAGTTGGTGGGAGGGGTGGAAGAGATGTCTTGTAGACTCATCTCCTGCCTTCCAAGTCCCACCCTTTCTCTTTCAGAATGATTTCCTTTGGTTGAGCTAGAAAGATGCTCCCATACCATGGGGGGTGTAATTTGGGTGGTACTGCTTCTCCTTTTACTGTTTATTCATGTGTGTATGTGTGTGTGTATGTGTGTATAATGTGTAAGTATTGCAAAAGATTGTGAAAGAAGAAAGCAAGGAAAATGTTGGTGGTCTATTTGTGAGGGAAGCAAAGGGAAATGGAAGAACTGCTGTTGAGGGTGTGTACACAGAGTGCCACGCTGATATTTTTTTCTGCTCTCGGGTTCTTTTTTGTTTGTTATGTGGTGTTCCTCAATGCCCCTATACAGTAATTCTGTCAAGGCATGCACGCAAGTCCCTTCTGGTCATGTGCAGAGGAACAAGCTGGAAAATATATTCCAAGAAGCAAACCTTGATTTTGCCTTTTATATACAGGACACCATTTTACTAAGCCATTGTATATAATGGGACTTGAGCATCCACAGATTTTGGTATCCACAGGGGGTCCTCGAACCAAACCCCAGCAGATACCAAGGGCCCACTGTACATGATATTACAGTCAGAAAGAAACACAGAAAAGAACACAGTAATTTAAAAGTCCATGTAAAAGAACCCTCAAGGTCATTATTAATGTGTATTTTTTAAATCAGAAGTCTTTGGGCAGCTTGTGGGACCTCAAAAGGGCTAACAACTTATATCTGGCCTGGGTCTGTTCAGTTTTACTCAGCCCAATGTTCTGAAAAGCATCAGGTCAGTGTTGCTCAAAATGCTGGTCCGAGGACGAGTGGTGGACTGTGAGCCATTGGCTGCTGATCCATGAATAGTTTCCATGAAAGAAAGAAACAACTGTAGTCAATGGGCACAAATATGGCACTGGTCCATGGCAGATTCGATGGGGAGGAATGCTAGCCCCACACATCAGATGCCTGTCTAGTCCTCTGCCCTCCAGACTATCTCTAGTTCCCATTTTTATTTCCCATAACACTCCCTGCATAACATCATTCCAGGGCATTGTGAGAAATTTTAAAAAGCAGAGTTGCACCCACCCAATGCTGCTCAAAGCATTGTTATTGACATCATACCCTCCAACAATTCAGAGATGAAAACCAGGACATGTGTGGCCAAGCAACATCAGAGTGTGGTGAAGATGGCAACCATTATTAGTGAAAAATTTTTTAAAAAAGGTATGAAAAACTACAGCAGTTTACTTTTGCCTGAGTCTACTTGGAAGGGCTCTTCCTCCCTCCTGCCACATGTTGAGTCAAATGAGCGCAAACTACTTTTGCACTTTGAACTCAGTTTGCAATAATTGAAGTAAGCAATTAAAATAAGTAAAGGACAAAGGGGGATGGTGAGAGGAGAAAGAAACTGAGATATTTTAAAAGCAGTTGAAAAATGGGATGACAGAGGATTAACTGGGACCTTCCCTGCCAAATCAGAACAGTTGGAGGGTATGTGTTACCGGTTTCACAGCCACAGTATTCCTCCAGGGATCCACCAGCAGGCACTTTGCCAGAGCCTTCTTGAATCTGGAGCTGGCTTTGCTCTCGGCCCCACCATCATGGCCCCACTGCTTCACATTGGTCCAGTTTTGCTAAATGAGAGCACAAGCAACCTGGGGATCTGGCTACTTTGGTTGGGAGCTACCTTACACCTACACAAAGCTGTTTTGACATCCCTATATACACAGCTGACTAGCTTTGCCCTGAAAATGTGAGAGTTGCACTCTAGACTCTAGAGAAGGATGGGAGTAAACACTAGAGCACAGAGAAGAAGGTAGCTTTAAGGAATCTATTTTTCCCATCCACACTTCCAGATAAACCTTGGGTGACCAGGACGACAGATACAGGTTCCCACTACTATACCAGAAGCCAGAGCCTGTGATCTATTTTGAATGGCAACTCATCCCTTCTGCACAGTCTTTTCTTCCAGCAGAGCACCACACAAAAGCCTGTAATCCCCAGATCTGTTAAATAATGGACCCAACATACACACAGGCACAGCCTACCTCTCAATTCCCTCTTGTGCTGGCCTAGTTTAAGCTGGAGCACAGCCCAGCTGCACTGAACACACACGTTGCATTGTCATCTGGTCCTGTTTTTCCTCTGCAGCTCCAATCCCCACACACCCAGCAAACAGAAATAATTTTGCTGTGCTGGTTGCCTTCAGTGCCTCCTGCAAGTGCAAGTGAATATGAACTAGAAATTGTTACGCCTATCTATACTGTCCATAAAAGAAAGGCTGTACATACTATCTGTACGTCTCCTTCAAACTGTGGTTGGATACTCTGACATTATCATATTCACTTTGTCTAGGGACCATCTACCTTTTCCCCATATTGTTTTCTTTAATCTATATGGAATCTTTGAAATAGATTGACTCTTGCATACAAGGTTTTGGGATTTAAAAAATAAGAATAATCTCATTGATGGCTTAATAAAGTTAGGATTTGAAAGATAAATTACAGCAGCTTGTAAAAAAGCAGCTTGTAAAAAAGGTTCACCACCTTTTTTTAAAAATGAGCTGTTTCAGTAAGACTTCCACACTCCCTTTGCACTTGCATAGGAGATACATAAGCTGATCAGCAAAGAACATCTCCGCATGTAGCTAACTAGTTGTATTAGAAGACCTCCCATGGTTTCGGCCCATTAACCCAAGCACAACAGCTTGATGAATTAATGCTTATATAGGCACAGTTGGCAGCTCTAATTAAATAATTATAGCTATGCAGCTGCAAAGAAGCTGGAATGTCCCACTGGAAAACCAGCTGTCAGTTTTATTGCTCTTTGGAGTTATTGTTTTTAAAGAAATTTTGGAATTTTGATGTGAAAAGGGTCTGACCACTCTTTAAACTATCAATATGGATTGCCAGTCTTCTTACATCAGAACATCCAAGGGGAGTATCAATATAGCCATATAATTGCTGCATTTCTATGTTGTATCCCAGTGAAGTGGCTAATATTTTTAACAACTAGCACAAATGTTCAGATTGCCTGCTGTTGCATAGGGTAAATTTGCATTTGGGGTTTTGATTAAGTTGTTTTTAACTGGTAAATGCATTGAAGAGGTAAAGGAAAAGCTCATGATAAAAATATGGCATACCCTTTTAAATGACTGAAATCCACAATAGGCATTACATTGACATCCATGAGCATTTCACCAGCTTTATAGAAACATTGAATCATAGAATTGGAAGGGACCACAAGGGCCATCTAATCCAACCTCTTGCCATGCAGGAACATGCATCTAAAGCACTCCCAGAAGCTGCCCATTCAATCCCTGTTTAAAGACCTCCAAAGAAGGTCTTTGCCTTGTTAAAAACCTAAAACCTCATTTAATGCACTTGAATCAACAACCCATCTTGTATCTACTTTGAATTTAGAGTTTACACTCTAGTCAAGGGGAGAAACTGTGGGATGACCAGCTACCTTAAGAATGACTCTTGTACACTGATAGGCCAAGGCAGATCATGACATTTTTTTGAACTTTATAAAAACTAGCAGTTCCAGTCCCAGGACACTCAGCATTATTTTCCCTGTACTGTCTCAGAATGTCTTTACTTCATCTGTCATTGATGTTTTCCATTGCATTGCCATAATCAGCCACTTCTAGACTTAGTCCCTGGACCACACCTACTGTCTATTCCTAATCACAGGATAAAACAGATGCCTAAGAAGAATGGCAGTCTGGTAGGTTCAGGATGGAGTAAGAGAATCTTAAATTAAGTTCAAGCAGACACAATGCTGCAGCAAGAGTCCTATGCAAGTATGAATGGCACTTTCCAGAATAAGTGGTAAATCCTCCAGGAGGAGGAGGAGAAAGAGAAGGAAAAGAAAAAAGGAGGAGGAGGAGGAGGAGGAACAGCCTGGAGTCTTGAACCAGCTCTTCTAAGGAGCAAAGCCCTCTGATGGAGCAGGTACTCAAGAACAGGCACACAACTGACCTGACCATGGGATATCAGATTCATACCTCCCTTTCTTGCACATTACTGCCCTATACATGACTAACACATGCATTAAGTTAGTATTTGGAGTTCAACTGGAGCTTTTAATTCCCCTTAGGGGGTAAGACTATGACTAGAAGCCAAGAATATGTACACTTCTTCAAGATCAGACTTCAAGTCAGGGACATTCATAGTGTGGTCCAGAGGCTGTATGCAACTCACATAGCCTATGTTGCACCACCTGCAAACTCCCAAACCAATTTTTAATTGAAAAACAACAAATTGCACCCCCAGGGGTCTTGGGAATAATTTCCTGAAAGCTATTTCAGGGGTCCTAGGCCTGTTTCAGGCTCCAAACAGTATGTTTTTAAAAGAAAATAGAAGTGACTCTCTGGGTCCTCAGAATTCACACATACTGCTTAAAGGTGTAGGCAGCTACCCTGAAGACCAGGAAACTCTCTCAGCCAACTCCTTCTTAGGTTATGCCCTGTGCAGGCAACAGGGATCCCAGAAGCCTTAGACTCAGGAAGGCTGGATGCTCAGAGGACTATAGCTTAAGAAGAGCTGTCTCCAGGGTCCCAATTTGGGGACAACTGATTAAAGGCACTTCCTGCAAACCCCAAGGTCAGTGTTGAGCCTAGGCTAGAGGCCAACACCTGTCCCCCTGTATCACTTCCTGATCCAGATGGCCCCTCCTCCTCTGTGTCAGAGTCCTGGCTTCTGCTGTTCAGGGGTTAAGCAGAGTTTGGAAATATCTAGTTAGTGAAATTAACTCATTAAATTATTGTTGTGTTGGATTTTTCCTGTGATGTGGCATAACACACTCAGGACTTTTTCAAATGGGGGGGGGGACCCACAGAGGTCAGGAGGAGGATGGTGCTGTCCCGCTTACAGTGCTCCGTTTCGGATGACACAGTCCTCTTCCCGACCTTCCCCTGTGCTTCCTCCATGCTACAGGAACAAGAAACACACCACTTTTTATTGATGGGGTTTTTCCATTAATAAAAGCGGCATGTTTCTTGTACATGCAGCACAAAGGAAGCACGAGGGAAGGTCGGGAGGATGATGGTGGCATCTGAAATGTAGCGCTGTAAGTGGGACAGTGCCATCCTCCTCCTGAACTCCATGGTTGTTGTTTTTTTCCATTTGAAAAGGTCCTCAGTTAGCACAGACACCACTCCTATGGTTTACTGAGTTGAGTAGTTTTTAGATTGTTAACAGATTCTGTAAGACAGGAACACCTAAAGAGAAGAAGGATTAGAACAGGACAAAATATATCACATGGTTGTTACTAGGTTGGCTACTCAGCTTGCAGTCTTGAACAGTGAGCTACAAACATTTCTGGAACCCCATAAAAATAATAGCAATTAAGCTTTTGAAGAAAGGGGAGCAACTGAAGAACTGAACATAAAAGGCTGGTGTCTGTCCTCCCATTCACCTGTGTGTCTTATGGGGGTGGGGATGGTGCTTTGACTTTTTTCATTTCTCCTTCTATGATATACAATATTGCATATTGTTTACTTGGGTTGAACTTCAATTTACCACTTTATAATCCTTGAGTGTGTTTATAGTTACTCTCACAGTGCTCATCTCTTTGATAACTAAGCAAAACATTTTCCTCAACTTGACGTCACATTTTCTCCCCTCTTGACATTTCCAGCAATCTCTTCCCCCTACAATCAAATGCAAAGGGCCATGTAATTCCCATTCCTGCTTTAATGTACTCCCTATTCACTTTTCACAAACAAAAATCTGAACGTGTAGGCATGAGTATGAAGGGGTTATAAAAAAATGAGGGGATATACCAATCAGTGAGACAACTTAATTGAACAGGTGGTAGGATGAGACACCATAGTCTAGGACAGTCTTATCCAATCTGACAGTTTCCAGATATATTGAAATTCTAGGCAGACAGCAATTGTAGTATTAACTTTATAGTCCATTGGGGCGAAAATTCCAGGTTGGGGAAAGACAACTTTAAAAGGACAAAAGGAGTACTTCTAAAGTTGCAAACAATAAAATGTTTCCTCAAGATCAACAGAGACAACTTCCATGCCATTGTCTGTAAATCCCTTGCTCTATCCCAGAATGAATGTTTCCATTAATGAGTTAACTAACAGCAACTCAGCTAATTAAACTGTACTCATTTGGGTGGTAATCAATTTATTTCCCAATTTCCATTATTGAACATTGTCAAATTAATTTCCAAACCCAACATTCTAAGCTGGGTTGAGGTCATGCCCAGAGCTTGAAAAAAGTACATTTTGGAGCTCTCATAAGTGAGGGATTCTGAGACTTGTAATCTAAAAAAAAAAGTAAATTACCTAATTTCTGGTGTTGGAGTCAGGAAGCCACTAACTTGGCAGATGCTAGGTCTATCCAGTTAACCAACTATTGTGTAAAGAGAAGATCAACTTGAACCCACCAACTGAAGTGAAGTGCACTGGCATTCTAAGTACAAAAGACCTTTTTTGGTCTTTTTGCAAAGGCAAAAGGGAGGCAACAATCTGTATATATATGCAGGCTTTTAGCAAATGACTGCCTTTTTTCTGGAATACTCTTAAATTGTTTTAAGTTCTGTTATTGTTTTAACATGACTATCTGTTTAATTGTGTTTTACTATTGTGATTTGTTTTTGCTGCAAGTTTTACCTGGTTTTAATCATGGGCAAACCACCTCAGCATTGGGATAATTAATTAATTAATTAATTAAAGCACAATGACCCCACTGTCCATCCCAAGATGGCCCTAACATTACAAGACATGAGAAGAATGTTTAAGGCAGCAGTTGCTTAGGCCAGGATGCTGGGTGAGATGTTGGAGGCCAGAGCTATTTGAGCCCACATACTTCCCTATGCTTCTGCCTAACCTAGCCTGTGTCCTCTGGTGGAGTGAAAGATATTCTCCCTTCATTAGTTATTAATTATAAATATTAGTTATTAGTAATTAATAATATTAATATTATTTCAGTGCTAGTTCGATTCTGTACATAGAACCAACAGGATGAGGGCACCATTGTCTCTTTCATCTCAGGCAGCAAAATGTCTTTGGGTCAGCCATGCCTCTATTTATTTAAGAATGTCTACCCTGGCTAATTTTACCAATATTCTAAAGAGGCATGTTACAGAATATTTCAGACATGGGCCAGAAGGAATGAGAGTCACAGTGGTCCTGTGAGTATGCTCCAACACTTATCAAACAAGATAATGCAGCAAAGAATGAGCAGTGGAGTTACAATCCATTTGTCTGAAACCCTGGAGCTTGAAGGTTCCATTTATATATTTTTGAAGGAGAGTGGTCAAATAGAGAGGAAACACATGACTTAAAAAAAAAGGACAAAAGCAGCCAGAGATTTGCATAAAATTTCCACATGCTAATAGACATGTACATACAAACATTAATTAAGAAACATCCACCATAGCTGGCTTATGTGTAAGAAGTCTGAGGTTCCAAAAGATGATTATGTATATCCGGGTGAACAAAATGTGGCCTGCATCCTGCATGCAGCCCCCCCCCTGTGTCCTTTTTGTAACCCCTGGGGGCCCCTAAATACCTTCTAGGGTTAGGCGGGTATTTTTGCTATGTTTTTGTCCTGTTTTAGATCCAAGTGATGTCTTTTCCCTAAAACAGGAAAGGAACAGGATGCTACTTCCTGTTGCAAAAGAAGATCTCTCTTTGATGTAAAATGGCCAGGGGTGTATGTGGCAAAAAACAAACAAACAAAAAACATACCCCTTAGAAGATGTCTGGGGGCACTTGGGGGCAAAAAAATAATCCCCCCAAGGTTTCCCCCCAGAGCTTCCCACTATTGATGTACAACATATAGACCTTAGTTTTTAAAAAAACCTGATGACCTGTGCGCTCACTCAGTTTGCCAATTTAGATTCCATGCCCCTGGTCGTACTTTCTCATAGTTCCTTTATTCCATTCATTTGGACTGTAAAGCCTATCAAATAGAGGACTGTCCTCTTTGAAATATAGTAGAGCACTGAATATCCCTCTGTAGATCAGACCTCATGGCCAGCCAATTTTGGAGTCTCCTTAACAAACTATGCACTTTCCCACACAATTGGTAAAGTCCTAGCTGTACATTTAGATGCATCATTTAGTCCAACCCCTTCCAGTGCAAGAATCTACACATCAAGCATCATGATAGATGGCCACCCAACCTCTGTTTAAAAGCCTTCAATACAAGAGAATCCACCATCTTCAGAGGCAGTCCATATCACTGTCAAACAGCTCTTACCATCAGGAAGTTCTTTTTAATGTTGAAAGGATTCTCCTTTCTTATAATTTTAATACACTGATTTGGGTCCTAGTCTTTGGGGCAGGAGAAAACAACCTTGCTCTCCAGTATAGCCTTTGGATATTTAAAAATGGCTACCATATGATTTCACAATCTTCTTTTCTCCATCCTAAACTCCCTCAATCTTTCCATATGGGGCTTGGTTTCCAGACTTTTCACCATATTGGTTACTGTCCTCTGGACACATTCCAGCTTGCCTACGTCCTTCTGAAATTGCAGTCGCTAGAACTGGATTCAGCATTCTAGATGAGTTCTGACCAAACAAGACAAGTTTATTCATACAGTCCAGAGACCCATCAAACATCATCAAACACTGGATGGCCCTCGTGGTCTCTTCCAACTCTGCAATTCTATGATTCTATGAACCAAGTTGGCATCCATATACACAAAAATTAATAAAATTAGGATACTTATTGGTAGACTTTTTGGAGCTCAGGCCAGCTTTTCACCTTTTAACTTCCTTCTCATTGGTCTTAATGACCACAGATAAAAACTTAGCAACTGACAAAGTAACACTAGGATATCTATCCCCTAATAAGAATTTGACACAGAATGTCTCTGAACAGCCAGGCAGATGGCTTAACAAAGGAAAAATCAATTGTTTATGACTCTGAGAATGATGAATGCAGGACAGTAGAATATGAGACATGGTTTCCACCTCCTGTGACCCACATGGACAGAGCCTTGACACAAAAGGCAGCCCGGCATGTCTACCATACTGCATTGCTGAAGGAAAAACATTATATCTGGCCTTCACAAATAATATGCAATAGATTAGCATTGTCAAGTTCTTTATGTAATCAGCCAGACAAAACAACCCTAAGTATTGTATATGCAATGCACTAGGGGAACGTGACAGAAAGGATTTAGCCCACAAATTGCAAAAAGCAATGTCCTGAAGTATTTATTTTGCAGTTTTTGTCCAAACGAGAATAAACTGGCACTACTGCTTCCCTTGACCTGGACACTAAGCTTATTATACACTATTGCAATCAAGGAATCATAGAGTTGGAAGGGGTCTCATGTGTCATAGAGTCCAACCCCCTCCTCAATGCAGGATCTCCAGCTAAAGAATTCCCAGCAGGTATTTGTCCAACCTCTTTTTGAAGACATCCAGAGAAGGAGACCCCATCACCTCTCTAGGTGATTGGTTCCATTAATTATATATATAATTAAGCACAGACATATCCACAAGTTCCTCCTAATGTTAAATCAAAATCTGCCCACATGTAACTTCAAACCATTAGACTTTATCCTACCCTTTGGGGCAGCAGAGAAGAGATCTGCCCCCTTTTCTCTATGACAGCCATTGAGGTATTTAAAGAGTGCAATCATGTTACCCTTCAGTCTTCTCTTCACCAAGTTGAACATGCCCAGCTCCTTCAATCTTTCCTTATACGTTTTGTTCTCCATACCTTTTATCATCATTGCCCTTCTCTGAACCTGCTCCAACGTGTCTATATCCTTCTTAAAATGAGATGCCCAGAACTGAACATAGTGCGTCAGATGAGGGCTGACCAGCACAGAATATAGTGGGACTATTACTTCCCTCAACTTGGAAACCATTCTTCTATTAATGCAGGCTAAGTAGAAGCATAGTTCCATAGTTCAAAAAAATACTAATAAAGTAATTGGCAACTAAATCAAGACAGCTGGTATGCTATCAACTAAAAATAGCATGCATTGTGAAGATATAAGCTTAGTATAAAATATCTCCAGCTAGGACTATACACATAATTGGAAATACAGTATATATATTGTACAAAATAATTAGGTTGAGTTGAAGGGAAGTCTAAGACATGCATGTTGTCAAAGGAATGATTTTGACTGTGTATGAAGTCTGAAGTTCCAAAATATGGTTATGTTTATGAACCCTGATTCCTTTAACCCAGCTCTAATACAGAAGAATTGGATTAGCCCCATCACTAATACGTTCTTAGTGGACAAAGAAATAAATGCTTGATTTACAACTTGGCCATGTCACAGAACACTGTAAGACATAAAGCTAGTATATCACCTTCATCTCTGGCTCATCCAAGGTATGTTAGAAGACTGTACCACCCAGTTTTTATGTTACAACTGAAGCTCCCATTGTATTTTAGAGGAATAGCAAGGCCCCATAAGTGAGTGACACCTTATTCTTAAGTGAGACATCTAACTGTTTCCATCATTCACATTAGCACTATTGACTTTTTAAAGTGTCAGATGTTTTTAATAACTCTTACATTCAAATGTAATTATGATAAAGGCTTTCTCAATTGTGATTGGCTCTCTGTGGATAATGGCCTAAGTGGCAAAGTGCTGTGCTTTCTCCAAAATCTAAATATTTTAGAGAAAGAGGAAAACAAACACATTTATAAGATGGAGAGAAGACAACTACTGTGGAAGCATGTATCAAACCTCTAGTGTAGTTGTAAATGTCATTAACTTGGATTTCTTGGGAGGAATTTAAACTTCCTTCCTTGTGAGAAAGAAAAATTAATGAACAAAATCATTAAATAAAAAAAGCAGGTAGTTTAGGCCAAGAGAGCCAGCATGGGGGAATGGTTTGAATGTTTGACTATGACTCTGGAGACCAGGGTTTGAATCTCTGCTTGGCCCTGCAAACTCACTGGGTGACCTTAGTTAAGTCACACTCTCTCAGCCTCATAAGAAGGCAAAGGCAAGCTCCCTTTGAACAAATCTTTCCAAGAAAACCTTGTGACAGGTTCTCCTTAAGGTCACCATAAGTTGGAAGCCACTTTTAGGCCAAACCTTTTGGACTATTAGGTGAAACAAGTTTAGGCCAAACCTTAACATTTTTCACTTTCTAATATATCTACTCGCTTTTTTAAAAAAATCCCCAACAGCAAACATAAAGATGGGGGGAAATAGTCCATTCCAAAAAATAGAAATTACATTAACTGCAAAATATCAACAATCTATTCTATTCTCATCAGTTTATGGTTTCAGTCCTAACCTTTGGGGCAAACAACCCCCAAATGCTGACTTTCTAGATTTGTATTTCTCCAAAGCAAACAAATAATTAATGAATAATGTACCACCATACCTAGTTGGCACTACATTATTTCTCCCGTTACAATTTTTTTTCCAATAGACAGATCATTTTGGATTATTTTAGCAAGAATTGTTAATTAACATTGAAGCATATCAATCAATTCATTCACATTAAAAATGCTGATACATATTCACACTGCTAAAATATGCACCTTAATAAACTGAATGCCCAACTGATTCCTTAATATGAGTCTTCGTACTTATTATTAGATGTAGTTAAAACCATCTCTGAGTTTCTACACTGCTTTTCAAAACTAGTATAAGCTTACCATGTAAAAGCAGATGGCAATAGTTTAACAGGATAAGGTGTTTCTACTTCACATTTGTTTTCATCAAACACTTTTAAAGAGGACAGTGGGATTCTGGTTGTGATCTGGAACAACTTAGTCCCTCACTCATTGGAAATTAACTGAGGAGAAAATGCAATGTCCCTTCACAGTGAAGATCAAGTACTCTTATAGAATGATAGGATCAAAAAATTATCCTTGTGTGACCAGATCAAAATCACCCCTGACCACCACCGCCACCACCAAAATGTAACATCTGATACCAAAACTCTGATGCACTTCCAGCAAGTATACACTTTAAAGGAACATTTATATCAGAGTAACCATAGCAAGATCCAAAAGCTTGATTCCTAGGCATACAGCGTCTGTTTTAAGCTAAGACCCATCTTCCTGTCTTGTTTACATAAAAGAACCCTGCTGGAAAGGAACTCCAGTGAGTAGATTTCATTTTCCTTTCTCTGCGGGTAAGCATGTCAGCTTTGTTGACAGATGGCTTGGCTGATGGCACACGATTATTACCAAACATCTATTACCTTTGCAAATTGAATCACATGTGAAGATTTTCTGTAATTAAATCAGTAGTGCTTTTTCAGAGCTTACGTTACACTGAATGAGTAATCAAAAGACACATAAGATAATCAAACGGATAGTTAGCAAAAGGTGGGAGGGCAGCCACTCTGTAAATGTGTGCGCATGTGTGGATAAACCAAAGGAGGAATAAACCTTCTAGCAGACTGTGCTGCCACCTAGCCAAGACCACACCACTGAATTCACCCTCAATGTGTGTTGAAAAGACGGATGCTCAACATAAGCCCTTCTGTACTCTCTTCTTCCACCATGGAACTTCTCCCAATCACAAAGCCCAGCTGGCAAAAGGAACAGACTCCAAGGACATACAGAAGCCATTGCACCCCAAACCCTCCCACAGCGAACCCCCTTGTACTTACGATAAAAGACGTATTCCGTGTAGCTGGACCAAACTTTGTCATCAGTGTACTGATTGACAAAAGAAGCAGTCACTGAGGAATTACAGGCTACCATGTGGAATCCACATTCTGACAACATATCAAATGCCCTCTCCAGGTGCCTGAACTTCAGATAGAACCTGGAGGTGTATCTATCAGGAGCCCGGTCTGGGTCTCTGCTCTCATTCAAACTTTCTCCGAAAACTTCTTTGACTAGAGCAATCCTGCCACAAACCAAAATCCTTGGGACTCTCCTGAACTTGGCATCAGCTTGGGTCTCCCTGCCCACCGAGCAGGACCCCCTGTAGCCAATGGTAATGAAGCCCCACTTTCGATCTGAGGGCACAAGTGATGAGGGGGCACATATTCTAGTGTCGCTGCTTTGGGAAACCTCCTCATAATCGCTATGGCAATAGTCATCGGGACTTTGCTTGATCTCATCAGGCGTCAGGAGCTTCACCAAGTCCAGTAGCTGAAAGTACTCAGCTTCCCTCTTGAGCCGTCCTCGTTCTGGAAAGTGGTCAGGCAGGACCACCTGCTTGTCCCTGAGATAGTCCAGAATGTAGCGGAACAGAAAGCCATCTCTGTCTATGAAAATCCTTCCCTTGGAATCCTTGGCTAGGTCGTTGACTGTCTCTCTTTTCGAGGTGAACATTTTCCAAAGCAGGGTGTGAGGAATGCCTGTCAAAGTGGAGTGGCGGGTGAAGTAAACCTGGCCACCCACATTCAGTTCTATCACCTCTGGGAAGGGTTGTGCAGCCGTCGCTTGCTCTCTAGGAGGGAGGTAAGTCCTGCAGTTTCCACTCAAGGCCATGGTACTTTCAAACCAACCAACCACAAGATATGGCAGAACTCTCACTCACATCCACAGTTTTAGTAAGGCTCCTTGATCTGTTCTCCCAAGACTCTCCTAACATTTAAGAAGACTGGGATATGGTGAGGGAAGGATGAAATGGAAAATGAAAAGGCAGCTGTGGGGTTTATTTTTCAAATGTCCAGATATGATGATCAGGACAACGGACAAAGTGGTTTATATGGTAGATAAAGAGGGCTCACTTCACAAAATGTAATCAAAGGATAAGATCGTCCATCAAAGCTCAAAACAGTAGCATCAAACCATGTTTCCTATAATTCACAAGCCTGTTGAATAAGAAGAAAATAACAAAAAATTATTCCCTTGTACATTATAAAAAGGATTTAAAAAAAATACAGTTCAATGTTGGACACATACTACTTATTTAAGAAAATACTTATCTTCCTTCATCGTTTTTGTTTAGATTTCTTTTCTTGTCACTACACACATTCTAATCCACACAGGCATCTACTTTAAAATATATGAAAGTGGGGGACATAAGCATCAAGGCTTACCTTGTTTAAATGGATGCAAGCAGCTCCTATGAAGAAAAGCAACATTTTCTAAGCAGCCCCCAAATCAGCACTGAATGAAGTGAATATGAAGACAAGAGGAGAAGAAGCATATCCAGAATAGGGATGAGACGGAGAAGAGAAGCTGAGACCATTTGGCAATATCCAGGCAAAACTTCAGCGTTAACCCACACAGAAGAAAGTTAACCAGAACGGGCACTGAAGGAGAGGGAGAGATGAAGCTGTGTAGTAAAGAGCTGAGACAGAAAAAGACAAAACAAGCATAACAAGCAGAGGATAAATCCCACCAAGTCAGGATCCTTTAGAAGACCAAATGTCAGCAGGGGGGCTTTGCTTTAGATGACTTGCAGAAAACCCAGGTTCTGAGCCCAGCACTGACACATTTGGGTGGCATCCCACAGCAGTTGTACCTTCTCCATCAGTAAGGACTGAGAGCCTCCCATGTTCTCAGCCAGGCTGAGAGAGCAGTAGCCTGCAGCAGTTTGAAAGGATGCCCAGGAAAACTGCCTTGTTCTTGCTTTCCCTACCCAAGCTGCTGCTCTGTGGTTCCACAGTTCCCAGTGCAGTTTCAGATGCTGTTGTTTCAGCAGTGCAGGGAAGAAACCATCCAGGGAAATGACTATTACATCATCTTAAAGGAATATGGCTTTGAGAAAGCTAAGCAACCTGGAGGGGGTGGGACTCATCGTTAGTTCTTCATTTTTTAACGGGCTGCAGAATGAGAAGCACAGCATGAGGCTGCCACAGACAGGTCTCTCCCAAGCCAACAGCGATGCTCCAGAAAAGCTTATGCCGCTTAATCCGCTGGATGGAAACACCGGCTGTCCTTCTACATATTGTCCCTTGCAGAACTCTGTATTTGAGTGAGCATTTAAGTTCTTTCTTGTGTCCAAAACACAGGGCTGACTCTCAGTCCTGTTGCACATTTTACTGCCTTGATGAATTGGATCTCTCTGGAGCAGTGTGCAACTGAGGTCTTATGGTTCAATACTGTCCCCCAAAGACACACAGAACAAATTGAACTACACAAATATGTAAATTAAGGTTTGATTTCCCCCACATGCATATATAGAAAAATGACAGCCTTTTCACACTGAATTAACTCATCATGATCTGTCAAGCATCCTAATGGGGAAGGGAGGGAGGGAATCAAAAGGGATATGTTGGGGTGATGATTATCTTTAGAAGTTTGAACAGAAGCCAAACTTCTGTGAAATAAAATACCATGCTGTGAGACATTTGCAATGCCGTCCTATACAGTTCTACTCATAAGTCCTATATATAAGTCTCATAGAGTTCCATGGGACTTATTCCCAGGAAGCTTGTATAGGATTATAGTTTTAGGGTCCTAAACTTCCCCTTTAAAAGCAGTAGCAGCTGTACTTACTTCACGGAAGGAGAAAATCTGGCAATAACTAGTCAACAACAAAAAAGTATCCAGAATTTCATACTGTGCATTTGTTAAATGTGACGTCAATAATACTTATTAGTGCTGATGAAGTCGAAAGGATTACATTAAGCTGCTACTTAATTTACATAACAACACATTCTCTTTTTCACAGTGTCTCTCTGGTTCTGTCCCTAGAGTAATTGAGATGGGCTAAGGCTTGCTTAAAGACTTCATAATTTTTTATAGGCAAGGCATATGCCGCCCTGATTGTTTTAACAGAGGGGCGGGGTATAAATAAATTTTATTATTTATTATTATTATATGCACAATTTTAAAAACTTTGTTTAGAAAGGAACTTTGACAAGCTAACTAAATGTAAATGCCTAACTGTATGCCCTCCAAATGTCCTATTTTGGCAGTGACAATCTTGATTATTCCTTTGTCATCCCACTTTTTTCAGCTGCTTTTAAAATGTCCCAGTTTCTTTCTCTTCCTCCCACTTTCCTCTTTTCTCCTTGGCTTACTTCTGTTGCTGCAAACTGAGTTGAAAGTGCAAAAGTAGTTTGCACTCAGTTAAATCAATGGGGGGAGAGGAGGGGGCAGAATGGTGTCCTTCCTAGAAGGCTCAGGCAAAAGAAAAGTGCTGCAGCCTCTCCTAGCTTTGTATTCTTCTTCATTAATAATTTCTTCCATCTTGACCACACTCTGATGTTGCTTGACTATACGTGTCCCAGTCTTCATCTGTAAATATTATATATGTATGTAACTGCTGTGTAGTGAGCACAGGGATTTTTCTTTTAAGAATGTAGAAAGAAGAAATGTTGCCTTCTCTCCCCAGCAACAACCCTCCACACAAAGCCTCCCAAATGACAATTCACCTTTTTAAAAGCCTTCATTGATACCTATAGGTGCTTTAAAATAACCTAACAGATGCCCAGTATGTCAGGGAGAGGCAGTATGGAAGCCATAGGCTGGATAGCTGAGCCCCTGTGAACTTGTGGGTCAAAGGCTCCCCATTCCTGGAACCTGTGTGTTTCATCTAAGGCAAAAGGTGGGATTCTGAGTGCCCACTTGCTTGCTTACCATGAATGTTCAGAGATGGGGAACCATCAGTTCTTCCCCATTCTAGTATTCTGATACCTGCCCACCTTCCAGTGATTCTGCAGTCTCTATTTTGGGACTGAGTTTAAATGAAGACTACATGGTTGTAGCCTCTGGCCAAATTTCTGGACTTCTATCCTTTTTGTCCTGGAGCCTTCTTTTATTGTACAATCTAAGGCGATGAAGAGTCCTGGAGAAGTCAAAAGCTTGCACAACTGGGCCAAAAAAAGGCATTGCCCAGTTGTGGATTTTTGATTTGGCTTTGTTCTCATAGGCCAACACAATTCTCTTGGTTTTGAATAGCAACAACAAAATCAGTCAAATAACATTCTGGCTCCAAATGTTTGCATGTGCTCCAGAAAATACTCAGCAAATAGTTACCGTGTTATTCCACTCCAGGCTGCTTGGATTCTTTTCAGCCTGATGAGGCATGCAAGTATTTCAATCCAGGCTTCAAACCTTTACAATCTTGACAGTCTTCAAAGACAAAGGTCTCTTGAAACCTGGCCTAATGAGTTTAATCATCATATGGCTAAGAATATTATGGTAAGTCTGCCAAGTCAATATATTAATAAACTCTTAATTGCATGTAACTTGCCTCATTCCCCCACCCTTCCGAAAATCAAGACTGCAACTGGTTTGGTTTTGTATGCCTAGAGCACCACCTAATGGTTTGATAAAATTACAACAGGCCCACAGAACATGCAGACAGCAATGCTTTAAAAGAGGTAAATTTTCTGGATATAATTTCCACATATTGGGGAAAATGTGTTTATACATATGTTACATACATAACATACAGGCCTCAGCTACTGTCTAAACATGAAAAGTATCACTTATTGCTCTGCCACACAAGAATAGAATTCAGACCACACAACAGCCCACTGTAAAGAATCTGCGAGTCACTTTAGATACAAAATCATTCAAATCCACTCTGACTCAATTGCTGTGAATAACATCTGGGCTCCTGCTTGTCCTGTGTTACTGGATATCTTTCAGTCTGTGCAGCTTGAAGATGTGGACAGGATCTTTGAGGAGGTAAGAGCTACCACATGCTTACTGGACCTGTGATTTTCTGACTTATAAAAGCAACCACAGAGGGACTGGCTAAGTAATGGGAGTAGTGAATGCCTCACTGCAACAAGGCAGAGCTCCATCATGCCTAAAAAGAGGCTGTGGTAATGCCTTCACTGAAGAAGAAGAAAACCTCCCTGAATCTGACTGCACTAGAGAACAATTTGCAGGTCTCCACTATCCCTTTTGGGGGCAAGGTACTGGAGCATGTGGTAGCCTCCCAGCTCCTGGTGTTCCTGGATGAAATGGATTGTCTAGATCAGTGGTTCGTAACCTGTGGTCCGCAGACCCCCAGAGGGCTGCAATGCCCTCACAGGGGGTCTGCAAAGACTTGAAGGCTGCTCAGCCCACATGACAGGAGCCAAGGCTGGCTGGCTTGGCCTGTGCATTGCTCTTCAGTCCACTCCAGCCCCAAATTTGCAGGAAGAAGCAGGAGAAAAGTCTTCCCTCCCCTCCAGTGCCTCTGAGGGAAGGGTTAACAGACGGTGTCATTGTATTATTATCATCATCATCATCATTGGATGTTGTTGTTGTTGTTAGGGTCTTAAATCTTGAGTTAAGTCTTGGGGGTCCACTGCAGCAAAATATATTTAAAGAGGGTCCCTGGGAAAGAAAAGATTAAGAGGCATTGGTCTAGATCCATTTAAATCTGGCTTCAGGCCTGATTATGGGATAGAGCAGACCTGCACAACTTGGCAGTAGGTAGGGGCCAAAATTAATTAAAACAGGCTGAACTTCTAAGGAGGAGATGATTTGGCAGTGGCGCTTGAGTCTCTGGCCACCAGGGCTGAAGTGGCCTCTGCATTCCCTCACTCCTCAGCCGGCCAACTAGCAGCCATGACAAGATGATTTGGTGGCGGTGGCAGTAAGGAAACACAGAGGTTTTTAATTGGTTGTTTTGGGTTTGTTTTATTTCAAATGTAAGATTGGCAGCCACCATCAGTCAATCAGAATCTAACAGTAACTGGTGGCACCAGAAGAGTGGATGAGAAAATTGAAATGTATATTCTTTCTTCGTGGGCTGCACAAAATCCTTTGGAGGGCCACATGTGGCCTGCGGGCCATATGTTGTGCAGGTATTAGACTGAAGCATTTTTGGTCACCTTGGAGGATGACCTATGTGCTGAAACTGGATGGGAAAGTGTGTGCCTGATGGTTCCACTGGCTCTTTCAGCAGCTTTGGATACCATTGACCATGGTATCCTTCTGGGATGCCTGTCTGGGATAGGGCTTGGGGGCACTGCTTTTCCATAGTCTTAGTCCTTCTTCCGGGAGATAATTTAGAAGGAGGTGTCTTAAATATGTTTTAAACTGTTAAAAGCACATAGTTAAATTAAATTTTTAAACTTCTGTAGTAATTGCTCTATAGCTGGTTGTGGTTATGAGCCTTCAAGTCATTTCCAACTTATGGCTACCCTATCATGGGGGTTTCTTGGCAAGATTTGTTCAGAGGGGGGTTTGCCTTGGTCTTCCTTTGAGGCTATGAGAGTGTGACTTGCTCAAGGTCACCCAGTGGATTTCCATGGTTGAGCAGGCATTTGAACCCTGGTCTCTAAGTTCCAAGTCTAACATCCAGATCACTAAACCATTCTAGATCTCCCATTATAGCTGCATTTTGTTTTAATTTGCTGTAAGCTGCTTGCATGGTGGGCTGAAAGAAATGTAGGATATAAATTAAATTAAAAAACATATATTTATTTAGCCACTTGTGTGCACACACTTTGTCCTTTGCTGGAATATATGATTTTCTCATTGTCATCATATTTGAGATGGCCCTAAATCTTCACAAAATGTTCCTTCTCAAAATTCCCAGGAAACTGCTGTGTCGTACACTTTTTATGATTCTCGTTTCACGAGAACTTTTTATGATTCTCGTTTCTCATAGTGGTGAAAGGTAGGAATGGCAAGATGATAATCCACACCTCAGATCTTCACTATGACTCTTGAATATTGCTAGGCACTGACAGGTCATGTAACAGTTTCATGAACTTCATAAAAATATCCCAATCCAGTTGTTTAGGAAAGTAACTTTTGAAATTAATGGCTTGTTGTAGTAGTTCTAAATCCTAAAGAAGTAGTTACCATTATAACGGCAATAATAAAAATTAAGTCTTTCCTGTTTTCAAAAGTAACTGAAACTGTAACTTTTATAAAAACAAACACTTGAATGGAACAAGCCATTGGTCTGTAGTACACACACCCAGTTGTCTCCTGTCCACCCTGCCATCACCCTAAGGGCCACAGCACCAGTTCAACCATGTAATGTGTCTTCTCCACCATTTCATGTTACCACACCCTCACTTGTGGCTTGTGGCTCCTATATTAATGAGGTGGTAAATCCACTCTAGCTGTTAATTCAAGCTTTGAAGGAACTCTCCAGGGTGCTGAACCCTATTTCTGAATATGTTCACCACTTCTAATAGAAGACTACCAAAAACAGGACTGGATTCTCAGCTCCATTGATATGGCAGCCATCAGCTGCCACTGCACATCCTGTAACTGTAGAAGTAACTAAAATTACAACTATAACTCAAAAGCCATGAAATTATCCCTCACTAAGTTGTTGCAATGCAAGGCAATTATGGGTGGTGGTGGGGAATTAATTACAAGCCATGTATTATTTGTAACTTATAGAAGCTCCCAAGCTCTAGTTTCAGTCTTTTTTTAAAAAGGGCACTCAGCTTTATGTCCCTGCAACTGACTCAGCAATGCTTTTTTATGGGCAGCATAGTGCCATACACTGAATACAATGTGACTTAGTCCTAAAAATCTTGCATAAGATTATATCTGAAAAAACAATTTCTTACAGACTACAATTCTTTAAAAACTAAAACAAGTGAAATCAAAACAGCTCTTGTTTCAGTGGTGGGGGGGAAGGGTAAGAGAACGTTCATGCATGATGCTTGCATACGTAAGCATGGCTATATATCTGTACAGTTGACTGTGTAATTATCTGTCTTAGACATTTGAATGCAATGTGTGCTCAAAAGGCTGAAACCTAATTTATGCTAAGACACAGTTGTTTGGAATTATTTATGCAGAGTGGTGCTTGCAGTTTACAGAGGCTAGACCTCACATTTAATTTAAATGAAATATCGTAATACGAGGTCACAAAGACTGTAATATTGCCTGACGAACAATGGAAAGTGTAGGTACATTCCCTATCTATTATATTCAAGAGGATTTTTTTAAAAAAATCAAAACAGCTGCTGGATTAGAATAAGATCAGGGAGGTGGAGTTGGGGGGGGATATTTTCCCCAAGCTATTATCCTAATTAAAGTCTCCCACTCACAGAGAAACAGCTTCACCAGGAGGAGATGATTTTTCAATAGGATAAACGGTGTAAGAAAAAGGAACTGACACCCAATACTGATTCCCACACTAGTTTATTTAATTTATATCCCACCTTTCTTCCATAAAGTACCCAAGACAGCTTGCAACATGGACTAAATCTAAATATAGCTAAAAGCCAATAATAATATCAAATAGCAATGTCAAAATAATAGTTCTCAGATTAAAATTAAAAATGGTTTAAATACATTTGAAGCATAACAAATAATGAAAAAAGAAGGCAACACCCGTGAAAAACATATTGCTGCAACAACCAGCTACTGGCCAAAACCAAAATAACTCTCTGGAGAGAAGAATGTATGAGTGGGGTCAGCTAGCCTCTTGTTGAAGATTCACAACCTGGAAGCAGCCACCGATAAGACCTACTCTCATGCCCTCACCTATGAAGATAGTAGGGCATACAGAAAGCCTTCCCTCAAAAATCTCAAAGCTTGGGCAAGTTCACAGAGGGAACTCCAATCTTTCAGATAGTCTGGACTCCAACCTGCAAAGTAATCCACGGGAAATCCACTTCATTGGGAGGGGCATTTTTGGCCCTAGAGATATTTTGAACTTCAGCTTTCAGTCTGTTACTATTGGTCATAAGAACTGGGGCTGCTGAGATTTGTAATAAGTCCTCATCTACTCGTTTTAAGGTGAGAGGTTATTTGGAGCTGACTTGAGTCAAAGCTCTCTCAAAAGGAGCATGTACATCAGAGGTGGGCAAGGACTGTTTTTTGCAAGCCCCAGGCTCCCTGGCCTTTCCTTTTTCTGGCCAAAATAGGGAGGAGAAATAAATGCCTCTCCCAGAAGCCCTTGGGGATTATCTTTTGAATAGGCTGTATACACACTCCTCACACTGTATAACACTTAATTAAAATAAGTAAATAAAGCAAATTCACACTATAAAATTGCAGCACTGATTCCACTTTTTTTATTATGTTTCTGATACAAAACCTTCTTTGGAGGTTTTTAAGCAGAGGCTGGATGGCTATCTGTTGTGAATGATTTGATTGTGTATTCCTGCATGGCAGGGGGTTGGACTGGATGTCCCTTGTGGTCTCTCCCAACTCTATGGTTCTATGATTCTAATACAAGATGAATAAAACATACAACAAACAAAATAACTTCCTCCTCCATCTGTGTTGAACTTAAACAATACATAATTATAGACTTTCCTGAATAGCTCATCACTTTGTTGCACCACAATAATACTGTATCTTTGACAGAAGATCTAACATATTTCTAGTCTGGGCAAACATTTCCATATCTAGTCTGTGAAGCATATAACAGCTTTTTCTCCCCAATCCATTTTCCAAAAATCAATTAACTTTTTCTAATTTTCTCTGAAGTTTGTTATGGATTGGTACTTAATTCAACAAGTTAATTATTCCATTCTTGCCAATTCTTGCAATTTGAACATCCATTCGTCTGTAGTTGGGATCGTAGTTTGTTTCCAGAATCAAGCATAGATTATTCTTACTGTGATAGCCATGCATAGCATTATAACTTTCAGCTCTTTAAGAATTTCTTTGTCAATCATATTTAGTAAATGAATTCTGGTTTTAATTTAAAGTTAATTTTTACTATTCTCCTTTCATATTATGTATGCTAATCCAAATCATCTAAGCAAAAGGTATTCTGCCCACATTCTTTGTGGGGGGGTTTTCCCCCAATCTAAATCCCTATGCTATCCACACTCACACAGTGAATCCTGCTGTTGCTTTGAAAAATTCACATCAGTTTGTGAGACTAAAAGGATGTGGACCAGTTGAATCCCACTGAAAACAATGAGACTTTCCTGGAGAAAGCTTTTGTGAGTCTTATCTCTAATATGCACATTCCAATCCATCAGCAACACTTGCAATTTTGCTTTTCCACTCACTTGTACTAAATTAGGCAGTACATATCTTGAAGATTCTGTGAACAGTCTCCATAGCATAAAGCTATCTTTGTGTAAATCTGTCCACTGACCTTTAATACTTCTGCATTAAAGATTATATGGAAGACTCCCCTTACCTTCCATGTCCTTGCATAACACAGGGTACAATAGTTCATTATAAATAACTTCATTATAAATAAGTAAACATGGTGGATTGTGCATGCATCTATAAGCATAGTAGACCAAGGGTTTTAGCTCTGCAAGATGTATTAAATATAATATATTCACCATGGGTGAAATTTGCATCACCAAACAGGACCTGAATGACCTAGCTTTATAAAAACGAAATGACTAGAAGAGAACTGTGAAGGTAAAAATCAACTCTTGATGCATTGCCAGTGCATAAGGCTGCTCTACATTCTTCAATATTTCATGCTTTCTGTTCCTAAAAGATTCAGCTACACAAACAAAACAAAAATATATATTTTTACTTGCCATGTACATTTGAACCCATTCTCATGCACCATGCCTATACGTTCACTGGGCTTCAACAGATGAAACAAACAGTGGCCCTGTCTAAACAATGAAAAATGACACGTATTTATTTGAAAAAATCGGCAATCTGTACAGACCACCATTCGAATAAATATGTGTCATTCAGAGCGGGGGTGGCAAAACTCACCTTTTACTCCATGTCCAGCGGATCCGGGGCTTGAACGAGATCTCAGGGATTCATCCGTGTGGCTTCCAAATGATTGGTCATTTTCCTTGGGTTTTTTTCCGGGCTGTGAAGCCATGTTCTGGAAGAGTTTACTTCTGACATTTCGCCTGCATCTGTGGCTGGCATCTTCAGAGAATGGTTTGTCATGTATATCAGCCTTTCTAATCTACATGAATAGAAAGGACAATTAGCATTGCTTACAGAAGAAACATGAGGAAAGAGAGGCCCCAATTTGCATACTTGGTGTAAGAACATGGAGACGGACAAAATCCAGTCCTTTGAAGGCTTTATTGTAGTAACTAAAGCATGCTACTGAAAACAGACTACATCTTTGGCTATTTTTCTAGCCAAGCATCAAAGCTAGAGAAAAAATTATCTTGAGTCTCTCTGTGTCAAACACAGAACCTCCTGCATCTAACAGGCAGCCTCAGTGTCCAGACACAAACAAACAATAATAATCACACACTACAAACTGCAAGACAGTAGATTCATTGAAAGCAATAAACAGTAACATTCCCAGGCCTTCACAATCTTAGCGTGGGAATCAGAGAGATAAGGTTCAGAGCAACAACACCTGGATGTTTTCCCAGACTACAGGGAAATGACCTCACTGGTGTTTAACCTTGTAACATAAATACATCTGAGCCCTGGCTGGATTTTACAGGCCTAGTGAGACAGTGGTCTTTTGCCTAGGTGAAAAATCATCACGGACATAATATGACTCCAATGCCCATTTTCACACTCCAATGGGTGTAGAAATGCAAGGAGGATTAGTGTCTGTTTTGCTAATGGTTGGTTGATGGTCCATTATATTTTGGAAATCCCTCTGTCCCTGGGTGGAATTCTTTTGTAAGTGTTGAGTTTTGATCCTATTGTTTTTCAAAACTGGGAGCCAGATGTTGTTTACTTTTAAGGTTTCTTCTTTCCTGATGAAGTTGTCCAGGTGTTTGTGGATTTCAATAGCTTCTCTGTGCATTCTGACATTATAGTTGTTGGCCTGGTCCAGAATTTCTGTGTTTTTAAATAACATTTTGTGTCCAGGTTGGTTTATAACATGTTCTGCTACTGCTGATTTTTCTGGCTGGCCCAGTCTGCAGTGTCTCTCATGTTCCTTGATTTGTGTTTACACACTGCGTTTAGTGGTCCCTATGTCCCTATTGCACACTGCATTTAGTGGTCCCTAGTTGGTCGTTTGTACACTCCTGTTTGCACAGACACAAACAGGAGTGCAATCTGATTGGCTGGCCAGGTAGAGGGGTCAGGACTAGGAAAGAGGGAAAGTGGCTGCTACCACCATATTGGATTCCTGGCTCGGCGAGGGTCCAGTAAGTCCATGCTATGCTTTTTTGTGTTTACATTTAAATATTAAAATACAATCATGGCTGTCCAGATTGCAGGCACCTTTTTAAATTAAAAAAAAAAAAGCAGGAGATTTAAAACCACTGCTTGGCTCACTTGCTCCGGCCAGCTGGGCAAGGGGAGTTACAGAGTTGGGGGGGGGTAAAAAATCATGTAGGCAGATTGTGCACATTCAAATGGCTGCCTTTTCAAATTTTTACACCCCTCCAAATGGATTTTTTTTTCATCGTGTAGACAGGACCAGTGTTTTCCTACACCAGGGAATGAATATTTAGAAAACAGACATGGACTTTCTGTTGAGCCATTCAACATTTTTCTTTGCATGATAACTTTTAGATTTAGATACTCATCTGTGGATGGCTCCAAGCACTAAATGACTCAAGAGACTGCTTTTAGAACCTGAGTCTTTTAGAATTGGCTTACATACATTTCAGAAATGCATTTGGGATCACATTTTAAGGTTGCAACTGAATTCAAATGTTCTTACTTGCAATAAGAGAAAAGAATGTGAGAATTCAAAGACTGATGACAAATTTAGCCAAGATAAAATAAGAGAATCATGGCATCATTTTTTAACTTGGTGAAGAGTTCCAACAAAGAGTAATAGGACAGTGATATCTGAAGAAAACAGTTTTAATTTTCTCTTCTCACATAACTGCTATTTTTAATTATAAACCATGAAATGCCACAAAAAAGGCTTTGGTTAATAGGCATGTGCGTAAGACACTTAATTGTAAGTATTTAGTAGATAACACCTGCACAATGTTTGACATTTTGGGTTCCAGGCCACTGCATGACCTCTGTCTAGATTAAGTCTGACCCAAGCATGAATAAACTTCCTGCTTTTGCTATCAGTCTGAGAAACAAGGCAGTTAGGGTGCTTCCAGCTTGCTGAATCACACACTGTGGACTCTAGGGGTTAAACACAATGTTAGTCTACATAGAACAGACACCCTGAAATCAATGGGACTTAAGCTGGTTGGGGCCACCGATGAGAATCATATTGTAGGCCTGCAATTCCCAGCCCTTGGCTTTGCCCAATAAGTCCCATTCATTTAAATGGGTCTATTCTAACCTTGGATTTAGCTGAGGGAATCATATGGAATACCAATGACAGTATTTGAATTTAATAAAAAGGGAAGTGGAAATAAACTCAGAAGTAATTTGAGGCTTAAAATCAGCTTGATTTTGAGGAATACTAATATCACAATCTTTCTAATACTGTGCCATGTGCACTGGCCATTATTAGTTATTTTGTTTAAACGCTGTCTTAATTTGCAGGACACTGGACAGAGGGATATTTTTTATTTGTTTTTAAAAAATGATTCTGCCTTCAGCATTTTGGAGTTTTCTCTCCAACTAGTCTTTTTGGAAGGAAAATATACATTTGCAGCTAATTTGTGGCAAGATTACAACTGCTATCCTTGAATAAGGGAGCATGTTTCTCTGATCAATGCATTGGTCATGAATTCTGCTGAAAAACATGTTACTAGTGCATTCTATTTTCAAAGATAAATACCTTCTTGCTGGACAGCATGTTTAAAAGCTAATTTGTTAGCAACATCTGTGACAACACTGGTTGATGTCACCTGAACACAACCAGTCATAGTATAAGAGTTAATTTGGGATAGGCTACAAGACATTATTGTAATTGCTCCTTTAGTGTACAGGGCACATTATAGAATAGCAGAAGGAAAGACAAAAATCTTCCGTGTAGACCTCACAATTTCAAATTAAACAGGGAAAGGAGATATAGAAAGAGGGATAGTTTAGCAAGCCACAGTTAAGTACAGTAGGACCCCTGTATCTGTGGGGGATTGATTCCAGGGCCCCCTGTGGATAATGAATTCTGTGGATAATAGTGAACATTCCCCCTTGCCATTTCCACCATAGGAGCCTTTCCGGGGGGGGGGAGAAGGGAGGAGAGACCTCTCCTCCCCTCCCTTCACACTCCCTATCTCCATTGCCACTACTGGAGCCATCCTGGTGGGCGAAAGGAGAAGGGAGATGAGACCTCTCCACCTCCCCCATCCACCCCCCCCCAGCTGTCACCAACCATGGAGAATTGAATCAGCAGATGGCGAATCAGCAGGTACAGGGGTGCTACTGTATTAGACTGTTCACAGTTCTTTCCTCCTCTTCCAACCACATACTTGCACTGATGCTCTGATTCTTGTATGTTTAAACCTGAATTCACCACTGCCTCCAAAATGGGAAATTCTGGCTTAATGTCAGCTTACTTCCCAGGATTTTAAGCCATAGTTGGATCCTGATTAAGAAACAGATATTTTCAGTTTGGACAGGATTCTCAGAGAGGTGAGAACTACTATGTGCGTGAGAGACGTTTGCGCTTCCTGGCTTAACTAAAAACTCAGGGGAACCGGTCAGCTGGGAAGGAGGAGTGGTCAGTACCCCACTGAAATAAGGCAGAGTCAAACATGTCTGATGGAGGCAGCTAAAAGACCATTATTGAAAAAGCCCTCCCTGGAACCCACCATATTGCGTAACTGGCAGCCAGTTTCCAATAGTCCATTTCTGGATCAGTGTCTGGCAGCTCCAGGGTTTCCTGGATAAAACAGACTATCTAGCTCTGTTTCAGTCTGGTTTCAGAACTGGCTACAGGACAGAAACTGCTTTTGTTGTCTTGATAGACAGAGTACACCAGACACTGGACAGAAGGAAAGCACCATGTTGGTTCTGCTGGACTTCTCAGCAGCTTCAATTACTATCAAGCATGGTGTCCATTTGGATTACTCTAATGCACTCTATGTGGTGCTGCCTTTGAAAAGTGCTCAGAAACTTCAATTGGCCCAAAGAACTGCAGCCAGGTTGTTAACTGGGACTGACTACAGCGAGCATACAACTCCCTCATTGCAACAGCTCCACTGGCTGTCGGTCCATTTCCAGGCACAATTGAAAGTGCTGGGTTTGACCTGTAAAGCCCTATACGGCTAAGGTCCAGGTTATCTGAAGGATTACATCACCCTTTATGAGCCTATTAGACCTCTGAGGTCATCTGGAGAGGCCCTTCTCTTGGTCCCATCAGGTTCTCAGGCTTGTTTGGTGTGAACAAGAGAGTGCCTTCTTGAGGGGGCTTCTCAGACTTTAAAACTCCCACCCTAGGCCAGGATGGATCCGTCCTTGCTTTCCTTCCATTGGTAGGTTAAAACATTTTTGTGCTGTCAGGCTTTTACAAACTGATGAGGGTTGGTCTTTTAATGCTGCACAGTTCTTTTTAAGGTTTGTATATAGTATTTTAATGAATTTTAACATTTTACATGTCTTAATTTTATAAATTGTTTAATTGTTTTTTAAATCTTATACATTTGTAATCAAAATTATTCAACCCTCATTTCTAATCAGGTTTATTGTCAAAATTTACAGACTTTCAGCTGTTTGCAATGAACAAATCAAACAAAAGCAATTGAAATAGCTCAACACAACAAATGCTTCAAGTGGTTTTCCCAAATTCAACTGAAAATGCAACTTATCCAGTCTTAGAATTATTCAACCCCCTGAATAGAAACCCTCACAATAGCACAAATATGAAAAACAGGTGTTATCTCAAGCACACCTGATGCAACTAATCAAGGGCTTCATTAGTGCTTGAGATGAGACATACGAAATACCTGAACAGGCTAGGGGTTTATTGAGTGTCACATTTGACTGCATGTTAGAGATATGGCTAAGTCAAAAGAATGATCCAGAAAGTTAAGAGAAGAGATCATCACTCTTCACAAACAAGGAACAGGATACAAAAAGATAGCTAAGACACTGATTGCTCCTAGAGAAGCATAGTTTGGAAGCATAGTTCCCAAGTTCAAAGTTAAAGGAACAGTGGTTACACTACCTGGATGGGACAGAAAAATGAAGCTATCAACAGCTGCAACCAGATTTCTGAGAAGGCAGGTTGAGAAAAACCCTCAAGTGACTGCAAAAGACTTGCAGCAATCATTGAGGTTTCCGTGAGCAGAGTAAGGTGTGTACTAAATGCAGGTGGTTTCCATGCCAGAACTCCAAGACATACACCACGACTAACCCCAAAGCACAAGAAAAGTTGTCTCCAATATGCTCAATATCATATAAATAAGCCACAGAAGTTTTGGGACTCTGTTCTGTGGAACAATGAAACAAAACTGGAACTTTCCAGCCTGATAGATCAGCAGTATGTCTGGAAGAAGGAAAATGAAGCATACGCTGAAAAGAACACTCTGCCTATAGTTAAGCATGGTGGTGGCTCGGTGATGCTCTGGATCTACTTTGCATCCTCTGGCACTGGAAACCTGCAGCGTGCAGAAGGAAAGATGGATTCATTGAAGTATCAGAATATCCTAGGATAAAAAGTAATGTCACCTGTGAGGAAGCTGAAGCTTGGGTGTCATTGGACCTTCTAACAGGACAAGAATCCCAAACATACCTCAAATTCCACGAAGGCTTGGTTGCAAAGTCCTGGAAGATTCTACAGTGGCCATCACAGTCACCTGACTTTGAACCCGATAGAAAATCTCTGGTGGGACCTGAAGAAGGCAGTTGCATCATGCAAACCCAAAAATATTACTAAACTGGAGGCCATTGCTCATGAGGAATGGGCTTAGATTCCTCAGGAACACTGCCAGAAGCTGGTGTCTGGCTATGCATCGTATTTGCAGCAGATCATAACAGCAAACGAGTGTTCTACTAAGTACTAAAGATGCTTGCCATGAAGGGATCGAATAATTTTGAGACTGGAGAAGTCATTGTAAGTTGCATTTTCAGTTTAATTTTGGGAAACCACTTGAAGCATCCATTGTGTTAAGCTATTTCAATTGCTTTTGTTTGAATTGTTCATTGCAAACAGCTGAAAGTCTGTAAAGTTTGACAATAAACCTGATTTGCAATGGGGGCTGAATAATTTTGATTACAACTGCATTTGTACTTTTATTAATGCTTTTGTATTGTTTTTAATTTGTATTATTTAAATATGTTGTTAGCCACCTTCAGTCCCATTATTGGGAGAAATGAATATATCCCATTATTGGGCTATAAATGAATTAAATGATAACTAAATGTAACTGCAACGTCTCACAACCCAAGGTCAAGTTGGTTGAGGGCAAACTTCCAAAGTGCTAGTCCCACTTTACCCCAAGGTTCTGCCTGGCTGCCTCTTTACCCTCTGTTTCTCTCACCTCAACACCTATGGTTCCCTTAGTCCCATTATCAAACCAGGGTTATTACTTTTACTTAAATATGTGGGGTGTGGTTTTGGTAGCTTGCATTTACCTTATAACATAATAGATATGAATGGACAGAGTCTGTATTTGAATTAACAAGGATAACTTTATTAAAGGAAATGAACAACAGTAGTGTGGAATATTGTTTTGAACAGTTCTTAAATCTTGATAAGGTTATTCCTTATTCCTCTCAGACTCATTCACTCTTTGTCCACTCACTCCTCTAATTCAACCATTAACCTCTGCACACAACTTACCACATCCAAGCCTCTCTCAAACAGCAAACACACACTGAGCCCTCTTGCTCCAGATAACTGTCATCAACTGAATTCTGTAAACTGAACTTCACTAAAACTGTCATGCAAACTTCAAACAACCAGAAGCCCCTCCCATTTCAGTTTCCCTGCCATAGGATTGGCTTCTAGAATACACTTTTCCCATTCAGTTATCCAGCGATCCGTTACAGAAACCACCACTACCCAAGATGTTGTTGTAGCTCCCAGCTCCCTTTAAGCAGCATTGCCAACGGAGAGGACTTCAGAGAGTTGCAGTCCAACAATATCTTGAGGGTTAGGTGATTCCCCTCCCTGATTTAGCCTTAAGTAATCATATTTTGTCAGCGCATGGGCCAAGGCCTGACAGAATTTCACAGGAAGAATATGGCTACCATGGCTATTGAAAAGCCTGTATGATGCAACATGAGGCAAAGGTTGTTGCATAGTGATAGACATGGACTGTGATCACTACATCACACAGGACATGCCCAGGATGACATAGCATGGCCGATGCAAGAGGATGACACAGCATAGTTGATGCAAACATACCGTGGACAATGTATATAAGGGGGCATAGCCTATGTTCTTTGTGGGGAGTTACTGTTGGAGTTGTGGACGGAGGTGCTGCCGGATTGTCTGTAGATTGACAGCTATTGTTTGTATATACTCTGTAAGTAAAGTTCTGTAAATAGAGCTTTGACGCTCAGAGTTATTCTTTGGCACCTTGCATGCCCAGCTGAGAGGGACCACAGGAGTGACACATTTATTCCAGCCAAGACATGTGCTTTATTTTGTTGATATTTGGTACTCCAGGTTGGGAAAGAGTTCAACAACCACTGAGTTCAAGAGCAGTACAAGAAATAGTGCTCTCAAACATCTGCAGCAACAAAAAAAACAATAGAGAAATATCTTGTGCTGCTTGAGAACATTGCTGCAGGTTACTGGTTCCAGAGCTGAACACATGATGCACCTATACCAGGTTTGCCTGCTATATACAAAATAACCAGAGGTGGGGTACCAACCTGTGGTTAAAAAAACCCCACCAATGGTCATATGAATTCTGCATTTATAACATTCATAATGTTAAAAATCTGATAATTTAATGTACTTGTTTCCCCCCCAAAAAAACCTGATCTTCACATCATTCATCTCCATTTCCTGAAATGAAATGTTTACACTTCCCTCACACCTCTGCAGATGCTGCTTTTTTCAATAACATTTTAACATACTGAAAGCATCAAAAATGCACTACTGCAATTCACAACAAAATGACAAAGTCTGGTAATAAAAATATATGCAAAAGCAATATTTCATCAATGGGCAGACTCCTTGGTTTAAGATAAAGTACTATGCTACAGTTATTGACAGAGTGTAAAAAAAATAGAGGCTGTTCTGATTTCACATGGTACATAAATCCTGAAAACTCTGAATTCAGAACTCACCCTCTGACAGACAAAGGATGATTTAAAAATGCAGCAAACCCAAGCAAGATATATTGATCAAGGGATGTCCTGCAATATGCATCATGAAAAGGAAAAGGAAAAGAAATAATGGCCAGAAAAAGTTTTAAAATCCCAATCCTGAAAAATGTTATCTGAACAAGTGGGCTTTAATCCATGAAAGCTTATGCTGAAATAGACTGATTATCTTAAAGGTGGCAAAAAACTCCATTTATCTTCCTCTCCTCTTTCTAAACTGAAACAGAGTAATATGGCTACTTCTTTGAAACACCCCCCCCAAAAAAAAACCCATGTAACGCCAAAGTTTAAGCAAACCCTAAAATCCAAGTTCAGTTAAAAATTACACTGGAACACAGACAACCCCCAAATCTGCTTGCTAGCCCACTAATGGCACAGCACACATCTCTCCCTCAGGTTCACCAGGACATGTAAATTTGTGTATTTGAATGGCTAGTTTCTGGGTGGAGATATGCAAGGAGGATTAGTGTCTGTTTGACTAATGGTTGGTTAATGGCCCATTGTCTGCTGGAAATCCCCCTATCCCTGGGTAGAGTTCATTTGTAAGTGTTGAGTTTTGATTTTAGTGTTTTTCAGGACTGGAAACCAGATTTTGTTTACTTTTAGGGTTTCTTCTTTCCTGTTGAAGTTGTCCAGGGGGTCGTTTACACGGGCAAATATTCCTCTAAATATACCACTAAGATAGCTCATAGTTCACACGGATCACAGCACAGCATTGCCTCATTCAGAAGGGGGGAAGGTAAAACACCTAAATATAGCGTGGCAAGGGATGTCGCTACTTTTGCAGGTATATTTGCAATGTAGCGCTTTATTGGCAGTGTAAACTACCATTCCGTTAAGGGTTGCAGCAGATCTGCATTGTGATTGGTTGCTCTGATGCAAGGGGTGGGCTTAAAAGAGAGGGACTGAGTTCAGTAGCGTTCAGGAAACTTTGAAAAATTCTCTCTGCTATTTTGCAAGTCTGCCAAGAAAAAGGATTCCCAAGACCTTTCAGTCATAAAGTTCCCATCTGTCAGCTCTGCTTGGGGGAGGAGAGAGACCAAGAGAGAGAGAGCAAGCGAGGGAGAGAGAGGGGGGAGGGGGACCAGGGAGGGAGAGTAAAAAATCCTCTGCTATTTTGCAAGTCTATGAACCCTGACTAAACAAATCGTGCTGAAAAAACTTGTGATAGGTTCACCTTAGGATCCTCGGCATGGCAGCAAAGTCTTTCAGCAGAGAAATTGCTGTCCCTCTGCTTCGGGCAGTGACTGAGTTCATTTACAGGCAGATTTAGAGAGAGACAGAGACAGAGCCACTTCTTTGATCTTCCCCCCTGCTATTTTGGCAGTCTGTGAGTCTTTCTTTAGCTCGAAAATGCAGGGCTTCAAAGGAAGGTCTATGCCCTTCCCCATAAAGCTTGGGAGGCCATGCCCCCCCCCTTTTTCAAGTCTGAATGAAAAAGCAGCATAGTTAGAAAAAAAACCTGACTGGCACAGCTGCGGAAAAGAATTAAAGCGCAAGTTGCCGCAATAAATCTGCCGTGTAAACCAGCCCCAGATGTTTGTGGATGTCAATAGCTTCTCTGTGTGTTCTGACATGATAGTTCTTGGCCTGGTCCAGAATTTCGGTGTTTGTAAATAACATTTTGTGCCCAGGTTGGTTTAATAACATGTTCTGCTACTGCTGTTTTTTCTGGCTGTCTAAACGCAGTGTGCAAACACGAATCAAGGAACATGAAACACTGCAGACTGGGCCAGCCTCAAAGCTCCAATCAGCATAACCAGTGGTGGGGAATTCTGGGATTGCAGTCCATCAACATCTAAAGGGCCAAAAGTTGCTCACCGCTGTTTATTGGAACACAATTACATTAATTATTATGCATTTCCCTGGGGTGAGAAGTTATAGACACTTACTAGGGTGCCATCCCCTGTGAAGGAAATTTCACAGATGACTTAAGGTCTTTTTTATATTTGGATATATATTTTCCCCCCAACAGCAATGGGCAACTATGGTCCTTCAGATGTTTTTCAAATGCAACTCCCATCAATCCTAGTCTACATAGTTAGTGCTGAGGGTCATGGGATCTTCAGCCAAAAAAAAGAAAGAAAGAAAGAAAGAAAGAAAGAAAGAAAGAAAGAAAGAAAGAAAAGAAAGAAAATCTGGAAGATCACTGCTGCCCACTCATGCTTTAAAAATATATAGTGCTTGGGATAAGCACTTTTACAAACTGTAAATCCACTGCTCCACATCACATCCTCAGGATGGCAGCCCAGTCCCTGCAAAGATCTTTCTCCTTCCTTCCTTCCTTTTTTCTTTCTTTCTCTTTCTTTCTTTCTGTCTGTCTGTCTGTCTGTCTGTCTGTCTTTCACTTTTCAGTTCTTTTTTCTCTGTGGCTTCAGTTACACGACAGTTTTTATTGCGGTAATTTGCGCTTTATCGCTGTTTCGCAGCTGTAGTGCATCGTTTAGATGATATATGGCTTAATTAATCTATCGGTTTTGTTTTCAGCTGTTTTCCGCTTTGATATTTACACAGGAGACTGAGACGGGGGCGTGGCCTCCCAAGCACATCCTCTGATTACCACAGGAATGCCTGAGATGAACATTCACACACACACACAAGAGAGACTGGAAAAGGCTTGCTTAATTCTTTAGATCGTAGCAGCTGGGCACAAGATAGCATGGAGGGAGGGAGAGAAGGAAAGACACACACACACACACACACACACACATAAGGCTAAAAATCTAGTCTTTTTTGTGGCTAAGCACAAGACAGGGAGAAGGCAAGGAATGGAGGAGAGGAGATGAATCATTCACACACACACAGACGGAAAGTAGCAAGGCGGGAGGGAGAGAAGGAAAGACACACACACATACAAGGCTAGCACTGCAGTCTTTTTCATGGCTAAGCACAAGGAGAAGAGAAGGGACGCGATCGCAGGAGGGGAGACTGGGAGACTGAAAGTAGCAAGGCGGGAGGGAGAGAAAGAAAGACACACACACACACAAGGCTAGCACTGCAGTCTTTTTCGTGGCTAAGCACAAGGAGAAGAGAAGGGACGCAATCGCAGGAGGTAGATCATTCACACACACAGAGACTGAAAGTAGCAAGGCGGGAGGGAGAGAAAGACACACACACACAAGGCTGGAAACAACGTGGATATTTCTTCCATCCCCTCCTTGTCCACGCCCCTCCCTGGTGAGTTCAACCAATCATGGCAAAGCTCTGCTGTGAATGTATTGAAAGACTGCTGGTAATTCACACAGCACGTAGTGTAATGCTTGTTCAGACTACTTTTCAAAAAAGTCGGGAAAAGTCCCGAAATCCTTTATTGCGTTACTAATGGGTTTTTGTCCCCCCCACTCCTTCTGAAAGAGGCGACTTTGTGCCGCAATGCATGTAAACAATTAGGAATCTTGGTGAATTCTTCACGGTTTTTTTTCACCGTGTAACCAAGCCCTGTGTTTCCCAAAAATGCCTCCGTAACCAAGCTAGCCTGGCCTTTCCCTTCAGCTGGCGGGAGATAAGGCAAGAAAAATAAGTCACTTTCTTCAAAGTGCCTTGTCATTCTGGGGGTGACATTCTATTCTGGGCCATTTATCTCTAATTTTTCTAACAAAAGATGCAGCTAGCCACTTAGCTAACTACCATCAAAGAACTTCGGGTTGTCATTCTGCCCCTCCAAACCCCCTTTTATCCAAATACCAGACAGTTTCAGAGTTGGAAATTTTATGGCATGATAATTGCAGTTGATACTATTTCTATTTCTGTTTTAGTCTGTTCCATTTTACAACTCATTCCTGTTCTTATTTTGTAAGCCTATAACCTTGATGGCCACTGATGGAAAAGCAGTGTGTCTTTTAAATAAACATATAAAAAAACAAACTCAAAAGAGAAACACAAAATAGTGTCATGCTGTACCTGCAAAAAAGCCCTACACAAAATGAAATACCAAACTGCCTAATTAGCACACACATGAAACTTGGGTGAAGGTAGAGGCAATGTTAATCACACACACACAAATAAAGCCAATTTCTATCAACCACTTCTGAAACCAAACATTACAAAAGCTACACAGCTGCCACCAAGAACAGCAATGCTTCTCTCACTCAGTAACATCTCATACCTTAAATCTGTAAAGCTCGGGTTGAAATCAGATGCTGGTGGCCTGCAACTCCCAGTAGCCATAGTCTGCATAGTGAGTGATGAGGAATGCTAGGAGTTGCGGTCTAACAACATCTGAAGAGCCATATGAGTCCTACTCCTGGTGTAAAGTAATGTCACTGCACTGTGAGTTCTCCTTTCATTTCACCGCATGATACTTACTAGTATTGTGAAATCTCTGATCCAATGATATCTCATCACATTTTGCTTTACTAGGTGTTACAAGGGGGTGGAGGAGACAAATGATACTAGATTGTCCCCCCCTGCCCCGGGGTATTGGTGTATCTTCCATAATGTTTTGTTCTAATCTTACTTCGGCCAAATGAACAATCCAAAAGAAGATACTGAGCATAAGGAAAGTATGCCTTCCAGGTGTCCTGTCCACTGGGAGATATGTAGGGGAACTGACAGGATAAACATCTCCACTATTCATTTGGTTTTTTGCCTTTCCCATCATAAGTTTTTCTTGGCAATAATTGTTTTGCAAAGGTTTACCATTGTCTTCCTCTGAGGCTGAAAGGGTGTGCTTTGCTGAAGGTCACCCAGTGGGTTTCCAAGGTCAAGCAGGGATTTGAGTCCTGGTCTCCTGAAATCCTAGTCCAACACTCAAACCACTATACCATGCTGGCTCTCCAAAAAAAGAAAGAAAGAAAGAAAGAAAGAAAGAAAGAAAGAAAGAAGGAAGGAAGGAAATGGGGGACAAACACTAAAAACTAAATGCTAGCCTAACTTCTAGTTAGTTTAATAGTATTTTAATTTTAATCTGAATTCTAACAAAATAACACTGCCACAATAATGCAACTCTGCAAAATGTTTCTACAAAATTCTGACAAGATGACAGTTTCTACTAATGCCTCCATGTAAAGAGAATATTCCCTGTTCAGTTATAAACATGAAACAAATGATGAGCAACTAATTTTGCTCACTTCATTTCCAGCAGTCAAAATAATATAAAAATAATTTTGCTGAAGGGTTCTTATTGTAGTCAATTTAATTCTTTTTCATCTTCTTTTTGTTAAAGGTTGGAAAATGTAGAAAGGCATTTAAATCCATCAAGCTTTAAGAAAAAAAATCTCCATTAACTTTAATGGGAATTCTTCTTTAAAAAAAACATTGATCTACTTGTCACAAGCCACCTTCAGAATTACTTTTTTAAAAATTACTAATATACATTTTGCACAGGGGTGGGCAGGGGTTTTTTTCTGCCAAGGAACACATTCCCTTGGACATAATTTGTCTTGGGCTTCAAACCAGCAGTGGACAGAGCTGAAACCAGTAATGCTCAGAGCCAGAAACAAAAGTAGCTCAACTCAACCTCTTTTCTTGCTCTCCCTCTGGATCATCGCTGTTTCCAAACCCACAAACACACTTCCTTCCTATGTAACAGGTTGCTTGGGAGTGAGAGATGGCTCTTCAGAGACATCTGAACTGATCTCTTGGAAAGTCTTTTGATATTAAATGAGATCTAATTAGTATCATCCCCATTACTGCCCTACCAGGGGAATTCCTGGAGATTTCAAAAGACTATCAAAACAATCACTTGTCCAAGGATTCCACACTGGAAGCTTACATAAACTGTAGTCTGGATGCAAAATCCCTCCTTCGTCTCACAGCCAGACCATCAGACTGTAAGAGACAGGTGGAGCAACACTGAGAGCCTCATGGTAGTCCCGGTGCTCGTGTTCCCAGTAGAAGCCTCTGATGCCAGTGAACAGACAACAAGCACCAGAGAACCCTAGTGCTGACATAACCATCTCCTGCCACAGAGGCATGCATTGAGTGGGCTATGCCAGTGCTGAGTAGCCACTATTGACCTTCCTCACTCTTCTCCTTAGAGCTGTCATGATGTGTGCAACTCGCCCCTAGCACTTACCATAAAATTTTCCCCCACTCTACCCCATTCTCTAGTCTCCAGCTGGTAGCACATCTGATGCTGCAGCAAACAGGATACCTTCTGAGGCAGAATCAGAGGATAAACAGCAGCTGAGGCAATCCATGAAGCACCACCAGCTCTGCCATCAGCACCATGTTGCCACCATCTATCCTGCCACCAGCACCAACTCCACTACTACAACAGATTGTTATTGTGTACCTTCAAGTCATTTCTGATTTGTGGTGACCTTAAGGCGAAAACTAACATGTGGTTTTCTTGGCAAGGTTTGTTCAGAGGGGGTTTGCTCTTGCCTTCCTCTAAGGCTGAGAATGTGTGACTTTCCCGCGGTCACCCAGTGGGTTTCTGTGGCTGAACAGACATTACTGGCTCTCTCCACACACACACACACACACACACACACACACACATTAACTAGTGAAGAGTACATTGTATTGCTAAGTTCTCTTGACTCTCCAAAGACATGACCAGATCTTGGTTGCTGCCACACTGCAGAAATAATGCAATTTGACACTGCTTTAACTGCCATGGCTCAATGCAATAGGATTCTAGGATTTGTAGTTTTGCAAGATGTTAAGCCTTCTCTGTCAGACAGCTCTGATGCTACAACAAACTACAAATTCCAGGATTCCATAGGATGGAACCATGATAGTTAAAGCAGTGTCAAACTGGATTGTTTCTGTAGCGGGGCAGTAGCCCTAATTGAACATTCCAGCTAAAACCTAATCCTTCAGAAAGAGTGAAATCCCATCCAGACAGGCTAATGACATCACATACCAGTATTAACCTACTTTGCCACCTATCACTTAGTTTTATTGCATTTTATTGTATATCACTGTATATTGTTGCTAGCTGGTTTCAACAACAATTGACAGAAATGCAGGAATCAGAATATAAAACTTACATAAATGAAAAATACCAACAGCCTTTCCACCATTCAGATAAGAGGTTAGAAGTAATATGTTAAAGTTAGCATTGTTATTTTGAGGCCTAAATCCTGTTACTTCTGACTAAGGTAGAGCCATTGAATCAATAGTGTTTACCTACATGTTGACTCACCTTTCAACAATTGATTGAATGTGTCTACTCTAATTGTGACTAACCAACCACAGGCCAGCCATAACATGTTAAAGATTTTTAGCAACAAGAAGGTAACATCACTGGGTTTTAAATCACTGAACAGCTGTAAAACTCATCAGAATATTGAGAGATATGGATGTATTTATGAATATCTGAGGCCATTTTCCCATTAATATTTTAAACAAACACAGGTTGGTCAATTTCTTCAAGTTCAGGGGCCATGTTGCTCTCCAACCCAAGTAGCATTCTCTCAGCCTCAGAAGAAGACAAGGGCAAACCCCTTCTGAGCAAATTCTGCCAATAAAACCCCATGACAGGTTTGCCTGAGGGTCACTGTAAGTCAGAAATTACTTGAAGGCATCTAGCAATAGCAGCAGCAGCAACAACAACACATTCTTTGCATGGCACCATATGTCACCTCCTGAAACCACAGCTTTCAAGCAATGCTCCATCATTGCTATTTTGATACTCCACTGGGAAATCTGATTTTTTAAAAAAAAGACCACCTGGTATTCACTTTAACTGTCAGTAGGTAAAGTTCTCACCAGAGTTTTAAGCTACAGTATTATTATTGTCATTAATAGTACTATTAAAGAGATATCTGAAGTGAATCTGTTGAATCTAAGAAGGCCAAGCAGACTTCTCCATGCAAAACAAAGCAATTCAAAGTAGAAGACAGAAGAAAACTATACACAACCAAAAGAACCAAACCAAAGGGTCTATATCTACATATAACATCTAAATAGTCATGAGAAAGGAGAGCACCAATCTGACATTCTGAGCTTTTAAGTAGCAGAGTAAAGTGGGAGTGCTAAATCAGTATGCCTAGAATGCAAAAGCATACCCAGATAATGGCAGAATTTCTTCTTTAGAATCTCCTGAGGATTCTAACAGTGGAACACACTCCCTCGGAGCGTGGTGGGGTCTCCTTCCTTGGAGGTCTTTAAACAGAGGCTGGATTGCCATCTGTCGGGGATGCTTTGATCAAGATTTCCTGCGTGGCAGGGGGTTGGACTGGATGCCCCTCGTGGTCTCTTCCAACTCGGCAATTCTATGATTCTATGATTCCTAGACCAGTGGTTCTTAACCTGTCGTCTGAGAACCCACAGGGGGCTGTGATGTCCTCAGAGGGGGTCCGCAAAGACTTGAAGGCTGCTTGGCCCACCTGCAGTGGAGTGGCCACGTGACAGGAACCAAGACAAAGGCTGGCTGGCTGGCTTGGCCTATGTATTGCCATTCATTCCCCTCCACCCGCAAACTTGCGGAAAGAAGGAGAAAAGTCTTCCCACACCCTCCAGTGCCTCTGAGGGAAGTTTTAATGGATAGTATAATTGCATCATTATCATCATCAGCATCATTATTATTAGTAGTGTTTTAAAACTTGAGTTAGGTTTTGGGGGTCCGCAGCAACAAAAGATATTTAAAGAAACCTGGTACAGAAAAGGTTAAGAGCCATTGTCCTAGACATATTAGGGTTTCCTCTTCTAAAATCAATCCTTTTTCTCAGCAGAAAACCTTTACACGCACCAAATACATAAAACAGGCACTCCTACGAAAGAAGCCAAAGACAGCCTTGTCACAGGTGAACATCTGAATGTGCAACACCAAACACAGAGGGAGAAGGGATAACAGGAACAATCCTGTATCTGTCCCCTCAAATGTTAGCAATGTGAAGTGGACTTACTACAGTACCAGGTAAATGGGGGTAGGGTCACACACTAAAGAAGGAAGCAAAATACATTTTAAGTAATCCTCCCATAAAGTGTATTTTGGAATCTTTATGGTGATAGAGCCCCAAACTTTAAAACTAGAGCCCAATCTACCACTTTGTATTATGCTTGAAAAGGTTTTAAATAATCCTCCCCTCTTCATTTAGCATAGTTTCCTTACTCCCAGGAAGGGTGTATGTTAACCCAAACCAAACCGCTTACAAACCCCATCCTCCAGTGCTACTGTAAATGGTGGTCCCTGAACCATTGGCTGCTAGTCCCTGGCAAGTTTCCAGGACAGAAAGAAACAACTGTAGCCAATGGGCACAACTTTACTGCCAGTATTTGACACATGGGGGGTGGGTTTGAATACATTTGTCGTTCCCCCTACATGAGAAAACCTAAGGACTTAAAAGATGACAGTTGAACATTCCTCACTGAGAAGCTTGAGGGAAGGTGTTAGAATGGTAAGAAGTTAGAAGAAAGTATTAGAGACAGTTATGTATATTTATGAATATGTCTGTGAATCTGTATATGTATAATTATGTAAGTAAGATGATTAACATTAATAAAATATATATATGACAATTTTAAACAATTGCATTTGAACCTTCCTCACTGAGAAGCTTGAAGGAAGGTGTTAGAATGTTAAGTTAGAAGAAAGTATGAGAGAGAGTTATGTATTATATATTTATGAATATGTCTGTGAATCTGTATATGTATAATTATATAAGTAAAATTATTAACATTAATTTTTTTATGTACACACACACACACACACACATATATATATATGACAATTTTTAAAAAGATGACATTTGAACCTTTCTCACTGAGAAGCTTGAGGGAAGGTGTTAGGATGTAAGAAGCTAGAAGAAAGTATGAGAGTTATGTATTATATATTTATGAATATGTTCTTTACCAACCTGCACCACAGGATGAACACCACAATCCCCACATTGCTGTCGGCAAATCTGTGCTTAAGTCCATTCAGCAGTTCACCTACCTGGGAAGCATCATCTCCTCAGATGCCAAGATTGACAAAGAGATTGATCACAGATTAGCAAAGGCAAATAGTGCATTTGGAAGACTTTACAAGAGTTTGGAGTAACAAACCTGAGGCAAAGCACAAAAATCAGTGTGTATAGAGCCATTGTACTATCTATTATCCTTTATGGGTCTGAAACATGGGTCACCTATCGCCACCACTTACGACTCCTCGAACGCTTTGATCAGCACTGTATATGCACAATCCTAAATATAGACTGGACTGACTATGTGACGAATGTTGCTGTCCTTGAGCAAGCAGGGATCACCAGCATTGAGGCCATGATATTGAGAACACAGCTGCGCTGGGCAGGGCATGTTTCTAGGATGGAGGACCATCGCCTCCCAAAAATACTACTCTACAGTGAACTTGCCACAGGTCAGCGTAAGAGGGGCGCTCCCAAAAAGTGATACAAGGACTCCCTGAAACAACATCTCGGCCAAATTGATCACCAACAATGGTCTGCCCTGGCCTCACATCAGGAGGCATGGAGACGCACTATCCACAATGCTGCAGCCTTATTTGAGAACTCACGCCGAACAAGTGTTGAAGAGAAATGACAACGCAGAAAGAATCACAACCCAAAAACATCACCCAAGGAGACCTTCTGCTGTGCTTTCTGCAACCGGACTTGTTTATCTTGGATTGGCCTTTTTAGTCATCAGTGCGTTTGCAGAAAGCGCGGGATGAGTCTTTCCTGAATCTTCGTTCGTGAAGAAAAGCCAGAGAGAGAGAGCCAGAAAGATTTATGAATATATCTGTGAATTTGTATATTATAATTATGTAAGTAAGATGATTAACATTAATGCTATATGTATATGACAATTTTTCAAAAATGACAGTTTAACCTTCCTCACTGAGAAGCTTGAGGGAAGGTGTTAGAATGGTAAGAAGTTAGAAGAAAGTATGAGAGTTATGTATTATATATTTATGAATATGTCTGTGAATCTGTATATGTATAATTATGTAAGTAAGATGATTAACATTAATAAAAATATATATGACAATTAAAAAAGATTACATTGAAAGAAGACTTAAATTTAATTTAATTCAAAATTTTAAAATTCCAGTCCTCTCCACAGCACATCTTCAACTCTCCCTTTCCACTATCATCTCATTTAAGACGACTTAAATTTAAATTAAAAAGATGCCTTAAACCCAGGCCTTTCCTCTTCTGTTTTCTACGCATGCTCAGATTGCGCGGGAGGGGGGTGGGTGGGAAGAGCGGACATTGGCGAGACACCGAGTTCTCGCTGCGCATGCTCGGCGCCTCGCCCGCCTTTGATCATAGAGGCAGAGGGAGACCGGGGAAGAGGGAGAGGACGGTCTGTACTGCGCAGGCTCGAGCTCGGTGACCCGGAAGGGATTCTCCTCGGGCAGCTGACACGTAGTGTGTAAAGTAACCAAGGTAAAAAGTGGGGCCGGGAGACGGTGGTGGTGGTCGCGGAGGGAAGAGGGCCGAGGACTTGGCCGGCGGGAAGGAAGGAAGGAAGGAGGGAGGCCCAGGAGGTGAGCCTGTCGGGCTGGAAGGGCGGGGAGGGGCCTCTCAGGTGGGGTCTGGTGGGCTCCTTCTCCCTCTCCCTCTCCTGTCCTTCCTGGGCTGGGCTGGGCTGGGCTGGGTGGGGATGGGGGTCCTTCCAGGATCTGCCGGTTTCCGTTTCGGAGGAAGGGAGGGGGTCTCCAGTACTAACGCTTTGTGCCGCCGCCTATACCTACCTACGAAGGGGCCTCGTCTCTGGGGTCCCCCATCCAGCTCTTTATATATTTGTTACGTTCAGCCCAGATTTGGAAACATGCTGCTGTTATTTCAGCTGAGCTTGACACACCCTGGAGAGTCGCTGATATAATCTTCGGAACAGAACCATGAAACATCTTCAACTTTTCAGGTTACTGTTCTTTTGGCTATACAGGTTGAATATCCCTTATCCAAAATAATAATAATAATAATAAAAAGAAGTTAATTATTTATAGCCCACGCAGTCACAAAGAATCCGGGGAGGTTACAACAATAAAAACACATGGAACACAATAAAATTCAAAATTAGTCCCTTCCCAACCCCGCCCCCTAACCCAATACTAAAATTACAATTAAATAGACACAGTTTAAAAACCAGAATACAAAAGTTTTAAAAGGGAGATAATTGGTGGACAGAGCAATGTAGATCCAGGGACCAGAAGTATTTTGGTTTGGTTTTTTTTTTAAAAAAAAAAACCAACACCCTGTATTTGCATATACAATTGTAATCAAAATTATTCCCATTTTGACAAGGAGGGAGGGGTTGCCCAGGGTTCCAGAAATCATTGGATGCCACAACAGGAGCCATGGCAGAACCCTGTGGCTTCTGAAAGACCCACGCAGGGTTTCTCAGCATAAGGTTCCACAAGAGGTTGCTAGAGGTTTTCCACCAGATACTGTGTTTTAAAAAAACAACAACATTTTTTCCCCACATGTAGATATAATAATTTTTAGGCAGGGGTTCCCTGAGACCTGGAAATTGTTTCAGTCCACCAGGGTTTTTTGTTTTTGTTTTTTTTTTTAATGTTGAGAAAGGCAGCCCTGGAGTGAGGAAGGCAAGGACCAGCCTCCTCTGAATAAATCTTGCCCACCCACACAAATTCCTATGAGAGGGTCGCCCTAGGTCGGAATCGGCTTGAACACACGACAAGACAACAACACCAGCCGCCCCGGTGTCCTAAAGTCCAGAACTACAAGGCTAAACCAGAAGCCTTTGGGCATCTTCTCTTCTCACTTCTGTGAGGAGAATTTGGGGAAACCCTGAAATCGTAGCGCTGTTCACACATCATACCAAACACATGTGCAATTTGCCTGTACTTATGTGTCAGATACTAATTGTGTACGACTCTAAAAGACTTCCTTGCGTACAGCTAACGATACAGGGGTAGAACTGTATCAGGGGACTGACTGGCTTGTTTTGGCGTTGCCAACAAAAAAGGAAAGGCTTCAATGACACTAATTAAATAAATATCCACTGATATAATCCCCGCTTACTGGCAACATGGCAAGGTAAATCTTGCCAACAAAACCCCTAATAGGGTCACTTTAGTGTCGCCATAAATTGGAAACAACTTGAAGAGACACAACAACAAGTACAACTATGGTATGGTTGCTCAACTTCTTCACTAATGTTTTGCTTTTTAAAATGTCTTTAGAAATGAAACTGAAACTTCCATAGTTATCCCACTTATAAATTGTAAAGTATTTTTGAAAGATAGTTCTCACTGCATCTGTTATTCTTAGTGAAAATATGATTTGCTTGTACGGTATTTCAGAGTCAAATCCAATAAATGTTTATTCAGAAATAGGTCCTAGTGCAGTGATGGCAAACCTATGACACGCGTGTCAGCACTGACACGCATAGCCATTTCTAATGGCATGCGGCCGTAGGCCTCCTCCCTCCGCCCGCAACCTCACCACCCTCCCTAAAGTGGTGATTGGGGCTTCCAAAGCCCCGGTCGCCACTTTCCTCCCCCTCCCACCCTCCCTAAAGTGGCAGTCGGGGCTTCGAAGCCCCAGTCGCCACTTTCCTCCCACCCTCCCTAAAGTGGTGATCAGGGCTTTCTTCCCCACTCCCACCCTCCCCAAAGCAGGAATCAGCGAATATGCAGAACCATGAATGTGAAACCCGCGAGTGTGGAGGGACAATTGTAGTCGCAAATGTTTCATCCTCCCCTATTAGACGCTCTGTGCTGGAGGTCTGTAGGCCAAAACAACAGAAGTCCGGCACAGAGCATCTAGTTTTGGAACTTCTGATTAAGCCGGGGTCTTTGCCCTCACTTCTGTCAGCAGAGATAATGTTTTTTCCTCAAAGTGACACACCACCTGAGTTATGCTCAGTTTTTTGGCGAAGTTTGACACACCAAGCTCAAAAGGTTGCCCATCACTGTCCTAGTGAGTTCAATAAGACTAACTTCTAGCTGAGTAAAAAAGGAAGATTCTTGCATCCAGGAGCATCTGGAGCAAGAGGCAGTGAAAGTAGGACTAAGAAGCTCTCTTCCTGTATAGTGGAAGGCAGAACTCTTTCAGCTGGAGAGAGCTAGACCTCATTTCAGAATTAAACATGGGGGGAAATCTCTCAAACAGCTGAACATGGGTACAGGCAGTTTGTACATGTGTTCACTCAACATGAGAAAAGTCGAATAAAGTAGGGGGAAAGTACTAATAAAGTAGTGCATTGGGAGGTTGTACACCTTGTTATGTGATATCTCAACATGTTCTTTGCAGTGATGTTGATGCTTTCCTGCTACTTTCTTTGCGGGCTCTTCCTTGTTCATCACTGAACTAAAATAGAATGGATAAAACTGAACCATATAGTGTTTTCTGGGACGGGTTGATAGATATGCCTCTTATATTTTCTTAATGCAAATATTGCAGCATTGAACCTATCCAATAATAATAATTTGGACTACCCAAAATCCTCTGATGTCTCATTCATACCAAGTGGATAAAGTATCTGTTTTGTTTTGTTTCCTTGGAAAAGAAGCTGCAACTTAGTATCGGCTTGTGTGCAGTACATGCAGAAGATACTGTATTAGCTATGAGAGCTTTTTATCTGAAGTATAAATATACAAAATAGCAGTTTTGTGGAAAGCCGCTACTAGTTGAAATAGACTCTGGGGCTGGATGCTCTTATTGTCTCATTCATTGTAAGCCAGCTTCATATATTTTGTAAGTATGTTGAAATACACAACGGGCTCCTTATATAAGAACATTCTTGTTTCTTTGATTGGTTATATGAGCATATGTTTCTGCAATGTATTACGCCTGAAGGGACTTTATCCTTTGAAGCTGTAAAATAAAGCAGCTGCCACCTACAGATAAAATAGTTGTGTTACAAATATATAATAGTGCTTAAAATATCATTGATATTTTTTTTTTTATCAACAGATAGATTGCAATGTCTGGGTTTGACAATTTTAATACAGATTTCTATCAGACAAGTTACAGCATTGATGACCAGTCACAACCATATGGAGGAGACCATGGAGGAGGAACATACAGCAAGTAATTTGAGTTTCTATTACTTTGATAGTGTTTTAAAAAAAATTAAGACTAGGCTAGTTCTATGTACAAGTTATTGGAGGTTTTTAAAAGGATACTTGCTAGCGTTAGATGAAACTGTTACATTAGATTCTCTTCTAATTATTTTCTACTGCATGTTGAATTATAACATTTTAAGTTGTGTATAAGTGGGATGTTAGTAGTAAGCAAAAGGCATTACAATTGGCCCTTTGTATTCATGAATACATGGAGTCAACCATTCACGGCTTGAAAATATATTTTTTTAAAAAATTGCAAAAAGCAAACTCTTGGTTTTGCCATTTTATACCTAGGACACTATTTTACTACACCATTATATATTTACCATTGAGCATTTACCGATTTTGGTATGCATGGTGGTGGGGATGTCCCAGAACCAATCCCCAGCGGATACCAAGGGTCCACTGTACATATATAGTCTACCATAGTTATTCTAAAATCACACTTGCCAAAAGGTATCATCACTGCAGTTTTAAAAGATTCATAGCAGAGGTCTTAAACTACATTGTAGCAATCATAATTTTTTAAAAAATGCATTGCTTAAAACATGTCTTTAGAAGCCAATCCTACATAGATTAATCATTGTTCTTGAGTATGAATATTTTCTTGAGTCTTTTCAGTAAAAGCTAAGAAAGTTTGCTTATAAATAAATTAAAAAATACCAGTGTGGCAGTTTCCCTTCCCAGTTATACTTGCATACATCATAATTGATGCCTGGTCACTGTATATGTCATAAACGTTGAAACACATAGTAGTATTCAGTTGTTTATATAAGACAGGATGGGAAAGCAAAGTGACTTAGACTAGGTTATTTTAAACATTTGAATATATGATGGCATGTATGAAGTATCCACTATCTGAGTCTTGACAACAGCCTAAGTAACTAAATGTTTGGTGTATACTGTTGGGTTAATCTTAAAGTGATAAATTTTTTTAAGTTAGAAATTTTGACATGTTTTTAACTTTGGAAAACACTGTGTTTTCACAAATGATAACTTCAGCAAAGCATCGTTTCAATAGGACTGATGCTATAATAAGTTCTGTGATGCATTCCCAACAATTACTTTTCAAATAAACAGTAGCAGGGTTCTTTCTGCTCTGTTTCCTTATTTGTAAGAATATATTGCTATAAATTTCTGTAGGAAATACTTAAGAGTGTTTTGTGTTTATATAATTTAAGCACCACTTACTGTGTATAATATAGTAGATATACAAAACAAAATCCACAAAAGAGTGATGCCTTTATTGGCCAACCAAAATGCACAAGACACATCATGCAAGCTTTTGAAGCTCCACTGACTTCTTCATCAGACAAAAGATGTTAAAAAATCATACAAGAGAAACAAAGAAGGTGATGGTGTCGGAGTCACAGGCCTACATTTTGTACCAAATATTGTCTCTGCTGTAGTTCAGTTGGTCTGGAGAGCTCTTAATGTAGGAAGAGGCCGCCACCCCCACCTTTTTGCCCTGTGGGGACCAAGAGAAAGACAGTAAAATTTAAACTCCATTAGCAGCAGTAAAGTAATTCCTCTTGGGATCCAGGGTGTCTCTGCCTTTTGTGAAGCTATAGGCCCCTTTCTTAGGCAGAAAACATTGAATTGCTCAAGAAGTTTCTGTACTGCTACATCTGGAAAATCTTTTACATGCTGTATAGGTGAAACTCGGTCAGTTAGAATCTAGACAATGTTTTACCTTTGTTGGGGGTAGAAACCTCAAAGAGTTAAGTCCTAGTCTTTTTTCCCCTCATGTTTAGGATATATGTATGACACAGTAGATCACTGCTGAGGTGCTTCTGTACTTCCACAGATTACTGTACTTCCACAGTTTTGAAAGTGTCTGTGGAAATGAATGGGTTTAAAGAATATTGTACTGTAAAAAAGGGGGGTGCTATAACCACCTGAAAAACAACAAATCTTTGCTTTCTGTAGACAATATGCTGGCTATGAGTATTCTCAGCAAGGTGGCTATGTTCCTCCAGAGATGATGCCCCAACAACAACCTTACACTGGCCAGATTTTTCAGCCAACCCCAGCATATACTCCATCCTCACCACAGTCTTTCTATGGAAGCAATTTTGAAGATGAACCACCTTTACTGGAAGGTTTGATTTTTATTTATTGAAAACCTCCACATTGGTTGAAATACTTGGGGAAACTTAACAGAAGTGAAGTAACAGCTAATTATCAAAAATATATGTTTTTTTTAAGTATAGGACAGTTGCTGCCTGAGTTCCTTTATTAGTTTCTGTAATCATTTCAGTTTTGTTCCATTTAGCTAACTTTTACAAAGCATGCTTAAGAGAACTGAAATGGAAAGGAAAAAATAAGCATACCGGCATGGATAGAATGCAACTTTGGAAAAATCAGAACATATGTAGGAAATACAGTTGGCCCTCCACATTTGCAGGTTTCACTTTTGCAGATTTGATTATTCATGGATTATTTGCTGCTACCGCCACTGCTGCAAGCCTCATGAAACTGAGAGAATACAAATGAGGCTTGTAAATCCCTATTAAAAATGGGATAAAGCAGCTGTGGAGCAGCAGCGGCAAACCCAACAAGCCACCCAGTTCTGCCTTGCAAAGGAACCCCACTGCCTCAGAGGCATCCACAGTGGATTGAATCTGCTGATTGTACTTTTTTTGTGTGCGTTAAATATGGTTTGGAGAGGGGTAGAGTTATTAGCAGTTTTTCCACTTTCAGGGGGGTTCTGTGCCCCTAACCCCAGCGAATGTGGAGGGACAACCAGTCTTTTCACTATTTTCCTGTTTGTATTGTACACTGATAGGCCTTGCACAACCACTTATGTGATACTATTTATGTTATGACAACTAAATATTCTTCATTTGATCTGCAGAACTAGGCATCAATTTTGATCACATCTGGCAGAAGACCCTGACAGTACTCCACCCCCTGAAAGCAGCAGATGGCAGCATCATGAATGAAACAGACTTGGCTGGGCCCATGGTCTTTTGTTTAGCATTTGGTGCCACCTTATTGCTGGTAAGGTGTCATGGCTCATGTGTGTTCTTGTTATTTTTTTTTTAATGTTAGGACACAAATGTAGATTTCTAATAAGTCTGTTTTCTTAAAACATAAATGAGGCTACTAAACATGCAGCAAATTGCAAAACTGTCTTTTTGTGCATAGGTTTTAATTGTTTGGTGTGTTAGGCTGAAATTCTATATGTAGTTCTCTCAAAGTAAGCTGTTAAATATTTATATATTTTATTTAGATTATTTATACCCCGCTCTTCAGCCGCAAAGGCTCTCAGAGCAGCTTATAAATGGTTAATTTAATAGTTCCTTGCCCTCAGGCTTACAATCTAGAATTTATTTCTAAGAGAGTTTACTTCTCAGGAGCAAAGTTTTCCATTTTAATGTGTGATAGTTATTGCTGATTAGATCAAAGGGAATCACTCAATGTTGAACCATGTTTGAAGTTTGGTCCTGAGTGAAAAACATTGACACAGCAACCTACTCAATGTGCCTCTTAGTGTCAAAAAGTACAGCGCCCCCCCCCTCTGATCTATGGGGGTTTAGTTCTGGGACACCCCGCCTGGGTGACAAAACATGGATGATCCTGTCCCATATTATTAAATGGTGGTGACATGTGCGCAGACACATCAGCACATCTACATTCATGTCACCGCCATTTTAAGTATAGGACGTGTTGATCTGCAGTCGTTCAAAACCACAGATCTAGAGCCTGCAGATCCAAAGGGCCATTGTAATAGTTTTAAAATATTCATGTAAAAAGAAATTTGTGAATATAAAGCATTTTGTTAAGAACCCATTGTTTAGTTCTAGATGTAGTTACTAGTGCTATGCCCAGGAAGAAAAGTGCCTCAGAACCTGCTGGCTTGGCTTGGCTCGGCCTGAAGCTAATTCAGCATAGAGTTTTGGATTAACATAGTGCTTTACTTCAGATCTAAGGTGGATCTTTACCTTAGTTCATTTCCTGAATCCTCGATGTCTTCCACTTGGTAAAATGTTTTTTGTTGATTTACTTTTTGGTGAAACTGGATTTAGTTTGGCAACATTGTTTCACCCTCTCAGGAGAGAAATTTAAAGTTCAGGCAAATACACATGGAAACTTTTTTGCTATGTGATTTTAGAGGTAGAGATTATTTTCAAATGCCTGCCCTCTTTCTTTCGCAACATGGAGTTTTCTGGGAAATTTGCTATGCTCTTCTTGTGTCATGTATCATTCTGAAATACAGTAGGACCCCCATATCCACTGATTCATTATCTACTGAATCAGTTATCCACGGGACACAAAATAGCACACCTACCATAGAGTCTTCCTAGAAAATGTGTTTTCTCTAGCCACTTTCTAGGTCCTCCAAGGCAACTCTATGGTATTTTAAACCAGAAGTCACATTATTTTGTAAGCCGCCCTGATTGCTCGCAAAGGGGCAGGATATAAATAAATTTTATTATTATTATTTTTAATGGTGTTTGCAATTATCCATAGTTTTCAGTATCCATGGCCCCCTCAGAACCAATCCCCAGTGGATAAGGGGGTCTTACTGTATAGTGTTCTAGTGTGTATTAAGTATTACTAATAGGAAAAATACGCCATCCCTGAGCTCCAGCCCCTTTCTGTAAAAAAAAAGTGCTTTTGAGTCTTTGTCATGCTTTTGACAACCAAAATGCTCACTCTTATCTACGCAGCTTTATTTTAGTTGCTTTTGCGTATGGCAATATTTCCTTTCGGGTCCAACAGCAGGTATTGTCTTCCCCTACTGCAACCTTCATTACTGTGGTCCTATCTATTTGATGGGCCAAGACAGACCCAACTGAACTACCATGAGTATTATGCTGTGTGGTAGAGCAAATGGAGGAAGTTCCTTGTACTGATGGTCCTTGGTCCACTGGGCAATCTGCACCCAGGTATGGCAAGACTTGACCAGGGTTGTCTAGGAGTGCTAATTTTGCCTACTAACCATTGTTCCTTCTGAAAAGAAAGGCAGGGGTAATGTGAGGCTAAGAGTTTCAATCAAGATAATAGATTGTTAGTTTGCCATTCACATTTATTTATGTTTGTCAAGTTATTCTCGGAACCACAAAGACAATGGGTACTAGTGTTTCTCCAAGGCACATAGTTACAAAAGATCAGGGAACAGCTTCTGCTGTTGTCCCTCCAAAAGGACTAAAGATTGTAAGGAAAAAGAAAATCTTTGGTAAAGTAATAATCCCTTGGTTTGAAGCTAGGTGTGTCAATCACAAAATAGCATCTCCCCCTTGTCTCTGTCTTACATAGAGATTTTGGAGAAGATGAAATTAGATTAAAGTGGGTCAGAAAAGCAGCCTTGAGATGTGGCTCTGAAACTCCAGATATAGTCTGATTTTATTCTGAATGACCTAACATTCAGAGACGGTCCAAGTATGACCAAAATAGATCTTCTCCTTGCCCTTCTCTGTTCTTTGAGTGCAGGCTATTGAGACTTTAGTCCCTCTTGGAATCAAGAATTTATCTTAATCTTCCAAGAGTTCATAGTTTACAAAAGAAGAGAAAGCAATGAAATAATACAATATACTAAAACCTAAAAGATTACAGAAAATAGCAACTGAAAACACAGGGCATAGAATTAATTAACTGGACTTGAAATGAAGTGTTTTGCTTGCTTTTGGAAAGCCTGTAGGGGGATGGAACTTGGAAGAGTTCCATGGCATTGTGGTTGCTGCTATACAAAAGCCCTGCACCTATTCAAAAACTGCTGTAAAAGTAATATAAGCAATACTTAAAAATACCAAGGCAAAGAGAATAAGTCAAATTCTTCCTTAGTTTCAGGTGTTACTAAAATGTAACCTTTTTCTCATTTTGATTTTACTTTGTGTTCCTAATTTGTCATCCTTTTCCAAATATCTGTGGAGAGTGTAGAAATAAAATACAGTATGTAACACTCCTTACAATAATGTAGCCAACTTTCATTTCTGATTTCTTTTAGGCTGGCAAAATTCAGTTTGGCTATGTATATGGAATTAGTGCAATTGGGTGCTTAGGAATGTTCTGTCTCCTCAACTTAATGAGTATGACGGGTGTTTCATTTGGCTGTGTTGCCAGTGTCCTTGGATACTGCCTCCTTCCTATGATCATCCTTTCCAGCTTTGCAATTGTATTTTCTCTACAGTAAGTATGAAAGTCGTTTTTTTAAGCTGTTGTACTGTTTACATACATTTACATGGAGGAAGTTGTATTTATTTGTATATTTGCCCATCATTAACATTTCTAAGTATGTAGAGATGAAATATATTATCTAACTTCCTAAATATCTGGTCTTACAGATTTTATTTTAAAAACTTAATATTCTGTGCACTTTGCCTTTTAATATGTAGGGTACTAGGAAATGTTCCTAGTGTTTCATTGGTTGAAGTTGATGATTTAGCTTTGATAATGTATTATCATTTCAAAATATAAGAGCACATTATTTTTAAAAAACTGAATTAATCTTTACATTATAATATAGAAAATATAGTATAGTCTAGATGTAACTAAACAATCCAGTCTAAGAATATGTCACGATGGCCAGATCTGAAAACATTAGGAGTGGACACAGTTGGCACATCAGCCTAAGAGCCATGAACAGTCCTGGGTATAGCCACCAGGAGTGTCTGAAGCAGCTGATAGGTCCAAAATCTTCATATAGGCTTCCTTTCCACCTCATCAGATAATACATTACATTTGTTGACTTTGTGATCAAGCTTGTGGGTTTGTATAACATAACAGACAAACACTTCAAATTATATTGTAGATTTTATAGAACTAGAATTGCCTCCTTACTTTCTGGGGAAAAAACACATCTCTTACAATCTGATAGCACATATCACAGAAAAGGGTTTAAGCCACTGTAATTCATTCATGCTTCGGTCTATTATTTGCTCAGAAGCTAAGATTATTTATTTTTAAAATTCAGGAATCAAGGCTTTTGCAGCCCAGGAGGGTAGGGGGGAAAGAGATGTGGGGAGTGGGGAATAGAGCAAAAGAGTGAAACAATTCTCCCCTATCTAATCTATACTTCTTGGCTTTGTCGAGTAAGCTAACCTTTTGTGAGCATGGCGTGAACTTTTATACCCATATCCATGTGGATTATATATACAGTACAGAGATATGAATATGACGTAAAGCACTGTGATGCTTACAAGGGATAGGATTTCAAGATACATTTGGCATTACAATTCACATTGTGGGAGAGTCATTTATAAGCAAAAACATTATATAATTGACCCTTCATTTGTCCTTAAAAAAAAAAACCTGCAGTGTTGGCCAACACTGACTCTCCAGATGTTTTTAAACTGCAACTCCCATAACCCCTCAGTTTTCTCTCTGCTGAATGGGTCTGATGGGAGTTGTAGGCTGAAAACATCTATAGACCTACATTTGATCTTTCTAAAAATGCTCAGAACAGCATGCACTGTGTCTAGAAGATTTGTAATGGCACTAGTAACTTCTAGAATTGGGATTTAACTTTTGTTCAGTAGATCCATAGACGAATGAAGCAGCTTTCAGCTGGCAGAAATTCTTTTACATGACAATTGGCATAATCTTGCATTTTAATCATTTAAAAATTGCTTTATTTGCCTAATTAATTGCATTGTGACACAATTGCTCTTCTTTCCACCAAGGCTTTAATATGCTGTAGGCTTCTGAAAGCATAACTTATAGAGTGAGTGAATCATTGGAAGTAATTGTTTTTATGTAATTTTTAAAAATGAAAACAAGGCCTGATTTCCCAAACTCAGTATTTGAATGAACCATTCATTTTATCAAATGTCTAAGCACAGTTACATTAATGTGAGTAACATGCAGTGTCATGTATTAGTTCTTTGCCATATTTATTTGGCTCCCACATGAGATTATTCTAACAAAAAAGTCCTTAAGGTGAAAATTCACAGTAAAAGTATCAGTCTGGGGGGGAAAAAGTTCTCTAAAACAGTGCTTCTTAAGTTATCTTACAGGAGGGACCAGCAATTTTTTCCCCCAAAGTGCCAATGAATGCTACCACATTTGTTCCCATTGTCTACAATTTTTCTTTCTTTCCTGGAAACTCTGTGGACCAGCAGTTCATGACCCATGGACCGGCACTGGTGATCTATGGATCAACACTATGAGTAGCTCTGTTCTAAAAGAAGAAAGTGGGTAGGCATTCACATGTGTTAAGTTGGCCAGGCACCCAGCCTGTTTGCTTAAAGGCTATATGTTCACATAGCTTATATTGGCTATCTTCAGCTTATATGACATTATATGGGAACCTTTCCCCTTGGACTGGACTATTTATATATGGCTAGGTGTGTTCCTAGCTCCCCCATGCAGTGCAAGCCATAGCAACCAGTAAAATTATTAATACCATTGAAGAATATGCAGGATTTTTAATGGGTACCCGATTATGTGAAGCTGCTACTCAGAGTTATTAATCCATTTTGTCTTTCAGGGGTATGATGGGAGTTATTCTTGCTGCTGCAATTATTGGATGGTGTAGCTTTTCGGCTTCCAAAATCTTTATTTCAGCTTTAGCAATGGAAGGACAACAACTTCTAGTAGCATATCCCTGTGCTCTATTATATGGAGTCTTCGCCCTCATTTCTGTGTTTTGAGCAGACTGTCTTTATTATTGGACTTAAATGGGCCAAAGTAAAAGCCTTCACTTGGAACTGTTAAACTGGGACCAGAGGGCAGCTGTTGGGTAGCTATCTTGCAAGGTTAATGCTTGAATTGTCATCTGGAGCAGCAAAAAGGTGTCTTGTGTTTGTTTCTTATTGGACTCTTGAATACTGTTTTGAATCCACCTGTAATGTCTATAGTTTTAATACAGGTTCATGATTATACATGTTTAAAATGTAAATTTTTGCCAGCCCTATAGCCTCTGACAAAATTATTTTGAAAAATTTTGTAGTTCAGAAGTTTTTATAGGTAAGTGGAAATGAAACCATGAACTCTGCAATTACTTTTTCCATGCTTGCATGCAACTATGATCCTAAATATAAGATATGCATTCCCCCTTTTTCTACCAGTTTAGCAAAGTTTAGAAAACCTATCTCAATAAAATCAAGTCTGAAAACAAAATGAAATGGATCTTACCTATAAGTTGAAAAGTTTACAGCACTGCTTAGGTTTCTTTTTACAGTAAACAGTTCAAAAGGCTTCCCAGGCTCAGATTTACAGTGTTTAAATACTTAAGTTTTAATGTATTTTGTAAATAGTACTGTCATCTTGTATAAAGGTGTGAAGATGCTTGTTTTGATGACAAAATTTGAGTCTTAACAGTAGTCCTCCAAAAGAAGAAGAAAAAACTTGATTCAGACAGCAACTTTTACAAATGTTGTTGGTATTGCAGACTAGTATAATATATAGAAATTAAGCAGTCCCAGAGTGTGTTTTTGAAAACGTTTAATTTGAATCTTAACATACCTTCTCTGTAGAATCATCAAACCTTGACTAGCCAGGCTGACTATTCAAATAAAGAACTGTCCCCATTGAGCAAATATTACATTTAAATTAATGGAGTACTAAAATTCAATGACATTTGAAGGAACTTAATCCAAAATCCACACAACAGCGATCTTATTTCCAAGTGAAATTCACAAAATACATCATACAAGCTTTCGAAGCTTCACTGACTTCTTCATCAGTCAGAGATGTTAAAAATCTTACAGAAAGAGAAAACTCCATGTTGGAGTCACAGGCCTACATTTTGAAGGAACTTAGTTTACAATTACAATGTAATTTCTAGAATTACTATGTTTTCCTGACCAAGACAACAAATATGTTCCACATGAACAGCTTGCATATCATTGAGAACCTAATAATTAACCATGTGCTAAAAAACGAAAGAATTAGGTATTTAAGGTTTTCTTTTCTTAAGCGGAGCGGGGAGGGTGTCCACTGAGGAGTCTAGGTGAATCAGTGTAATTTAACCAATACTTGCCTGCAAGTACATCATTATAAATTTGGTTTTCTTTTCCATGTGCCACTGCACAGTTCTCCATCTGATATGTTTTCTTATAGCCTGGAGTTGCTGGGTAAACTGTTCAATAAATGTTTTGCAAAAACTTCAGACAGTTACGCACATTCACAACTTCAATATTTGCAAATTAAATGCTTTGTACTAGCAGTTTTCTTCTAGAATGCTTCTTAGTCTTCTATCAACATTGTTCTAGCAGAATAAGGATACAACAGCTTTTACAGAACATTGTGGCCTTGTTTGTATAATACACATGCACATACCTACCCATGATAAGAGGAGACAGGCCTCAGGCTCACTGATCTTATTTGTATATTTATTTTATATCCTGGCTGTCTTCCTGCACAAGACCCAAGGGACCTTACATCCTACATAGAATAATATAGGAAATTCCCAGAGATAAACTGAGTATTTCACTTTGCTGACACTTAAAAGTTTAGCTTTTTAAGGCCATGATGCCCTAATTCTTTCCTATTTTTTATTTTCATATTTGAATAGGTGACATAGGTCAGTGATAAATAATTTTTCCCTGCCGCTACTTTCTGATTTAGATAGCTTCACTTTAATTTTACTGTAAGGTATACAGTGGGCTCTTGGTGTCTGCTGGGGTTTGGTTCCAGGATTTCCCATGGATACCAAAATCCATGGATGCTCAAATCACATCATACACAGTGGTGTAGTAAACTGACTCACCTTACATAAAACAGCAAGACTTGCTCTTTGGATTATTCCCCCCCCCCCCGAAGATTTTTCTGCCGTGGTTGGTTCAGTTCATGAATGCAGAACCCGTGGATATGGAGGGCTGACTGTATATCCTCTTATCAAATGAGTCTGGGGTTTGTTTGTTTTTTGGTTTTATATAAAGATAAAAATAATGTTTTTGTTTTTTTAAAAAAAAACAAACAAACCTAAATAGAAATTGTCAGTATAACTAGCATTTTTTAAAAATACTTGGGACATAAATGATACACTGTAGTCTACAGTATCCTATATGGTACCCTGTTGGAGTTGATCTGCATAACTACATACCAGGTGCTTTGCCAGTAAGTTGGAAAATGTTTGTGCAGATGAAGTTTCCTAGTATCCTCCATAAAGGAGCCCTTACCACAGAAAGCAGCTGTGCTGGACTCCACTGCATGAAGACTCTGCTGAAAAATAATATTGCTTGTCTCCCTTCTCCTGCACCTCTACAACATGATCAGGGTCACAAGCTTTTAATTACAGCATGGGGTGCTGCTGAACCCCCAGAAAAGCAGCTCTCCTCCCAAACATAATGGATGTGCTAGAGTGGCTATGAGATAGCTTTGTTCACCTTGGTGGATGACCTACACAGGAAACTGGATGGGAGGAGTGTGTCCCTGTTTTTTCTGCTAGACCTCTCAATGACTTTCAATACCGTTGACTGGTATCCTGTGTCTGGGATGGGATTTGGGGCACTATTCTATAGTGTTTTCCAGGCTTTCATGGAGGAGCAAACTTAGAAGATGGTGCTTGGGGATTCCTGTTCAGCTGTGCCCATTTCTTGAGATGTCAGATCTGGCTATGGTATCACATGCTTTGATTACAGCCCAGTTGGACTACTGTAACATGCTCTACATGGGGCTACCTATGGAAACTGTTCAGAAACTTGGACACAAAATGTTGTGGCCAGGCTGTTGACTCAGCATGGTTACAGGGAACATGTAACCCCCTCTCCCAGTTGAAACCATTTCACTGGCCACCAGCCCATTTCCAGGCAGAATTCAAAGTACTAGTCATGATCTTTAAAGCCATATACAGCTTGGGTCCACACTAACTGAAAGACATATCCCTCTCTATGAGCCTGCCCAAATTTTGGGATCTTCAGGAGAAGGCTTTCTCTTGGTCCTACCACCCTGACAGGCATATTTGGTGAAGCCACATGAGACAGCCGTATCAGCGGCTGCTCCTAGATTGTGGCATTCCTTCCCACAGGAGGTCTGGTTGGCCCGTCTCCTTTCTTTTCACCAGCAGGCAAAGAGATATTTTTATTTAGGCAGGCCTTTGGCTTATAGTTTATGTGACAAAAAGAACTTTTAACGGGGTGGTGTTTTTATCTCTCCTTTTACTATATTTTAATTACATATTATTTTAACTTTGTGGGTTTTTTTTAACTAAATTGACATTTAATTGTTCTAACTTGTATGAATAATTTTTTAAACTGTGCTGTCTGGTTTTTTAAATCTTTGGAAGCCGCCTTGGATCCTGTATAAGAGAAAGATGGAATATAAACTGGATGGATGGCATGCTGAATGGACAGACAGAAAGATAAGAGTATACAGTTGTCCCTTCACATTCACTGGAGTTTGGTTCCAGGACCCCCCGCGAATACCCAAATCCGTGAATACTCAAGTCCCATTTTATCATAGAATCATAGAATTGCAGAGTTGGAAGAGACCACGAGGGCCATCCAGTCCAACCCCCCTGCCACGCAGGAAATCTTGATCAAAGCATCCCCGACAGATGGCCATCCAGCCTCTGTTTAAAGACCTCCAAGGAAGGAGACCCCACCACGCTCTGAGGGAGTGTGTTCCACTGCTGAACAGCTCTTACTGTCAAAAAGTTCCTCCTCATGTTGAGGTGGAATCTCTGCTCCTGGAGCTTGCATCCATTGCTCTGTGTTCCAGTCTCTGGAGCAGCAGAAAACAAGCCTGCTCCTAATTGTGGTGCCCAGAACTGGACACAGTATTCTAAGTGAGGTCTGACCAAGGCAGAATAGAGTGGCACTATTACTTCCCTTGATCTAGACACTATACTTCTATTGATACAGCCCAAAATCGCATTGGCCTTTTTAGCTGCCGCATCACACTGTTGGCTCATGCTCAACTTGTGGTCTACTAGGACTCCTAGATCCCTTTCGCACGTAGTCTCATTCAGCCAGGTCTCCCCCATCCTATATTTATGCATTTCATTTTTCCTCCCTAAATGCAGTACTTTACATTTCTCCGTATTAAATTTCATTTTGTTAGCTTTGGCCCAGCTCTCCAGTCTATCCAGGTCATTCTGAATTTTGATCCTGTCCTCTAGGGTATTAGCTACTCCTCCTAATTTGGTGTCATCTGCAAATTTGATAAGTATGCCCCTAATTCTTCTGGATAGCAAAATGGTGTCCCTTATATAAGATGGCAAAATCAAAGTTTGCTTTTTGGATTATTATTTTTTTAAGAATATTTTCAAGCCATGAATACTTAAATCAATGAATGCCAAATCCATGAATGTGGAGGGACAACTGTAAAACCAAAATAAACTGGCATCAAAAGAGAAGAGAGCTAAACTCTGCAAGCACTAAAGAGTTATTGAAAGGCACAGGAGAATAAAAGTCTCTTCAGCTAGTGCTAAGAAGGTGTCTCTCTCTCTGGCTTTTCTTCGCAAACGAAGATTCATGAAGGACACATCCCGCGCTTTCTGCAAGCGCGCTGATGACTAAAAAGGCCAATCTGAGATAAACAAGTCCGGTTGCAAGAAGCACAGCAGAAGGTCTCCTTGGGTGATGTTTTTGGGTTGTGATTCTTTCTGCGTTGTCATTTCTCTTCAAGACTTGTTCGGTGTGAGTTCTCAAATAAGGCTGCAGCATTGTGGATAGTGCGTCTCCATGCCTCCTGATGTGAGGCCAGGGCGGACCACTGTTGGTGATCAATTTGGCCGAGCCAGAAATGTTGTTTCAGGGAGTCTTTGTATCGCTTTTTTGGAGCGCCCCCCTTACTCTGACCCGTGGCGAGTTCACCGTAGAGTAGTATTTTTGGGAGGCGATGGTCCTCCATCCTAGAAACGTGCCCTGCCCAGCACAGCTGTGTTCTCAGTATCATGGCCTCAATACTGGTGATCCCTGCTTGTTTAAGGACAGAAACATTCGTCACATAGTCTGTCCAGTAATGTAGGTATAGTTGATCCTCTTGTAGGAGGGCACTTGAGAGGTACAATTTTATTTATATTAGTTATTTATACCCCGCTTTTCAGCCACAAGGCTATCAGAGCAGCTTACAAATTGTTTTAAGCAATAGCAATTTACACATTTACACTCCATTAAGCAGCTTCCAATGTGTTCTAGCTAATTAAAGAGAAATGGGTGGTATTCTTGGAATCAGTTGCCTAGCTGATAACCTCACTTTTGAATACCTGTGGATTGTCCCTGTTTTTGAGATGTTGCACTTGGGTATCCTTGTACTACTGGTATTAGTGTAACATCTCCCTTTGAGGTCTGTAAGTTCTGGTAGGTCACAGTATTCTGAATTCTCTCATGGCTAGCTTGTGAAAACCTTTGGTTGCAACTAGCAAGCAGTCCTAAACTAAGACTAATGATGAACATAACCCGTATACAACTCTGAAGATAAACTTGGGAAGATTTGCCTCTGTATGGAGCAAACACAATCTTTGGCAGTATAAATTCAATTCCTATTAAAATCTGAGCCAGAGAGGAACTCACTTTCCTCTGTCCCTGCGCTCATCTCTCTAAGTGCCTTTGCCTCTTTTGCTGTTCTCGCAATAGAGGAAGGAAAACAGGTGTCCCCATCTGCTGTAATGTCTGATACACTACTACTGGATGTGGAAAAACAGACACAGATGCCCAAGGCCAGGGTAAAGCTGATCTCAAAGCAGTGACTTGGATTGCGAGAGATGAAAGACTGGAAGAATGTGGACCAAGCTAGGAATTACAAAGCCTTGATGCCAAAAGAATTAGACTGTTCAAATTGATTTTATTGCATCAAATTGAGATCCTAGGTTATAGAGTAGGCTATAAATATTTTAATCAGAGTGCATACCTGTGGGCTGCTCTTGTGGCATTGCTTATATGAAGCCTTCTTGAAATCTCTGTATTTTGGGGTGTAAATCTACAGTAATTAGTCATATCTAATTGATTGTTCCAATGACACTAGGGCCATGGAGATATATGGGAACTTGCTCAGTCAACACTAATGACAGTTTCATTGATTCAGTGGGTTCTAAGTCTTGTTGGAATTTTTGCCAGGGCAGCCAAAATGTGGCCTCCAACTGTAGCTGGACTGCAACTCCATCTGCCCTAGCCAGCATAGCTGACAGTGAGGAATGCTGTGAGTTCAGCCATACTTTCCCCCACCATCATTTAGGCCTTCAAAAACAAATGTCATAAAAGTATGGCTTGGCCTTGGAACAGAAATTTTCTGGGGGTGGGGGCACAGAGATTTAAAGAACAACTGTCTTAACAAAATTGTTGAGGTGGTCTTAAATGCCAGCTGGGTATGTTAGAACACTAGGTGGAAGGTAACATGAGAACTTCAGTGTAGCTCAATCTCACAGACTCTAGGTGTGCTGGACTGCAAATCCCAACAGCCCAACCAAGCAGGTGACCTCATCAGCTTGAGCTAGGATAGCCAATGGTGAGGAATAGTGGGAGCTTATGTGCAATAACTTTGCCCAGTGGTGTGTGTGGTCTTTGATTAAATTTGAAACCAGGGACAGTTAGATATTAACAATTCCAAGGTCCCAGGCAAATGAAAAGGGATACCTCTTTTGCCAATAGGTGTAACCAGAAGCAGCAAACGCCTTATGTCCTAACTTGTTAGACACTGCCACTTTGGTCTGCCTATTAAATAATGAGACTTTCTATCTTTCAGACAAATCAAGGAGAACTGATTGTGAATGCTTGAGTGGTGATCTCGCATGACATACCTCAACACTCTCAGCCATTCAATTAATTGTCAGTCATCATTTAAAACATCTTGTGTTTCTTGTGTGCCAGAAAAATGTTAAGTTTAAAAGTTGAGCAACATGTTAATTTGAATTATTTAGTAGAATTGAAGAAAACACCAACGGAATCTTTTCAAATGTTTACTGAGGCCTATGGGGAAGACTGCATGTCTCATGCACATGTGTTTGAGTGGCACAAAAGATTCAGAGAAGGACGTGAGAATGTGGAAGATGATGAAGACCATAGGTGACTTTCCACTTCAAGAACCGAAGAAATTGTGGGGGGAAATCAGCCAGATTGTTTGAGAAGACCACCAACTCAGTGTCTGAATGATAGCTGAAGCCATGAACATTGACAAAGACACTGCATGGAAAGTTTTGCATGAGGATCTCAACATGAGGAAAGTTTGTGCCAAGATGGTCCTTAGGATTCTTACACCAGAGCAAAAGAGTGTCGCAAGGAAATCTGTGCTAACATTCTGCAGCAACTTGAGACAGACCCAAACCTTTTTCAAAAAATCATCACTTGTGATGAAACCTGGATCCAGAACTGTGGAAAAATGATTTCATTCTTCATTAAGACAATGCACCTGCCCACTTAGCACTTTCTATGAAGCAATTTTTGGCCAATAAATGCATTTCTTGAACATAATTGTGCATTACTTGAAATGCATTACTTGAACTTGAACATCCTCCATATTTGCCAAATTTGGTACCATGCAATGTTTTTCTTTTCTCTAAAGTGAAATTGGTGCTTAAAGGAACACGTTTTGAGTCAGTTGATGCAGTAAACAAGAAAATGGCAGATATATTGAAATAGCTGACAGAAACTGATCTGCTCCATGCCTTGACCAGTGGAACACAAGACTGCATTGGTGTGTGAGTGTGAACAGGGAGTATATTGAAGGGAACAATCATTAGAATTGAATACATATAAATAAAGATAGGTATTGTATCAGTTTTGTTATTTAATAGACAGACCTGATAATCTTTCCAGACAAAATTGATACTTTTGTTTCAAGGTGCTCATGTGCAGATTCAGAATTAGATAATGGGAGTTCTTTAGCCACAACCTCCTTAGACAGCTTGATAGAGCAATCCACCCACCATTTTTCCTTCTTGTTGACAATAATGATAGTTATGTTGCATTTTAGTGTATTGCACTGCCCCTGTGCATAACTTCTAGGCATAAGCATTGAACAACAGTTATGAGGCCTACACTATGATAGGATTTGGACTAGATGAACAATGCCCATGCTAAAGATTGCCCATGAAGCCTTTTGAATTCTGTCCATAGCATTACAGCACTGTGTGTATGCATGCACCTTCAAGTCTCATATCAACTTATGGCAACCCCATGAATTTCATAGGGTTTTCTTAAGCAAGAAATGCATAGAGGTGGTTTTGCCAGTTCCTTCTTCTGAAATATAGCCTACAGCACCTGGAGTTCATTGGCAGTCCCCTGTCCAAGTACTAACCAGGGCTGACCCTGCTTATCTTCCAAGATCACATAGGATCAGCACTAGTTTCCATCAAAACTGCAAGAAAAGGCTTCAGTAAGTATGTATTGTTACCTGAATTGTGTGGGGTCTGTGGGGAGCCCACTAGTGTCCAAATTCTAATACTGGGAATTTTAATTAACTCAACCTGTCCGCGAGAGTCTGGGTAATGGTGGAATCTTTTGATTTTTATATATACCAGTATACCAGTACTCACTGCTGAGACTCCAAGCCAGGAATTAAAACAAAAATGTTTTTTATTGAAAAATAATCAAGGGAACACACATGCATATGCCCAGGCTTCAAGCAGTCACACAAGGCTAATGAAGAAAGTAGGAAATATTGGGATAAAGGAATAGAGTTTGGGATGATAAGCTATATGATACCTGTCCAACGAGCAAAGATTTGTGTAGAAGCTACAGCCCTGCTGACAGACTGACAGAGTGACGGGAGGAAGGGAATCTACACACGCCTTGGCTGTGTTTTAGAGTGATATTTATATTTGTTATTCCCCCTGAGTTTGAGTGGAATGCAATGTTGCCAGAGTCTCCGAATGTGTTAATGATTGCTAATGGCTGAAACTTCAAAACTGATAGGTCTCAGGCAAACCTCTGTTGTTTATGGGAGAGGTAAGGAAAAACCAGTTTTGCAAGCAAAGAAAGTCCAATGCCTTGATGGGATTATTGAATGACCCATTTCTATGTACATCCAGGAGAATTAGCCTGTTTCCTCCGTAACTCATCAGTTCAAAGGGTGGGTCATTAATTATCACCTGGGTGTGTCTTTGAGGAATCTGAGCTGTCTACTCTCTTAAGCTTTCTGAGCAAACCCTGATTCCTTGTACTTGGGAGTCCCTGGTCTACTACCAGCCACATGGAGTGGTCTCTTTCTCTCTCTCTGCCTTTTCTTCACAAACGATTCAGGAAGGACTCATCCCGAGCTTTCTGCAAGCGTGCTCATGACCAAAAAGGCCAATCCGAGATAAACAAGTCTGGTTGCAGAAAGCACAGCAGAAGGTCTCCTTGGGTGATATTTCCGGATTGTGATTCTTTCTGCATTGTCGTTTCTCTTCAAGACTTGTTCAGTGTGAGTTCTCAAATAAGGCTGCAGCATTGTGGATAGTGCGTCTCCATGCTTCCCGATGTGAGGCCAGGGCGGACCATTGTTGGTGATCATTTTGGCTGAGCCTGAGATGTTGTTTCAGGGAGTCCTTGTATTGTTTTTTTGGAGCGCCCCTCTTACACTGACCCGTGGTGAGTTCACTGTAGAGTACTATTTTTGGGAGGCGATGGTCCTCCATCCTAGAAACGTGCCCTGCCCAGCGCAGCCGCATTCTCAATATCATGGCCTCAATGCTGGTGATCCCTGCTTACTCAATAATAAGCCAATTTATGAATTTTAGCCAATTGATAAATTATTAAAAGGGGTGGTGGTGTCAAGGCACGTAACAGCATAGTGTACTAGATATTTATACCCACATATATCTTTTGTAAATCTTATGAGCTTATCAGAACCAACATACAAGAGGGCCTTACATTAAATAGGAATATGTCACAATGTTTTCTAAAAATATTGATTTCAGTGTTTTCATTAGCCAATGATTGTTCAATGACATTCTCATCTCTATGGCTGCAATCCTATACCCACTTATCTGGGTATTAGCTCCATTGAACACAGTGGGATTTACTTTTGATGAGAAATGTATAGGATTGAAGTAGCCCAGAAGTTGCATGTTATGACAATTTAAGGCCTAGATATTATTATAAATACATTATCTTCTGATTATCACAGTACATCTGCCCCAGTGCACAAAGTTATTACTCTGTTTTAATGAAGAACATTATCTGCTGATGGATCACCATGTCCTGCGTTTGTACAACTAAATTAAAATGATTTCTTTTTCAAATGAGAGCTAATGATATTCCAAACTGTTCTAATAAATATGAAAGCTTTTTTCTTTTTTCCCTGAGCACACCCGGTTCTAATCCTAGGATATTGTACTTTTGTGAGCTATACTAATCAGCTTTGCTTCACTTTAAATTTGGATTATTATTATTTAAAAAAATAAGTTGCTGATGTTGCAGCTAGCTTGTTTTGTTATGACTGAAATTTTAAATAGCATTAAAACCCTCTCTTATGCAGTTAGAAGTGTTAATGCATGTAGGAGAACTGTGGCAGCAGTGATATCTCAAAGTGGATTATATCTGAAGCTCAATATGTTTAGTTTGGAAACAAAAATGAAAATTCAAGCTCAGTAAAAACATGGGACAAGTAATTTTAGATAGCTATCCTAACACTGATTGTTTGAATTAAACAAAAGCCTTTTCCAACCTGGCTACCTCCATATGATTTGGACTATAGTCCCCATCATCCCTGATCATTCTGGTTGGGGCTGATGGGAGTTGGAGTCCACAGATCTGAAGGGGACTCATGCTGGGGAAGGCTGGACTAAAATGAAACGCCTCCCATTGGACAATGCTCACCTTGCTTCAGCAAACAAGACCTATGGGTAGAAGAAGAATTCCCTGGGCAAAGCTGATGCAAATTCTCACCTGGATGTAAATCCATCACTAGTGCAGTGTATGCAAAAAAAAAAAAAAATGCATATTGGATCTGGCAACAGACAAGCTGACGTACAAAAACTAACCTCATCAGACTGAAGAAAAGGGTGAGAGAGAAACACAAGACCAACTAAGAATGGGTTGTCTTTCCCTCAGTTGTCACCGTTCCATCAGGGAGAGATAAGAAGCAAACACACTCAAAATGTACGGGGGGGGCATATTTTAATTTCTTTTTAAGAATGACTTGTTACGTTAGAAAGTTAACCTGAAAATCCCCTGCCCCACCAAAGCAACATTTTTGTGCAGTGACAACTAAATGTTACTCATTGTGCAAAATGGGAATGTATCTGTAATTCTTGTTGGAACAGTGAAAGGTAATCATGTTGTTCTTGTTACTCTAATGCAGCCTTTCTCAACATTTTTACCCTAGAGGAACTCTTGAAATCATTTTCAGGTCTCATGGAACCCTTAAATATTTGAAGGGATGTCATACTGAGGATGGAGCAACCTTGTTTTCTGCTGCTCCAGAGACTAGGACACAGAGCAATGGGTTCAAACTACAGGAAAAGAGATTCCACCTAAACATTAGGAAGACCTTCCTGACAGTAAGAGCTATTTGGAAATGGAATACACTGCCTCGTAGTGTGGTGGAGTCTCCTTCTTTGGAGGTTTTTAAACAGAGGCTGGATGGCCATCTGTCAGGAATGCTTTGATTGTGTATCCCTGCATGGCAGCAGGTTGGACTGAATGGTCCTTGTGGTCTCTTCCATCTCTATGATTCTATGATTTGATCCTGTTTGAGAACCTAATTAAGGACTTGTGCCTCGCCAAGTGGTGGCTATGGGGGAGGGGCAAAATGAAGGCATCGCCCTCCCAAATAAGAATTCTGTCTCCCACCACCACAAATTTTTCCTTCACTCCCCAAATTTCTATCATTGCAGTAACTTAAAACGTCACTTGAGCAATTAGAAATGCAGTTTAGGCATCCAAAGAAAAGGGGCAGGCAAGGTGACCAAGGCAAGGCAAACACAGCAAATAGAAGAGTTCTAGCTATGAATGGTTTTCACTGCCTCCTTCTCCGCAATTTGGGGAGTGAATAAAAATTTCTTGGGGACTGAATTTTTATGGGCAGGGGCAGAACCCTCCTTACATCCCCATCCACTTTTCCTTCAGATTGTTAACCTGAAATGAGGGACTCTTGTCCTGTTTCTGTTATTAAATAAATTGGTCTAAGAGCTTGGTCTAATCTACACTACACAAATAATCCAATTTGAAGCAGGATTATTTTCCATGGCTTCTTCATAGGGAATCCCGGGGTTTGTACTTTTACAAGGTCCTTAGTCTTTTCTGCCGAAGAGTGTTGATGCCTCACCAAATTACAAATCCCAGGATTCCATAGGAAGGAGCCATGACAAATAATCCAGTTTCAAACTGGATAATATGTGTAGTGTGGATGCACCCTTTCATCAGCTGAAGAACAAGATCTCAATGCCAGAAACAATAAAGCAATTGGCATGGAACTTTAAATGTTATTCCTCTTACACAGAACTATACACAGAACTCCACTGTAGCATTCTCCACGTAGGTGGCTGTAACATTTTCATTATTAGGCATAAGAGGGAAAAGGAAAGTTGGGGCGGTGCCAGGCAAGAGGTTTTTTTTTAAAAAAAAGCAGTACTCCAGTTGGTGCAGAATTTTAACCAGGAATAATGAAATGAGAAGTGATGCTAACTGAAAACATCTTGCCCTAGACAAAAAACAAAACATGTGGATCATAGGATTATTCCAAAACTCAGATATCAGTTCCAAGAAATCGACCTGTATGTAGAAAGGTGGGGTAGAAATAAATGTTTAATAATATAAATAGGAATGGACAGCTTATTGAGAACACGACTTACATTCACAAGGCTTAGTTTGCAGCTTCTACATCTGAACTCTATGAAACAAAAGAAAAAAAACTTGCATGTGGTTAAGCAGTACATGTAGGCTGTTCACCAACTCTCCAAATTGGTTTACAAATTACAGATTAGCCAATACAGAGCAAGGTGAGCAAGAATACTCTCTTTGCAAGACTGGTGCTCTTTCCCTGTTTTCTTTCTCTTCCTCCCCATCTCCTTTCAATCTTTCTGTTCCTCTGCATTCATGGAGCCTTTTCCTCAGTTCACTCTCCTCCCTGGCTTACCAGAGGTGGCTCCCATGTCTGGTGCTGTGTAACCACTCTGGTTTTATTTAGGATTTTACAGGAGCTATCCAAGGTGCTGAACCCTATCACTAGAAGAGGCTTACCACTCCAGAGCAGATTCTCCACTTCGGACATGGGAACCACCAGCCACTCCCCAACTTGTGTTCTCTCACTCACTCTTTCTTTCATAACTATTTGAACAGTCCTGGAGCTTTGCTGAACTGCTTAAAGGCCCACTAGAGAAATTTATATTCCAGGCCTGCCTTGAGCTTTGGCTCTGTTCATCAGAGAAGGTTAGAGAAATTTGCCACCACATGACTGAAGATGGCACTGAACATTTCACAGTTTTGAAGCTACACCAGAAGGAGGCACACACTGAAATGCATGATCTGTATTCTTATAGCTTAAATCAGTTCTGCCCAAAAGCAAATCAACACTTGACAATTTCCCCCTAATTATCAATGGACAGACACATGAAGCATCAATTTTTTTCAGATAAGGTTCACACTGGAGGTGAAGCAGATAGCCCCCAACATGTCTATATTGAAACAGAGCCCTTTCAATTACTGAAGAGGGATCCAAACTGTACCTTATTCATGCACACACCTCTACATTTAAACAGCTATAAATGAGTGTTGGGTAGTTAGAATTTGTTCTAATTCTAGTTAGACTGCCTACCTTAAAGTCTATGACAGTTGTCCATAAAGCTCATGTAAACATACCTTAAAGACATGCTCAGGATTAACAGATATGCCAGTCTCACTATCCTCAAGAGCACGGGAGTTTTTAGGTTGTGCTTATTCTGTCCTACAGTTTTAAGGTCAAGCTCATTTCATTTCTTCACAAGCTTTCCAGTTAAAAATTCTGTTTGGAAATTCACTCTGATCTGAATGTACTTTTCCTAATGTGCACATTTTAACACTCATAATTTTCCTCCAGTGTTTCTTGGTGATTTAAGGCAGTTCACACAAAGTTCCATGCAAAACGAAACACATTCAAACCTGGCATTTTAAAAAAAGAAAAGTGTACAGTAGAATTATAGAATCATAGAGTTGGAAGAGACCACAAGGGCCATCCAGTCCAACCCCCTGCCTTGCAGGAATACATAATCAAATCATTCCCGACAGATGGCCATCCAGCCTCTGTTTAAAAACCTCCAAAGAAGGAAACTCCACCACACTCCAAGGCAGTGTATTCCACTTCTGAACAGTTCTTACTGTCAGGAAGGTCTTCCTAATGTTTAGGTGGAATCTCTTTTCCTGTAGTTTGAACCCATTGCTCCGTGTCCTAGTCTCTGGAGCAGCAGAAAACAAGGTTGCTCCATCCTCAGTATGACATCCCTTCAAATATTTAAACATGGCTATCATGTCACCTCTCAACCTACTCTTCTCCAGACTAAACATGCCCAGCTCCCTAATCCATTCCTCATAGGGCATGGCTTCCAGTCCTCCCACCATCCTGGTCGCCCTCCTCTGGACACATTCCAGCTTCTCAACATCCTTCCTGAATTGTGATGGCCAGAACTGGAAACAGTATTCCCAGTGAGGCCTGACCAAAATAGAGTAGCACCATTACATCTTCTTTGTGGTCTCTGTGAATCACACAGCTGGGTTACTCCTGCACCTGCACAGAGCATCAGAACCTTCTGGAATTGCTAGGCAGAATGTACTTTGATACATTTTTGGCGGTAACTCCGCCCACACCAACAGTCCCTTATAAGGGGACTCCTGCCTAATTCCCCTCAGTTCCTTTCTTTCCACTGTTAGCAGCTTGAAGGAACCTTAGTTCACTAGTTTTTCACTGTTTCACTTTTGATTTGACTTGGATTTGAACTGGCTTGGCTTTTTGACTACGATTTTCTCTCACTCCCTTGGATTTGGCTTCTTCCTCTGATTTTGGTGCTGACTTGGACTGTCTTTGACTACTCTCCGTGTTTCTCCCTTTGGCTTTGGCGACTCTGTGAGTAAAATGTCTGGGAGAGGGGCCTTCAAGAGGTGTGTGATCTGTCAGGCTAAACTTTCTAGCGCGGATGGCCATTCCTGTTGCCTGATTTGTCTTGGAGAGACCCATAATGTTGACTCATGTATACAGTGTAGGGCCTTTATGCCTCAGGCCTGTAAACACAGGATGTCCCGCCTGAAGTCCTTCTTGTACGAGAAGGCCCTAATTCTGGCCCCTACTTCGACTCCGGCCTCTACTTTGCTGCCCGAACCGCAAAAACGCAGCCGTTCGCTTTGTCTGACGGCCAAGCGCCAAAACCATCATCGGTCCGGTAGCCCGTCCCGACGCCGTTCGACCACCTTGGACCCGGAGGCTGTGCGTGCTTCACACAAGCATACTTCTGAAGCAGCTCGGGATCGACATGGGACCAAGAGCCTTCCACCTCAAAGGCTGTCTCTCGGGACCAGGTGTCTTCTGAATCTACCAGCCGGGCTGATATCTCTAGTGAGGCTGGACTTTCTTTGAAAAAGAAGAGGAAGGAGAAACATACCTCTCGGCATGATGATGGCTCCAAATCGAAGAGCAAGCCGAAAGATGTGCCTAAGAAGTCGACATTGACAGCCGCATCATCTGCAGCTTCTACTGATAAAGCTGTGCAGCCTGTCGATACAGTTGAGTCACAAACCCCTGCTGAATCTGATGCTGTGTTCATCCAACCATCTCCAATACCAACGGTGAAGACTACTGCGCCACGGTGGGCTCCTACCCCCACAGGTTCAGTGGAGATCGTGGCTGTGGACATGCCTTCTGGTGCTGACACGGACGTGTCCCCCCAATGGGTGGCCCAATCTCCGACCCTTATCATCTCAAGAGCCCAACTTCTTGAGCATTCACCCTCTGATGTCGACGTCGGGTTGTCAAACCCGAGGTCGTGGCTCGAACCCAACCATTTTCACTTGACATCCAAACAGATATACCGGCTTATACAGCCTACGATCTGGCAAGATCTATCTGTCAAGCTGGAATGTTGTCACCAACGGGCTCTCAGATCTTGACTTCCCGGGGAGATGACGTCAGTGCATGCCAGCCACTATTTTGGGAAGCTTTGGGCAGTTCCGAGGAGGGATGTGGAGAGTCAAGTTTCTCCACATCCTGAGCAATGTCCTCTGCTTCCAACTCCTCCAACAACACCCCCGCGCACCACCTCTGCTCCATGGCAGATCGTAGTCCGTCTCCTGTGGATTCGACATCATCTTCGTCCAGTTCGTGGGATCCATACAGACCTTACTTGCCATCGCCGCGACCCGACTTGGTTGAGGAGGACTCTGCATCACCTACAGATGACATCTGTGCTTTTACGGAGCAGATAGTCCACATGTCTCATGCTCTGGACCTCAAGGTGGTGGAGAAGGAGGCTGAACCGGTCGACCCCATCTTCCATCGGATTCAATCGAAGGCTCCTCCTACAGGTACTCTCCCAATTTTGCCTTCCCTTCTGAAACTCATGCAAGGGTCCTGGGAGAACCCATCCTCGATCCAGTCTAATTCCAAGAAAATTGACAGGCTGTATCAAGTCGCAGGCGAACATATTGACTCGCTACAATCTCATCTGAATCCAAATTCAGTGGTGGTCAAGGCTTCGCAAAATAGGAAGCAACGCCGGCCTCAATCATCCCCACCAGACCCTGAGGGTCGAAAGCTCAATATCATGGGCAAGAAAATTTATTCTGTGGCAGGATTGAGCTTTCATGTGGCCAACTACTCAGCCTGTATGGGGGCTTACCAGCAGGTATTGTGGGAGAGGATGCTGCCCCTCATCCAAGATCTCCCGGAGGAACGTCGACGGATGGCTGAGGCAATTCAGTCAGAGGCGCTATTGCTAGTGGGGCAACAGATGAATTTGGCCCGACATGTGGCTGATTGCACCACCAAGACAATAGCAGGATCCATCCCTCTGCATCGACATGCGTGGCTCAGTTCCTCAGGCCTCACCCCCCAGGCCTCAGCTACTATCGAGGATCTGCCCCTTGACGAGTCTGGACTCTTCAATGGCTCCACAGACGAGAAACTGGAGTTTACCCAAAAGATGAGGACAACCGCCAGGAAATATGGTATGGCCACCTCTTCATCTTCTCAGTACCGTCCCAGGGGCCGCACCAACTGGCAGACCTCTTCACCAGGCCAGCAGTTCCGTCAGGGATTCTCTGGCCAATCATATTGCCGATCCCGATATGTACCCTCTCCCTCTCCAGCCTCATTGGTGAGGAGCCAAGGGTCAGCTTCACAATACCGACCTCCTGGACGGCAACGATCCAAGGATCCTGCCAGGAGAAAATTTTTATCTTCCACCTCATACTGTCTCTTTCTTCTTTCTAGACCCCACTGTTTGGAACTTGACTGTCGGGCTTCCAAGAAGCCTGGTCTTCAATAACATCAGACTGCTGGGTACTTCGAATCATCCAGAATGGCTATTGGATTGAATTCGACTCTCTACCTCTGACAGGCCAGGTTCAATCAACACCACCCTCCCCTCCCCTCCTCGAGGAGGTGCAGACACTGCTGCAGAAGGGGGCCATCGAACCTGTGGAATCCGACCTTCACCACCTCTGCTTCTTCTCAAGGTACTTCCTGGTCATGAAGAAGGACGGCGGCCTCCATCCCATTCTCGACCTTCGTGGGGTGAACAGATATATAGAACCAAAGAAATTCAGGATGGTCACCATGGCCTCCATTCTTCCACTCCTGCAACAGTATGACTGCTTCGCGTCCATAGACCTCAAGGACGCCTACTTCCACATCGGGATCCATCCATCCCACAGACGATTCCTGGCATTCCAGATCAGGACCAAGACGTTCCAGTTCAGGGTCCTGCCATCTGGGCTCTCCACCGCTCCAAGTGTCTTCACGAAATGCATGGCGGTGATAGCAGCCTTTCTACGCCAACGTGGAGTAGTGGTCTTCCCCTACATTGACGACTGGCTGATTGTGGTGGACTCTCGACGTCAGCTTGAACTCAATATCATCCTCACCTTAGATGTCTTAGACTACCTGGGACTTGTTGTCAACATAGAGAAGTCACAGCTCCAGCTAGCTCAAGCAATCCACTTCATTGGAGCTCGGCTGGACTCATGTACAGCTGTGGCTTACTTACCTCCAGACCGATTCGAAACCCTTTGGTCTCTAATCCATATCTGCCGTCGGTCCTGGAGGCTCCCTGCCCATTTAGTCCAGGTACTCCTCAGTCACATGGCAGCTACTACCTATGTGACCCACCTCGCCAGGCTCCGATTCTGTCCACTCCAACACTGGTTTCTACAGGTGTTTGACCCCTTACACGACACTCCAATGCAACTGCTCACAATGCCTCGGGCGGTTCACCAGTCACTGGAATGGTGGTTGATAGTCTCAACGTCCTATCGGGAATGCCCTTCGAGCCTCCTCAACCGGATGTTTCTCTGACAACAGATGCCTCAATGCTGGGATGGAGAGCCCATCTTGAATCCTACAAGATACGGGGTTCCTGGGATGCTGAAGAATGGACTCTCCATATCAACGTCCTAGAGCTTCTCGGCATGCAGAAGGCACTGCGGGCCTTCAGATCCCTGGTAACGGACAAGGCCGTTCTGGTGGTAACAGACAACACTTCAGTCATGTACTATCTGAACAAACGAGGAACGAGATCCCCTCAACTTCTACAGCTCACACTGGACATTTCAGATTGGTGCGTCTGCAGGAACATCTTTCTCCAATCCATCCATCTTCCTGGGGAGGAAAACACTCTTGCAGATGGACTCAGCCGTTTGAGCCTCTCCATACACGAATGGCAGCTACACAGGTCTGTAACCTTGGACCTGTTCCATCAATTGGGATCTCCTCAAGTCGACCTCTTTGCATCTCCCGAAAACACTCAGTGCCTCCAGTGTTGCTCCAGACAACGCGCCCCGGGATTGAGGGGCGACGCTTTCCTTTTCCGTTGGATGGGTCCACTTCTCTACCTCTTTCCTCCATTCCCACTGCTGACAAGGGTGATTGCCAAACTCCGTCGGGATCGAGCGGATGCCATCTTCATCACTCCATGGTGGCCCCAACAACGTTGGTTTGCAACCCTCCTGCGTCTAGCCAGGCACTGGTTCATCTGACTTCTGTCCCATCCCGACCTTCTCGCCATTCAGAACGGGAAGGTCAGACACCCAGATGTGGAGGCTCTTCGACTAACAGCATGGAGACTACAGCCCTGAATCCATCCTCAGTACAGAGGGACGATGTACCTACGGCCTCGAACTTGACTTCGATCCTGTCGGGCAGACACTCTCCATCCTTTCCTCCAGAGATCCAGGCTGTCATCGACTCTGCTTGAAGACCTGCCACCCTAGGTCATATCACTACAAGTGGAAGAAGTTTGAAGCCTTTCTATCTGATCGAGGGTCGGTCACGGAACCGTTCTCCATCCCGACTGTCCTAGATTTCCTCCTACACTTGTCTTCCACAGGACTTTCGCTTTCGTCAATCCGGTGCTATTTGACAGCCGTATCCGTTGAATTCCAGGTCAGAGGTCATCCGTCTCCCTTTATGGATCCAACTGTCAAGAAGTTCTTGAGAGGCTACGCCAACCTCCATCCTCCAGTACTCGAGCCTACCCCGACCTGGAGCCTCAAACTGGTCCTCTCACAGCTGGTCCGACGCCCATTCGAATCCTTGGCATCCACCAACTTGAGACTACTGTCCTGGAAAACTGCCTTCCTTGTTGCAATTTTTTCAGCGCGTCGAGCTGGTGAGCTCTGTGCCTTGTGATCGGACCCTCCATACACTGCCTTCCACAAACATAAGGTGGTGCTCCGTCCTGACATCTCCTTCCTTCCGAAGGTGGTGTTGAGTTTCCACCTGAATCAGTCCATCACTCTCCCTGCTCTGATGTAGGACCCGAAGGATGAATTCGAGCATACCCTCCATTCCATGGACATCAGGAGGGTGCTCGCCTTTTACATCCAGAGAACTGCTCCCTTCAGGAAATCACCTAGACTGTTTGTATCCTATGCCGACTCGAGACTTGGAGAGCCTATCTCTCCCCAGTGTTTGTCGAAGTGGGTGACATCGACCATAGCTCTCTTCTATGAACTGGCGAAGAAACCACTTCCAACACGGATTTGAGGACACTCGACAAGGGCTGTCTCCACCTCGACAGCTTTCCTCTCTGGCATGCCTCTAGAGGACATTTGCAGAGCTGCAACTTAGTCATTACCTTTGACTTTCATTTCCCATTACAGACTTGACTCTCATTCCAGGAATGAGGCTGCCTTTGGGAAAGCTGTACTTTTGTCTTCTATTCAATGAGTGAGTGTTAACGTTGCCAAGTCATGTGATGGTTTCATGATATTGTTTATTAGTGTTTGCTTATGAATGTGCTATCAAGACTCTCACTAGGGTTTGACTGTGCAGCATGGTTTGACTGTGCAGCATGACATACCCTCCTCCTGGAGTGAAGCTTGCCAGTCTACCCAGCTGTGTGATTCACAGAGACCACAAAGAAGTTGGACAGGTTGCTTACCTGTAACCATAGATCTCCGAGTGGTCTTCTATGAATTCACACAGACCCGCCCATCCTCCCATCTATGTCCTACTACAGCATATAAACATGCTTAATGTTCCTGATGCTGCTGGTTGCGGCGTCATTCAAGGAACTGAGGGGAATTAGGCGGAAGTCCCTTATAAGGGACTGTTGGTGTGGGCAGAGTTACCGCCAAAAATGTATCAAAGCACATTCTGCCGAGCGATTCCAGAAGGTTCCAGTGCTCTGCGCAGGTGCAGGAGCAATCCAGCTGTGTGAATTCACAGAAGACCACTTGAAGATCTATGGTTACAGGTAAGCAACCTGTCCTTCCCTTGATATATACACTATACTCCTATTAATGCAGTAGCATCTCCATATCCACTGATTCGCCAACCGCTGATTCAATTATCTGCAGTTGGTGACAGTGGTGGGGGTGAATGGGGGAGGGAGGGGAGGAGGCTTTCAGGTGGCTTTTATGGCAGCATTGGTGACAGGGGAGGGCAAAGGGAGGGGAGGAGAGGTCTTGGGTCCCTTCTTCCTTTGGCCGGCGGGATGGCTCCAGTGACAGCAATGGTGATGAGGGGGCAAGGGAGGGGAGGAGAGGTTTCGCTTCCCTTCTCCCCCCCATGGCTTCCGTGGCAGCAATGGTGGGGGGGCAAAGCGAGGGGAGAAGAGGTCTTGGATCACTTCTCCCCTCAGATGGCTCACGTGGTGGCAATGGTGATGGGGGGGTGGGCATTGGCTATTATCTGCAGAATTAATTATCCACTGGGCCTCTTGGAACCAATCTCCATGGATACTGGGGTCCTACTGTATTGTTGCCAATTGGTCCTCAACATGCACAAATATGGGATGTCTGCCTAATTCTAGATACCAATTTGGTCAAGTTTGGTTCACAACTGTGAAATATAAAAGACACAGAGATCTAAAGTGTGTGCTCAGGAGGTACACAAAGTAGTTGACAGATTGGGTTTAAAACTGAGCAAGGTCTTCATTTTGGTCCCATTAGATAATGAACCAAATTCAGTGAGTCTGTGATCAAGCATGTAGATTTGGAGAGCACAACAAACACTTTAAATTATAGCAAAGACATGGAGTGGAGTTAGGATAGAACCTATTTACTTGTTCAAAGAATGGGATGCGGCTGGGGAACATAGCTGTGTGGCCTACCCTGTGCCTGGCATGCCTGGAATCCACACTTCCACCATCTACATACTTGAATGTGTGAAGAGGGATGTCATACTGAGGATGGAGCAAGCTTGTTTTCTGCTGCTTCCAGAGACTAAGGCACGGAGCAATGGGTTCAAACTACAGGAAAAGAGATTCCACCTAAATATTAGGAAGAACTTCCTGACAGTAAGAGCCACACAGCTTTGTTTGGAAGTCAAATACACTGCCTCGTAGTATGGTGGAGTCTCTTTCTTTGGAGGTTTTTAAAAAGAAGCCGGATGGTTATCTGACAGGAATGATTTGATTGTGTACAGTCGCCCTTCCACATTCATGGTTTCAATTATATGCCGAAAGCCCTGCCTCCCCCGCTCTCCATCCCACTCCCTTCTCAAGGCAGTGAGGGGCTTCTCACGAAGCCCGTCACTGACTTGGGAAAGCGGGGTGGAAAGCCTCCTTCCTTCCCACTCTCCACCCCAAGGAAGCAAGGGGCTTCTTACGAAGCCTGCCGCTGCCTTGGGAAGGTGGGGTGGAAAGCTGCTAGCAGGCTCACTCTCAACCCCACTGCCTTGGGAAGGCAGGGTGGAAAGCCCCTGGTGCCCCGCTCCCTTCCCAAGGCAGCAAGGGGCTTCTCATGAAGCCCATTCCTGCCTTGGGAAGGCAGGGTAGAAAGCCGCTGGTGCGCTTGCTCTCCACCCCACTCCCTTCTCAAGGCAGTGAGGGGCTTCTCACAAAGCCTGGTGCTGTCTTGGGAAGGGACTGGGGTGGAAAGCCACTTGCCCACAGGCTCATTTCTTATTTGTGGTTTTTTCACATTCGCGGGGGTTGTCTGCCCCTAACCCCTGCGTATGTGGAGGGGCAACTGTATTTATTTATTTATTTATTTATTTATTTATTTATTTATTTATTGGTCATCTTCTGTTTCTCTGCATTGATTGTTCTAGTAGTTCTCTTTGTCAACAAGATATTGAACAGTTGCATTTAGGGTTCTGACCCTATTTCTGTCCCCTTTTAGTTTTGCTTCTTGTCTATCTTTAACTGCTTAAGAGTTTCATCTGTCAGCTACTGAGGCTTCTCTTTCTTTTTTGCTGCAGATAGCATCTTTTTGCATTCTTCCTTGACAATGTCCCTGGCATCAGTCCAATGTTCTTTTGGCTCCCGATCAATTAGGTTTAATAGTGCAAATCTATTTTCTACATTATCTTTATATTCTAAAGGGATTTCTTCAGGATGTATTTTGGCACAATGATTTATTCGGTGTTCTACTTTAGCTTTACTCTAATTAGTGATATTAGCAGTTCGTTGTCTGTGCCACAATCTTCTCCTCCATCTTCTGCTTCCAATTATGTAACCTATTTGATTTCTATATTGGCCATCAGGTGATATCTAGGTATACAGTCATCCCTTTGGTTGCCTGAAGAGTGTGTTTGCAATGGACAAACTGTTGGCTTCACAAAATTCAGTCAGTCACACTCCTGTTTTATGCCTTGATCCTAGGCCAAATTATCCTACAATATGTGGTTCTGCTCTGTTTTGTACTTTTGCATTCCAATTGTCTATGATTACCAACATGTTCTGTTTGTGTGTGTGATTAATTTCCTCCTGGACTCCTGCACAGAATCTTTCAATTTCTTCTTCTTTTGCCTCTGCGGTTGGAACATAAAATTGGATTAAGTTTATATTGATGGGTTTCCCCTCTTATTGATATTATTAAGTCACACTCTGCATTATATCCCTTGACTGCTTTTGCTATATATCTCCTCACTATTAATGCCATCTTATTTCTTCTTAGATTTCAATTTCCTGAGTAAAAGATTGTGTAGTTAGCTGACTGAAAATGTCCCATTGCTATCCACCTTAGCTCATTTACCCCCAGTATTGCAATGTTTATGCTTTTCATTTCTTGTTTTACAATGTCTAGCTTTGGATGATTCATGATTCTCACATTCCATGTTCTTATACAGTTGTCCCTCCACATGCGCGAACTTGACATTCGCGGTTTTGGTTATTCGCGGTTTTGGGAGGGGCCCCACCGGGCCCCCCCAAAACCGCGACACGGGGCCTCCAGAGGCCCCGTGAAAAGACCTGGAGGGAGCGGGGAGGCCCAGGGAGGCCTCCACGGGGCCCCCGGAGGCGCTCCGTAGGCCCCATGAAGGCCTGGGGAGTGGTGGGGAGGCCTTCACGGGTCTCCCGGAGGCCCTCCGGAGGCCCCGCGAAGGCTTGGGGAGGGGTGGGGAAGCCTTTGCGGGATGCCCGGAGGCCCTCCGGAGGCCCCGCGAAGGCCTGCGGAGGGGTGGGGAGGCCTTCACGGGTCCCCCGGAGGCCCTCCGGAGGCCCCGTGAAGGCTTGGGGAGGGGTGGGGAGGCCTTCGAGGGACCCCCGGAGGCCCTCCGGAGGCCCCGCGAAGGCCTGGGGAGGGAGGGAGGGAGGGCCGGGGAGACCTCCGCGGGGCCTAGCAAGGCCCCGCGAAGGCCTGGAGAGGGAGGGAGGGAAGGCCGGGGAGACCTCCGCGGGGCCTAGCAAGGCCCCGCGAAGGCCTGGGGAGGGGGAGGGAGGGCCAGGGAGACCTCCGCGGGGCCTAGGAAGGCCCCGCGAAGGCCTGGAGAGGGAGGGAGGGAGGGAGGGCTGGGGAGACCTCCGCGGGGCCTAGCAAGGCCCCTCGAAGGCCTGGAGAGGGAGGGAGGGCCGGGGAGACCTCCGCGGGGCCTAGCAAGGCCCCGCGAAGGCCTGGGGAGGGGGGAGGGAGGGCCAGGGAGACCTCCGCGGGGCCTAGGAAGGCCCCGCGAAGGCCTGGAGAGGGAGGGAGGGAGGGAGGGCTGGGGAGACCTCCGCGGGGCCTAGGAAGGCCCAACAAAGGCCTGGAGAGGAAGGGAGGGCTGGGGAGACCTCCGCGGGGCCTAGGAAGGCCCCACAAAGGCCTGGGGAGGGGGGAGGGAGGGCCAGGGAGACCTCCGCAGGGCCTAGCAAGGCCCCGCGAAGGCCTGGGGAGGGGGGAGGGAGGGCCAGGGAGACCTCCGCAGGGCCTAGCAAGGCCCCGCGAAGGCCTGGGGAGGGGGGAGGGAGGGCCAGGGAGACCTCCGCGGGGCCTAGCAAGGCCCCTTGAAGGCCTGGAGAGGGAGGGAGGGAGGGCCAGGGAGACCTCCGCGGGGCCTATGAAGGCCCCTTGAAGGCCTGGGGAGGGGGGGAGGGAGGGCTGGGGAGACCTCCGCGGGGCCTAGGAAGGCCCCTTGAAGGCCTGGAGAGGGAGGGAGGGAGGGCTGGGGAGACCTCCGCGGGGCCTAGGAAGGCCCCTTGAAGGCCTGGGGAGGGGGGGAGGGAGGGCCGGGGAGACCTCCGCGGGGCCTAGCAAGGCCCCGCGAAGGCCTGGAGAGGGAGGGAGGGAGGGCCGGGGAGACCTCCGCAGGGCCTAGCAAGGCCCCGCGAAGGCCTAGGTGGGGGGAGGGAGGGCCAGGGAGACCTCCGCGGGGCCTAGCAAGGCCCCTTGAAGGCCTGGAGAGGGAGGGAGGGAGGGCCGGAGAGACCTCCGCGGGGCCTAGCAAGGCCCCTTGAAGGCCTGGAGAGGGAGGGAGGGAGGGCCGGGGAGACCTCCGCGGGGCCTAGGAAGGCCCCTTGAAGGCCTGGAGAGGGAGGGAGGGAGGGCTGGGGAGACCTCCGCGGGGCCTAGGAAGGCCCCACGAAGGCCTGGGGAGGGGGGAGGGAGGGCCGGGGAGATCTCCGCGGGGCCTAGCAAGGCCCCGCGAAGGCCTGGAGAGGGAGGGAGGGAGGGCTGGGGAGACCTCCGCGGGGCCTAGCAAGGCCCCGCGAAGGCCTGGGGAGGGGGGGAGGGAGGGCCGGGGAGACCTCCGCGGGGCCTAGGAAGGCCCCGCGAAGGCCTGGGGAGGGAGGGGGGAGGGGAGTCGTTATTCGCGGATTTTTCACATTCGCGGGGGTCCGCGGAACGGAACCCCCGCGAATGTGAAGGGACGACTGTAATATGTTTTGTGCAGCTTCAGACATTCCTTTCACCTCTGAGTATGTCAATAGCTGAATTCCTTTCAGCTTAAGTCCAGTTGCACCATTAGCCACAGTGCTACCCGTAATTGTCTTCTGCTGTACCCCAGTAGCTCATTGAGTGCCATCCAACCTGGGAGTCTCATCTTCTATCACTATCTCTTGTTTCATTTTGGACTGTCACATCGTAGGGTTTTCAAGACAGAAGGCCTCAGGAGTGGTTTACCATTGCCTTGTTCTGCACAGTAGTAAAAAGTGTGCCACTTCTGTTGTCTCTGACAGATCCTCCACCAGTGTCATCCCCCACTATTGCTGCTGCCCAGTAGCTGTTTGGCATATTTATTCTGTCTCCTTATCAAAAGCCTGTCTGACAGAACATAACAAGTCAACAAAACAACACATCATTAAAAGCCCTTCACAGTTAATTCATAAAAGCACCGTGGTGTTTTGTGTCTGCTTGCAATTGGTTATGAATATATCCACGAGTGGGACATTTAACCTTTGAATATTGCCTTTTCCCTATCCTGCGAAATCTGATATGTGTGCAGCCCCTGGTCCTTCTTACCAATAATTCAAAGGTTGATCTTGATCACATGGTTTCTCCATTTACTCTTTCTTAAAAAGCCAGCAAAAGTGAGGAAAGTTTAGATGCACCCTTAAACCCAAGTAACTACTTTTATGTGAAACATAATGTGCAGTTTAGACAACAGAAGTGACATCCATTACTTTCACTTGTTGTGTCCCCCTTCTCCACTGGGTGGTCCTCTAGGACACCTAACAGAACTTACGCTACCATTTACTCATTCATAAGCTACATCAAAATCTGCAACAGCTGATACTAGTAGAAAAGATTTCTATCATTTTTTTCCTTCTCTCTCCCTCTCTCTCTCTCTTTGTCATCCTAAAATCTATCAGCGACTGAGCAACTAAATTTGCCACTTTAGCAATCCAGGGCTCTGTTTCCTGCAAAACACAAGGGAGTTGTTTTAATCATGGTCTTTCAAATTAGCACAGATGCTGTTGTAAGCCTGAGTGAGCTGGGTAACCCTGGTGATGGGCAAGAAAGCATTGTTACTTCATGGTATGTGCTTAATGCTCCAGTTTTGCAGTCTAAGCCAATCTTCACTCTCATAAAATCAGCTCATTTCCAGTTCAAAAGAAGAAGAAGAAATGTCTTGCCTTCTCTCATCAGTTTAGGAGATACTCTTGTTCTACTTAGACAACATTAGGTAGACAGTGGAGGGGGGAGTTATAACCCCTCATGGACACTGTCTTTTTTAACATTGTGATTTTTTCCTAAAATTGGCTCTTCTCACATAAATATATTTCCTTGTAACACAAAGGTCGCCCTCCAAAGAAAAGTAGCCAACAAAGAAACAGGATTTTATCAGATGAACCTCCATTAATGTTTCTTTCCCACCGTATTTTGCAGCATTTTTCTGCTGGCAAAAGAACCCTTTCTATAAGACCTATCTTCAGTAGCATTAAAAGGCAGCCCCAGCATGAACGGAGCATGAACGGAGTTCTGTTTACTCCCGTGTTTGTGAGCTTGGTGATTCTCGCGAGAAGACGTGATCACAGTAAAATTTAAAAATACACCAAAACCAAGACACAAAATGTACATGCTTGCACAGAAACACACTTTAAAACTTAAAAGTAAAGTGGTGAAGTTTATAAAAAGAGTGTCCCTGACCTGGCTTTCATGGTCTCACCTGGAAGTTTTGCTGGCATGCAATACCAGCAAAAAAAGTGCCACAGGAGATTTATTGATGGCTTGGCCTATCAATACAAAGAACACCTTACTTTCAAGACATTGTCATGAAAGAATGACATCATCTGAAATGTGCACCCTTTCATGTTCATTAGGCGTTGTTATGATGCCATATTTGCCATGTCTGATAAAGTTTACTGGAGATTATCAAACAGGTACGCAAAAAGTGTTCCTGTCCCACAATCTCCACTCCCGCCCCTATCCCGTCCCTGTCCCACTACAATCACCCTCCCCACCACACTTACCTTCTCTTTCGAAGATAGAGCAGCCCAGGAGTGAGCAGAACTCTAACGGAGCTCCATTCACTTCCTGGAGGGAAATCCCCCAGATTCTCGCGAGAAGATGTAAGCGTGGAAAATTTAAAAATAAAAACCAAAATACACCCCAAAAAAAGTTACAAAAAGCACATATACACACTTTAAAACTTCCAAATAAACCAGTTTTTAAAAAGTGGGTCACTTACCTGGATGTCCCAATCTCACTCGGAAGTGCTCTGGCAGGAACCACCCATTGATGCTGGGATCTCGCCAACAAAATGGGGCACCTTGTCACACACAGGAAAATCCATCACAGAAATGGAATGACAGATCTATTGACAGCTTCTCCCACCAATAAAAAAACATTTTTTTATTGGTGGAAAAGCCTAACAGCAGCAGAATGGGTGCATAACAATGGGGGAACAGCGTCGTGTGGTAAAGGAATACTTTTGCGATCTCCTGGCATTCCTGTAACACCATTTTTGATGTGTCTAATAATCTCTGCAGTCTCTTTACACTCTTGTGACTAAGGATATAATTCCTAATCGGATGCATGTACACTATAAGAAAATATGAACAAAACAAAAAAACACTTACCTTTTTAAAATGCAAACTTTTTTAAAAAAAAATGGTAGCTGAAGACGAAAGGAACATATTTTCCTACAAATGTATTTTACATTTGTTTTAACTCTCTGTTGTGATTACATCAACTTCCTCTTTCCTAACTTCACTTCCAACTAGAGTAAAGAAATATTTTACTTCTCTGAACAAGGTTGTTGCTATTGTTGTTGTGTCCCTGCAAGTCATTTCCAACCTATGGCGACCCTAAGGCAACCTTATCATGGTGTTTTCTTGGCAAGATTTGTTCAGAGGGGGTTTGCCTTTGCCTCCCTCTGGGGCTGCAAATGTGTGACTTGCCAAAGGTCAGTGGACAAATGCAGAAAAACAGTGAGCTTTGTGTTGTCTAGCTGTTGCTGTACATATGTTTAAGAGCCACTGGCAGGTTAAACCAACCAAATTAACAGGAAAAATATTATCTATGAAGTACATTTCTGAACAGAAATGGGTCAGGTAGAAAATCAAATAATTTTACCAACATAGGATTGGAACCTGGCATTTCGATCAAACACCATTGGATTTCAATATCAAACCATGTTAATCTTGACTTGAGTCTAACAATTAAGTTAAGGAACCTTAAATTTGCCTTCATTTAAAGTAATCAGGCAAATATGCCAAAATCCTCATTTCAGAGATAAGGAAAATGTTAAGTCAAATGTCATAGTTGTAACAATACTCAGTATTCTATACCAGCAAGGTATGGTTGGAACTAAACCTGCTATAAACAAGTTCCATTGGGTTAGTTGCTCCACTCTGGAGATTTAGAATGTAAAAACACATTGGGTTTTATCCATATTTTGTTATATTTAGAGGAAACCCACTGAAATCAGTGGAACTTAAATTAAGTCCCATTTATTTCAGTGGATCTCCTCTCATTATGAGTAGTTTTCAATCCAACCCATTAACTGGCAATTCCCCTGACAGGCTGTACCCAATGGGGTCTGTAAGCCAGCTCAATGGACACAACTGGTAGAACATAGTCTTCTAGCCCTAGCCAAATACTCTTCCAATCTGCTTTAGAGGGGGGGGGGTGTTCTCTAAAATAGATTTGGGAAACCTCCAAGTCAGAATGCCATCAGCAGCTCTCCCCAAGTCCTGCAAATTCAGGTCTGTTGCTTCCTTGATTGAGTCCATCCATCACAATGTGGTCTTCCTCCCTTCCTACTGCCTTCTAACTTACCAAGCATTATTGTTTTTTCTAATGAGTTGTGTATTCTAGTGATACATCTGGAGTATGACAATCTCAGTTTAGTCATCTTGGCTTCTAGGGACAGTTCAGGCTTGATTTGCTCTTGACCCATTTATTGTCTTTTTGGCAGTCCATGGTACACATAGAAGTCTCCTTCAGCACCACATTTCAAATGTGATTCTTTTCCTATCCTCTTTCCCCCCCATTGTCCAGCTTTTACAACCACAGTAAAACATAGGTCTTCATAAACACATTTTACAAATGATAACAGTGTCATAAGTGAAAGTACCCTTTGTGTGTTGGAGGAGGGGCAGAGAAAGCACACACACACAAATAGAGGAAGAGAGAGAGAGAGCTTCTATATGTGGCATAGTAGCATAGGAGGAGCAAGCATGGTGTAGTGGTTTGAGTGCTGGACTATGACCAAGATACCAGGGTTCAAATCCCCACTCATTCATGGAAACCCACCATGCCTTGGGAGAAAGGCAGCATGTAAATTAAATTAAACAATATATGCAACCTTGGACAAGTCATACTCTCACAGCCTCAGAGTAAGACAATGGAAAAACCCCTCTGAACAAATCTTGCCAAGAAAGCCCTGTTTGCTTTAGGGTCACCATAAATCAGAGAAAACTTGAAGGCACACTACAATAAATATAAGTGTTACCTACCCTAATAAACCCCATCTTGGAATATCAAATAATTGGCAATATTTAATAATTTGGCTTAATGTGGCCTTCCAAGTGGTTTGCAAGTAAAACAGGGACTCCCAGATACCAAGATTGGAGTCACGTATGACCAAGGGAGGGGCCTTTGGAAATTCCCCAAATAAACTCAAGTCAGAACTTAACATCTGGAGCTGAGTCATTCACTAATCCACTCAATGATAGCAGAGTCCTTGATGTTTGTAAAACAGGTCCTTCCTCTCCTCTTCCCCTCCAACAATAGACCTTGCCTGCCCCTATTCAATTCTAAACACATAAACCATTAACAGTTGTTAACTCTTCCAGAGCACCCTTTTGTCTAATCCTGGGAACCTTCAAGAAACATTGCATTCCACTCAAAACCCTATCTCTTCAGGGGAATTATCAGATATAAATATCACCCTAAAACTCCACCAAAATGTCCACAGTTCCTCCTCCTACATCTATGTTGCTGGTTTGCTGTGAGACCCTCAGAACACATTTCTGAAAACCACCTGCTGCACAAATCTCTGTTCCTATGAGTGGTATCGTATCACCCGAGAACCTCCTTACTCTATTCCTCTGTCCAAATACTTCCTACTATCTTTGATAGCCTTGTGTGAGTGTCTGAAACCTGAGTGTTTATGTGAGTGCTGTTAGTATTAATTTCCAATAAAGATCATTTAATTGTACATTCTGGATGAGAGTCTCCTCCGTTACTACTGGTATACATAAGTTAAAAGATCCCGCCATTACCTGGCCTCTCTCTGCCTTAATTGAACTAATTAAATATTCTCCATATTAATTTTGGACACTAGTGGAATCCTCATGGACTCCACGCAATTCAGGTAACAAGTCATACCAAATTTGCTTTCTGGTTGCAGCCCATTGTGTTAAATTTCTCTCTTAATTTAACAGGACCCTAATAGGGAGGGAGGCCCAGTGGTTTCATTGCCATTTTGATCTATTTCCTATCCACAGTCACGCACAAATGGAAATCTTTAATAAATGGTTGTTTTAGTGGCCCAGACAGGCTTCAAAGTGATTACCAGTAAGCCATAGAGAAATACAAAAGATTTCTGGATGGTTCATGAGGGCTTTAATATCCTCATGACATTGCTACCTTTCACTTTGTTTACTTAATTTTCACTTTATTAAAATGGTTGAATTTTTTTCAGTCATTGCTTCAAATGTTAATCACGAACAAGTGAAGATAATCCAGTGTCTTGGCTAAGCTCTGTGGCTACTGTGACAGCTTTATTGGATCACAGCTGGAAACATTTAAATTTGGTATGATTTTCTTGTTCTGGGGCTCTTTGTCCTAATTAGACGTTCTTGGTTCAGGCAAGGTTAGGCAATGCAAAGCATAGAGCATTAATGCTTAACCACAGCCAGTGACAGATGTCACATTGCCTCCCCCACCCTCCTTGTGGCTCTCTTCCCAGATTCATTTTACAACATTTAGGCAAGCAATTAATTTGGGTTCTGTTTATAAGAGTCCCAGTCTGGCCTGAAGCACTGACATGTCCCTTATAGGGCCGTGGCAGCTACACTCATATGCTCCACCCCGGTCCTCTTAGAAACAGAAATATTTTTCAGGTAAGCAAGATGATAAAGTAAGCACATAGTGGAAGCACAGCTTTTTGCTCTGTTTGGAATGGTATGTAAATCTCTCTCTCTCTGCCTTTTCTTCGCAAACGAAGATTCAGGAAGGACTCATTCCACGCTTTCTGCAAGTGCACTGATGACTAAAAAGGCCAATGCGAGATAAACAAGTCTGGTTGCAGAAAGCACAGCAGAAGGTCTCCTTGGGTGATGTTTCTGGGTTGTGATTCTTTCTGCGTTGTCGTTTCACTTCAAGACTTGTTCAGTGTGAGTTCTCAAATAAGGCTGCAGCATTGTGGATAGTGTGTCTCCATGCCTCCCGATGTGAGGCCAGGGCGGACCATTGTTGGTGATCAATTTGGCTGAGCCTGAGATGTTGTTTCAGGGAGTCCTTGTATCGCTTTTTTGGAGCGCCCCTCTTACACTGACCTGTGGCGAGTTCACTGTAGAGTACTATTTATGGGAGGTGATGGTCCTCATTCCTAGAAACGTGCTCTGCCCAGCGCAGCTGTGTTCTCAGTATCATGGCCTCAATGCTGATGATCCCTGTTTCTCAAGGACAGCAACATTCGTCACATAGTCAGTCCAGTGTATATTTAGGATTGTGCATAGACAGCACTGATGAAAGCATTTGTAGAGTCGTAAGTGGTGGCAATAGGTGACCCATGTTTCAGACTCATCAAGGAAAATAGACAGTACAATGGCTCTATACATACTGATTTTTGTGCTTCGCTTCAGGTGTTTATTACTTCAGACTCTTTTGTAAAGTCTTCCAAATGCGCTATATGCCTTTGCTAATCTGTGATCAATCTCTTTGTCAATCTTGGCATCTGAGGAGATGATGCTTCCCAGGTAGGTGAACTGCTGAACTGACTTGAGCACAGATTTACCGACGGCAATGTAGGGATGGTGGTGTTCATCCTGTGGTGCAGGCTGGTAAGGAACTTCTGTTTTCTTAAGGTTGACTTCCAGCCCAAACAGCTCTGCAGCTGTTGCGAAGCAGGATGTTAGGTGCCGCAGAGCTGCTTCTGTGTGGGCAACAAGGGCAGCATCATCAGCAAAGAGCAGCTCACGGACTAGATAGTTTAGAGTCTTAGTGTGAGCCCTCAGATGGCTTAAGTTAAACAAGCTACCATCAGTACGGTAACGTATATAAATGCCGTCTTCTTCTTCAAGCTCTGCCATAGCCCTTTGGAGCATCATGCTGAAGAAGATTGTAAATAAAATTGGAGCAAGAACACAACCTTGCTTCACTCCATTAGTTATTAGAAAGGGCTGTGAAAGAGCATTGCCATATCTGACTTGACCACACGAGCCCCCATGTAGCAAGACAATCATTTTAAGGAATTTGGGGGGACATCGTAATACTTTTTCAGACGGGTTTTTTTAACGTGAGCAGCCTCATCCCCGTTGTGAGGCTGCTGCGTGGCGGGGGGTCCCTTTTGGATGACGCTCTCCCCTGACGATACTGTTGCAGAAGTGATGGGAGGCTGCCATGCCACATTTGGCGATTTTCTAATCATGAAAGTTGATAGTGATTAGGAAATCGCCAAATATGGTGCTGCAGCCTCCCAGCACTTCCACAACAGTATCAGCGCGGGCACAGCGTCATCTGAAAGGGACGCCCTGCAGCGCAGCAGCCTCGCAACAGGGACGAGGCTGCTCGCGTTGCAGAACCCCATCCAAAAAAGCCCCTAGTCTTTCCAGGATCTGCCACAGACCTTTTCTACTCACAGTGTCGAAGGCTTTGGTGACGTTGACAAATGTTACATAGATGCCCTTGTTCTGCTCTCTACATTTCTCTTGCAGTTGTCTAAGGGCAAATACCAGATATGTAGTACTCCTATTGGCTCTGAAGCCACATTGGCTTTCAGGAAGAAGTTCTTCTGCAATAGCAGGAACTAATCTTTTCAGGAATATCCTTGCAAGGATTTTTCCAGCAATAGAGAGCAGTGTTCTGCCTCAATAGTTTGAGCAATCGGATTTTGCTCCTTTTTTCTTGTACAGGGTGATGATGACTGCATCTCGGAGATCTGATGGCAGTTCCCCCTTTTCCCAGCAATTCACAAGGAGTTCGTGGAATTTATCATGGAGTACATGACCTCCATGTTTCCAAATTTCAGGTGGGATTCCATCAATCCCAGCTGCCTTGCCATTTTTCATCTGCTGTATGGCCTTAAGGGTCTCTTCCAAAGCGGGGGCTATGTCCAATTCATTTTTCATCAGATTTTGTATGATTTGTTAGATAGCTGAGCCTTGGACTACTCAGTTGGCAGTAAAGAGACTTTGAAAATGTTCAGCCCATTGATTCAGGATGGAGGCTTTATCAGTGATTAATGTTTGACCATCTGTATTGTATAAGGAGCTTTGGACCTGATAAGCAGGTCCAAACACTGCTTTAAGAGCTTCATAAAATCCTCTATGATCACCCAGATCTACACAGCATTGTGTCTTTTCTGCTATATTGATCCACCACTTGTTCTGCATGTCTCGAAGGTTTTGTTGAAATTTACTACATGTGAGACTGAAAGCTGCTTTTCTTACATGGCAAGTTGGCTGGGCGAGGTGTGCCTGGTGAGCAGTTCTCTTCTTTGCCAACAGCTCCTGGATCTCTTGGTTGTTTTCATCAAACCAATCTTGATTTTTCTTGTGGGAGAATCTGTGGGATTCTTCTGCAGACTGGAGGATACTGTTTTTGATATGTTGCCAAAGCACTGTAGGAGAAGCATCTGTAGGATGGTCTTCAAGTTTTGTTTGCAGGTTTGCATAGAAGTTGTCTCTCATGGTAGCTTGTTGAAGATTGTTGACTCAGAGTCTCTTCTTTAAGATGCCACCCCTCTTAGGTTTGAACTTAAGATGAAGATTTAGTTTACATCTTACGAGGCGATGATCTGTTTGGCATTCTGCACTGGGCATCACTCGAGTAAGACGGACATTGCGAATGTTTTTCTGGCGGACTAGAACATAGTCAATGAGGTGCCAATGTTTGGATCGGGGATGCATCAAGGTTGTCTTCAAGCTATCTTTCTGCTGAAAGATACTGTTTGTAATAGTCAGCTGTTGTTCTGCACAGAACTCTAGCAGGAGCCATCTGTTATCATTGCAATTTCCAACACCATGCTTGCCTAAGACACCTTTCCAGGCTTCGGAGTTCTTTCCTACTCTGGCATTGAAGTCACCAAGGATAATAATTTTATCTTCTACAGGGACTTTTTGTATGAGTTGGTGTAGGTCTGTGTAGAATTTGTCTTTCTCAACAGGGTCGGCTTGTATAGTTGGGGCATATATACTGAAGAGAACAACATCAGGGAGGCATAAGGAAATAATGTGATCAGAGTGTCCTGTTGGCAAGGTTTTGAGTTTGGAGGCAATGCAGTTTTTAATCATAAAGCCTACTTCTGAAAGATGTTTTTTCTGTTTTGGGTTTGCCAGACCAGTAATGTGTGTAGCTGCCACCATGTTCTTTAAGGCTGCCTTCCTCATGGAGACAAACGTCGCTAAGAGCAGCGATGTCAATATTAAGTCGTGGTAGCTCATGGGCTATTAGAGCAGAACTATGCTCAGGCCGTCCACTATCTGCAGAGTCTCGCATGGTTCTGATGTTCCAGCATGCAAGCGTCAGTTTATGTACACCTTTGGAGGCCGGTGTGTGCCTTTGTTTCTTTGCCTTGGTTTGACCGCATCAGAAGATGCCTGTTGGCCGCGGCTAGCCAACCAGGTAGATGGGTATGAGCTTTCATTAGGCCACCTTTTCTAGGCCCCTCTCCATATGGAGCAAGCAGTGCTCTCCTTAAAAAAGGCTGCTTGGTCATTCAGGATGCTGCCGAACAAGACTGTCATCTCTCAGGTCAGCCTCGAGCGGCCAAAGTCCTGAACCACCTGCATACAGGGTTGGGTCTGTGGCTTCCAGTGCATCTTTACACCTGCCATTTTGTTTCTCACCTATCGCTACAGGGCTTTTTCGGAATTTGATTTACCCTTCGAGCCTATGCAATGGATTTTTCTGATGGAGCACGGCATGCACAGAACTGGCCTCACCCTTTAAACCAAAGGTTCATCTGCTGTGGCCTTGCAAGCATGGATGGTAGCAGTGAGGTCCTCGTGTCGTAGGCTTGATTAGAGTTTCCTTCTCTTAGATGGTTGACCTTACAGGGTTGGATGAGCACCATCTGCCCGGGTTTGGGACTAGAGTCTTCCTTCTCCTGGGATGGTTGCCATAAGGCTAGAGAGCCCATCCTGCCCTTTGATGCTCTTTGTCAGACCCTTCAGTTTTGACCTGTCTGGCATGGGAGACCCTACCAGTGGCTATTATGCCACTGCCAGCATAACTCAAAACATCATTAGGGTACGCAAGCCTCTCTCCCATGACAAGGGGGCATCAATGGAGAGGAGTATGTAAATATATTTGTTAACTCAGATTCTTGTACTACGATATACAGTCATCCCTCCACATTCATGGGATTAACTTTTGTGGATCTAATTATTCACAGATTATTTACTGCCACCTCCTGTGCTGTCCAGTGCCATTTTAATAGGGACTTATAAGTCTCACCTCATGTTCACAATCTCTCTGCAAGCCTTGTGAGACTGAGAGGGACCATGAACGTGTGGCAAGATTTGTAAATCCCTATTAAAAATGGCGTAGGACAGCAATGGCTGCAGCGGCAAGCTTCACCAGCTACCCACTTCTGCCTTGCGAAGGAACCCCACAGCCTTGAAGCCAGAAGCAGCAGCTGGCATGCTCCTCACCATGGATTCAAATGTATTGTGTACTGTACATTTGAACCAGCAGTGGGTTGAATATGCGGGTCGTACATTTTTGTGTGTGTTATTTGTGGTTTGTGGGGCCTGGAGATATTTGCAGTTTTTCCACTTTTGCTGGGTTCCTGTGCCCTTAACCCCCACAGATGTGGAGGGACAGCTGCACACTGTACATTAGCTATGGCATTAAAAAAAAATAACATGTTTAATCCACCTTTCATCTGAAATTCTCCAACATGGCTGCCAAAAAAACAATGGCTAGAATCCTGTTGGATGCTATGCAAGTGTAAAAACAGTTTAACATGTACTTTCTCATTGGTTCTGTAAGTGTTGTCCCTAGTGTAGCCAGCTGTTCCACAAGCACACCCACTGCTTTCTCTCTCATTTTTGAGTTGATGCATGGGGAACTTTGACTTGATGGGTAGGAGATTAAGGACTTTGTCAAAAGTCTTTTGAAAGGGTGAGTAAACAATTTCTACTTGTTCACCACTATCTACACTCTAGATATAACTCTAAAATGTTAACGAGACAAGATTTAAATTTATATAAGCCATATTCCTCTTCCTGATACTTTTAACTTTAATAATCCTATCCTCTGATTCATTGTTTAATACTTTTAAAACTTTTCTACTGGATATTGTTTTAGCATTTTGTTTTAACTTATATTGTAAGCCACTTTGGGAGCTATACTGGCTTGAGATTGATTAAATGAATGAATGAATGAATGAATAAATGAATTTATTTATTTATTTATTTATTTATTATTTAATAAAAATAGACATTAAGGTGACCAGCCTGTGGTTTCCCAGATCCCTTTAAAAAAATGATTGTGACATCATCCATTTTTCAATTCCCAGGTACAAAGGCTGATTTGAGAGTAATTTTTTTGTATATTTTTGTTAGATCAGCAATTTCTGCAATACCATACTTTAAGAACTCTCAGGGTGATACCATTTAGTCATGGTGATTTGCTGATTTTTAATTTCTCAATAAAGCCTATAATATTATCATTCATCACCATTGTTTATCTCAGTTCTTCTGAAAAAGTCAGATCAGGCGCAGGGATACATCTTTCACAGCCTGATACAAGGAGTTTTGTACAGTTTCTTTACAATCTTTTTAATGTTCTTCAGCAGACCTTTAAGGCCCTTGTCATTCAGTGGTGTAGCCACATTCCTGGCCAGTTTCCTTCTCTTGATGTACTTTAAGATTTCTTTTATTATTGGCCTTAAAAACAAATTTGCAGCTTTTGCTGTCTGCATGCATTTGTGTGTGTGCAAGACTATATACATTTTTATTCTTTTTATTTATAAACCCCCAACTTAATTTTCTGAAGAAAGGCTTCTTGCTTCTAAAAGAGTCCTTCATTTGGCTCATTAACTACATTGACATCCTTTTGGATTTGGGGATACTTTTCCTGACCAGTGATATAAACACAATTACTCTCAAATTCTAATCCTCCAGATATTTTTGAACCATCACTCAGAAGTTGTTTTCACTGTTATATTGGATGGAAGTTGAAGTCCAAACTATCTGGAAGAACAGAGTTTGAGAACCACTGGAATACCTGTGAATAAAAAGGAGTGCAGCAGTAACGGAAGCAGCACGGGAGCATAACCAGATGGGGACAACATCATCTGAAATTCAAGCCCTTTAGCGATCTCCTGGCGTTCATGTAACACCATAATTAGCCCGTCTGATAATGTCCTGAGTAAACATGCTTAGGAATGTACAGTGCATGTCTGGGATGTTCATGCTGTTAGCAGACTTGACAATTAATGCTATTTACTAACCCATGGGATGAGAAGTAATACCCTTAAAGTGACTTTACAAATGGCATCTGCACTTATGTGGTTTATATTTTTGTAGGCTAGTAGGTTTTGTGGGTAAACCCACTAAAGTCCTCAGGATGAGGATTTCTGAACATAACAGGGAAGATGGATGAATGGAACAGTACTCTGAACATTAAAAATAACTATCACTGAAGGAATTTCAGTGGGCTTATCTACACTGACTGGAAAATCCAGCTTACCTTTGGTCTGCAGCAACCACAGGCTTGTCCACATGATTGCCAGACACATCCAGGTGAGTTCAGGAGCACTGTCCACACATTTCTCTTTTGAATTCACCCTGATTTGATAAACTGCGGTATGCATGGCCACATGGCTGTGGCTGCTCTGTTTTTTCCCCTTCCTCCATGCATGCAAATGTACATATGAGCGGCTTCAGACATCCTATTAAGCTGAGGTATGCACAACTAATGACAAAATGGGCAAGGAAGGGAAAGGAACCCTTTTTCATCAGTGGTGGGGATGTAAAAAAGCAAGGAAATTTGGGGGTATGATACGAGCAAAAATTCAAAAGATTTTGAATAAGAAAATAGAGCTGTTACCTGAAATTTTTCTGTTGGGAATTTATGAAAATACTAATCTTGCAAATGAAAATGGAAAAACAAAAAGGTTACTTTGGCATATGTGTACTACCGCTAGAATTATATATGCTAGGTACTGGAGAAAAGAGGAGATCCCATCAGAGGCTGAATGGTTTGAAAAGCTATTGGATATTGCTAAAATGGACAAGCTTACTTACCTTTTAGAAAACAAAAAGGATAAATCTTTTATGGATTCATGGACTCCTTTGTGGACTTACATACAAGAGGGGGGACCTATAAATTGATCATTGGAAATTGAGGTGATAAGATTTAATAGGTTAATATTTATTTTGAATTGGGGATTCACCGTGATAATGGGAAAGTAAAGAATTTAATCTATGGTACAGGAATGTATTAGAGGTTCTATGTAAAGATATGAATATATAATATAATGTTTTGTCTTTATGGAATTTAAGAGAAGAGGAAGGAAGATTTACTTTATATGCATTATATGGGATATAGGGTACGGTGAAGATAGGAAGAAAAAAATATGTTATTGGTTGGTAGAACAATACGAATAATACATAATGGAAAGTATTTTTGTTTATGGAGACGCAAGGGAGAGAAAACTATGTTACTATATAAATTGGGATTCGGCAGATGGGGAAGTCTAATATGGATGATAAGTTGTTATCGGTAATAATAGCAATAAAAAGTATTATGAAAAAAAATGGGCATGCTGGTATGTGCTTCTCCAAACAAATGCCATGTATGCAAAATGAATGGCAATAAAAGAACCACTAAAAAGTGAAACTGAAACAGAGAAAGAGGCATTTTCTGGTAGGAAAGTTCAGCTGATTGCCTGGCCAAGGTAGCCTCCTCCCAAACTCTTCCTCCCACCTGCTAAAACTCCTCCTCCTTGGTCCCACACCAACATTACTATGGAGGGAGAATGGGGAAAAAAAACATATTCCCTTTCTACTCACCTGGCATAGCTACTCAACTTCTAACATCCCTAGACTAGAGCATGGAAAGGTTACATTTTTTGATTGCAACTCCCAGAATCACAACTAGAGATTCTGGGACTTGTCATTTCAAAATGTAGCCTCTGCAAGCTTTGCCTGAGACAACTCTGGAGGTCATAATATCCAAAAGTGGGTGAAAATCAATGGACAGAGGCTCATTTCACCCAACTGATTTCCCAGATCAAGGCACCTGCACCTGGTAGGCCCTATCAGAAAATTATGCTCTCATACAGATGCTTAGGAACATTGAAGGCATAGCAGGTGAACCAGCTACCTTGAGAAAGAAGATACACTCTTGCTTCCTAACACACGTATGGGACAAAGCCAGGAACTGGTACTGTCTGATCTTGATAGTGATTATTTTGACACATTTCTATAGTGATTTCTTATTTATGCAGCAGTAGAAATAGATACATACACATATTTCTCCTGGTTTTATACTGCTGTAGCAAAATAAAGATGAGCGAAAGCATGTTGATATAGCTATAATAAGATGGGTTTGAACAACATACGTGCTCTCCCTCCCCAAATGGAACTCCTTAAAGAAAAAAAAAATCTTTGGTCTTACCAACCCCATCATTTAAATCTTTCTGTACTTTTGGTGTCATTGCTGCTTTCTGGTCTCAAACTATCCAACATAGAATCATAGAATCAAACAGTTGGAAGAGACCACAAGGACCATCTTGTCCAACCTCCTGCCTAAAGGAATACACAATCAGAGCATTCCCAACAGATAACCATCCATCCTCTCTTTAAAAACCTCTAAAGAAGGAGACTCCAACACACTCCGAGGCAGTGCATTCTACTGCCAAACAGCTCTTACTGTCAGGAAGTTCTTCCTAATGTTTAGGTGGAATCTCTTTTCTTGTAGTTTGAGTCCATTGCTCTGTGTCCTAGTCTCTGGAGCTGCAGAAAATAAGTTTGCTCTATCATCAATATGACATCCCTTCAAATATTTTAACACGGCTACCATAACCTTCTCTTCACCAGGCTAAACATACCCAGCTTCGTAAGCTGCTCCTCATAGGGTATGGCTTCCAGACCTTTTACCATTTTGGTCGCTCTCCTCTGGACACCTTCCAGTTTGTAAATACAGTAGGGCCCCCGTATCTGTGGGAGATTGGTTCTGGGGCCCACCATGGATAATGAAATCAGCCGCTAATAGTGGACACCATTGAAAATAATGGGACTTTTGGTTTAAATTACCATAGAGTTGCATTGGAGGACCTGGAAAATGGCTAGAGAGGACACATTTTCTAGGAAGTCTCTATGGTATTTGCGCAGAAACCGAAACTGCAGATAATTGAAAGTGGATAATGAATCAGTGGATACGGGGGTCCTATGGGTATTCTTCTTGAATTGTGGTGCCCAAAATGGGGCACATGTCAGGGAAAATAGAAATTGTAATCAGAAGTTTATCTCCCCCCTTTTGGGTAATTTTGTTCACCAGGCATTGTGAGACGCCAGCTTGTCTATCAGAACTCATAAATCTGTCTTTTGTTGTTTTGCTTTTCTGTCCTTCAGAGTTGGAAGATGAGAAACGAAACTAGGTTTTAGGTTTCTGTTCCTTCTCAGAAGGATTGAATGTTTTGGGAAAAGTATATAACTGGGGAGGGATTTTGGAGTTAGTTAGCCTCTTTTGGGGTGGGGGTCCTTTTTCTTTTCTCTTAGCTGCTGGGAGACTTTGGAGCATGCAGAAGCATGGATGAATGTCTTCTGTCCTTTACCTTGCTTTGCATTTCTTTTTAATAAAGTCATAAAGAAAATTAACTGCCTCCTTCTTCTGCACCAGAGGTGTGCATGGCTTTGCCCAGAAGCCCACGCTATTTCATTGCATGCATCTCTGCTCGGATGGGCAGAGAGTGAACACACTCTGCATATTTTCCAACAACACAGTCTTCAAGGTGAGGTCTGACCAAACAGAATAGAGTGGCAATATTACTTCCCTTGGTCTAGACACTATACTCCTATTGATGAAGCCTAGAATTGCATTTGCTTTTTTAGCTGTTGTATCACACTGCTGACTCCTGTTCAGCTTGTGGTCCACTAAGACTCCTAGATTCCTTCTGCATGTATAGCCGTCAAGCCAGGTGTCACCCATCCTATATCTGTGCATTTCATTTTTACTGCCCAAGTGTAGTATCCTACATTTCTCCCTGTTGAAATTTATTTTGTTAGTTTTGGCCCAGCTTACTATTCTGTTCAGGTCATTTTGGATTCTGATCCTGTCCTCTGGGGTACTAGCATTGGGCCCAGGACAGAACCCTATGGCACTCCACTAGTCACTTCTCTCCAGGATGAAGAGGAGCCATTGGTGACTACCCTTTGGGTTTGGTTGATCAACCAATTACAAATTCACCTAACGATTGCATTGTCTAGGCCACATGTTACTAACTTTTTGCCAGAATATCATGGGGGGACCTAGTCAACGGCCTTACTGAAATCAAAACACACTACATCCACAGAATTCCCTTCATCTACTAATTGTAACACTATCAAAAAAGAGATAAGTTAGTCTGGCATGATTTGTTTTTGAGAAATCCATGTTGACTTTTAGTGATCATGGCATTCCTTTCTGAGTCCTTACAGACTGTTTGTTTAATGAATCTAGAATCTTTCCTGCTTTTGATGTCAGGTTGAGTTGGTGGTAATTATTTCAATCTTTTTTTCCCTTTTTGAAAATGGGGATATTTGCCCTCCTCCAGTCTTCTAGGACCTCTCCTGTTCTTCAGGAATTCACATAGATTATTGCTAGTGGTTCTAAGATTACTTCTGCCACTTCTTTTAATACCCTTGGATGTAGTTCATCTGGCCCTGGAGACTTGAACTCATTTATACTGGCCAGGTATTCCTTAACAACCTCTTTACCTATTCTATGCTGCATTTCACCTACTGCATCATCTGCTCCATTTTCTCCAGGCTGAGCACTGTTCTCCTTTTGGGAGATGACTGAGGCAAAGAAGGTGTTGAGTAGCTCTGCCTTTTCTCTGTACCCTGTTAGCCTTTCACCATCTTCTCCATGCAGTGGTCCTACCATTTCCTTGTTCTTTTTTCCTAAAGCCCTTTTTATTGTGTTAACCTCTCTAGCAAGCCTGAACTCCATCTGTGTTTTAGCTTGGCTGAAGCACATGAGCTCATGAGCATTTCCCCTACATGAGCTGGCTATTTGTTTGAATTCTTCTTTGGTGATTTCCCCCCTTTTCCATTTCTTGTACATGTCCCTTTTAAGTCTTAGCTCAGTTGAAAGTTCTTTAGACATCCATCCTGGTTTCTTTAGACACCCCCCCCTTTTCTTCCTCATTGGAACTGTTTGAAGTTGTGCCTTTGATATCTCACTTTTAAGAAATTCCCATCCATCATGAATTCCCTTCTCATGTAGTATTCCTGACCATGAGATCACTCTCAGTAATTTCCTAAGTTTACTGAAATAAGCTTTCTTAAATTCTAGAAGGCATGTCTGACTATGCTTGGCTTCCCCTTTCCTCTGTATAACAAACTCCAGGAGAGCATGGACACTCCCCCCTAAGGATTCCACCTCTTCCATCCCATTAACCAGATTGTCTCTGTTTGTTAGGATCAGATCTAAAATAGCTGATCCCCTTGTTGCCTCTTCTACCTTCTGGACAATGAAAGTGTCTGCAAGACAAGTGAGGAATTTGTTGAACCTCAAATTTTTGGCAGAGTTGGACTTCCAACAAATATCAGGATAGTTGAAATCCCCCATTACAACTACATCTCTCCTTTCTGGATGTGTGGTCATCTTTTCCAGGAAGGCATCACCCAAGTCCTTGGTTTGGCTTGAAAGTCTGTTATAGACCCCCACAATGACATCCCTGTTGTTTCTCTCCCCCTTGATTTTTACCTGGGTGCTCTCAACCTGGCTCTCAGGATTTAAGTCATGGATCTTCTCACTGGTGTATTATTATTATTATTATTATTATTATTACATTTATTTATATAGCACCATAAGCTTTACATAGCGCTTTACGAAAAAGAAAAACAACAATCCACAATAAACACAAAAACCTGCCTATGGCGCACAATCTAAAACCACAAACAAAATTACAAAATTAATTAAATATTACTATAACAAGATTAAAACAATACTATAAAAGTGCAAGTTAATACAAATAATATGGACATAAAATCAAAATGAAAGTTGGAAGGCTTCCCTAAATAGAATAGTTGTTAATTTAGACTTAAAGTAGTCTAGAGAGGTGCTGGTCTGCAAATTCATGGGAAAGAGATTCCAAAAATAGGGGGCAGCATGGGAGAAAAGACGTATCCTAGTAGGGGCAGAGGAAATCCATGGCTGCATCAGCAGCCCTGAATCACTAGAGCACAGGGCACGAACAGGGAAATACGGGGAAACAAGTGCTGACAAAGAGATGGTGTACACATCCTTAATGAATAATGTTACTCCACCTCCCTTCCTGTTTGGTCTATTTCTCTGAAATAGGTTATACTCCTCTATTACTACATACTAATCATGAGACTTGTCTCACTAGGTTTCACTGATGCCTATTAAATCATATTTGCTTTGCTGTGCTATGAGTTCCAGTTCATCCTGTTTATTTCCCATGCTCTGTACATTAGTATAGAAACATCTAAGACCATGGCCCACCCCCCACACCTGCCTTTTAAAGGTTTATTCCTCCCACTGTTTGATTCTTGTACTATTTGCTTGTTCTCTGTATAATATTTGGGCTATTATCTCCAGCACTTGATGAACTCCTGTCCTCATGAATACTGTCTCCCTCCCCCACACAACTCAGTTTAAAGCCCTCCTGATCAGATCTTTCAGAGTCTTAGCAAAAACATTCCTGCCAACTGCTGTGAGGTGCAACCCATCCGTTGTCAGAATTCCACTTCCATGAAACCACACAACATGGTCCAGGAAGCCAAACTGTTCCCAGAGGCATTATCTGTGGAACCAGATCTTCACCTCCACTATTTTTCTCTCCCTACCTGAGCCATGCCCTTCCACTGGAAGGACAGACAAAATGACTTTTTGTGCATCCAAGTCCTTCAGCTTCCTACGGGATACTTATAATCTCTTTTGATATTCTGAAGGCTATGCCTTGCAGTATCATTGGTTCCCACATGGAGCAAAAGCAAGGGATAATGGTCAGTGGGCTTGATGAACCTTGTCAGCCTCTCTATTACATCATGGATTTTTGCCCCAGGGAGCCAGTACACCTCTCGAGAAATCTTATCAGGCCCGCAAACTATTGATTCTGTACCTCTACCACTATCACACATCTCCTCTGAGGACTGGCAGAGGCCAATCTGTGTGCTGAACCTTCCAAGGTCTCATGCACATTCTCTGAGGCCTGGCTCTGCTGTTCTCCTTCCCATTCTTTTTCATCACTGATAAGACAGAGAGCTTCAAACCAATTCTGTAACACATGTTCATACAGGAGATGAAATAGCTCATTGAATTTATTGACACAACTGTAATGGCCCCGCTTCCTGCTCTCAAGTAGGAGAGGGGCCCCTGAATATCATCTAACTGCCACCACCCTCTGATTTACTCCATGTGACTCAGTAACTCAGTGTGAAGTTACTGAAAGGTGTAATTTGCACTTTCCCCACCTCTGACTCCGCAAAGACTTTTACTCCTCATTCTGCCCCATGGGAGATGAGAATCCCATATGTGTACGTGCTCACAAACTGAGCAAAGGCACATAAGGAGAGTGTTGAGAAGAGGATATCTTTTAAAAAACCATTTAGTCTAACAAGGGTGATGATGACTGCATCTCGGAGGTCTGATGGCAGTTCCCCTTTTTCCCAGCAATTCACAAGGAATTCGTGGAATTTTTCGTGGAGTGCATGACCTCCGTGTTTCCAAACTTCAGGTGGGATTCCATCAATCCCAGCTGCCTTGCTGTTTTTCATCTGCTGTATGGCTTTAAGGGTCTCTTCCAAAGTGGGAGCTATGTCCAATTCATTTTTCATTGGTTTTTGTATCATATGTTGGATAGCTGAACCTTGGATTACTCGGTTGGCACTAAAGAGACTTTGAAAATGTTCAGCCCATCGATTTAGGATGGAGGCTTTATCAGTAATTAATGTTTGACCATCTGTACTGTATAAGGAGCTTTGGACCTGATAAGTAGGTCCAAACACTGCTTTAAGATTAGTTACTGCTATTGCAGAAGAACTTCTTCCTGAAAGCCAATGTGGCTTCAGAGCCAATAGGAGTACTACAGACATGGTATTTGCCCTTAGGCAACTGCAAGAAAAATGTAGGGAGCAGAACAAGGGTCTCTATGTAACATTTGTCGACCTCACCAAAGCCTTTGACACTGTAAGTAGAAAAGGTCTGTGGTAGATCCTGGAAAGACTAGGATGTCCCCCCAAATTCCTTAAAATGATTATCTTGCTACACGAGGGACAGCGTGGTCAAGTCAGATACAGCGATGCTCTTTCAGAGCCCTTTCTAATAACTAATGGAGTGAAGCAAGGTTGTGTTCTTGCACCAACTTTATTTACAATCTTCTTTAGCACGATGCTCCAAAGGGCTATGGCAGAGCTTGAAGAAGACGACGGCATCTATATACGCTACCGTACTGAAGGTAGCTTGTTTAACTTAAGCCGTCTGAGGGCTCACACTAAGACTCTAAACTATCTAGTCCATGAGCTGCTCTTCGCCGATGATGCTGCCCTTGTTGCCCACACAGAAGCAGCTCTGCAGCGCTTAACGTCCTGCTTTGCAACAGCTGCAGAGCTGTTTGGGCTAGAAGTCAACCTGAAGAAAACAGAAGTTCTTTACCAGCCTGCACCACAGGATGAACACCACCATCCCCACATTGCCGTCGGCAAATCTGTGCTCAAGTCCGTTCAGCAGTTCACCTACCTGGGAAGCATCATCTCCTCAGATGCCAAGATTGACAAAGAGATCGATCACAGATTAGCAAAGGCATATAGTGCATTTGGAAGACTTCACAAAAGAGTCTGGAGCAATAAACACCTGAGACAAAGCACAAAAATCAGTGTGCATAGAGCCATCGTACTGTCTATCCTCCTTTATGGATCTGAAACATGGGTCACCTATCGCCACCACCTACGACTCCTCGAGCGCTTTCATCAGCGCTGTCTACGCACAATCCTAAATATACACTGGACTGACTATGTGACGAATGTTGCTGTCCTTGAGCAAGCAGGGATCACCAGCATTGAGGCCATGATATTGAGAACACAGCTGCGCTGGGCAGGGCATGTTTCTAGGATGGAGGACCATCGCCTCCCAAAAATACTACTCTACAGTGAACTCGCCACGGGTCAGCATAAGAGAGGCGCTCCAAAAAAGCGATACAAAGACTCCCTGAAACAACATCTCAGGCTCAGCCAAATTGATCACCAACAGTGGTCCGCCCTTGCCTCACATCGGGAGGCATGGAGACGCACTATCCACAATGCTGCAGCCTTATTTGAGAACTCACGACGAACAAGTCTTGAAGAGAAACGACAACGCAGAAAGAATCACAACCCAAAAACATCACCCAAGGAGACCTTCTGCTGTGCTTTTTGCAACCGGGCTTGTCTATCTCGGATTGGCCTTTTTAGTCATCAGCGCGCTTGCAGAAAGCGCAGGATGAGTCCTTCCTGAATCTTCGTTTGCGAAGAAAAGCCAGAGAGAGAGTCTAACAAGCAATCTTACATTAGTAAAAGGGTATCTTATACATTAAGGCACTTTCCTTGAGGCATTACTTAGGAGTTGTTACAAGTTCCAAACAGCCTAGGTCATATTCAGCTGAGGTTAAAAGAAACATAAGCCCTAATGCAAGTACCTGAACATTCCTATTCTACTCATGATAACAGAGGTTGTTCTGGGTCTTGGATGATCATGGGAAACTGGGCATCTGGACCTCTCTTTCCAGCCTATAACTAAGCTTCCCTAGAGAGGGGAGGCAGCATCCCCACACCTCTCCATCAGTGTCAGTCTTTGTCTTTCTTTGTCTCTCTCTGTGCCTCCTAACTTTTAATTTGGAAGCATCTCAAAGCTTTCACACTTCTCCCCAAACTGGTCATCCTCATCCTAATTCGGCAATTGTTTCTCATGATCTTTGTTGCTCCTCTGGGATGCTGACCCCCAATAAATGTAACTTAAACCAACACATCCTTAACCATTTGTTTAACTGTAGGAGAGACTATACCCCCCCAGCTGTGTTGCCCAGATCATGATATTTAATCAAACTCATTTTCTGAGCTATAGTTTTCAGTATCGGTTTCAGTCTCTGCTTCTGCTTCGTTATGTTTGTCATCATCACAATTATCATGGACTTCTAAAAAAGGAAGGTTTACCCAGACTGAAACAAACCCATTATCACAGCAACTGAACAGAAACTTGAATAAGTCTGTTTAGTCTGGCTCATAACCAGAACTTGAAAAAAAAATACAGTTTTTTCACTACATTTTCCAGAATCTCTATTCTAGCTGGGGGATTCTGGGAGCATTAGTCCAAAATAACTTTTCAAAGCTCACATCTGACCCATCGCATTGCTTTCCTTTAAAAAATACCCCTGCTGTTATACTGAAAATTGCTTAAACTTGTGGAAACATGTGGAAAAGAGAACATTTTGCACATGTGCTTTTAAAATAAGTCTATTGCATCTCTTCACCAGTTTTCTTGTGGAATTTATTGTAGGAAGGAACCACAAAAAGTCTCCAATTTTCATAATGAGGTAAACAGCATTTCATTGTGTTAGTCATTAAAAATTAAAAACAAAGACAAAGGAAGGGAAAAATCCCAGACCCTAATACATCGCCTAGATCAGATGTTCCACTGTTCAGTAAGATAATGATTCAGGAGGGAATATATTTCATTGGCCTCCCTATATAGATAGATAGATAAATCAATATCCTGTACAGAAAGACCCAAACATATGTCAGTAAGCTAATTCCCTTGATACATTTTTCCTTAGCAACATTTTGTCCCACCACGGTATAGGCAAACAGGATTTATTATTCCTACATATTAAACAGCCGTGAGATGGAAAAGAAGAGAACTTTTCACATTCTAATATCATTGTTATGCTGTATGACATCATAGTTAAGCCATGATGGGGAACAAAATTGATGGTTCCAGGGGAGGTGTCCAGTTCCCCCATCAGCATGGAGCTGGGACAACAAAAAAGGTTGTTCTAAGTAAACAAACACCCACTGATTCAGTGGGGAGCTGGAGAAAGTGGCCACATTCATGTCTTTCCACTCCACCCACAGATTTTCTGTATGTGCTATATATTTGCATCTGTTTTACACCACTTTAATTGTCATGGCTCCATTCTTGAAGAATCCTGGAGTTGATAGTTTGATGAATTACTCAGAATCTTCTGCTAGTGGCCTCTAGTCCACCCTCCTGAACTGCAGCTCCCAAGAGCTGGAATTAAATTCCTTCTCTTCTTGCATATTTTAGCATCTTCTAAGTCCCATGACTCAGAAGGTGACACTGTTCTCTCTTTTTTCTTTAGTCTCTGCATGAAGGAGGGAGCAAACTGAAGCAAACAGACATAGTGTGGGTGGGGGGTGGGGATAAACCTCACCAATTTCCATGCACTGGTCCAAATCCAAATTAGAACCTACCTGGATGTTGCAATCTCACCCAGAAGTATTCTGGCCAGTCCAGCCATTGTCGGGGAAGTATGGCAGAGGGAACGCGATGTTCCATATGCTGGCAATGCCAGCACAAAAATGCCATAGGGGATCTATTGACAATTTAAACTGTCAATAAAAAGGTATGGGTTTGGGGCAGAATGTAACCGTGAAAGAGTGACATTGTCTGATCTGTGCACCCTTTCACAGTTATGAGGTGTCATTATGACACCGTATTTGACTCGTTTGATAAAGTCCTATAATGGTTGATTCTAGATGAGTATTTTTACCATGAAATTACTTCATCTGAACAGGGTGGTGTGCAACAGTAGACAATTAAATTTAATGTTTTAAATTATGAGTCTTATGAATTGATTACAGTATTTCTAATATATATTGGTTTTATATGCCCTTTTAACTGATATGTGTTTTTTACAAAACTGGTGTGATTTGTCCAATTTGTTGTTATATTTTAATCTGTAGTTGTTCTCAAACTTAATCCATAGGGAGAGGTGGGTAAGAAATCATCATCATCATCATCATCCACTTAAAATCATTTCATATTCTTCCACCACATCTTCTATTTTTTTGTTCTTGCTAGGAAGATTTAAAGAGGAAAAGACTGAACATTCACAGGGCTGGTATTACTAGAAGTCCTTATCTGAAGTACCCAAAGAAGTTCAGTAGCCACTGGATCCCTGACTATAAACTCAGCAGCCATAGCAACCTTCCTCCTATAAGCAGTATCTCCATGCAACCATCCAATAGAGGCTTCTTCAGGAAGCTGCCATTTATAACTGTAGGTTGTCCAATGTGTCTAGGTTGCAAGCCCCAATTCAAGGATGGACAAAGGTGTGCCCATGGAGGGTGGCAAAATGAGAATGAGAGTTGTGGCTCCCCACTGAAATTTTCCTACAATCCCCAAATTTCTAGCACTGCAATAACTTAAAACTTTAGTTGAGTATTTAGAAAAACAGTGTAGGCATCAAAAGATAAGAGGCTGGCCAAGTTACCAAGGGAATGTGAACACAGCAAATATAAGATGTCTGCATGTGAATGATTTTCAATGTCTCACTCTCTGCAATGCTAGAAATGTGGAGAATGAAAGAAAATTTCATTTAGGAGTACAGGATTCTTATATGGTGGGCAATGCTCTAATTTTGCTCTGTGTTTGGAACAAGCCTAAAGGGACACTGTGTCCAAACAGATTGGGACCTACCAATTCAAGGAAGAGTGCTCACATTGTCTGTGTATGTGCCTTCAAGTTGCCTGTTGACTTATGGCAACCCCATGGATTTCATAGGGTTTTCTTAGGCAAGGAATACTCAGAGCTAGTTCCTTCCTCTGAAATATTGCCTACATTCATTGGCGGTCTCCCATCTAGGTAGTAACTACAGCTGACCCTGCTTAGTTTCCAAGATCAGACAGGATCTGGTGCCATTAGTGTATTTAAGCCCTTGTTCTCACATTAGCCCCACTTTAAATATGTGGCCCCATCTCTAGTACAAACCTACCTGCTGCTTTATAGTACCCCCACTACCTGTCCATATTACTGGATCACAGCTGCAGTCTAAGGCTTCATTGATGTAATGCAAACACTGGCAACCTCAAGGTTAGACTTCTGCAATGTGATGTACATTGGGCTACCCTGTACCAAGTTCAGAAACTTGAATTAGTTAAAAACTTGGCAGCCATATTGTTTACTGATACATCTTGGAGTGATTGTATTACATCAATATTAAAATCACTCCACTGGCTGCCAATTAGTTTTCAGGCAAGATGCAAAGTATTGGTTGTTAGCTTTAAAGCCATGCATGTTTTGGGTCCAGGTTACCTGCAGTATCGCCTCCTCTCCTCCCATATAATCCACCATGTATACTCAGGTCCTCTGGGGGACATTTACTCCAGTCAGACAGGACTAAGTTGGCAACTGTCACCCAGAGGATGTTTTCTCCAGCTACCCGTAGACTATGGAACAACCTGCCAGAAGAGATTCAGCACCTGAATATGCTGTCCAAACTTAAAATAGCATTAAAGACAATTCTCTTCTGCAGGCCTATCCAGTTTGTAAATTGTGAATTTTAAACTATGCATTGATTGGTTTTATTTGGTCTTCTAAACTGATATTACATATTTTAACTTATATGTGTTTTTAACTGACATGTGCTGTATGTTAATTTGTTGGTCCCCACCTCAATCCATAGGGAGAGGCAGGTAAGAAGTAACAACAACAGCAACAGCAGCAGCAGCATTCATTGGGTCTCCCTGTCTCTTTGAGGTGAGGCAGTTGATCTGTGACTAAACTTTTTTGGTTGTAGTGTCCCATCTTTGGAATACACTATCAAGGAAGATTCGGCTGACACAGAATATGATGTCTTTTCAGCACCAAAGGAAATCTTTCTTTCTCTCCCCCACCCCAGTACAAATCAATTCAGAATTTTTAAGATTCAGTTCTGCTTTAGCCTGTCTTTTAAAAATATGTTGTTATTATGTTTTTGGTCGGTTAGTCACTCTTGAAGGTTTTTACCTGACCAGTGGAAAATAATGTTTTCAGAACAAATCAACCAGCATCCCCTCCAGTGTATTTCATTGCCTGATTCCACGGAACTGAGACAATTGAGTCACTCATTTGCTGACTGAGTAAAAAGAGGGGCCAGGAAGGAGAGGGGGAAAGAATCCTGAATACAGTTGGCTTCTGGATAGCAAGAAAAACTGGACCACTGGGAAGAATCTGTCAACTCTTTGTGCTTAATGTCATCCTGCTGAAGCACAAACCATTTAAAAAAGACTCACCCCCCCCCACACACACATTCAATGTAATAAGGCAGGAGGAAGCAGGCTTTATGGGAATATTTTCCATGGAAACAGACAGTATAAATCTGTGCTGAACTTCTTCCATGACAATATATACAGGCTTGGTGTTTGGATACGGAGCCACTATGTCAGCTCGGTTGCTATGGTCATGCTTTCAACATCCCTCTCCCCACATCCCCACTGTTTGGTTAAAACAACAGCAGTGTCTCAGTCTCAGATAGGCTGATCTGATACACTTAAGCATGTGGCAGTTTGGCCCTCTATATAAACTGTTGTGGTTTGTCTAGTGCTGTCATACTTCCTCTGACAGGACACCTTACAGCTCACTTCCATCACTCTGCAACTTATATATCCCTCCATGCTTATGTTTACAACACCCAAATACCTCAGTTACAAGTCCTCAAATATAGACTCTGTGGCTCTATATTTGCCTATTAAAAAGTCTACTTGCAATGTGGCCACACCATACAACATTTCACAGATGAAAACTGGATCACATGTGGTCAGGCAACATCAGAATATGGTCAACATAGCTAATGTTGTTAATGAGGGAGAACATAGAAGCTAGAAGAGGCTGCCACAGGACTTTTCGGATGAGTCTTTTAGAGTTCAAGCAGCCTCGTCCTCGTTGCGAGGCTGCTGCGCTGCAGGGCATCCCTTTTGGATGACACTCCCCCTGCTGGTACTGTTGCATTACCACGGGGATACTGCAGCGTTATATTCAGCGGTTTTCTAATCATGATCAACTTTTGTGATTAGAAAACCGCCGAATATAACGCTGCAGTGTGCCCGTGGTAACGCAACAGTACCAGCAGGGGAGAGCGTCATCTGAAAGGGATGCCCTGCAGCACAGCAGCCTCGCAACGCGACGAGGCTGCTTGCGCTGTAAAAGACTCATCCGAAAAAGTCCACAGTTTGCTGTTGCCTGAGTCTACTGGGAAAGGCAAGATTCTGTCTCCCTTGTCAGGAATTGGATACTGAACCCTAAGTTTTAAAATGGTTAAACAACGGCAGAAATCATGCTGAGTCATGATGACTGACTCCATGAACTGCCAGTCATGCTAATCATGCTACAGCTGCATGAGAAAGGTTGCATCAAAAGAGGGTTACTACAGTACAAAGCCATGAAGGTAGAAATCTGATGCAATGTGGCCATGTGCTTGGCTAAGCCAATGCTATACAATGCTGTACTGTCATGGCTCCATTCTTGAAGAATCCTGGAGTTGATAGTTTGATGAATTACTCAGAACCTTCTGCTAGTGGCCTCAGAACCTGTGTGTATAAAAGCAAGACAGAACAGAGATCATTTTCTTCCTATGATCCTGAGATGCCTGGCATAGCACTTTGCTTGTATATACTGAAACTACTGAAGATTAAAAGCACCTCCTGTTTTCTGGACGCCAAACATTCTGTGTGTGAGTATTCTTGGGAAAGGGTTGCTACCAAGTCTGCTGAGACAGTTTTTGGTTTCACCTGGGGACTGATTGTCCGATCATCCCCTGACAATGGTTATGGGCCCAGTAGATTGATCTCAGTTTAGATAAGGTGTACCCTGAAAAGTTCCCAGAAACTCTTTTTGATTGGAGTGTTTTTGGCTAGGTGGCTGAGAAACAGTTAAGTTATTTCTTAACCAGCTCTGTTCTCTGCAAGGCTTGCTTTATCAGTAGTTGACCTTGGAGGATTGCCAGCTGCCACTGTTTGAGTTTCATAGCTGGTGAAGTGGTGGGTTTTTGTTTGTTTTTTTTAGATTTGCTGACGGCAATGTGGGGATGGTGGTGTTCGTCCTCTGGTGCAGGCTGGTAAAGAACTTCCGTTTTCTTCAGGTTGCCTTCCAGCCCAAACAGCTCTGCAGCTCTTGTGAAGCAGGATGTTAGGTGCTGCAGAGCTGCTTCTGTGTGGGCAACAAGGGCAGCATCATCAGCAAAGAGCAGCTCATAGACTAGATAGTTTAGAGTCTTAGTGCGAGCCCTCAGATGGCTTAAGTTAAACAAGCTACCATCAGTACGGTAACGTATATAGATGCCGTCTTCTTCTTTGAGCTCTGCCATAGCCCTTTGAGCATCATGCTAAAGAAGATTGTAAATAAAGTTGGAGCAAGAACACAACATTGCTTCACTCCATTAGTTATTAGAAAGGGGTCTGAAAGAGCATCGTCATATCTGACTTGACCATGCTGGCCCTCGTGTAGCAAGATAATCATTTTAAGGAATTTGGGGGGACATCCTAGTCTTTCCAGGATCTGCCACAGACCTTTTCTACTCACAGTGTCAAAGGCTTTGGTGAGGTTGACAAATGTTACATAGAGACCCTTGTTCTGCTCTCTACATTTCTCTTGCAGTTGTCTAAGGGCAAATACCATATCTGTAGTACTCCTATTGGCTCTGAAGCCACATTGGCTTTCAGGAAGAAGTTCTTCTGCAATAGCAGGAACTAATCTTTTCAGGAATATCCTTGCAAGAATTTTTCCAGCAATAGAGAGCAGTGTTATGCCTTGATAGTTTGAGCAATCGGACATAATAGAGCAATCAGACCTGCACATAATATAGACAGAGATATGGATCAACGGAACTCCTGTCTGCCTCCCTGCACTCAGCCTTTGTGTTTGTGTGTATGTGCCTTTGAGTCTCCTGCCAACTTATGGAGGCCCCATTAAGTTCATAGGGTTTTCTTAGGCAAAGAATACTCGGGGTGGTTTGCCACAGCTCCCCTTTGAAACAGAGCCTACAGCACCTGGTGTCCCTTGGTGGTCCTCCATCCAAGTACTAACCCGGCCTAACCCCACTTAACTTCCAAGATCAGATGGGATCTTGTGTCTTCATGGTATTTGGGCTTTATACTCAATGTTTACCTTTGTAAATAAGCAACTATTATAAGATTGCCATACACCATGCTTTCTTCCCCACAAGGTAACTGTTCATGTAAAAAGGATGGATCTGGACAATGAAAGACTGCTGTCACAGATCATACTGGTGTTTTGTGATGCAAAGATTAGTGTCCTTCATTGATAAGAAAGTAATTTCTCTCATCAAAATGGGCTCTTCCAGGTTAGTCTAAAAACATGTGAGCTCCTGCAATATAGCTCCTTGGGTTTTGTTGAGTTTTGCCAGTTGTTTCTGATAGAGTGCGTGCGTGCAGCAGTCAGTTATAGATCCTGATTTAAGGAGCAAAGACACCAATGGCTTTAGAGATATAAACTAAGGCTTTATATTATAGGAATTCCATTCTAAGATAGGAAAGTTACTCAGGGTGTTAATCTAAGCTAGCTGCATCTCTAGAGATTGCTGAGAGAGTTCTGGGGAGGAGAAGAGGTGGAAACATCCCTAAGAGTATCAGTTTACATTACTTCCAACAGTTTCCTCCATGTCCACTTACATTCTTTTGGGTGGATGTTTGTAACAATTTCTTGGATCCACAAGAGTCTCTTCCAAGGCTTTTTTTTTTTAATTGATGCTTGGTTTGCTGAGGTGGTCCTATGGTTTGAAGGGCAAATTATCTCCTCTTATTTTTTTCTTCCTCCTTTATAGTTGTAAGAGCCATTGTGGTGTAGTGGTTTGTGTGTTGGACTGCAATTCTGGAGACCAGGGCTTGAATCCCTGCTCAGCCATGGAAACCCACTGGGTGCCCTTGGGCAAGTCACACTCTCTCAGCCTTTACCTCAGAGGAAGGTAAAGGCAAACTCCCTCTGAACAAATCTTGCTAAGAAAACACTATGGTAGGTTCACCTAAGAGTTGCCATAAGTCAGAAACAACTTGATGGCACACAACAACAACAACAACAACAACAACAGCCCTTTATAGTTATAGTCCTATAGTGAAAAGTGCCATTTCAATGATTCACTGATGCACTATAGCTCTATGACTCTAAAAAAACCCACAAAAAACTAAAATTAGAATTAGGATTTTAAAAAACAAAGAGAAAGGAAGGGAAAGAGTGATTTATTTATTTATTTATTTATTTGTTCCAACGTATCTTGGAATTAAAAAGATGAAAATAAAATGCTGTAGCTGGTGCCAGAAATTGCTAGAAAATAGTCTGGGACAACATGAATATAATTTGGATGTTTTAAAAACAACAACCATCACCATGAACTACAGGTCAACCCTCATATCCACAGGGGATACATTCCAAGACACCCCCGTGGATACCTGAAACCATGGATAATAGGGAACCTAATTATTTTCAATGAGATGAATGGGGGAAGTTGACCACAGAATCACATTGGAGGACCTAGAAATGCCTACAGAGAACATATTATTTTCAGACATGGATAAGTGAAACTGGGATACTGAATCTGTGGGTTTTTTTGGGGGGGGGATTTTATGTACAGCCATAAATACTGTAACCACCTGACAATCTGGTCCCATCTGGAGGAGCCCATGTTGACTGATGATATAACTGAGTTACATGTTATAACAATATTTTTTTCTTTAGTTTTTTTTTCATGTTGAGTTTCACATTAGATGTTACCATAGAAAAATTGCACAAAGAAACATTATACTCATAGAATTTCAAAGGTTGAACTGTTCCGAACACCTTTTCAACTCACAGCATTTACAACTCAAGGTCAGGTCACAGTCACTTTAATCATAATGATGAATTTGCAAGAGAATCTATTCCACCTACATGCCAAGTTAGTATTGCCTGTTATATGAGTCAGCAGGTGGGGAATTACAGGTAGGCACATCTCAGAAGTTACACATAATAAGTTGGACTTAGTCATGCCTGGAATATACCAGTTGAAATCAATGGAACTTAAGTCAGTTACAACTGTAAGCATGACTAAGCCTAGATCCAACCATTTTTTGCCTTTTTGCAAAGAGGCAGCTTTTGCTGGGCAGTCAGAGCAACATCTTTTAAATCAGTAGCTTTTCTGTCTTTTCTATGAATCCCTCCAAATTAGTTCCCTAAACTCATTCATACACACACACACACACACACACACTTAGCGGTATCAAACTGAACCAGAAGAATATTTGTCAAGACATGTCCGGCTACTGCTTTTCAAAACGTTGCTGCTGATGCTTTCTCCCTTACTACCCCAGAGCAATTTACCACAGGTGTCAACATAGTCCCACTGATAAGTAAACAGTCGGCTTTCATTGCATCAGAAAGGGGAAAAAAAATCATAGAAAAATTCTCCTAACTGTCTTATAGAAAGGAAGAAAGCAGCAAACGAATCCTTTGCTGGTTTTGAACAGGGTGGGGAGAACTGGCAAATTCAGCCAAACATAATCAAACATGTTCAGGGGAAATATGAATAAAGCAGAGCTGCTGGTTAATGGAATAATTGATCTGCTATTTTCAACGATGCTTTCCCATTCTTGTTATATTGTATTTATTTATATTTTATTAATTCCTTCATTTGTTTCCTGTCCCACCTTTCTCCCAGTATTTGTAGAAGTAATGAGTCTAAAAAATAAAATTGTATTAAAAATTCCAGGATCTAGTCCTTTTAAAAACAACAAGAATTATTTTCTTTAAAAAGAGTTAAAATCATTCATTCACTTTTGATTTCATGTTCATGCAAAGTGCACTTAGGAATGCAGACTTAAGCTCAATTATCATTTAAAAGAAAAGTGTATTCAGAGGTCTGAGATCACTCAGTTAAATTAGACTCGTTACAAAATAAAGGAGTCAGTTTAAAATGCAAATCAAAGTTTACTGAAGGTATATCAGTCTCAATCTACATACTAAAGCATACTTTAAAAAGAGGTTCCTAACTAATTTAGGGTAAGAAAACTCACTCAGCCTACAGCATGCATCATGGCATGGTTTCAGATGAAGATGGCATATATAGCAAATAGCAAATATGGCTAAGATGGCTCCAGCCTCATGGAGACTCAAACTTAAAAGAGAACTTACACAAAGCAATAAAATTCAAATTAGGTCATGTGTTGAATGACCCAGCACTCCAGCTGGCTGGAAGTGCCCAGTGAAATAAGAGAAAGGGAACTTGGGAGAACAAAAGGCATGCAGGGAAAAACCCTAGACTTATCTTAGGATGTGAATGAGGTGCACTAGATTGCTTTTACATTATTATGATTATTTCCCCACATACTGCAGTATTGCGTTCACTCTCCCATTTCACAGATAAAAATTAGGACATTCATGCCAAAGCAACTTCAGAGCGTGGTCAAGATAGGAAAAGCTATTTATTAATGAGGAACAACACACAGGTTAGGAGAAGCTGCAGCACTTTGCTTTTGACTGACCCTATTGGGAAGGGCAAGATTCTCCCCTCTCCTCTCCCCTCTCCGCTGCTGTGTTACCTCAGTGCAAACTATTTTTGCACTTTGAATTCAGTTTGCAGCCATTGTCATAAGATGAAAACGAAGGATGAAAATAGTAGTAGGAGAGAGAAATAGGGACATTTTAAAAGCAGCTGGAAAAGTGGGGTGACAGAGGATTAATTGGGACTGCCCCTGCCAAATTGGAACAAGGAGAGAATATGGTATTTTTAACAGATGCAGTTAAAAGTGCAAAAAGCCGTAGTATTTAAGAACAGACAAATCAACATAGGGGTTGTCTAGATGGCAAAAATATTCCTCATAGGAGATTATCAAATGCAGCTAATGTGTCACCAGAATAATGACATCAGAACACAAAAGACGCCAATATCACATGGCATTGTCGTTTTACGTTCTGCTGTCATTATTCTGGCATTTCTTTTTATTGATGGGCCGAGCCATCAATAGAGCTCCCATCCTGTTTTGGTACTGGCATTTCTGGCATCTGAAAGCTCAAGCCATTCTCCTGCCATGAATACAGCGTCAATGGGCGGTACTGCCAGAACACTCCCAGGTGGGATCACGAAAACAAGGTAGGCTATCCTCTTTTTATGAACCTTCCTGGGTTACTTGGTTTTTGTTTGTTTTTTAGTGTGTTTATGTGCTTGTGTAAACTTTTTTCTTGTTATTTTTTCTTTTTCTTTTTGAATTTCCCATGCTTGCATCTTCTCATGAGAATGGGTAAGATTTCAGTCCAGGAAATGAACTGAGCTCTGTTAGAGCTCTGTTCATTCCTGGGTTGCCTGTCGATGGAAGAAAAGGTAAGTGTGATGGGGAGGGTTATTGTGCTGGGATAGGGATGAGATTGGAGATTGTGGGAGAGGAATGCTTTTTGCATTCCTGTCTGATAATCTTCATAGAATGCAAGTAGAATACGATCTGTCCCAGCACACTGCGAACAAGATTTGTGGTATTTGGAAGGACGGGGGCTAAAAAAATCCACAAACTGGGTGGTAAAAGGGTTCGTGGTTTCCCCCAAAGTTTTCCAGAAAATGCACATAGATAAATACTCCATTCAAATAGATCCACACGCATGCGAATTGGCAAAAAAATGGTGGAGACAAAACACTGTTGCTGTGAATGTGTGAAAATAGGCACCCACATGTAATATACTATTGCATCTAGACTGGCCCATATTTTCATATTAAAACAAACATCTGAATTAACAACATATATTTTGAAAAAAAGTCAGGAAAAACATTCAGCCTCCTTCTCACCAAGGAGTGCAATAAGGACATTGCACCTCCTAATAGGAATTCTACCTCCTCAAATGAACTTTTCCTTCAGCCTCCAAACTTCTAGTTTTACAGAGGGAGACATTGGAAATCATTCACAGCTAGAACTCTTATACGAGTTACCTGTGCTTGCATTCTCTTGGTAACTGTGCCTGCCCCCCTTTTCTTTGGGTGCTTTTACCATGTTTATAAATGTAGAACTGAAGTTTTAAGTGACTGCAATGGTAAAAAATTGGAGACTGAAGGAAAATTTCATTGGGGTGGGTGGAGCAGAATTCTTATGTGTCAGGGGCAATGCTCTCATTCCCCTCCCATAGCTATACCTCTGCCCCACCCCTAGTTAAAGTAACCAGTCAGTTGCCCAAAGCCTGGAGAATTTTTGTTTTCCCCTGGCAGTGGAAGGACCTCAGGGAGGATGCCAGCCTGGAAGGGGGTTCCCTAATCTGGGAGCAGCCACTGAGAATCTCCTCTCTGGTAACCTCATTAAATGTTCCTGTGAAGGTTGTGGACTGAGAGAAGGGCCTCCTCTGGAGATCTTAAAAACCCAGATAGGCCCATACAGGGAAAATAGAGCTTCAGATAGCCTGATCCTTAAGATCCTTAAGATAATGTTACTCAAGGCAGCCAACACACAAAAATAAGACTTTTTTTTAAAAAAAGTAAAAGTAATTAAAATAGAAAACTTAAAACATTATTTAAAATAGTGGCCTTTTATTAGGGACCTTTTATCCTTTTATCAGGGACCCCCCCTTTAAATATCTTTTGTTACCATGGTCCCTCAAGACTTAACCTAAGCTTTTAACATAACAACAAATAATAACAACAGATGATGATGATGATACAATTACACAAGAGAAAAATCATATTAACATCAATAAATCATGGTATACAACTTAATTGTTTTGTGTCATTTCTTATTCATCAACAATTGCAACAAGCAATTTGCAATTTATCACCAATTGTTACATGTAATTGAATACAAGCATTTTCATACTGATGTCAACCACATCACGTGCCCAAGTGTTTTAACCTGTATGTGAAGTAATCCAAATTGAATCTACAATACATTGCTAATTCAAAAGTAACTTTAAAACAATCTCTCAGTTGGCACATGTTGTAGTCTGTTACAGTGTTCTATATTAACGTGTTTGTTCAATAACAGTTGAAATTTGTCTCCAATTTATATCAAACAACAGGAGATTCTTAGTAACACATTGCAGTCATTATGCAACTATTAAATTCATTCACACACCTTTAAGAGATTTCAGTTTCAACACATGTGTAACTACAATTCCCATAAAGTTCAATTTGCTGATTTAAGTGGTGCATTTTTAATAAGGCAAAAAGAACTTCAAAACTAACATTTGATTCTAACACAGAGAGATTTCAAACATAGAGTACCGTACATTCGCTGATTCAAACATAACTTCAAAATTCCGCTCATATCCCAAAGTGTTGAAGTCCATTTCAAAATCACAACATTATGTTTCTACTGGCAGTGAGCAGGTATAGCATGCAACTTCAAGAGTCTAGGACCATAATCAGACCATCAGCAAGAGGGATGGCATCCAGAAAATATCAGGCTGAAAAACACAATAGCTAGGCAGCCAATGTAGGGAACCGGCATCCAAGAATCATGCACTGGAGGCACATAGCAGCAAACGGTTACCCCAGGTAATATGATGGCCATTTCAAACCAGGTCTTCTTCAGTGCTCCAAATTGATGGTATTTGTACCATACTGCCATTTCTGTCTTGCAGTCAAACCAGATTTGATCACATTCCTTTGCCTGAAACATGATGATGATGATGATACAATTACACCATCCATTAAATTTTTCCTCAGAGGCACTGGAGGAAGAAGGAAGACTTTTCTTCTGCTTCTTCCTGCAAGTTTGTGGCTGGAGCAGATTGAATGGCAATGCACAGGCTCCTGTCATGTGGCCACTCCATTGCAGGAAGGAGGCGGGCCAAGCAGCCTTCAAACCTTTGCAGACCCTATGTGAGGACATTGCAGATCCCTTGGGGTCCCCAGACCATAGGCTAAGAACCACTGGTTTAAAACACAAGAATAACATAGCCAAGAGAACTCAACTGGTTATCATTTTTATGATACCATACAATGGTATCATTTGGGGTGAGAATCATGTAGCGCTCTCTTAATGTTGTTGGACTGCAAGACCTAACTGACAGCACTAAAGGCTAAGGATGCTGGGAATTTCAGTTCAGTGGCTGCTGAAGGTCACGTGATTCCTACTCCTCCTCTGGGGAAAGGAATTACAATAGCACCCTGTATCCATGGGGGATTGGTTCTGGGGGAGAGCATGGATGCTGAAATCTGCGGATAGCAGTGAATTCCCGACTTCCCTCGCTGCCACCACCGGAAGCCCCATGGAAAATGGAGAAGGGAGGTGAGCTCTCCTCCTCCCTCCCGCCATCTACCCCTTGCCACCTCCACCATCACCGGAAGCCCTGCAGGGAAGGGAAAAAGGAGGCAAGCTCTTCTCCTTCCTTCCTTCCTTCCTTCCTTCCTTCCTTCCTTCCTTCCTTCCTTCCTTCCCCATCCAACTTCCTGCCAGCTCTGCCATGCTACCTGAAACCACCCCACCACCACCCTGCTGTGGGAAAAGGAGAAAGGAGGTGAACTCTCCTCCTCCCTCCCTTCCCTGTCCACCCCACCAGCTCCACTGCACCGCTGGAAGCCCCACGGAGAAGGGAGAAGGGAGGTGAGTTCTTTTCCTCCCCTCCCTCCTCAGTCTACCTGCCCACCAGCTCCACAGAGTAGGGAGAAGGGAGACGAGCTCTCCTCCTCCCCCCCATCCTTCATCCACCCCCCACCAGCTCCGCCATGCTGCTGGAAGCCCTACGGAGAAGGGAGAAGAGAGGCAAGCTCTCCTCCTCCCCTCCCTCCTCCGTCCACCCCTCTGCCGTCACCATCTGCGGATAACTGAACCAACAGATGGCTAAGCAGAGGATATGAGGGTGCTACTGTAAAAGGAAAACTGTGCAATTTGAGGAATACATCCTTAACATTTAAAATCAGTCAGCTGAATCTAAATTTAGTCAAAGTTAGAGTATATCCACTGAAACCCATGGAATTTTAGCCAGTCAAGATTAATTTGTGTCTGATTTATTTCGATTGGTACACCCTAAAACTGCTGTCACACTGCAGAAATAATGCAGTTTGACACCACTTTAACTATCATGGCTCCATCCTATGGAATCCTGGGATTTGTAGTTTGTTGTGGCACCAGAGCTCTCTGACAGAGAAGGTTAAAAAAAAATACAGATCCAAGAATTCCATAGCATTGAGCTATGGTGGTTAAAGCGGTGTCAAACTGGATTATTTCTGCAGTGTGTTAGCATTCTAAGTATGTCTAAATGTATGTTCAACCCACTGTATTGTTATATCAAAAACCTAAATCAGGTTCAGAAGTGAATTAAATTGAAATATTTTTGTTTTGTTGCTCTTACAAAGCCTCCTGCTTACAGTCCAAGTTTCATGCTGCCTCTAATGGGGCCTCAGGAGTCCAAAAATATCACAGAATGGAAAAAAAAAGTGAAACCACAGTTTCAACTAGTCACTGCCACATTAACCTTTTGGTAAAGTCAAGCTTCCCTACAAAACCACAGTTCTCATTTTCTCCACTTAAAGAAAGGTCAAACAGTAAACTATGTCAGGAACAAGAGCCCAGGAGGGCTAAATTTAAACAGATAAATTTCCGAAGCATTTGATAGTTCTATAATACAGAACTAAATAAGACTTAAGACGTAGACCCTTTCACACTACACAATTATAGTGCTATGATTCTATTTGTATTGCTATGGCAACAGCCTATAGAATACTGGGATTAGCAGTTTAGAGGGTGTGGCCTTTGGAATTCTCAGCCACAGAGCTCCTTTGGTGTCTTGTCAAACTACAAACCCCAGGATTCCATAGGGTGTTTCTCTGGCAGTTAAGGTGGAACCATAGTGCCATAATTGTGTAATGTGAAAGATCCCTTAATACAGAAACAGTATCCACTGATTCACTATCCACTGATTCAGTTATCTGCAGTTGGTAATGGTGGGGGTGAAGGGGGAAGAGAAGGAAAGATCTTAACTTCCTTCCCCTGTGAGGGCTCTGGTGGCAGGGTTGATGGCAGCAGTGAAGGGGGGAAAAAGAGGAGAGATCCTGCCTCCCTTCTCCTGTGAGGTCTCCAGTAGAAGCAGTGTCGAGGGTGAATGGGGAAGGGAGAGGAGGAGGAGAGGACTCACCTCCCTTCTCCCATCCCACGTTCATTATTATCCATGGATTTCAGTATCCACAGGGGAGGGGGAGGAACCAATCCCCCATGGATACAGTGGTCCTACTGTACATCATTTGACTTCCATAAAACAAGTAGGAAAGAGATGAAAGACGTCACACTTTTGGAAGGGGGAAAATAAAAGCTTGCCATTCAAGCCACTACATTCAACCATTTTAAACTTTTCTCCCCATCACAGCTCAATTAGGGGCCCATATCAGCACCAGCCACCTGTTCAGTGGATAAATATATAGAGAAATCCTTGTGCTCAGTCATCTATGTGGACTCTACTACTCCATCTGATACATTTCATAGGTCTCACAGCTCCATCCCACCAACTAAATCATACAATGAACACCAGCTAGTGTTGCCAAATCTCAAGGCTTGGCCCTGTTAGTGTGCCCTACTACCTTTCCCTGCGATATCTCATAACTGGAAATATTGGACACTTTTTGGAGTCAGGTTGGCTTAGGCAGACTGGGGGTCAGCTGTAGGTCATGATGACCTGTCTAGAAATATAATGGTGAGAAAGCTCAAATTAGGATTGAGCAAAAAGCCCCCACATGATGGGTTTATGCTGGCAACCCAGTCATTAAAGGGGTATGTCCTAATCCTTTCTTCCAGCCTTGGGTGTTCCCAGAAATAATTCAATCAAGCAATTAAGTGATCATTCCTTAATCAATAAGAACTCTACATAAATCTCTCCTCATATCCCCTCCTGTCCAACCTTACAAGATTGTCGCAAAACCATCAATGTTCTATCTCTCTGCAATTAAAGCAATTAGTTGAGTTTCTGTTTCCTTTGTCTATTCTGTGGGAGAGTCATCCAAGCTTTGATATTACTAAATTCACCCCTCCAAGGCACAGAATACGGTATAAATATTAGAGCCCTAATAATACTAAAGTATGCCACAGTGGACAGACCCAGCCACTCTCTTTCTCAGCACCCACCCAGATTGGAATGACCTATGCCACCCTCAGACGCCTGTCTGAGTATCTTCACTGCTCTTCAAGACTGGTAACTATCACCATGTCTTCCTGGACCTCTCTCCATCCAACCTTCCTGCCTTTGTGAAGTCGAAGGCTTTCACGGCCGGCATCCATAGATTTTCCTTGGTTTTTTTCCAGGCTATGAGGCCATGTTCTGGAATAGTTTCTTTCTGATGTTTCGTCTGCATCTGTGGCTGGCATCCTCAGACAATTCTCTGAGGATGCCAGCCACAGATGCAGGTGAGACATCAGAAAGAAACTATTCTAGAACACAGCCTCATAGCCCAGAAAAAAAACAAGGAAAATCTTCCTGCCTTTCTTTACAATAGCTTTGTAAAGTTCTTAAGGGTATATGTTTTGCATGCTAGCATATCCCCTGTGTTCTCTCCAATAAAAATATTTTGTTTTACTTTAACTGGAGTGTGTGCTACAGTTAGTACTGGTATATATAGGTGAAAGGATCCCTGACATTACCCTCCTCTTGCAGGCCTCCAGTTTGAGTCAATAATTCCCTCAGATATTACAGGAGATTTTGGCATCGCAGGTGCGACTCTAATGCACTTCCACCTCTTAGGGTAACAGCCTTGAGTTTTCAGTTTTTGTGGATCATCTCCAGGTGGAAGATGAGGATACAAATTCTCCAGTCTCCACTGTGACTTGCCCACAGTTGATGGGCTCAACTGTGGGCAAGAGGAAAGGGGATACAAGCTCTGTCTATTAAATAACAAGACTGATCCAATAACCCATCTTTATTTATATGTATTATTCTAATGCTTGTCCCCTTCAATATACTCCCCTTTACACTCACACACCAATGCAGTCTTGTTTTCCACTGGTCGAAGGCATGGAGCAGATCAGTTTCTGTCAGCTGTTTCAACACATCTTCCGTTTTCTTCTTTATTGCATCAATTGACTCAAAAAGTGTTCCTTTAAGCACCAATTTCACTTTAGGGAAAAGAAAAAAGTTGCATGTTGCCAAATCTGGCAAATATGGAGGATGTTCAAGTGTAGTAATGTGTTTATTGGCCAAAAACTGATTCACAGAAATTGCTGTGTGAGTAGGCACATTGTCTTGATGAAGAATGAAACCATTTCCCCACAGTTCTGCCCCTTTTTTCCCTGACTCTTTCTCTCAGCTTTGTCAAAACTTCCTTATAATAATACTGGTTCACTGTTATGACTTCTGGAACCCATTCTGCCACAATTACACCCTTGATGTAAAACAACAGCAACAACACAATGAGCATGGCTTTGAATATGGATTTGCTTTGATGTGCTTTTTTCATTCTTGGTGATGGTGGTGTTTTCCAATACACTGACTGTCGTTCTGTCTCAGGATCACACTGGAAGATCCAAGTGTCATCACAAGTTTTTTTTTAAAGGTTTGGGTCTGCCTCAGGTTGCTGCAGAATGTCACGTTGCTCAACTTTTAAACTTAGCATTTTCCTGGCACACAACAGACAACACAACTGCTTTTAACGATGACTGACCATTGGCTGAACAGCCAAGAGTGTTGATGATTTTCATGCAGGTTCAGACATGTTGAAGTCACCACTCAAGTGTTCACAATCAGCTCTCCCTGGTTTGTCTGAAAGGTAGAAACACAGTCTTGTTATTTAATAGACAGACTTCATATGTACACATCTCCAGTTCAGCTACTATAGTAGGAGCCTGGTACAATTTCCAAAGCTTAATTCCAAAGCAAAACTCTCCAGGGGGAATGTCTATGTATTTATTTAGTTATCTGCCTCCTTCTCTCCCAGTCGTTGTGGTGCCAGAGCTCACCTTCTGGCTAGAAGCAAGTAGGCCAGTGTGACAGGCAGGACAACCCCTTATTCCTCCTATTAATGATTCTCTGTCTCACGTTAATAAAAAGCCCTTCCCCTGTTCTGTTCTCAGCACTATCTCCTCTCTGCCCTCATCAGACAGCTGCAATGGTGAAAGAGGTTTAGGAACACCAGTGCTTATTCCCATGTCCCAGATGGATTGGTGTAGTTGGTAGCATGTTTTTGAATAATATATTACACAGACAGACACAATGATCATATAAACACAAACTGCACATTTTCTTGTAATGACTGCTATAAGATGTCTTAATCAGATTCCAACTCAATAACCCTTTAGCTATATCAAGTATCAGCTCGTTAGTAGTTTCTATAACAAATAAAACCACTTTAGATGAAAATTCCTCTGAGTCTTTACTACATCATGACACACAACCCCAATGCCTCCCTTCTGAAGGTGCTGGCTTGGACCTGACTGAAACCTCCATCTGAGATCCCTCACTGCAAAACAAAAAACAAAAAATCCTCCCCCTTAAAGCTTAACGGTCCCCCCCTCTCAGATTCTTACCCCTCCTATACACTTCCACTGTCATAGGTTGGTCTCTTTGTCTGCCCAGCCACACATGCCAAGTTTGGTTGCAGCTTGCTAGACAAATATCCTCAAGGGGTCTCCATCACAGCTAGATCCAATGTTCCTTATCCCAACTCTCAAAAAAGTGAGAGGGGATAATCATCCACTCGTTTCACTTTGATCTGGGAACAGTCCCTTTGGTTAAGAGGTCTGTCATAATTTCCAAACTGCCAACCTAACTGGCTTCTGTATGTGAAACAGGGGGTAGGGGAGCACTATCTTGTCTTTTGGAGGAGGCCGCAAAACATCCTGAGACAGACCCAAAGAGTATCACAAATCTCCTTTGCATGAACTCAAGATGTTGCTGTAAAACTAGATCCTGAAAAGTTTCACCTGGGGTTCATTTACATGGCAGATTTATTGTGGCAAATTGCACTTTAGTTCTTTTCTGCAGCTGTGCCAGTCAGTTACTTTTGTTTACTATTTCGATTTATGGTTCAGACTGGCAAAGGTGCAGGGACATGGCTTCCCAAGCAGAGACCAAGCACAGGAGGGCTTTATGGGGAGGAGGATAGATCCTCCATGACTGAAAGGATTGGAAGCCTGCATTTTCTTGCTAAATAAAGAATCACAGACTGCCAAAATATCTGGGGGGAAGATCAGAGAAAAGTCAGTCCCTCTCTCTCTCTCTCTCTCTCTCTCTCTCTCTCTCTCTCCCAAGCAGAGACACAGCGATTGCAGCTGAGGAGAAAGAGGAGAGGCTTTATGTGGGGAACAGATCTTCCCTGACTGAAAGGACTTGGGAATCCTTTTTCTTGGAAAACTGGCTTCACACAGACTTGCAAAATAGCAGAGAGAATTTTTCAAAATTTCTTAATCGTTACTGAATCTCCCTCCCTCACTCCACCTCTTTTAAGCCTACCCCTTCATCATAGCAACCAATCACAGTGCAGCTCTGCTGCAGCCCTTAGTGGAATGGTTGTTTACACTAGCAATAATGCGCTACTTTGAAAATAACTCGGCAAAAGTAGTGACATCCCTTGTCACGCTATATTTGGGTGTTTTACCTTCCCCCCTTCTGAATGAGGCGATGCTGTGGTGCGATCTGTGGGAACAATGAGCTGTCTTTGTGGTATATTTAGGAGAATATTTGCCCGTGTAAACGAACCCCTGGAATTGAGTGAAATCAGAGTGAAGAGATTAAGGATCTGACTAAGAATCTTCTCTTTCCTGACAATTTGACCAGGCCTGGAATCCTTCACAACCAGTGGAGCGCATTCTACATTTTTATACCAGTAGCAATAAAATTCCAGATAATAATAGATAATATGTGAATGCAGTGGCCAATTAGAGATCCTGTCTTAAGAAGCAAAGACTCCAATGGCTTTAGAGAAACAAACTAAGGCTTTATTGTAGAACTCCATTCTAAGATAGGAAAGTTACTCAGGGTTTTATTCTCAGCTTACTACATCCCTAGGGAGGGCTGAGAGAGTTCTGGGTAGGAGAAGAGGTCAAAACATCCCTAAAAATATCCCTAATGCTACTGCTCACTCTGAGGCATTCTAGACTCTTCAGTGCTAAACAGAAAGTCAAGTATTACCTTCTTTGTAATATGACTACAGCCGAGATTCAGCATCATCAGAGTTAACTACAATGACAGAGCTCCATTGTTATAGGCTGCTGCCACATGCAGAAATAGTGCAGTTTGACACCATTTTAACTATCATGGCTCCATCCTATGGAATCCTGGGATGTGTAGTTTGTTGTGGCACCAGAGCACTCTGACAGATAAGGCTAAATATCTCACAAAACTACAGGCTCCAGACTGCATTGAGCCATGGCAGTTAAAGTGGTATCAAACTGCATTATTTCTGCAGTGTGGCAGCAGCTATAGTTATATATGACATAGTTATATATGGCAGTTAAAGTGGTATCAAACTGCATTATTTCTGCAGTGTGTCAGCAGCCATAGTTATATATGACAATGACACCCCAGCCTGTGTGCAAACTTACAGTTTCAGCCCAGCAGTGGCTCAGTTGAAACACTTCCAAAGAGTTGCAGATCAGTGTCTGGGAAATAGGAAATGATGTCTGAAGAACATTGAGAACAGGCAGCTAGAGGTCCTGCCACAACTGCTTGTCCTATCCCAAGGCACTCCACAACTGGAAGATGTCATTTTCCAGTGCCTCAGTTGGCAACACCCCAGAAACCCTTCAGATAAGATACTGCAGAATGAAACGTTAGGTTTGGGGTTGGGGTTAATGTTTGGGCTATAGCAACCATAAACATGAATCCCCAGCAGTTATGAGATCATAAGTCCAGCTTATGGTCTTATAGCTGCTGAACAGGATCCCAGCATTGTCTTTATATATTAACTTCACCACCAATTTTTTTTCATGTAGTAAGATGTCCATATGTAGTAAGAATGCCATACTGAAAGCTGCCACATCACAGAAGTTTGTTGTTGTGAATGCGGTAACTTGATTTTTCAACATGGAACTTCTTTCACAAACACATCCTGGTCATAAATAAGAACTAGACACCGGGAAATGTTGAGGTCTCCCTTTAGCATTATCTACCATATTCCTTTCTAAATAACCTGCCAGATTTTGGGGATTAGGCAAACTACCTTCAGTGGAGATGCCACCAGCATTGTGTAACACCCCCTCCCTCCCCAGCACCAGCACTAGCCCACCATTTACTAGACTGTGGGAGGTTTCAGTGCCAAGTGCAGCTTCCAGCCTAGACATTTCAACATACTGTTAGATATGGAAAACGTTAATAAATAATAACAACAACACAATATGTACTGACTGGTGCTGCAGTGTGCCCACCACTGACATGTACAAGTGCATTGGGGTTTAACTGGCCAGTACATGTGCACAAGTAGAAACTCAAATTGGAACTCGGAAAAGTTGCTGTTTTAGACTACATTTCTCACAATCCTCCATCCAGCAGGACCAGAACAGCACACTACAGCCAGTACCTATTATTTTATTTTAGAAATCTCTATAGGGGTGAAAATGGCACAAATCTTTCTAAAGTACGTCACCAGTTCTGGGATTAACAGCACAAAACAATGCCTCAATCACTAGTTTAACTGATTCCTTGTCTGGATTATACTTGTTGGGTAAAGGATTTGACTTAAATCCATCTTGCTTGACAGGAACCATCAGCAGCTTCTTTTTTCAGCTGCAGACCTTCCTGACAGTATTAGACAAGACAAAGAAATGAGATCCGTCAGAACAGCATCTGACTGAGCAGATCTATCAAGTTACATCTTCAAGCCAGCCAAAAACACATAATGAGGCCAGTTTCATAGGTGAGAGGTGCAGACAAATTACAGGTACATTAAGATTCATAGAGCCAAGCACCCCAAATTAGAGGAAATAATAGTCTTGCTATTGATTTACAGCCAGGATTTGTACCCCAATGCTACCTTGTAATTATATAACACATAAAAATGTCTTTAAAAGATAATGTTGTGCATTTAATGGGATGTTTTGAGCATCAATAATAGGATTTATTTTTTAAAAAACATTCAAGAATTGACACATTCTCACATTACCTTCATGTTTCAGACAGGAGGCTCAGTAGCTTATGCAACCAAGATAAATAACAATACACAATCTATAACAATACACAGAAACTATGTAATTGCAAAAGAAGTTAAGGCAAAATGTTGGGAGTAATAACCTAATTACACCTTTATTATAACATTTTAAAAACTACAAAAATATGCCCCTCCCAAGAGAAAATTAATCAAATATGTCCATATAGGTATGCTCACTTTGTTAATCATTTCAGTAAATGCATGGTCGTATGTTAGATGCAAAGTGATAGTCTTCTGAAACAACTGGTATGAGATGCCAAACACGTTTCTACCCTCTGGTCTTCATCAGTGGGAAATAAGAAGCTTACCACCTAGTGGGTTTTAGACAGAAAAAAAATGAGCTGGAGACTCTGTGGCTCACACTCTTAACAATAAATCAATAATTCAGAACAGTTTTGTGAAGAATATTATATCTATTAGGATGATACAGTATAATTTAATGAAACAAAATGAATTCTACCAAGTGGGGTAGGCCCAACAGCCTGACATTTACAGAATTTGGAAGGAATGACCTACAAAGTTCTACAGTTGCTTGTGATGAGTTTCTTTGATAACAAGAGTATAGTGACTTAACATTTCAAAACTAATATTCTGGCCAGAATCCTGTTAGTGCACTTCCCCCCACCCACCCAGGAATGTGTAGTGATAGCAACAGGAGACAGACAAAGTCTGGCAACATGTTATTGAGATACAGAGGTGTAAACTTGCCTATTTATGTAGAGTGGGGTTTTTTTGGCAATGCACAATGATCATAACCAGCTGGTGGCCATGTAAGCAGAGTTGCACATGTGGACCATTGTGCAAGTGATGGCACAGTAAAGTACAAAGAAAAGTATGTGAATGCACATTGCCTCTACACATTGTGCATTGCAATTGCACAATAAGTTGTTAACCAAATGCATTGACCATTGATCCGCTTAGGTTGCACTACACTGGTATTCAGTATAGAGGTTGTATAACATCATCTGGCAGACATTTATGCTACTCTGAAGGGATGTGGGATCTCAGTCAAAATCTGAGCAGCCTGTTTTGTCCGATGCCTTGCTTCCTTCACAGTTACTGTGTCCATGCTATTTTCTCTCTTACCGACAACACTGGTGTAGTGTACCATCAAGCTGCTGTGTAGGAATGCCGCCAGTTTGGGGATGTCACTACTAACATTTTCAAAGGTACTTTAAGTGATTTTGACATGAATTTTTCAAGTTTTATGCCATTCTCTTATCAGTGCAAAGGTGTTTTTTTTTTTAAAGAGTAATGAAAAGTACTGATTCATGCTAAAAACAGACTGTGTTCAATGACTTCCAAGAATCTTGCAAGCACAGTAATAAATTTGTTTTGATTGATGAGTGTACATCTCTGAACACTCCACCAGCTGTTGCCACACACTTTCTGTATGATGCCGCTTGACTGATTGTAGCATGAAACCACTACATTGGTTAATAGTTTTCCTCTGTGAATAAAAGTGTGAGTGAAGTAACTTGGAGTTAAAATTACAAAGCGATGGTTTCATCATAAAGAAAAGTCCTCATGAGCTGCAATGTCACTTCCCGTGTTGAACAGTGAGTTTTAAAAGCTTGGTATATTTTTGTACTAATTATGAAGTCATGAGGTCCAAGAGAACAAATCTAATACAAATATTTTTTTGAAAAAAACAAACAAACCCAATAGAATTATGAGTTGGGAAGGACTGATTCTCAACCTTGACTAGGTTAATCATTCAGTGAACATTCTAGGTATCAAATCTTATTCTCTGTCCCTATAAATCACACATAATCTTGTGCTAGAGAAAGAAAGCAAGAGCTAGGAAACTCTTCCATTCAAACAAAGCCACTGCAGCTGAAGAGGCAGTTTAGTAGAGCAAGCCAGGCAGCTCACACTAGTGGGTGCAGAAGGCCTTCTAATAGAACAGTAATGGACACAGTACAGCTTGTGACCAGAGCTTGGAAAAAATAGTTTTGGACTACTCAGAATCCCCTTAGCAGCATGGCTGGTGACATGTGAGCTGAGGGATTCTGAGGAAACTCAAAAAAGTAACTTTTCAAAGCTCTGATTGTGATTCCTCAAGCTAAACACACTTCATGAGACTTCTATGGGGTACCCATCAGAAGTGATAGCCCACCAAGGCAGAGTCACACAAACATGTCCCCCACCGAAGGCCACATCTGGTATCAACTGGGGACTATGTATGCAGGTATATGTATATACATGGATCCATGTGCATGCATGCACACACAGAGGATATTCACCAAATTTCATGTTCTTGATGGGAGAGGTTTTTCAACCTGCCAATAAATTATCAGTTACCTAATGGTTCTCATCTCCTGCACAAGAACAAAACAAGAATAACCATTGCAGTTGTTATTAGTTTTGTGAAACTGCAAAAAAAGATGCCCAAAGGAGCAGGGATCTTGTCAACTCACAGATGAGGAGAAAAACTGTGTGGTTTCTTGCTTTAACATGCAAGAAAGAGACAAGTCAGGATTTGTATGCCCAATGTACATGTACTCATTCACACGCCCTATTACATACAGAAATTTCTCTCTACACAAATATTTCAGGAAAAGGAGCCCTTTCACAACATGCTTAGGCACAGTGCTATGATTTCACTTCAACTGCCATGACAACATCCTAGGGAATCCTGGGATTTCCACTTTGAGTGTGTGCACACATGTGCCTTCAAGTCACCTGTCAACTTATGGTGTCTCCATCAATTTTAGAGGGTTTTCTTAGGCAAGGAATACTCAGAGGTGGTTTTACCAGTTCCTACCTCTGAAATACAGTATAGCCTACAGCACCTGGTATTCATTAGCCCTCTCCCATCCTAGTACTAACCAGGACTGCCCCTGCTTAAGTTCCAAGAACAGACGGGGTCTGGTGGCATTAGGGTATCTAAGCTATAATTTGCAGTTTAAGGAGTGGTATTAAGCATTTTTCACTAGAGATTCCCTGTAGTGCCTCTGACCAAACTAAAACCACAGTACCAAACTATGGAGATTATTACATCAGCATTGTGTCTTGCTTTAATAATGTTTGTAAAGGGAACAGGAACATACTGGTCCTGCATCATTCTTTATCACACCTCTCTTCCAATCACATGACAGAGTCCTTTTGGCTCCTCCTCCTCCTGCTTCTTGTGCAGTAAGTTCAAGTGCAGTCTCAGAATGCATGCAGCCACATGGAATTAAGGCAGCCTTTATTCTCCTCTTCTCTCCCTCTTTCCCTCTCCCACTTGCTTTCCCAAAGCAGCATGGAGTCAGCCTGCTTGGGAATAGCAAGCAGGAAAGTGAGAGGAGGAAAATCAGCCCAACTCGTGCCATGTGACAAAACTCATTCCGGAACTGAACCAGAAGAGCCTTGTTGCACTGGGACAGCCTCTAATGAATGGAGATATTGGCAAGGCATTGACAGGATTTCCCCATCAATGAGAAGGTTTGCCCCAGCAATGCGTTATTTACAAGCTGGCACCAGGATGAGGACAGCATTGTGCAATAAGGTACAGCCATAGGCATTGTTGTATAGCTCCAATAATGCTGTACAATCCTCATGTGACTCTTATGACAGTTAAAGTGGAATCATAGTGCTATAACTGTGCAGTGTGAAAATGCCCCTGACTGTGCACTTCTGTACTGGGGAGTTGACAAACTTTGTGTTTTTGCAATTTGCCTGAGGTTGGGGGGGGGTGTCATATATGTGGGAGGTCACAATACTTAATTAGTGGGATGCATTCAGGCTTGCTAGTTGTCTAGACCCAGGTCACAGGACAATCTGATCTCTATGTGTTTTAAAGTCTTTTTCACACTATTGCTTCCTAAATAGTCAAAGACAATGTTTTCAATAGCCATACATAGCCATTTCATATTTTATAAGTCAACCATAAAAAGGTTACCAGACAGAACCATAAACAAATATGGAAGAAAGTTGTTAGCAATGAACTCATCAAACTTGGAGCCAGTGCACATGACCACTTTTTGTGTTTTCCCCTACTCACAGCAGATTAGAGACCTGGACAATTTGCCTGCCCTTTGAGTATTATCTGGCTCATAAAAGCATGGCTTGACTAGCAGTCATTAGTTACACATTCATACTTGGAGGCCTAGGTTTATCAAATGTATTTCTGGGTTTACATTCCAATGACTAAGAACTTTATCAGACCAGGCAATATGGTGCCATGATGATGCCTAATTAATGAGAAAGGGAGTGCATATCAAATGATGCCCTTTCACAATAATGTCCTATACAAAAGCCATTCTTTTTTATTGACGAGCCAAGACCTCCCATGGCGCTTTTTTGCCAGCATTGCTGGCGTTTGAAACTTTGCACATTTGAAACTTTGTGCTCAGTGGATACTAGCTTCAGTTAGCTAACACACATTGGATTCTGTTTAATGCAGTTAGATGTGTAAATAGCTATTGCTTAAAACAATTTGTAAGCCACTCTGATAGCCATGTGGCTGAAGAGCGGGGTATAAATAAATAAATAAATAAATAAATATAATACAGCATCAATTGATAGAGCACTTCTGGGTTAGATCAGGACAGCCAGGTAGGGCATGCTCTTTTCATGAACCTCCCCAGGTTACTTGTGATTTTTAAAGTGTGTTTCTGTGCTTGTGAATAAATTTTGTGTGTTTCTTTTTCTTTATTTTTTGAATTTGCCACACTTGCGTCTTCTCACAAAAATTGATGAGATCTGGAACCAGGAAGTGAACGGAGCTCTGTTCCTGCTCCATTAGTGCTAGGGCTGCCTTTTCATGTGAGTAAGGTAAGATCTGGTGGTGGGGGGGGGGTTCTTTTGCCGGCATAAAAATGTCACAAAATATGCTGGGCGGAAAAGTTTGAAGAGGGTGGTCTGATAAAGTCCTTTATATCCTCAATTTAGGGCCTTATTTTACAAGTGCAGAGCAAATCTGCAAGCCCTGCTGAAGCAATGAGAACTCGTCATACTGTCAACAAATCAGGTTCTGTCACTTAGGACATTTTCAGACATGCCAAAATCCCTGTTTGCCGCGCGAGCAGCCTCCCGAAACTGCTGCGCGGCAAGGGTCTTCTTCAGACGACGCTGTGCCTCTGGCGAAACCGTCCGTGTCACTTCCGTGAAGCTTGGGACGGCTCCGCGCAATATTTCAAGCACGGGCAGCCTCCGTGATTGAAAGATTGCGTGGAGCCGTCCCAAGCTTCACGGAAGTGACACGGACGGTTTCGCCAGAGGCACAGCGTCGTCCGAAGAAGACCCTTGCCGCGCAGCAGTTTCGGGAGGCTGCTCGCGCGGCAAACAGGGATTTTGGCATGTCTGAAAATGTCCTAAGTTAACACTGTAGCACATTATTTAAAATGGTGTGACATTACATAGACTGCAATATAGTGTGCATATTTATATTGTGATATTAGATGGTACATATGGTTAGGAATGTGTAGGAAGACTGAGTGATGGGATAAAAGGGTGGGGGAAAGTAAATTTGCATATGGATGATTAGCTGAGAGAATGGGAGGTACTGATAAGGTGATGTGATGAGCATGACGAGAGAGACACATATTATAGGATCAGGGCTTGGGCAATGACAATGGTGGGGGTCTGAATTATGAAGGAAGAGAGAAAGAGAACAATCGACAAGAGAAAGAGACTGAATGAAGATGTATCTGCACTGCAGTTATATCAGTCTTATACTACTTTAACTGCTGTGGCTTCGCCCTATAGAAACCTGGGATTTGTAGTTTGATGAGGGGCAGGAATCCTCAATAACACTGCATGTCTACAAAGAATTCTAAGTACTACACCTAATCATAAATACCAGGATTCCATAGCATGGTGCCATGACAGTTAAAGTGGTATGAAGCTGATGTAACTGTCATGCAGAGACAATCTGTGAGGAAAAATAGTGTGTTAAGTAGTTAAGATGTGGTTTGTTCATAGTCCATTAATACAACAGAAACTGCAACTACAAGTGTTTCTGTGCTGGAGAGTAAAGAGTGAGATATTATACATGTACAGGCGAGTCTCCATTTGTGTTGCCCCCAATGTATATTTCAAATTTATTCTCTTTCTCCAGAAATAAATATATAAATACCTCACCCACAATGCATAGGTCTCTCAGTGCACCTGTGCAATTGTATAAGGCAGGAGAGCTAGGAGAGAGAGGTGGGAAAGCCAGGCTGTTTGGAGTTTGGACATGAAATTCTGAGCAGTAAGGAAAGGTGACTGGACTGGTTTTCTTTTACCTGCCTAAGTTGAGGGAGTGGGGAGGGAGAGAAAGCAACTGCCGTCTTGGCACTGTTGGAAGGAAAGGGGTTTCTTTTGCCTGCTTAGAATGGGGAACATGAAGGGGAGGAAGAAACTCCAAACTTGGAGTTTGAGTGTGTCTAGAAGAGGTTTCGTGGGGAGTGAGCAACTGGAGTCTGGTTTTTTTACTTGGAAAGTCTAATGGACATGGGACAGCAGGAGATAGCCTACCTCTCCTGTTGTGCCTTCTGCACCTGCTGCAGAAGACACAGTAGGAGTCATGCTGCCTCTCTCACTTCTAATATGTTTCTCCACCTGGGACACCTGCTAGAGAAGGCACAGCAGAAGAACACAGTTATTTACCAGTTGTCTGCATGCTCCACTAAAGATCAAGCCAATGCTTCCCAGCCAAGACCCTTTGGGATCAGCAATTGCTGACTCTTCTGGTCCCTTTGGAGAGCATCAACATGTTTTTCTAAGCTGTAAAAAGTCAGGTCTGATGTTTTATACTTTAAAACTCTTTCAAACTGGTGACGGTTTGAGTAAAATTGCTAACTTTGTGACTACTTCAGCACCATCAGAACACATCCCCCTAGTCTCCTTTGATTCCATGGAACACTGTGTGCCCCAATTTAGGTCAGTTTTAGTTTACATTGCGAGTCCAAAAATGCACCCCCAATGTAAACCAAGACCCATCTGTATCATTTTAGATGCTTTGCAATCAAATTATATTTATTATTCTGCATATTACCATGCCTACTTCCTGGTCACTATACCAGTGTTATAGCAGTGTAAGAGACTAAAAGAACACCCTTATGCTAGGACAAAACAAAGTCAATATTGGAACTAGATCCAGTACAGAACCTGGTGGAGGAAAAATCCCCTAGGGAGAGTATGGAGATTTGAGGTGGGATCTTCTCTTGTTTTCTTTTTTTGTCACTTCATGGGTCACCAAAAGTCAGAAAGGACTTGAACTCACACAATAACAACAACAACAACAACAACTATTTTCATTAAACACATTTTCCTCTGGAGAAACTCAAATAACTGCAAGTAAACAAAATATCATCTGGGGGGAAAAACCCAGTCACGATAGTACCTAAATACTTGGAAAACTTCAAGTCCTTTCTAAACATGGTGGTGGAGGGGATCTTGAATCCTGCCACATGTGGTGTGTATGTGTGTGTGTGTGTGTGTGTAGTATAGGGTGTATTTAGCGTGGGATGTTTGTGTGTTTGTGCAATTGCATGGTGGCAGCAGAGGGGCTCTCACATCCTGGCATGTGTGGTGTGTGTGTGTAATGTAGTGTGTGTATGCGCAGTTGCATGCCAGTGGCAGAGGGGTTCTTGCATCCTGCTAAGCATGGTGTGTGTATGTGTTTAGTGTGGTGTTTGTGTGTGTATGGGCAATTGCAGGGCAGTTGTGGAGGAGCTCTCATGTCCTGGTGCACATGGTGTGTGCATGTGTGTTGCATGGTATGTGTGTGTGTATACATGCAGTTGCATGGTGGTGGTGGAGCTCTTGCATCCTGGTGCAAATGGTGTGTGTCAAGCATTGTATGTGTGCCCTAGACCCTGACAGTAGGAAACTTCCCAACCAATCAAACCTTCCTGTTGGGCAGCCAATCAGCACATTAGGGGAGGAAACATATAGAAAGCTTCATGTCCTTTCTGAACATGGTGGTGGAGAGGCTCTCACATCCTGACACATGTGGGGTGTGTGTGTAGCATGGTGTGTGCGTGTGTGTGTGGCGTGGGGGGTGTAGCATGGGGTGTGTATGTGTGTGGCATGGAGGGTGTAGCATGGTGCATGTGTGTGTAGCATGGCAAGTGTGTAGTGTGGGATGTGTGTGTACATGTGATTCCATGGTGGCGGAGAGGCTCTCGCATCCTGGAGCGTGTGGTGTGTGTGTGTCTATGTGTCTGTGTGTATGCACGGTTGCATGGTGGTGGCAGAGGGGCTCTTTGCATGAAATTAGCCATTATAGTTGATTTGAAAGGTTGTATATTAATGCATCAAATGATCGTACTCTTGACATGTTTCCTAAGTGACTAATCAGCAGAATGGAAACAGAAACATAGAATCATACTGAAGCATTTTTAATAGATAATGGTGTATGTTATACCAGGTACAGCTTGTGTGTGTGTGTGTGTGTGTGGAGTATGAGGTTCACTTTTCTCCACATCTTTTGGAAACCTTGCCTTTTCATCCAGTGCTTGTACACCACCAATGGCCAGAGAGATAAGAAATTCTCAAACCCCTGCCCCCACCAGTCTTAGCTTCTTTGTAAGACTCCTGTGCTATGGGTTGACTTAGCACAGGAGTTCTGCTTCTTCTTGTAATCCACTCTCACCAAACCCCAAATATTTCCTCTTTTGTTAATCTGTTGGTGTCCTGGATGACTTTGCCAAATAATTCAGCTCCGTGCTCACCTTGTGTGTCACACTGAGTGGTAGGAGCTGCATTTGCTAGCCTCCAATGGAGAGGCAATGGGTGCCTGTACGTCAAGCATGGCTGCACTGGTACATTGAGCATTGGGGGCAGGGAGCTGGGGAATATTAAGGTTCTCCTTCCCTTTTCACTCCTTCATTTTGTTGTCGAAGCTCAAGTGTCAAGGGACTGAGTGAGTGGCAGTGGTTTCATTACTGATTGGGTTTCTTGTTGGTGGTTTGAATTGCAGTTGGTGAGTGTGTCTGCCATTTGCTCAGGTTGTGTGCCCTGGAAGTGCAGGGTTGGGCAGGCAGGTGAGCATGTAAGGTGCCCTTACTGCATGCTTGCAGTCATGTGCTCCTGTGCATGATCAGGTGGTAGGCAAGCATGCCAGGCCTCCCCACCACATAACTGTGCATCATTACTGCCCTGAGTGGTTGGTGGGGTGCATGATTGGGTGGCAGCTAGGTGCATTGGTCATCCTTGCCATGCCATGTGACTGTGTTTCATTGCTGCCTGATGTTGATGGTGGTGGTTGGGGAGTGCAGGATCAGGTGGCACTAAAGTGTGCATCAAGTGGCCTTGCTATGTGATCATGCACTCCTCACAAGTTCGGGTGGTGTGGAGTGAAGCTGGGGCATGAGTGGTTGTGGTAGTTTGTAAGTGAAGGGGGGTTCCGAGAGTGGTATTAGGGAGCTGCTTTGGTGTATGGTAGGGGCATACACAACCATTCTTTAGAGGCATATGTGGGACTCCTCCCCCATGTCTTCAGAGTACCCAGGAGGAGGTTCAAGGAGTTAACTCCTGGAGGACTTACTAGGCCCATTAGCCTTATTTACACCCCATGCAGTTTGTTGGGCTCTGCTAGGCCCACTAGGCCCAGGTGAGGAACAATTGGCATGTAAGTCAGTGGGCCTTGTGAGGCCTGTTAGTCCCGGTTGGCCCTGTGAAGCCCGTTGGGCCCAGTTGGCCTTGGAACAACCTGATTGGCACATTTATGTAGTTAGACCTTGTAGTCTCTTCCTAGTCCCTGTTAGAGCCATTTGGCTTGGGTAGGCCCCACTAGGGCTTATATTCTTGTCTATCTTTAGGCCTTTGTAGGCCCTGTTAGGCCCTAATCATCAAGCCTGGATAAGCCAGCCGGGCCTGATTAGGCATTGTTGAGACCTGGAGATCTGGTAGTTCAATTTGAGTGTTGGACTAAGAGCTAGTCTTTTCAATTTAATATGGCTGCCAGGAAAGGCAGTGGGAGTTCTAAGGGAAAAGACCCAGCTAAACAACCCCCAGCCAAGTACCCTCCTTGTAAGCTGTGTGCTTCATCAGATGAGGAAAAGGAGGGGGTGATTGGCTATGATCCATTCTGGACCAGAGGCTTTGGAAAAGGCCTAAGCCCCATCTAAGTATATTGTTGTTCCAGCTAAGAAGCAGACTAAAGTGGGGAATAAAGCAAGTCTCACTAAGCAGATTTGGCCTTTTTAGATGCATTGGAGAAACAAAGCCAAGGTGAGAGCACACTGATTCATATGGAGATGTGGAAGAGGTTCCAGTAGCTCCTATGGCCAGTGTGTCTGATGGTGCTGGTGAGTCTATGTTGGTAGAGCCTGTTTCTGGTGAGCATTATGACACTAGCACTGCAGGTTCCCATAATTGGCCATGGAGTGCTTGGAGTACTCCAGGTGGTCAGGCAACTATAGGTTCCAGCAATGTTGGAGTGGGTCCTGGGAGTGGGGAATTTCCTACACAGCATGCTCTGGGTTGAGGGCAGGACCAAATGTCTCCTCGGAATTGTTATCCCCAAGTGGCCTGTTCTCTACCGTGTTTTTATAGTGACTTATGTAGTATGCAGCTGCCCACCAATAGTGGATACACTGCAGTCCTTTATAGTGTGATTCCTTATGGGGAACAGACACTTTCCCTGGGAGACCATTTACTTCAGGCCACTAGGGACAAGATCCTATGCAGTAAATATGGATGTCTTTACTTTTTTTATTATGATTTGGAGAAAAGGGATAAATATGAGTTAGATGACAAGGAGATACTGCATAGCCGCAAGGTAGATAGGACCTGGGGAAATTGGTTGCCTGGGGTTATTGTTAGAGCACAGCCATGGGGGGCATTTTTCCTTCTCCAGTAGATGGATATTATTTACAGGGCCTATGTAGATTTCTCAGGGCCAGCCTGGCTCCTTCACAATGAGGCCTTTTGTCTGAGGGCAGCTACTAATCCTACCCTCAGATAGGACCAGATGCAGCCACAGTTGTAGATGCAGATTATAACACCTGCTCAGCCAGCTCAATGTGAGAGACCACACAATAGTCATATTTTGCAGAAAGTGCACACCGCTGGTAGTAATAAGCTGCAAGAAGTGTCATATCCTGTGTTTGGAATTTGGGGTTCAGGGTGCAAGTGCACACCAGCCTTGCAAATTCCTGGGTGTTCTGTTTGTGGGGGTTCTCATTCCTTTCAGAACTGCCCAGAAGGAAAAGGTATGGAAAGACATAGGGATCAACAGTTAAGTAAGTGAGATGCTGCAGCTTTATCCAGACCAAGTTGTAGCTCATTATTTGAGGGTGGGATTTAGGGAGGGCTTTCAGATTTTGTTTCAAAGAATCTGGTGCCCTTTTCATGTATGATGAATAGAACAGAATAGAATCTTTATTACGGTCATAGACCAGCACAGGTAAAAAGGGATACAGAATAAAGGTAAAAACACAGGATAAAAACAGGCTAAAAGCAGTATTTAAAATGTTCCTTCGGATTCCATAGCTCCAGTATAACAAGACTAAGTTGATACTATTCTACCATGGAGGTCATTGTCTGTCGAATTTTAATCACAGCTGCACAGAATCTGACAACATTATAAGTTGTTCCTGGGTTGGTGTCTGAAAGCAACAAGTTTATATAGAATTGTCCAGTGTGCCCTTGATATTTATGCGACAGGGGTGAAATAAGGCTGAGACATATGTCCCTGTAGTATGGGCGCTGGAGTAATACATGCTCTGTTGTTTCTATTTGGCCTGAGTTGCAGAGACACAGTCTGTCTGAGAAGGGGATCTTCTTGTATCGGCTTTCAAGGACAGCTGAAGGGAGGGCACGACACCGTGCAAGAGTAAAGGCCCTTTGATGTTTAGGTATTTCAAGTGTTGCTAAGTATGCCAAAGGAGAGGCCAGATATCTGTTGGAGTCACTAGCAATGAAGGTTGGAGTGCTGGCTAGATCCAGTTGTCGCTCTATATCTACTACCTGTTGTTTGATAGTGACTTTCACCCTATCATATTCCATGCTAAGCAGAAGATCTAGAGAAAGGCCCAGAGTTAAAATTTTAGTCATCACTGTCTGTTTCCAGCTGGATTGGAAATCATCGCTTAAGTTTAGTGGAGCAAGGCCAGTGGGAAAGAGGGATAGTCTGAGCCAGTAGCTGAGTATGGTCACCCACACTCTGGCCTCGACTTTCATAAATCCTGACTCTAGTCTCAGAGCTGCGTTAGAGACACATTTTGGAGTTTGGAAAGCTGATCTTAAAAATTTGGATTTGACAAGTTCTAATGGAGCAGGGTTGGGGAAGGGTCCCAATTGGGATCCATAAAGCAGTTGTGCTACTGGTTTGGCTTCAAAGAGTTTGAGCACTGCAGGTAAATAGTGGCCTCCTCTTGTCTTCAGAAATTTGAGAATGGCTGTTGTACTCCTCTGCGCATTGCAAGCAGCATACTCCCCATGCACTTTCCTACTACCAGTGGCTTGAAAAATTACCCCCAGGTATTTGAAGCAAGAGACCTGCTCAATCTTGTGGCCATCTATATTCCAGTTGTAGTTCTTAGGCCTTTTAGCGAATGCCATGATTTTAGTTTTTTGATAGTTGAGTTCTAGCTGTTCCACTCTGCAATATTGTGTTAGTGCTCTTAAGGCTCTTTTTAGGCCAGTGGGAGTTCTTGAGAGTACTGCTGCATCATCCGCATAAAGCAGCATTGAGATATGTCTTCCCTCTAATTTGGGGGGATGGAAGGTAGTGTTGTTGCGGTGATCCACCAAATCATTGATGTAGAAGTTAAACAGGAGTGGAGATAGAATGCAGCCTTGCTTGACACCCTTCTCAGTGACAGTGTCATTGGTGAGATGTCCCTGGGGGTTACATCTTACTTTTAATGAGGTCCTTTCATGCAGCATACGAATTAGATGGAGTAAACGTTGGTCGATTGAAGAAGCCTCCAGTTTTTTCCACAGTTTGGTTCAGGATATAGAGTCAAAAGCTGCTTTAAAGTCTATGAAGGCAGCATAGAGTGAAACTGTACTACAGGTGGAGTATTTTTCAATAAGGTGGTGGAGTATAAGGCACTGATCTATGGTGGAGCGGCCTTCCCTGAAGCCAGCTTGTTCTTCTGCAAGTATGTTTTCTTGTTCCAACCAGGTCTGAAATTTCCACTGTAAGTGTCTTGCATAGAGTTTGCTGATTGTACTGAAGAGACTAATTGGTCTGTAGTTGACAGGATCATCCTTGCTTCCTTTTTTTATATATGGGGACGATGATTGCAAGACCCCAATCCTTGGGTGCTTGACCATATTTGTCGATACAGGTGAAAAGTGAGGCCAGGATGGGGGCCCAGAATTCAAGGTTGTTTTTAATGGCTTCTGCAGGTATTAAGTCTTCCCCTGGAGCCTTCCCATTCTCAGCTGGGCTACAAGGTTCTTGATCTCTGACGCTGTTACTGGTGGCCACTCTTGGATATTTTCTATATTTTGGCTAGTGCATGCACTTTCAATGTAGTTGTCCTTATAAAGTGCTTGAAAGTGATCCTCCCATATCCCTGGAGGGATGTGGCAGTCCACTGTGGCTGGCTCATTTCTCTGGGAACTTGATGTAATATGCCAGAATAGAGCTGTGTTGTTGGATCTGACTGCCTGGATAAGTTGTGTCCAGTCATTCTTCATGGCTTCTTTTTTCTTGTTCATCAGCAGCTTTTTGTAGTCTCTTTTCTGCTGGAGCAGCATTGGTACAGCATCTGGGATGTTATTAGATAGGTAACCCTGATAAGTAACAATGAGGGCTTTTTTAGCATTAACACATTCCTTGTCAAACCATGGTTTGGAGTGGTGCTGTTGTTGTTTCCACTGATGTGCACTATTTTGATGGATTAGATATTGGTGTAGAGCTTGGGTAAGTGTATTGTAATTTTCCAAGATTTCATCAGGGGACTCCGCTGATATCAGGGCAGTCCTAAGACGCTGAAGTTGGTCTGAAGCCAATACCTCAGTTTAATTACTTCTTGATTTATAGCCTGAGCTTCTTCCTTTGAGGTGTGTTTAGGTTCTCCCTCTTGGTGTGCAGAATTATTGCTTCTATGTGTTATTATTGCTGTTTTCCCTGTGATGAGGTCATGGACTATCTCATCCTTAAAAACTCTGATAACTTCTATATAGTGTGCATTCCAGAGGAAATTTCTTTTCCGTAACAGCCTGTTAGGAATATTTGTCTGGTTAAAGGTCAAAAAAATACATTTAGTAGCTCTTGAGCTGGGTAGAAAGTGGCAGTCTAGTAAATCAATTGGGAGAGGTATCTCACAATTCTTGTGGCTGTTCCAAATATGAGCATTGTGATGTATCTGTATCAGGAGCTGATTTTTCTGTAACACTCAGCAGTGATTAATTGCATCCTGTGACGTGGCAGGGCACACTTCCCCCAAATCCACTACCTTTTTAACCCCCTGTGTACCATATGGGTTTTGCCTTTGAAAAGCTTGTTTGGAAACCTTGTTTGTAATGTCATTTAGTCTTTGAAAAATAAGAATCAATGTCTGTATGGACAGTTTGCAGAAATCATAAAAGAACTGAGCGCTGTTATTGTAGGGAATGCTGCCAAGCTCCGGGAGTTTGACTTTGTTATCAACTTACTCTGGCCCATAATTTATATTTACACTTTGAGGAATTGAGGAGGCTGGTTTGTTTAGTTCAAGTGTCTGTGATGGATTAGGGAGTAAAGAAGGAACTGTTGTAACAGATCTGTTACTCATGAGCTGTGTTGTCTCTACCACCGGGAAGAGTGAGTCAATCCTCATCTGTTTTTCTGCTTTGAAGGATTCCTGGTTGTCATTATTGTTCCGGGGCTGGTCCGATTTCTTTTCTTGCCTTTGGGTGCCATTTTTGAGGTATATGTAGGTGGTAATGCCAGATGTTAGTGGGAGGACAATTCAGAAGTTGTTAGTTCGTCGCCATCTTGCCCCTCCTCCTCCATGTATGATGCAAATATGAAGTTGTTATGGGTCTTATAGAAGCAAGAGATAGGGTTTTTAAAAAGAAAAAGAAAAGAAAACACACCTTTCCATCTGTTCTATTGCCAGTTCAAATTGGGTGAGGTTTCTAATGACCCATTTTATCAGCACAGGATTATTAATAAAGTAAAGCATGCCTGTTATTTAAACTAGTAGGAAACTGCATCATACATTTATTTTTTATTTTTTTATTTTATTTATTAGTTATTTATACTCCGCTCTTCAGCCACAAGACTATCAGAGCAGCTTACAAACTGTTTTAAGCAATAGCAATTTACACATCTACACATGTGGGTTAGCTAATTGCCCCCACAAGCTGGGTACTCAAAATACAGATTTGCAGGAGTCAGGGTTAATTGAAAGGAGGGAACAATCATAAAGGGACCTAGGGTATTTTCTGGTAAATCAAGCACCTTCCATAAAATGTTCTCAGTATAATTTCCAGATGACTCACACAAGTCTGAGTCTTAGCAATGTTCTGATGAAGAACAGGGTTGTATTCAACAGTGGGAACAGAAGGTCTCCACTTTCCCCCTCCATGGCTCATCCTAATCCCATGCTCTGTGAGGGAGGCTGGTGGCTTCCATCTCAGTGGTATGGTGGATCCGTTCTTATTCCAAATCTCAATAGAACTATCCAAGGTGCTGAAGCGTATCCAGAAAAGAGGTTCAGCACTTTGTATAGCTCTTTCAACCTAAGCTTGGACTAAAGCCCAGAATGGGCCTCACTACTTACAGGGGAGCCATAACTCCCCTCTGGCCATAAACTGAGCCCAAAGAAAGACTGGCCCTGGTTCAGATGGAGGCAACAGAACTCTGCATGGAGCACACAGAAACACATTTTTCTCCACCGTCCTTTCAGACTTTATCACACTAGCCTCTTTTTTTGCAGCAATTGCACTAGTGAAGCAAACGGGAACATACCTGTTTGAAAACATTCATTATCACACTGTTCTTCAATTGCGTGTCTGTGCTGCAATTGTGCTGCTTTGACAATCATCTGTCTCTCCACATTGGCTCCATAGCCCCGCCTTTGGTGTATGCATGCCTTAAAAAATATATATTTCTTTGCTATGAGCCCATGATTACAGGGAAACAATTTTAAAAATACATTATGGTTTACCTGTAGTTACACAACCAGAGCAAAAAGAAAAAATGAAAGGCATGGACAAAAATCAGTCTTGGACTATCAAGGGGGAGGGGGGAGAGAGGAGGAGAGGAGGATCATCACGCCCCCTCATGCCATGTGACTTCCATCATATCGCTACTGCTGTGAAAGAAACTTATTGCATGTAGGGGAATGTAGCATAGCAGCAGTATTAATAGCCAAATGCCTGGAATGCAAACCAGCAATAGGACAGAGACAATGACATGTGCTAACATAAGATCATTGCTGCTACTGTCGTCATGTAATTCTGCAATTGTAGCTTCATGTGATAAAGTCCTTAGTTACACTGGTGCATGTGCCAAGGTTAAAGACAGAACAGTGAACTGCACTATAAAATGCTAGTGTGGTCAAAGATACATAAAGAATTAAATTATAATTAAATGGTAAATGTTATGAACTCATGACTGACATTAATTTATAGGATATCATGTTCATTATAAAAGGCGGAATTGTTTTGTAGCATTTTTAATTTGCAAAGAACAGGAACAGCTTTATCCATTATTTATGGGCGTAAAGAGAGTGAGATTCATGCAGCCACCCAGGTGTTTTTAGATTTCAACTTGCTGCACCCCTACCCAGCACAGTGAATGATGGGAATTACAATTCAACACAACCATTTGATTCTCACCCCTGGAATAAAGGAACCATACTTCAGTGGTTCCTTTTAGGTATGGCCAATGGTAGGGGATTCTGGGTGTTGAAGTCTAGCAGCTCTGGAGGGTCAACAGTTTGGAATTTGTCTAGAGGACAAAATAATCTGACCTGGTGTAAGTCACCTTTCTATGTTCATTAAGTGCATTAACTTTTTTTTTTATTAACCCCCTGTCTTTGGTTACACCACTGGAAGAAACAAAAATTAAGATTTTTATAGCTTCATCTTCCATGGGATCACTGCAATCAGGTGCAAATATTTGGACCAAACTTCTAGGTTTCTTGCTCTGAGCAGGCCCCTTACTCTTCCGTAGTCTCTTACTTCTCTTACTCCTGAAGAGTTTGGTGTCTGCCACCTAGTGACCCAGTGGCACCTAGTGAATGATACTGCAGGCTACAGATAGTTTCTAATTTACTATAATTAATCCATTTTAAAAACAAAACACACTCTCATGGTCATCTTAGCATACACGGCAGATTTCAGTTGTCTGGGTTCAGAAACACACACACTTTTATATATATAGTAGATGACTTGTTGTCTCAGCTATAAAGTGTTCACTATATTAGGCCTGAACTTTAACTTTCACATCTATCTGTAGCTGCCACATTTTACTGGGTCTTTGTTTAGCTTGGATAGCAGGTGTTCCTCTTTCTAACTAATCTCTCACCTCCATTATCCACTTCAGTTAATTCCTCTGAGAGCTCTTATGTATACACTAAGTCTTGACATAAGAATTACATTTAATTTTTTATTATTGTAACCAATAGCCTTAGGCACCTTGATAATAATTTGATTCTATCCCACTACCAGACTGTTAAATGCTGTGAAATGATTACAGAGTGGAACACCATGAGAGCTGAAAATGAAAACCACATGTTCCAGATTTTGGTGTCCCAGTCATATGCCATAACTTCAGGCAGAGTTTTTCCAGCTGTCTACAACAGAGCAGTAAAACACAAAGCAAAGGAAGGCAGAAAAGAAGTCTATGTGTCTGGTAACTGCAAGTTCCACCACGGTTTTGTTGGCTCTGCAAATTTACCTTCTACTGGAAACCAGATGTGTGTATGTATAAATAGATCTAGATCTAGATTTGTAACATGTGTGAGATTTTCTTCCCTACAAGCAATATTCCTATTTTATTTATCTACAGTAGCACTGATTGAGATTGAGAGGTGCAACTTGGAATGCCTGCAGCTACCCCATACATAAATCTATTAAGCACAGATGGTGCTTCCATTTCTAACAATATTACCCTTAACTTGTTGGGGTGTGAGGGTGTGCCTGGAATGCCTGTCTCCCAGTAAGCAGTGCAACTGGTAATCAGTGCAGCAAGAACTGAGGAAGCTGATCATTCTTTCAGTGGGACAATATAGGATCCTGCCTCAGTCTTATGATGTTTAGGGAAGGGTTTTCTCTCCATTCTATCACCCTTATAGGCTCTTCTGGTGAAGACACAGGAGAGAGCCTCCTCAGCAGCTGCTGCTAGGCTTTGAAACTCCCTCCCAAGGGAGATTCAGTTGGCCTGCTTTCTGCTCTTTTCACTGGCAGGCATTATTATTCAAACAAGACTTCAGCCTTAATTCAATGGGGTAGGAGAATGTGCAGTGGGTGTGCTGTTTTTAAATATGTAATATGTATTTCACGTGTTTTTAACTGTTTTTAAATTCTGTTTTAATTGGATTGATTGTTTAATGCTCCTGTTTTGTACCACATACTATTTTAGGACTTTATCAGACAAGCCTCTAAAAATGATCTTTTGCCACCATATTTTAAACCATAAGTGTGTTGGCAAAATAACCCTTTTTATCAAAAGTTGCCATAATAGAATGAAAAAGCAGCCCCATACTTCTGCATTGGCAGGAGAATGTGATCTCGGCAGTTCTCATGAGAAGATGCAAGCATGCTTAAAGTCTAAAAACAGTTAAATTAAAAAACAAAACAAACACACAAGCACTGAAACACACCTAAAAACTTCCCTGCAAAACAGGGAGGTTCATAAAAAAAGCATCCCATAGCTAGTTTTCATGCTCTCACCTGGAAGTGTTCTGGCGGGGACTGCCCATTGACGCTGGAATCGTGCAGCATGGTTTCAGATGCTTACAATCACACACACACACACACACACAAAACGCCACGGCAGATCAATTGACAGCTTGGCCTTTGACTTGATGTGTGCAAAGATAATTGATTATTGTGCAGTGGATGTGCCAAGGCTTTGGCACCTGTTCTGATCTTGGTTGAACAGGGGGACTAGCATAATTATGCTGGTGTATATTTACACTATAGTAAAAGTGTATAGGATCTTGACCTTAGCCTGTTCTACTTTCTCTGCTAGTTTACATATTACCTACTGAGCTCAAAAAGAGAGCCAGCATGGTTTAGTGGTTTGAGCATTGGATTTGGACTCTGGGAAACCAAGGTTCGAAACCCCGCTCAGCCAGGGAAACCCACTGGGTGACCCTGGGCAGGTCATAATCTCTCAGCCTCAGAAGAAGGCAATGGCAAACCCACCCTGAACAAATTTTGCTGGAAAAAAAAAACAATGATAGGATTACCATAGGTCAGAAACAATTTGAGGGCACACAGTAACAAGCCCGTAAAAACTTATGCTCCAATAAACTGATTACCCTTAAAAGTACTACAAGCCTCCTTTTTCTTTCCCATTTTTAAAAGCTGAAAGTGTCTAAAGACTTTATCAGATGTAGCCTCTTTAAATGTTATTTTGCCAGCATTAAAAAAGCATTTTTATGCCGGCAAAACAACGTCCCCCCCCCCCCGTACTTACCTTCTAATCCCGGAAAAAGCTCCCAGCAATAAAGAGGAAGTGAACAGAGCCCTGTTCACGTCCTCATTTGAAATCTTGCACAATTTCATCACACGGGAAATTCAAGCTTAAAAACAAAAATAAAGCATTTCTAAGTTACACCAAGCACCCAAACACACTGTTAAAGTCAAGTAACCCAGGGAGGGTCATAAAAAGAGTGAAACTTACTGGGATGTCCCAATCTCACCCAGAAGTGTTCACACTGGAGCGGCCATTGTCAGGGTAAGTCCAAGATTTACATGGCCTGAGATATCATGTGCTGGCAATGCTGGCAAAAAAGCAGCAGGGGAATCTATTGACGGCTTAAACCATCAATTAAAAATGACTGGATTTTTGCTCTTTAGAACTGCAAAAGGGTGATGTCGTCTGATCCGCATGCCCTTTCACAGTTATGTGGCATCATGATGACACCGTATTTTCCTTAGCTGATAAAGTCCTCATCTGTCTTTTATAAACTTTAGGGCCCTTTAACACTATGCAATTATAGTGCTATGGTTCCACTTTAACTGCCATGGCAACATTCTGTAGAATCTTAGGATTTGCAGTTTAGAATAATCAAGCAAAGATTTCTGGTGTCTTTGCCCAAACTATAAATCCCTGGATTCAATAGTATGGGACCATGGCAATTGAAGTAGAATCATAGTGTTTTAATTGTGTGGTGTGAAAGGGTACCTTAAACATACAGTCTAAATTCCCACAGGATTCCTCACTGCTCTCCCAGCTGTTTGGTCTGTTAGGCTCAGTTGTTCAAAGGGCTGCTTGTGAAGTGTCTTTGGAAACTTCAGCTGGTTCAGAACATGGGTTGTGGATAGCGGATTGTCATCATGAACATACAGCACTGTTCTTTAAAGAATACCTTGCCTCACAATTTATTTCGAAGCAAAAGTCAAACTGCTGGGCTTAATCTTTAAAGCTGTAAAACAGGGATGGGCAAATGCAGAGGGGTGGGATTTAATGCTCACATACCCAGTGAGCCTCATTGGCATGCTTTGGCTCAACAGGAGTGATGTAACATCACTTCCAGCTGACATTGTGGCTACTTGGAGGGTGATTTTTTCTTTTTGTTTTTTTTTTGGGGGGGCAGGGGGCCCTGGGTGTTGGGGAAGCAAACCACTGCATTTGTAGGTAATTTGGGGGATTTGGGGCTAGTTTACAGGATTAAAAAATTACCCGGTAATTCAATCCAATTTTTGAAAATGTGGCAGGTTGAAAGGCTTTGGAGAACTTCAAGGAGACTTCAGGGGTGCACGCTTATAGCTCCCAAAGGTGAAATTTGGCCCATAGGCTAGACTTTGCCCATTCCTGCCCTAAAACATGTAGGATCAGCCACTCTGTTAGGAATCTACCTACCAATTGAGATCTTCACCAGATATCATTTTTCACCAACAGAATCCAGGTCCATTCCCCAGTCAAAGTTAGGCAAGTTAGGGCCTTTTGGGTACAATGGAGGCTAAAGAAGAGAATGGACTGTTCACTTCCCACTTGAACTGAAAGAAGTGCAAAGACAGCTGTGGATACTGGCCTGATCTTGGAAGTAATGCTCTACAAATACTGATATTACCTGTAACTATTTAAGTTTTGAGTTAACAAGAGCACAATTGGGGGGTGGGGGTGTCAATGTAATAACTGGTGATATCATTACTTTTTCTTAACATGATGGGTAAGAATTTGCTTAATATTTCTTAAACATTAGGTATCAGAGGGGGACTCAGGATGGCTTATAGCCATTTTTCTATTTTTAAGTAATATCTGCAAAATATTAATTTTGTAAAATTAATTACAACAGTAAATACTATTCCATTATTTGTTAAAAAAAATGAAAATGTAACATGTTAAGGAAACACTCCTCATCAGGTAAGAAGACAATACAGTTGGCCCTCCAGATCCACGGATTCTGTATCCACAGAATCTACCATCCATGGCTTGAAAATATTCAAAAAAAATAAATAAATCCAAAAAGCAAACCTTGATTTTGCCATTTTATATAAGGGACACCATTTTACTATGTGCTTGTATATAATGAGACTTGGGCATCCATGGATTTTGGTATTCATGGGGGAGGGGGATCCTGGAACCAAACCCCAGCAGATACCAAGGACCCACTGTATTACTTTTTAAAAAGTAACAACTTATGTACTGAAAGGAACCATATTCATTAAACAAATAAATATTAGAACTTACCATCAAATGCACTGAGATTACTATTAGACCCCTGTGCCATTCATTGATGTTGCTCTCAGGGTGAAAACTCACTGGTGTTGACTAACATGGCAAGTTCTAATAGAGGATACAGCTGGAGGAGTACGCAGAATCCACCAGACTAATGTGGCAAGTTCTGATACAGCTTGGAAGAGTTGCTGCCCACAATAACAAACATATTGTTTTGATCACATCTAGAAAAGTTACTTAGGACTTTATCAGATGCAGCAAAAACTGCATCAGAACACTATGAGAACAAAAACGGTCAACATGACCAGACAATGTCATCCTTCAGCCATTCTGGGGGCGTAGCCCATCAATAAAAAAAGGGATACTTTATTCACTCCCATGCTATGCCCCTGGAATGGCCGAAGGATGACATTGTCTGGTCATGTTACCCTTTCTGTTCTTGTAGTATTCTTCTGACACAGTTTGGGATGCGGTTTTTGTGCCGCATTTCACTGTGTCTGATAAAGTCCTAAGTTTGGACTATAGCTCCACTACAACACCACTGGCCATGCTGGCTCAGGGCTTCTGAAGCTCTAGTCTGAAAAAATAACTTTTCTAAAGCTTAATGTGAATGAGTTCCTACTGGTAAGAACAACACAAAAGCTTTGTGGATCGTTTGGTAAATTGGTATTCTTGTTGAATATCTACAGATGCAACTTTATGCACAGTCTCTTACACACTGGAGGTTAGCTTAGTGAACAATGTGGGACTTTTCTCTGTGTAAACATGCAAAGGATTGCACCATAAGAGATAGATAAACATCCATGCTGCATAATTGCTGGCTGATGGTTTTGTTTTGGTTTTTACTATTATTACAGAGTACTATTAAAGCATATGTGTACAGGAAAGAATTACCAGTAATCAATACACTTTAGGAACATAGGGAGAGTTGTTATACATGCATACCTCAGTGAACAAAATCCCTGATAAAGAAGCTCCTTTTTACAAAGTCTTTTTATGCTTGTCCATCCTGCACCCTTTTCTCCTTCTCCTCTGTTTAGATGGAAGGGTTTTTTTTTAGCAGCATCAGCACTGAGAGGCTGGCGAAGGAGGCCTGGAGAAACACAGACTTTCAGTGCCAGGTTGCAACAGCATGTCAAGCTTCAGCTGGGAACGAGAAGGATTGTACTCCTACAATCCTACTCTGTAGGTATGTGTGAATGCCTGCAACAGCCAAGATAACCAACAGCTACCTCCAGAATCCCTTACTGGGCATTCATGAACAACAAAAGAAAAGTGGAGAATGGCTTAACCAACTACTCCAAGAAGAAGAAGAAAAAGAAACCACCTCCTCCTAAAACTAGAAGTTTGGCCACCAAAATGGAAGTCCTCACAAAAGTGGAGTGAAAGCAATATTTATCCCAACATGCCTTTCAAAAGAAGCTTTGAAGTGGGCTCGAGAAGCTTCCAAATGTTCTTCTTTAGTTATGCAAGGCTTCCTTGATCTGGTTGTTTCATTTCACATGTGCATATTTTTAGTTTTGAAGGAAAAGTTTGCTGTAACATGTTGTACTGCTCTACTTTTTTTGTGGTTCAGAGAGCTCTCCCTATTCTTTCCATGTTAATTCTGCCTCTGTTACAAAAATGTCTTGCTAAAAAAGTAACGCCCAGGAACATATCCACCTCACATTCACATTCTGGATTCACATGAAAACAGATCTATTCCGGGTAGTGTGGTGGTACTCTCACATTAGGGTGGAACAAGAATTTTCAGTTCAGTTAATTTTATACACAAATTTACTTTTAAAAATCACAATTTTTTCTCATGAATTAGAAAGAATTTGAGATTTTGGATATGGACTATGGGAGAATCCCAAATTTACAGGTTCTTCCACCCAGGCCCAGGGCTTAACAAGTTAAAAGAATGGCTCTGATTCCCTGCACATGCAGACAATAGTGCTAATTCCATAGTAATTCATAGAATTTATAGAAGCCTGAGTGGCATTAAAGAATGCAGAAGTTCTCAAATGGAGAGGAAAATAAAGATTTACAGCCAACTTTATTTTCCTCTTTATTTGAGAACTGTATTCTTTAAGGCCACTCAGGCTTCTATACATTCTATGAATTGCTACGGAATTAGCACTGATCTATTCTTGTGTGATACTGGTTCTCACATGGCTACTCTAGAAAGCGTGGGTGATGCAACTGTATGCTCAGTTTATAATAGAAAACATTTAAACAGACCATATTATTCAGTTAAGGGAAATAATTAAAAAACATACATCTGACATCATGCAGCAAATAAGAAACTTTATCAGAGGTATCAGAGGAAGGGCTTTGGGGTTTCTTTTACCTCCTTTGGCAATTAATTATAAACACCAAAGTAGTAAAGAGTTTCTCTGCATGCTGTCTTTGTTTTAGAAGAGCAATGGCATGTATCATAGGCAGGCAGCTCTAAGGCACAATGTTCCTTTATTTTTTTTAAAAAAACGAGTCTCCAAGAGATCAAATAGCTGAAGGTCTGGGAAAGAGCTATGCCTATTATTATGTAATAACAAGACTTTTAATTAGTATTATGCCTAATTTATCCCTGCTTTATTGCTGAGTAAAATACAAATTAGGCAGTTGGTGGACACATTCTGCTTTAGAATCAATTGCTGATACTACAGCAAACATACTACTTATTGGATAAAGGGTTTATATGGCCATAGTGCAGTGAGTTCATTTTCAGTGCTCCATTATTATGATAAGAGAGCATGCTAATGAAATATATAGTGATGGAGTGGCCAAAGGGAGGAGCTTGAAGGGCAGAGCATCTTCTTTTATTTGGTAAGTGCAGTGATAGATGTTTCAGGAAATCTAACATCACTCCAGTGATAGACAACAATGGATTTGTCTGAGCTCCATCAACCACCAAGGTAACATTGTTAGAGTGGAAACTAATGTATTTGTGTGTATAGTGTACATAAAGATGCTTGCCTCTACTGTCACATTGGCCCTTCCAATCTAACCAAGTACACTTCAGGAGAGGAGGGACACTGCACTGGAAGGTAAGTTTGATCTAAGTTAGCATAACTTCATAGTGTTCAATTCTGTGTTGGATCATGACCAATGTGTCATAGCTTCAGAATACTTAACATGTGTGTAATTACTCAGTGTAATGTTGTTATTTTTAATGCAGGCCTCTTGACACTTTTGTACTGAAAACTATTAGTCATATTGGTTTTTAATCCAATCAAAAAGCTTAATGTCAGACTTAAAAATTATTTCTGTCCATGGGTTTTGAGTAATTCTTACGCTTAAGAGCAGCTAGAGATGGTGTGATTCTTCCCCATTTAAAGCCACAGGGACTTGGCATATAGTACAATCCTGAGCAAATTTGTGTGTATTTGCCTTCAAGTCACCTGCCAAATTATGGCGGTGACAATAAGTCCCGTTAAGTTCAATGGAGATGACTCCCTAATAAATGTGCTTTGGATTGCAATGTCTGTTCAGTGGGACTGACTCCCAAGTAAGTGTGCATAGGAATTTGTACACAGTAGCAGAGTACTTTGCACAAGTCATTGCTTTCTCTCTTCTCCATCTGCCCCCGCATCCACTACAGTTACTTGGAAAGCTGTCCATATATTTGACAAAGGATTCCATCTAACATCATGCAAACAGACTTTAGCATGAGCGATGGAGCTTCCTCTTGTCTTGCCCCCCTATCCCACCCCAATGCCCCATACTTCTGCAAAATCTGCTTAAGAAGTTTCCATAAATGAAGGTTCCTTCAGGGTGCTGCAAAGGAGAGAAGAATCTATTCCACCACCTATGTCCATTCTGCTGCCAGACAGATACAACTGAGCACGGTCCAAAAACACATGTCTCAAGTTTTCTAAATTGAACCAGACAGAGAAAATTCATTTCAAATGCCAATTCCTCGGTGAATAGCAAGTCTTTAAGATCAGAGTCAGCACCCAAGCCTATTAAGAATGGAGACAATGAAACAAATCCATTACTGGGAAGAAGTGATTAATATGTGATAAAAGAAATAAAGAGCTATTTCAAAGCTCTCAGTAGTTTTGTAGGCTTAATGGTACAGTATAATAGGCCTTCATTTTCAGTGATTTTGCTGCTAGGAAACTAGTAATTATAGAAAATGCTACAGAATCTGAGGCTTATTTTTGTCCATTGCTGTTATGGTCCTGTGTCATAGAATGTTCTGAAAACCTCAAGGCTAGGCCTTTTAAAGGCGGGAGAGGGATTGGTGATATGTGAAATCAGGAGGCATCTGTTATTGTGTCAAGGTATGAAACGTGTCACAGCACAAAGAAATTCTTCCAGATGTTACTTAGGGGACCATCTAAATGGTGAAAATACCCCTCATCGAATCCTACCAGTCTAAACAGGATCCAGTGCCAATCCATACTATTTGGGAGGAGGGAGGCCCCAAATGGCAAAAACAATAGGGTAAAAGCCTTCGCAGATTTCCCCATACTTTTTCACAAACTGCAAGGTGGGTGTACATTTTTGCTCGTTTGGATTATAGAACAAGTTAAAAACTTGAAGGGAAGCACAAAGCTGATTGGGCAGATGTGGATTTTCACCTTAGCGATTGCTTGCTAAGGCGATAAAAAGGATCAATATTATCTGTTTTGCTTTCTTGTAAAGTTGGAAAATCACTCTATAGCATTAGCGCACCTTGGGATGCCTTAAAAAAAAAAAAAACAAACCAGCTGCAGTGAAGAGCTAATGCGAGTAAATCACTCGCAGCTGCCATCAGGAATGCAAGGCTTATGAGGGCTTCCGAGGCCAGAAAAACCAATGTTCACTTAAAATAATATGAAACTGGCAGGCCAGAGTCCAATGGTGTCATTCTTCTAGCACCAATAACATTGCACGCATGGACACCTAGGTCCAGAAGATGTGCAACAGGATGATCCAGTGCAGTTTCTAGTTGTACAACAGATATTTTCAAAAAGGAAAATTGAAGTATGACTTGTGGCCCAAGCATATCATAGAGTTGCACTAGAGGACCTAGAAGATGCCAAGAGAGAACACTTCTCTAGGCATCTTCTAGGTCCTCCAGTGTGATGCTCTGGTCAGCTTTTGGCAAAAGCGTACCATAGAATTGCACTGGAAGACCTAGAAGATGCCTGGAAAGACCATATTTTTTTCAGACATGGATAAATTAATCCATGGATACAGGTCCCGCAAATACGGGGATTGTACTGCACATTGTAGTCATCACTTTTTAATGTCTTCAGAATTAATCTCTCTCTCTCTCTTTCTTCTTTTATAGTTTACCTCTCGCCCATTAAGGGACTCAAATCTTTAAATGAGTCGTACTTGTTTCTATTACAAAGTAGCTCAGTAATTCTCAAAGCAAACTTACTAAGTCAACAAATGTCAACAGCCCTCTAAGATCAGTCTCACTAAGAGAAAATTGTTTGAACATCATCTTGCAAGTGATGGTCATGCTCTTTGACATCACAACTGGCATTCTCTTTGACACCACCAACACCCTGGCTATCACATACATTGTTTTTATAAATTCTACAAATGGTGTAAAAATCTTTTGACTTCCTTTGAAATTCTTTCAAATGTTTGGTTCCAAATGATCATGTTAGAAGCTAGGGATGTACAAGCAATATTATTTAACTTCCTTCAAAAATCCTATAGATGTGTTTCTTGAGCAGCATCCTCCAAATTTACCCCCAATTTCACTTAGATGAAATTATGTGACCTCTTGAGTCAGAGGCTGTTGGTGAAAAAGTATGAACAAAAGGCACAGCCTGCTAGAGCTTTATGAACAAGGCTGTGAACAAGGCCCTCAGATTAATTTTTTTTGTTTCATAACAGGTTGCAGAAACAAGTGTGAAAACAGTGGGCATCAAACAATTATTTAGTTTTGCATACCAAGAGATTATATTTAAATGATTTCAACATTAAATGAAAACAAAATGAAATTAGCTTAACTTGCTTATTCTTAATCCCTGCAGGTATATATTTACCGTATCTGCTTCTTGCATTTCTAAAAGATCTTAAACCAGCCTTTTCATGTTATTTGGGTTTGTAACACCCCTATGGAAAGGAAATAGCCATTATCTGTTTTGTTCAAATGTTTATAAAAGGTGCATGGATTTTACCAGGCCATATTTGGATGAATCACCAACCATTCTTCCAGCTGTACCATTTTTCTGAATTGCACCATTTCCTCTAATGTGTTATAATTACATGAAAAAAACTTAGTGAAGTGAACCAAGTTCTTCAATGACATATTAAATGTGTTCCACAACAGAATCTCGATGTCAGCCAGTGCAATGGCTGAACATTAATTAAAGATAGAGAGGAGTACATTTTGTACATGCAGGCTCTGTTTTGAGTAATCTTTCAGCAAACACATTTACCTGAATATTCATAGTCACTCAGGATACAAGATGACTCCATGAGCTCAATAGATAATTTTTACTGAAAACCATCTTCCATTCTCACCAAAACTTTTCTGTTTTTATATTATAGTATCCAAGTGTGGTTTCATCATAGGGTTTTGGAGGTAAAAGACATTCAGGAGTGGTTTACTATTTCTTCCTTCTGTTTAGTACAGCACGACCCCTGGATCTGTAGGGGATACATTCCTAGGTTTATGATAATGAAAATCGCAGATAGTAGTGAACCTTATATTTGTAGTAGAAATGTACCATAGAGTCATGCTGGACGACCTCCAAGTGCCTAGAGAGGTTTTTTTCTCCAGGCGTTTGGAGGTCCTTCAGCATGAGTCTATGGTCAACTTCCACCAATTTCCACTAGAAAATACCTAGAGAGAAAAAAAAATTTCAGATGCAGGTAAATGAAGCCACTGGTGCTGGTCCCATGGATATGGGGGTTGTACTGCACTGTAACAAGAGTTAGTAAAAGTGCCATGGTGGTTATTCTGAAAATTTTTCCACCATGTCATTCCCCTTCAACTACTGTTGTTGCCCAGGAAGTAGATGGCAGTAGGAAAAGAGAAAAACCACATGCCTGATGGATCAATTCAATGAAGGAAGCCACAGCCCTAGGTTTGCAAGACCTGAGCAGGTGTGCTGATGACCTGGGCTCATGGAGGTCTTCCATTCATACAGTCACAACACATTGAATCTGACTTGATGGCAAATAACAACAACAATCCAACTGGGGAGCCCAAGTGGAGAAATGCTTTTTGCATTGGTAATTTGAGTGGAAAGCTCAATCTACCAGAAAGCCAACTATGGTTATTTACAATGATGCTGCCACTAATCAACAATGTTTTGCAAGGGAGAAACAACACCCAAGGAACAGTTTAAATTATGATCTGATTTGAACTCTGTATTTTAAATCAATACTTGATAACTAAAGCATACACTCAGAAAATATTTCACTGAAGTGCTCAGAGGCTAGATGAACCTACCTATAAGTTATCAGTAAATTTTCTTGCAATCATCCATTTCTCCCTCTCTTTTAAAAATAATTAAATAGAACATTATAGTGTCGGTCATACTGTAGGAAACTTCATATTAATTAGTAATATCTTGCCCAAACATACTTCTGCTTAGTCTTGAGAAGAGGAGTAGGCTTAAGACTGCTAAAGATGTGCTTGAATGTTCTTAAGGTCTCTCTCTCTCTCTGGCTTTTCTTCACAAACAAAGATTCAGGAAGGACTCATTCCACACTTTCTGCAAGCACGCTGATGACTAAAAAGGCCAATCCGAGATAAACAAGTCCAGTTGCAGAAAGCACAGCAGAAGGTCTCCTTGGGTGATGTTTCTGGGTTGTGATTCTTTCTGTGTTGTCATTTCTCTTCAAGACTTGTTCGGCGTGAGTTCTCAAATAAGGCTGCAGCATTGTGGATAGTGCATCTCCATGCCTCCTGATGTGAGGCCAGGGCGGACCATTGTTGGTGATCAATTTGGCCGAGCCTGAGATGTTGCTTCAGGGAGTCTTTGTATCACTTTTTTGGAGTGCCCCTCTTACGCTGACCCGTGGCAAGTTCACCGTAGTGTACTATTTTTGGGAGGCGATGGTCCTCCATCCTAGAAATGTGCCCTGCCCAGCGCAGCTGTGTTCTCAATATCATGGCCTCAATGCTGGTGATCCCCGCTTGCTCAAGGACAGTAACATTCGTCACATAGTCAGTCCAGTGTATATTTAGGATTGTGCATAGACAGCGCTGATGAAAGCGTTCGAGGAGTCATACGTGGTGGCGATAGGTGACCCATGTTTCAGATCCATAAAGGAGGATAGACAGTACAATGGCTCTATACACACTGATTTTTGTGCTTCGCCTCAGGTGTTTATTACTCCAGACTCTTTTGCGAAGTCTTCCAAATACACTATATGCCTTTGCTAATCTGTGATCGATCTCTTTGTCAATCTTGGCATCTGAGGAGATGATGCTTCCCAGGTAGGTGAACTGCTGAACGGACTTGAGCACAGATTTGCCGATGGCAATGTGGGGATGGTGGTGTTCGTGCTGTGGTGCCAGCTGGTAAAGAACTTCTGTTTTCTTAAGGTTGACTTCCAGCCCAAACAGCTCTGCAGCTGTTGCAAAGCAGGATGTTAGGTAAACAGAAGAGAAATAAGGTGAAGCAGCCTTAGCTTTAAGCACTGAGGCAGCTGCCCCATCAGCAGTGTGGGCATTATGGGGGGAAAACAGCAACATTTTCTTATTTAAAATATTAATGCTGTAGTTTTATTTGTATTTTTATTTCCAATGTGGCTTAATTTATTATATTTCCTGGTTTAATCCTGTCTTTTAACAAGTCAATCGATTTCCATAGAAACATAGAGTTGGAAGAGACCACGAATGCCATCCAGTCCAACCCCCTTTTCCCTTTTTCTATTCATCTGATCAAAATCAACATGTGCCTGATTCTCTTATCCACGAGTTGTAAAGAGGCTTTGGAAGAAAATTGCCCAGAGAAAAAATATAGGAACCCCGCCCCCACCACACACACATTGTTAGCATGCCCTCTGCCCCTCCCCATGCTATATCTCATAATTGGAAATATTGGACACCTTTCAGGGTCAATGTGGTTGGGGCAAACCAAAATGTCAGTTGGAGGTCACAATGATCTGGGATATGTCTTTGAAATATTATGGCAAGAAAGCCCATATTAGGATTGTGCAGAAGCCCCTTAGTAAACACAGTCATTAAGGGGTATATGCTAATCCTTTCTTCCAGCCCTGGGCAACTCAGCAGTGATCCATTCAATCAAACAATTAAGTGACCATTCCTGAATCTATTCCTCCAGAAATCTTTCCTATACCCCCTCCTGTCCAGGTTGTCATAAGCCCATCAATTTCTATTTCCCAGCAAGTAAAGCAATCAGTTGAGTTTCATTTCCAATTGTCTTTCCCTCGGAAGTGCTATCTAGCCATTATTAAAGCCAGAACATGCCTTCAAGGCATGAAATTGATTGTAAATATTACAGCCCCCACTATAGCAAAGTGTGTTGCATAGGTGCCTGTCCACTCTCTTTCTCAATGCATCAGGGATTGGGGCTCTACTGTGCCACCCTCAGATGCCAGTCTGAGTTCCTTTACTACACGGAACGTTCTTCTCCCAAAATTGGTAATTATTTCCCTCTTACCCAGACCTTTATCTCCAACCCTTCCAGCTTCCTTTTCTGATAGCCCTGTATGGTTCGTAAGAGTGTAGATTCTTGTGTATTAGTCTATGTTTCTCTAATAAAATACTTCAGTTTACCTCAGCTGGAGCCTCCTGTACAGTTACTGCTGGTATGCATAAATGAAAAGATCCCCAAAGTTACCCTCCTCTCACAGGCCAGCCATTCAAGCCAATAATTCCCCCAGATAAAAATATAAATTTTGGCATTACAGATGGGGCTCCAAAGCACCCCCACCTCTTAGGGTAACAAGATTGGTGGAGAATGCAGGGCACACCTTGCACCCCTGACTTGTGAGTTGACAAACAAAGTTCAGGAAAGGAAGATGTAGGGAAACCTCCAGCAGGCTTTTGCATGAGTGTGTGTGAGTGCAAATCTGTGGGAGTGGGGCCATACATACCCAACAACATATCCAAGGCTATATATATATATATATATATATATACACATACACACACACACACATACACACTGTATATTCCTTACTAATTTTTAAGTTCACTCCCTAGTAACCTTTAATAAATAAGGATTTTGGAAGGCAAGTGATCAGTGTACATGATGTCAAGGGTAGGAGGGAACAGAAAAAACAGGAGAGCTATAGATCAGTGACACACCTTAATTGAAGAGGTTATTATATGAGATTCCATACTTTAGGACAGCCTTTCTAGCCTGACCATTTCTAACCATTTTGAACATCCATCACCCCCAGGCAAGATTTGTATATGAAATTCATCATGGGGAACAATTCTACATTGAAGGAAGGCAACTTTAAAATGAGAAAAAGAGCACTTTTGAAAATACCAATAAAAAATGTACACCGAGAATCAATAGTGAAAATGTCCATGCGACCCTTGGTAAATATGCCACAAACCTAATTTTTTTTAAAATACAAATTATTTAAATTATTTTTTAAATAATTTAGTTAGCTGAATTACCATTCAGTTAGCTTTAAAAAAAAACACTAACTGAATGGTAATTCAGCTAACTAAATTAGTTCAATTACCGTATTTTCCGGTGCATAAGACGACTGGTTGTATAAGACCACCCCCCAATTTCCAGCCAAAAATCTAGGCTTAGGCATATATTCGCCAGATAAGACCACCACCCCAATTTGGCTGGCTGGGGGAGCCTTGCCAGCTGATCCTCTTTGTTTCCCAACTCATGAGGATCTCCTCGTGAGTTGGGAAAGCGAACAGGATCAGCTGGCAGGGCAACATTCGCCGCTCTCTTCAACCTTCCAGTCAAACTGGACTCAAAGGTGGAGGAAAGGGGCCAGTTTGCCTCAGCAGCCCCCTTCCCTCCGTCTTGGCTCTTCCGAAGGGGACCAAGGTGGGGGAAGAGGGGGTGGCTGCAGCAAACCTCTAGATTCACCTCCTCTCCCCACCTTCAAGGAAGGTGGGGAGAAGGGGCGAACATGCCCCGTTTGGCTCCATAGGGTGGACGCGGGGCCGTGGAGCCAAACCCTGGGATTCTCCCCCTCTCCCCACCATCAAGGGAGAGGGAGCGAATCTAGGGATTTAACTCCACAGCCCCGATCCCTCCTTCTGGGCTCCCTACTCCCGTGATTCCCCAACCCACAGGAGGCTTCCCAGTCTCCTGGTGGGTTGGGGAATACAGGATGGCCAGCTGGCTCGGGGAGGTTCTCCCTCCTCCTGTGATTCCCCAACCCACGAGGAGGCTGCCCAGCCCCCTTTTGGGTTGGGGAATGCGGGATGGCCAGGTGGCTAAGGGGAGTTCTTCCTCCTCCCGCGATTCCCCAACCCACGAGGAGGCTGCCCAGGGAAGGGGGGTGGCTGGCCGGAGGGTGGATGGGTGGCTGGGGGGAGGGGGCTTCACAGCCAACCCCCTCTCCAAAGCGTGCCTTTGGGGAAGGGGGGTGGCTGGGCGGAGGTTGGCTGGGGGGAGGGGGCTTCGCAGCCACCCTCCCTCTCCAAAGCGTGGCTTTGGGGAAGGGGGTGGCTGGGCGGAGGGTGGCTGGGTGGCTGGGGGGAGGGGGCTTTGCAGCCACCACCCCTCTCCAAAGCGCAGCTTTGGGGAAGGGGGGTGGCTGGGCGGAGGGTGTATGGATGGCTGGGGGGAGGGGGCTTCGCAGCCAACCCCCTCTCCAAAAGCATGGCTTTGGGGAAGGGGGGTGGCTGGGCAGACGGTGGCTGGGGGGAGGGGGCTTCGCAGCCCCCCCTCTCCAAAGACACGATTCTAATGGAACCACGGCTTTGGGGAAGGGTGGTGGCTGGGCGGAGGGTGGCTGGGTGGCTGGGGGGAGGGGGCTTCGCAGCCACACACCCCACTCCAAAGCCGCGATTCCAATGGAACCGCGGCTTTGGGGAAGGGGGGTGGATGGGCGGAGGGTGGATGGGTGGCTGGGGGGAGGGGGCTTCGCAGCCACCCCCCCACTCCAAAGCACGGCTTTGGGGAAGGGGGGTGGCTGGGCAGAGGGTGGCTGGGTGGCTGGGGGTAGGGGGCTTCGCAGCCCCCTCTCTCCAAAGCCGCGATTCTAATGGAACCGCGCCTTTGGGGAAGGGTGGTGGCTGGGCAGAGGGTGGCTGGGGGGAGGGGGCTTCGCAGCCACCCCCCCACTCCAAAGCCATGATTCCAATGGAACCGCAGCTTTGGGGAAGGGGGGTGGATGGGCTGAAGGTGGATGAGTGGCTGGGGGAGGGGGCTTTGCAGCCACCCCCCTCTCCAAAGCCGCAATTCCAATGGAACCACGGCTTTGGGGAAGGGGGTGGATGGGCGGAGGGTGGCTGGGGGGAGGGGACTTCGCAGCCACCCCCCTTCTCCAAAGCCATGATTCCAATGGAACCGTGGCTTTGGGGAAGGGGGGTGGATGGACAGAGGGTGGATGGGTGGCTGGGGGGAGGGGGCTTTGCAGCCACCATCCCCTCTCCAAAGCCGCGATTCCAATGGAATCGCGGCTTTGGGGAAGGGGGGTGGATGGGCGGAGGTTGGCTGGGGGAGGGGGCATTTTTGCCCCTTTCCTCCACCTTCAAGCAAGGTGGGGGAAAAGGGTGAATCTAGCGGTTTGCCTCGGCCGCTGCAGAGGCGATCAAGTGGCAGCCGCAGCAAACCATAATGTACACCCCCCTCCTCTGTCTCCGTTGCTCCCCAAAGGGCGACAAGGCAGAGGAGGGGGCGAATGAACTGGAAAAGCACTTTGCTTCACCCCCCGGGCCCATCTCCTGCCTCTTCCCTCCGTTTGCGAAGAGGCAGGAGATAGGCAGGCAGGTGAAGCAAAGTATATCCGGCGTATAAGACGACTGTCGATTTTGGAGGGCACTTTTGAGTGCTCAAAAGTTGTCTTATACGCCGGAATATACGGTATTACAGTTTGTTGTAATGCATTTATCTCTCAATTTCTAATGTTTTACATGATCCAATTAGTTTTAAAATCTAACATTCCAAGCTCTGGCTCCAGGCCCTTGGAGGCCTTAGTGAATATACCATGCATTATCATTTTTTTTTTCTGACAGAGAAGACATAGAACTTTTTTGGACGTCGATTTGTAACGCAAGCAGCCTTGTCCCCATTGTGAGGCTGCTGCGCAGCAGGGGGGGCATTTCAGATGACGCTGTCCCCCTGTCTATACTGTTCTGGAAGAGCTGGGAGGCTGCAGCTCCATATTTGGCAATTTGCTAATCACGGAAGTTGACCGTGATTAGGAAATTGCCAAATATGGTGCTGCAGCCTCCCAGCTCTTCCGGAACAGTATAGACAGGGGGACAGCGTCATCTGAAACGCGCCCCCCCACCACGCAGCAGTCTCGCAATGGGGACGAGGCTGCTTCCGTTACAAATCGCTGTCTGAAAAAGTCCATAGTGTTCTGGGGAGAGGTTCTGTTTATCCCATCCACCCCAAAGTAACTTTTTTTGCCTTGAGGCAGAGAAAGCAGTTTCTACAGGACAAGGGTGAAGATAGCAGGCTGTAAGGAACCTATATTTATCATTGGAATTAGATGTTAACATTTTCCTATGCATAAAGATATTAGCAAGAACACAAGTATCAAATGCAAAGATGAGAGGGGTTGTGAAGAACCACCTTGTACCGATGTTGCTGAGTTGTGCTTGGATGAATGGGGGTGGAGCTATGCTTAGAAAGAAAGAAGGCAACCAATCCCAACACAGAATGCTGTGATGGGGGGAGGAGCCTTTGTGAGTGAAAGAGTCAGTTGGGAATGACAGTTGAGTGTTGAGTGTTGATGAAATAGTCAGTTGGATGAGTCAGTTGTGAGAGTCAGGTGTGTGTGTGTGTGAAAGTATACTGCTTGTATGACTTGAGTGAAGGCAATGTCTGACATCAGTTAGTTAAAATATTATTAGATAGTTGACACCAAAGACTGGAATTTGTTAATGTTTGGTTATAATGAATAACCTGTTAACACTGACTCAGACTGGCTTTATTCTCCCTGGGATAAGGAGTGGTCATGCTTGTTATCACAGAAACCAGTGTTATCCAGTCTTACCCATGATAAGGTCACCTAGAGGCCCAGGACCCAAATCCAGAAAGGGATTTTAAGAGGGGGCCGTAGGGCAGGGTGAGAGTACACAGCCAGGGATAGGAACTGAGGGGCCAGACTGGTGAGGCCAATGTCACAGGATGGATATGGAATTATTGTTATTATTATTTACCCTTAAAGGCACTTCAAAATGCAAAGGAAAGGTTTAGTATCATGGTGCTATCAGAACTGTACTGGTGCCTGGTGGCCATTTGGGCAACAGAGGATAGGTAAATATCTGGAAGTTGTTTCAGTGCTATCAGGAAAACAAGTGGGGGAAAGTTCAATGGAAAATGATGTTCAGGCCTCAAGGGGGGGGTGAGATGCCAGGTTTGCAACTATATAGTGATAGATTATGAATTCACCCAACCCAGCCATAGCAACTATTTGGCCCATGGTGTCAACAAGTCTAGAAAAAGACCAAGATGAATAATCTGTGTTACCTGACAGCTGCTAAAGCAATAAAGCATTGGGATTGAAACAAATACCTACTTAATATCCTCCTCACCACACCTCTAGGACAGTTTAGTAAAGAACAGATGGTGCAAAGATGCTACTGCATTTCAATGTCACCTCAGATAATCCTTCTAAAAGTTTTCAGACACCTCAGAAATATCCTCTTGTGAACTTCATACCCTAATGCAGAGATGAATTCTACTTCAGCAAGAACAATGCTGGTAGTTTTAAAAGGATCAATGGTCTTTGTGATTTCTTTAGATTATTCCTTGAAAGGCTACTCAAGGTTAGATAGCATTAAAAATGAACATTGAAATAGTCCTAGGGAAAATATAATGGCAGTGTCTTGCAGTAAAGGGCAAAATTCATTGTCTGAGAGGGACTGCAATAGCAACAGATATCTCACAAAAACAGGTGTCAAAGGCTGCTCTTTTCTCTCAACCTAGGATTTCTTCATACCAGCCTGACATCTTCCAGATGTATTGGCCAGCAGTTCCCATCATTCTGCTAGTATACATGCTGGAGATTAGAGAAGTTGTAGTCCAACACATTTTGAGGGCTACACTGTGTCTTCGGTCATGACTACTGGATCTGTGTTTAAAGTCTGCTAGTCAGTCACCATGATCAGCAGTGGCTTCTGCCTCTGTGGATTCCAGTCTGCTCTGGGTTTGAGTCCAAACTTTAAGAGAGCTATCCAAGCCACTGAACCTATTTTTGGGTTAGTGTTCTAGCTCCTTTAAGGATTGGGCTAGAGCCTGGAGCAGATTTCCTGCCCTGCTGACATGGAACCCAGTTTCTGTCAGGGGTGGTCAGCACTGAAGAACAGGAAGCAGTTCTGTGATGGTCCTCATTTAGTTACAGCATGAATCTGGACCCAAGAGAAATGGTGTAATGATTAAAGCATCTGGTAGACCAAAGTTTTGGAACCACTGAATTGAGGGATGCAATTCAAAATAATTACGTGTCTGTTTGACTAAGGCACATCTGGAAAGTTCTTGCTCCATCTTTATGCTGGCATCTCAACCAAATTACACAGGTATGCAATTGGCACACCTTTACCATGGAGACATACTTAAATACCCACAAAATCACCAGCTGTCACATACATACTTTATTATCAATATCTCTTTTTTAAAAGGTGACAAGAATAATGCATAATAATGGAAATTCAGAAGAATAACTCAGACTAGAGACGAAACAAACAGAGATATCATCCCCTTAGGTGGTACATGACAAGGACTAGCTCAAGATAATTTTCTGCCTGAGGAAGGAGAACAAATACCTCCTCCTGGGACAAGCTGCATAATACCTAAATCAGACAAATTATTTTGGCACCAAAGGCAAAAATCTCAGGAGCATCTATCCACTTTCCTGGGAGGACAGATAATTATAATTCACTAAACAACTAACAAATGGCTGTCCTTTCATGACATCCCAAACCTGCTGCCTGAGATGGCCATTTCAACTTGCCAGTCTTGTATTTAACTACCAGATAGGTCACTACTGGCAAGAGAATGTATTTCATCATCAAATTAATGTCATGTAAAATAGCGGCCACCACCCACTGTGTTAAAGAGCAGTAGGAACATTAAATATTATGGAAAGGGAGACATTTCTTGAAAAATGCAAGGTAAATGGGTATTTTGATTCACTGTAGGGATATGTTCTATTAATATTTGGGGCCTTTATTTTTCTTTTTGTAAAATTCTGCAAGCCAGATTCAGAACAGACCACGGGACGATATTTCTTGTTGGATAGTAGACTCTGCACTGGTTCTTATCAATTATTATACTGGCTAGTCAATTCCATTAATTCCTTCTTAATCTGAAATGTGTAAATTCCTTCTCACCCTTAATTTTTTACAATGATGCCTTACCTTTATTAAGGAATTATCAGACGAGCCTCTAAAAATGTTTCTGTCCCACCATATTTTAAACCATAAATGTCCTGGCAAAATAACCCTTTTTTTCAAATGTTGCCATAATAGTGTGAAAAAGCAGCCCCGTACTTCAATGCTGGCGGGTGCACGTGAACTCGGCAGTTTCAAAAATAATCGAAAAACAGCCGAAATAAAAAACAAAATGAACACATAAGCACTTAAACACACTTATAATAATAATTATAAAATTTATTTTTACCCCACCCCTCTGTTAAAAACAATCAGAGCGGCTTACAACAATTAAAATACAACAATACTGACTAAAATCCCTAAGCACCACCCACCCCACCCTCCCCCATAAAAAGATATTAAACTAGTATCAAATTAAAAACCACCTAAACTAAAATCACATAAATAAATAAATACAAAAATCAACAGCCAGCAAGACTAAAAGAGGCCAGGAGACGCAGCTCCTGAGGCCGGGATCTAATCAGGAAAGGCCTGCTGAAAGAGATCTGTCATAGTGCTTTTTTAAAGCTACTCACGCTCATCTTCTGACAGATCTTGTTCAGCAGGCCATTCCATAATTTGGGGGAGATTACCGAAAAGGCCCTCTGGGAGGTTGCAGACAGCCTAGATTTTTGTGGCTGAAGCAAATTCCTCCCAGAGGACCAGAGTGCACGGGGAGGATTGTACTTAAAAACCTGCCTGAAAAATGAGGAGGTTCAAAAAAAGAGTGTCCCAAACCTAGTTCTCGCATCCTCACCCAGAAATGTTCTGGCAGGGACTGCCCATTGATGCTGTAATCATGCCAGCACAACAGGGCGCAGTTTCAGACATTCGCAATTATGTGGAAAAAAACCCATGGCGAATCAATTGACGGCTTCGCCCAGCCATAAAAAAAGAACACCTTTTCCACTGCAGAAGAATGCCATAGTACAATGTTGTGTGAAATGGCACCCTTTTGTGTTCACTGGGCATCATTATGATGCCATATTTGACACGTCTGATAAATTTCTAAGACTTGAGTTATTTCTTTTCCAAAGGAAATTTGTCATCAAAAGGCTGCACTGCACCTCCCACTTTACATGCATGAAGGTTGCAAAATCATTTCAGCAGCCTGTTTATAGACATGAAATGCATTTTCCCCCTGTAGCTATAGTTAACTTCACAGTTTCTTCAGCATCTTTCCAGAGGACCTGCCAATGCAAAACATGTATTCATTATGAAAAACAGAAGGTCAGGCACCTTCTCACAGTTGAAAAATCTCTCAGATAAACCGATTCCAAGAGAAAATATAACACAGTAGCTATAAAAATTGAGAGCCAGCATAGTGTAGTAGTTTGAGTGTTGCTATTGTTATATTTATTTGTATTATTTGTATTATTCTGTGTTGCCCACACAGAAGCATCTCTGCAGCGCCTAACATCCTGCTTTGCAACAGCTGCAGAGCTGTTTGGGCTGGAAGTCAACCTGAAGAAACCGGAAGTTCTTTACCAGCCTGCACCACAGGACAAACACCACTATCCCCACATTGCCGTTGGCAAATCTGTGCTCAAGTCTGTTCAGCAGTTCACCTACCTGGGAAGCATCATCTCCTCAGATGCCAAGATTGACAAAGAGATCGATCACAGATTAGCAAAGGCATATACTGCATTTGGAAGACTTCACAAAAGAATCGGGAGCAATAAACACCTGAGGCAAAGCACAAAAATCAGTGTGTATAGAGCCATTGTACTGTCTATCCTCCTTTATGGATCTGAAACATGGGTCACCTATCGCCACCACCTACGACTCCTCGAGCGCTTTCATCAGTGTTGTCTACGCAGAATCCTAAATATACGCTGGACTGACTATGTGACGAATGTTGCTGTCCTTGAGCAAGCAGGGATCACCAGTATTGAGGCTATGATATTGAGAATGCAGCTGCGCTGGGCAGGGCATGTTTCTAGGATGGAGGACCATTGCCTCCCAAAAATACTACTCTACGGTGAACTTGCCACGGGTCAGCGTAAGAGAGGCGCTCCAAAAAATGATACAAAGACTCCCTGAAACAACATCTCAGGCTCGGCCAAATTGATCACCAACAGTGGTCCGCCCTGGCCTCACATCGGGAGGCACAGAGATGCACTATCCACAATGCTGCAGCCTTATTTGAGAACTCACGCCGAACAAGTCTTGAAGAGAAATGACAACGCAGAAAGAATCACAACCCAAAAACATCACCCAAGGAGACTTTCTGCTGTGTTTTCGGCAACCGGGCTTGTTTATCTCGGATTGGCCTTTTTAGTCATCAGCGCACTTGCAGAAAGCACAGGATGAGTCCTTCCTGAATCTTCGTTTGCGAAGAAAAGCCAGAGGGGAGAGAGGGGACAGCATTAGGACTCAAGGCAGCTGACAGTTTAAAAGAGTAATACAGTTAAAAACACAAAAAAGTGTTTAACTCTATTTTAACATATTAAAATAGAGTTAAACTAGTCACAATGTTAAAACACTTCACGTGTCTAGTTAAAAAAAATAACATGCACTTAAAAAGATTTAAAAAGCTATTAAAACAGTACAGTTTGAAACAATACATCACCCCCTGGCCTGTTCTTTTAAAACTTTCTGTATTAAAAGTCTCTTTGAATAAAAAGGTTTTTGCCTGTCAATGGAAAGACAGCAGGGAGGCGGCCATTCTGGCCTTAGTGGGAGCGGGGGTACAGAGCCTAGGGCAGTCACCAAGAATGTCCTCTCTCACATCCCCACCAACGGTGCTTGTGAAGGTGGTGGAAGTGAGAGAAGGGCCTCTCCTGATGATCTCTGAGCCTGAGCAGGCTCATACAGGGAGATACAGTCTGCCAGGTAGGCTGGACCTGAGTCATATAAGGCTTTAAAGGTCATAACTAACACATTGCTAACCACAGATGCAGGCGAATGTCGGAAAGAAACTTCCAGAACACAGCCTCTAGCCGAGGAAAACCCCCAAGGAAAATCCACTTAGAGAGTGCTTGCACTATAAGCGGTATAGAAATGTAAGGGCTATTGCTAACAATTTGTAAGCCACTTTGAGAGCTTTGGCGGCTGAAGAGTGGGGTATAAATACTTAAAATAAAATAAAATAGAATAACCAGCACTTTCAATTATGCCTGGAACCAAACTGGCAGCCAGTGGAGCTGTTTTAATAGCGGTGTAGTATAGTCCCTGTAACTTGCCCCAGTTAGCACTCTGGCTGCAGCTCTTTGAACTACAGTACAACCCTCATATCTACTGGGGATTGGTTCTGGGGGGCCCTGTGGATACCAAAAACCATGGGTAATAGTGAACGGCATTGAAAATAATGGGACTTCCGTTTAAAATACGATAGAGTTGCCTTGGAGGACCTAGAAAATGGCAAGAGAGGCCACATTTTCTGGGAAGACTCTATGGTAGGTGTGCTGTTTTGTGTCCCATGGATGATGAATCAGTGGATACGGGGGTCCTACTATAGCTGAAGTTTCCAAACAATCTTTGGAGCTAACCCCATGCAGAGTGCAATATAATAGCTCAAATGGGATGTAATTAAGGCACATACCAGCATGGCCAGATTCAACATCTCAAGGAACAGGTGCAGTTGGCTCACAAGCTTTAAATATGCAAAAGCACTCCTGGCCCACCGCAGAAACCTGGACCACCAGGTTCAAAGCTGAACCCAGGAGTACATCCAAATGCCAAATCTGTGTCTTCAGCAGGAGCATAATCCCATCTAACACAGGCTGAATCCCTATTCCCTGATTGACTTTTCAACTGACCAGGGGCACTTTTGCCTTGTCTGGATTAAGGAGAATATCACAGGAGGCTACTACTACAGAATTACACGAAGTTATTAGCGAATTTGGCCTGTACTTATCTCACTATGCCATGTCTATCCTGTTGTTGGTTTGCATTCCAGTCATTTCTATAGTGCACCTCTTCATTGATGGGGAAAACTCATCAGTGGCTGGCAATACCACTACTATGCCAGTATTCCTCATCATGCGAAATATCCCTTCCATGGCAGTAGAGAGATGACAGAAGTCACATGGCATGTGGGGGTGTTATCCTCCTCCTTTCACCAACATGAAGTGAGTTCTATTAAAAAATAATACTGTGGTTTTATTCACCACTATACAGAAGCTTGTGAAACTAATTCAAAAGATTTTCTAATCTTTTACATATAATATTGCAGTTACATTCACCATTACACAGTACATTCATGAAAAGATTTACAACCCAAGATAATCACTGTCAGTTGCACAGGATATTAACAACCTTAAATGCAATGAACAATAAGTCACCTTCAACATAAGTATGAGACCTATAACTTAAAGGTCTTAGTGCTTATCAACAATGTCAGTTCTTTACAATGAATTGCTATGATAGGCGTGCATTAGTTGTAGGAGGTTGCTGAGAAATTCAAGCTGTGTAGGAGCGGTGATCAAATTCCTACTCCAAGAGGCATCAGTGAAGCAACAAACCAGACAAATGCTACCGGATTATTTTTTGCATTTGTTTCAGGGAAATCCCTTCTTCAGTGGTCAGTGCTTATCTAAATAAATTTAAAATGCATTATAGTCTCCAGAATGATTGTTTATATTGAATTGTAATAATTTACCAATTGCTTACCTCCACAAGACAACCAATATCTGCCCAAATATCCAAATCCTTCTTGTATTAATGAGGGTCCCTTTTTCTGGTATATCCCTAACTCCCATGCTTGACAGTATGGAAATATATACATAACGACCTTTAAGCTATAGGTCTCATACTTATATTGAAGGTGACTTATTGTCCATTGCATTTAAGGTTGTTAATATCCTGTGCAACTGACAGTGGACATTTTCAGACACATCTTACTGCGCTAGAAGCTTGCGGGAGAGCTTTGGCGCTGCTGCGCACCAGGGACTCCATTTCAGATGACACCGTCCCTCTGGCAAAATCATCCGTGTCACTTCCGTGTAGGATTGGAGCGGGCCGTGCCATATTTTGCCAGATTTTATTCACGAAAGTTGTCTGTGAATAAAATATGGCACAGCCATCTCCAATCCTACACGGAAGTGACATGGACGATTTCGCCAGAGGGATGGCATCTTCTGAAATGGAGTTCCTGCCACGCGGCAGTGCCGAAGCTCTCCCACAAGCTTCTAGTGTGGTAAGACATGTCTGAAGATGTCCAGTGATTATCTTGTGTTATAAATCTTTTCGTGAATGTAATGGTGAATGTAACTGTAATATTATATGTAAAAGGTTAGAAATTCTTTTGAATAAGTTTCACAAGCTTCTGTATAGTGAATAAAACCACAGTATTATTTTTGAATAGAACTCATTTCATGTTGGTGAATGTAACCACTTAATTTTCTGAGTAAAGAATTTATTTACACTACTGTGAATGTATTAAAACCCTATAATCCATTGTTATAAAAACACATCAGCTAATATACTTGTAATTGCATTATTGTCCTTCCTGATTACTAACTGTTTGTAGAAAACCTCCTTTTTTGTTGTTGAGATTCTCCTCCTTTCACCTTCTCCCTTCTTCCCCTTGCTATTCCATTCTGAGCTTGTTTTTTAATTTTTCTTTTTGCTGTGATTGCAGCAAAAAGAAAATAAAAGGCATGCAGCTGGCTTCTCCCACCACCAACCACCACCACCACCAAAGAAGAACGATATGCCTCCCTCACCGGACAGACTGGTCCCAGGTGAGAAAAAACTATCATTCCTACTTCGGTGGGCACAGAGGGGTGCAACTGACTTCCCCTCCCCCCCAGAAAGAATGTCCCACTGTGAGGAACGACTTTCATTCTTTCTTTGGTGGGCACAGAGAGGTGCAGTCAGCTGCCCCCTCCCAAGAAAGAATTATAAATGTCTCCCCAGAGGGAATGACTCATTCTTTCTTTGGCGGGCTCAAAGAGGTGCAGCCAGCTCCCCCTCCGGCCACTGGAATGACAGACATTTCCCTGCAAAGAAAGACTCTCATTCTTTCTTGGGCAAGTACAGTGTTGTGGCTTCTGCACACTCACACACACCAAAGAAGGAATGACAGTTCTCCCTCAGTGGGGAGACATGCAGGTACAGGGGAGGGCATGCAGAGGTCAGGAGTTATGGCAATGGTGTGGAAAATAGATCACGTGACCATGGATCACCAAAGCAGTGCTAATACAAAAAATTGTGATAAATATTTATGCAAAACCAGTATGCTTCTGTAATTAAACTAGCACAATTGCTGCAGGACGACAAGCTGGTGTAATAATGTCCTAAGTTTCAATTTGTTCATTCTCATCCAGTCTATTACTGATGACAAGCTTCTTTGGATTGGGGTGGAAAGGAATAGTAGAGTTGGATGTCATCTGCATATTGATGGCACCACACCCCAAAACTCCGGACAAGTTCTCCCAGCAGTTTCATGTATGCATTAAATAGCATAGGGGGCAAAACATAACCCTGAGGAATCCCACAGGCCAATGACCAGGGGACTGAGCAGGAGTCCCCCTGCTCTACCTTCTGAATTTTCCCCTCCTGGAAGGAACAGAGCCACTATAAAACAGTGCCTACAAGTCCCATCCCAATAAGGCAGCCCAACAGGATGTCATAGTCAATGGTACTGAAAACTGTTGAGGTATACAGCAGAACCAACAGGGACACCTTCCCCTTGCCCAGTCCCTTGCATAGGTTAGGATTCTGGGAGACCAGGGTTTGAATTCCTGGTCAGCCATGGAAAACTATTGGATAATCATGGGCAAGTCATACTCTTTCAGCCTCATAGGAAATCAGTGATATACCTTCTCAGAATAAATCTTCAGGCACAGCTGGTATGTGGTAGTGGTTTGAGTGTTGGACTAGGACTTCAGAAGTGAGGGTATGGATCTCCGCTCAGCCATGGAAATTCAATGGGTGTCTTTGGGCAAGTCACACTCTCTCAGTCTAAGAGGAAAGCAACTCTAAACCTACTCTGAAGAAATGTTGCCAAGAAAAGCTAGGATAGGGTCACCTTACATCACTGTCAACTTGAAGCCACATAATAACAATATCCATATAAATGCCAGTTTCATTTATCACAGATCACTTTTCCATGCACTGCTCTTGAATGGTATTTCTTTTGTCATTAATTAAGTTTTGAAGGAAGGCTAATCAAAAATATTTTTTTAAAAAAATTTCCTCCATTATTACCTTGATCTCTTATTTGAGTATGTCAGTTTTCTTTAGACTATGGGAAAAGTAAGAAAATGCACATGCATCCATGCACACACAAAACACAGTTGTCATAGAGTTCTGAGTAAATAAATTTTCCATGACGAATGAAGAATAAATCAATTACATGTTTGACATCACAGTATTTGGTGTTTTCATCATTGATATAATGCACCCATTTGTGGTTTCCTGGAATCATAATTTTCTGGAAATGGCAATAATTGCACTGTGTAGTTTGCAATGCCCTCTCCAATTTATAGAACATCCTGGACAGCGGTGCACAGAGAGGAGCAGTGCAAGTGATGAATCCTCACCAAGATAACTTTTTTATGTCCTTCTGTTTATTATACACCTACACCTTTCCTCAGAGAGAACATGGTGAACATGATGATTCGGTAGCCATGACACAACCTGCAGCACGGAACAGCAGGCAAAGAAAGAGATAGGGAGATTCAGAAACTCATTCACAAGCTGATGAAGAGGTAAGATTGATCTACTTCAGTGGCATAAGTGATTCACTTGGACCGGGGACGACGACACATACTGAGTTACAATTGGTAAATACATTATATATGAATGGAATTAATTGTTTTTAGCATGCTGTGGAATTCATTATAACAGCGCAGGGCTCAATGCTATCTTTGCTTTTGTTTAATAATAGTATTTATCAGGATTTCCAAAACTAGTATTAGTGTTGTTTTGCTGATATAGATAATTTGGATTCAAGCATTTAGATGAACTTTTTTTTTACAACACTGCTAATGGGTTCAAGAATACATGGCTTCTATCTATCATTTACTTCTTATATATTCACATCTGTTATGAAAGGTTCAGTCAAGATGCCATGTTCATACACTAGTTCTGTGATGCCCACCATGAGGGGAGCATCCTAAAAGGAGGGAATGGGATATCTCCAAGCTGTTTATGAGCTTCTGGATTTTTCTATGCTCTGCCTCCAAGGTTGAAGACAAGTGAACATAGTGTGCATGCCTGATCCTAGGAGGGAGAGACTACATATGGTAGCCACCAGGTGTGTAAATGGGGATTTAGAGGAGTGTTCACATTTGGTTAGACTTTGTGAAAATTCCTTTTTGGACTTCAACCCCCAGAATCCCTGTGATGGCCAGGAGACTCTGAAAGTTATAATCCAGAATTTACTTTTTAAATCCAGGGCCTGAATTTGCTTTTTTGATTTTAAAAAAATCTATTTCCATTCCTGTTTGACAATTCTAAATATGTCAAGGAAGTCCCTAACACAGGCTGAAATCTTAATGCTAAAGAAATCCCACTGAATTAATTAAAACTGAAATCTGCAAAGGCAAAATAAAAAAGTCAGCTGTAAGTCTTACTGAAATTTTAAATATTTATTTATTTCATTTTTATGCTGCCTTTCTCCATAGATGGGACCCGAGGCATCTTCCATAAAACAAATTAAAATACCATACATACAGTTAAAATATTGACATATACAACTAGGTGCTGGACTGCTGATATTTTGATTTTGTACCCTAACTATAAAAACAGTCACTTGGCAGGTGTGAAGTATACCTTAGCAGTGGAAACAAGATATATTCTTCAGTTTTTACTAGACAGTTAAAGAAAACCAGAGTATAACTTTGCCAAAGGCATTGGTGTTTTTTTCTTTTTTAAAAAAGAAACTCCCTTTGAACAAACCTTGCCAAGGAAACCCCATGATAGGTTCACCTTAGGGTTGTCATAGGTCAGAAATGACTTGAGGGCACACAACAACAACAGCCAGGATATGAAGGAACTGAATGTTTTCAATCTAATCTGTGGAGTCAGATGTTCAGGAAATTTATAGTTCTGTTGCCTAGAAAGTATCTTTCCAAAGATGTTCCTGGTGATCTGGTGCAAAGGTGAAATTAAAAGGAAATTAAAAAGTACCTAAGTTCAAAGAATTTGTCATCTCCTAGCTTTCCTTTTGCAGCTTTGAGTTTGTACTCTACATTAGTTTCTCCAGTACAGCTGTACACCATACCCTATGCAACCAACTGTTTTACTCAGCCTATCCAGAAGTTTTTTTTTTTATTTCAATGACATTTCTAGTCTGGCAGTGTTATTCATTGTTACAATACTCTCTTTAATGTTGAGTATTTGTGCATTATTGCCAATAAATATTGACAACACTGTCAAGGCTTTGCAAAAAGTTATCTTTTGGTATCTCATATCAGAGAGCCATCCAATTATTGTTTTCCGAAATTCATGTACATTAGGACAACCTGTCTACATATGAAACATCATGTCTTCTGCTCCCTCCACACACACACACACACACACACACACACACACCACTACAGTGGTATTTCTTTATCTATTTTGAGTGTCTTTACTGGGAAACAGTGCCATCTTGGCATGAGTTAAATATGCTTTATTTCTTTCAGCTGATTAGGAAGAGAGCTCCATATTTTAAACCATTTGTCACTTGCCAGAGCCAGATCTCCATGCCATTTTATTTTCCTCCCTGGAGGTTTATCAAATGTCCCGTCAAAAATTCATTAATAAAGCAAGGAGATTATGCCTTTGGACTCATTGGTTTTATTGGCAAAAATTCTCAAAATGTGTAAGAGAGTGGAATTTACCCCCTGATTTCTGCTTAATTTGTGAGCAAAGGAGAGTATTTTCACCATTTTGAGCCATTTTGGTATCTCATCTTGGATTGGTTTCCCATTGTTAAACAAATCTGTTATTCAGAATACTTCTTTATTTTTTCATTGGTTTAAGAGCCTTATTGCATGAGGGAAGGGAAGCAGAAATAAAGCCCGAGAATAGTGCATCCCACCTTGCCTTATCACATGACATCTGAGTGCTTCAGCTGTTCTTCCATTTTGGCCCCATGGGAGATGGTGGTAAACACGAGTCTTTTTGCTAACTGGAAAAATCCATTAGCAAAAAGACTTGCCTTTACCACTGTCTCCCCCAGGATCAGAACAAAAAGGCAGGTGAAGCACATGGACGTTGTGTGATAAGGTAAGGTGGGACACACTACTCTTGGGCTTTATTTCTGCTTCCATTCCCTTATGCAGTAAGCCCCAAGTCTTAAAAATTCTTGCACACAAGAAATCTGGGAGAATTTTAACTGGACAAAGGGCTGGGGAGGGGTTCTCAGTGTATGGAGGTGTCAGTGGGCCCCATGAGGTGTCTCAAAAAATACAAAAAATACCCCCAGATCTAATGTAATTCTCCAACCTGTGGTATGAGCACCACTTTACAAGATTCTAGACCACTCACAGCAATCTCCTCATTCTGAAAGAAGTTACTCTGCACAAAGTCAGCAGAACACAGTAAATAAATGCCTCACCAAAGAAATGAGCAAACAATTTTATTGCAAAATTGATTTGTTATCTGAATTACTGAGGTCTGTGGAAATTCCATGTGTTTCTATCAAAAACCAATATTTCTATGGGGAATTTTAATTAGCTCAAATGTGGCAGTGAGAAGCCAGGTAACAGCAGGATCTTTTGACATATGCATAACAGTACTAACTGATGAGACTCCGAGCCAGAAGTTAAAACAAAAATGGTTTTTATTGAAAAATAATCAGGGGAATGCACACACACATACACTCAGGGTTCAAGCAGTCACACAAGGCTAATGAAGAACAGGAGAAAATATTGGGATAGAGGAACAGAGTTGGGGGTGATGGGTTATACTATACCTGTCTGAAGAGCAGAGATTCATGCAGAGAAGAATGGCTGGATGCTCTGGGTGACCCAGCAAACCAACAGAGTAACAGCCTCTGGGAAACTGAGCACGCTTTGGTGGTGTTTTGGGGTGATAATTATATTTGAAATCCCCCCTGAAGGGGTGAGTTTGAGTGAAATACAATGTCTGCAAGAGTTTTCTATGGTAAAACAATGGATTCTCCAGATGTGTTAATGATTGCTAATGGCTGAAACATTGAAACTGATAGGTCTCAGGCAACTCTTTATTGTTGTATGAAGGTTGACAGGAAAAACCAGTTTTGCAAGGCAATGAGTGTCCAGCTATGTTGATTGAATTAACGAATGACTCATTTCTATGTCTCTGTCTCTCTCTCTCTGGATTTTCTTCGCAAATGAAGATTCAGGAAGGACTCATCCTGCGCTTTCTGCAAGCGTGGTGATGACTAAACAGGCCAATCCAAGATAAACAAGTCCAGTTGCAGAAAGCACAGCAGAAGGTCTCCTTGGGTGATGTTTCCGGGTTGTGGTTCTTTCTGTCTTGTCATTTCTCTTCAAGACTTGTTCAGCGTGAGTTCTCAAATAAGGCTGCAGCATTGTGCATAGTGCATCTCTATGCCTCCCAATGTGAGGCCAGGGCGGACCATTGTTGGTGATCAATTTGGCTGAGCCTGAGATGTTGTTTCAGGGAGTCCTTGTATCACTTTTTTGGAGTGCCCCTCTTGCGCTGACCCATGGCGAATTCACCGTAGAGTACTATTTTGGGGAGGTGATGGTCCTCCATCCTAGAAACATGTCCTGCCCAGCACAGCTGTGTTCTCAATATCATGGGCTCAATGCTGGTGATCCCTGCTTGCTCAAGGACAGCAACATTAGTCACATAGTCAGTCCAGTGTATATTTAGGATTGTGCATAGACAGTGTTGATGAAAGCATTTGAGGAGTCGTAAGTGGTGGCGATAGGTGACCCATGTTTCAGACCCATAAAGGAGAATAGACAGTACAATGGCTCTATACACATAGATTTTTGTGCTTTGCCTGAGGTGTTTATTACTCCAGACTCTTTTGTAAATCTTCCAAATGCACTATATGCCTTTGCTAATCTGCGATTGATCTCTTTGTCACTCTTGGCATCTGAGGAGATGATGCTTCCCAGGTAGGTGAACTGCTGAACGGACGTAAGCACAGATTTGCTGACGGCAATGTGGAGATGATGGTGTTTGTCCTGTGGTGCAGGCTGGTAAAGAACTTCCAGTTTTCTTCAGGTCGACTTCCAGCTCAAACAGCTCTGCAGCTGTTGCGAAGCAGGATGTTAGGTGCTGCAGAGCTGCGGTTTGATTAGATTTTCCTTCTCTTAGATGGTTGACCTTATAGGGTTGGATGAGCACCATCTGCCCAGGTTTGGGATTAGAGTTTTTCTTCTCCTAGGATGGTTGACATAAGGCTAGAGAGCCCATCCTGCCCTTTGACGCTCTTTGTCAGACCCTTTGGTTTTGAGTTGTCTGGCATGGGAGACCCTACTGGTGGCTATTATGCCACCGCCAGCATAGCTCAAAACATCATTAGGGTACGCAAGCCTCTCTGCCATGACAAGGGGGCACCAATGGAGAGGACATTTCTATGTACATCCAGGAGAATTAGCCCATTTCCTCTCTAACTCACCTGTTCAAATGCCCCTCCCTAAACTGCAAATTCCAGGATTCCACAGGAGGCAGCCATAGCAGTTAAAATGGAATAACAACACTATAACAGTGTAGTGTGATAAGATGTGATATCTGATCCACTTGCGGCCTGATAGCAGAAACGTCATGGTATCTCCAGTTAAAGTATTTTTTCAACTTAATTGTTATGTTTTAAAGCAATTTTACACTGTTTAAAATTTAATGGCATTTTAATATGATAGCTTGTTTTATTATGTTTTACCTTTTTTTATTATCAGGCTTTTACCTTATTATTGTAGCAATTTTATAAAGTGCCTTGAGTCCCACGCCAGGAGAAAGGAAAGGTGATATATCAAACAAACAGACAAAGAAACCAATGGGAAAGACCAATGCCTGGGACCCTGGATAGCAGCTGACAGTTAGGGCCTGTCCAAATTGTGAAAAGAATCCCAATAGCAATCGCATGGAAGGCGATCTGTCCACATGGACGTTTGCATCAATACATCTCATTTATAAAGGGGGGAAACCAAATCCACCTCCTTCAGAGCTTTTCTTAGAGTTTTTAAAAAGTTCTGTAGGGCATGCAAATGTGCGATCATTAAGACAGTCGCATTTGCATTGCTGCAACTAGGCAGTGTAATCTGATTGGCTGGATGAGCATGGGGGCGGGGCTAGCAAACAGGGAAAGTGCCTGCTGCCACTATGTTGGATTTTCAGTTAATCGAGGGTCCAGTAATTTGATAAAATAGTGATCTTTTACTCTCTTTTTTTCCTTTTTGTAACTATGAAATATTGCACGTGCGCACCATGGTAAACTGGTTTTTTTTTTAAAAAAAATGGCAGCAGCAGATTTAAAATTGCGAATAAATCACTCATGGCTACCATCTTGGCTAGGGGGCATGCAAAGTTTAATGTTAGTTAACAAGACATGGAAATACACTAGACTCAGATCACAGCTTATTATCTTGGTTTGTTAACCAACATTAAGCCAGAGTCCCCTGGTTCAGACCTGACAGGGAACTCTGGCTTACCTATAGTACAAGCCAATATATTCACACCAGCTAATGTGCAACACAAGGGGAAGGGCAAAGAAGGATCCTTTGGCCATCCATGGTTTTCACAAACTCTGATTTGTGAAACTGTAGATGATTGTCATCACACATCCTTAGTTGTCAGGGAGAGCAGGGATTGAAATATACTAATATGTGTTTGGTCTGGTTTAAATATAAGCCAGTGGTAAAAGGGGGAGTCAGTTCAGAAAAAACAAGCACTCATAATAATTCTCTAATTAGGTCAACATCTGACAAGTATCTAATGAGACTGACTTGGATTAGAGTGGTTTGATTTTTGCAGAAAAACTGAAGTATGTTTTCTTTTGAATCTACACAGTAACCATTGATAGAGCATTCTGGTGGTCAGGGTTTTTTTCCTCCCTGTTGTTACGGATGGAAATAAGCTTTCACTTAAAAACATTTAACAAGCTTCTTCAGAAATCTGGTTTGTGTATACTTGTTTGTATTGTTGCACAAAACTGTTGATGGTTTGGTCAATCCTGGAACCATTTCATACAACTGTAAAGAAAGTAACATCAAGTGCTTCAAGAAACTGGCTCTTACCATACAATCCTAAGCATATTTATTCAGATGTGAGACAAGTGGGGCTTATTCCTTGGTAAGTGGGCCTAGGAATGTGCCTCCAACAATGAACCAGAAATTAAAGGAAAGAGCACTGAAAAAGAACAATCACAAGTAATCATAGAGTTGGAAAAAATGACAAGGGGCATCTAGTCCAACCCCCTGCCCTGTAGGAATACAACTAATTGCAGATTCTTTGCTGTTTCAATATATGTGGCCCAAGATTTGAGATCCACAGTGGAGGCCCTGTTCTATGTCCCAACATCAAAGACAGAGGGAGGACCTGGCAGCCACTACCTCTCTATATTGCTGCAGCCCCAGTCCTTGGAGCGAGGCGTACAGAGGTGAGGTGAACAGGATTGAGGCCAACGGGTGTTTGCTGTGGGTGTGGTGGACGAGACAGCATAAGGTGGGCTTGTGGGTATTGAATTATACTTCTTCAACCCCAGAGAGTTGCACTAACGATGGTGTGAGTGTGGGGTCTAGGCTGTGGATTGTGAGAGCTGAGGGTAGGGTTGTCTGAGGAAACTCATTAGCATTTGTTTGGTGAACTGCTGAGAGGAGAGTGCTTGAGTGCTCATTAGCATTTGTTTGTATGATATTAGGAAGAGGCTTGCTTGGAGGGATTGTTAGTGTTCATTGTATGGTGGTGACCTTGTTGGTTATGAAAGCTGAGTGAATGTAGCCCAGGTCATATATTTGAGCACCTGGTCTCAGGAAGGTGGGGCTTCTGTTGACAGGAAGTGAGTCAGAGACTGCTGAGAGGAAGCAGGTCAGAGACAGAAAGAGGACCTAGCAGCTGCTAGCTCTCTATATTGCTGCAGCCCCAGTCCTTGGAGCAAGCCGTACAGAATCGAAGCCAACAGGATCAAGACCAACAGGGGTGTTTAGCAGGGGAGTTTCAGGGGGGAGGCCCTGAGTTTTGTTTCAGTGCATACTGTTTCAGCATGTACTACTGATTCCTCAATACAGATAGTGAGGGAACTGCTACAGTCGCCTTCAACAGCTGTGGTATGTTTGTGTTCTTGACTGTGTATGTGCAAAGCTACACCTGCAACAAGTTTAAGTTAGTTGTGTTGTTGGAAGAGAAGGTCCAGCAACTTGATGATTGATTAGCCACTCTACAGCATATTAGGGAACAGGAGGTTTTCTCAGAGCAGAAGATCCTGATAGAGGAACACACATGGGATGTCTCCCTGGAGGAGGTTAATTCTGATACACAGGAGGTTGACGTTTGGAAGAACATGACTGATAGAAGTAGAAGGAGCAGGGGGCATTCTATTCGTTGGGCACTACAGAATCGGTTGGAAGCTCTCTCCCTTATCAGTGATGATAAGGAACGTGAATGAGAGCAGCAGAGCCAGGCCTTGGAGAATGTGCATGAGACCTTGGAAGATTCAGCACACAGATTGGCCTCTGCCAATCCTCGGAGCAGGTGTATGATAGTGGTAGGGGACTCCCTGCTGAGGGGTACACAATCAGTACTTTGCGGGCCTGATAAGATGTCTCAAGAGGTGTGCTGTCTCCCTGAGGCAAAAATCTGTGGTGTAACAGAAAGGCTGACAAGACTTGTCAAGCCCACTGACTGTTATTCCTTCTTTTTGGTCCACATGGGAACCAATGACACTGCAATGCATAGCCTTCAGAATATCGAAAGGAATTATAAGGCCCTGGGTAGGGAGCTGAAGGACCTGGATGCAAAAGTAGTCATTTTGTCTGTCCTTCCAGTGGGAGAGAAAGGTAGGGAGAGAAAGATAGTGGTGGTGAACAACTGGCTGCACAGATGGTGTCGCCAGGAACAGTTTGGCTTCATGGACCATGAGGTGTAGTTTCATGGAGGTGGACTTCTGGCAAGGGATGGGTTGCACTGCACAGCAGTTGGTAGGAGTGTTTTTGCTAAGACTCTGAAAGATCTGATCAGGAGGGCTTTAAACTGAGTTGTGTGGGGGAGGGAGACAGTATTCTTGAGAGCAGGAGTTCACCAAGTGCTGGAGATAATAGCCCAAATGTTATACAGAGAACAAGGTAAATAGTACAAGAACCCAACAGTGGGAGGAATAAAACCTTTAAAAGGCAGATAGGGAGAATGGCCCATGGTCTTAGGATGTCTCTATACTAATGCACAGAGCATAGGAAATGAACAGGATGAATTTGAACTCATAGCACAGCAAAACAAATACTATATAATAGGCATCACTGAAATCTGGTGGGATGAGTGTCATGATTGTAATGTAGTAATAGAGGGGATGCTGCAGCCTTATTTGAGAACTCACGACGAACAAGTCTTGAAGAGAAACGACAACGCAGAAAGAATCACAACCCAAAAACATCACCCAAGGAGACCTTCTGCTGTGCTTTTTGCAACCGGACTTGTTTATCTCGGATTGGCCTTTTTAGTCATCAGCGTGCTTGCAGAAAGCGCGGGATGAGTCCTTCCTAAATCTTCGTTTGTGAAGAAAAGCCAGAGAAAATAGAGGGGTAGAGGGGTATAACCTATTTCATAGAAATAGACCAAACAGGAAGGGAGGTGGAGTAGCATTATATGTTAAGGATGTGTACACCTCTGAATAGATCCATGACTTAAATCCTGGGAGTCAGGTTGAGAGCATCTGGGTAAAAATCAAGGGGGAGAAAAACAATAGGGATGTCATTGGGGTCTACTACGGACCTCCAAGCCAAACTGAGGACTTGGATAATGCCTTCCAGGAACAAATGACTACATGTGCAGAAAGGAGAGATGTAGTAATAATGGGGGATTTCAACTATCCTGATATTTGTTGGAAGTCCAACTCTGCCAAAAATTTAAGGTCAAAAAAATTCCTCACTTGCCTTGCAGACAATTTCAACTAGGGGATCAGCTATTCTAGATCTGACCCTAATGAACAGAGGTGATCAGGTTAATGGGGTGGAAGTGGTGGGATCCTTAGGGTGGGGGAGTGATCATGTTTTCCTGGAGTTTGTTATGCAGAGGAAAGGGGAAGCCAAGCGTAGTCAGACATGCCTTCTAGAATTTAAGAAAGCTGGTTTCATAAAACCTAGGGAATTACTGGGGGTGATTCCATGGTCAGGAATTCTAAAAGAGAAGGGGGTTCATGATGGATGGAAGTTTCTTAAAAGTGAGATATTGAAGGCACAACTCCAAACAATTCCAATGAGGAGGATAAAGGGGAGGTGCATAAAGAAATCAGGATGGATGTCTAAAGAACTTTCAAGTGAGCTAAGACTTAAAAGGGACATGTACAAGAAATGGAAAAGTGGGGAAATCACCAAAGAAGAATTCAAACAAATAGCCAGCTCATGCAGGAGAAAAGTCAGACAAGCTAAAGCACAGATGGAGTTTAGGCTTGGTAGAGAGGATAAAACAATAAAAAGGGCTTTTTTGGTTATGTCCATAGCAAAAAAGAACAAAGAAGTGATAGGACCACTGCGTGGAGAAGATGACAAAATGCTAACAGGGGACAGAGAAAAGGCAGAACTACACATCACCTTCTTTGCCTCGGTTTTCTCCCAAAAGGAGAACAGTGCTTAGCCTGGAGAAAATGGAGCAGATGATGCAGTAGGAGAAATCCAGCACAGAATTGGTAAAGAGGTTGTTCAGGAATACCTGGCCAGTATAAATGAGTTCAAGGGCCAGATAAACAACATCCAAGGGTATTAAAAGAACTAGCAGAAGTAATCTCAGAACCACTGTCAATAATTTTTGATCATTTCTAGAGAACAGGAGAGGTCCCAGCAGACTGGAGGAGGGCAAATGTTGTCCCCATTTTTAAAAAGAGGAGAAAGAAGACCCAAATAATTACCACCCAGTCAGCCTGACATCAATACTAGGAAATATTCTAGAGAAGTCAACAGTCTGTAAGCACGTAGAAAGTAATGCTGTGTTCACGAAAAGTCAACATGGGTTTCTCAAAAACAAGTCTTGCCAATCTAATGTTATCTCTTTTTTTTTTACAAATTACAAACTTGAGAGATGAAGGGAATGCTGTGGGTGTAGTGTATCTTGATTTCAATAAGGCCTTTGAGAAGGTGCTTCATGATATCCTTGCAAAAAATTTAGTAACATGTGGGCTAGACAATGTGACTGTTAGGCGGATTTGCAATAGGTTGACCAACCGAATGGAAAGGGTAGTCACCAATGGCTCCTCTTCATCCTGGAGAAGAGTGACCAGTAGGGTGCCACAGGGTTCTTTCCTGGGCCCAGTTCTATTCAACATCTTTATTAATGACTTGGATGAGGGAATGGAGGACATTCTTATCAAGTTTGCAGATGACACCAAATGAGGAGGGGTAGCTAATATCCCAGAGGAGAGGATCAGAATTCAAAATGACCTTAACAGATTAGAAAGCTGGACTAAAACTAACAAAATGAACTTCAACAGGGAGAAATATAAGATACTACACTTGGGCAGTAAAAATGAAATGCACAGATATAGCATGGGTGACACCTGGCTTGATGGCAGTACATGCACAAGGGATCTAGAAGACTTAGGACTTTATCAGACATGCCCTTAAAACCCGTTCCTGTTCCATTACCCACCCATGCCCTTAAAACCCATTCCTGTTCCATTAAAACCTGTTCCTGTTCCATTACCTCCTCCCATCCCTGTAACTGAATAAAAAAAATGTTCACACACTTACCTTAATCCCAGGACAGGAACTGCTCCCCCCTCCTCTGGCTGTCCAGGAAGTGAATGGAGCTCTCACAAAGCCCCTCTCCTTCCTGGAGACCAAATCGTGTGGGGAATTTAAAAATAAAAAATCCCCCAAACCTCAAAGCAGTACACCAAGGACCTAAAAACCCTTAAAAAAACCCAAGTAACCCAAGGAGGGAACATAAAAGGCTGTCACTGACCTCTTTGTCCCAATCGAAGCAGGAAGTGTTTTGCAGGGACCTCCCAGGACCTTGCAGGGAGCCCTGCATTGCGCAGGGAATTTAAAAACAACAACAACAACAACCAGATATCAAAAAATTAAATCAAGCACCTAAACAGCTTTTAAAAGAAACAAGTAAACAGAGGAGGGTACAAAAAAGTCTGTCACTTACCTGGATGTCCAGATCGTACCCGGGAGTGTTTTAACATTGCGCCAGCATAACGGCAAACCAGTTCACACACCCGTGATTCCATTACAGAAATGGAATGGGAGATCTATTGATGACTTTTCCCCGTGAATAAAACAAAAAACGGAAAGCAAACGGGGTCAGAACAGGGTCAGAACGGGAGAGGGGAACGTCATCTGAAAAAAAACCACTTTAGCGATCCTGTTCCATTTCTGTTCGGGTTTATTAAGCCTGTGTGATAAAGTCCTTAGTGGACCACTAGCTGAATATGAGTCAGTAGTGTGGTGCAACAGCTAAAAAGGCCAATGTGATACACACCTGCCTGAAATCTGTTTTCCTTCTTTTTAACTTTTTAAAATCCATATTAAAACACATATATCAACAAACAAAAGACAAACATTAAAAAGTGACTTCCTACTGTTCAGATGTTGGTACTTAAATTCTCAATTATTGGCATTTACAATGATCCTGTACGGTAAGTAAATAGTCCTTTTCTTACTGAGCATCAGTTGTTTAAGGTGTCACATCTATTTTCCATGTAGTTCCCCATTTTTCTCTCAGGTACATGTTGAACAACTTCCAGTCTTTTTCAAAGCTTTTCAGTGTCCTCTCTTCCAGTAGTCTTGACAATCTGTATTTTCCATGATCTTTGGAACCCACCACTAATGGCTGCAGTGTAGCCTTCCTTCCAACTGGAGTGCTCCTGTCCAGTGTTTTGTTGGCCACTCCTCCAAGCTGGGCATTGTCTTTTCTACCACCTCAACTCTCCCCTTTCTATTCCCAGCATTGTGCAGCTACATAAGATGCCCATTTCTTATTGAGAGTTCCTTGCCCCTAAGGATGTGTGGAACGGTATTCCTATTGCTTCTTAGGGGTCCATTTTGGTTCTGTTTCTGTCACTTTTTTCACCAGAATTTACTATTCAAGAGAGATTAAAGGGAACAAGTCAATACTCCAGCACAGTTCCATCATGCTGTGGTCCCAACATATTTTGAGAAGCTCTGCCTCCTTTCCAACTGTCATTGCTGTTGCCCCTAAGGGACAGAAGAGCAGCCAGCATTTGCTGGACATAGTCCCTAACCCCACTGCCATCCTCTTCCCCTTGTGTGCTATCTCTTATTAGACTGTTAGCCCAAGGGCAAAGAACTGTCAAATTAACAATTTGTAAGCTGTTTTGAGAGCTTACTTTTTGGCTGAAGTAAGGGGTATAAATGTTCTAAATAAATAAATAAACATCTTCTCCAATTTGCTTGCTTTCAATAGTATGCTTTAGTATTTAAAACTGGATTTATATGATATTTGGAAAAATTACATACTAATAATGCAAAATTTATGTAATATCAATACAAATAAAGTTTAAAAAATAAACCTCTTCACAAGAAACTACTTCCTGTCCAATGGTCACTCATTGTCCTATAGACAAAGTGAATCAGGGGCGGGGGGGGGGATCGATGATATTTGGTTACATTTTTTGAAAAAAAATATAGTGAATTGTTCCCTCATCTCAGTACCAGAAAGAACTGGATTTCTCTCCCCCACCCACCCACCCCTGTATTCTCTGAAACAGGAAATGCTCTAAAGGACCTGTAAAAACACTTGAATATATGTAGTGGTAAGCTTCTATGTTACACACCTGCAATATCATGAAAAACAGTGATATCTTAATATAGATACAAACTTTCAGATATTACTTATGCCTCCTGATACAAAAGCATTAGACAGATGAACCAGTGTTCCCTTCAGCATACAGGAAAATTATCATTGGTTTCACAAGGAAGAACACACTCAGTCTTCCCCAAGATTTGTGACTGCAGTTGAGCCACATTCAATGCAATAAACCTTCTGGCATGACGCACATTCCAAGAAAGATAGCTGGCCCATTCGATAAACATGAGTCATCTCCTGTTGTACTTATCATGACAGAGGGAGAAGGAATCAGTCACTTTCCTCACGGTTTCAGGCAATTTCCAAACGCTCTGAACAACAGAAGAGCACTAGCTTCAGGGAGTTTTACTGCAAACATTAGAGGGAGCACTTAAACCTCTGCAGGTTTCTCTCAGCTATTCAGCAAATGCATACTTTTGTTCTAGGAGGGTTCAACATCATGTTTCTTGCTTCTGTGTTATGTTACACTGCATTGCAGTTTCAAAGGCAAAGCAATTGAAATATTATTAATGTTTGCTCTCGTTATCATTCCAGGAAAAGCATTGACAGTATGTGGGCTGGGCTACATTTCATTATAGTGTAACAGTTGGCATCAATGACTCAAGGTAGTTTGCTGGAGGACTTCTGGCTTTTGTCAGTGAATGAGAGAGGGATCCCCTGGGCCTTATGGGACAGTACTGGAAGGCAATAACAGAAGCAGAGGGACAGCTGAATGTTAAGGGTCGGGCAGTGCTCTGTGAGGAGGAGTCAGAATTTCATTTGGTTTAATTTTGGACAAGACTTCTGAGGAAGAGTGTCATTTTGTCCCATATCTCAAACAGTAAAATATATTGGGCTGGCTCTATCAGAGACAGTAGTGGATTGGGTGGGGTTCTGGTGACATAGACATATGACAAGATAGCCAGCGTGGTGTAGTGGCTTCAGTGTTGGACTATGACTCTGGAGATCAGAGTTCGAATCTCCCACTTGGCCATGAAAACCTGCTGGGTGACCTTGGGTAAGTCACACTCTCTCAACCTCAGGCGGTGGCAAAGCCCCTCTGAACAAGCTCAGGCGGTGGCAAAGCCCCTCTGAACAAACGTTGATAAGGAAGCCCCATGATAGGTTTGCCTTAGAGTCACTATAAGTCAGAAATGGCTTGAAGGCACACAACAACAACAACAACAACAACAACCAGGATCTGAAGGAATTGAATGTTTTCAATCAAATCTGTGGAGTCAGATATTCAGAGAACTCATAATTCTGTTGCTAAAAAGTGTCTTTCCAAATATGTTTCTGGTGATCTGGGGCAAAAGTGGAGTTAAAAGGAAATAAAAGGATACAAAAGTTCAAAGACGTTTCCATAAACAGGATATGACTTGAACGCACACAACAACAATGAGTGAGGAGGAAGGAAGCAATACAATAGGTTGCATTTAAGGGAGGGAGATGGTAAAGAGGTAGCACAGGCTGAGATGAGATTTGTCCATCCTCCTTTTTAAAAAAAAAGTGTGAAAACTAACCAGTGGCTCAATCTTGTAAATTGGTCATAGTGGTTCATCATGGACTTAGGGGGAACATGGACTGTCAGTAGTTTGAGAGATTATCAGACAGGAACACTAAGTGTTCCTGTCCCACAATCTCCAATCCCGTCCCTGTCCCGGCACAATAACCCTCCCCATCAGACTTAGGACTTTATCAGACATGCCCTTAAAACCCGTTCTTGTTCCAGTACCCAACCAACCAACCTTACCTTAACTTCCATCCCGTTCTTGTTCCAGTACCCAACCAACCAACCTTACCTTAACTTCCATCCTGTTCTTGTTCCAGTACCCAACCAACCAACGTTACCTTAACTTCCATGCAAAGGCAGCCCAGGAATGAATGGAGCTCTAATGGAGCTCCATTCACTATAAAGCTCCATTCACTTCCTGGACTGAAATCCCACCCATTCTCATGAGAAGATGTGAGCATGGGAAATTCAAAAAGAAAAAGAAAAATACACACAAAAATGTTCAGAAAAGCACATACACACACTAAAACAACAACAACAACAACTAAACTGGGGAGAGTACAAAAAAGATGGAAGCCTACCTGTTTCTCGTGATCCCAACTGGAAGTGTTCTGGCAGAATTGCCCATTGATGCTGGAATCATGAGTCAAAAATGGCACGAGGTTTCAGACACTGGCAATGCTGGCACCAAAATGGGATGGGTGATCCATTTATAGCTCTGGCCTGTCAATAAAAAGAAATGCCCAAATAACAACAGCGGAACGCAAAAGGACAATGTCGTGTGATATTGTCATCCTTTTGCATTTTGCTGTTGCTATTCTGGCATTAGCCATGTCTGACAATCTCCTTGGAGACAGAAAGCAAAATGAAATGGATTAGAGTGACATGAAGCAGCATGAGTGGGTAAAAGCCTTCAGAATGATGCGGGACACATTTTAAAGGTGGCTTCTGGATTCCCCCTGTGTATCTTTTCATTACTGCTTTAATTCTCAGTGTTAGTGAATTAGTGTCACAGTTTTCTGTTTAGATTCAGGTGTGCTTTTTATAGGCCACTATCATCAAGCATCTCCCTTACACAGAACTTATAAAAGATTGAGATACAAGAATGTTGGTCTGCCCAAAATAACAAGTCTAGCTTTTGAAAATACCCAAGCAGGCATCATAGCTTTATCAGTAGGCTAATTTATCAATGACTTAAATGCATATACATGTGTTATTGAGCTGTTAAACCACAGGGATTGGTATCATGGAAACAGTTGCTGCTGTTATTATTTACAAACATTTCACCACATCCTTGGCCTAGGAACTCTTGTGGGTTATCTTTTGGTGCCTACATACCAGCTGTGAGGAAAGGAATCAAGAGGGAGTGAAGCAAAAGCCCTGCTCACACCTTACTTACCCAGTTCCACTCAACACATGAACAAGAGGGATCCTAGTTCCATTGCTTCCTGTGTAATCACTTCCCTTCATATGGTAAGTAAGGTGTCTGATGTGGAGACATTTCTGTGTGCATAGAAACTGTTCACATGAACAAGGGTGCTGGAAAGTTAGGATTCTTGATCAAGTGAAGAGTCTGCATGTAAACAGGAACTCATCCACTTCAAACTTCAACCTTTCCATATATTTTTTTTAAAGGACACACAACAGTTGCAGAGCAGGATAAGGTTAGGTACTCCCTTGCTTGCATGTTGATTTCAGCCAGACAAGTAATACCTGAGTCTCTCTCTCTCTCCCTCTCTCTCCCCCCTCCCTCTCTCTCTCTCTCACACACACACATATACACACACACTATACAGGAGTGTAGTTACAGGGCTTCTCTGCCTCTCCCCATGAAATTTTCCTTCAGTCCCTAAATTTTTACCATTCGAGTAACTTAAAAGTTCAGCTTCTGCATTCAAAGAAAAGGGACGGACAAAACACAGCAAATATGATGTTTTAGATGTAAGATCCCAGATTGTGGAATGGCCTGCCAGAGGAGATCCAACACCTTGACGATCTGGGTGCTTTTAAGAAGGCCATTAAGATGGATCTCTTCTGGCAGGCCTTCCCAGAGTAGGTTGGATGCTCTGCCACTCTCCATTGTTACTATTTATTTTCCATTTTATGCCTTTCTCCTTTTTAAGTGTATTTTAATATTTGTATTTTATAGTTAGGAAATTTGAATTAATTTATTATTGTATAGCTTGTTTTAATGATGTCATTTTAATATTTGTACTGGACTGTTTTTAATGTTTTATATGATGTTTGCCACCCCGATCCAGACAGGAGAGGTGGAATATAAATAAATATTATTATTATTATTATTATTATTATTATTATTATTATTATTATTGGCCCACTGTCTGTAAAGCCAGGAATTTGAGCACTGAAGGAAAATTTCATTGGTGGAATTCTTCCTTGGGTATCAATGCCCTCATTTTGTCTCCCCGTCTATACACTCTTGACTGTACTCAGATGACACAGAAGTGGAAGCATTTCCTGAAGATATAGGACATTATCAGACAAGCATCTAATAATGTTTTTGTCCCACTATTTTTAAAGGCATAAGTATCCTGGCATAACAAAACTTCTTATCACACATTGCTGTAATCATGAGAAAGAACTACCACTGAATTATTTCACCATGACCACTAGGGCAGTTTACTTCTGCATTTTCACATGGGCAAAACTTCAGCAATTTTTTGCAAGAAGACGCAAGCACACTTAAAATTCTAGAAACACCTAAAATTTACAACGAAAATGAACACACAAGCACTGAAACCAACTTTAAAATTTGCCAGCAAAATGGGAAGGACCATAAAAAGAGCATCCTATACTTAGTTTTTGTATTCTCACCCAGAAGTTTTCTAGTAAACTGTCCATTGATGCTGTAATCACATGAGCAGAATGGGATGTGGTTTTGCGTGCAAGCAATTCTGCGAAAAAACACTATGGGAGATCAATTCACGGTTTAGCCCATTAATTAAAAAGAATGCCTTTTTCAACGCAGCAGAATGCTTGAAGAATTTGAGAAGACTGATATCATGCAATGGGGGCCCCATTTGCAGTATCCTGTCAACATTATCACGTGATTTTTTTGCCACATCTGATAATGTCCATAGTCCAAAAGTGTAGGCCTGCACCACTCAGAAGGCCTCATGAAATCAGGGTGCTTTTCAGGATGATGGATGAACTAACTGAGAACATGGAAAATAGCAGAACTGTCTGTATGTCTTTAATCTGTTCTGGTTTAATATTCTGTAAGCTGCCTCAAGTCCCAGTACTGGAGGGAAAGGTGGGATTTAAATGAAGATATTAATAATATATTATAATAATAAATATTATTTTTTCATATAAAATGGAATCTATATGGAATCATTTCTTAAGCTATCAGGATATTTTGTTATGACATTTCTCTATATAATTATTAAAAAATTATCTCACAATCATTCCTTATTTCTTGCAAATTTTACAGAGAAAAAGAAAAAAATGATAGATTTGGCAAATATCCATTACTGTCAATCAACAGTACTATCAACAATCATTACTCCAAAGATGTTTCCCTTGTGTTCTGATATACTGCAAATTCTTTATAAATGCTTGTTTTCATTTGTATTTGCCAAAAACACACATACACACAAAAACCCTCAACATCCTCCTGGTTCCATTCTGCTTTTACTTTAGCATTTGGTAAGCTCCTTAATTACAAATATCTTATTCTTTATTCAGCATTCAATTTTCCAAATGAAATAAATGATCTGTTTGCATGCATCACTAGACCATCTGGTTCCATATGAGAATTCAACAAAGAAACTATTAATTGTCAGTCATGTTTATTCAACAGTCTGAATCCATAATTCCTATAAATGATTAACTCACAGGATCCTTTGCTTTGACGTTTGCACTTCCACACTTGAAAGGGAGACAGAAGCACTTGACTAAATACAATATTCTCTCATATTATAGCTGCTTGAGTTATACATGTCAGTTTTCTCCAGTGTGTTAAACATAACACCAGCCATTAAACATGAAGATAGGTGAGATTCTACTAGAAAGAAAAAGCAAGGTGGGGGTTGATTACATTTGAATATGGGAAACAACATTATAGAAAGATGGCTTCAATTAACATTATTTTATTAAAGCCTCCTGGGACACAGCCTATCATATGACTTTAAAGAAGCCTAATACCCAGTTGAATGGTATCTGAATTGTTATCTCACTTTTGCCTCAAACTGCACACATTCTCTTCAGTTCCTCCTACAATGCTAGCTAGCGCTGAAGCCATCTGGGTTTGCCTATTAAAGAGGCAGCGCACAACAGTTAGCACAAATCATAACATAACCCATTTGTATACTTCTAGACAAACTGTTGATTACTATTAGTGCCACAGATCATGCCAAACCACTCTAATTTCTTTTGGGATAAGCAATTATTTGATAGATAAGGATATTGTGAAGGCATAGTCTATATTAACTGAAGTGCTTGAATAAACATACAGATAATGCACTATAAAACTATCATGACTAAATTATAGGAAATGACTCACATGTTTTGCCATAATGTGGATGCACAATTGATTGGAAAATCCACAACAGTAGGTAGAAGATAAAAGTGGTCTTATGGTACAAGGATCTCTCCCCAATTCAAGGATGCTTAATATCTTCATGGATACAAAAGAAATGTGGACTGTATCTTTGATAGACTAGTCCCAGAAAATATAAACTATTTCTATGATGGGGACAAGGCAGAGGTATAAACAACATAAAAAAGCAATATTTTTTTTTCATTTTGGATTGCATAGTGACAGGATTACTTTTAAAATGTGACTAATTTCTTTCAAGGCCTGGCTGCCTATTTGTCTGAAGGATATCTTGAATATGCTGTAGCTCAGTGCTACTCAAAGTGATCGTCCCAGACCAGTATCCTCCAACATTTCACACATGAAGACCAGGACACACATGGTTAAGAAACATCAGAGTGTGGTCAAGATGGCAAAAGTTATTAATGAGGAAGAACACACAAGTTGGGAGAGGCTGCAGCAGATTGCTTTTTCCTGACACTACTTGCAAGAGAAAGATTCTGCTCATTCCTCTCCTTTCTTCCCTGCTGAGTTAACTGAGAAATACTTTAGCACCTTGAAGTCAGGAGTGGGAGCTCACTGTACTATTTTTCTTTCTTCTCCGCCCCCCCACTACACCACTCAGAAACTGCATCCCTTGGTCTTGGAGGAAATAATGTTATCCTAGGGTTACTCCAAGGTACTTTCTGGGCACAGAACCATCAAAAGTACCCAAAATATAGCAGTTGGTAGTTTCTCCTTATTGTCTCATTGTCTTGTGGTTTCATTAAAGCTTTGTTTCCACAGTGGTAATTTATCTGTCTTTTTGCCTTTTCCAGAACCCAAAAGTTCCAAGCCAAGCAATTTCAGCCCTCTTTTCCTACAAGAAAGTCAGACATGATTTTTATGCGCCAAACCATGGATTTCTTCCATTCTGTTCCACAGTTCCACAAGTACAAGATATCCCCAAACACCCTCCATAGAACCTAAATAGACCAAAAAAAAAGGGGGGGGCAAAGTCATTTAGTATTAAGGACATGATAATATTCCCCTCAGTGTGATCTTGTGATGCAAAAACAAATCATGGAGTCATCCCAAGGAGAAAGTGTTGTAGGAAAGTTTAATTACAATGCTGGAGGGAAGGATTTGGGGAACCCCTTCCCCCCCCAAAAAAACCCAAAAAACTCACCCCCATGAAAGTGAAACTGGTAGTGCCCAAATGTGAGTCATGGTTTTGATTTTCCACTTTGGGGAAAGTTGAGGATTATGATCCTTCTCCCCCCACCCTCAAAAAAACACAAACCTATCCTGAACACAAAACAGCTACTGTTAAAGACCTTCAGGCAAAGCAAAAATCCCTTTTAAGTGAAAAAAAATGGTGCAGGTTAGAGATATAATTCTTTGCTATTTTTTTCTGTTTTTCGCATGCTACTTTTGTGCAGAGTAAATTTCAAACTGTGAAGATACTTGTCAGTCGAGGGATCTCCTTATCAGGGTTTCCCAACACTTGAGAAACATGTTGATTTTTTAAAAAGAAAACAGCAACTATTTTCCAGAATATTTTCAATATTTCTTCCATCTCTAGTGCAGGGAGGTATCAAGGAGGAGACTGGTGGGGCACAAAAAAGCCTTGAGAAGCCCTGTATGGCTACACCTACAAGCTACACTTTACCCACCCAGAAACTACAATCATACTGATTGGACAAATGCATGTCCTAGTCATGACAAAAATTTCTAGATATCCTAAACAACTATGCCTTAGAACATCAGGTCACAGAACTGACAAAAAGGCCTAATCTGAAATGGTGCCACCCAGGACCTAGTATGAAATATGAGTGTGATTGTGGCATTTCCCACATGGAAAAGGATAAATTTATAATTGGATCTGAATCCAGAGGGATCTGAATCTCCATTTGTTGTTGACTGCCATCAAGTTATCTTCGACTTATGATGACACCCTGTCATCAACAACCCTGACTGAGTCCTGTAAACTGAGGGCTATAGCTTCTTTGACTGAGTCTATTTACCTGTTATGTGGTCTATCTCTTTCTACTGCCTCCAACTGTACAAATCATTATTATCTTTTCTAATGAGTCATGTCATCTCTGCCTATGGCCAAAGTACCATGGCTCAGTTTGGTCATGTTGGCTTCTAGGGAGAGTTCACGCTTGATTTGCCCATTTATTTGTTTTTTGGGAAGTCAATGGTATCCATAGAAGTTTTCTCCAGCACCACATTTCAAATGAGCTGATTCTCTTCCTGTCAATGTGAAGTTGAAGGCTTGCACAGCCGGCATCCATAGATTTTCCTTGGTTTCCCCCCCCCCAAGCTGTGAGGTCGTGTTCTGGAAGAGTTTACTTCTGACATTTCGCCTTCATCTGTGGCTGGCATCTTCAGAGAATGGTTGGATAGGAGTGTGTGTGTAGTTTATATACTGTGAACCCCTGTTGGGGAGTATATGTAAATTTGTGTATTTGAATGGTTAACAAAATCTGGCTTCCAGTTTTGAAAAAAAATAGAATCAAAACTCAACACTTGCAAATAAATTCCACCCAGGGACAGGGGGATTTTCAGCAGATAATGGGCCATCAACCAACCATTAGCCGAACAGACACTAATCCTCCTTGCATTTCTACACCCAGAAACTAACTAACCATTCAAATACACAGATTTACATATACTCCCCAATAGGGGTTCACAGTATATAAACTCCACACACACTCCTACCCAACCATTCTCTGAAGATGCTAGCCACAGATGCAGGCGAAATGTCAGAAGTAAACTCTTCCAGAACACAACCTCACAGCCTAGGGGGAAAAAAACTAGGAAAATCTCTTCCTGTCAGCTTTCTTCACTCTCCAGCTTTCACAACCATGCATAGAGATCAGAAATACAATGCCCTGGATGATCCTGACTTTGGTATTCAAGGATATAAATTTATAGCTGAGGATCTTCTAAACCTGAGATGTGGCATCCATAAAATGCAATGTCTGGACAACCTTTCCATCATGTGCATGCTCTGCCCATTACCACTTCCCCTGTCTCCAGTTTACATTCCATGACCAGGGCTTACTGGTTGCCACTGAACTGTGAAATACACATCAAAATTCAGATGTGATTCCAGATGATCCTCACCAATTGCTGATCTTCTGCAAAAATACATTTCAGTATGTCAGCAGCAAGTGAGTTGGTTGCACACCTACTAGTAGACAAGTAAGTCAATTTTTACTTTTCTGTGTCTGAATTTATCTGCATGGACTTCACTCCACTTGATGCATTTATAAATCACTGTCATTTCCAGGATGCTATTTTTCAGATTCTGCAAGGCTTTGTTTTGGCTTGCCTCTGTCTAAATGTATCTTCATCCCCCCCGCCACCACCCAAGAGATGCATAAAATGTCCTTGGTAATGGTACAGCTATTTTCATAACTATCTAGCCACTTATGGCAGGTTCTTCTAAAAGGCTGTTATCTTCCTCAGTCCAAAAATCAATAACTAACAGCATGTCTCCCCCTTGGCAAATGTTTGTTTCATAAACTGCCTCACTACTCATTGCACAGGAGATGAGACAACAGGAAAGCTTACATTTTTAAATAAAATTCATCCAGCAAAGTTCTCCAAAGTCTAAAGTATTTTGCTGCCCCCATTGTTTTAATATTATTATCTATCATTGTCAATTTGTTTTGATGGGCGCTTGGAAAATGTACTTTTGGAAATTGGATACAGTTATAGTTCCAAGCCCACAGAAATAATTGCTTATTATTGTAGTTAACAACTTTAAAAGCCACTCTTCACTTTCGCATTCCACGAAAATTAAATAGAATAGATATATTTTGTTGCTATTTTTTTAAAAAAAAAATCTAAATGCTACATACCATTGGCCTGTGATATAAATCACATTCCTTTCTCATCCTCTTCATTGTCATCTCAATACCCACACCAAAGCATAGGAGAATAGGATGGGGCACAGCACAGGCCAGCCATTGAAGCACATGATATTCCTCCTCCACCAGTTATTTAGTTCATAGGTTTGTAACCATAAAACTAACAAAAAGTTAAACCATAAAGTTTAGTATGAGGGCAAAAGGGATAAAATTATCCCATACCATGCTTCTACTGTAATGCAATGTAGTTTCGTTATTGGGCAAAGAGTAAATTGCTAGTAACTTGTTATTTGTAACAAGTTACTCCAGAGCTCTGGTTGTTATGCTGTTCCCCTGTTCTTATTGCAGAAACAGCAGCCCGTAGGCTTAACTGGGCAATGATGGCTATCACTGCTAGAAGCCCTCCAAAGAGCTTTAGGAAGATGGAAACAAAGGCTCACAGATGCAGGGGGGTAGGCACAAGGTGCTTTGTTGGTGCCTAGGGCAGAGAGTGCAGGACCCAGCCAGGGGTTGCATGAGGGATGTGCTGGCAGCAGGCCTGAAATTTTAAAAAAATGAATCTCCTCATAACCTAATATGACTTCATGTTGTAATTTGAAAGCCTATTTCCCAATGGCAGTCATGGAGGAGTGGATGACAGGCTTGAGGTGTTTACTCTGGATTCCCAGAGAATGGCAGCTAGATGCTTACCAGCTAAATGAAATTTTGTTACCTTCTGACAGAGATCATTCATCATTAAAATTGGTTTCTGGTGATTCAGAAATATTTTGTGGGAAGAAATAAGATTTGACAATGGCTGAAGACAGACATACTATTAAATGGGGATTTGATGTGCTTTTCATAGATACGCCGGCAGGCCATCTTCACTGTTAAACTGAGTGACAACCATCCTAGCAAAATGAAAGCTGGTTCAAGCTACCCTCACAGTTCACTCACCCACCACTGCCCCCTCTCCGTGTTCCATCTTAGAGAATTTTTAGAAAGAGCCCTGCAATGGTGCTGTACTTTATTACCACCACACTGACCTTTTCCAAGTGACACTGGGCAAAAATGCATATTGCTTAACCACTTCTACCCCATGATGCATATAATTTGTCCTCACAACAGACCTGAGAAGTAGATAAAGCTGAGAGATAAGCCTTGTTCAAGGGCTGAAAGAATGTGTGTGAGAGAGCAAGAGCATAAAGCACAAAAAGGGTGCAGGGTCATGCACAGGATCCCAGCACCCAAGAATCCCACCTAGGAATGTGATTGTTCACTGATAAGCAATGGGGAATTTTAGCAATTTTCTTCCTGCTGCTAGAAAGCTATTGAAAACTGTATAGTTTTCTAAGAGTAATCACAATTCAGGATTTATTCAGCACAAAATCCACACATTGTGACAGCTTTGCACAGAGAACATCACTTCCTCTAAAGAAAATAATATTTCTGCACATCTTTCTCTGAAGATGCCAGCCACAGATGCAGGCGAAATGTCAGAAAGAAACTATTCCAGAACATGGCCTCACAGCCCGGGAAAAAAAACAAGGAAAATCTAAAAATTTTCTTCATTAAAAAAAATGCTATTTCCTGCATAGAAAGTGCCGTTTTGTTTTTTGTTTTTTAAAGTAAAACAACCACATGTAAATTTTGTACAGAATAAGTCCTGAACTGAGAAGATTCTCATCAGTTCAGGATTCTTCCCATCAGGGTTTCTCAAAACCTGAAAAACATGTTTTTCAGTCATTGTTTTGGCTATTTTTGAATATTCTTTCCATCCTGACTCCACCCCACCAGCACCATGAACAACCTTTAGCTTCTTAGTTGTCAAGCCCAAGCATGTTTGACTTTGCACAGCTAGGATTCCTGATTTCTGATAGCAGGAGCAATACTAAGTACATTCAGCATGGTCCTTACACCTGTGTAATCAACACATACACTTTTAATGTATATGGGTGTCTGATTTGTATACATTTCTATTAGTGTGGATGTAAGAGAACTTTTCTATAATAAAACATCAAGTGAACTACATTTCCTTTAAATCTGAACAGCTAGAGATTTCAGAAAATAATGATAAAGTGTCTCCTAGACCATTCATTGGTACTAGAAGAGAAAATAAGTCATCAGTCAGTTTGTGGGGGGGTGGGATGAACAGACCTTGGAAAATTCATGTCAAAAAACAAATATGCTGCAATTACATCTTCAAAACCCACCCCTTAGTAGTTCATTGATGCTGTTGTTTCAGTTTTAAAGCAACTATGTACTTTCCCATTAATAAAGTGTCTAATACAGTTGCATTTTGTTACTTTTAAAATACTATCAGAATGCTACACACCACTACAGTTGTCCCTTCATATTCCCTGGGGTTTGGTTCCAGGACCATCCATGGATACCAAAATCTGTGAACACTCAAGTCCTATTATATGCAACGGCATAGCAAAATGGTGTCCCATATAGAAGATGGCAAAATCAAGGTTTGCTTTTTGATTATTTTTTAAAGAATATTTTCAAGCCGTGAATACTTAAACCCATGGATACCAAATCCATGGATACGGAGGGACAATTGTAGACTGTTACACAAAATGCACTTAAGCAGCGATTCCACATACTCCCTGTAACTGTAAGAGTAACTAAAACAGTTACACTGTGAGAAGAATGAAGTTCTCCTTCAGAACTGCACAGTCTCAATATAACCAAGCTGTGCCTTAGCTGTCTCAAAAAGGAACAAACTAGAGGTAATGTATCATTCTGATGCATTATATCCAAGGTCTGAAAATGAGAGTGGGGAAACTGTGGGTGATTCTTTTCAGGACATTTTGTAATGTCTGCCTTGGGCATCCCTACTTCTCAGAACAGGACTGAGTGAACTGGCTGTAACCTACTTAATAGCTGGTGAGTGGAGAATAAGGAACTCCCTAAATGCTCAGCAGCCCTCTTCGTTATGAAGCTTCATGTTGCAAGGCTTATTTACCTTGGGCATTGAAAAATGGTAATAGATCTAAACTATGGCTCAAAATTTAAGGCCTGAATTTAGTAACAGACTGTGTCACACAGCTGAACATATATGTGTGCAACCCTGCCACTCATCCCTAGCTTTATTTTCCTTCCTTTGCCCCCCATACACATAGATATTGTTGCTGCTGTATGCCATCAAGACATGTCTGACTTACTTTGACCCTATCACAGGGTTTTCTTGGCAAGATTTGTTCAGAGGAGGTTTGTCATTGCCTTCTTCTGATGCTGAGAGAGTGCAGCTTGCCCAAGGTCACCCAGTGGGTTTTCATGTCCATGTGGGAATTTGAACCCTTCTCTCCAGAGTCCCAGTCCAACACTTAAACCACAACACCATGCTGGCTCTCTCAGATAAACATACACATTTAATTTTGGATAGTAAGTTCCTCAGGGCAGCAGTCTGTCCTTGCATGTGTGTGTGTATGTGCCCACATTTCACCTGTTGACTTACGGCAACCCCATGAATTTTATAGGGTTTTCTTAGGCAAGGAATACTCAGTTCCTTCCTCTGAAATATAGCCTACAGCACGTGGTGTTTATTGGCAGTCTCCCATCCAGTTTCTAACCCTGCTTAGCTTCTAAGATCAGACAGGATCTGGTAGCTTTAGCAGACTGACTCTGAATACTCTGTAAAGCACTACACACACTCATAGCACTATATAAATTAAACGGAAATAGCCACTTCTTTCTCTCAGTTAGTCCCAAAGATGCTACCAGGCCCCTTTGCATACAAAAACCACAATGGTTACACTTGAGTCGGTGGGTGGGTGGAGGGAACTGGTTATCTTTCATGCCTTTAGCACACTAGTAGAATCTGATTTCATCTTCCCTTTCCACCACTTATTTCTACCAGAAATTGGAAGAACTGTGCTCCCACCCTTCCCTCATCTTTTCATTAATAAGTGCTTACTGTGAGAAAGGCAGGAAAGCTCTTTCCCGCTCTTTCCTGTGCCTTTGGGGGAAAAGACATTATTAACAGTACTGAAGGCTTGAAGGAAACCATGGAGCTGAGTTTATAGACCACAGAAGATTTATGCAGCTGCTGGTAACTAGTATGCACATGCTTGCAATTAGCATTCATCCATACATTTACTAAAGTCAAATGAGTTGTCTCCTGAGTGGTATCTTTCTACCACTGTGCAGCACTTAATCTTTTTTACTTTTAGAAACTCGTGTACAGGCCAGAGAAAGGAAAGAGGAGGGAAAGGAGGAATCAATTCACCCAAACCACAAAAGGCTACATTTTTTTATAGATTAGGCTGAAATATTATACCAAAGATTTTGTCAGCGCTAACAAAAGTAATGGAAAATATTGATTTTCAACAACTGCTTCTAAAAGACACATGAATAGGTTTAAAAACTGCACTCCCTCCCTCCCTCCCTCTCCCTCCCTCCGTGTTTTAAATCACTCATGTGAAGTAGCTACATTGATATGTATGTGCCCCCTAGAGTATTGGTACCTAGATGAAGGTAATGATGCAGCTGTATCCTAAACAAAGGTTTGGAGACAACATATAAGGAGGAAATAAACAAATTCAGTTTGGTGCCAAATAAAAAACCAAGAATATATGTAATTGATATTAAAAGCAAAATAATGATGTGGAAAACAACCGCCCAAACTAATCACAGATGATGTGTTGTTTAGCAATCGCTCTATCTTGCAGAGCGTTTCTAAAATAAAATCTGCATGATTATATTAAACAGTATGAGAGGAGAACCAGTTTTATATTTCATGTGTGCATGCTATAAATATCAATGGCTTTAACATATTAGTTTGCCTATTGCTGTTAGCATAGTCAATACAAATGACACAAATATATGCTCATGGGCATCAAATATGTGGAAAAAACAGAGCAAAGGAAGAACAGATTTGAAAGAACTTGATAATACAGTGATCATGTCATACCAGAGAGTCATCCCAATGTAGGAATTCCCATGCAGAGCTGAAATAACAGCATTGAATTTAACAAAGGGAAGGCCTTGCTCACTTAAAAGCTCCCACAAGAGGCAGTTGTGGCTGCCAATCTGAATAGCTTTAGAAGAGGATTGGCTACATGGTGGCTAGGGCCATCAGTGGCTACCAGTCTGGATGGCTATGTATCACCATTAGTATCAGAGGGAGTGTATGCCTCTTTGTAAATGTTCTGGGGAGCACAAGATGGATGCACTCATATGCTGCTGGTGGACTTCCTGTAGGCGTCAGATTGGCCATTGTGTGAACAGAATGGGAGACTGAATAAGCTTTTGGCCCGGTCCCTTACATGGCTCTTATTATAGTCTTGCATTCTGTATGTGCAGCAGCAGAGATTGGGGAAGGGTACAAGCAGCTGCTGCTGGATTGGAACCAGTGAATATGTATTCTATGAGTTATGATTTTCAGTGAGGTTGAGTTCAGATACTGATGAATGAGAGATTTCCATGCACCACTGTGCAAGGCCATTGCTTGGTGGTATTTCAAGCACATAGAACCTGTCAATATATCAGGTGAAATGTTAGCAATCTTTAAATTATTGGACCTTCAGGTTTTTGCTGCTCAATTTTCTTTGACTTCGCTTAGCTGAGTTGTATCGTCATACAGCATATTCAAGTATAATTTGGTCCCACCCTTACAAAGAATAACAACAGCTAAAATTAGCTATCATGTGGCCACTGAGGATGAATATGAAAGATGTGGCCTCATGATGCTTGAAAAGCCATTTGAGGTTAATAAGTAGGATGAAGGGCCAGTCATTTCATAGACACAAAAACATAAGGGCCCAGCTGGATCACATATTTCCTGTAATACTGCATGAGAAAAACATGTGCATGTGATCTTGCTGTTTTCCCCAGATTTTTTTTTGTATTTTTATAAAGGCAGACTGACAGAAAAACATTTCTGTGAGTCACCCTCATGTTCTAATTGAGAGATTCTATGAAATATAAATTGTGTGTATGTGTGTCCATATACATTTGTATACAGTACTGTATAACAATGACTTACAAAAGATCTGTTGGTGCTAAACTAGAGGCTGATATGAGAACATATTCCATAAACAAAAAAGATTCAGTTTTGCTAAAAATGTTTCAACCATATTTTTATTCCTTCCCATAAAAACCTTTATTCATTTTCACTGTATTCCCTATTCCCTGCTGATTAAGAGTAAGGAAGCAAACTTTCAACCTCTTGCCTACAATACACATGCTGCAGTTTAACTTCAATTCATTATTGTCTGTGCTTTCCTAACACACTTCGTTATTGCCCCAATAATGAAACATTACTTTTAGATGATCTAGCCCATACTTTCTTACCTGAAAACATTCCCACTAAATGTGTGCAATTGTTCATCTCATTCTTTCACACCTCTGGTATGAACTTAACAGAGCACCATGTGTTTTTACAATTTAAGCAGTATATATTATCTTTCATATATTACAAAATTCTGTGTAGTTTTTTAAAAAAATTCTGATGTATATATATCCATTTTGCTTCTGAAAATCTAATCCTGGATTCTTTTTTCTATTTCTCTTTCAGAATATAATTCTTGTTTCCCAAAGATTTTTTAAAAACCTAAATATAATAAAAGTAGTTTCATAGCTAGAACTTTAGAATGTTTATATTTGAAAGACTGTTGACATTGTAAAACCTGAAGCATGTGTGAATTAACAATAAATAGGAAAACCTTACAAATTAAAAATGACAGCATTTAAATTCATTTTAAAGAATAAATTGATATTACTAAAATAAGATTGCAAAATATATAGGGCTAGAATGAACTAATGTGATTTCCAGCAGTTTCAATCAGTCTGCTCTAGTTATGACTTACATTGGATTTAGTCCATGGTGCCCAGCTCTTTATCAACATATGATACACACCCCAATTTATTTATTTACAGTTTTCCTTTAGGCTTTATATATCAAAAATGACCATTGCTGCAAGGTCTCATATCTTTGCTACCTACTCACTTTAGATATAGTGGATAATTGCTAATATTTATGCTATAGAAAAAGATAGCTTGTACTGTATAACTAGCTAGTTCCTTATCTTTTCTATATTAATTCATTAGTGTAGGCTAGAGAGGTAGAAAATCCTGTTCTTTGCAGTATATGGTCACCCTGCTCTCAGGATTTTTATAATTTGAAAGAGACAATTTTGCATATTTTAGTCTACATCGATTCATTATCACAGAATAGAATTTATATTGCCACATGACTCAAGCATTGTGGTACTAACCAACTCCCTGTGGAATAAATTAAAGTGATCTTGCATTTCTACATTTACGTGCCCTTGAATCAGAAATACTTACTACCTGTGTACTGTAATTTGGAAACCAAAACATAGTGTGCTGATTTAATTTTGAAACTTTGATTTTGAAATTTTGAAACAACAAACTTTAAGTATGACTAATTCTGGATACAACAACTGAACGTAATTGGACCTAATTTTAAAATATTTTCATTGCATTTTTTGCACTAAGTTCATTAATACAGTGCAAACATAATATACAACCCACTAAACAGTTAACAACCCCCCACACACACACACACAAAAGCACCCATCACCACCAGAATAGTTGATGGCAGCAACTGTTAGTATCAGAGCCAATCTACTAAACATGGGGTAAGGGGGCTTTATACTCTGTTAGTTCACTAGCCAACTGCGATCCAGCTTGTCCACAGAAACCGAGCAAAAGAAGATTGTAGCATTTTCTTACTTCAGCTCATCAAAAGAATTAATTAGATACTACTGGGATTTTCAGTTTAAACTAATTTCATTTATAAAGTCCAAATAGTATATTCACAAACTCTGCATAGAGAATTTGGAGTGGATAAAATGTAAAACAGTTTGGAAGTAAGAAGGCATTGTTAAGTGGATGGGAAGCTATTTTATTATGGATGGTATACGCTTCTTTCTTTTGAAGGCTGAATATTATAAATGGAGATTTAGAATGGCAATGTCATTTGATGATTAAAAGTTGTACTTTGTGGAAATAGCATCATTTTTGTATTCTGTATATGCCTTTTAGATGGAGGAGATGTTATTAATTTTGAGTCAAATCGTTTTTGTCTTGTACAAAAAGGTAACATGGTTACCATTGTATTTTATGTATAAATTGATAGAGTTGGAAAGCACCATGTTTTCTGCCAGCGTGTGTGGTTGGGTGATTTGACAAGCTGTTTTTGATGGGGGGGGGGAGTAGAATGTGCGAAGACTTTGAGGGTCAGGGTAAGCTTGGGATCTCCTTAAAAGCCTTGTGGGGACTGTAGGGAGCTCATGGGGCTAGAGTTTTCCCATTCCTGATCTAGCCAAACTAGTTCTCCAGTCTCTAATCAAACATCTCTAGCAAAGGGCAACTCACCATCTCTGTTCCACTAGGAAACAGCTCTTTGTTTAGGATGTTTCTCCCAGAACTTGGAAAAGGTGGCTGGGGGATTCTGGGTGTTGCAGTCCAAAAAGGTGACTTTCCCAAGCTGGTTTGCTCCTAATGTTTAGTTAAAATTTAAGCTGTCCTTTTCCAAACCCTGCTTTTAATCTACATTCTGTTTCTGGCTTTGCTGATGCCCCTCCTTTCTTCCTCTCCCTCATATTGGCTTCCCTCTTTTATTTTTCTGTTATAAAATGGGTTATAAATGCAATAATCATTAATAGTAATCTGAACACACCATATTCATGCCTTAAATTCCACAATAGGAGATAAGCAGTGGAAGAGAAACAGCTGCAACTCTTCTGACATGTGGTTCAAAAATTTTCTCAGACCATCCCCCTCTTGCTAATGTGAGCAGGACTCTAGCTATGCCACACAGCAAATGAGTCATAGAGGTGAGCAGCATAATGTGAAAGTGGGTGGAAAGGGCAGCTTTTCCATCACATATTATAATAATGTATAGCCATAAGTTTCCATTCTGCTACACAAAGCAGCTTAGCAACCATAACAATTTAACAGAAGTTCAGTAAAACTGCATATTATAATATTAGGGGGAGAAATAAGAATCAGAGCCTGTGCAAGATATTGCATGGCTGATACTCCTCCAAACACCATACTCTTCCTCTCCCTCATACTAGCTTCTCTCTCTCTCTCTCTCTCTCTCTTTTGATCGCGTTCCACACTTCTTTCTGTTCAACCACCCCTACATGTTTCTTCCCCCATCTTCCTCACTTGCCTCTTTATAAAACAGGTGGTGGGGGAGCTATGACATTAGCTGCACCTGGTCCCTCAAGGTAGGATGGAAAAAATATTCAAAAATGGATGTGACTAAATCCCTCTGGATCTGATACTTGGGCCTCAAGGTGACCACAATACTGGGCAAGTGCTTGTGTTGATCAGTAGGTTCAGTATGATAAAGTGTGACCAGTCTTCCATTTCATTTCTTAAATTAAACAGTCAGACACAGTTGTAGAAAATAAAGTGTGAATATTTACTATATAACAAATAAGATAAGCATGAATTCTCCAAGTTCCCAGCTCTGAAATCCCTTTTGGATCTTCACCATGTCATTAATTGCCCTCACTCTTTTCACAAACAAGCCTCTGGTTTGTATTCTTTCCACTCATAGGAAACAGCGTTCTCTGAGCTGTGATTAGCTAGCTCTAACACAGTTTGCCCAGCATCTATCTTCATAGTGGGTTTCTCAAGTGTTGGAAAACCCTGATGAGGAGAAAACTAGAGTGGGTAAGCATCTTTGCCATTTATGATTGATTCTGCATGAAAAATCCTAGCAGAAAATAAAGGGCTTGTCTAAAAATACGGTGAAAATACTCGTCATAGAATTCAAGGAGAATACATTTTGTCCCAATGGGATCTCACATCATCTCACTGTATTTGGAAGGAGGGGGCACATCTCTCTCTCTCTCTCTCTCTCTCTGGCTTTTCTTCGCAAACGAAGATTCAGGAAGGACTCATCCCGCGCTTTCTGCAAGCGCGCTGATGACTAAAAAGGCCAATCAGAGATAAACAAGTCCGGTTGCAAAAAGCACAGCAGAAGGTCTCCTTGGGTGATGTTTTTGGGTTGTGATTCTTTCTGCGTTGTCGTTTCTCTTCAAGACTTGTTCGTCGTGAGTTCTCAAATAAGGCTGCAGCATTGTGGATAGTGCGTCTCCATGTCTCCCGATGTGAGGCCAGGGCGGACCACTGTTGGTGATCAATTTGGCCAAGCCTGAGATGTTGTTTCAGGGAGTCTTTGTATCGCTTTTTTGGAGCACCCCTCTTACGCTGACCCGTGGCGAGTTCACCGTAGAGTAGTATTTTTGGGAGGCGATGGTCCTCCATCCTAGAAACATGCCCTGCCCAGCGCAGCTGTGTTCTCAATATCATGGCCTCAATGCTGGTGATCCCTGCTTGCTCAAGGACAGCAACATTCGTCACATAGTCAGTCCAGTGTATATTTAGGATTGTGCGTAGACAGCGCTGATGAAAGCGCTCGAGGAGTCGTAGGTGGTGGCGATAGGTGACCCATGTTTCAGATCCATAAAGGAGGATAGACAGTACGATGGCTCTATACACACTGATTTTTGTGCTTTGCCTCAGATGTTTATTGCTCCAGACTCTTTTGTGAAGTCTTCCAAATGCACTATATGCCTTTGCTAATCTGTGATCGATCTCTTTGTCAATCTTGGCGTCTGAGGAGATGATGCTTCCCAGGTAGGTGAACTGCTGAACGGACAACTCCAAATAATCCAAAAGCCAATGGGAATCTAGGATGCATTAGTAAGCAAGCTTAAAAAGCAAGCTTGTTTTCCCAACTGCCACCGCCCTGCCCTTGGAGGGAAAGAAGAAGTGGCAGGCAGAACGCCATCAGGCCTAGGCCCAGAAGCAGGTGAAAGGCCCTCCCTCCATCTCAACTGCTACTGCCCTGCCCTTGGAGGGAGAGAAGAAGAGGCAGGCAGAACTCCATCAGGCCTGGGCCTAGAAGCAGGTGAAAGGCGGTCCCTACAGCCCAACTGCCACTGCCCTGTCCTTGGAGGGAGAGAACAACAGCAGTATCTGCTGGGTTTAATCCCTACCCCACGTCTATTCCCTTTTCCTTATGTGTCATGTCTTATTTAGATTGTAAGCCTGAGGGCAGGGAACTGTTAAACTGACCATTTGTAAGCCTCTCTGATAGCCTTTATGGCTGAAGAGTGGGGTATAAATACAATAAATAAATAAATACAATAAATAAATAAATAAATATAGACCCCAAAACCCTGGCTGCTTGCTGCATCAGAGTGCACCTGCAGATCACCCCCAGGCTCCAAACGCCCTTGCCAAAGGAACTGAGAACCCATTTTTGCAAAATATATGGGAAATATGGTATAAATATAAGAGAGAATTTTTGCCTATTGATTCAGTATTAACACCGGTTATAATGGGGGAAAAATTCCCAAATAATTTGAAGGAAAAAATGGGAAAGGAATTAAAGAAAAGAGGACTAGACAAAATAGAGGGATGGATAGGATGGATGAATGAGAAAGGGAGTATAAGAGAGAAATTATGTGGAATGAAAATTTCATGGTTTAATTGCATACTGTTAGAACAATGGATTAAAAATTGGAAAAAAATCATAAAGAAACAAGGGAATTTACAAAATTTGAAAACTTGGTGAAAAAAGGTGAAAAGAGGGTTGATAATGAAAGTTTGAAAGGTATTACAAGTGAATTATATAAAATATTGATAAAAATAAGGATAAAAAAGAAAAAATGGAATATTTAAGGAGAATATGGGAGGAAGATTTGAAACAAAAAATTGGAGATGATGAATGGGATAAGATTTGGAAACAAAGACATCTAAAAAATATGTCGATACGGATAAAAGAAAATTACTATAAAATAACATGGAGATGGTACTTGACACCAGCAAGATTGCATAATATAGACAAGAATAATTCTAAATATTGTTGGAGAGGTTGTCAAGAAATAGGTACATATATGCATATGTGGTGGAATTGTAAATTTGTACAGCAGTTTTGGGAAATGGTTTTTATAGAAATAGAGAATATTCTGAATAGAAATATAGAAAGGAAACTGAGCATAGCATTGATGTCAATTTATAATGGAGAGAATGGGAACCAAGCAGAAAAGGATTTAATAACAAATGTATTAACGGCAGCAAGATTAATTATAGTAAGACATTGGAAAATGCAAATTAATGTACAAGTGGAGGAGTGGTATAAAGAAGTGTGGAACATTGCAATAAATGATAAGTTAACATGTAGAATTAAAGTAAGAAGAGGAAGTTGGAAAGAAAGTGATTTTGATAAAATTTGGAAAGTATTTGTTAAAAAAGTATTACAGACAAAAGATGGGAGGTTACCTCCACGAGAAGAAATGAGATTCTGGAAAGATTAGGTAAGGGATAATGGCTCTGGGGAAGGGGAGCACTGAGGTGGGGGGGTGGGGGAAGTAATATTAATGAAAAGAATCATAGTAAAGAATTTATGTTAACTTTTGAAATTAGCTAATAGAAAAATTGTGATGTTTATGGTAATTTTATGTGTTATACTAAATAAGTATTGATTGGATATTATAATGTATGATTATAAAATTAATAAAAAAATATTTTTTTAAAAAACGCCCTTGCCATGTCGTGACCCCATTGTATTGTTCAAGGAAGATGAGCCACACCCAGGGCCGGTTTAACCTGTCTGCCAAATCAGCATTGGCAGGGGGCCCCGAGGTCAAGAGAGGGCCCCGTCTTGGCCTCCTTCATCTGACGAAGGAGACAGCCGAGAGACAGCCGGGAGGAGCCCCCTCTTACCCTCCTCCTCCAAAAACCTCCTGCTGGTTTTTTTTTTAAAAAACAAACAAAACAGCCTCTCCAAAACTAAAGAGAAAGAGAAAGAAACAGCAGCCCTCCATGGCAGAAGCTGGAGGGAGAGGCACGTCGGAGAGGGTGAGTGTGTGTGTGAGAGAGAAACAGGGAATTTGAGGGTTGTCTCCCTCAGAAAGGGCATTTCTTTCTTTCTTTCTTTCTTTCTTTCTTTCCTTCCTTCCTTTCCTTCCTTGCATATAGATCCCCTCCAGCCCATCTTTCCAGCTGCTTTTAACATGTCTTGGTTCCTCTCCCCTCCCTTTCCCCCCTTGGTCTTCTTCAGCTTCCCCTCCTTGCTGCCAACTAAGTTCAGCCTGCAAAAGAAATTTGTGTGTGTTTGCCCATGTGCCTTCAAGTCATTTCTGAATAAGGCAAACCTACCATGGGGTTTTCTAGGGAAGGTTTGTTCAAAGGGGGTCTGCCTTTGACTTCCTTTGAGGCTGAGAGAGTGTGACTTGCCCAAGGTCATCCCGTGGGTATTCATGGCTGAGTAAGGATTCAAACCCTGGTCTCTACAGTCATAGGGCAATGCTGAAACTTCTACAACACTCCAGCTCTTTTAACAGAAGAATATAAATAATATAAAGAAAAATTTGGAGTAATATTACTGGGAACAATGGTTTTATTGTTGTCACTAAAACATCAGTATCGCATTAGTGTTATGTGAGAGGCATTGGCCTAGAGCAGTGGTTCTTAACCTTTTCTTTACCAGAGAGCCCCTTTAAATATCTTTTGTTGTCCCAAGACTTAACTCAAGATTTAAAACCCTAATAATAATAGCTAATAATAATAGCTAACAACAACAATACAATTGCACCATCCATTAAACTTTCCCTCAGAGACACTCTTGCTTCTTCCTGCAAGTTTGTGGCTGGAGTGGATTGAATGGCCATGTGTAGGCCAAGCCAGCCAGCCTTTGCCTTCGTTCCTGTCACATGGCTGCTCCACTACAGGGAGGAGGTGGGCCATGCAGCCTTCAAGCCTCTGTGGACCCCCTGTGAGGACATTGCGGACCCCAAGTTAAGAACCACTGGGCTAGAGAATGCTGGAAAAGGAACAATGCAGCCAGACCTTGAGAAGGATGCTGGCAGGGGGATTCTGGGAGGTGTAATCCAAGAGTAACTTTCCCAGGCTCTAAATGCAGCCTAGAATCATAGAATCATAGGGCTGGAAGGGACCCCAACAATCACCCCATCCAATCGGCTTCTGCCCTGCAGGAACACACAATCCAAGCATTCCTGACAGATGGCCATCCAACCTATGTTTAAAAAAACCCAAAGAAGGAGACTCCATCACACTCCAAGGCAGTGTATTCCACTTCCGAACAGCTCTTACTGTCAGGAAGTTCTTCCTCATGTTTAGGTGGATTCTCTTTTCCTGTAGTCTGAGTTGATTGCTCCATGTCCTTGTCTCTGGAGCAGCAGAAAACAAGCTTGCTCCATCCTCAGTATGACATCCCTTCAAATACCTAAACATGGCTATCATGTCCCCTCTCGACCTTCTCTTCTCCAGGCTAAGCATACCCAGCTCCCTAAGCCGTTCCTCATAGGGCGTAATGTCTTCTAGACCTCGCACCATCCTTCTCAGTATCTTTCTTGAATTGTTGTGCCCAGAATTGGAAATGGTATTCCAGGTGAGGTCTGACCAAAGCAAAATGGAGTGATACTATTACTTCCCTTGATCTAGACACTACTCCTATTAATGCAGCCTAGAATCGCATTGGCATTTTTTGCTGCTGCATCACACTGCTAACTCATGTTTAGCTTGTAGTCTACTCTTTATTTTCTTTGAGGAAATCTACACCATTACATGAATTGCTAATAAACAAAAAATATTATGTTAGTGCCTATAATATAGTTTTTAAACTAAATTATTGGTGGCAAATTATATAATATAGTAGACCCCTCTTATCCACTGGGCATTGGTTTGGGGGGGCGTGGATTCTGAAAACCATGAATAATGGTGAACGCCATTGAAAATAATGGGACTTCTGGTTTAAAATACCATAGAGTTGCCTTGGAGGGCCTAGAAAAGGGCTAGGGAAGACACATTTTCTAGGAAGACTCTATGGTAGGTGTGCTGTTTTGTGTCCCATGGATAATGAATCTATGGATACAGGGGGGGTCCTACTATAATCTGAACATCCTGTATGGTGAATAGGTTAGGTTACATTGATCTGAGAAAAACATATGGGGGCCCCAAAGTAAAGCATTGCAGGGGCCCCCAAAATTCCTTAAACCGGCCCTGGCCACACCCTCACATCCTCCTTAACCCCTTTGGTCAACCAAATGCGGTGATGAGGTGCTCTGGCCCCACTGGTGATGTGCGCAGTGCGGGCACAGAAAGCCCTCCCCGGGGAAACCACCCTGCATGCAAAGTTCAGATGACCCAATAGCGACTGCACTTCTTTCAGTGTGGCCTTCTCTTTTCCCAGGAGGCCCTCCCGCATCGCCCGCAAGCCTGCTATCTTGTCATCGGGGAGCCGTGATATGCCTTCAACTGAATCCAACTGTATGCCCAGGTACACCAGGGATGTGGCTGGGCCAACCGTCTTGTCAGGTGCCAAAGAAACCCTGATCTCATCAGTCAAAGCCTGGAAGGACGAGAGTAAAAACCCACATTCACCCCCCCAACCCGCCCCATCATTAAGAAATCATCCAAGTAGTGCATTACAAATGTTGATCCAGCCCTATGCTGTAGGGCCCACTCCAGGAATGTGCTGAAAGCTTCAAAGGTAGCGCAGCTGATGGAGCAACCCATAGGCAGCGCCATATCATAATACCATTTGCCTCGGAATTTGAAGCCCAACAGGCAGTGATCGTCCGGATGCACTTGCAACAACCTGAAAGCTGATTGAATATCACACTTTGCCATGAACGCACCACACCAGCAAGTTTGAAGGAGCCGGACAGCATGATCGAATGAGGCGTATCTCACCGTGCACAGTTCTGGTGGGATAGCATCATTGACTGACGACCCTTTGGGGTACGATAAATGGTGTATTAGCCGGTATTCCCCCTACACTTTCTTTGGAACCACCCCCAGTGGTGATATATTCAAATTGGGGAGGGGTGGCTGATCGAAGGGGCCAGCAATGTGGCCCGCCTCAATCTCCTTCTCAATCTTGCGAGCCAGCACCTCCGGCAACTGTTCAGCCGACTTAAGGTTGCCCGAATTAGTGGCCTCTCTGGGCCCTTGGAACGGAATGTGGAAGCCGAATTCAAACCCTGCAGCCAAATAAGCCGCTGAATCTTTTTTGGGGTAGGCCTCCAGGAGAGGTCTCATGGCATCTAGCTTGACAGGTGTGAAAGCCATGTGACCTTTCTCACCCGCCCTGATGCTCCCCTCATTTTGTGCTGCTGGTGCTGGTGCTGGTGCTGTTGCCAGAACCTGCCTCCTTCCTTGCACCAGATGAGGCGGGGTGGTTGTTTTGAAAGGACTGCCCATCCCCTGCCTGACAGGAGCAATTTGCCTTGGGGTACCCATCAGCACAGCTGCCGCAGGAATGATCAAACTGGCATTTGTACCTGGTACACTTACCTCTGTTGCATCTGAAACATGGGTCACCTATCGCCACCTCCTACAACTCCTCGAACTCTTTCATCAGCGCTGTATATGCACAATCCTAAATATACACTGGACTGACTATGTGATGAATGTTGCTGTCCTTGAGCAAGCAGGGATCACCAGCATTGAGGCCATGATATTGAGAACACAGCTGTGCTGGGCAGGGCATGTTTCTAGGATGGAGGACCATCGCCTCCCAGAAACAGTACTCTACGGTGAACTCGCCATGGGTCAGCGTAAGAGGGGCTCTCCAAAAAAGCGATACAAGGACTCCCTGAAACAACATCTCAGGCTTGGCCAAATTGATCACCAACAATGGTCTGCCCTGGCCTCACATTGGGAGGCATGGAGACACAGTATCCACAATGCTGCAGCCTTATTTGAGAACTCATGCCGAACAAGTCTTGAAGAGAAACAACAACGCAGAAAGAATCATGCAAGGAGACCTTCTGCTGTGCTTTCTGCAACCAGACTTGTTTATCTCGGGTTGGCCTTTTTAGTCATCAGCGCGCTTGCAGAAAGCACAGGATGAGTCCTTCCTGAATCTTTGTTTGCGAAGAAAAGCCAGAGAGATTCCGAACATACCGGTTTCTTCCCCTCCTTCTTCCTTGCTGGCTTGGAGGCCTCTCCTTTTTCTCACCTGCCAGGTCCTGTGGCCTGCAGCCATGTGGGGTAGTCAATGGTTTCCCACCTGTGCATGGGTGACCTGGAGGCTTTTTTCCGACACTCCACATCATAGAGGATGACATTGGTGTCTCCCGCCTGAGCCCTAACCATCAATACCTGGCGAAGGTGATTGATCAAGTGCCAGGCCTGTTCTGGGAAGACCAGCACCACCACCCCCATGAAAACAGCATACCCACTGAGCCAGTTGGTGAAGGTGCATTCTACGACTTCTGACGTGGCCTTTCCATTTTCCTTCCTGTCACTCCTGTGGACCCTTGCTTCTTCTCCAGGTGGTGGGGCCAACAAGAAGACATCAACGTAATACACTTGCAATATTTTGGAATGCACCTTGTGATCCAAATGGCCCCCAGGAGGGTCCTCTTTTGACTTGGCCTCTCTCAGCCCCTCCCCCGGGGGGTTCTTACCTCCACTTCTTCTTTCCTCCTCAGCTTTCTCCCTGGCCTTTCTGAGTTTTAGGTCCCATCCAGGCAAATCCGGTTTGAAGGCCCCTTTTCCCCAGTACCTGAACTTGTCCTTGTCCAAAGACTCACCTGAGGAGGAACTAGAATGGGACCTTGAACCCCTCCATTGCCGTGACCTCTGGCATTTTCTACTTGGGCTCCTGCCACCTCTCGATCCACTGCGCTGCTGCAATGAGGACCCATGGGAATCAGATCGCCTCAAGTCCCTGGAATCACTCCTCTCCCTGGACCTGGAACACCTGGACTGCCCACTGCCACTTGCCACACCCACACTGGAGGATTACTGGGTTCCCCATCCCCAGTCACTGCCATTGCCGTCGGCAGTGCCTGGGTCTCAGTGCGACCTGGTGGGTATTCTTTGTCCATCCTCTGCAACATGACGGACAAAACCCCCATGACATCTACTATGGTGGGGGCTGGGGCACCAAAAGCCTCAATGGGGAGTCGAAGGTCCGATACTGTGCTGATGCCAGCACTGGGCCCCAGCACCTGTTCCTGCTGCTCCACCCCCTCACCTTCTGGACCAGGTGCAGCATCAGGCTGGGGCTCCAGCTCTGCATGATTGCACTGCTTCATTGTCCTTTAGGGTCCCAGGCCTGAAAAACAGGGGTATACCCCCGGTCCAGCTAGGAAATGTGCTTGTGTGTACTTATGTTTTTTAAAAAAATCTTTATTAAGCACCGGCCACCAACGTGCGGCCCGAAGCCCACATAAGGAAAGAATGTAGGGGTAGGGATCACCCCTGACCCACACCCCATCACCTGATGAAACCCCCCATTCCCCTATTCCCCCCATAGCCGGGGAGTGGGCAGGCTGGCAGTCCCTTGCGTGGGGCATCTTGGTCCCACCCCTTGCCCTCAGCTTCCATGAGAGAGGCACGGGGGAGGGGTCAGGGAGGTGAAGGTCCTGCCTGGTCGATTGTGCTCAGGCCTCACACAGCTCCCTGCCACTGTAGCCCATTCTCCCCCAGGGGGTGCTTGGGCCACAAAAAGGGGAACAGGGGGTCTCATGCCACCGTGGGTGGCCAGCGTGCCCCCTTTTTGCAGCTTGGCCTGGCCACCTGAGCTGCTGCCGACCGCCACCCATGGCCGTGGCACTGCTGCCGCCTGCTGCGCCGCTGCCCTTGCACTGTGACTGGTGGCCACCGTGCAGTCTGAGGGCCGCTGCCACCCATTGGCCAGGCACCATTGCCTCCCGACGTTGAGGCCAGTGCAGCACTCGCCACCCCAGCAGCCATGGCACCGCTGCCGGCCATCACCCAGGGGCCAGGTTCACGCTGACAGCCGCAAGTCCACGGCCCAATCGCTTCCGCAGCCTGCCACCCCACAGCCAGAGTGCCGCCTCTGCCTGCCTCCCTACAGCCAGAGCATCACTGCTGCCCGCCCCCTGTGCAGATCCACCTGGCGCCACCCGGGGGAGTATGCTCCACGGCTCATGGCCCCAAGCTCCGCCGCAGGCTTCCCCCCCTTTTTGCAGATAGCAGCTCACCTGTGTCTGACTCTTCGGCTCCTCAGAGCCAGAATGGGCAGTGGCTGTGACGAAGCTTCCTTATATCAACTCCATCATAGCTTTTCTTCGTCATACAGTGAGGCTGCTGTCTGGGCAGATGTCCCTCCCTCCACATAGCTGCCCAGCCAATCAGGGCCATGCAGACGTGCTCTGATTGGCTGGTGCTTTCCCAACTCTCCCAGCCACGGGGGACGCTGGGAGAGAGAAGAGAAAAGCATGGTGGCCCCCATGGCAACCGCCCATGCGGTCGCCCCAGGTGGTACCCCCCTTGGGGATAGGACCACCTTTTTGGAGGGCTCTAGCCAGGGTGTGCTGGTCGGGCCACAAAAAGGCCTGCCGGCAACCAACAAGCCCCCTTCTGTGTAGGATCAATAATTCTGAGCAGAAATATTATTTTCTGTTCAGAAAATGATGTTTCATGTGCAGAAAATGTTGTTCTCTATGCCAAGAAGAGTGAATTTTGCACAGCATAAGCCCCAAAATACAATTAGTCTTCAAAAACTGTGCATCCTTCAAAGACTTGCAGCAGGGGAAAAAAAACATGCTAAAATTATTTCTTGCTTTCTTTGAGAACAAAATTAGCAAATAATTACAAACCTAAATTTCACTGAACCTACTGAGTAATACTTATACTATAAGAAAGTCAGCTTATGTGTTCTCCTTTTCCTCCCCTTCATAAGGGCATGGGAAGGAGACAGCTTCTGTTTTCAGTTAACCTTGGCTTATCATTTTTAAATTTACAAAAAATACTTTTTTGGACTACAATTCCCAGAATCCTCCAGCCAGCCTAGCCACTGAACACCAAGCTGTTGTTAATCTTAACTATGTTTTGGGAAACAAAAGAGAACTGTAAAGTACAGTTTGGCTTGTTTTCTTTAACACAGTTAAGACTAACCACAGTTTCTCTGGATTTGGTTATAACACATACTGTAACTGCAATTTTGTTTCTGGTTCTGTTCCCCTCCTTGTGGCCCTGCTGAGTATGAAGAGAGATCTCATGACCATGATGCTTGCTTCTGTGATACTAATCATAACTTAATATTACATCCAAACAAGATAATTATTAAAAGGAATACAGAATGGCAAATCCAGAAACAAATGTGGTGCTCTTAGAACAGCAAATAAATGTTTAAAAGGTAAATGCCACAGTGAGTAATTAGAAAGCATTCTCCTGCTGGACACTTTTTCTGTGAATCTTAAAGAATATCCCTGGAATTGATGCTATGTAAGCACACAGCCATGTTTCCATGGATGTTGTATGGGGGGAAAGGATGGCTGACACCTTGGTTTGTGTTTATTTGTTTCTGTTCATTTCTCCAATATTCTTGGGAGCAAGGTTGCATGATCCCATAGCATAATTTCCAGATCACTTCCCCCAACTGCATTAGATAGTGTGCAATGGAAAAACTGCTGTGCTGTTTTCTAACAGTTTTTCTGGCTTCTAGGCTTGTTGTTGTGTACCTTCAAGTTGTTTCCAATTTATGGTGACCCTAAGGCAAACCTATCACAGGGTCTTCTTGGAAAGATCTGTTCATACTGGGGGTTGCCTTTGCTTTCCTCTGAGGCTGACAGAGTGTGATTTGCTCAAGACCACCCAATGAGTTTCCATGGCTGAGAGGGGATTTGAACCCTAGTCTCCCAGGATCAAATCCAAGGACATTTTCAGACGATCCTTGCAGCGCAAGGATCAAGCGGGAGAGGTTCGTAGCAGCAGCGCGGCAGGGGGTCGATTTCAGATGATGCCATCCCTGCTGCGAAATCGTCCGTCTCTCTTCCGCTTAGGGTTGGAGCCTGCCACATCATATTTGGCCAGATTTTATTCATGGATGTTGTCCATGAATAAAATCTGGCCGAATATAGCCGAATATAGCGCAGCAGGCTCCAACCCTAAGCAGAAGAGAGACAGACGATTTCGCAGCAGGGATGGCATTGTCTGAAATCGACCCACTGCCGCACTGCTGCTACGAACCTCTCCCGCTCGATCCTTGCGCTGCAAGGATCGTCTGAAAATGTTCCAGGACTCAAACTGCTACACCATGCTGCAGTTCCCTAAATAAAACCTGTAAGTCACCATTCCCCTTCACTTAGTAATAAGACCAACTTATGTAGGTTGGCTTTAAACAGAGATTAGATAAAGTCATGAAGCAAAAAAGTGATCACAGACACCCAGTTACAGTGGCTGTATATTACTTCCTGTATCAAAGGCATCCTGAACAACATTAGAAATATCCTCTTTCTTATGTTTCCCAGCATGCTTTCAGTATTGCCCCCATGACCTGTCTGTGGGCTTCCCATGGGTATCTGACTGGCCACTGGGAGAAAGGAATGCTGAACTAGATAGACTGGGAGTAGGAAGGAACATTGGCCCTCCAGAATCCCTAGCCAGCACAGCTAATGGTGAGGAACCACAGGAAGGCCATTTGGAAGGCCAAATGTTCCCCACCTTTACTGATGGACTTTTAGCCTGATCCAGCACAACACTTCTTATATTCTTTTATATTCACTGAGTCCCAGGTAACTTGAAATAGTTAACATTTTTAAAATACAGATAAAGAAAGATCTTAATATGAAGTGGGTTTCTTTCACTTTAATCAATTAAAATTAAACTTAACATAGTGAGGTGTGTGCTATTTATAGACAGGCTGAGCAAGTCCAGATACCAAACCTACACCTACAGAAATAATAACCAGTGGCCCTTTTGGCTCAGAATGTGAAAAGTAGAGATGTTTTTCATGCTGTACATAATTAGCCAGTTAATAAAACATATCATGATATATTTCTTAGTATCCACAAAAACTTGCTGAAGTCTTGCTGTATGATTACACAGTTAGAATAAGCTAAATAAATTACATCTGAAACTAGTATTTTCATAAATGTTAAAGTTGAAATTCAACTATTTATTTTTTTAAAAGTGTTTTAAAGAAAGCTCTCTTGATGAAACAAAGTAGGGGTCAGATTATCTGGCTGGGATATCTCTCATAATGACACTTTTGAAAAAGAACATGAACCTTGGAATGTAAATGACTTCTCAATGCAACTAATACACTGAATAAAATTTACTATATATATATAAAATGCACATGTGAAATTGAAGTTGCCTTACTTCAGGGATGGAGGGGATGAAATCAAATGAAAGCAGACACAGCTCAAAATACTGAAAGAACACAGGATGGTCATTGTAGTGTACTCTACGTTTAGGAGAACAGAGTTTCACTATTTATGGATCTTCTTAATAAATGTTGGTGTGTGTAGAAGACTTGGGTGTGTTGAGATCTATCTAATGACATGCACAGACAATAAACAGAGAGTACTTCAGATGTTTGGAGGGCTGTCTCTTCAAGAAGAGCAGAAAGGCACATGTGGGAATTCTGGCATGTAGAGACAGGAGATAATGAGGAAACACCATGACAAGCCAACACTGGAAAATAAAGGATAGCTTTTTTAACCCAACAAACCCTAAGGGGACATATAAATGCTCAGCAACCACAACAATGAGCACATAAAGTGACAGTAGAGAGGGAATGTATATCTTTACCTCTCCTTTTCTCTCTCTCTCAACCTTTGCTAAATTTGAATTATGAAAAGCATCTTGGAGGAGGGATAGGAATTTGGATAGGAAATGTGATATGGGAAGAAAGGAAGGTTAACCCTCTCTTGCCCGCACTGATTTTTGCATGCAACTCCTCTCCCCTTCCTCTTATGATGACTGCGTAAGAGAAAATGAACAGACCAGGGGAATACTTAATCTGCCAATGAGGGTTGTACTAGCATTGGGGAATTCCAAGGAAGAGGAAAAGATCAAATCTCTCTCTCATGGCTAGCGTACAAATTGAGATCTGCGGCCAGGCTGTTCATAACAAAATGTAGGGCATATAAAAGATCAGTATTTCCAACTTCAGGTCTAATTTGACACCAAATTCTGAACCAGGAAGCTAGGATAGCACTGTGGATAGCAATTGTTGCCATTTGTAATTTTGTTTTGTTTTGTTTTGCTTTGCATTTTTTTTTTTTTGGCAACTGGTGATTCCCTTTCAAATGTTCTGTCATCTGATTTATTCTAGTGCCTTCTGGTTGCTAAAAAGGGGATAAGAAAGGTGTGTGGATGTGTGCGCGCAAAAGAGGCATCTGCCACACTTACTTGTCACTTTGATGTATGAATCTACAGTATGTATATTATTCTCTTGGGTATGTTGCCTTTCCCAGTTTGCTGATTGGCTTCTCAGGAAACGCACCTAACCAATCACCTCCACATGCAAATTCCCCCTCTACCTCACAATTCACTCCTACCACTCAGTCTGTGACCCAGATTAGGACCCAAACAGTCAACTGGCATTGGTGGCAGGTCGCCTGTGATGCGACCCATGCAGTGAAATGGCAGCAGTGATGGCAGGGCAACAGAGCAAGTTACCCTCAGAAATTCCAGGAAAAGTTTGGAACACTGAGAAGGGGGAGGAGGAATTTTTAAATCTACTGGCCTATCTGACAGGGTTGTAGTGAGGTCACTGGGCATTTTGGAGGGAGTTTCTTAACAGCATATGATATGCCAGGTACAGCTAGTAGTTGGATAAGCCCAAACAGCTGATCTGTTTCTCAATGGGTAAGTGCAAATAAAATATGTCTGAGTGTGGGATAGGGATTGCACAGTGATCATGCAGTGATTGCCTATTGGAGTGATAACTAGTGACTGCCATGTTAGTGGGACAATGAATCGGTTTGGGCTAGCTTTTTAAGGAGCTCTCCAAGGTGCTGAACCTATTTGAGGGATGGCGAGCAACAACCCATTTCTATATACGGTTGTAAAAGTCAGACAGTGAAGAAAGCTAATATGAAGAAAATCAGCTCATTCAACTCATGAAATGTGGTGCTGGAGAAGAGTTCTACAGATACCGTGGACTGCTCAAAAGACAAATCAATGGATCCTAGAGCAAATCAAACCTGAACTCTCCCTAGAAGCCAAGGTGACTAAACTGAGACTGTTGTACTTTGGCCATATCATGAGAAAACATGACTCACTAGAAAAGACAGTAATGCTAAGTAAGGTAGAGGGCAATAGGAAAAGAGGAAGACTGCATTCTAGATGGATAGACTCAATCAAGGAAGCCATGACTCTGAGTCTGCAAGACCTGAGCAGGCTGTTGATGATAGGGCGACTTGGAGGTCTCTTATTCATGGGGTCACTAAAAGTCAAAGTCAACTTGACAGCAGTTAACAACAAACCTGCAACCATGTTATAAGGACCACTTCTCATTTTCTGCACACCTCACTCCTATTATATGAATGATCCTCCCTAATGCAGGAAAACTGTACTCAAGAAATTCCTTTCTCCCCTACCCATCCAGCTTGTCTCCCCCAGCATATGCACAGCCAGAATGCTTAGCATTACAAGGAACAGAGGAGGATCTCCTCCTCTCAAAACCTTCACTCAGATCTTCCTTTTGCAGGAGGGAGCACAAGTGACTTGAAATTATTAATAGAGGAAAGCTTGGACGTTGGCATTAGTATGGCTAGCACAAGACATTTTGCTGCCTGAGGCAAAGGACACCAACCCAGTTCTACACACAGAGAACAACTAGACTGTTGGATGAATCCTACTTGAATACCAGTCACAGGAAAACATTTTTCATTGTAATAAAGGGAAGCAGACTAGCTTTGTGGGTGCAAGGCAGGTTAAAGGGCATCACAACTCTGCCTTCCAACAACTTCCTATTGTTCTCTTTCTGGCAGAAGCAACTTCCTGCTGGGCCAGCTTCCCCCCTCTTCCTAATGGACCAGCCCTGAATGGGGTAATGTGCACAAATCATAACAATCCTCATAATGCCTTGATGTTCAACATGCATGCACAGCTGTGTTTTGGAGGGAAGAGGAGAAACAGACAAGTACAAATACTACACCTGCACAAGTAAGCATCATTCTATAACTGTATAGGAGACCAGACTGCCTCATCACCATTTGAAACAGGGTATTGTTTAGGAAGGGAGTCCTCCTTCCAAGGTTCTGGCCTCCTCCTGGGAGATTCCTTAAAAGACAATAGACTGGTCCCTTGGTCCTGTTCTGAGCTGCTACGTAGTCATTTCAAAGAAGTCACTACTAATAATGTAAGACTACAAAATCTAGGTCAGGATTGTGAAGCACCCACGAGATGGCACCGTCTTTCAAGTAAACCCCCCCAAGTTAAAATTCCCCAAGAGAGATTTTAGATTAAAATTTAAGGCTTTCTGAAATAATGTGCCAAAGTTTAATAAGGCTGTTTTGCTAGGACATTAAAAATCAGCCAGGGTGTCAGCCTAGGCCAAAGGGTTTTTTGTTTTGCTTTATTCTTTTAAGAGAGAAATGTGGGTTTTTCTTCCCCATAATTTTCTAAAGCAAGTTGATCTTGCTAGTCCTGAAACTATTTTTTAACAACAGGGTGAGGTGAGGACTCAGTAGCTAGATGTCATTGGGAGTAGCCTGACAATTGTAGAGCCTGCATATTTTATTGGCAATGAGCTAACCGGGCTTCAGTCTGCCTTGTGTAATCCCCATAGTTCATTTTTAACTCTTGCTATACTGGTACATTTTAGTCATAAACACTTTTTTTCCAGATATTTATACCATAGCTTTCTGAATTTCTGAATGGGGTTACTTCAGCACACTAACAAGAAGGAAAAAGTGGTTCCCCTCCCCCCACATCAAAGCCCTATTTATTATTTTATTTGGTTTTATTCAAGCGGATTTGAATCCCACCTTTCTCCCAGATGAGACCCAAAGCAGCTCACAACAAGAATTAGCATGAACATGAATTAAAAAATAGTAATAAAAAGTTTTTTAAAAAACATTTAAGTAAGCTATATGAAAAAAATCAATGCTTGAAAACAATATAAAATCATAAGGACAACTTAAAAAATGCAGCACGTGCACACACAGACACACAGAGACACACACACACAGAAGACCTTTCCACATAACCATTTAGTCATGAAATGATCGTTCATCTGCCAACAGAAGAAGATCAATGCGGGGGGGGGGGCTATCCTTTTGTAGCAGAGAATCTCACAGCTTAGGAGGAGTCTATTAGAATGGAACTATTTCTTTCAAATTAGTAGTAGATACAGTGCATATTTCCTGTTGCAAGAAACATAAATGCATGTAGGGCTGGTTCACAGTTATCCGTACATTCCTTGATTTTGCTATATCTGACTATTGTATCCTGAATTGACTAGTTGACTCTGAACTTGACTCTGACATCCTCCTCCTCCTCCTCCTCATCATCATCATCATTTTTATTTATACCCTTACTTTCCCCCCAAAAAAATGGCTAATGGGACTCAATGGAGCTTATTTTATTGAAAAGCTTTGCCTTTATAGCAATATTTGATATGATGTATTATCTGTGGAATTAGATAAGTTAATGTCCATTCAAATACACAGGTCTTAAATGGAAAAATTGCTATCCTATTATATACTGCAGTAAAATGGAGAGAAAAGAGAAGAGCAGATAAACCTGACTCATCAGCTACTCCAAGTATGTTAAAAACAACAACATAGATCTCTATGTTGAGCCTCCAAAATGGAAATCATAACAAAAGCAGAGAGTGGTGAATGCACAAAGCTTTCAAGTGGTCTCTAGATGGTTCAGAATGCTTTTATTTACTTTTACAAGACTTATTTACTTGTACAAGACTTACCTGACCTGGTTGTTTCATTTCACAAGTTTCTATTATTTTCTAGAAAAAGTTTATTGAAACGTGTTGAATTGCTTTTGTGTGTGTGTGGTATAAGGACCTACCTGCATGCTTTCCATACTATGAGTCTCCTACACCAAATTTTCTGTTAAAGAAGTAATGCCCAGGAACACATCTACTTTATTAACTGAGGTGTTCCTGTACATGGACCATAGCCCACCAACTCATGCAAATAAATATGCAAACAAGCAAACAAACGAACAAACAAATGTGGTGGCAGCTTTGCCACTGAAAGCACCATTTTGCCCTTATTCGTATTAACAAAGCAGCCACTGTGGCTGTAGGCACTGAAGAAGAACAGAAGCATAGCCCCAAGCTGTCTGTATTGGATGAATTGTTGCTTTACCATACATGTGGCAGTAGGAAAGTAGTGATCTGGCATGCTGGACCGAAAAGGAAGAGTACTGTTCCCTCCCCGACTGGCAGCGAGGCCAGTGTGTTCACTAGGAAGGATAGCAGCAATATTGATCAGATTTGAACGGTGGGTGGTGGGTTGTGGGTGAGGGAGAATTCTCTTCCCCCAGTGGTTCACCTGGAACACTGGGGTGAGGACTTACCTCCTAACTCCCACAGAGCCCCAAAGGCATTGTGCAGGATTACTAGGATAGGAATGATATTGAAGCCTTACTTCATCTCAGTGTGATGTACATGTGTGCATGCACAAGTATGCACACATCTATTCACACATCTGTGGATGTGTTTCTTCCTCTCCCCCCTGTAACTGTTTATCTACTGACACTGCCTCAGCCATTGGAGTCAAAACTTTGTGCATACCTGTCATATGCCTTCCTGAGCATCTTGAATGTTACTTATTAGAGTGTGATTAGGAACAGAAATGACAACACTGGAGCATACAGGTAGGGTTGCCATCAGTGGTGGCTGTTGGCTTTCACATTAGTGGGGTTGTGAATGCATTCTAAATTTTGCTCTACGTTTAAAACTGCTATCCACAGTGCTGAACACTATCCCCCAAATAGCTTCAGTACCCTGGATAGCTCCTTTAAAATTCAGAACCAATTTGGATTCATCACTCCACCAATCTGGAGAGCCCTCAGCTGCCACAGTTAGCAGTGTGTCATATTTCATGTTGTGTTGTTATTCTGTGTCAGCAGCTTGACAAGATCTATAGCAATCTTTTCATAGGGGTTTCTTGGAAAGATTTATTTAGAGGATGTTGGCCATTTCCTTCTTCTAAGTCTGAGAGAGAGTGATTTGCCCAGTTTCATCCAGTGGATCTCCATGGCTGAGCAGAGGTTCAAATCCTGGTCTCCCAGAATCCTAGTCCAACACTCAAACCACTGTACCATGCTGGTTCTATTTGTCTGTGAAGTCCAAGTCTGGCTTAAAGATAAAGAAGTGTTAGACAGGACAGTAGGAGTCTTGAAGTTGCCCATCAACAGTTTGCAAATGGACAGTAGACTGAGCAAATCACAACCATTGTTTCTAAATTGGTATTTATACCTATAAATCAGAATATGCAACTTTCATGCAAATCTGTGCCCTCTCTTGATGATGCATTTAGTTTTTTCTGGCAACGTCGATTTTGCCACTCTGCAACCAAGCAGGAGACTCCACAGATTCATTAACAGATTTAAAAGGTAAATGGTAAATCTTCAGCTATCAAGTTGCAACCTGGCAAATAGAAGGCCCAGTAACTGCCACCACATATGAGGGCATTTTATTTTCAGATGCCAAAAGTCCTCAGAGGGAAAAATGGAAAACAAGAACAATTGTTTGTTTGTTTGTTTTGTTAAATACAGTTGTTTTTTAGGTCTTCAGGCTTCTGCTAACATATGTCTTGAGTCCTCACACAGATGAATATAGACATTACTACCTTACTTTTCTAAATGACAACTCTCACAATCCCCCAGCCAGCACAGCCATGTACATTATGCAGAAGTTGTGTACATTAATTACTGGCTGAGTATTAATTTCTCAATGTACTTTTTAAAAATAAATCACAAACAACCTCAATAGGCTACAGATCTGAGTAAAGGAATGGAGGAAGGAGGGACTGCTTGATCATTTTTTTCCCTCTTTCCATTCATCTGATCAAAATCAACATGTGCCTGATTCTCTTTTCCATGAGTTTAAAAGAGGCTTTAGAATAAAAATGCCCAGGAAAAAAAAGATAGGAACCTCCCCCCCCACACACACACAGTTAGCATGTCCTACTACCCCCTCCCCATAATATCTCATAATTGGAAATATTGGACACATTTCAGGGTCAAGTTGGCTGGGGCAAACCAATGTAGTCAGGTGGCGGTCACATGACCTGGGATGCATTTTAGAAATATGGTGCAAGAAAGCTCATATTAGGATTGTGCAGAAGCCACTTAGTAAACACATTCCTTAAGGAGGTATGTGTTAATCCTCTCTTCCAGCCCTGGGTGCCTCAGTAATGATTCATTCAAACAAACAATTAAGTGACCATTCCCAAATCTATTCCTACAGAAATCCCTCCTATATCCTCTACCTGACCAACCACTAAGAGGTTGCTGCAGAACCATCAATGTTTTGTCTTTCTGGAACCAAAAACAATCAGTTGAGTTTTGTTCCCTTTGTCTATCCAACAGGAAAGCCATCCAGGCTTTGTCATAACCAGAGTACCCATTCAGACTATGAAATAAGGTATAAATATCCCAGCCTAGACCCCAACTAAGTGTGCTGCAGACAAATGCTGACACTCTGCTGGATTCTCTGTGTCACTCTCAGACGCTAGTCTGAGCATCTTGTTGCATGGAACTCTTCTCTTCAAGACTGGTAACTATAACCCTATCTTCCCTGACCTCTCTCTATCCAACCTCCCTGTCTTTCTTTCCAATAGCATTGTATGGTTCTTAAGAGTGTATGTTTTGTCTGCTAGAGTATCACTGTGTTATTTCCAATAAAAATACTTTCACTTTAGCTGGAGTGTTCTCTACAGTTAGTGCTGGTATGCATAGGGCAAGAGATCCCTGAAAGTTACCCTCTTCTCTCAGGCTTCCATTTGAGCTAATAGTTCCCCCAATTAATAATAGAGATTTTGACATCACCCCCACCTCTTAGGGTAACACCACCAATCTTCCATTTGAAGCCAACTGAAGATGAGTAAAGGAGGGATGAAGAGGAGAAAGAGGGAAATGCCAGTGCTATAAAGTGTAGATAACTAAAGCAGTGTCAGCATTGCACTGGACACTTTGACCCACCCATGTAACTTGGAGGATGCCACTTCAACAAGATGAAACCACAAGTAGTTGTACTATGAATGTGAATAGTAGGTTGACATTGGTGGAGTTTATCATATATCAGCCTGTGGAGTTGGTAAAGCATTTGGGTAGGCCAGAGCTTGCAAAAGTTATCATTTTGGATTACATGTCTCTCAGTACAGCAGCCACCATGGTCACTGGCCATGCCAAAAAAAGAAAAAGAAAAGAAGAACATCTCCAACACCACCTGTCCATTTGTTAGGCACCTACTTCAGTCACCTTGCACTGCTGGTGTATATGAGGGTGGCAACTACTTATGGATTCTTTTCACATAATGTCATAAAATCAAATCATAATACATTCTTTTGTTTACCTGACTGATCTTTTCCTCCATCTCTTTCATACGTAGATGCCTGACATTTTTAGCCGGCTATGTACAGTACATCTTTGTGAAAGTGGATTCCTCCCATTCGAGTGTGTCTTAGCCCTAAGTTGGGGGCAAGTAAAACAGACATGAAGGAGTGGCTTTGAAATTCAAAGAATATATTGTTGTTCTCTCCTTTGAAGTGAGCATGAGCTATGTTTCCTGTGTTTAACCAGCTAATTTCCAAACATCCTTTTAATTAAATTAGCATGAAGGAAACTGTTCACTGTCACCAGCTGGAGCAAGACTGAATGCCAGCACTTTCAGATTACAAGTTAGATAGAATTGTATAAGATAAGGAGATGAGAGTTAATGTCTTGTTAGTGTATTTCTGTAGTATGTCTTTGGCAAAGAGGGACATGCTAGACAGGATTTCAAACACAAAAACTTAGTCTATTATTATCCCTTTCTTACAAGCCCAGCCTGCTTCCTTCCTCCATCTTTTTCTGGACATTTCCCTTCTCTTTCTTCCCAAGACTCTCTAGAGGATTGAACAAAAGAAAATCTAAAGGGACAAACTGCTAAATACAAGCCAAAAATAAACTACTAATTTGAAGGCACAACAATTGTGACCCCAGTTTGCCAGGAAGAGAAGAAACTTCAGTCTTGACTATGCTAAGCTTTATAACACTGCAATGTAAAGGAGAACTGGTTGTTGAATGAATTTTGATACAGAGCAAATCAAGATCCTTTGGCAATCTGAGAGGAAATATTTGCATCCAAGCATAACAGAACAATATGGACATTTTTTTTTAACTAATGAAGTGAGAAAAATGAAGCCTGGGAAAGAAAGGGTGTGATCAGTACTTCTGGCTCTTATTTCACATGCAAGGGACATAATTTGATATGCCTCTTGTATGTGTGAAAAAGGAAGCAAGAAAGCAATTGGAGATGGAAATGACAAAAAAGCAAATCAAACTCCAAAGGGAAAAAAGTAATAATAGGAGAAAGTTTGTCTTTTCAATGGGAGACAAAATTTTGGGAATGGCTTGAAGCAGCACTCAATATTCTCCATGGTAGTGCTAGAATACACCCCCTTTCTTCATACACAATCAGTTGCATTGTAAGCTGCTGAAAGACATAGATCTGGGTCTAGATGAATAATTGAATTTAATAGCATTCTGGTGTAGTTGTTTTCAACTCGAGTACTTTCACAAGCACATTTATGTACCTCATCAGTTCTTAATAAAATCTTGGAAGCAAAAGCTTTTCCTTAAAATCAAAGGTTCTAGCCCTCTTGATTGAAGACAATGTGTTAGCAAAAATGTTATATTTTTAATAATAGGGAGCTAAATAATAAAGTACCTTACCCCATTCACAGTCACTGTTAAATACAGAGTGTTATGGCTGTGGATATCATACAGCCAGTGTTACCTGGCCTTACACCCCGCTCCCTCTAATAATTCATAATCTGGTTTATTAGACACTTCACAAGGATTCAAGTAGACCAGGGCAACCCAAATATAGGGACTAGTGGAAGTCACTAGGGTCTACAAAGGTGTCATGGAAATTCCCCAGAATCAAACATGCCCAGAACATGATTGAGTGACACACACACCCTTAGACAGTAATTAGGGTCAAATATGCTAATCTTCCCTGGACACATCTGGCAGTGTGTCATACTCCAAAACAGTGACCAGAATACCCATTATCCATGAACTGTCTTTCCTTCACAGCTTCTCCTATCCACAATACAAAGGCTGCCATAAGCCTATTAACTTTAATGTCTCAGCCATTGGTGGCAATCAGCGTAGCTGGAGTTTCCATTGTTTATTCCTGGGAAACTCATCTAGGCATTGTTTCTAGCTCACAACACCCCTTAAGGGTATGATATTAGGTATAACTATTACCCTAAATCATAAACAAAGTGTGCTGCTACAGTTGGGCACCGTCATTCTGTCCGACTGCCGTATCATCCTCAGCTTTAAGTCTAGGGGGTCATTTACACGGGCAAATATTCCCCTAAATATACCGCTAAGATAGCTCATAGTTCCCATGGATCGCAGCACAGCATCACCTCATTCAGAAGGGGGGAAGGTAAAACACCCAAATATAGCGTGACAGGGGATGGTGCTATTTTTGCAGGAATATTTGCAATGTAATGCTTTATTGGCAGTGTAAACTAGCATTCCGCTAAGGGTTAAAGCACAGCTGCATTGTGATTGGTTGATGATGCAAGGGTGGGCTTAAAAGAGGGGCAGGGAGGAGGCAAAGACAGTAGCCATTAGAGAAGAAACTTGCAAAAATCCTGTCTGCTATTTTGCGAGCCAGTTTGAAAAAAAAAAAAAAAAGGATTCCCAACAACTTTCATTCAGGAAGCATTCCTTCTCATCCTCTCTGCTGTTTTGAAAGTATGTAAAAGCTCGTTCATCACTTTTATCCTGTGCATGGGGGAGGGAGAGAAACAATTTCACAAAGGGCTGTAGCAAGCTGAACTGCTATTCCCCCCCTCTCTCTCTGCTTGGGGGAGGGAGGGAGGGGGAGACAGAGAGCAGCTGGAAAAACTTGCGATCCACGGCATGGCAGCAAGGTCTTTTAGCAGAGAGATTACTCTCCCTCTGCTTTATGGAGTGAGTTCATTTACAGGCAGATTTACAGAGACACACAGAGCCACACCCCCCCACATTTATTCAAGTCTGAACTTCAAAGCGACATAATTAGAAAAAAAAAACTGACTGGCACAGCTGCGGAAAATAATTAAACCGCAAGTTGCCGCAATAAATCTGCTGTGTAAACCGGCCCTGAGTCTTTCTTTGCTGCACAAACCTCTGCTTTCCAGACAGGTAATTATAGCCCATTTCCCAACTCTATCTCCACTACCCAAGTATTTTTTTCTTGATTCTTCATTAGCTTTGTGTGGTTGTCTTGTGAGCTTGAGTGCATGTATGAATACTTCCATGATTATTTTCTAATAAAAACCATTTTTACTTCATTTTGGAGTGCAATCTTGTCACTGAGTATTGGTATACACAGGTACAAAGGTCTTGTGAGTTACCTGGCCTCCTGCAGCCATACCTCTGAACTACAATTGTCCCTCTGTATCCACAGATTTGGTATCCATGGATTTATGTATTCACAGCTTGAAAATATTCTCAAAAAAATAATAATCCAAAAAGCAAACCTTGATTTTGCCATCTTATATAAGGGACATCATTTTGCTATGCCACTGCATATAATGGGACTTGAGTATTCACGGATTTTGGTATCCATGGGGGGTCCTGGAACCAAACCCCAGCAAATATGAAGGAACAACTGTAATTAAAATTTCCCTACATAATACCTTAATTTTAGTGTCACAGGTGGGTCCCTATGGACCCCATGCAATTCAGGTAACAGCAGAGACATCTCATTGTTGTTGCCACTAAAAATTGGCTTTAGGCTGTTTGACCCTTTTCTTTTCTGCTCTTGTGCTCCATTCATACAACCCACCTGAAATGGCAGGAGGATGAGTTGGCTGGCAAGAGCTCCAGACAGCAAAGAGTGACCTTCTGGATGCTAGGTTACAATGGTCTCCTGTCCCATTTTTGAGTAGCTGCTTTTTGGAGGAATGATAGGTAGAGTTAAGTGTTCATCTATCCTTGCTCAGGGGCTGCTTCCCAGTCCTAAACAGTTTCTGCCCTGAAGGGTGTTGTGCTCCGTCTAGTCTACCAGACCTAGCATTGTGGAAGTTGTCTTGCTGAGGGTTGTTCCTCTTGGCAGACAAAAACATAGCTGTCAAGTTATCTCTCTGCAGATTATTTCTTTTTATTTATTTATTTATTTATACCCATCTTCAGCCACAATGGCTATCAGAGCGGCTTACAAATTGTTTTAAGCAATAGCAATTTACACATCTACACTGCATTAAGCAGTTTCCAATGTGTGTAGCTAATTGCCCCCACAAGCCGGTTACTCATTTTACCGACCTACAAAAGGATGGAAGGCTGAGTGAACCTTGGAGCCCTCTGGGATTGAACTTGCAACGTGGTGACTTGCAGTACTGGCATTTAACCACTGCGTCACCAGGGCAGATTAGAAGAAATCTGCCACATCAGCATGCATATCCTCCAACTATCCTAATTTGGCAGGGACAGTTCCCATTAATTTTCTGTTGTCCCACTTTTTCAGCTGCATTTAAATTGTCCCAGTTTCTTTCTCCTCCTCTTGCTCCCCCGCTTTGTCCTCAGCTTGCTGAAAATTGATTTCAAAGGAGATTTTCACACGGGCTATATATCCCGTGGCAGGAACAGAACAGGGTCGGGAAAGGTTTTCCCTTTCGGACGACGTTGACCCCATTCTGTCCTGCATCCATCCTACTCCCGTGACTGTTCCAGAACAATGTAATCACGATTTTTCATCATGAATAGACCTCCCGTTCCATCGCTATAACGCAATCACAGGTGTGCGAACAGGAGCCCCGTTCCTGTTCCAAAATGACAGCCACGGAGGGGAGGTCCGTTCCGAGCACTTCCTGGTACGATCTGGACATCCAGGTAAGTGACACCCTTCATTTTACCCTCCCTGTTTTGATTATGTGATTTAAAGAGTGTTTTTGTGCTTGGTGAACTGATTTTATGTTTGGGGGAGTTTTATTTTTTAAATTTACTGTCCGGCGTTATCACGTGATAACGTGATAACGTTTCAGACGGCCGGTCGTAAAAGCAGCCTTACGACAGCTGCATTTACGGCCGGCCAGCAAGGGGAGGGGGAGCCCGTTCCTGCTGCGGAATTAAGGTGAGTGTGTGAAAGATTTATGTTATTCCGTGGCAGGAACGGGAGAGGAGGTAGCGGGGCAGTAATGGGGCATTTTGGCCCCGTGTGAAAATCTCCAAAGTGTGAAAATAGTGTGCACTCAATTAATCCAGTAGGGGAGAGAGAAGATGAGGGGTGGTATCTGCAGTAGGCTTAGGCAAAAGGAAACTGCTGCAGCCTCTCCTAGCTTGTGTGTTCTTCCTCATTAAATGATGTTTGCCATCTTGACCATATTCTGTTGTTGGGTGACCAAATATATCCTGGTTTTCATCTGTGAAATGTTGGAGAGTATGACAATCAGATGCATGACCAATTCAGAGCAGAAAGTCCTGCTTCATTTGTAAGGTGGCTTCCACTGCTGAATGTCTTCAAAGAAAAGTTACCAGAGAAAGAGAGATGTTGTTAATCACCAGTGCCTTTCTTGCAGCCTGGAAAGAACAACACTTAGTCTTGGTTTCATGTTGTAGAGCATCCAAACCTTCTCATTAATCTTTGCACCAGCCCTGCAAGGCAGGCTGAGGAATGTGTGACCCGCTGAATGTTGCTGAGTTGCAATACTCATTACCCTTAATTACCAGAGCTGGTGATGAGAAGACATGGGAGTTGCAGTCCAATGATGCTGGAAGGTCACCGGAAGGCAATGAGTCATTATTTTTGCAGTAGGATCAGTTAGTATTTTTGAGCTGATCTGCATGTATCCCTTTCACCAGGCAAAGCCAGTGGTGGTTACTTACGATGAAGGAGAATCAAAGCATGACAAGCCCCAATACATACAGTGAGTTCTTTTTTACATTTTAGGCAAGGCTCGTGTTCTCAGGTCTCAGGGCTTGCATCCTGCTCTCTGCTCCTCAGGAGGGGAATAAGGAATTTCAGGGGGAGAGCTGTGTCTTGAAAGTACATGCAATATGTGTGTGTGTATATATACAGGCATACATGTGCATACATGCATGCATACATATTGCTGTGCATTGCTGACCCTGCCACAAACTGCCTTAGAATGGCTGCTGTTGTGTCCCCAGGGATTCATCTTATCTACTTCTCCCCTCCATCTTTCCCCTTTCAGACATCACCAGGGACCATTCTTAGATCTCAGAGCCTGGGGACTCAACAGCAGCCTTGGTGATTTTGCTACCAGAGTGACACTAGCAGTTGGAGTTTTTTCTAGAACACTTGTATAAACTGCGGCAGTGATGTGTCTGTCTTCATATACTAAAACAGACCATTGCATGCTAATGTTAACATTATTAAGTCTTTACACTAGCTTTCAATGATAGGATCAAAATCAGCTGCAGCAGCAAAATAACACAACTACAACCCAAGGCTGGAGAAAAACTAGCCCTCCAGAAATTGGGCTACAACTTGGAAAAAATGTCCTTTGGACTATGATTTCTAGAATCCTTTAACCATCATGGCCAGGGGCTGGCTGCATGTTTCTGGAAGCTGTAGCCCCAAAAAAGTAACTCCTATGGACAGCCACATATTCCCCATTCCTTACACAATAAACATGAAATAATCAGGTTATCGGAAATTGGTGTCAGCATTTCCTTGGTAACATAAAAAAAATGTCTTTGAGGATAATTTTTTGGAGGGGGAGGGAGAATTGAGTATTCCTACAGGATAAAGACAAAATCTCTGCCATACATTCTAAAACAGGAAAAAAGATTGCACCTAAACATTAGGAAGAACTTCCTGGGTGTAAGAGCTGTTCGGCAGTGCAATGCACTGCCTCAGAGTGTGGTGGAGTCTCCTTCTTTGGAGTTTTTTAAACAGAGACTGGATGTCCATCTGTCGGGAATGCATTGATTGTGTATTCCTGCATGGCAGGGGGTTGGACTGGGTGGCCCTTGTGGTCTCTTCCAGCTCTATGGTTCTATGATTCTATGATTCCATAGTCAATCTACAAATGTTTCATTTTGAGATAGAGTGACTGTAAGCATGATAGAATTGGCCCAGATAGTAGTTTCAGATATTTCAGAAATCATCAGCACAACTGTTATTATTTGGGGTGGTTTTAGTATGTGTGTGTGTGTGTGTGTGAGAGAGAGAGAGAGAGAGAGAGTTTACGTGTGTGTGTGACATATAACTTTTGTTAATACTGCCTGGAGTAACACACTCATGACTGTTATATATTCATAATCCCTGCATAGCCCATCGATCACGTAACTGGGGAATGTGTTGTGTGTGTGTGTTGCCTCTCCATTGACACCCCCTTGTTGTGGGAGAGAGGCTTGCGTACCCTAATGATGTTTTGAGTTATGCTGGTGGTGGCATAATAGCCACTGGTAGGGTCTCCCATACCAGACAGGTCAAAACTGAAGGGTCTGACAAAGAGCGTCAAAGGGCAGGATGGGCTCTCTAGCCTTATGGCAACCATCCTAGGAGAAGGAAAACTCTAATCCCAAACATGGGCAGATGGTGCTCGTCCAACCCTGTAAGGTCAACCATCTAAGAGAAGGAAACTCTAATCAAACCTACGACCCAAGGACCTCACTGCTACCGTCCATGCTTGCAAGGCCACAGCAGATAAACCTTTGGTTTAAAGGGTGAGGCCAGTACTGTGCACACTGCGCTCCACCAGAAAAATCCATTGCACAGGCTCAAAGGACAAATCCAGTTCCAAAAAAGCCCTGTAGCAATAGGCAAGGAAGGAAATGGCTGGTGTAAAGATGCACTGGAAGCCACAGACCCAACCCTGCATGTAGGCGGTTCAGGACATTGGTCATTCGAGGCTGACTCGGGAGATGACAGTCTTGTTCGGCAGCATCCTGAATGAACAAGCAGCCTTTTTAAAGGAGAGCACTGCTTGCTCCATATGGAGAGGGGCCCAGAAAAGGTGGCCTAATGAAAGCTCATCCCTAACTACCTGGTTGGCTAGCTGCGGCCAACGGGCATCTTCTGATGTGGTCAAACCAAGGCAAAGAAACAAAGGCACACACCGGCCTCCAAAGGTGTAAATAAACTGATGCTTGCATGCTGGAACATCAGAACCATGTGAGACTCTGCAGATAGTGGACAGCCTGAGCATCGTTCTGCCCTAATAACCCATGAACTATCACAACTTAATATTGACATTGCTGCTCTTAGTGAAGTTCATCTCCATGAGGAAGGCAGCCTTAAAGAACACGGTGCTGGCTACACATTTTACTGGTCTGGCAAACCCAAAACCAAAAAACATCATTCAGGAGTAGGCTTTATGATTAAAAACTCCATTGCCTCCAAACTCGAAACCTTGTCAACAGGACACTCTGATCGCATTCTTTCCTTACGCCTCCCACATGTTGTTCTCTTTAGTATATATGTCCCAACTATGCAAGCCAACTCTGTAGAGAAAGAAAATTCTACACAGACCTACGCCAACTCATGCAAAAAGTCCCTGTAGAAGATAAAATTATTATCCTTGGTAACTTCAGTGCCAGAGTAGGAAAGAACTCCAAAGCCTGGAAAGGTGTCTTAGGCAAGCATCGTGTTGGAAATTGAATGATAACGGACGCCTCCTGCTAGAGTTCTGTGCAGAACAACAGCTGACTATTACAAGCACTATCTTTCAGCAGAAAGATAGCTTGAAGACAACCTGGATGCATCCCCGATCCAAACATTGGCACATCATTGACTATGTTCTAGTTCACCAGAGAAACATTTGCGATGTCCGTCATACCCAAGTGATGCCCAGTGCAGAATGCCAAACAGATCATTGCATTGTCAGACATAAACTAAATCTTCATCTTAAGTTCCAACCTAAGAGGGGTGGCATATTAAAGAGGAGACTCCAAGTCAACAATCTTCAACAAGCTAACATGAGAGACAACTTCCAGGCAAATCTGCAAACAAAACTTGAAGATCATCCTACAGATCCTTCTCCTACAGTGCTTTGGCAACATATCAAAAACAGTATCCTCCAGTTGGCAGAAGAATCCCTTGGGTTCTCCCACAAGAAAAATCAAGACTGGTTTGATGAAAACAACCAAGAGATCCAGGAGCTGTTGGCAAGGAAGAGAACTGCTCACCAGGTATACATCGCCCAGCCAACTTGCCATGTAAGAAAAGCAGCTTTTCATCTCACATGTACTAAACTTCAACAAAAACTCAGAGACAGGCAGAACAAGTGGTGGATCAATATAGCAGAAAAGACACAATGCTGTACAGATCTGGGTGATCTTAGAGGATTTTATGAAGCTCTTAAAGCAGTGTTTGTATCTACTTATCAGATCCAAAGCTCCTTATACAGAACAGATGTTCAAATATTAATTACTGATAAAGCCTCCATCCTGAATCGATGGGCTGAACATCTTCAAAGTCTCTTTAGTGCCAACCGAGTAGTCCAAGGCTCAGATATCCAACATATGAAACAAAAACTGATGAAAATTGAATTGGACATAGCTCCCAGTTTGGAAGAGACCCTTAAGGCCATACAGCAGATGAAAAACGGCAAGGCAGCTTGGATTGATGGAATCCCACCTGAAGTTTGGAAACACGGAGGTCATGCACTCCAGGATAAATTCCACGAACTCCTTGTGAATTGCTTGGAAAAAGGGGAACTGCCAACAGATCTCTGAGATGCAGTCATCATCACCCTGTACAAGAAAAAAAGGAGCGAAATCTGATTGCTCAAACTATAAAGGCATAACACTGCTCTCTATAGCTGGAAAAATCTTTGCAAGGATACTCCTGAACAGATTAGTTCCTGCTATTGCAGAAGAACTTCTTCCTGAAAGCCAATGTGGTTTCAGAGCCAATAGGAGTACTACAAATATGGTATTTGCCCTTAGTCAACTGCAAGAAAAGTGTAGGGAGCAGAACAAGGGTCTCTATGTAACATTTGTCGACCTCACCAAAGCCTTCAACGCTGTGAGTAGAAAAGGTCTATGGCAGATCCTGGAAAGACTAGGATGTCCCCCAAATTCCTTAAAATGATTATCTTGCTACATGAGGGCCAGCGTGGTCAAGTCAGATATGGTAATGCTCTTTCAGAGCCCTTTCTAATGGAGTGAAGCAAGGTTGTGTTCTTGCTCCAACTTTATTTACAATCTTCTTCAGCATGATGCTCCAAAGGCCTACGGCAGAGCTCGAAGAAGAAGACGGCATCTATATACGTTACCGTACTGATGGTAGCTTGTTTAACTTAAGCCGTCTGAGGGCTCACACTACAACTCTAAACTATCTAGTCCGTGAGCTGCTCTTCGCTAATGATGCTGCCCTTGTTGCCCACACCGAAGCAGCTCTGCAGCGCCTAACATCCTGCTTCGCAATAGCTGCAGAGCTGTTTGGGCTGGAAGTCAACCTGAAGAAAACCGGAAGTTCTTTACCAGCCTGCACCACAGGACAAACACCACCATCTCCACATTGTGCTCAAGTCTGTTCAGCAGTTCACCTACCTAGGAAGCATCATCTCCTCAGAGGCCAAGATTGACAACAAGATCGATCATAGACTAGCAAAGGCATATAGCACATTTGGAAGACTTCACAAAAGAGTCTGGAGTAATAAACACCTGAGGTGAAGCACAAAAATCAGTGTGTATAGAGCCATTGTACTGTCTATTCTCCTTTATGGATCTGAAACATGGGTCACCTATCGCCACCACTTACGACTCCTCGAACGCTTTCATCAGTGCTGTATACGCACAATCCTAAATATACACTGGACTGACTATGTGGTGAATGTTGCTGTCCTTGAGCAAGCAGGGATCACCAGCATTGAGGCCATGATATTGAGAACACAGCTGTGCTGGGCAGGGCACATTTCTAAGATGGAGGACCATCACGTCCCAAAAATAGTATTCTATGGTGAACTCACCACGGGTCAGTGTAAGAGGGGCACTCCAAAAAAGTGATACAAGGACTCTCTGAAACAATATCTCAGGCTCGGCCAAATTGATCACCAACAATGGTCCGCTCTGGCCTCACATCAGGAGTCACTGAGACGTACTATCCACAATGCTGCAGCCTTATTTGAGAACTCATGCTGAACAAGTCTTGAAGAGAAATGACAACGCAGAAAGACTCACAATCCAGAAACATCACCCAAGGAGACCTTCTGCTGTGCTTTCTGCAACCGGACTTGTTTATCTCGGATTGGCCTTTTTAGTCATCAGCGCGCTTGCAGAAAGTGCAGGATGACTCCTTCCTGAATCTTTGTTTGTGAAGAAAAGCCAGAGAGAGAGAGAGAGGGAGAGAGAGAGAGTTGAGCCAAAATTCACTGCACAGGCACTGTGCTTATGAATATATAAAGACCATGCCGGATTCCATCCATTTATATTAAACTAGAAGATCAATACTGAACAGTGACAGTTATGTTCCTTTAACGTGAAAAACTGTCTATCAATTTAACTATGTGTTTCTGTAGCCCTAAATCCAATTACTAGCCCCAGTTAGAGTAGACCACTTGAATAAGTGTTGACTTACCAAAGCTGCTTCTGCACTGCAGAAATAATTCAGTTTGACACCACCTTAATGGCCATGGCTCAATGCTATGGAATTCTGGGGTTTGTAGTGTTGTGAGATATTTAGCCTTCCCTGTCAGAGAGCTCTGGTGCCACAACAAACTACAAACCCAGGATTCCATAGCATTGAGCCATGGCAGTGAATGCAATGTCCTACAGGATTATTTCTGCAGCCCAGATGCAGCTCAAGTTATCATTGATTCAAAGGATCTACTCTAGTTGAGGCTAGAAATTGGTTTTAGGCCTTATTTATATATCCAGAAATTCGAAGGGGGGTACAGAAAATAAATCATATTTAAAACAATGTAAGCCATGTAAAAACAATTCATTGTAATTCATGCTTGGAAGCAACTAAAAGGGTTTCTTCTCAAAATTTAATATCATTAGTAATTATAAGTCAATTATTATTTACAGAGCAATAATTACAGTGCAGCTTTTCAGTCTTTTGAATGTTTGTTTGTTTTAAATAATTATAAACGTGATTTATTCTGTCTTGCAATTAATTTAAGCAATCAAAAATGCGAGGATGCATTCTGGATGTACTGACATCTTAAAGGAAAAAGCATCCACTGAAACATGTACTGGGTTATTCTGCTCAGTTTTTCTTTCTTTTAAATGGTAGTGTTTATTAATAACACACATGCCCCAATATGTTGTTCTCCTTCACATAAATTGAGCTTTTGAAACTCTGCATATCTGAGGAATTCAGTCTTCAAATGTTTTGAATCAATCTACATCTTCTGACTTTTATAAAGTCAGAATACCTTTAAAAATACTTGTTTTGAAAGAAAACATTTTTAAAAAAAAAATTGAAAAACATATGAATATGTGAAAATTTTATGCAAAATTTTCAGAGCTTGTGAAAATGGACCACAACTCCTTTATTCCTAGCCATTCCAGCCAGGGTTGGGGGATTGTGGGAGGTGTTAGAAAAGTACTTTTAATGGAAAAATGTGATAGAACAGATGGAGTTGCTCTTTTCCTGAAGGTATGCATGATACAGGGAATGTTGTTGTTGTTGTTGTTGTTGCTGCTGCTGCTGCTGCTGTAGCAGTGGTTGTTGTTCTTACTATTAATGTTATTATCATTATTACTAACTTTTCCCCAACCCTAAGACTGAAGGTGGCTTGTGAAAATTAAGAGATATAAAGAAAAATTCTTATCACAAAAGGCAAGCAAACCTTAAGATATTGTTAAACTATCAATAGAATTAAAAAATAATTCAAAAACATACCCATCAGGAAGAAACAAAAGCGCCTTCCACCATAAGCAACAAATAGGAACAATAGAACACATTATGAAAAGCCGCTTTCCTTACAAACCATCTATTGCAGAATGCCAGGCCTGGCAGTGCCTCCTGCCAGTCTACCCAATCGCCCCTGCTGGCAACGCCAAACCGCCGGCTGTTATGTTGGGAATTCGGGTACGGGGGGCCTGCTCTCGCCGCCCTTGCACTTTTCGTCACGAATGCTCCATATGTGGCGGAGGGCATTCATTCCGCAATTGCCCCAAAAGGAAGGGACAGTTTGGCAAGGACCAGCAGGGAGGGAGAAAGGGCCCGAACAACCCCGCTCCGCAGGGAAAAGGGACCCAGCCCAGTTAGGTTGGATGTTCTTGCTGCCTGGCTATGCGTTTACCCAGACCGGTCGGCAGATCAATTCTTACGGGACGGTTTTCATGAGGGCTTCCGCATTCCTTACCAAGGGGTGTGAAAGCCTTACATGGAACCTAACCTTAAATCTGTACGGAGATTGGAAACTGTAGTCAGGCAAAAGATTCAGAAGGAGGTTGTGGAAGGATGGGTCCTAGGCCCATTCATTGACCCGCCTTCCCCTTGTTTGCGTGTCTCACCTTTGGGTATTGTCCCCAGGAAGACACTGGGTGAATTTTGTTTAATCCACCATCTCTCTTACCCAAGAGGTCAGCCAGTTAATGACTTTATACCACAGGAATTGTGTACTGTTCAGTACACCTCATTTGATGCAGCGATTAAAGTTGTTAAGAGGCATGGCCTGGGTGCCGAACTCACCAAGTGTGATATCAAATCGGCGTTTCTCCTCTTGCCAGTCCACCCTGATGATTTTGAGCTGCTGGGCTTCTCATTTGATGGCTTCTATTACATGGATCGGGCAATGCCTATGGGCTGCTCTATCTCATGTGTGGCCTTTGAGAAGTTCAGTACCTTTTTGGAGTGGGCCGTCAAACATCGAATGGGGCTTCATGGGGTAGTACACTACCTTGATGACTTCCTTTTTGTTGACCAGTTTGGCACTGAGGTCTGCCGCTCCTTAATGGAGCAATTTCAAGCCCTTATGGAGGAATTCGGGGTTCCCCTCGCACAAGAAAAGACGGAGGGCCAGAGTCACCAATTGGCTTTCCTTGGCATTGAAATTGATACAGTTGATCAGTTTTGTTGGCTAGCCTTGGGTAAGATAGATGATCTCCTGAAAAGGGTCAGAAATTTTCTGCATCGCAACAAGGCCACTCTTAGGGAATTTCAGGAACTTATAGGCTACTTGAATTTCGCATGCAAGGTGATTGCTCCGGGCAGGGCCTTCATCCGGCACCTCTGCGACACCATATCAGGGGTTACACAGCCTCATCACAGGGTTAGGGTCACCCAGGAAATTAAATTAGACCTGGAGATATGGCATGATTTTTTGCTGCAGTATAACGGGGTTTCATTTTGGAGGGAGGAGTTACATTTAGGGGATGCTCTTAAGGTGTCCTCTGATGCTGCCGGCTCCATTGGCTTTGGAGTCTACTATGCAGGGAAGTGGTGCGCAGAATACTGGCCTCGTGACTGGATTGGTACGGGAGTCACATCCAGCCTTACGTTTTTGGAGCTATTTCCAATATTGGTCGCAGTCAGATTGTGGGCGTATGAATTTGCCAATTCCACAGTTCGTTTTTGGTGCGATAACATGGCCACTGTTCAGGTAGTCAATTCTCTTACCTCCAAATCCAAAAGGGTCATGGCAGTAGTTACAGCATTTACACTCCAGTGTTTGAAGATGAACATTCTGTTTACTGCGGCCCACGTGGCGGGAGTGGACATCGGCGGTATTGCCGATGCTCTCTCCCGCATGCAGAAGGATCGCTTAAGACAATTGGTGCCAGGGGCCACCGAGATGCCGGATCCGATGCCGGAGGATTTGTGGGAGCTTGGACTGGTGAAATAGTGAAGGCCATCAGCCTTTCCATTGCTCCCAGCACCAGAAGGGTATATAAGCGAGCCATTCAGGAATTTTTTGAATTTCGGAACACTGTGCGTCTACCTAACTCTTGGCCGGTACCAGTCCCTCATCTTCTTCATTTCTGTGTATCCCTTAAGGACAAGGGCCTTGCCCCTCAGTCAATTCGATCCAGGTTGGCTGCCCTGGCTTTTTGGAGTAAGGCGCAGGGACTGCAGGACAACACATTGGATTTTAGGATAAGGAAGGCACTGGAGGGTTGGTCAAAACAGCAGGGAAAAGCCACTGATGATAGGCAACCCCTCTCCCCAGCTATTCTCAAGGGCCTTTTCCAAATATGGCCCAATGTTTGCACAACACCGTTTGAAGTGGCGTTGCTCCATGTGGCTTCCCTGATGGCCTTTTTTGGCGCCTTACACATCAGTGAGCTGGTGGTGGCACCTAAAAAGGACAAGGCTGGCCTTGCTCTTAGTTTGGGCGATATCAACATGGGTGCCAAGGCAGTCACATAATGATCAGGCATTCAAAGACTGATCAAATGGGGAAGGGCATGAGCATTGTGCTGCGGGAGTGCCAAGACAGGACCCTCTGCCCCGTAGTTGCCCTTAGGGAGTATTTGAAGTTACAGCCGGTACAATTTGGCCCCCTCTTTTGCCATGCCGATGGGTCACCCCTGACAAGGTATCAATTTTGGACAATTACAAACAAAGCTTTGGCACGCCTGGGGTTGGGAGGCGTACATTTCTGCTCCCATTCCTTTAGAATTGGGGCTGCTTCAACCGCTGCTGCGATGGGTATGCGGCCGGAGGCCATTAAAAAGTTGGGACGTTGGAAGTCAGCTGCTTACAAGGGCTATGCCCGTCCAATTTGCCATTGACTGAGGGTGTTGTGGTGTTCTGTGACTGTCTGTGCTTTCTTTTCCAGATATGAGATACCAGGTACTGATCTGTGGCCACAGCTTTGTGTATTTGGCGGCGCGACATGCCAGGAGAAGCCATTTTGGTCCACAGCTGGGTCTCGGTGACATTGCCTCTGTTGAATGGCTTTGCAAGCGGGGTTTGACGTGGAATGGTTTAATCAATTTGCTGTTTCAGGAGCGATGTGGTCCTCCACCGCATATCCTGGTGACCCATCTGGGCGGAAACGACCTGGGCCTTCTGAAAGGCAGAGCTTTGACGCTACAAGCCCTAGCAGACATGCGACGGATCAAGGCAGCGTGGCCGCACGTTTTCCTGGTTTGGTCTGATATCATTCCACGACTCTCTTACCCAGGTGAAGGGGCCCCTAAGCTGTTGGACATCACCCGCAAGAAGGTGAACAAGGCTGTACACAGGGCAATGGATGGAGGCCTTGGCCATTTCATCAGGTACCCGGGGATTTCATACAAATGCCCAGAACTTTATAGGGTTGACGGGGTCCACTTATCAGACATGGGGATCCAGCTATTTCTTGAGGGTATGTGGCAGGGGGTGCAGGCTGTCTTAGCCTCCTGCGTGGAGGATAGGGGCTAAGTGGACACTTGCCCCTATCTGTGGCAGGGAGTGGGGAGATATTGATCTGGCAATCACCTATGGCAACCTCGATTTGAGTGGAAGGATAGCCATCACCGAACTGTATTGGCATCTTAATGGATGGGGTGCAGCAAGGTAGGCTATCCTTAGGGCCAGCACCGGGTCGCAATCCTTCACAGAGCCGCACGGCTTAGGAATTTGCTGCCCGGTGCAGAGCCCTCCAGCTGATGGCGCCCAAAGGGAACCCCGGACACCGGGATCCCCATTGGGGCTCAGGTGAGTCGCCCAGGGATGCTGGGAGTTAGGTCACTTGTGAACAATTGCCCAGCTGCCCCCGCAAGGGATCTCCCCCTTTACAGGTTGCATACCCCAAGAAATATACATTAAATAGGTGAGATATCAATAAAGTGGCCCGTATTTCAACCCAATCTTCTGTGTCTGGTCTCGTTATTTCATGCGTCAATCATTAACTGATTTGTGCCTGAAAATGTACCTACAGCCAGTGAAGATGTTGTAACAAGAGAGTTGTTTGCTCCCTGTAACTAGCTCCAGTGAACAGTTTCACTGCAGCTCTTTGGACTAGATTAAGGACTTTATCATACAAGTCAAATACAGTGTCATAGCAATGCCACATAACCACGAAAGGTTGCGCAGATCAGACAATGTTGCCCTTTCATGGTTATATTCTGCCCAAAGCCTGTACCTTTTTATTGATGGCTTAAGCTGTCAATAGATTCCCATGGCATTTTTCTGCCAGCATTGCCACATATGGAACATCACATTTTTTTCTTTGTACTTACCCTGACAATGGCCAGACTGGCCAAAAAACTTCTGGGTGAGATTGCGACATCCAGGTAGGTGACAAACTTTTTAAAACTTCCCCTAGTTTACTTGTAAGTTTTAAAGTATATTTAGGTGTTTGGTGTAACTTTTTGATGCTTATTCTTTGTTTTACTTTTGAATTTCTCATGCAATTTCATTGGCAGGATTTCAAAGGAGGAAGTGAACGGGGCTTCGTTCACTTCCTCCTTCAGTGCCAGGGAAGCCTTTGCCAGGAGAGAAAGTGTGTGGTGTGGTGGGGGACATTCTTTTGCTGGCGTAAGAATTTATTTTTTTATGCCAGCAAAATAACTTCTTTAGGGGGTGATCTGATAAAGTCCTAAGTTTCTGAACACTCCTAAAAGTGAATCAGCATGAATTTCAAGACTCTAATGTTGTCTATTTACAGGTCATCCCTGGACATATAGACCTAAAGAAGTAAGGAGAAGTTTTGGATATCTCTCTTCTGCCCTTCTGCCCTTCTGTTTTAGATCAAAACACAGGTGGTCCTGTTTCTGAAAATGGTGACTGGGTGATTTCTATGATATCCTTGGGTCTCACTTGGGAGAAAGGTGGGATGATGATGGTGATGATTTCCATTCTAACACATTTTGCTAGAGAGCATAAACAATGGAGGCTCTCAAAACTTATTGTAGGATTGTAGCAAACGTCAGGATGGAAAATGGAAGTAGTAAACTTTCATGGAAAATCTTCATGGGGATTTTAAAAACTGTAACCTAGTTGTTTACCATTTGATTTATAAGCCAAGCACACTGGCAGCATGCCAACATCTGCAACCTCCATTCACTCCCTCCTTCTTCTTTTGTTCCTTCTCTTTCCTTCAGGACAAGGAAAGGGAACACTGGGAGATCTAGGAAGACATTCACATAATCTTGTCTTTGTTTCCTTTCAGGCTAATTCCATTGGTCTTCATATCACCTGCTGTGCTTGACTCCTTCCGGCAACATATGCTCTCCTCTTTGGAGAACCATTAAAGTTTGCCGGATTAATTTTTCTTCCCTTCTTCTGTATTTTCAAAATGCTGTTCTCCGTTAGGCTCTACAGTGTCACGTTAACATGGAAGGTGTCATAGCATTACACCATCAGGAAATTCAATTCAAATGGCTTGAAATGCAGAGTTTAGATACAGAGTGCCAAAAGTTAACATTGCTGTATCATGTAACCTAGTGGGAAAGCTAAGCATTCCCAAGATGGGGGCGGCATTTATTTCATGGTCTGGGTTATTAATACCTCAGCTGCTATTACTGCAACTGACCTAATCATGTATGTGAAACATAGAGTATTCCCAAAGAAAGTAAAGCTTTCCCCTCTATGAACTAATAAACACAAGGCCATTTGTATGTATATATAAAGATGTTTTATTCTCAGTCACAGTATTTGTCCTTCAAAACCATTTGGCCCAACACGGTCTTCTTTAAGTACAGTGGCCATGTGTCCTACTTCATACAGGATAGTCCTCTGTTTAAAGGACTGACAGAAAAGTCTTCTGTTTGAAGGCATTCCAGCTATGCAGTCCAAGTCTGGTTCATAGCTGAGGAACCATAAGAAGAGAGTTGCCCATGTACAGTTAGCAAATGGACAGCAGACTGAGAAGCAGACACAGAGATGTTGTTTGGTCAGAGGCACTTGTGGAGCTCCATGGCTGAGAATACTAAATTTTCCTCCCCCTAAACTGCAAACCTCAGGATTCCATGGCAGTAGAAGTAGAATCATAGCACTATAATTCTGTAGTGTGAATGGGCCCTTTGTCAAAGTCTTCCCCATGAGAATGAGAAGTATTGTACTTCTGTTTAAATTATAATACATGACTAGAACTGTCTAAATACCCTAAAGGCACCAGATCCCATCTGATATTGGAAGGCAAGCAGGGTCAGCTCTGGTTAGTATTTGGATGGGAGACTGCCAAAGAATACTAGGTGTTGTAGGCTATATTTCAGAGGAAAGAACTGGCAAAACCACCTCTGATTTTTCCTTGACTAAGAAAACCCTATGAAATTCATGAGGTCACCATACGTCAACAAGTGACTTGAAAGTACATACAGACACAGATGGCCAGAATACACTAAATCATTTACCAGTGCATAACCTAGGGGGCATCCACACTGAAGAAATAATCCAGGTTGAAACTGGATTATTTACCATGGCTCCTTCCTATGGAATCCTGGGGTTTGTAGTTTGGTGAGGCACCAACACTCTGTCAGAGAAGGCTAAAGACCTTGTAAAACTACAAGTCCCAGGATTCAGTAGGAAGGAGCCATGGCAAATAATCCAGTTTCAAACTGGATTATTTGTGTTGTGTGGATTCCCCCCTAGAGTGACTGTTTCACATCCATGATCCCTACATATTCCCTAGTTTAATAACAAGGAACCTTTGTTATTAAAAAATGATGGAAGATCCCAGGAGGGAACTGGAAGCTGCACAGAACGAAGATGACGCGAGATCGAGAGAAGGCAAGGGGCGTGCAAAACGGGGCGCTGCTTCAGGAACAGCCTCGTTTCTGCCCCAATCGCTCCTTGGAATATATTGACTGTGTGAAAATCTCCTAATTAGAAGTGTCTCTCCAAGATCCTCCTTAGCCTTACTACATGGGACCTGAAGTGTCAGAAGTAGCACAGACTCAAGAGAAGACTTTCTGCCTGAAAAGCATGCTGCCTACCTATTACTTATGGTATATCCCACTTGAATAAAGTAAGGTGCATCACAAAGCCTTTGCATATACTGTCATATGAATATTGACCAAATCTGAGTGATTCCCACCTTCCATCCAAAGACATGTACAGAGTACTTGTGTCACATACTGAACCAGCTCCTACTCTTGAACTGGGACTTCCTTTCTTTGAAATCTTTTTATTTCTGTATTATTTCTACAGTGCTTGCAGTAACTCAATATGCAACCTGTCCAAAGAACATCCAGAGAGACACAGACCTTAATGTTCAGCCTTAGAGACTGGAGAAAAGAAAAGGCACAAGTGAGCTATCTCTACAGACTTCAATCAGACGCTGGACCACCATCCATAAGGGATCCTTTAGCTCTGGATTTCCTACACCCACCAAGCCCCTTTGGCGCCGGGACCTTGGCAGGCGCCAAGTCATGCTGACCATTGATTCTGAGCCTAGGGTGCAACTGATAACTTCAAAGAAGAGTCCTGCACCATACAGCCTTTCATTGTGGCTTTACTGGAAAAAACACTAGCAAACAGTTTCAGGAAACTTTAAGTAATTCAGAGACATGGAAGAGACAGTGGAAAAATATTAACTGAAATGAGTCTGGTTTTAATCTATACTAAAACAATACAATCATTGTAGAGTGATCTAAAAGAATAATTTGAAATGCATGATGATACTTGATGTTTTCTTGAGGGTAAATGTTGGGAAGATTTCTGTATACAGAGCTATTATGTCAAGGCTAAGGGAAGGGATGCAAGATGCCAAGATTTAAAATAGAAGGGGCACAATCCTGCCAGAATGACACAGTTTTGAGAGATACAAAAGCACAGACTTACCTCTCTCCCACTGATACCAACGGACAAGTCGCACTTGGGCTTGACTACTAATATGTATAAAATATGCTCCCTGCAGCATTTGCAAGATGAGGATGCACAGGGACAGCAATGCTTTTAAAGACCAAATAATAATTGTTGAGTTCATAAGCTCTTATATCTTTTTTATTTCTGTGCCAAAGAACATAAAGGGGGGTAGAAATATAAAATTGGATTATATGATAACAAATTATGTCTTAATGTTAGTTTCTTATGGTTTATTTGATTAGTCAATTGACCATATCAAAACAGTTAACATCAAATATTATAAAAGCAAAATAAGATAGATATACTATCTCTCTGGCTTTTCTTCGCAAACAAAGATTCAGGAAGGACTCATCCCGCGCTTTCTACAAGCACGCTGATGACTGAAAAGGCCAATCTGAGATAAACAAGTCTGGTTGCAGAAAGCACAGCAGAAGGTCTCCACAGTGCTGCAGCCTTATTTGAGAACTCACACCAGACAAGTCTTGAAGAGAAACAACAACGCAGAAAGAATCACAACCCAGAAACATCACCCAAGGAGACCCTCTGCTGTGCTTTCTGCAACCGGACTTGTTTATCTCGGATTGGCCTTTTCAGTCATCAGCGTGCTTGCAGAAAGCGCGGGATGAGTCCTTCATGAATCTTCGTTTGCGAAGAAAAGCCAGAGAGAGAGAGAGAGAGAGTATATAACAGGACTTGAGCATCCATGGATTTTGGTATCCATGGGGGGTCCAGGAACCAAACCCCAGTGGATAACAAGGTCCCCCTGTATTTACAAATCAGATGTTTCTTTGAACCCCAGTAACTAAGACCATGGTTTTATGCTTTGTCTGGTGGGTGTCTGCTTAGCTGCTGGTAGTAGTAGTGGTGGTGGTGGTGGTGGTGGTGATGGTGATGGTGGTAGTATTCCCACTTTTTCTCCAGTACTTAAGGCAGCTTACAACATTTAAAACAAATACAGATAAACATTTGCACAATACAAATGTTCAAAGTGTAATTAAACTAGCAGTAAAATGAAACCCAGTTAAAAACATTATGATTATGTGATGGCTTTGTTGACTAAGGCTTTTGCTATGGTGTCATTTGGGTGTCATTTTCTTATCTCTTTGTGATTCTGACTCTCTTCTATGACTTTCATCTATGTATTTATATTTATGTCATATTTATATTTATGCCAGAGGGTTTCCTACAAGTTTCATTCTGTACCTAGTAAGTTTGGTTGAACTACATCTAAGCATGACACTATTTGCCTGTCTCCTGCTTTAGCATTTCTTTGGGCATTAAACTTAAGGCTCTCATCCCAGAGCCTCTTTGCAATGTTTGTAAAACATGCTTTAGCTCCAGTTCCATGCTAGCATGTGCTGCCCACTACATTAAAAACTTACCTGAAAACTCTTTGCTTAGCTCAGTGTCCATCTGACCTCTGTGTCACAGACCCTCCCCATTTTGCTGAGAGTTAAAAGTGTGGGAAGGGAGAGAATTGGAGATTATACATTTGGGGGTTGTTTAGATGACAAAAAAAAAATCCAGAAAGAATGCAGGCAGAATACCTTTTTTTTTTAGATGAGCTCCTGCCAGGATTCACCCTTTTGGGAAGGAGGGGGCTGAAAACTCCAAATAGATCATGATAGCAGCTTTCGCTGTTTCTCACTATCTTTTTTAAAAAATGTGCGAAAATGTGCATAACAGGCTGTCTGAACAACCAATTTGAAAAGAGGCACATAGAAGAGCTGAAACGTGATTGGTTGGACCTTGGCGGGGGCGGACTTGCAAGGGAGAAAGCAGCTGGAGCCGTCTTTGTTGTTGTTGTTGCAGGCTGAACAATTGTGTGCACGATCATTCAATCGTCAGAGCAAAAACAAAACTTTTTTTAAAGTGGAAAATAGCTCTTCTGTATCTATCATTTTTTTAAAGGGGGGGAGAATGGAGGAAGATTTTCAGGAGGCAACTCATTTGTGGCCACCATCTTTTTTTGGTGGCCTGCTCCATGTAAACTGCAAACTCGGCCGAATTTCCATGCCAGAAATCTTGCGAATAAATCGTGGGCACAAATGAACACTGCTGCAATAGGGAGGTAAGGCACTATTTTCTGAGCACATGGTGTTTTATGAAAACAAAACCCGCTTGAAAACTCCTTGGCTCTCTGTAGGATCAGTCAAATGAGAAATCACTGCCTGTTGCAATGAATTGTGATATTCCGATCAGCACACAGCTGTGAGTGGAAGGCAGAAAGACTTGTGCTTTTCTTGACAGAAGCTCATGCCTCCAGAAGGGAGGTGCCATGCAGTTTGAGAACTAAGGGCTTGTCGACAGTGGTGGTGGTGGGGGGGAAATTATACTCACCTCGTACCAGGGACTGGTAGAACACATGATGCTCTTGAGGATTGGAATCGAATATAGTACTTTTTGGCATCTGAGAGCTTAGATTCATATTTTTTTAAAAAAAACTACCTTTTATATACACTTTTCTGGAAAAAAAACAGTTTATTGTACATGTGGCTGCCAATGGGTTGGCTTCAGTGTGGAGCTGGGGTGGGGGTGGAGTGGGGTCACCTGATCATACCTACCAAGAAAGGCTACTGTCTCTGTATTTACATTTTGCCAGAGTGCAATCATTATTATTTTTTGAAGGCGTGTTTGTGTGGATAATTGTATATCATTATTAGTGCACCTCTGCCTATTCACATGTACACATATTCACATGTCTGACAGGAAGGGGGGAAAGTGGAGCAGCCAAGGCTGTATAGCCCAAAATAATATGAAGCATAGGACAAAGACATTTGATCATAGTAGGACTGCCCTTTCACAACAAAATGAGCTTGTCTAGAGGAAATGTATGGCTAGTAATGCCGCTCTTACCTGGTGTTAACAAGATGTATGTGGAGGGTCACCATGGGCCAGGAAAATGCAATTTGCAGCAGATTTTTTTCACCTGTCTAGACAAGCCCTAAGACTCCAACCCGTTGTTTGCTACATTTGCAGCCTGAACTAAATCAACCAGACTCCTCATACTCTATTTTTTCCAGGGAGTCTATACTCCAATATTCAGCTTTGGACATCATCATCATCATCATCATCATCCTTCCTGTTTCACAGTCTACCAGGTATTTATGTTACTGACTGGAGTTCTGGCCCATGAATGATTTGGATTACCTCCAAGAATCTAGGAATCAGTGAGGAATCATCAGATAATGTAGCCTGTTGTGGTCCCACAGTAGCTATGGTGATTTCTTTCAGATGTTTTGTCAGTCTATTTGGAACTGCTCCCAGTTATTTTTGCTGCTGTTATTTTGTTCATGCATGTCCATCCTTTTTGCAATACTAAGACTCAAGGCATCTTACAAAGTATTAAAACTAGTACAGACTGAAACATCAATTAAAATATTAAAATGTGATATATATATATATATATATATATATGCAATTAAACAATTGCATTAAAACTATTAAAATATCCATTAAAAACAGAAAATAAAAATCAACAAAACAGCACACTATTACAAGCTCATAGCAGTAAATTCCTAAAAGCCCCTGAAAGTCAATTCCTAAAAATTTTCACTTGCTAGAGGAAGGACAGAAAAGAGGGAGGGCATCCTAACTTCCCTAGGAAGGGACTTCTAAAGTCTGGGAGCAGCCATCAAGAAGGCCTCCACCCAGGCCACTAAAAATGCCTGGGAACATGGTAGGACTGAGAGGAGGGCCTCTCCCAAAGAGCTCAGAGAGGTTCATATAGGAAGATATGGTCTTTCAGGCATGAAGATAAAACTCTATGTAGACAGCAGAGAGAAACTATATACTCCAGATTCTAGAACATTTTAAAAGATGTGGAGGATTATTTTTCCATTTCAAATACTGTAGTCACAATTTTGTCACTGATATGACTATGGACTTTTTCAGATACCCCTTACCTTGCAAGCAGCCTCCGGAGCAGTAACGAGGCTGCTGCGTGGCAAGGGGTTCATTTTAGATGACACCGTCCCTCTCTCGGCATCATCCATGACTGTTCTGGGTAGGATTGAGGGCGGCTGCACCATTTTTTACTCACGGAAGTTGTCTGTGAATAAAAAATGGTGCAGCCGCCTTCAATCCTACACGGAGCAGTCATGGACGATGCTGAGAGAGGGGACAGCGGCGTCCAAAACAGACCCCCTGCCATGCAGCAGCTTCGTTACTATTAAGGAGGCTTCTTGCGTGGTAAGGGGTGTCTGGAAAAGTCCTATATTTCAGATGGTAAGACTAGGGAATAAGTTGTCTATTTTTCAGTTGGATTCTCTGTCAGCAATTCAAAATGCTTAATGTAGAACTGGAGGAGCTAAAACCCAGAAATCTGTGCTCCAATTATGCAAGAAAAGTCAGGGAGAGATTAATGAACTGAGAGAGCCTTTCCAAGTGTTCGATGGAGTGCAACTTTATATCTCATAGCCATTACATGTCACTGCATTACAGTCATTTTTTGCAAATCAGAATCTCACCATGTGTGTATATGTGCCCTCAAGTTGCCTGTTGACTGATGGCAACCCCATGAATTTTATAGGGTTTTCTTAGGCAAGGAATACTCAGAAGTGGTTTTGCCAGTTCCTTCTTTGAAACATAGCTTACAGCACCTGTTATTCATCTATGGTTTCCCATCCAAGTACTAATCAGAGTTAACCCTGCTTAACTTTGAAGATCAGACAGGAGCTGGTGCCTTTAAGGTATTTAGGTCATAGTCTGTTTTAAAAACATGGGGGGAGCATTAAAAAGTTCAGCTTGCCTCTGTGTCCTCCCTGAAAAGCCAGAAATTTCAATACTCCTGCAAAACCAATTTAGGGCTTGTCTAGACAGTTAAAAACACTCCTCATAGAATTCAAGGAGAATACCTTTTGTCCCAATGAGATCCCACAGTGATTTGCCATATACAGAGGGAGGGGGCCAAAAACTCCAAAAACTACACAGGAAAAGCCTTTGCAACTTCTCCCGAGGTTATTTTAAAACATGCAGGGGAAATGCGCACTCCTGCTCATTAGGATAACTGAATCACATTGCTGTGCATTCCCAGATAAAGGCGGAAGTGGAAAGCAATTGGTCAGATGTGTGTGGGGTGCAGGCTTGCTGGCAATTAAATGGCCAGAAAGACCATTTTGGAGTTTCATAGTAGCATTCATGCACTTCTTTGCTGCACTGAGGCGACCAAACAGCTTTTAAATGGAAGGTTGCACTTGCACATCTTAGATTTACACTAAAACAAAAATACTATGCAGAGGCGGCAACTTGTTGGGAATAACAACATGAGCGATTCACTCCCAGGCACCATCTTTATTCACAGGCATGGCTCTATGTAAACATCAAACATGGATAGCTTCACATACCAATGATTTTGCCCCAAAAACGTGGAGAGAAAGGAACGCTGTTGCGGATTTGCATTAATGTGCAACAAGCAGCATTATATCTTCTCATCTAGACATGCCCTTAATTAAGCCATATTCTTAAAGTAGAATCTTAATAAACAAAGCTATGACAATGAAATTTCAGTGAGGGCAGTCCAAACAAAGAAAAAAGTACATGCCCTTTTGGTGCATACAGGATGAGAAGGAATTACTGTAATGTAAAGCACATGCAGTAGGCTCATAAACATTATAGGGAAGTAGTTTTTAGGAGTGTGAAAGAAGTGTTTGCTTCTGCTCCAAGATGCTGAAAGGCTCATTTGGTCTGAAGAAAAGAAAAGGAAAGGGAAAAGGAAAGAAAAAGTTTGTGTGAACTAGCCTTAAATAATGACCTAGTTCAGTGAGTTCTCTAAACCAAAAACAGTTAGCAAGACAAGGTAATTTTAAGGTCTACCAACCTTGAAAATGTCCTTTTAATTTATGAACAAAATGCATATGCCTGTAATGACTATGAGATATACAAGCTGTACTCTTGCCAGCCCTTGGAAAGACTCTCTCAGTTCGTCATCTGGCTATGTTTATTCATTTATATTAGACAGAGTTTATTGAAAGGTCACTACCTCATTTCCAATGTATCAGATGAGGCTAGTTTTTAATTTAGTACATTCAGCACCTTCAAAATAATAAAATGAGGTGCCAACAACAATTTCTTTGAATATGTAGAGCTATTTCCTAGAAGTTTAACTTTGATGTCACTTTCTATAACTTGTTGAAGATTATGGAGGGCTCTATGTTGTGTCAACATGAGCTAATTAATAAATAAACTGGCATGGAGAAATCTTGAATGGTGTGAAGCAGGTGGATGATGTGATCTCCCTTCACCCCCCACAACACTATCATAACTTCTGGTCATCTATGAAACTGATTAAGGACTTTATCAGATGCAGCCTTTAAAACGTTCTTTTGCCGACACACAAAAAAAGCAAAACCAGAAGAACATCCCACACACACTCACCTCCTTTCCCAGCAAAGGCTCCTCTACGAATGAAGAGGAAGTGAATGGAGCCCTGTTCACTTCCTCATTTGAAATCTTGCACGATTTCATTGTGCGGGAAATTCAAAAATAAAAGTAAAAAGACATGTCAAAAAGTCACACCAAGCACACACATAACACTAAAAACAAAAACAAAAAACTAAGTAACCTGGAGAGGGTTAAAAAAAAAGTTCATCACTTCCCTGGATATCCTGATCCAACATGGAAGTGTTCGCGCTGGAGAGGGCATTGTTAAAGTAAGTACGAGATTTAAAGGGACAGAGGCATCGCATGCTGGCAATGCTAGCAAAAAGCAACAGGGTATCTATTGATGGCTTAAGCCATCAAATAAAAATGACAGGATTTTGACTTTTTATAACTGCAAAAGGGCAATGTTGTTTGATCTGTGCGCCCTTTCATGGTTATATGGCATCGTGAAGATGCCATATTTTCCATGTCTGATAAAGTCCTAATAATTGTAGGAGAGACAAATGGAAATATCTCTTCATACATCTATTGGAATACACTGCCAGAAAATGGACGAAGAACCATTACAAGGCTGTAGAAAGACAGTAAATATCTTGGAGAAAACATCTGAGCCATATCTCCCTCTGGTCAATTTCCACCCTGCTTCCCCAACGCTTTAGGGTGGACAACTCTCAGGGGTGCAGGGCCACATTAGTCCTCCCAGGAGACCTTGCAGGGTTGTGCATACCCTACAAAAAGCATTTTAACCTCCAGATGCCCATTGGTGGTGTAGGGAGCAATCCTGCTGTGGTTTTTGCTCCCTATGGACTGATTTAGGTTCAGGAGAGACCCCTTTTACAACAGGAAGTGAACTCAAAGTCAACGTCCAGTTCACTTCTCATTTAAAAAAAAAACAATGGGGGACCCTACAGACTATAAAAACAGCCCTGGATATAATCTATCCCATATGTTGCAGTTTCACTAGCCTCGCTTTAAAACAAGAGGAGAGTGATTTTCTTCAGCTGTAGTCCTCCAGTTGCCCACAGTTGCCCTCTAGCATACTGGGTACCTTGAGAGTAACAAGAAGTCTTAGCCCTCATTCCACTTGACATTTAAACACCTCTTAACAGCCCCTGAAAATATCTCACACTCTCCTCATTCCTATACAATAGCCTGGTCCTGCCTTCTTGGCTTACTTCTTACCAGCTCAGTCACTTCTACCTACCCTTCAATTGTCCCAGTTTGGCAGTCTTCATTCATCCTCTGTAATCCTACTTTTTCAATTGCTTTTACGATGGACTTTGGAGATTATCAGATGCCCCAAATATCCTACCACTGGGACAACAGGAGATCGCGAAAGGGCTTTCTTTTCAGATGATGTCATCCCTGTGGCATTATGCTCCCGTGCCCTTTCTGTTCCCCAACTCCTTTCTATTCATGGGCTAAGCCATGAATTGACCCATCATTCAGTTTCTGTAACAGAATGACAGGTGAGCGAAAAGGTGCCCTGTTATGCTGGCATGATGCCAACTGCTGTGAGAGGTCCCTGCCGAACACTTCTGGCTGAGATCAGGACATCGAGGTAAGTGACACACTTTATCTTATCCTCCCTGGGTTACTTGAAGATTTTTTTTAAATGTGTTTAGATGCTTTGTTTTATTTTTTAACAAGTATCTTGCTTTTACTTTTTGAATTTCCTGCGCAATCGTCCTCTCGCGAGAACGGCTGGGATTTCCTTTCCAGGAAGTGAATGGGCTCCATGAGAGCTCCATTCACTCCTGGACTGCCAGAGGGGAGGGGAGCACTTTTTACAGCACTTTTAAGGTAAGTCTGGAAAAAAAATTAAGTGCTACAGGGACAGGAATGAGGTGGGGAAATAGCTGGTGAGACAAGGACGCTATATTTGTCCTCTGTCTGAAAAAGTCCTTTATCAGAACAAGCAAATATGGCATCATAAGGACAGCTACTGATCACAAAAGGGCATGCGTACCAGACAACATCACCCTTTCATGATCATATAGTGTTTAAAAAACATACTTTTTATTGACAGTCCAAGCCATCAATTGAGCTCCATGGCAATTTTCTGCTGACATTGCCAGCGTTTAAATCTGCACACCATTGTACTCATGTGAATGCAGCATCAATGGGCAAATGCTTGCAGGTGAGATCAAGACAGCTAGGCAGGGTACACTCTTTTTATGTCACACACACCCCCCCATTTACTTGGGACTTTTTAAGTGTAGTTTGGTGCTTTAATGTACTTTTTGTGTCTTTGTTTTTTAAATTTCCCACACTAGTGTCTTCTCGCAAGATTTGGTGCGATTTTAAACCAGGAAGTGAACGGAGCCCCATTCATTTGCCATTAGAGCCTGGGAAGCCTCTTTAATGGGAATAAGGTAAGGTCTGGTGGTGGGGGGGGGATCTTTTGCCAGCATAAAAATGTCACAATTTATGCTGGCAAAAGAACTTTTGAGGAGGGTGGTCTGATAAAGTCTAATGTCTCCATTTCTCTCTCCTCCTCCCATTCCCCGCCCCTTTGTCCTCAATTGCTGAAAACTAAGTTCAAACTGCAAATGTGTTTTACACTGAGTTGACTCAACAGGGAGAAGAGAAGAGGAGAAATCTTGCCCTTGCCGGGAGCTCAGGCAAAAGCAAACTGCTGCAACATCTCCTAAACTGTGGCTCTTCCTCTTTAATAACTGATGCTATCTTGGCCACACTCTGTCCCAGTTTTCATTTGTGCAATGCTGAGGGGTATGCTTCTGGACCAAATATATTTATCATGTTGCTGTAACAAGATTGTTGGCCCATGGAAAGCTTTCTTGGAGCTTTCCCGAATCTTTGACTGTTTGCACTCCATCAGAATGTTAATAGCAGATTCTCAGTGGTCTATCAACAGCTATTCAGCCATGACAGCTAATTGGATCTTTTGTTTTCAGAGGAACTTCCCTCCCTGCAGAGATAGTGTATATTTCAAAACCAGATAATATGGGAGCAGGGCCTCTTTTTCATTCCCCCCCCAAAAATGGAGGGGGGATATCTTCAATATTTCAAGATCTGCTTCTACATATCTGACTAGAATCCTACATTCTTCAATATGTTGTTAATTTTAAAAGCAAAGATTTATTCTCAGGTATTCTTTCAACAGTTAATCTAAAAATGCCTTGCTTGTTGTATTAGGACATGATTTGCTAGTCCAGAATTCTTTGAAATAATACCAGCAACAGCAGACATTACAAGAGTTGCCAATCTTAAGAGATGAAATAGTGTTTCAGGAAGGGATGATTAACACCAAGATAAATCCAACCTTGAGCAGGCCCCATGTTTCCAATTTTGTGGCTGGACAGGAGGAAATGTTTGGGGTTTATACACACACACACACACACACACACACACGATCAAATCATGGCTCTCTAAAATCTTGCCTCATTTGAACCTAAGTAGTGGTAATTTTGCTGCATTGAGCTGTTGATATTTATTGATTACTGTGATGAGTTTAATTGCTTTTATTATGATGACTATAATGGCTGTATTGCTTAATTCTTTATGAATCTGTTTCTTACCTGACTTGAGCACCATTTTTTAATGAACAGGCAAAATAGAAATGCAGTGCTCATTCAGGTAAAAGGATATACTCATTTACATAGCATATCTATTGGGGGCTAGTCAATATGGCCGTAAATGACTTTGTATTATTTTCTGATTCAGAGGCCTCTAAACAGAAAGAAATTCATAGTTCAGTACAGATATATGCACTTCACAACTCCTGAGGCTGCCAATGGATTTGGAAGGAAATGAAGATACACCAAACCCTGTACATTTTCTCCCCAATATGCACACCTTAATTCTTACATTTGCGAAATGTGCACAAACATGTGCCAGCTAGTGCAAAAATGTTGCTGCTGCTGCTGCTGTCATCAAGTCAACTTTGATCCATGGTGATCTTATGAATGAGAGACCTCCAAGTCACCCTACCATCAACAGCCCTGCTCAGCTCTTGAAGACTCAGGGCCGTGGCTTCCTTGATTGAGTCTATCCACCTGTAGTGTGGTCTTTCTCTTTTCCTACTGCCTTCTACCTTATCAAGCAGTATTGCCTCTTCTAGTGAGTCATGTCTTCTCATGATATGGCCAAAATATGTCAGTCATCTTAGCTTCCAAAGAGAGCCCATGCCTGATTTGCTTTGTCTTTTGGCAGTCCAGGATATCCACAGAACTCTCCTCCAGCACCACATTTCAGATGAAGTTAGTTTCTTCCTATCAGCTTTCTTCACTGCCTAGGTTTCACAACCATACACAGAAATGGGAAATATGATGGCATAGGCAATCCTAACTTTAGTATTCAGTTACATGACTTTACGCTTCAGGATCTTGTCTAGTTCTTTCATAGCTGCCCTTGCAAGCCCTAGGGCTTGTCTACATGAGCCAAAGAAAACAATTTCACTTTGTTTTCACAGCAAGCCATCCAGATGACATATGGCTCAAATCTGGCTTTTTTCAGTGCCTTGGGGCTTTAATCTAGACCAAAAAGAGTTGGGATTTACTCCAGATTTCAGTGAAAAATCCAGCTATTTGTGTGTGTGTGTGTGTGTGTGTGTGTGTACTGCATTCCATAGCAACATTGCTGTAGTGCCGGGGGGAGGAGTTTGGGCAGATGGGAGCAAGAGGTCAGGAGGAGGCTCCCTGGGCCAGGAGATCACCTGACTGTTCTGGCCAGGAAGTGCCTTGTTCCTTGTTCCAATTTCACTTTTTAGTGGTTCCTTCATTGCCATTTACTATGCATATATAGCACTTGTTCAGAGAAGCACAAACCAGTGTACCTGTATTGTTATTAGCTGCGTATACCTCCACTTAATAGGATGGCCAAAGCCTCTTCAATCCATGGGAAAAGATATACATATATTTGCATGCATCAGAGGAGGGGGGGACAGATTGGACACAGCTGTGTGGCCACACATACTGCAATTTATTGGACCAAGGTGAGTTTGGAAGGGAGAATTATGCGGACAGTGCTCCTCTGTGCATGTGGGAATTGTGTGGACTGTGGTTACTGCAGACCAAGGCAACCCAAAGGTAAGTGGATTTTCCCATTACTATAGCTGAGCCCCTAGTCTTCTTCTGATTTCTTGACTGCAGTCTCCATTTTGATTAATGACTGAACCAAGGTATAGGAAATCTTTCACTATCTCAATGTCTTCAATGTCTGCTTTAAAGTTATTTTGTGGCCATTAGTTTTCCTTTCTTTTGTTCAACTTTAACCCTGCCTTTGCACTGTCTTCCTTGACTTTCTTCAGTAATCGTTTCAAGTCTTTCCTATTTATGCTAGTATAAATAGCATAAATAGATGGTGTCATCAGCATATCTTAAATTATTGATGTTCCTTTCTCCAAATTTCACATCTCCTTCCTCAGAGTATAATCCAGTTTTATGTATGATATGTTCAGCATACAAGTTAAACAGATAGGGTGATAAAATGCAGCACTGCCTGACCTCGCCAGTTGGAAACCGTTGTTTTTCTTCATGTTCTGTCTTAATGGTGGCCTCTTGTCCTGAGTATAGGTTACACATTAGAGTGATCAAATATGCTACACCCATTTCTTTAAGAGCAATCTCTAGGTTTTCATGATCTATACAATTAAAGGCTTTGCTATAATCTATAAAGCACTGGCTGATTTTTGTCTGAAATTCTTTGGTGCACTCCATTATCTAATGTATGTTTGCAATATGTTCCCTAGTGCCTCTTCCTTTCCTGAACCCAGTTTGCAAATCTGGCATATCTTGCTCCATATATAGTAAAAGTCTTTGTTGTAGAATTTTGAGCATCACTTTGCTTGCATGGGAAATTAATGCAATGGTCCTGTAGTTACTGCAGTCCCTGGTGTCCCCTTTCGTGGAGGCTGGAATGTATATTGAGTGTTTCCAGTCTGTGTTCATTGTGCAGATGTCGTTTTCCATGGGTTTTTTTCCAGGCTGTGAGGCCTTGTTCTGGATGAGTTTATTTCTGACATTTCACCTGCATCTATGGCTGGCATCTTCAGAGAATGGTTGGGTAGGAGTGGGGGGGAGTATATACTGTGAGCCCCTGTTGGAGAGGATATGTAAATTTGTGTATTTGAATGGCTAGTTTCTGGGTGGAGATATGCAAGGAGGATTAGTTTCTGTTTGGCTAATAGTCCATTGTCTGCTGGAAATCCCCCTGTCCCTGGCTGGAGTTTATTTGCATGTGCTGAGTTTTGATTTTAGTGTTTTTCAGGACTGGGCCAGCCAGAAAAATCAGCAGTAGCAGAACATGTTATAAACCAACCTGGACACAAAATATTATTTAAAAACACCAAAATTCTGGACCAAGCCAACAACTATCATGTCAGAATGCACAAAGAAGCTATTGAAATCTACCTGGACAACTTCAACAGGAAAGAAGAAACCCTAAAAGTAAACAAAATCTGGCTCCCAGTCCTGAAAAACACCAAAATCAAAACTCAGCACATGCAAATGAACTCCACCCAGGGACAGGGGGATTTCCAGCGGACAATGGACCATTAGCTAACCATTAGCCAAACAGACAGTTATCCTCCTTGCATATCTACACCCAGAAACTAGCCATTCAAATACACAAATTTACATCTCCTTTCCAACAGGGGCTCACATTATATAACCCCCCCACCCCCCACACACACACTCCTACCCAGCCATTCTCTGAAGATGCCAGTCACAGATGCAGGCAAAATCTCAGAAATAAACTCTTCCAGAACACGGCCTCACAGCCCGGGGAAAAAACCATGAAAAACCTATGGATGCTGGCCATGAAGCCTTCAACAGTTTTAATTCCCCATTTTTTCTCTTCCTCCCTTCCACCTTTTTATGCTGCAAGAGATTAACATGGATATTTCTTCAAAAAATAAGCAATGTAACATACATAGAGGCTACTCACCTGAACTGCACCATTTCCATAGATTTCCCATTTTGGACTGTATGTTTCCCAAGGAAGCGGAACTGCAGCATACTCTCAATTTTATTCCAGTGTTTCAAGCATACAGCCTTCAGTCCCATGTGCTGAGAATTAATACAAATAGCATCTGAATAAGCCCTCAATTAGACATCAAAAGGTATCTCTAAGGCAGAATTCAAATTAGCAAGACTCTTGTGATTATAAAATTATAAGGATTACACAGCACATTAATTATCCTGTCATGTAAAAACAACAGTGTAATGCCTTATGTTAAAACAATCAGTTTTGTTCCAACATACTGCACTGGAATCCTGTACCAAATAACAATACGATTAATAGGTTATAATGCTGCCACATGTCACACACTTTGAGAAGACAGCAACAAAAGCACCTTGCCATCTCTTTGAACACATTTTCTGTTAGCCATATTTATGTTCTGTTGCTATGTTAATAACTTAGAAAGGCTATATTTTGCATATTTAAGTAGCTTTTCAGTGGAGATGGCATTTATTTCAGACAATCGGAGGCTCAGACTTAATTACCTTTTAATTAGCTAATTATGTTGTTTAGCTGTGATCAAAGTATTTGAGAAAGCAAAGGAAAACAGCAAAATTTTAATTAACTTAGTGGGGTATTTCACTTCTATCCTTTTTAGCCCCTTAATGACAAGATTAATTTGCTTGTTATTTTTTTCCTATTCACTCCTTAAGCAAATGCCTGTGGATAATAAAAACAGCAGTCCTGAAATGAAAAGAATATATAATTTTACTCACAAATGTTTTCATCACTTTCATGCACTCTTCATGCAAATGTACAAATGTAAACCAATTCATCTTTCCCATTTAGATTTGTTTAATGTGAGTTTTATTGCCCCCCTTTTTTCTTTTTCTTCCTTTCCTTTCTTTCCTTTCTTTTTTCTTTAGTTTGGTAAAGATACTAGAGGGTTAAATGCAAGACCAAATATAACCATTTCTTTTCTTTTAGATTTAAAAAATAATTCCTTGCTATGTTTTATATTATACCATAGTAGAAGAAAGTGGGGGCAGTATCGTATAGTCTCACAACAATTCTGCAAGACAGATCAAGTCAAGAGTTTGTTTCATTAACAACTCCATATATATACCCATTTTCTTCCATTGTGGAGCCTAAAATGGCACATGGGCTGTTGCTGGGTGGTCTCCAGATCCAGGCCTTCTTCAGATTATTGGTGCCTCCTGTACCTTCACACCAGAGATGTGTGAGGAAACTTTTTCCTTTGAGGATGTCACCAAGCCATAGTTCCCAGGTTGCCTATGTGCTGAATGACATTTGCATTCCAAAATTTACACATTGTCAGACACCTGTGGACACATTTAATAGAACTGCACAGAAAAGCTGTGCACATTTCAGATCTTCACAAAACACCATTCACATGTCCCATGTGAGGGGATGATGCATTCAACCCTTTTATAAAATTTCAAAATGTGTACCTTTGAAAATATAATGCAAAAAAAGAAGAGATAATTTTATGACATTAAAACAAGCAAAAAAAAAAAATCTGTCAGAATCAGCCACATGGGTGAGGGAAAGGAAGTATTATAGTGATTCTTCATCATGTAATATGTATGTAATTTGAGGAGGTGGGTGTGAACAATTTACCAGACAGACTAGCTCACTTGGAATTGCATGAGGGCATAAGGGGTTGAGTACACAGACACCAGCTCCATCACCATTATCCTTGTCATGTTCCATGAAGCGGAGACTCGTGAATCTATGCTTTACATTAACATCTTTATTTTTTACATGTCATTATATAAATACTGTAAATATTGTTCAACCATGTCTGGTTATTTGGCCAAGCTATCTAGGGCATTGGCAGAGCATTAATGAGAAATTATTTTGGTTTTTGGTGGCAGTGGAATACCAACTAGAAGTGGAATTGCAGGTATTTTTTTAAAAAACTCATAGCAAAGGAATCTTACAAAGCAATTAAGAACAAAAGGTGAGGGATAGGGATTGAAGCTTTCAAATCTACCTAGACCAGTGGTTCTTAACCTGTGGTCTGCGGACTCCCAGGGAGCCACAATCATCGCAGGGGGTCTGCAAAGTCTTGATGGCTTAAAGGCTGCTCAGTCCACCTTCCCATAGCAGAACGCCCATGTGACAGATGCCATGGCAAAGGCAGGCAGGCAGCTGGCTAGGCATGTGTGTTACTATTCAATCCACTCCAGCTGCAAACTAGCCAGAAGAAGCAGGAGAAGTGCCTCTGAGGGAAGGTTTAACAGGTGGTGTAATTGTTAATGGTTCCATGTTCTGTTGTTGTTGTTTAAAATTTTAAATCTTGGGGGCCCATGACAACAAAAGATATTTAAAGAGGGTCCCTGGTAAAGAAAAGGTTAAGATCCACTAGGGTTGCCATAATTCTCTGCCACAAAACTGAGACAAAAGTACCGACTCTCCTCCCCCAACCATGGAAGCCTTTGTGCTGCTACTGTTGAATTCTTCCAGGGGACGTGGATGGGCCAGAAGAGGCCCATCCAGTGCCTTCATCCAGCAAGCCTGTGAGCTTTGATAGGAAGGTGAAGCCCTGCAAGTCAAGGAGGGGGCCAGGCGGGAATTGGGGGTTGGGGATAAAGGGGCACGCAGCTGCCAACTGGGTGAGCCAGCCCAGTGGGGAAGAGGACCCGCCACTCTGCTGGGCCATCCTGCCTCCCGTCAATGATGAAAAGGTGCACTGCCCTCCCCCCTGTCATGATGACCTGCAGCCATCATGGAATCCCATCACAAACTCACAGGAATAATGCCCCCCCCCGGCCAGGAGCTTCTACACAGGCAGTGACCCTGGAGGCCAGATTCATCACACATACACAAGTAAACCACTGGCCTTCTTTCCTCTCTCTTAATTTTCCTTCCCTTTCCCTTTCCCTTTCCCTTTCCCTTTCCCTTTCCCTTTCCCTTTCTCTCTCTCCCTCTCTCTCTCTCTCTCTGCTGCCTGCTCGGCACACTCCAACTCCCGCCTTTTGCACACTACACTCTCCCACCTTCTGCACTCACTCCCCACATGACCCAGAGCAGAGAGCCTGCAGACAGAAAGCCTGGAGTCAGAATCTGGGATCTGCTGCTTGAAGCAGCCCAGCCAGTCAGTACAACAATCTGTCCCTCTAATCTGGGATTTTCCTGGTTTTCCAGGATTTATGGCAAACCTAAGATCCGCTGACCTAGACATTTGCAGTCTATCGGTAGCAGAGGGGAAGGTAAGGTTCCTGAAAGTAGCTTTGCACTAGCATGAAGAGGTGAGTGAAAAATGCCTTTTTAAAACAAGTTATTCTGTTCCTCTGGAGAATGAACTCAGGTGAAGAGGTAAGACATGGTCCATTGCAAATCTCAGGGAGGTAGACCTTGTAAAAACAGTTTGGAAATATTACACACACAATAACAAAATGTACATGCAATAAAACATTACCCATACATCTGAAATATTAAGACATCTAAATATGATAGTTCAATGATGGTTCTAAGCTCTCCTGGTGCTATTTATGATTTGCTGATACCCACTTGTTTCTTATACAAACTACTATTATGTTTAAACAGAAACATGACAACCTCTTAATGATTGTCTTAAGGCAGTAATGGACTGGATGAGGGAAAACAAATTGAAGCTGAATCCAGATAAAACGGAGGTACTCACGGTAGCAGCCCCAAACCCAGGCATTGGGATACAATCTCCAGTCCTGGATGGGGTCATGCTCTCCTCCAAGGACTATGTTTGCAGTCTGGGGGTGCTCCTGGACCCGTCGCTCCAGATGATGAACCAGGTAAATGCGACAGTCAGGAGCGCTTGTTATCAGCTTTGGTTGATACACCAGCTGCACTCTTTCCTGGAAGTCGGAGATCTTGAGACTGTGGTACATGCTCTGGTAACCTCCGTCTTGATTTCTATAATGCACTCTACATGGGGCTACCCTCGTGCTTGGTCCGGAAACTTCAACTAGTACAGAATATGGCAGCCAGACTGGTCTTGGGTACATCTAGAAGAGACCATATAACACCGATTTTAAGATCACTCCATTGGCTGCCCATTAGTTTCTGGGCCCAGTACAAGGTGTTGGTTATCACCTTTAAACCCTAAATGGCTTGGGTTCAACCTATCTTCGAAACCACTTCCTTGCATATAATCCTCCCCATGCACTCAGGTCCTCTAGGAGGAATTTGTTACAACCTTTAAAAACTAGGCTTTCTTCGACCTTCTGGAAGGCCTTTTTGGCTATTGCTCCCAGATTATGGAACGGCCTGCCGGATGAGATCCATCATATTACCACCCTAAATAGCTTTTAAAAAGCTCTTAAGATGGATCTCTTCTGGCAGGCCTTTCCTGAATAGATACCCAGCCATCACAAAAGGAAATCTAGCTTGCCCCAGACTTTTTTGTATTTCTAAGTATGTTTTAATTCTTAAATTATTTAATTGTATTTTAAGGTGCATGGGACTGAGGGTTTGGATGTATATTTTAATTGTTGTAAGCTACCCCGATTGTGTTTCATAGAGGGGCAAGATATAAATAAAATTTTATTATATTATTATTATAATCAGCTGTGCATTGCACCAGAAAGATAGCTATAGGGGAGGTCAAAATGTGGGCATTGCCCCCCTCAAAATATTTGCCTCTCCAAATGAAATTTTCCTTTAGTCCCCATTGCAGAGAATGAAACATTCAAAATCATTCACACCTAGAAGTCTTATATTTGTTATGTTCACATTTCCTTGGTAACTTTGCTTGCCCCTTTTCTTTGCCTGCCCCTAAACTCTGTTTCCAAATGATCAGCTGAAGTTTTCAGTTACTGAAACACTAGAAATTTGGAGACTGAAGGAAAATGGCATGGGAAGGAAAAACTTTTAGGGGGGGGGGAGCTATGCCCTCATTCTGCCATCTCAGTAGGTATACTCTGCATTGCATTGCCATTTGCAAAGACATGTGCCCATTTTTTGTATTTATTTTGGATATAGCTTTTTTTGCATATATTGCTCAAATGAAAGCCAGAAAGATGACAGTAAATACCCACAATATTAAAAAGTAAAAGCTACAGTTAGTGTGGAGTTCATTTCCTCTACAGTTCATCATTCACATGAAGGAAAGAAGCCATCTCACCAGTCCTTGGCAACATTGAATACTCTGCCAGGTTCATTGCCTCAGGATGTAGGGCAGGTAATAGCCAAGCACATCCAATAACAAAATGTAAATACAATAAAACAATGCATGTATTTAATGTCTGATTGTTACCCTGTAAGTAAACTCTTCTCTTTAGTAACTTTCCTACTATTGCTTTTGCTTTCACTTATTAATAGCATTTCAGTTTCATGGTATAAAATTATGGAAGGCCAGTACAGGAATTTTTAAAGATCACAGTTGAATTGCTAATGCCAAACACATTTCTATGATCAGCTCCATTCTCTAGGCAAACAGCTGAAATTTCCACTGATATGCGATTGAGTCACAGCCCATTTTTATCAGTTTGTATATTTATTTCTCCCTCAGGATTTGCTGAAAACAATTTACATTAAAATATACAGAACCACTGTCTTCTGTTTTCTTGAAGCACTCGTTTTTCTTCAGACTCTGTACTCCCTTGTTTTTATATTTTATCTAAACTATTACACTATCTCAAATGTTGCGTGTGCTCAAAACATTATCATTTATTTATTTATTTGAGATTTTGGCTGTTTGATGTCATGTCAAACTGAGAATAAACTGGGATATGCAGTAAAAAAATGTACCTTAAGAAAGTTAGGAATGAAATAATGCATCTAACAGCATCATCTGTACTTTCTATTTAACTACATCAACAGGCACTAGAAAAACTTTGGTTTATCCTTAACTGTTTGAGATGTGAACACTTCAACACCACCTCCTTCCCCATTAACACATTTTATGTGCTCAGTTCTTCTATAAAAATTCTAATTCATGCTGTATTACTATCAACAGTATGGCAGATGGGTACTTGGGACAAAGTCTATGTATGCATGTGCTATCTGGCACACTCTTCCAGAAAGAGCACTCTTACCTCAGCCTTCTGAGACTTTATGACAGCTACCTGGTTGGGGATGCTGATAGTCACTCCTCTCCTGAGCAGCCATTGATCTTCTCAAAGAACCACCTGGTCTTGTAGCCTTTCACTCCTGTGTTGTGTGTGTGGTGGGGACTAGAGGAATATCTTCTCACTCCAAGGGGTTCAGCAAGGACCTGGAATGAGGGCTATTGCCAAGAGGCATCTTCTCCTCTGCCTCCTCTCAAATTTGAAGACAAATTAAAACCAGTCATGACAGCTACCAGCAGACAGGAGAGCAACTTGACCTAGAGAATCACTCATGAACCTAATCTAATCTGCATTGCATCAGTCTGCAATATCAGTCTACAGAGGATTCATGGCATTTTGTCAGTCTCATGTTGATAAGGAAAATTCCTTTGTTGCTAAAGTGATTGGCCAGAATCCTGTATGGGATTCACAGATGCATAAGCACCATAGTTGCTACATAGTGAATCCCAGCCCGCCCACTCATGCCACTCCCCACTTACTGGGAAGCAGCCACTGCGATAGGCATGGGTCTGTGATAGGCATGGGTCTGGCTGCCATTTCCACTGTTTCTCATGAGCAACCTCTGGCATGACAGAGAGAAGAAGGACCCCTGTCACAATTCCCCCTTTCACTGGAAATTGCTCACACAAGGGGGAGTGGGACCATCAGCCAGCTGCATCCCAATCAACAGGGGAATGGACCCCCATTGATTGCAGTGGATGCTTTCTTGTAAGTGGCATTTGGGGGATTGTCCCAGTCCCTACACAGCCTTAGGGGCCATGTGGGGATCATGAATACGTAACAGTCATGAGTGTGTAACCCTAGGTTACACATTCATAACTCCCATAGAAGATACTGGCTATTGTTAGTACACACGAACTTATTGAAGGGATGGGACAGTGAAAGAAGACATTATTTCTGGTTCCATGTACATGACAAGGTAGACAGAAAGAATCTGAAAACAAATAACAGATTTATAAACCAGTAGTAATTTTCTTCCGTAAAAAAGGTAATGATGCAGAATTAATGGTCATATTATCAAATTAAAAAGATGTAATGCAGTGTGCATTATTATCTATCAATACCATGGATGTCACTCTTCACTAAGTTTCTTCTTGAAGGAAACAACAAGTAATTTTTGCAATTTTCTTCCCAATGTGAGAAATTCTTTGAAAACCATGCAATGAGCAAAGGGCTATTCACAATTCAGGATTTATTCTATGCAAAATTCACATGTGGGTATTTTGCACTGGGGGGAGTGTTATCTGTGCAGGAAACTGTATTTTCTGTGAAGAAAATAATATTTCTATACTTGTATATTTCTATATTCTTTGCTTTCTTTTGTTTTTTGACACACTGCACGTACTTGCGGAATGAAACTAAAAACCCAAATGGGTATTAGCAAGGACAAAAAAAGGTTTAAAATGAAATTAATAACTCATTTCACTTGTTGCAGGGTGTGTGTGTGTGTGTGTGTGTGTGTAAGAATATTTGATAACGTCTTTTTATTTTATTAAATAGCGAAAATCTATAATTAGTCTGTTGGAAGTCAGACAAAAGGTTAAACACATTGCTTTTTCTCTCTGACAGTGCTTCTGAAAATACAAGGTAGAACATTCTGGATACTTTGAATACTCCTTATCGTCCTGCCCACTCCTGAGAAGACACCATTTTCTCTCACAAACTTTACTGAATTCAGCTTCACTATTGCAGGATCAACCTTTTAAAGAGGAGCCTGTCTGGATTAATAATGCATAATGACAGATTATGATTTTGGAACAAAAGGTCACATGTAAAGTGTAATGAATTTTCAACAGGCTGATTTAACACAATCCATTTCATCCAGCTGCTTCCAGTATGGGAGGAAATTGTATCTTTTCCAATACAATGTATCTCATTTCAGGCAAGGCACTTGAATCAGGTGGCTTCCTGCATTGAGACACTGGGAAAAAAAAACATTTCAGAACTCTATACACAGGTTCTCCTGTCTCCAGCCCTGAATTTCTTCTCCTCTATGCTCTCCCATCTCCTTCTTCTATCTATATCCTTATTATAATCAGATCTGTATTTCTTTAAACTTTTAAGATATATGTCATTGATTTGGAGTCTAGGGAGATTATCAGACAGCAACAACAACAACAAAAAAGCATTACCATCCCACAATCTCCTCTCCCGCTCCTGTCCCGTCATAATAATGTAAACTTTCAGGACTACCTTGTTCACATATGCCATGCTGCCCATGAGTGGATGGAGCCTGAACTGAGCTCCATTCACTTCCAGGAAGAAAATCATGCTGGTTCTCACAAGGAGACGAGAGCGCAGGAAATTCAAAAATAAAAAGCAAAATAATACATAAAAAGTGACAGCAAGCACAAAAACACACTTAAAACTTAACAAGTAACCCGGGGAGGCTACAAAAAAGTGTGTCACTTACCTGAATGTCCTGATCTCACCTGGAAGTGTTCTGGCACAGACCTCCCAGTGATGCTGGGATCGTGCCAGCAAAACGGGCACCTTTTCACTTGCAGGACATTCTGTTACAGAAACGTAATAGGGGATCCTTTGATGGCTTAGCCTGTCAATAAAAAACAGCACCAGCATAATGACACCCGAACAGGAGCATAACAACACGGAAACAATGTTGTCTGAAAGGGAAGCCCTTTAGCGATCTCCTGGCATCATAACAACACCATATTTAGTGGGTCTGATAATCTCCTAAATTTGGAATATGTAATTATAAGTATATACACAGAAGTGAGAATCATATCTCCTTCCAACAAAGCCAATGGTAAACAATGGTAAGAGTTGTAGTCCAGCAATATCTGGAGCAATGCGTGATTACAACTCCTAGTATGTAGATGGCAGTTATTAAAAGTGGTAGAGAATGATACAGTGTCTTGGTTATCCTTACAGTTGCTCTGCTACATAATCAAGTATCATTATTCCCAATGCGTTGCCTAAAACAATTCAGCAATTTTGTGGTTGGGGAAAATTTGAACTCAGGACTTCCTGGATTGCTATGCCACCTTTTTTAAAGGTTACTGGTAAAATATAGTCCTACCACAGAAAAGCTGTTATAGTTTACTGTACACTGGTCTGATTTCAATTAAAGCACACAGAGTCATGCTGTCAAATGTAGCTATCAAAAGGTCCAGAGACCTTCCCTTGTGTTTAGCCTAGCATCCATTAACCTAAATCACTGGTGATCTGGAAGAAAACTACATCAGTCTTTGTAAAATGGATGTCAAGGTCCCTGTATTCCTATTAAGTCTGGATGAGTGAAACCTTACGGCAAACACAATGATCAGCACAAGACAAAATGGGAGTCAAACAAGCTCATAAGCAGGGTGTGTGTGGAGTTAGCCACCGTTTTTGTTGATTGCCTCTCAGCAATGTGTATTCAAAAACATAGCGGTAGTACCTTAGAGCTGTTAATAGCATCTGACAGACCTACCTTTCAGGGGTTTGTCTCATCCTCTTTTAAGGTCACCTTTATGCAGTGGACACAACCAAATCTCATGGTGGCAAAAGTATAAATCAATTGCATGTCATACTAAGAATTACTTTCTTCTGCATCTCCTGAATCTATTGCCACTTTATTCCTTTTTATAACCCTGAGTTTATTTATATGAGAGTCAAATACACACACACACACACATACACACTTCCTCTACAATTATTGAAAAAAAAACCAAAAAACCTTCAAAGTCTTTTCTTGTAAGAAAAGCACTCCAGTCCCTTGACTGTTTTCCACTTTTGTGACAGTGTGGAAATTATTACTAATACAGTTGTCCCTTCATACTCGCTGGGGTTTGGTTCCAGGACCCCCCGTGGATACCAAAATCCATGAATACTCAAGTCCCATTATATGCAATGGCATAGCAAAATGGTGTCCCTTATATAAGATGGCAAAATCAAGGTTTGCCTTTTGTATTATTTTTTAAAGAATATTTTCAAGCCGTGGATACCAAATCCGTGGATACAGAGGGACAACTGTACAGTGAAAGTGGGAAGGTGTCTGGTTACACTATTGTGTGCTATTATTCTACTTTAACTGCTATGGCTGCCTCCTGTGAGGTCTAAGAGCTCTCTGGCTTAGAATTCTAAATGCCCTTCCCTAAATGCAAATCCCAGGATTCCATGGGAGGTAGTCATAGCAGTTAAAGCAGAATAATAGCACCAGAACAGTATAGTGTGATAAAGCAATGGGAGATCCACCTCAGTTAAGGTCCTTACCATAGTACATTGTTATAATGCTATATTCCACTTCAACTGCCATGGCAACATACTATGGAATTCCAGGGTTTGTACTTTAGTGAGGTCCCAGAGCACTCTGGCTGAGAATTCTAAATCCCCCTCCCTAAACTGCAAATCCTAAGATTCATAGAAAGTTGCCATGGCAGTTAAAATGAAACAGTGCAGTGTGATAAGGCTATACTAGAGGCAACAGGAGGATTCTCATGAGGCTGAAGAAACTCTTGGATTAGGACTGTTGTCCAAGACTGCAAAGGTAGATTACACCTATCTGATAATATAGGTGACCATTCCCGCTTCTTTCCACAAGGGGAATAGGACACCATCCACCAGAGAAAGCTCAGATTTTACCTTAAGAGATGCCAAAGGGGACATCACAGTTGGCTATCCATGCCAGTCTCCCTGAGCATCTTTTGGGAAGGATTAGACTGTTTTTTCCAGGTTGGTCCCACCTGATTCATATATGCCATGTTTCCATGATAAAGTCATGTGGCTTCTTTAATCCCATTGATTAATATCTCCCTCTTTTGCTTCCCTGAGCAAATGGATATAGCACAGACCCCAGTATAACCTACTGGGGACTTTCTGTTTACTCCCTGCTCTGGTTAAACACACACACACACACTTACTCTTAGCATCTACTTCATGTTCTTCATCATGAAGAAGCCCTGGTGGTTCAGTGGTTAAACAGCAGTATTGCAAGTTTGATCCCAGGGGGCTCCAAGGTTCACTCAGCCTTCCATCCTTTTGTAGGTCAATAAAATGAGTACCCAGCTTGTTGGGGGCAATTAGCTAACACATTGTAAACTGCTTAGGGAGTGCTTTGCACTGGTAAGCAGTATAGAAATATAAATGCTATTGCTATTGCTATCAATGGTGGGGGGGGGACTGGCCAGCTCTGGAGGCAGGGTATGCCGGCGGGGAGCAGCATAACCGTACATAGCTGCTTCTCCAAAAGTTTACACTATTTTGGAAATTTTCCATATCTTGGTGCACAGTCTTTTACCCACCACTGCCTTGCCATTGAATTAATTGTTTATAGTCTCTTCTGATCACTCCTTGCTCTTCCTTCCATCCTTCCCACTAAGATCCAGTTTCTAAGCTGGCACACTAGCAGTATATTTCCCTCTACAAACTGGAGTTCACAAGGTGCCAAGAAACAGCATGTCTCACCACAAAATGTAATTTAAATTAAAGGCCAAATATGAGTGCTCTCTGGCAGTTAATCTTTATACTCCCATTATTTCCTGTATGTCTATAAAACATTTTCCATAGAATACACCCCTGTGAATTCAGTGGGAGAGAGAGAGAGAGAGATTCTTCTTCAGAAACATAGGTGTGTGTACACATGCACACTCATATAAATACTCTCTAGTCTTTAGTCTGAACAGTGGGCATTGTTGTGTGGCTGAAAATACCCAAGAAAAACAGTAAATGTATATAACCACATAGGGGGGTGAAAAACAGCTGTTTGTCTGCTGGAGACTTTAATTGCGAAAAGTACAAACTGGAGTCTGTTTATAGCTTGACAATCTGATAGTTCCTGCGCCTCAAAATAAATTGCTTCACTGGGAAGTGTCAGTCCAGTCCATATCAGATTAGAATTCTGATAAACAGATTCCCAACACACACATACCGGTAGATACTTGTAATTCTGCATTTAAATTTATTTTCTCCTCCTCATAGCAGGAAGGACATGCATCTTCTAGTATATCTCTTTTACAGTACAGAAGACCATAAATTATGTACTTTATTGGCATGTCTTCACAATCATGCACACCCCCATATGTAACATGATCAGAAAAGATCCATGCAATATCCATAGGGAGTGGCGGTGGAGGGGGAGCTACTTGGCAGATGACAGTTGATGAGAGTGCACATCCAGTGAGAAGACCCACAGGGTCATTTGTACATCACAACCTTCCAATCTATGGAGAGAAACTTGAAATAGTGGGTCTGCTGAATATGTGGATATCCCATGTATGATTTAGAACCCTGCACATTAGGCATTTAAACTGAGGGGTGGGTGGAGGCTACACGCTGGAACTCTGTTAAGCTGAGCATGCAAACAGGGTTTATATGCTCAATAATTTTTGTGTTAATAGTATTTCACCAATTAACCCAAGGCAGACATGAGGCTAATAGGCCAATAACTTTATGGATCACTTTTTAAAATGTTGGAGTTTTATTGGCTGCATTCCAATAAGGAGGATAATTTTAATGATGCTGCATATTTTAAAGACATCAACAGTTTGCTATTTGAGATCTTTAAGAACTAAGCATATTTTAGTGAGACATCAGGCATTGTTAATCTTTAATTTGACAATTAGGTCTAGAAATTTGTCTCATCACCTTGTTTTGCCTTAGCTATTGGGATGATCCCTCCACACCTGAGAAAAGACCGTTCTTGCATGGGTACTTATTCATCATCTTTTGCAATTAAGGGCAACAGAAGGTATGTGTTCAGTTTCACTGCTAAAACCTAATTTTCTTGTTGCTGAATCTTTTAAAATTATTGTGAAATTTGTATTGAGAACTGGAAGAGATGCATTTACCATTTTTGTCCCCCTAATTCACTCATGGAATGAGTGTGGTTTGTTTGCTGTTGTTCTTTTTTATTTTTATTTTTATTTTAAAAGAGTAATTCATTTTGGGGGCCTCATTGCTGCCTTTGTGAGGAGGAGAAATGAAGCCACAAAGGACGCATAGTAAAAATTTAATCAGCTGCCAGCATGGTGAGAAAAGGTGCTGTCAGAAACCAGAAACTATATACACATTGGAAATATATGCCTATATTGTGCATGATGAGTGGCTGCTAGCTACTCTGAAAGAAATTAAACTAGTATTTCACTGTCGTGCTTTATATGGGGCACTCTGAAGACCATGCATAAATCATTTTCCACATTGATCTGTTTATCCATAAATGCAGAACAAATTTAATTAATGATTAATGGCAAATCAGAGCACTCTCCACATACAGTAGTAAAACAAAAGTTCCACTCTCTAGCCTGGAAACATATATATGAGTGGGATAATTCCATGGACTACAGTAGCTCTTATTATTCATTGGTTGTTGTTGTTGTTGTTTTGCATGTAAGAGCATTCAGACTAAAGAAATTAACCCCTTTAAATGTGCTTAAAGACTATGATACAAACTATGCATGGTGAGACAGAGATATACCAAGTACAACAGAGGCCTCATTACAGATGCTTACTACAGAGTGAAAGGGTGTTCATAAGATTATGAGAGAACAGGCCAGTGCAGCTGGCCCTGAAATCTTGCAGCTTTCACCCATTGCTGCTGCTAACATCCAAACATAGCAAGAGGGTGAAACCATTCCTCTCTAAATAAATTTGGACTGAATCCTTCACCAAGCTAGGGCTAGCTTTCCACTCCTCAGGAAGCAATGTAGGCTGAGATCCTACATCACTTTGGAGCAGCATAAATATCCACCAGTAGAGTTGTGTTACACAACCTTTAAAGCACTGCTACATGGGCTGTCTGTCCACATGTGCAACTCCTCTTGCATCACCATTAGCTGGGATTGCCTGTTATACATTATACCCAAAAAAAAAAAAAAATCACTCCAGATGAGTAGTGCAACTTATGCCTGCATAAGCCATCCATAGAAATCTGATTACATAGGCTTCCTGCTGCAGACATCCACACTTTGTGCACGGACAATAGGACAATCCCTATGTAGCCCCTAGTTTAGGGGATACAATAGGAATGATAAAAAAATCCCCCAAATCAGGCAGTAAGCAGTGGGATCAGCATGGGTCTATTCCTCTGTCAATCAGGAAGCAGCTGACTGACAGTACGACCCACCCCACCCTGACATAAGGAATTTCTGGCACGAGGGGGGGATTGCAACAGTGGTCCTGCTTCCACTTGTTACACTGGAAATCACTCATGGGAGGGGTAGTAACAGCAGCCGTTTGCCTCCTGATTGACAAAGGAACAGACCCCCATTGATTGCAGCGGCTGCTGCCTGGTAAGTGAAGATGGGGGGATTGGAATAGGAGTCACTATACTGCCTGGTTACTATGGTGCTTACGCACTCATTTCTCCCCAACCAGATTCCAGCCCACATTCCTAACACAGGGAACAGTCTTGTGCCTTACATGAAAATATGGTTCCATTGGACTTCTGCTTGTTCATTAAGAAAAACAAGATCATCATCATGATCATCATCATCATCATCTTTTACCCACCTCTCCCCATGGATCAAGGCAGGGAGCAACACATCCACACAAACAATATCAATTAAAACACATCTTGGTTAAAATATACTTAAATATATAAAAACACGCATTATCAATTTAAAAGAACAAATAAAACCAGTACATATTAAAACAGTTTAAAATTCACAGTTTAAAAGTAATCTGGATATTCCTGGAGGAAGAGATTTGTCTTGAATGCTCTTTTAAATTCAGACAGTATATGCAACTGTCGAATCTCTTCTGGTGGGCTATTCCAGAGCCTAGGGGCAGCTGAAGAAAACGTTCTCTGGTTGACTGTTGCCAGCCTAGTCCTGGCTGACTAGAGTAAATGACCCCCAGAGGACCTGAGTGTATGGGGCTAATACAGGCTAATACAGTATGGGGCTAATACAGGGCGCATCCAGGCTGATGCAAAAGTCCCAGATTTTTTTCCTGTTCTTTACAATTTTATACTGGGTTAAAATACATAAACTGACCTGGGAAGCTGTTTTTAAAGCTCTGGTCATGCCAGCAGCTGACAGTAACTAATCTGGGATGAACAAAATGTGTATGGATCTTTAAAATAAAATTAAAAAAAACAGGGACAAACTCCGGGACTTTCTGGTCTTTTTAATCAGTCTGGATGTGCCCTAAATTGAGAAACAGTAACTTCTCCCTAGCTCTGAACAGTTTCCCACTTCTCCCACCCTAGTCCGACTGTCTCTCTCAAGCTCCAAGCTAAGAGGAAATGAGGATATAAGTAGAGTAATGAGGACTAAGGAAAGAATTGAGGATAAATGGCTAAATACGCACTTTGGAAATCTTAAGAAGAAAATGAGGTAGCTACTACAAGCTGAAGTAGATTGTTTAAAACAAACCACAAAAGCAAAATATCATACAAGTTTTGCATATTGATCTGTTTTTTCCCATGCTCTTTAACTTATAATGTACACAGACCTGAGGATCTGGATGTAACCACAAAGATATCACAGTTGTCTCCTCTGATTCCTGAGGCCAACTGCCTGCTTCTGTAACTATGGACAGAAACTATGATGGAGAAATATTTTTGGAGGTTTCCGCCTCTTTTGTACCTCTTACAGTTTGTGTCTTTGCTGATCTCAGCTTGTCTTCAGGCAGGCTCTTAATGAGTAATTGCCTGCAGGGAGCCTTCTTATGGGGTGGGGTTAACTTTGGTGTGCATTTGAATGATTTTATATCATGTATACATTCTGGTTTAATATGATGATTTTTAATTTTTAAAATTTTGTTGTCAGGTTTTAGCTGACAGTGTTATTACTTTAATGAGCTTAAATGGAACAAATAAATAAATAAAATGTACAGCTTTAAACAGCCCTTTCTGCCCATTTATCTAGAGTTACCTTCTTATCTGCCAGTTCATTGGCCTATATTTATGAACCAATGAGTACCAATATTCACACGTGATTTATTACCATCTGATCTTTTGAATTCTCTTGTCTAATATATAAACTGACAGGTCTAACCATGAAACAACAGAGCTCAAAACTTCTTTGTAACAATTGGCAGTCCATAGTAAATGCATAACAGTTAAGTTTCATGTAAAGCATAAATATCCTCCTTCAGTGTTACTGTTACTCGCTCTTACTGATGTATTAAAATGTTTATATCCCACCCGATATACAAGGACCTCAGAGTGATATACAATAAAATCAGTTTTTAAAATTTAAAGATAGACTTAAAATCATTTTATAGACTTAAAAACATATTAAATGATTTCACAGAACAGTTTAAAACCAATTAAAATATTTTAAGACCATTTTAAACCAAGTGCATGTGCAGATGTGGATGAAATCAATAAGGACCCATTTTACAAATGGATATTATTTTCCAAAACACATTTTTATTTTTGTATTCAGAATACATATTTGACACTACAGTTTTTCATCTCAGACTTTGATTCTCCACAGATTGAATCAGAGCTTGTACTTGCAACATATTATAAATAATGTTGCTACTCATTACTACTTCTTTTTTAGTAACAAGATACATCTGATAGACTGCATGAAAGTTTATACTGTACTAGAAATTTCTTTTTTCAGTCAGTCTCAATGGTGCTGCAAGTTGCCTGTATGATTCTTGAGATGCAACTTTGTTACTTTTGAGCATGTTCACAGCAATTTTGTTGATGCTACGTGTGTGTCTTTTTCTTAATAAATTATGGTTACTTGTTTATATCCGGTGTGGGCAACTGTTGGGAATCAATTTTCCACCTCTGAATCCCCTTCCAAGTCATATACACAGCCCCAAATATCTTGTTTCCCTTCCATTTCTGCTTCAAAATGGCAATCAGAAGTGATGTCATAGATTTTCCTTGGTTTTTTTCCGGGGCCTGAGGCTGTGTTCTGGAATAGTTTCTTTCTGACATTTCAGAAAGAAACTATTCTGTGACTGGCATCTTCAGAGAATGGTTGGGTAGGAGTGTGTGTGTGGGGGGGTGTTATATACTGTGAACCCCTGTTGGGGAGAATATATAAATTTGTGTATTTGAATGGTTAGTTTCTGGGTGTAAATATGCAAGGAGCCAAACAGACACTCATCCTCCTTGCATATCTACACCCAGAAACTAACCGTTCAAATACACAAATTTACATATCCCCTCCAACAGGGGTTCACAGTATATAACCCCACACACACTGCTACTCAACCATTCTCTGAAGATGCCAGCCACAGATGCAGGCAAAACGTCAGAAATAAACTCTTCCAGAAAATGGCCTCAGCCGAGAAAAAAAACACAAGGAAAATCTATGGATGTCGGCCGTGAAATTCTTCGACTTCACATAGAAGTGATGTCATGTTGCTTCCTGTCACCTTTTTGAAGGAGAAATTGAGAAAAAATAAGGTACAGGACCCCCGTATCTTCTGGGGATTGGTTCTGAGGGGCCCCATGGATACCGAAAACAAGAATAATAGCAAATGCCATTGAAAATAATGGGACTTCAGGTTTAAAATACCATAGAGTTGCCTTGGAGGACCTAGAAAATGGCTCGAGGGGACACATTTTCTAGGAAGACTCTATGGTAGCTATTTTTTGTCCCATGGATAATTGAATCTGTGGATAATGAATCAGTGAATATGGGAGTCCTACTGTAATTGAGAGGGGGGTTCTGAGAAGAGTTTGGGGGCAATTTGGGGTGCAATCTCCCTGTATGAGCCCAGAGCTATATGATCATCTGGGGAAGCCCTTCTCTCTCTCCCATCACCTTCTCAGAATCCATTATTACATGTTACCAACTAACATCCCTTGTTATGACTATGTAGTGACTTATGAGGAGTGAGAATAAACAGCTTTTTTTAAAAAAAATTAACACACATGCTAATGCATACTTTTAGAGATATCAGGGATAGTATTAATTTTTAATTAGGAGTTTTGGTCTAAAATTCATTCAAGGGCAAAGGCTGAGCTAGCCAGGAGGCAGAGCAATAAAGGAGGCCATGATAAGCACTAAGGGATGCATTGCAAATTCACTGCCCTCATACCCCCTAGGATTACTCCTGCCAGTCTAGAGGGAACACATTAATCCATGCACATATTGCAGCAGGGCAATTCTAAAAATCTGGCTCTGAATACATGAGAAACACAAGGGCCAGACATATCAGGATTAAGCCCTGCCTGTTCCTTGTTAAAATTCCTTTTCCTTGACCTAATGCAGATTTACAAGAATGCCCCTTTCTTTGATTATATAAGCTGCATGATCTTTATTTGTGGCATTTTCTCTTTGGCATCACAAGCTGTTACATTGAACTGCAGGCATTGTTTAAGACAGCAAGATGTCTAGGACTGTCTCCAGCCTATGGAAACTAAGGGCTTGTTTCGACAAGGCAATATACTGTAGATTGGTGCACTGTAACCCAATTCCCAGCAGCATTCATTTGTCTCCATGGATTTATTTATTTATTTATTTATTTGCAAGATTGCAGGAATGCAAAGCTATCTGTATTTGATGTTCACATGGAGGCATGCCTGCGAATCAAGATGGTGGGTGTGAGTGTTTTTATTATTAAAAACTCATGTTTTTATTCTCCACAAGCTGCCACCACTGAACAGTATTTGTTTTTCTTTTTAAACAGTAAATCTAAGGTGCAGAAGTGCGACCTTCTGCTTAAATAAGCTTAAAAAACTGTTTCGTTGCCTGAACACCATGAAAAGTACATGATCACTACCGCAAACATCTAACATACACTTCATTGCTGGCAAGCTCCACCCCTCAGGCACATCTGACCAATCAGCTTTCCACTTCTGCTGATATACGGGAATGCACTGTAATCCAATGAGCTGTCCCAATGAGCAGGAATAAGCATTTCCCTTGCATTATTTTTTAAAATCAGGAAAAGCCACAAAGACTTTTCCTACACAGTACAGTTGTCCCCCCATATCCATGGATTTGATATCCACAGTTTTAAGTATTCATCGCTTGAAAATATTCTTTAAAAAATAATAATCCGAAAAGCAAACCTTGATTTTTGCCATCTTATATAAGGGACAACATTTTGCTATGCCATTGCATATAATGGGACTTGCGTATTCACGGATTTTGTTATCCACGGGGGTCCTGGAACCAAAACCCAGTGAATATGAAGGGACAACAGTATATGGCATTTTTGACCCTCCTTTTAGAATATGGTGAATCACCATGGGATCCCATTTGAACAAAAGGTATTCTTCTGGAATTCTATGAGGAGTATTTTCACCATTTAGACAAGTTCCAAACTGTTGGTGGTGGTGTTTATATCCTGGCTTTTTCCAGTCTGGGACTCAACGTGGCTTCTAAAAGTTACGAGAGTACAGCTAAAAATTTTAATCATGCAAATGCTCAAAATACAAACTATGAATAAAATTAAAAGAAGTAGAAAACAAAGCATTAAAAAGAGGAACAACAAATATAAACAAGACAGCACATGAAAGGGCCTTTCTCACTGAGCAGTCAGCCCACAAAAAGGTCTTTGTCTGCCTGTGAAAGGATAGCAAGAAGGGTTTTAATCTAATCTCTCTAAGGACTTTATCAGATGCAGCAAAAAAAAAAAATCACACTACAGTTGTCCCTCCACATTTGCTGGGGTATGGTTCCAGGACCCCCCGTGAATACCCAGATCCGTGAATACTTAAGTCCCATTATATGCAACGGCATAGCAAAATGGTGTCCCTTATATAAGATGGCAAAATCAAGGTTTGCTTTTTGGATTATTATTTTTTAAAGAATATTTTCAAGCCGTGAATATGGTACTTAAATCCATGAATGCCAAATTTGTGAATATGGAGGGACAACTGTATTATGATGTTACAGTTCTGCTATCGCACAACATTGTCATGTTCATGTGTTCAATCTGTGCTCCAGCCACGGATAAGGCATTGCTTTTCACTGATGGGACAAACCAGCAATAGCCCTCAATATCATCTTTTTATGGTATGGAAGAGTGTGCGAAAACACGTCCCATTGTAATTGCTAGATTACAGCATGAATGCTTGGTCCTCTTTCTCCTCCCCTTGTTCCTGTGGAGAAAACTTCTCGGTGAGAGCATGAAAACTATCCACAGGATGCTCTTTTTATGAACTGTCCTGGTATGTTTGCATGTTTTTATGTTTAAGTGTTTGTGTGTTCATTTACTTTGCATATTAGGGTTTTTTTTGTGTGTGTGTGTTTTTAAGTGTACTCGCATCTTCTTGTGAGAACCACCAAAATGTTGCCCATGCTAAATCAAAGAAGTAAAGTCCCATTCTTTAAGTGTTAGTTGTGATTGTGCAATAATTCCATGGCAGTTTTTTTGCACAATTACAGCAACATGCAAAATAAGTGGAATAATGCCACTATGTTTCCTCTTTCTTCATTTACGGAATTATAGCACTTTCAGCGGAATTTATCAGCACAGTATGATAAAGTCCTAGGAAGGGAGTTTCAGAGCCTGGGAGCAGCCACCAAGAAGGCCCTCTCCTATGTTCCCATGAGATGTGTCTGTGAGAGTGGGGGCAGACAGAAGGAGATCCCCAGAAGAACTCAAACCAAAGGCAGTTTCCTATAGGGAGATATGAACATGAACCATACGGTTTAAGTATTTGAAGGGGTGTCACGTTGAGGATGGAGCAGGCTTGTTTTCTGCTGCTCCAGAGACCGGAACATGGAGCAATGGATGCAAGCTCCAGGAACAGAGATTCCACCTCAACATTAGGAGGAACTTTTTGACAGTAAGAGGTGTTTGGCAATGGAACACACTCCCTCGGAGCGTGGTGGAGTCTCCTTCCTTGGAGGTCTTTAAACAGAGGCTGGATGGCCATCTGTCAGGGATGCTTTGATCGTGATTTCCTGCGTGGCAGGGGGTTGGACTGGATGGCCCTCGTGGTCTCTTCCAACTCTACAATTCTGTGATTCTATGATTCTATGATAGGACTTTGTAGGTCATAACCAGAATTTTGAATTGTGCCTAGAAATGGACTGGCAGTGGTTGCTATTGCAACCAGGGAGTTGTGTACTCCCTTTATCAAGATGCAGTTAACAGACTAGCTACAGTTCTTTGGAGCAAATTAAGTTTGCCAACACTCTTCAAAAGCAGCCCCATGTAGAGTGTGTTACAGTAATCCAACTGGGATGTAATAAAGGCATGTGTCACTGTGCTCAGATCCAACATCTTAAGGAACATTTGCAGCCAGCACACAAGCAATGCACTTCTGGCTACTGACCAAGTCTGGGATCCCAGACGGTACTGAGTTCATGAGCATACACAAGCTGCAAATGTGCATTTTCAGGGGGAGTGTAATTAATTTTCAATTCATCCAGAATAAATGGCATGGACTAGTTATTATATGGTCAGCTATACTACCTCACCAAGTTTGGCATGGTGAGGGTAATTGCTGATGCCTGGACATTGCCCGTAGACAGGTACATAGGGAAGTCCACAACCCCCTGCACAAAGGGTTAGCCCACTTTATCCCACATCCCACCATAGTTTTCCAACAGCCTGAGCTCTACAAGGCTGAGCCATTCATTTGTTAGAAGAAGATAATGTGCTATTCCTGGAAGATTCGCAAGAGGGGGTGATGGCCATGTTGGCTGACCTGGTAGGGTAAATAGACTAAGCAGATGCTGTCCCTTGTCTATGGCAGGTAGTGGGGGGGAATTTAAGAGTCAGGTATATACCTTGCCACTCTTTTAGTGAAGGGTTGTGCTCTAGATCTGCCTCTACAGGTCCTGGGACCTGGGGGTGGGGAAGGAGTCTGCCCTTGGGGCCAAACTGGGGGTTTACTCTCTATTATAAGGTCCTGAGATTTGGGAGGGAGGGCCCTGGGTTTTGCCTTCCAGTAATGGACCAGTGGGAAAGCAACTCATAGTATTGAATTGTCCCCCAGGGTCAGGTTTTTCATCCAAGGGAAGGCTGAGGAAGTAGTCACCAGGTTTATGCCTGGCCTCAGCTGGATCTTTGCCAGGTTGCTCCCCGCTCCCACTTTTGCTCATTCTCAGGTCTTCCCATTTAAATAGGAAATAAGACAATAAAACAACCCTTATTTAACCCATTTTTTACTTGTGCCTGGTCTCATTATTTCATGATTCGCCATCAAACTTCCTCTTGCAGATCAACTACATCTGATGCTTATTTTGCTACTACTTAATGATGAAGATTCCACGAATTCCACGAAAATTCTAGAAATTCCTTGTGAATTGCTGGGAAAAAGGGGAACTGCCATCAGACCTCCGAGATGCAGTCATCATCACCCTGTACAAGAAAAAAGGGGCAAAATCCGATTGCTCAAACTATCGAGGCATAACACTACTCTCTATTCCTGGAAAAATCCTTGCAAGGATACTCCTGAACAGATTAGTTCCTGCTGTTGCAGAAGAACTTCTCCCTGAAAGCCAATGTGGCTTCAGAGCCAATAGGAGTAATACAGACATGGTATTTGCCCTTAGACAACTGCAAGAAAAATGCAGGGAGCAGAACAAGGGTCTCTATGTAACATTTGTCGACCTCACCAAAGCCTTTGACACTGTGAGTAGAAAAGGTCTGTGGCAGATCCTGGAAAGACTAGGATGTCCCCCCAAATTCCTTAAAATGATTATCTTGCTACATGAGGGCCAGTGCAGTCAAGTCAGATATGGCGATACTCTTTCAGACCCCTTTCTAATAACTAATGGAGTGAAGCAAGGTGGTGTTCTTGCGCCAACTTTATTTACAATCTTCTTTAGCATGATGCTCCAAAGGGCTACGGCAGAGCTCGAAGAAGACGACGGCATCTATATACGTTACCGTACTGATGGTAGCTTGTTTAACTTAAGCCGTCTGAGGGCTCACACTAAGACTCTAAACTATCTAGTCTGTGAGCTGCTCTTCACTGATGATGATGCCCTTGTTGCCCACACAGAAGCAGCTCTGCAGCGCCTAACATCTTGCTTCGCAACAGCTGCAGAGTTGTTTGGGCTGGAAGTCAACCTGAAGAAAACAGAAGTTCTTTACCAGCCTGCAACACAGGACGAACACCACCATCTCCACATTGCCGTCGGCAAATCTGTGCTCAGGTCTGTTCAGCAGTTCACCTACCTGGGAAGCATCATCTCCTCAGATGCCAAGATTGACAAAGAGATTGATCACAGATTAGCAAAGGCATATAGTGCATTTGGAAGACTTCACAAAAGAATCTGGAGCAATAACCACCTGAGGCAAAGCACAAAAATCAGTGTGTATAGAGCCATTGCACTGTCTATCCTCCTTTATGGATCTGAAACATGGGTTGCCTATCGCCACCACCTACGACTCCTCGAACACTTTCATCAGCGCTGTCTACGCACAATCCTAAATATACACTGGGCTGACTATGTGACGAATGTTGCTGTCCTTGAGCAAGCAGGGATCACCAGCATTGAGGCCATGATATTGAGAACACAGCTGCGCTGGGCAGGACATGTTTCTAGGATGGAGGACCATCGCCTCCCAAAAATACTACTCTACGGTGAACTCGCCACGGGTCAGTGTAAGAGGGGCGCTCCAAAAAAGTGATACAAGGACTCCCTGAAACAACATCTCAGGCTCACCAAACTGATCACCAACAATGGTCCGCCATGACCTCACATCGGGAGGCATGGAAACACACTATCTACAATGCTGCAGCCTTATTTGTGAACTCACGCCGAACAAGTCTTGAAGAGAAATGACAAGGCAGAAAGAATCACAACCCAAAAACATCACCTAAGGAGACCCTCTGCTGTGCATTCTGCAACCAGACTTGCTTATCTCGGATTGGCCTTTTTAGTCATCAGCGCGCTTGCAGAAAGCATGGAATGAGTGCTTCCTGAATCTTTGTTTGCGAAGAAAAGTCAGAGAGAGAATGATGAAGTAGAATCTTTCAGTATGAATGAGTGGCATTCTGATAGGGCTGATTACACAGGGCACAGAGGGTGGTTCTTGCTATACAGATACTTTCTCGGAAAACCTTCCAACTGCTGTTTGTCTGTAGAGCAGAAGCAGTAAGAAGATTTTTCCATCTCAAATACTATTTACCTAGCATTTCTTGAGATTGCCAGGCTTATTGTGTGTCACTCTCTGACAATAAGAAATGATGAATGAGAAGCCATGCTTCAAGGAACAGAGATGAGGGCATGTTTGCCTCTGTTAGTTCAAAGATTCCAGGTAAAAAGTAGATGGAGTCACACACATAGACTGAGAGCATGAAAGCCTTAGCTGGAGTATTGATTGAATAAATGTGCTAATATGAGATGGGGGGAGGAGAGATTGGGGGAGAGATTGAGCCTGTGCTAAGTTGTGTAATGTAGAAGGATCATGAAAAATTTATATGTTAAGTATTCCTGATAATATAAATGGAACCCAGCTAACTGAAATGATTTCCTGTTAGTGACCTCACATTCTGGTTTAGCTATTCCTATATGAGTTTCAAACATATAGAGGTATGGGTGATTCTTGGCTTAATTTCAAAAGCCCTTTGAAAAGGGTATGTTTGGACTTCAGGTGGGAGTAATCTGTGTGAGGAGGAAGAAGGAAGGAAGGAAGGAGGGAGGGAAGGAAGGAATTCTGTCCTCACTGCTAGCTTCAGTCCCACCTCGCCTCTCATTTCTGCTTTACGATATTTCATAGAACAGCTCTTGAATAAGCCTTCAAGTACCTGCCTCCAGCAAGCTTCCTTGTGGTTTTAAAACATTTTCTCATACTGCCTACTTTAGATTTGTACTCTCACTTTGCTTTGGTTCCTGCTTAGCCTCCAGGAATGCAATGTCATTAACCCTAGCAGCCATTTTGAATTGTGGAATTGTGTGATGATATAACACTGGGGAATGAGGGAGGATGTGAAATTGTCTTTCTTTAGCTTTTGCATGTCACAGGGCTGTGAGAGTTACTAAGCCCAAAGTGCTATGAGACCAAAGCAATGGCAATGGGTGGCTTGTCTTACATACTGTTCCATCATATATGAACTATCTCATGACTTCCTCCTAGGGTGGCCACTTATGCATCACCAAAAAGAAATGACTCATCAGATGTATGATAGACAAGGGCCTATATATGCTATAAAATGTGTACAATGAGCCCCCCACATTTGTGGGTTCAACTTTTGCAGATTTGATTATTTGTGGATTATTTGCTGCAGGGCCGGTTTAAGGAATTTGGGGGGCCCCTGCAATGCTTTATTTTGGGGGACCCATATGTTTATCTCAGGTCAATGTACCTAACCTATTCACAGTACAAGATGTTCAGATTACAGTAGGACCCCGGTATCCACGGATTCATTATTATTCATGGGACACAAAACAGCACACCTACCATAGAGTATTCCTAGAAAATGTGTCATCTCTAGCCATTTTCTAGGTCCTCCAAAGCAACTCTATGGTATTTTAAACTAGAAGCCCCATTATTTTCAATGGTGTTCATTGTTATCCACAGTTTTCAGTATCCATGCCCCCCAGAACCAATCCCCAGTGGATAAGGGGGCCCTACTGTATTACATAATTTACCACCAATAATTTAGTTTAGCAATTAATGTAATAGTGTAGATTTCCTCAAATAAAAGAAAGAGTGGACTACAAGCTGAACATGAGTTAGCAGTGTGATGCAGCAGCAAACAAAGCCAATTAGATGCTGGGCTGCATTAATAGGAGTATAGTATGTAGATCAAGGGAAGTAATAGTACCACTCCATTCTGCTTTGGTCAGACCTCACTTGGAGTCCTGTGTCCAGTTCTGGGCACAACAATTCAAGAAGGATATGGACAAGCTGGAATGTGTCCAGAGGAGGGCGACCAGGATGGTGAGAGGTCTGGAAACCATTAGGCCCTATGAGGAGTGGCTTAGGGAACTGGGCATGTTTAGTCTGGAGAAGAGAAGGTTGAGAGGGGACATGACAGCCATGTTTAAATATTTGAAGGGATGTCATACTGAGGATGGAGCAAGCTTGTTTTTTGCTGCTCCAGAGACTAGGACATGGAGCAATGGGTACAAACTATAGGAAAAGAGATTCCACCTAAACCTTATTAGGAAGAACTTCCTGACAGCAAGAGCTGTTTGGCAATTGGATACACTGCCTGGGAGTGTGGTGGAGTCTCCTTCTTTGGAGGTTTTTAAACACAGGCTGGATAGCCATCTCTTAGGAATGATTTGATTGTGTATTCTTGCAGGGCAGGGGGTTGGACTAGATGGCCCTTGAGGTCTCTTCCAACTCTATGATTCTATGATTCAGATAGGATGGAAAGGATGTGGAGAACAAAAATTAAGTAACCACAGCGTGAGAGTGTTTTACTACTGTAATAATTACATCTCCATGTGTGCAGAGAAAAATGTTTCTGATTATCTGAACATATATTAAATGAGAAATATAATCCAAATGCACTAACTGATGCAATGAAAAGGTGCTGAGATGGTAAGAGAAACTGAAACATTTACAGCATTTCCCTAAAGATTATGATGCGTGTGAGTTCTGTGTTCATTTTTCAACTTTGCAAAACAGTCTAGAAGATGTCCATTTCATGCTACAATGCTATTTAGTGCAGCTGATTTTGCTTTAGGTTTATGCTGCAAGATACCACTTATGGAGGAATTATATCACCACTACTTCTCAATGAATTTAGTGTCCTGTATAAACACCCACAACTCATTTTTATTGTTGGAGTACATGGGGTTGCCATAAGTCAAAGGCAACTTGAAGGCACATGTGCACACACACAAAAATCCCAGTTAGTTACATCTCCCATCTCTCATTCTCTGTGTCTCAGACAAAGTTCTCTCTCTCTCTCTCTCTCTCTCTCTCTCTCTCTCTCTCTCTCTCTCCCCATCCTTCTCACAGCAATGCAGGGGCTGTCTCCAAATTCCAGTATTAGGCTCTTTCTCAGTGCTCCCTCCAACATACTCAGTACCAACCCTCTCTCTGCAAGCAATACTGCAGGGAAAGAAGTCCATCAGCCACTCAGTCTCTGACTTCAGCAACTTAAATAACCACCTCCACCCCACCGTGCTCCTTCCAACTTACCCAGTACCAAGAGCAAATCCCTCTCCATCTCCACCAGCAGCCTCCAGCTCAATGCTACTGCCACAACCACGCCTGAGGAGGGAGTGGGGGGCCTGCAAAGCAGTTCCTCCAGCTCCTGGCTGTCTGCTGGCTGTCTCCTTCATCAGACAAGGAGATAGGAGACAGCAGGAGGTTAGGAGGGGGCCCTTCTTTGGCCCTTTGACCGTGAGGCCCTACGCCAATGCGGATTTGGCAGTATGGTTAAGCCGGCCCTGATTTGCTGCCACCTCTGTTACTGCCCTATGCCATTTTTAATAGGGACTGCCCACCTTGCAAAACTGAGATGGACTGTGAATGTGCAGCAAGGCTTGTAAGTCCCTAATACAAATGGTGTAGGGCAGCAGAAGAGACAGTGGTAAGCACTACCAGCCATCCACTTGTGCCTTGCAAAGGAAACACACTGCCTTGAAAACATCAGCAGTGGTTTAACTCTGCAGCTCATACTTTTTGTGTGTGATAAATATGGTTGAGGGGCCTAGAGAAATTAGTTTCCCCTGATTTTTCCAGTGGTCCTGCACCCCTAACCCCAGCGAATGTGGAGGGCCAACTGTATATGCTAAGTGGTATGTATGCAGATGCATGTTTAGAAATAGTTATATGTATACAGATGCATGTTTAGAAATAGTTCATCCCGCTTAGAGGAAACCCATTGAATCAATGGTATCTTGATAAGTCAATACCTATGGAAGTTCAATGGATTCAATGGATCTGCTCTTTTTATTTATTGTTTCATTTATTTATTGGATTTATATCCTGCCTTCCTCCCAAGATGGGATTCAAGGTGGCTTACTATAATTTTAAAATACAATTAAAACATTACAAGTTTCAAAAGTTTTAAAAGGATTAAATTACTACCATTGTTAAAATATAATAGTTAAAAACATAACATGGATTAAAAAAATATATAAATAAAAATACAACATTGTTGTATTTTTGTAAATACACACCAATTAAAATTCACATTTCAATCGCCTGCCTAAATAAAAACATCTTCACATGCCAACAGAAAGAGAACAGGGAGGGGGCCAACCGGACCTCCTATGGAAGGGAGTTCCACAGTCTGGGAGCAACCACAGGGACCAACAATTGGATTTAGACCAATTGCTTTAATTTAAGAAGTATAGTACATATCACTATAATGAGGAAGACTTTTTCCAGGTGACAATGTGTGTTCTTGCTGAGATATCCAGATGTTAACCAGTCATGGACAACTTCCAGGTCTCTTCTCTCCAAGCTTATGGTTCTTCACCTTTTAATGAAACTTGGACAGACAGCCCCTGAAACAGAACACACCTTCAAACAGAGAAGTGGCAGCCCTTCAAATAGAGGTATATCCTCTGTAAAATAGGACACAGCTTCACTCAACTTCCTTCCATTTTTGATGTATTGAAACAGCAAAGCCAGATGCAGACAATGTTGGAAGAGGCAAAACGATGTCTGCAACGGATTCATCCCTGCTATAAACTGTCCTGCAGAAGGTCACAGGTTGTCCACAACTTTAGAACCTTGGGTGCAGTGTGTGTATGTGTGCGTGCGCACATGCATGTACATGTGCCCTCAGTTGGCTGCTGACTTATGGTGACCCCATGAACTTTATAAGTTTTTCTGAAGCAAGGAATACTTAGAAGTGATTTTCCATTGCCTTCCTTTGAAATGTAACCTAGAACACCTGGTAGTCCTTGGCAGTCTCCCATGGCAGTAAAAATGAAATGGACAGATTATAGGATGGGTGACAGCTGGCTTGATGGCAGTACATGTGAAAGGGATCTAGGAGTCTTAGTGGCCCACAAGCTGAACATCAGTCAGCAGAGTGATGCAGCAGCTAAAAAAGCCAATGCAATTCTAGGCTGCCACTCCCTGAAAGTAAGAGCTGTTTGGAACTGGAATACACTGCCTGGGAGTGTGGTGGAGTCTCCTTCTTTGGAGGTTTTTAAACAGAAGCTAGATGGCCATCTGTCGGGAATGATTTGATTGTGTATTCTTGCAGGGCAGGGGGTTGGACTGGCTGGCCCTTGTGGTGTCTTCCAACTCTATGCTTCTGGTTCTATCAGACAGGATCTGGTGCCCTGTAATACCATAGTAATTCTAGTCCATCAAGCCATCACAGGATTGTAACGTCTATTGTGGGAAAGATTTCCCAAAAAAAGATCCAAAAAAGGGTCTTTTATGTGCTGTGTTGTTTATATTTATTGGTCTTCTTTTTAATGTTCTGTTATTAACTGCTTTTAATTTTATTGAAAGTTTAATTATATTTTTAACATGAATTTTTAACTGTATCTGTGAAGACACACCCAACTATAGGTGGTGGCAGGTTTGGGTGTGTAGCACCAGTACCCTGGTGAGACCAAACTCTTTTACCCAAAAAGGCTCTGATGCTGAATATAAAGTTCAAAAAAGGAGGAAGTTTATTTTAAAGAATAAAAGTAAAGGGCTTTCTCCTCCCCTTCTCTAAAAGCTTGAAATAAAAGGTACTTTACAGTTTGAGTTTCAGCAATCTTCAGGGAATCTCTCTGGTTTTGATCTTGGTTTGATCTCCTAACTCAATGGAGCTGGTGCAGGGTCTTTCAGCTCCTGATTCCTTTGACTTATTTGTTGTTGCCAACTAATTTGGCTAAATGGTGTAAGAAATGTCCTCCCCGGCTGTCTGGGCCTGTTTGCCACCAATAAAACAGCTCCCTGCAAGCTCACAGCAAAGCTGAGCGATAAATAAATAAATAAATAAATAACACTAAAAATCTTCTAAACAGAGCTTGCTGGGAAGGGACAAACCAAACCTGGAAAAATGCAGGGGAAAACATTCCTATGCTCAGATACACTAAGGCCTGAACTAAAACGAAGGAAAATGCAGGGGAGATTCAAACAGTCCTGGCTGGACATCACAGTATCTGTTTTAACTTTTGTAATCTGCCTTGTCTCCCAGATTGGGAAAAAGATGGGATGATGATGATGGTGATGATGATGAGATCCATGAATGGCAGTGTTCCTTCCTTCTCTTTTTCCATCGTGAATTGGATATTTGGGTGGATGCTGTTCAGGTGATTCAGGAATGAGACCAAATCTTCTTCTCCATGGTTCCAAATGGTGAAAGTGTCATCCACATATCAGAACCATGTTGTGGGGGTTTTTTGGTGCTGTTTCCAGGGCTTGCTTTTCAAAATGTTCCATGTAAAAGTTTGCTATCACTGGGCTCAGGGGGCTGCCCATGGCTACCCCATCTATCTAGATGATGATGATGATGATGATGATGATAATGATGATGATACTATAGGACAGGGGGCAGTGAAAAGATAAACTCCCAAATATGTGGAGCTACAATTAATTTATCTTAATAAAATGAGAACTGGCTGGAGCCAATAAATACCTAATGCATAACTGAAAGCACCATGCCAGTGGCATTGTACTATGACTTCATCCTTTTTATGGCCTGAACAAAAATAGATTCTCAAGTTTAACCCTGCAAGTGCTTTTCTAATACATTATCTGAATCAAATGGAGGTCTTTTCATTGTTGACTTTTCAATTAAACCAGATCTATGGCAAACTATATTTTAAAACTAAAAGGGAGAAATTGGGTTAAAGATCTCCTGGCCCAGGCATGTAACTAAAAATATTCTGCAATTAGATAATTTCAAGGACTAGGAGATACAGCCAATTTGATATCAGAATGAACAAAGCCTGCTTTCTTCAGCACTCTTATCCAACTGTTAGACATTATGCACAAAGATCTTTTCTCTCTCCCCCTCCCCCACCATTTCAGTATTCAGCCTTCTAAAACATTTTATTCATCAGAATCTGGCTTTGATCATACTATTAATGAAGGCCTTCAAAAGTTTAAAAAAAAAAAAAGACTAATCCATGAAGTCAAAATGTGGATTCAGATGTGGTTTTGTCTCATTTTATATTGGTTTCCTGTTCTGTGAAGTCCTTTTTCTGATTTGCTTTAGGGGGGCAGGAAAGCAAGAAGAACAAATCAATAATATAATAAAACTCCACTGAACTGTCTGCCTTAGTTACAAAGATATAACAGAGTTTTTAAAATATTGCCCCTCATTTTAGTAATTGTTCCCTATCATATTAGATTGTCTGAAAAGAAAAGAGATGATGCTTTGATTGTTTATTCCTGCGTGGCAGGGGGTTGGATTGGATGGCCCTTGGGTCTCTTCCAACTCTATGGTTCTATGATTCTGTGTTTAAAATAGGGCTTGGATTGTGGTTTCAGATGAAGTTACTAAACTCAGATGTACTTTCCTCAATAGTTAGGGCAGCATCATATATAATATTATGTTAGTCTTTGCTGTTATCTCTGGGTGGGTGGGGAGAAAGCAAACACACTATTGCTCAATCACGACTACATTAAACTCATGGATTTCTCACTGAACTATTATTTTTTTAAAAGGGGGGAAAAATTTAGTTCCCACCTGGGAAAAATCAATCAATCATCTTTATTTGCAGTCAATAGACAATAAAATCCCCAGTTTAGAACAAACATTTGATAAAAAGACATATAATACACAATAAAACATCTGAATATGAAAACATCTAAAACATTTCAAATATACATTAAATAAAGTTAAATGGCTCTCTAAACGACTTGTTGGAACTTCAGAGCAATACAGTTAAAGACACTCAGGGGAACAGTCTAAAAAAGCCTGAATAATTGAAAATATAAGTGTTTCCTATACACTTCATAGCAACCACTATGGAAGAATACATGTAGGCTAGGTGTTGTCTAGATGAGGGGATATAATGCTGATTCCTGCACATTAATGCAAAATCATAGCAGCGTTCTTTTATTTCCATAGTCCTCTGGCAAAATTGCTGTTATGTGAAGCTATCTGTGTTTGAAGTTCACACGAAGCCATGCCCGCAAATCAAGATGGTGGCTGGGAGTGAATCACTCATGTTATTATTCTCTACAAGTTGTGACTGCTGCACAATTTTTTTAAAAAAATGTAAATCTAAGGTGTGCAAGTGTGACCTTCCACTTAAAAAGCTGGTTGGTCACCTCAGTGCAGTGAAAAAGTACACAATTACTAATGCAAAACTTCAAAATAGTGCTTCCAGCCACTTCATTACCACCAAACCTGCACCTGTGCATCTCCGGCCAATCAATTTTCCATTTCCACCCTGTGCAGCGAGCACTTTTCTGTGTATTTTTTTTAAAAAAACTCATGAAAAGCTGAGAAGGCTTTCCCCGCATAGTTTTTGGAGTTTTTGGGCCCCCTTCCTTCCAAATACTGCGAATCACTGTGGGATCTCATTGGAACAAAAGGTATTCTCCTTGAATTCTATGAGGAGTTTTTTCACTGTTTAGACAACCCCCTAGACATGGTGTCAAGGTTGTTACAAAGGCAATGTGTACTGTTCGGTGGGGTTTTATCATATCTTCCCTCTAATAAATGGGAGAAAGTTGGACCTTAAAAAAATGAATGAGGAAGCTCCTTCTTGAACATTTTAATCATTTAATCCATTGGCTAAAACACTTCAGAGTGCTCCAAATCTACAGTACACAAATAATCCTGTATGAAACAGGATTATTTGTCATGGCTGCTTCCTGTGGAATCCTGGGATTTGTAGTTTAGTGAAGCACCAGCACTCTTTGGCAGAGAAGGCTGAAGACCTTGTAAAGCTAAAATTCCCAGGATTTAATTAATAGGAAAGAGCCATGGCTAATAATCCAGTTTCAAACTGGATTATTTGTGTAGTGTGTATCATAATTGTTTATGAAACAAGTGGACAGGACAGTTACACATTTGCCTTGCATCTTAGCTTCTATAAAGGCTAAAAAGCTACTCTTTTAAAAACAAAATCAAAGCTGGGAATCTTGGAGGACCCAGATTATCCAGGAGGCTGATTACATGGCAAAAAAATATTTGAGAAGAATTTGGGAAGAATCCCATTGGTCCTCACTCATGCCATTTGGAAGGATGGGAAGCAAAACAAAAAACCAAAAAAAATCTGTGACTTTCCATCCCCCTATTTTCCACGGTCTTTTTTGAAAAGTCCGGGAAAAACCACACTATTGGTTGTCTGATCAATCAGCAACCATCCCATAAAATCCCGGCACACAGCAGAGCTGAATTGTGATTGGTCGGACCTCAGAGGGGGCATGCTTGCAAGGGATGCCTTGCAATTCAGGATCTGCCGTTGTTGAATGGCCCTGTGTCAGGTCCGCCATGGCCTCCAGAGCTGGGCTCCTCTTCCTCCTCCTCCTTGCCACCGCTTCTAACTCAGGCTGCGCAACCCCAGTGCTCTTGTCCCTGTTCCTGATCACCTGGCTGCTTGATGGTTGGTTTCGGCTGGCCTAGGCTGCAGCAGTCATCTCTAAAGTATATGAAGGGATGTCATACAGAAGATGGAGCCAGCCTCCCCTCCCAAGGAGATGGCTATCCTGCTGAACCTGGGAGGGCCCTGCGATTTGGGATTCAGCCAAGCTCCCCTCTCCTCTGGTGGTGCCTGGATGAGTGGAGGCTTGTGCCATCCCCATGCCCCTGCTGGATCGTGCTGTGGTCATAGCCACTTCCCCCATGCCCTTCCCACAACCAGAGCTCACTGGGGCTCATGTTGTGCTCCCCGTCGCCCTCCAGAGTCACGCAGGTGGCTGTGTTGCGTCCCTCATGCCTCATGGCTCCCTGGGATGCACGGCCCCGCATCGGTCCCCTCGCACCCCGCTGAGTCTTGCCAGGATCCAATGGCTTCTCTCCATCTCTCTCCATGTGTGTGTGTATTTCCCCCCTGTCGCCTGCCTCTCCATCTCTCTCCATGTGTGCATTTCCCCCTGCCACCTGCCTCTCTCCATCTCTCTCCGTGTGTGTGTGTGTGTGTGTGTGTGTGTGTTTCTGTCATGCTCTGTGAGCTTTAGAGTCAGAGGAGAAGGGGGGCATGGCAGGGAACGGCCTTATCTATACCTATGCCAGCAGTGAACCCTGCCAACCTAGAGGCTTGAGCAGAGGAAGAGCCTGGTCCAAGTGGGTTGGCATCAGTCCCAGCAGAAAGTCCTGCCCACTCAGATAAGGACAAAGAAGAAGAGGGGGACTTACCTCCACCATCGTATACCCAGCAGTGAGCTCAAAAAGAAGCTCAAAGGAAGTTGCTGAGACTTTATGAGAAAAACCTGCTCATTAAGAAACATGTGACAAAGCCTTAATTGCTTGATATATGCTGGGAGAGGCAATGGAGGCTTTGTCAGAGATCTTCCTGGAGAAAGCTTCCTTCTGAATTTGTTGCCTTAATCCTTGCTGCCTTGACTCATAAATATGCAAAACTGTGTATAATAATGAACAAAATAGAATACCATAGTATCATACTTGGGGAACCTAGAAAACGCCAACAGAAGTTGACCATAGAGATGTACTGAAGGACATCCCAATGCTTGGAGAGACTACCTCCAACATAACTCTACACTTCTCCAGAAGCCTAGAGAGACCTTAACCCCCAAGTGTGGGTAAGTGAAGCTGCAAGTCCTGATCCTGCATGAATGTGGGGCAACCTGTATTCTGCATGCAGGTTGCATACTGCTCATGTAGTATATTTCCATGTGTGGGTATTTATCTTACACTGAGGAGATGTTGGACTGCAGCCCTAGGCTAATGTATTTAGAGGAAACCAATTTGGGAAGACTGGGCTAAATTTTCCTTGTTTTTTTTCCTCGGAATGTTCTGAGGATGCCAGCCACAGATGCAGGTGAAACGTCAGAAAGAAACTATTCCAGAACACAGCCTCACAGCCCAGAAAAAAAAACAAGGAAAACCTATGGATGCCAGCCGCGAAAGCCTTTAGCTTCCCACTGAGCTAAATAGTTCTGGAAATAAAAAGTAATCCCTCTCCCTCAACGTAACACCCAAGGGCCATTGTAGCTTTTAAATACAGTCATGTTCTGTATCAAATCAACTTTTGTCCCCTTTGTTCCAAGATAGTCAGCATCTTTACTTGTTAAGGCCATTTTTGGTGACAAAATGTGTACATCAAGAAGACTATTTGCTATAAACAACTTAATGTCAAATTGCACTATTAACAGGAAAAACCAAATGCCAAGATGTGGAATTACCCGATTTTAATTCAGGGCACACTGAAGATCCTATGAAAAGTTTATCTTCTTGTTACCCAAAGAGGTCTTGGGAATTCCAAGAAAATGTTGAGTTTCTAATATGTTAGGGGAAATTAGCAGCAACTTGATTTAGCAATGTGAAAGGGGGCAACAAGGGGTTCTTGGACCTATGTATACCAGTACTAACCTGGATGGAACACACACACACTCAAGTGTGAAGTTAATTATGGTTTTTATTAAGAGTTTCAAAAATAACACCAATCACACACACAGTCACAAAAGAAGCATTCACACAAGCCTACAGAAAGCAGTAGGAAGGACTTGGATAGGGGAACAGCAAGATGGTTTGTTGTGGGTTATACAATCTGTCTTGTAGTCCAAAGTTCATTGGACAATCCAGCAGAGTGGATTGATGAATCTGGAGTGGCTAACACAGAGGGACAGACATTCTCCTAAGAATGGTGTCTGTGCACAATGAGGCAGATTTTGAGGGTAATATTTATACCCAAAAATCCTCAGAGGATCAAGCCTTATGGTTGGAAACAATAGATTCCAGGGACTTTCAAGGGTTGCATAATGAGTTTCTAAGGATGCTAATGTGTTGTAGGACTTTTTTGGACGTCTCAAATACAACGCAAGCAGCCTCGTCACGTTGCGAGGCTGCTGCGCTGCAGGGCGTCCCTTTCGGATGACGCTCTCCCCTGCCGGTACTGTTGCAGTACTGCAGGGACATTTGAGTGTTATATTTCACTGATTTTTACTCATGAAAGTTGATTATGATTAAAAACTGGTGAAATATAACGCTCAAATGTCCCCGCGGTACCGCAACAGTACCGGCAGGGGAGAGCGTCATCTGAAAGTGACGCCCTGCAGCGCAGCAGCCTCGCAACACTGCTTGTGTTGTATTTGAGACATCCGAAAAAGTCCATAGTGTCCAATGATTGGATTCACAAAGCTTGAGCTGCTTCTTCTTAAGTTTGGGAGATTAAGGAAGGGAAGTTTGAAACGAGCACACTTATTGCCCCATCCACTTATTATCTGCCACTTAGATGTACAGTGGAGACTGTGTCCTTTTGACCATTTGATGTTTCACTCACAGTTTAGAACTTGCCTTCAGCTCTTCTTTTGGAAGAAGCAAGGCTTTCAGATCATTTTCTGAAACCATCCTGCTTTTGCCCGTGGAAGACCACCTTAATATGCCAATTATTAATACACCAATTTCTTGGGCCTCTAGAGGCAGGGCTATCAGCCTTGCTAACACTCTTTTTCTAATACACAACTAGTTCTCACAGAATGCTCATTAGTTTCATTACTGTTGATACCACAGAAATATTATCAACATAAGGGGGGAAATGCTGAGTGAACGATACTGTTAAAAATACTGCTTTCAGAAACAAACGTGCCCTGCAAGAAGAAGTGCTGAAGATCAATGATGCCCTGGACAGTGTCAGAGGATGTCTAGAGGCAGTATTTTGTGACAAAGAAGATAACTCCAGGGATACTGTTGAGGAGAAGCTCAAGGTCAGGAAACAATAAGTATGCTTAGTGTACACTTAGGATGATGGAGGGTCTTACTTGTATTTGAATTCCAAGCAACTAAAGTATGGATTGTTTTGGCTCTGCAATATACGGTGTTTCTTTAATGCAGTCCAGACGCTTACTCTCAACCATTTTTAAAGAACAATGATCTCAAACAGCAGCCTGTACCTCCTTCTCTGTTAGTTAACCTTTATGAAAATATAGAATCAAGCTGTTAAAAGAGGGACATGAGTCATGCCATCTCATCCCACACGTACACCACTGAACACAAAGCAAGTGTAGCCTTGTGTCCTTTTCTACAGAGAGGAGATTCTTCTGTTTCAGTAGTGGGCAAAGTGCAGCCCTCAGATGTTGTTGAACTGCAAATCCCAGTATTCCTCACCATTAGCCATGCTATCTATGCCACCTAGGACTTGCATTTCATCAACATCTGGAGAAAGGAGAAATATAAACTGAATGAATGAAATGAAATGAAATAAATGCTCTCTAGATTTTTAGGTCTTCAAGTCCCACTAACCTCAGCCAGCATGGTCAGTGATGGGGGTTGCTGTCCAAAACATCTGGAGTCATCCCTGCCCTAAACACATGTGGGTTTCCTTTTGCAAATCACAAATAGGGATTGTGTCATATACTAGACACATATATACCCATGGAGGGGCAATTAAAGGATGACAGTAAGCCCAATAGGATGGTGCTTCTCAATCACTGGCCCTCCAGACATTTTGGCCTTCAATTCCTATAAATCCCAAACCAACATGAGCAATGATCAACATGAACAATGATTAGGAGCTGAAGTCCAAAACATCTAGAGGACCAACTCTGGAGAATCACTCCTGTAAGGAATACAGGCCTGGATGGAATGTGTCCATAATATGTCTTCTAGTCCCATTTTCAAAGCAGAACAAATGCAAAATCTAGTACAGAACAATGTTGTGAAGTCATTTTAAGCTAGAATTTTTAGTCATTGTAAATTATCCTCAGGTTTAAGCTTCTTTTCTTTCTTAAGTCCAAAGATATTATAAGGAAAAGAGAACTTGGGGGTTTGAGATTAAAGGGTTAAGTGATGGGAATGACAAATTTTGTAGGAGTTCATCAGATGATAACTCCTTTAAAATCTATTGATGAATGAAGAACATGCTTGCTCCTTCTTGATTAATTCTCAGTGACATATCGCTTTTTCTTTGCCAGACTCAGGATTCCATTATAGCCTCACCAAGTTTCCCTTAGATTGAAATTTAAGAGAAATGTCACTTTATATATGTCAAAGAGCCACTATCCTTCCAGTAGGCTACATTATTAAAACCAAATTTGTCTTTTTGTGAATGCAAAAATGGGTATGATTACTATGCCAGCATTCTTTCCACTGTAAACTTTATCCTGTGTCACTTATTGTTTAAAAATCTTCTATTTTTCTGATCTCACTCTTTTGGATGGGTGATGGCAGAACATATTCAAGTATTTCTTAACATGCTATAACCAAACCTTTGAACTGAAAGGGCAAATCTCCCTGCATTTTAAAACGAAACAGTGAGGAAATGTTAATTGGAAATGCTAGATTTAAAAAAATCTTCCATTAATTTTGATAGTTAAAGATGTGGAAATTAATGTACGGGAACTAGGATTTGATTTATTGTGGTATCGTTGATTAATTTATTAATCAAGTCAATTTAAAAAAATTAAAATAAACTATGGGATTTACATAGAATAGAATGTTTTGTTGTCACCATTGTGCCCCAATCATCATTGGCTTCCTCAGAAGTAGACTTCTTGTATTTTTCTCAGTTGCCTTCCGAAGCCTGGCACCCCACCTCCCCAATGTGCTAGACTACAAATCCTCTATTTTGATTGCTGAATAGGGATGGTGGCACTGATAGCACATCACATGTAGAAACTGCCAGACTAAGGAAGGCTGTCCAAAACAAGTGGTATCTGCCAACCTGTCCAATTCCGTTTTTGCCACTGACCTGCTGTGGTAGCCACTGAAATCACTACATGGGGGAGGCAAGTCTCTGTTCAATTGTATGGCTGCTTTACTTTCATTTGTCTTATGTTGTACAGGTGCTGGATCCTACTCCTGGAACACAGGGCAACATCTGACTTCAAAACGCCCTCACATATAATTTAGCTAAATTAGACCCAGGGTTCTCCTGGCCCAGGAGGAGTAGGTGCTGATCCTTGCAGCTTCTGCCCCAGAACTGAAAGCATACCCTTCTATTCCTCCCACAAGGTCTCCTAGCTCTGAGGCCTTTTGGACCTGCATCTTAAATACACCAGAAGATGACACAACCAGGGGGCAGCAATAAAGGATTATCTGTTGAAGATCCATGTCTTCTTGCCATGTTCTTTGAGTTTCATAAAAAAAAAAGTGAGTTTCAATATATTTGTCAGAAGAGCTTCTGAAAGTGACTAATTCACAATAGCCTGTAATTACTACCCAATCTAGCTATACTATACTAACTTTATGCCAATTGCGTTAGAGACACACACGTTAATTCAGAATGGACGGAATGGAAATGAACTAAAGTTCATTCCAAAAAAAAGTTTCTAAAACAGTTGGTGGTGGGTTGTTTTCAGACTTTCCTTTCCCCAAGTTACATAGTACAGAGATGCCCAGCACAACAGACTTAAATTATTACAAATGCAGAAGTTCTCCATTGACGCCCCCTTGTTGTGGGAGAGAGGCTTGTGTACCCTAATGATGTTTTGAGCTATGCTGGCGGTGGCATAATAGCCACTGGTAGGATCTCCCATGCCAGACAGGTCAAAACCGAAGGGTCTGACAAAGAGCGTCAAAGGGCAGGATGGGCTCTCTAGCCTTGTGGCAACCGTCCTAGGAGAAGGAAAACTCTAATCCCAAACATGGGCAGATGGTGCTCGTCCAACCCTATAAGGTCAACCATCTAAGAGAAGGAAACTCTAATCAAACCTACGGCCCGAGGACCTCGCTGCCACATCCATGGTTGCAAGGCCACAGCAGATGAATCTCTGGTTTAAAGGGTGAGACCAGTTCTGTGCACGCTGTGCTCCACCAGAAAAATCCATTGCACAGGCTCGAAGGACAAATCCAGTTCCAAAAAAGCCCTGTAGCGACTGGCGAGAGACGAAACCGGCAGGTGTAAAGATGCACTGGAAGCCACAGCCCAACCCTGCATGCAGGCAGTTCAGGACATTGGTCGCTCGAGGCTGACCCGGGAGATGACAGTCTTGTTCGGCAGCATCCTGAATGACCAAGCAGCCTTTTTTTAAGGAGAGCACTGCTTGCTCCATATGGAGAGGGGCCTAGAAAAGGTGGCCTAACGAAAGCTCATCCCCAACAACCTGGTTGGCTAGCCACAGCCAACGGGAATCTTCTGATGCGGTCAAACCAAGTCAAAGAAACAAAGGCACACACCGGCCTCCAAAGGTGTAAATAAACTGAAACTTGCATGCTGGAACATCAGAACCATGCAAGACTCTGAAGATAGTGGACGGCCTGAGCGTCGTTCTACCCTAATAGCCCATGAACTATCACGGCTTAATATTGACATCGCTGCTCTTAGTGAAGTTCACTTCCATGAGGAAGGCAGCCTTAAAGAACATGGCGCCGGCTACACACTTTACTGGTCTGGCAAACCCAAAACCAAAAAACATCTTTCAGGAGTAGGCTTTATGATTAAAAACTCCATTGCCTCCAAACTCGAAACCTTGCCAACAGGACACTCTGATCGCATTATTTCCTTACGCCTCCCACATGTTGTTCTCTTTAGTATATATGCCCCAACTATGCAAGCCGACCCTGTAGAGAAAGACAAATTCTACACAGACCTATGCCAACTCATACAAAACGTCCCTGTAGAAGATAACATTATTATCCTTGGTGACTTCAATGCCAGAGTAGGAAAGAACTCCGAAGCCTGGAAAGGTGTCTTGGGCAAGCATGGTGTTGGAAATTGCAATGATAACGGACGCCTCCTGCTAGAGTTCTGTGCAGAACAACAGCTGACTATTACAAACACAATCTTTCAGCAGAAAGATAGCTTGAAGACAACCTGGATGCATCCCCGATCCAAACATTGGCACCTCATTGACTATGTTCTAGTTCGTCAGAGAGACATTCGTGATGTCCATCATACCCAAGTGATGCCCAGTGCAGAATGCCAAACAGATCATCGCCTCGTCAGATGTAAACTAAATCTTCATCTTAAGTTCCAACCTAAGAGGGGTGGCATCTTAAAGAAGAGACTCCAAGTCAACAATCTTCAACAAGCTACCATGAGAGACAACTTCCAGGCAAACCTACAAATGAAACTTGAAGACCATCCTACAGATCTTCTCCTACAGTGCTTTGGCAACATATCAAAAACAGTATCCTCCAGTCTGCAGAAGAATCCCTCGGGTTCTCCCACAAGAAAAATCAAGACTGGTTTGATAAAAACAACCAAGAGATCCAGGAGCAGTTGGCAAGGAAGAGAGCTGCTCACCAGGCATACCTCGCCCAGCCAACCTGTCATGTAAGAAAAGCAGCTTTCCGCCTCACATGTAGCAAACTACAACAAAAATTCCGAGACATGCAGAACAAGTGGTGGATCAATCTAGCAGAAAAGACACAACGCTGTGCAGATCTGGGTGATCATAGAGGATTTTATGAAGCTCTTAAAGCAGTGTTTGGACCTACTTATCAGGTCCAAAGCTCCTTATACAGTACAGATGGTCAGACATTAATTACTGATAAAGCCTCCATCCTGAATCGTTGGGCTGAACATTTTCAAAGTCTCTTTAGCGCCAACCGAGTAGCCCAAGCCTCAGCTATCCAACATATGATACAAAAACCAATGAAAAATGAATTGGACATAGCTCCCACTTTGGAAGAGACCCTTAAGGCCATACAGCAGATGAAAAACGGCAAGGCAGCTGGGATTGATGGAAGCCCACCTGAAGTTTGGAAACACAGAGGTCATGCACTCCACAAAAAATTCCACTAATTCCTTGTGAATTGCTGGGAAAAAGGGGAACTGCCATCAGACCTCCGAGATGCAGTCATCATCACCCTGTACAAGAAAAAAGGAGCAAAATCCGACTGCTCAAACTATCAAGGCATAACACTGCTCTCTATTGCTGGAAAAATCCTTGCAAGGATACTCCTGAACAGATTAGTTCCTGCTATTGCAGAAGAACTTCTCCCTGAAAGCCAATGTGGCTTCAGAGCCAATAGGAGTACTACAGACATGGTATTTGCCCTTAGGCAACTGCAAGAAAAATGTAGGGAGCAGAACAAGGGTCTCTATGTAACATTTGTCGACCTCACCAAAGCCTTTGACACTGTAAGTAGAAAAGGTCTGTGGCAGATCCTGGAAAGACTAGGATGTCCCCCCAAATTCCTTAAAATGATTACCTGGCTACACGAGGGCCAGCGTGGTCAAGTCAGATATGGCGATGCTCTTTCAGAGCCCTTTCTAATAACTAATGGAGTGAAGCAAGGTTGTGTTCTTGCACCAACTTTATTTACAATCTTCTTTAGCACGATGCTCCAAAGGGCTATGGCAGAGCTTGAAGAAGAAGACGGCATCTATATACGTTACCATACTGATGGTAGCTTATTTAACTTAAGCCGTCTGAGGGCTCACACTAAGACTCTAAACTATCTAGTCCGTGAGCTGCTCTTCGCCGATGATGCTGCCCTTGTTGCCCACACAGAAGCAGCTCTGCAGCGCCTAACGTCCTGCTTTGCAACAGCTGCAGAGATGTTTGGGCTAGAAGTCAACCTGAAGAAAACAGAAGTTCTTTACCAGCCTGCACCACAGGACGAACACCACCATCCCCAGATTGCTGTCGGCAAATCTGTGCTCAAGTCTGTTCAGCAGTTCACCTACCTGGGAAGCATCCTCTCCTCAGATGCCAAGATTGACAAAGAGATCGATCACAGATTAGCAAAGGCATATAGTGCATTTGGAAGACTTCACAAAAGAGTCTGGAGCAATAAACACCTGAGGCAAAGCACAAAAATCAGTGTGTATAGAGCCATCGTACTGTCTATTCTCCTTTATGGATCTGAAACATGGGTCACCTATCGCCACCACCTACGATTCCTCGAGCGCTTTCATCAGCGCTGTCTACGCACAATCCTAAATATACACTGGATTGACTATGTGACGAATGTTGCTGTCCTTGAGCATGCAGGGATCACCAGCATTGAGGCCATGATATTGAGAACACAGCTGTGCTGGGCAGGGCACATTTCTAGGATGGAGGACCATTGCCTCCCAAAAATACTACTGTACGGTGAACTCACCACGGGTCAGTGTAAGAGGGGCGCTCCAAAAAAGCGATACAAAGACTCCCTGAAACAACATCTCAGGCTCGGCCAAATTGATCACCAACAGTGGTCCGCCCTGGCCTCACATCGGGAGGCATGGAGACGCACTATCCACAATGCTGCAGCCTTATTTGAGAATTCACGACGAACAAGTCTTGAAGAGAAACGACAACGCAGAAAGAATCACAACCCAAAAACATCACCCAAGGAGACCTTCTGCTGTGCTTTTTGCAACCGGACTTGTTTATCTCGGATTGGCCTTTTTAGTCATCAGCGCGCTTGCAGAAAGCGCAGGATGAGTCCTTCCTGAATCTTCGTTTGCGAAGAAAAGCCAGAGAGTACAACTTGTAAAGTTCTTACAAGTGGTGGTTAACGCAAAATTCCTTGTACAAAAGACCCTAAATATCTACAGTTTAAAAAAAGGATTATATGTGGTTCTGCTAACTTTTCCATTTGCATGTGAGAGAAGTGCAGCTTGTTTCTCACACTGCTGAACAATGCCTAAATGTAAATCAGATACCAACCCATTTGCTTCAGACAGGCAAAATGCAGAACCAATAGCCTTGATTCTAAAAATAAATGTCTGGCAGTCCTGTGACTGTTGTGCCCCAGCAACTGATGGCTTCTGCATATGTCTTTGGGATGGAGAGTCTGCTCCAGGTTTTAGTCTTGGCTGGCATTAAGTATTTTAGTTACACATTCCTGTATTCTCTCCCTCCCTCCCTCCCTCTCTCTCTCTCTCTCTCTCTCTCTCTGGAGATTATCAGATGAGTCAAAGGTGGTGTTACAGCAACACCAGGAGATTGCAAAAGGGCTCCCTTACCAGATGATGTCATCTCCCATCATTCTGCTCCCATTCTGCCAGCGCTGCTTTTTATTGATGGGAGAAGCCATCAATAGATTCCCCCATTCCATTTCTGTCATGGACTTGCCTGTGTGTGATAAAGTGCCCCATTTTGCTGGTGAGATCCCAGCATCAATGGGAGGTCCCTGCCAGAACACTTCTGGTGAGATCAGGACATCCAGGTAAGTGACACACTTTTTATGACCTTCCCCAGGTTACATGAACATTTTAAAGTATGTTTTTGCGCTTGCTGTCACTTTTCTTGTGTATTTTTCTTTTTCTTTTTGAATTTCCCACACTTGTGTCTTCTTCCAAGAATCTGCAGGATTTCTATCCAGGAAATGAACGGAGGTCCATTAGAGCTCCGTTCACTCCCGGGCTGCCAGAACGATGGGAGAAGAGGTAAGTGCGGTGGGGAGGGTGATTATTCTGGAACAGGAATGGTACAGAGGTGGAAGTGGAGGTTGTGGGACAGGAATGCTTTTCGTGTTCCTGCATGATAATCTCCTATGTGTGTGTGTGCCTTGTTCTCTTTTCTCAATAAGACTATGTGGTCTTACTATAAAACTACATAAATGCCCCCAAGTCCATCTTAACAGCCAGCAGTCAGAGGTCTGTTCTGCTGCCAGTCAGGGTACAAGGAGAATGATGTTTTCAACCCTCTCCCTCCAGCAAGTGAGATTGCAACAAGGACTTGCAACAGGGGTTCCCCTTCTGATTGATGCAGCCTCACTTGCTCAATCCAGTTACTGGCTGTTAAAGAGGACTTTTGTGTGTGGGGAGGTTGTCAGGCCAGGAGACAATATTTAGTTATTCATACATAACTAAGCAGTCAATGTAGAATATCAACACTTAACGTTAAAGGAGCTACCAAGGTGCCAAATAGCTTGGACAGCCCCTATAAAGTTTGTGGGGAAACCTAAAAAATAAGAAAACTAGAAATAAGTTGCTTTAGCACAAATACAAATTTCTATACAAATGAAGACATAATACAGTTGGCCCTCCACATTTGTGAGTTTCTCTTTCAAGGATTTGATTGTTTGAGGGTTTGTAGCTGCTGCTTAACTAGCTCAGCCACCCCTCCCAATCCTCCTCTCAATCTCCTGTCCTTCCAACTGTGCCAGCCTGTCACTCCCTCTCCAACCTTACCACCATAATGCCTCGGCCATATTTTAAACCCCTTCTCCACCCCACTCCTCTCAATCCTCCTTTCAGTCTCCTGTCCTTTCAACAGCACCAGGCCATCTTCCTTTCCAACCCTGCCACCATGATGCCTCAGCCGGATTTTAAACCCCTTCCCTGCCCCACTCTTCTTCTCAACCCTCCTCTCAATCTCTCTTTACCAGGGTGTGGGAGGAAGAAGAGTGGGGTGGCAAGGTTAATGGGCTGGGAAGGGGTTTAAAAGCTATCAGATAGTCAATATTTTCAACATCTCTCCTTTTCTCTCCTGGTTAGACATTGTCACTTTTCCAACTGTACTCCACATCCCCAAACTGCACATTTTGTGTGCAACTGAACATGAAAAAACAGTTTAAAAAAATGCCACAGCACTACTTTTCAGGCTAAAACCCTCTCATTTCTTTTTAAAAGATATAGGTGACCCTCATGGGCTTTTAAGGAAAGCCATCCTTGTTTCTTTGTCTGAGTGTTGCCCTTCATACAAAATATAAATGTTAATGATCAATGTAGACTAGAATCTACCTCATGGTAGGTCGGATGGATGAATCAATAAATGGGTTGGTTGTCTCAGGGAGTATTAAAGCACAGGTGGGCAAAGTGGGGCCCTCATGTTGTTGTTTTTGCTGACCCCACAGCCCAACATGGGTCAAAAAGAAAAAAATCAAAATATTTGCCCCCCGATACCCTTTGGTGGCATGGAGACATTTCGATCAAGGGGGGGGGGATTTTAGAGCCAGGTGAGGACTTTTTCAAAACAAAAGTGACTTCCTGTTCTTAAAAAAGGACTATCCTGGACATAAAATGGCCAACAGGCAGACACATGGCTACCAGAGGATGTTGTGGAGGCTTCAAAGGTCAAAAAATATTTTTGTGGGGGAGTGTAGTAGGAGGGTGCAGCCCTCCAAGCCCTCCAGGGAGGCAACAGTGGTCTCCTAAGTCTTCCACAGTTGCCCACCCCGTTAAAGCATGTGAGTTCTTGCCAGGAGTCTGAAATCATACCCTCCAATATTTCACAGGTAAAAACTGGTACCCATGTGGCCAAGAAACATCGGAGTGTGGTCAAGATGGCAAAAGTTATTAATGATGAAGACAAGCTAGCAGAAGCTGCAGCAGTTTGCTTTTGCCTGAGTCTGCTGGGAAAGGCAAGATTCTTCCCTCTCTTCTCCTCTCTTCTCCTCTTTGTTGAGTTAACTGACTGAAAACTACTTTTGTACTTCAAACTCAGTTTGCACCAATGGAAGTAGGGGAGGAGAAAGAGGGAAAGTGAGAGAAGGTGATAGAAACAGGTATAATATAAAAGCCACTGAAAAAGTGGAAGGACAGGGAATTATGCAGAACCATCCCTGTCAAAGTGAGACAGGGGGTATGTAAAATGGAAAACTCCAAAGATGGGTTTTCAGGACCAGAGATTATCAAACTGGATGAAATACAGTATAATAGAGCTAAAGCCAATATCGTGCCGATGCTGTAGTACCAGAGTGATGGAGTTTCCTTTCCCTTCTTTTCCCTCCTCTCTGAGGCTCTTGGAGTTACTGGAAAACTGGCTCTGGAGGGGTTTCTTGCTGCCTTGAGCAGGTCTTGCACAGGAATAAGGTGTTGAAGTGGAAAAGTGAGGTCACACGCCCCCCCCCCTTTTGATTGGATTCTTGCCCAAAATTCATATTTGCAGCCATTCACACTTGAGAGTATTTTAACAACAGTGGTATGATTATATGATTTTAACATAATGTTCTTAATATCGGTGGGATGAGCTATTTCAATGCCATTATTTATTTATTAGATCTATTTGTTAATGGGCTTTATAAAATACATTCTCTATTCAATATGCACCATCAAGCATGAAACACAATTTAAACTATTTGTATTACTTCACCTGTGTCAAAGTATGATGTGTAAGTTGCAGGGAGGGCATTCTTAATAGGCCTTGATGGCACCATTGGATCCTTTCACACTATGCAGTTATTATGCCGTGATTCCATTCTAATTGTCATGATTCCATTCTGTGGAATACTGGGATCTATGGTTTGGTCAGAGGTACCATAGGAGCTCCTTCGCTGGGGATTCTAAATGCCCCTTTCTAAACTGCAGATCCCAGAATTCTAGTTAAAGTGACATCACAGTACTATAAGGACTCCTGGAGAGGGAATATGAAGCATCCCTGATCCGGTGCATCACCTGCACACATGAAATTAATCCAAGTACTTTTCGTGGTTCAGAACTTCAGTACAAGAAATGACTCAAGAACAGAAACATTTGCCTAGAGTAACAGGGGAAGTGTGGGTGGGTGAGTTGAGAGCCAGTGTGGTGTAGTTTGAGCATTGGATTATGACTCTTGAGACCAGGGTTTGAATCCCTATTCAGTCATGAAAACCCACTGGATGACCTTCAGCAAGTCACACTCTCAGCCTCAGAGACAGGCAATGGCAAACCCCCTCTGAACAAATCTTGCCAAGAAGGCCCAGGTTTCAGCAGTGACCAAGAATGCTTTTGCACAGTTAAAAGCTAGTGCATCAACTGCACCCTTTTTAGATAAATTGGATCTGGCCATGGTGGTACGCACCTTGGTTACATCCCATTTGGATTACTGTAATGTGCTCTACATGGGGCTGCCTTACAAAAGTGCTCAAAAATTTCAGTTGGCCCAAAGAGCTGCATCCAGATTATTAACTGGGGCTGGCTACAGGCAGCTCCAATTGTTGCAACAGCTCCATTGGCTGCTGGTCCATTCAAAGTGCTGGCACAATTCAAAGTGCTGGTTTTGACCTATAAAACCCTATATGGCTTGGATCCAGGTTATTTGAAGGATCATATCTCCCTTTATGAGTCCATCAGAGCTCTACACTCATCTGGAGAGGCCCTTCACTCTGTCCTATCACCCTCTCAGTCTCATTTGGAGGGAACAAGGTAGAGGGTCTTCTCAGTGGCTGCTCCCAGGCTTTGGAACTCTCTCCCTATAGAGGCCAGGCCAGCTGTGTCTTTACTTTCACCAGCAGGTAAAAACATGTTTCTGCCATCAGGTATTTACAATCTGATGAGTGTTGGGCATTTAAATACTGTGTGATTTGGATTTTAAGATTCATATATAGTTTTATCATATTTTAATGTTTTTAATGTTTTTAACTTTATAAATTGTTTGATTTGGTTTTTTTTCATATTTATACTTCTTACGCTTGTGTGTTGTTTTAATTTGTATTGTTTTAAATGCTTTGTTAGCCACCTTGAGTGGCAATATTGGGAGAATGGTGGGATATACATAAATAAATAAGAAAACCCTATCTTGATAAGTTCACCTTAGGGTTGCCACAAGTTGGAAATGACTTGAGGCACACAACAACAACAACAACAACAACAACAACAGAAAGTAAGGATTCAGCACCACACTCCTATGAGAACTTTTATGGTTAAAGAAAGGTATACACACACACACCACATTCTGCCAGGCTTTATATAGAAGAGAAAGAAGACTCAGGAGAAGAAACATGCCTGACATAAACTCATCTAGTCTGGTCCTCAAGACTAGGTCCTAGAGAAAGCAATTTTTCAGCATGGACATTCTCCCAATAATTGCCAGTCTGAGATAAAATAGTGTCTGCTAGAGGTGAGTTGTCCTTTTTTAGTCACTAAGAGAAAAAGCAACTAGACACACACACGAAAAACATACTGAAGCTGAGTTATCTTAAAAGGTTAAAATAACTATCAGAGGGGAGAGAAAATCAGGAGCCATTCAAAGGATGTTTCTATTTTTAAAGCATGTCCCAACATCACCTAACCCGACCTGCTTTTCTCCCTCCCCAAAACAGACTTGATATGCAGGGAGGGGAAAAAAATAAGGTGGAGAAGTAATGCTTCAGAAACTTCTAAAATCCTCAGATTGAGAGAGACAGCCAAAATATATTTGTGCTTAAAAAATGCAAGCTCTATGTCCATATATTCTATAAATGTGCTTCTTACCAGTAGCATCCAAAAGCATATTTATGGCTTGAAGATTGCACACTGTAGTTCCTAGAAGTCTGTAAAATGGCTGATTGCATAGCAAACTTTGCATAATTCATAAAAAAGTAAATAGTCAATATGCATAGTAAATACGCAGCAGGAATTCTATAAAGCAAACATTTGCTACAGATTTAAAATTTTGAGCTAAGATATTGGTGTTGTCTCATATTTTAATGTATTTTTTTAAAGCATCCAAAACATACAAATAAGATAATCAGATGTTTGGATAATAGGAATTGCTAGGTGTAAAAGGTTTTGAGGAGCAGTTAGAAAGAATAAGCTGGATCTGTGATATGACACCAATTCTTCCACTATTAGATATAGCTTGAAAACTGTCCCAGAACAGAAAAGCACACCATTAACACTGAGTATAGTTCTCTGTTGCTTAAATAGAATCATAGAGTTGTAAGAGACCACAAGGGCTATCTAGACCAACCCCCTGCCCTGCAGGAATGCACAAAAAAGCATTCCCGACAGATGGCCATCCAGCCTCTGTTTAAAAACCTCCAAAGGAGACTCCACCACACTCTAAGACAGTGCATTCCACTGCCAAACAGCTCTTACCATCAGAAAGTTCTTCCTAATGTTTAGGTGGGATATAAGTAGTTTTTAGTTTGAGTTCATTGCTCCATGTCCTAGTCTCTGGAGCAGCAGAAAACAAGCTTGTTCCACCCTCAGTATGACATCCCTTCAAATAGTTAAACATTTATCATGTCACCTCTTAACCTTCTCTTCTCCAAGCTAAACCTACCCAGCTCCCTAAGACACTCCTCATAGGGCATGCCTTCCAGACCTTTCACCATTTTGGTCACCCTCTTCTGGACACGTTCCAGCTTGTCAATATCCTTCTGTAATTCTGGTGCCCAGAACTGGACACAGTATTCCAGGTGAGGTCTGACCAAAGCAGAATGGAGTGACACTATTACTTCCCTCAATCGAGACGCTATACTCTTATTGATGCAGCCTAGAATTGCATTGGCTTTTTTAGCTGCCGCATCACATTGCTGAGTCATGTTCAGCTTGTGGTCTACTAAGACTCCTAGATCCCTTTCTCGTGTACTTTCATCAAGTACATCCTATATCTGTGCATTTCAGTTTTGCTCCCTAAATACTAGAATATCCTTCCTTTTATGCCTCTGACAGACCCTTGTTAGGTATTTGGGGCAGTGCACTGGAAAACCAGAATATTATTATTAATAATAATAAAAATAATAGTGAAATTTATTTATATCCCACCCCTCTACAAAATGCAATTGGGGCGGCTTACAACATTAAAATCTACATACAACCCCTCCATCCCACCCACCCCTTAAAATACAATTAAATAATTAAACATTTAAAACACAATAAATACTAAAAATACTAAAAACAACATAATAAAAAGCTGGATGGGATCGGACTAATTAAGATGGCCGGGTATCTAGTCAGGAAAGGCCTGCTGGAAGAGATCCATCGTAAGAGCTTTTTTAAAGCTATTGAAGGTGGTAATGTGATGGATCTCATCCAGCAGGCCGTTCCATAATCTGGGAGCAATTGCCATAAAGGTCCTCTGGGAGGTCAACAAGAGCCTAGTTTTTAAAGGTTGCAACAGATTCCTCCCAGAGGACCTGAGTGCACAGAGAGAATGATATAGAAGGAGGCAGTCCTGAAGATAGGTTGGACCCAAGCCATTTAGGGCTTTAAAGGTGATAACCAACACCTTGTACTAGGCCCAGAAACTAATGGGCAGCAAGTGGAGTGATCTTAAGATCGGTGTTATATGGTCTCTTTTAGATGTACTTGAGACCAATCTGGCTGAAATCAAGATGGGAGGTTACCAGAGCATGTACCACAGTCTCAAGGTCCCCAACTTCCAGGAAAGGGCGCAACTGGCATATCAGCTGAAGCTGATAACAGGCACTCCTGACTGTCGCATTTACCTGATTTGTCATCTGGAGCGACGAGTCCAGGAGTACCCTCAGACTGCAAACACAGTCCTTGAAGGATAGTGTGACTCCATCCAGGACTGGAGGTTGTATCCTAGTACCTGGGTTCGGGGCTGCTACCGTGAGAACCTCCATTTTGTCTGGATTCAGCTTCAATTTGTTTTTCCTCATCCAGTCAATTGCTGCCCTAAGACAATCATTGAGAGAAGAGACACCATCTGAAGTCAGAACTGAAGACCGAGCTGAAGACCAAGACAATTCTATTATTGTGTTCCTTCGTGTTTCTGACTGAAGGCAACCCTAAGTTCACTGAAAGTCATGAGGCTTTCTCAGCAAGATTTGTTCAGAGGAGGGGTTTGCCATTGCTTTCCTCCAAGGCTGGGAGGAGGTGACTTCCCAAGGTCACTCAGTCGGTTTTCATGGACAAATGGAAATTCAAATATTGGTCTCCTGGATTTCTATCAAGCACTCAAAACACTACACCATACTGGCTCTCAGACCAGAATATACCTGCTAAAAATAAATTCATATTGGAAGTGCCATGTGGAGGCCAATGAAAAATGTTTCTGCATGATAACAGGCTATCTGTATAGAAAGAACCTAAAGTTGTTATCAGTCTAAGGGGAGTTGCTTCACACAATCTGTTGATTCTCTTGGACCTCTCAAAAGCTTTCAATATCATTGATTTGTACAGTGTGTTTCATTTGGGAACATTGGTTCAATTTATATTTAGATGGCTACTTCCATAGGGTGGTTGCAGCAGATCATTGGAACCTCCTTATGCGAAAAGTTTCTCAGCAGTGCAGCAGCTGCCAACCAAGAGCTAGGTGCAGTTCCACCACCATCACCCTCCCCCAGATGGCCATTGGTTGGCAGTTGAGAAACCTTTTGTTACCTGAACTGCTTGGTGTCCGTGAGGAACCCACTCATGTCAAGATATTAATATAGGGAATTTTAATTAGCTCAGTATGGCAGTGAGAGGCCAGGTTACTAGGGGACTTTTTCACCTATGTATACCGATACTCAGTGACAAGACTCCAAGCCAGGTTTTTATTGAAAAATGATAATGGAACTAGTCACACACACACTCATGTTTTAAGCAATCACACAAGGCTGTTGAAGAAAGTAAGGCGTATTGGGATAGAGGAATAGAGTTTGGGATGATGGCCTATACTATACCTGTCCAACAAGCAGAGGTTTATGCAGAGGAGAATACTCAGGTTGGATGTTGTGGTCACACAGAAAATGAGCAGAGTGACAGTATGTAGAACACTGTGCTTGCTTTGGTTGTGTTTTGGGGTAACATTTATAATTGATATTTACCCTTATGGGGTGTTATTAGTGGAAGACAATGTTTGAATGAGTTTCCCACAGTTAGACAATGGAAGCCCTAGCTTTCTTAATGGTCATTAATTGTTGAAACATTAAGACTGGATGGGTTTTCAGTCAACCTTCTATTGTTGGACAGGCAAAGTCTTAGGAAAAGGCTTTGCAAAGTAATGGGTGTTCCGGCCACTTGATTGTTTTAGTATATGACTCACTGTCATGTGAGTCCAGGAGAATTAGCACATTTCCACCCTAACTACAGTCTGAGGGGGCTCTGCATAATTGCTTCCCAGGCGTGTCTGAGTTTTGGGGTATTTCCAAGACCTCTTCTCAGGATTTGAGCAAGGGGTCGTTTACACGGCAAAATAAATCCTCAAAGAATGTGACAAGAAGCCTGATAGTTCCCACACATTTCGAAGCAACAGTGCCCTTTTCAGAAGGAGGGGGTGCAAAAAACCCATAAGTTGCGCAGTATCAGCTTTCGCTAGTTTTCCACACTTTTTTTATTAAGTTCGCGAAAATGTGCATAATTTATCATGGGAACTAACGATCATGTAAACTGGCATCTGCCTTTTCAAATTACTGGGAGCAGAGCTGAATCCTGATTGGTTGGAGTGACCATTCTGCTTTATCCGAATAGACTGAGGGGTTGGAGAGAAGAAATTCACCCTCCTTCTGCTTGCAACCCACTTTGGAAAATTGAGCCCTTCCTGTCTGTCTTTCGGAGGCGGGGGAGATGCTTCGCTGCTTCGCTGCTTCGCTGGTGTGTGTGTGTGTGTGCTGGGAAACAGCCGATCGCATGTTCATTCTTTTGTTTGTTTGTCCTTCCATTCACTTGCCTTTATTCAAGGCTTCGGAGGGAGGGAAAACAATTAGGAATGAGGCAAGCCCTAGTTCTGTGGTGTGTGTTGTGTGTGCATGCATGAAGGGAAGCGAAGATCGCTCCACCATGCTTTTGCTTGTTCATGCTTTCATTGACTCCTTTCTTTATAGAAGCCTTTTGGGGCTGGGGAAGACGGGGGGGGAGGAGTTTGACAGATCGCTCTTTTGATCCCTTGTTTGTTTGTCCTTTTTCTTTCCTCTCATTATTTATGGTCTCCATAACCCCCTCCTTGCTCCCTCCCTGCCTCCTGCCTGGCTTTAATCATCTGGAGGCAATCCCCCCCCTACCTTTGCCTGTGTGAACTAAGCAAAACAGAAAGTTGCTGGATCTGGCTTCATCATCCGAAAATGCCAGGTGTCGCGTGATGTATGCACTCCTGATGCGAAACAACGGTAATCCGGAATCTTGTGAACTTTTTCCTGTCGTGGAACCGGCCCCCAAACCTTTACCAGTCCCTGGTAAATTTGGGCAGTCCTGGTCTACTGCTAACCACATGAAATGTCAATATAAGCCAAATTATGAAATATTGCCAATTAATTAGTTATTGGAAGGGAGGGGGTGTCAGGGCAGGTAACTGGTACCAGACCAGCTGCTTCCTCTCTACCTCCTCCAGCTCCTAGACTCTGTGTCTGTACACTGACAAAACTTTATGTTCTGCTAGTCTTTATCCATAATTTTGGCTTAAGGGTATAATGCTGGACCCGTAAAGATGGTGACACACCAAGGCAAAGATAGTGGACCAGTCATATTTGGACCAATATGCTTCATTACTTTGCTGTCTTCCTGGGAGTCTACAAAGAGAGGAGGTATGGAAGCACCAGGTTGGCCATTACAATACATGGCTGGTGAGTTGCATTTGCCTGCTGGATCACAAGCTGAGCACTGCCACTGCCTTTTCAGCGCTAGTCCAGATCTGAAGAGCCATTGATAAAGCATAATCTTGTGGTACCTGTCCTCTTTTGATGGGCCATGGTGGATGCACCCAACTGCAATGGCAAGTGGCAGAACTCTAAACAGCATCAAATGACTAGGAAGGGGGTTGCCATTTTAATTTACACAATGCCCCAGAGCAACTCTACAGTTGTGGCACTGTGGGATATTTAAGTGGCAGCTAGACCCAGATGTTTGGTGCCATTTGGAGCACTGCTGGGCTAGATTTCAGCCATGGGTTTTGCCAGGGTTCTGGGGCCCCAGAAGTTGCCAAGGATGCCAAGTGCTGATGCCATCCCCTGTGGACTTGTGGTCTGCAGGGACAGGTGCTCAGCTCTCATGACCTCATTCCTACTTTACTGCCAGAGCAGTATAGCTATTAAAGTTACAGAAGTTATTCAGCTGAAGAAATGAGCATAGAATGGCATGTGGTTGAAATGATTTACAGATCAGGTAGTTGGCTAGACAGGCAGGAACTGAGCTGGGAAGCCTTCATAAACAGAGTGAAACTATTTATAAGTACTTCCTAATACACTGCCAATTTTATTTTTAACAAGTTTCCTTACCAGCTTTGTAACATGACATCGTGCCCCTTTCAACTCTTCTCCATCCTAGAGAAAGTTGTTGTTATTAGAAGTTTGTATTTAAAGATACTTTTCTTAAGAAGAGACTCAGTTATAATATCGTGGAGGTAATCTTCAGTTCCTGGTTAACTCTGTTGTCTGTGGGCAGGAAATATGTATGTAACCTACATTGCTACAAGGATAAGCCTGTCTGTCCCATACCTACAAATTCAAACTGTGTTAAATTATAAAAGACTTCAGATTTTCAAACTGTCTAGAATAGGGAGGTCATTTGTCTTAAGATGGTACATTTATCAAACCATATTGCAATACAGTGGCAACTGTCAGGATAATATTCCTTTAAGTGCAGAGAGAAAATGTTGGAGCAACAGACCACTCTGATAGCACAGCTGAAATGGGTTTGTGCACAGCTGTAGCTTGGCAGAAGGCAACTAGTCAAACACTCCTATAAAGATACATTCTGTATGAGTTACTGTGGTGGGTTGGTGTTGAGGAGTGTTAGCTGTTTGGAGAATTGCTGTTGGATTCATTATCGAGGTTTGCTGTATATGTTCTGTGTTTGTTTTTACTGGAACTGAAGAGAAAACCTGCAGATATTTTCTGGAAGAATCTTGCTGCTTGTAAGTCTTCTTATTGTGGGTGAAAGGGGTTAGAGCAATAATAAAGCCTGCTAGCTGAAGCCTTTGTTTTTCAAGCCCTATTCTGCTGTGTATTTTATCTGCTGTTTGGGTACTCCTGGATTTAGTTCATCCTCAGGTTGTGCCGGTCACCTCTCAGGACTTTTTTGGATGTCTCAAATACACCGCAAGCAGCCTCCTCGCGTTGCGAGGCTGCTGTGCTGCAGGGCATCACTTTCGGATGACGCTCCCCCCTACCGGTACTGTTGCAGTACCGCAGGGACATTTGAGTATTATATTTTGCTGGTTTTTAATCACGATCAACTTTCGTGCTTAAAAACCGGTGAAATATAATGCTCAAATGTCCCCGCGGTACCGCAACAGTACCAGCAGGGGAGAGTGTCATCCGAAAGCGATGCCCTGCAGCGCAGCAGCCTCGCAATGTGAGGAGGCTGCTTGCGGTGTATTTGAGACGTCCGAAAAAGTCCTCAGTGAGCCTATACTGAGTGGACAAACACATCATGACAAAAGAGAGCAAAAGAGGACAGAGGTTTGCTTCAAATTTCCACATGCTAATTTATCTGTATGAATGCAGATTTAGAAATAATTATTATAGTTTAAATAGGAAAATAATGGACATCACCATAGAGGGGAAGAAAACCGATGTGCCTTCTGAAATTAAGACCTGTTGACCATGCTGGACGGAACTTATGGGAGCTGAAAATCAAAACATCTGAAGTCCAAAGTTCCCAATGGGACTTCAGGTCCCAGAAGCTGCAGTTAGCATGATGTATTGGTATGGGATTATTGAAGCTGTAGTCCAAAACAAAGTTCCACCCTTGTGAAACATCGGATGCCTTAAAATAGAGAAGTGTTCTCTATAAAGTAGGTCACATGGTCACCTTTTATTGGATCTGTCCAAATTGTAAAGCACAAAAAAGGAGAAAACCTGCCCATGATATTGAAGGATTCAGAAAGATTTTTTTTCCACATGCTCCTTGCTTAATTTATGTATCTCAGTTTAACGGTGGCCTACAGCCAATTTGGGTAATAACGCTCACTGTCTGACATAGCAAAATAAGTGACCATGTGCTTATTCTACCATATATTTTCACCATGTGCAAGGTGTTTTATCAGAATGCATCCTGAACCAATAAGAAAGTGAGAAATTGTATTTTCCATGACAAGGAGCACCACTGACTATGATGCAGGAAATAACAAGTTCTTACAAGGTCAAAGCTGCATTCGAATGAACTATTCACCACATAAAATTGCAGAATTCACCACATAAAATTTCAGAATTACATTTTACTTTGGGAAAATGTATTTGCCACATGAAAAGGTAATCTGATTATTGTGGTTCTCTGGCAGTATTTGCAATCTGTTACCTTACTGCCTTGTTTCACAAGCTCTCCACCATCCCCTGTGCAGCCTGCTTGAATGCCACCTCACCTGCTTCCTCCCTTTTCTCTTGATATCCTTATTTCCTAGTATTAGAATAAGTGCTCCTCTACCAGTCAAAGAACTCTCTTCATTTTACATTAGGACTGAAAAGAAATTAGTTGGTTTGAGGAATTTCCTGATAAAAATATTTTACACTCTACATTCTACATTTCCTCAGAGCTAGAAGCAGGATAAAGAGTAACTTGCCTTGACTATCCATACAACTCCTAGGCTTAAGATGTGTATCAGTGAAGGAAACATATGCACACAAATAAGCATACTTTTAAAACATGTGTCGAATTAAAAATGTGTGTACACAAAAATGCACACAAATGTTTTTGCCAATGAAGAAAGGGTGTACAAGTGCAAACATCAATTTTAATAAGCGAAAAAGCAAAAAACAAAAAGCATTCATTTGAAAAATATTCCCAGGTAGTGGGGGAGTCTCACAGCCTGATACTGAACAGGACAAGAATGCTTGTGGAATTCTGAGAAATGCAACAACAATAAGACTGACTGATTTTTGTGACCCTGGGTTATGAGCCAGCCAGTTACATTTGTTCAGAAATAAGTCTCATTGTTAAATGAGACATATTACCTAGTTTATCTAGTGTTGTTTAGGGCTGCAGATTCCTTGGAGTGGGAATCTGTCCTGCTCCGACGCTTATGCCTAGACTAGGCAGATACATTTTGGGACCTTTCTGGTATTCCTTTACCAACTTTGAGGAACTGTTTGATGATCTCGTATAGTGATATTTGCTGACCCAAATCTTGTTCATGCTGCAAGCTACACATTGCCTATAAAGTATGAGAACCTCCTGTTCTGTTCAGCAAAGGACTCAACAAGTTCATAGAGGGAATGTCCTGGAAATTCAAAGTGTGTGTGTGAGAGAGTGCATACATGCATGTGCACGTTTAATTCTGTATGTTTTAGTCTCATTTTAAGTGTTTGTTTAATCTCTTTTTAACTATTTTGTGAATTTTTAACTATGTGTTTTTTAATTTGTTGTGAGCTGCTTTGAGCCCCAAGCTAGTTATCTATTGGTTTTGCTACTGGATATCCATTATCCTCATTAGTCAGATAATCTCTTAACTTTGGAATATCTCTCAGGACATGAGATATCAATTTTTTATTATCCATTTTTATTATTGCATGGGTGAGAGAGAATGCTGGCATACATCTTTTTCTTTTCTTACTATTTAGGAGAAAGGAGCTTCAAAATAAGGGCAGGCTGCTCTGAGCAGAGCAGGCACCTCACCCTGAAATAGTGTGTGCTCTCTCACACACACACGCACACACAGAAATGCACACACACTCTCATGCACAACACACTAAGCTGCCAATGCTTCAAATTCTACAGGCAAGAGGAAAGTAAACTTGGTCAAAACTGGGTATAAGAATCCATTTAGGATGTCCATTGTATTCCTCAGTTCAAATGAAATGATGAGGGCATGTAATATGCAGTAACTCTGGACAGCGAAATGTTTCCTGAGTTTATAATTCTACAAAATAACAAAGTTAACGCCTGCTTCCTTTCTCCAGTGGCACTGTGTTGTAGGCACTGAAGGATATCTTCTCCTTGAACAAAAATTGAATTGTGCAGTTATATTTTCCCAGTGTTGATTGTTCTGTTGGATCCAGGGTCCAATCAAATGTGTGATGTTTTTCCACAGACCCTGTAAACATTCTTCATAATCTACAGCTAGATGACAATGATCATTAAACATTCTGCCATTCCTTGCTAGGCAGATGGTCTGTGTATAGCAAAACCAAATATTTGGCTCTTTCCATGTTTCTTTTTAAGATGATGATCCACAAAATGGCTTCTTCCCCCCTCCCCCCAGGAAGCAATATCTGCCTCTCATCATACTTAAGGTAGCAATTTTACCATTAGCAATCAGATACACCATTCTCTCAATTTCCAATTTAGGAAATGGAAGTCTTCAGGGGAAAAAATCTGCCTGCTTTGATTAAAGCCTTTTTTGTTTGCTGGCTTAGCAGAGCCCGCGTGTGCAATCACAACAAGCTGGAATTCAAGAGAATTCTGGCTTGCTGGCTATTTGCTCAACCTTGTTTATCATGAAACATAGCAGAGAAACCTAGCAGAAGCCACTTCTGCCTACACAAGACTTGGGGGCCGGTTCCACGACAGGAAAAAGTTCGCAAGATTCCGGATTACTGTTCTTTTACATCAGGAGTGCATAAATCACACGACGCCTGGCATTTTCGGATGATGAAGCCAGATCCAGCAACTTTCTGTTTTGCTTAGTTCACACAGGCAAAGGTGGGGGGGGATCGCCTCCAGATGATTAAAGCCAGGCAGGAGGCAGGGAGGGAGCAAGGAGGGGTTATGGAGACCATAAATAATGAGAGGGAAGAAAAAGGACAAACAAACAAGGGATCGAAAGAGCGATCTGTCAAACTCCCCCCCCCATCTTCCCCAGCCCTGAAAGGCTTCTATAAAGAAAGGAGTCAATGAAAGCACGAACAAGCAAAAGCATGGTGGAGCGATCTTCGCTTCCCTTCATGCATGCACACGCAAACACACACCACAGAACTAGGGCTTGCCTCATTCCTAATTGTTTTCCCTCCCTCCGAAGCCTTGAATAAAGGCAAGTGAATGGAAGGACAAACAAACAAAAGAACGAACATGCGATCGGCTGTTTCCCAGCACACACACACACACACCAGCGAAGCAGCGAAGCATCTTCCCGCCCACCCACCCCCGAAAGACAGACAGGAAGGGCTCGATTTTCCAAAGTGGGTTGCAAGCAGAAGGAGGGTGAATTTCTTCTCTCCAACCCCTCAGTCTATTCGAATAAAGCAGAATGGTCACTCCAACCAATCAGGATTCAGCTCTGCTCATAGTAATTCAAAAAAGCAGATGCCAGTTTACACGATTGTTAGTTCCCATGATAAATTATGCACATTTTCGTGAACTTAATCAAAAAAGTGTGGAAAACTAGCAAAAGCTGATACTGCGCAACTTATGGGTTTTTTGCACCCCCTCCTTCTGAAAAGGGCACTGTTGCTTCGAAATGTGTGGGAACTATCAGGCTTCTTGTTGCATTCTTTGAGGATTTATTTTGCCGTGTAAACGACCCCAGAGAAATAAAGCAATGCTCATCCTTGGCTCCCCCCACCCCCACAGCTTGTTGGAGGAGGGATGAGCCCAAAGCAGCTGGCTCCTGCCAGTTTCCACATCACAATAAACAATGCATAGACAATAGATCTACAGTTTGTTTAGCCTGATTGGGCAGCATTTGCCACTCAGTGCACAATAACCCTGAGTGGCCATGGAATCTTGTTTCTCATGATATCTAAACCTATGTTATCCTATGACACTTAACAGGAAGATGCTTGATGAAGTCTTATTCGGTCTCCCAACTCCCTTTTAAATTCAATTGATGTATGTGGTCTCTGCTAGATTCTCATTAGTGACAAACTATAATCCTTACAGCATACAGAAAGATGAGGAAGTGAACAGAAAATGAATCTGCCTGCATGGGTAACTATCTGCTGATTTCTCTTTCTCTCACCTGAAAATGTTTTAAATTTCAAGTTCTTTCCAAGAAATGGATGAAGAAATTTGTGAACTTCTATGAATTTTTCACAGGAAATATGCTCAGTGAAATTCTTATCCATCCCTACTTCTTGCCCACAAGTCAACAATAGGTGCCCTGCTGTCATCAAGCAAAGCTTGGGAAAGTAGCCCTCAGGATTGGAATCGTCAGGATTCTTTAGCCAGCATGGCCTACCTTGTCAGAGCATTGGGCTCTGTCAGTGGCAGCAGTGTCCCTTTTGAATTCTTTGCTTAGGAACTCCAAGACGGGCCCTTCTTTACACATGCTGGCAGCTTAAGTTATTTTTATATTCACAGGACTTTACTGGTTATTGCTGACTCCTTGCTTTGAAAGTTTTCTGCTGATGATTATCATTTTAATTTGCTGTCCAGCAATTTAAATATTTTATTGTTTTAATGCATTCTCTTACTACATAATCTTTATATGCACTTTGAACACTTATATCAAATAGGAGAATGATCTCACAATATTATTGAGGAATAAATAATAAAAGCAGAGGGAGGACAAAAAAACTCAGCTTGCTAGGCGGGGGGGGAATGAAGAATGGGATTCCTGCAAAATAATAATAATAATAATGATAATGATAATGATAATGATAAACCATAATTGCTCATAGCATGAAAAAAACAAATCCACTGAATCATCCAGAGAGAAATTCCCCCAGGTCACATTTGCAACTCCTCACAACCAATTTCTTGTTCCATTGCATTAACCTAATGTTGTAATCTGGGAGTGGGTAAAGTTGGGAGGTGTTCCCCAAGGATGTTTTTGCTGCACTTGGCCGTTCCATACTCCATAGACCAGCCTTTTTCTGCCAACCCCCTTCCCCTGAAAGGATGAACTGCCTTTTCTGGAAGATTCCAGAAAGGGAATAAAAATAACTTAAATACATTTTTAAATACAAATCTCCCTACACTGCTTGATATAAAAAGACATCCTGGTTTTTCAAAATCAGGGCCAGCATTCTGCTAATGACATAGGCAGTCATAACTCCAACTTATACCTGTGTATGGGGTAGTCCAGACATTGAAATAAATCCTCATAGAATGCAAGGGGATCCCATGTGTCCAAATGGGATCCCACAGTGTTCTGTCATTTTCAAAGGGATGGGGAGCAAAATTTGGGAAAACTACAGGGGGGGGTCGCCTTTGGAGCTTTTCCTGAATTTTAAAAAAACTGGGGGGGGGGGATGCTCACTCCTGCTCGTTTGGATAACCAAATCACAGCACAGCACATTCCTGAAGAGGATAGCTAATTGGTCAGATGTGCATGGGGGTGGAGCTTACTTAGAAGGCAGTGCCCAGAACTGCCAGGTTAGATTGTCACCATAGCAACTGTGCACTGAGGTGATGCAACAGCCTTTCTTTTTTCCCAATTATTTAAGCAGAAGATTGCTCATCCACACCTTGGATTTAGGTTTTTTTAAATAATAATAATAATAATAATAATAATAATAATAATAATACTGTTTGGTGTGGGTAAGTTGGGGAGAGTAAAATCCGTGAGTAATTCACTTGTGCCCACCATCTTGATTCTCTGGCATGCCTCCGTGTGAACAGCAAACACAGATAGCTTCGCACACCAGTGACCTTGCAAAAAAAAAAAATCATTGAGACAGATGAATGCTGCTATGAATTGGCATAGGCTTACAGCAATCCACATTTTTTTCTGTCATCTAGACCAGACCTGTATCTGGGGTGGAGAGGAAGAGGGCTGGTCACTGCTGCAGTCAAAACTCTCTTCCTCCCTTTTGCAACAACAAAATCCTCATGACAACTGACCTTACTACTGTTCTCCCCTCCCTTCACAGCCATGTAGTGGCCACTGAAGAGTAGGGGACATCAGAGAAGTATCTTGCTATGTGATACACAACAATGAAGACATCCTCAAGGACCTTCCAGGGGTCCTCCAGAAATCCTGGAAGATGACTTCATTATTGTGTGTCTGGCTACAGTCACATAACCAATTGCTTCTCAACTGTCTTCCACTCTCTACTGGCCATTACATGACACTGGGGATGCAGGAGAAAGGTTAGTGCTGCGGGGGCGGGGGACTGTCATAGTTCCACCATGGCAGAACTTCTTGATACTTCACCCAAGGCAAGATATCAGTCCAGAAGTGGAATTTTTGTCTCCTTCTGATTATCTTTGGGCTCCCCCCACACACACACTTTTTAGCATTTTTGGTAGTATATGCAACCTCTAGAGGCTTCTAGGGCAGAAAATTGGCTACCATAATTCATTGCACAGTTACATTGGGAGTAGGTACCTTTAGCAACTGTAGTGTCAAACAAGAGAGCAATGCCTCACACAAGAGAGAGGACATAGAATGGCACTCCGGTGCTGATCTCACTTGTTTTGCACTGTAGTTGCCATAACTCGTTGCCAGCCTTGTTAGTTTTTCTCACATTGAAAACATCTTCATAATTCCTTGACTTCTCATAATATAAGGGTCAGGAATGGCAGTTCTAATAAAATACTTTTTATTAGCCTTCCCCAAGACTATCTCCCCTCTGACAATGCCTCCCTAATAGCCATACTGACAGACTTGCTATATGTCTAAGTAGAAGTGAGTTTTACCAGCAGTGAGAAAAGCAGCAGTGTTCACCTATCATTGAAATTACCTGCAATGCCCCAAGACAGTGTTGCTCCAAAGTACTGTGGGCAATTTAGAAGGCTCACAGTAAAGTGTTCAATTATCCAACCCCTGCCACTTGCTTAACTTTGCTTAACTGCTATATTTTGTGTAAAACTGCTATGTCTAGGTAGCTTAGTCATTCATCTCAAAGACAAGATAGCTGTAATCAGGTTCATTGTCTTTCTAAAGTTGTTTTCAGAAAGGGTGGGTCTGAAACAGGCTGAGGACTTTACCAGACCATCCAAATACAGCATCATAAGGACACGTAATGATTGTGAAAGGGTGCACATACCAGATGACATTGGGATCATCTCCAGTCTAAATCCCATCCTATTTTATTGATGGCTCAAGCTGTCAATTGATCCCCTGTGGCGCTTTTATACCAGTGTTGCTGGCTTTCTAATAACTAATGGAGTGAAGCAAGGTGGTGTTCTTGCGCCAACTTTATTTACAATCTTCTTCAGCATGATGCTCCAAAGGGCTACGGCAGAGCTTGAAGAAGAAGACAGCATCTATATACGTTATAGCTTAAAACAATTTGTAAGCCGCTCTGATAGCCTTGAGGCTGAAGAGCGGGGTATAAATAAATAAATAAAAATAAAAAAAGTTACCACACTGATGGTAGCTTGTTTAACTTAAGCCATCTGAGGGCTCACACTAAGACTCTAAACTATCTAGTCCGTGAGCTACTCTTCACTGATGATGCTGCCCTTGTTGCCCACACAGAAGCACCTCTGCAGCACCTAACATCCTGCTCCGCAACAGCTGCAGAGCTGTTTGGGCTGGAAGTCAACCTGAAGAAAGCAGAAGTTATTTACCAGCCTGCACCACAGGACAAACACCACCATCCCCACATTGCCGTCGGCAAATCTGTGCTCAAGTCCGTTCAGCAGTTCACCTACCTGGGAAGCATCATCTCCTTAGATGCCAAGATTGACAAAGAGATCAATCACAGATTAGCAAAGGCTTACAGCACATTTGAAAGACTTTACAAAAGAGTCTGGAGTAACAAACACCTGAGGCAAAGCACAAAAATCAGTGTGTATAGAGCCATTGTACTGTTTATTCTCCTTTATGGATCTGAAACATGGGTCACCTATCGCCACCACTTATGACTCCTCAAACGCTTTCATCAGCGCTGTCTGTGCACAATCCTAAATATACACTGGACTGACTATGTGACGAATGTTGTTGTCCTTGAGCAAGCAGGGATCACCAGCATTGAGGCCATGATATTGAGAACACAGCTGCACTGGGCAGGACACGTTTCTAGGATGGAGGACCATCGCCTCCCAAAAATACTACTCTACGGTGAACTCGCCACGGGTCAGCGTAAGAGGGGCGCTCCAAAAAAATGATACAAGGACTCCCTGAAACAACATTTCAGGCTTGGCCAAATTGATCACTAACATTGGTCCGCCTTGGCCTCACATCGGGAGTCATGGAGACGCACTATCCACAATGTTGCAGCCTTATTTGAGAACTCACGCCAAACAAGTCTTGAAGAGAAATGACAATGCAGAAAGAATCGCAACATGGAAACATCACCAAAGGAGACCTTCTGCTGTGCTTTCTGCAACCGGACCTGTTTATCTCGGATTGGCCTTTTTAGTCATCAGCGTGCTTGCAGAAAGTGCGGGATTAGTCCTTCCTGAATCTTTGTTTGCGAAGAAAAGCCAGAGAGAGAGAGAGAGCTGGTGTTTGAATCCACACACCATTGTACTCATGTGAATGCAGCGTCAATGGCCGGTCCAGCAAGAACACTTCCGGGTGAGATTGTGACAACCAGGTAGGTGATGCACTTTTTATGACCCTCCCCAGTTTACTTGGAAGTTTTTAAGTGTGTTTATGTGGTTAGTGTAACTTTTTGTGTGTTGTTTTTCATTTTATTTTTGAATTTCCTGTGCTATGTATTCTTGCGAGAATATGCAAGATTTATAGAATCATAGAGTTGGAAGAGACATCAAGGGCTATCCAGTCCAACCCCCTGCCATGCAGGAATACACAATCAAATTTCAATAGAGGAAGTGAACGGAGCTCCGTTCACTCCTCATTCATTGCTGGGAAGCCTTTTGCCAGGATGGAAGGTGTGACATGGGGAGTTCTTTTGCTGGCATAAAAAATGGCAGAAGTTATGCCAGCAAAAGAACAGGGTTTAGGGGAGTGGTCTGATAAAGTCCCAGGGATACATTGTTTCTACTTTTCCAGGTTGTAAAGATTTCATTAAGGAAAAAAAATAGCACAGAGAAAGGGCTGTTTGTTGCTGATAGAAGTGATCGCTCTATGTGGTCCTTATGATATGGATCTCTCTAGAGGAGGGATTTGACTTCATTCTCCTCAGAGAAGAGAGAAAGAGATCTAACCTCAAAGGAGATTCAACCTCTCACCCAACTTCTAAACAAACTTTCATGGCTCTAATATCTCCAATGACGGAGTTCCAACACTAGAAAGGGAGAAGTTGGGAAGTTCAGGGGTGTGACATGGGGGGATGGGGGAAGGCTTTGAATTAGAGACATGCAGAAATCTCACCATCACTGAGGTTTTAGTCAAGACTTGCCAGCCTGGCACAGTCAGACAGCATCATGCATTATACTCCATTTCCTCCCCTTGAATGATCCCACCTCCAGTTTGATACTGAGATGACCTCAGCAACATTCCTATAATTTCTGCAAAATATACTTTGCACAAAATCCCCCATTTCTGTGTAAAACTAGTATCACTTTTACTTTCTGAAGCTAAACACACACACATACAGTAAGACAACAGGATGAGCTAGTTGACCACAAAGGTGAACAGCCTTTCCAATATGCTCTTACAAGTCAACAATGACTGCATTGCCTAATACTGCATATTTTATGTACATGCGCACCCCAAAAAACAGAAATATGTGCAGCCCCCCCAAAAAAATTCCCTGAGTCAAGCCAAACTCCCACTCACTGCAACCCCCACATACTGCACTCTCCCAGTAAAGGGGGGGGGAATGTTTCCCCTTTTACCACATGCAGAGCCACATGAACCAAAGCCACTCCAGTTCCTAGCTCGAAATTCAACATAGCAGAAAACCTATGCCAGTCTAGAGCTTATGTAAATAATGTGTGTGTGTGCTTTCAAGTTGCACATCAACTTGTGGTGACCCCATGAATTTCATAGGGTTTTCTTAGGCAAGGAATACTCAAAGGTGGTTTTGCCAGTTCCTTCCTCTGAAATATAGTCTACAGCACCTGGTGTTTGTTGGTGTTCTCCCATTTAAGTACTAACCAGGGCTGACCCTGCATAGCTTCCAAGATCAGACAGGATCTGCTGCCTTTAGGATATTTAGGCAGGGAAATACTTTTTTTAAAAAACTGAATGAAGACGGGAATGAAGGCCTACCTCTATATTTTTTGCCCTCCCACCTAGAGCCTGGCAGGGCTTTGGGTACGTCAAAGGCTCTGAACTTAGAGCACACCGCTCTCAAGTAAGATTACTCTGCCTCTGTATGTAGCATATGGACATTTTTTTAAAAAAAATGTAGCTATAGCACTTGATTCAGCTAGCTGGGGTATAAATAGAAGCCCAAATTTCAGTTTGTAGCAATTCTGAAACATTCAGGTATTGATATGGTGCTGATGTAACTTTATTTGCTAAACAACAGATGGTTGCAATATGATGATGCTTCTGACTGTTTTATGTGACATTATGGCAAAGCCTCTGGCTTCCATTTTGATTCACCCTTTGGCCTTGATAGAAAACCCTGCTTCTTCCATTAAATGATGTCCCCTCTATAGCTTTACCATGGCTAAGGCAAAGAAATCAACTTCCTGCATGCTGCCATTTTTAGTTCCATTTCCACAGTCCTTACCCTGGCAATGTTCACACTGTATCAAAGGAACTTTACACAGTGATTGCCCTGTGCATACATTCAAAGGAACAGACGAAGGCACAAACTGTGGTAGGGGAAGGAGGTACAGGGTTAGGCATGCTGGCTCCTGATGTGCTCTGGCTTTGCCCTATTCACTCTGATTTATGCATGTTGAGGCATGAAAGTTTGAGGGGAAACCTTATGCATGTGCATCTGACTGTGGTTAGAGAATCGTCCCCATGAGCAGGAAGCTTGTGAGGAACCTAATTTTAGGGAACCTTCTAAGGAAGTTAGGCCACATTCCCCTTCAGACCTTCTCAATCAGCACACAAAGGCCAGGGAGAGAGCAGAAGGGGTTGCCCTTCCTGGGATATGGCAACCTTCAGTGCGGAGCCAGGGTATGCATCCTAATTCCTCCCTACACCATTTGTGCCCTCATGTGATCTTTTGTAGATTTGTCCATATTGATTTTTTTTCTAATGCTCTGTGGTAGGCTTGAATCTTCATTTTCAATGCATGTTGTATATCATATAAACTAGGGATGTGAAAAATATTTTTTTAAAATTGAAGAATGGTAAAAAAAAATGTGTTTCTCGAGTGTCAGTAAAGAAAAATCCAGGACTGATGAGAATCTTCACAGTGTAGGACTTGCACTACACAGGATTGATTTATTTATTTTGCACAAAATTCACATTTGGTGGTTTTACACAGAAAATAGCATTATTATTATTATTATTATTTGTAGGAAGTAACATTTTCTGCACAGGAAATAATACTCCTGAACAGAAATTTTATTTTCGAAGCATAAAATGTTGTTTCCTGCACAAAACAACCAAATGCAAATTTTCTGCAAAGTAAGTCCTGAACTGCAAATAGTCTTTAAAAGCTGTGCAGTTTTCAAAGACTTTCTTGCACCAAGGAGAAAATTGATGACATTATTTGTTGCTTCCCTTGAGAATAAAATTAGCAAAGAATAACTTTCCTAATATAAACTCTTCCAAAGACAACCTGGGTTCTTAGTTTATAAACCTAGTTTTCTAGGGTAACTGTGTAGATTTCAGTCTGCCATCAGTTAAAATGCTCTAGACAGGATAAGATCCATGCAGCCTAGCATATAGCAGGATGATATAACATAAGACAGCAGAGAGATATATTTGAATCACTGAGAAATCATTTCCAAGGAATGTTGACAGAAGCTAAAGCCAATTCTTTTCTCATTTATAATGGATGCTTTTACAGTTCCATATTGACATGGCCCATCAGTTGTTAGGACATGAGTGCATTGGTGAGAGTTTATTTCGAGGGTGAGGAAACCTGTGGCTCTGAGGATATCTTTGAACTCCAACTCCTATCAGCCTTATCCAACATGGCCAGTGGTCAAAAAGGATGGAAGATGTATCTGGAAGGACATCAGTTCTTGCATTAAAATGGACTGATTATCAGTAACATACTAGACATCTATACTGAGAAACCTGCCAGCCATTTCCTCATACACTTCCTCCTCTTGCCATCTATCAATGGGATCTTTCTGTCTTTCACAATTACAGGTGCATATTAAATGAAGGCAAAAGCTAATTCTCAGAGTTGCTTCTGATTTAGCAACTAGGGTAAAATTGTGTTGGCCTCCCAATCAGGTCTCTCACCACTCCTTGTGGTTGTTCCCTCTATTGAGTTTCACTAAGGTCACGGAGACAAGTACTCAGGTATCCAACTTGAAAGACTAGTACGTGACTCCATTAGCTTGAAATTCAGCAGAGAATCTTGCTTTTCTGGTTATACTAAGCAACTTGTCAGCTGAAATGTGCTCCTTAAGCTTTTTCATGGCCTGGTTGGCCTAAAGCTGGAACAAACTGAAAGGATTAGATTTTTGGAAAAATACTTTGTCCTGTAGAACAAATGGAAAGGAATGTTACATTTTCTGGTGTATACTTTTGTTAATGGCTGTAAAGCTAAGCATCAAATGGTGGCCTATTCAGCATAGTTTGCTCATTTAAGGGTTTCATAGTAATTCCTTCCATTCTGTGTCCAAATTTAATCTCATGTCAGAATCTGAGAACTCCCAGATTTTCTCTTCTTAGTCTAACCCCATTATTCATAGAATCGTAGGACATTTTCAGATGCAACCTACAGCGCAAGAATCGAGCAGGAGAACTTCGCCGCTGCAGCGTGTCAGGGGACCCATTTCAGACGACGACGTCCCTCTGCCAAACCCCTCCATGTCACTTCCATGACAGAATGGAGGAAACCGCATCATATTTCATTCACGGGCAACTATTGTGAATGAAATATGATGCAGTTTCCTCCATTCTGTAACAGAAGTGACACAGAGGGGTTCGGCAGAGGGACGGCGTGGTCTGAAATGGGTCCCTTGCTGTGCTGCAGTGGCGAAGCTCTCCTGCTCAATCCTTGTGCTATAAGTAGCATCTGAAAATGTCCGTAGAATCATAGAATCGGAAGAATGTCATTCTGACATTGGAAATTAATTTCTACTTAATAGAGAATATTAAAATGTTATATTTTTTAAAAAAAAATTTGAAAAACATGTCACCATTGTGTTATACGTTTTATCTCCCTACAGATGATATACATGTATTTACATATATGCACCTATACAAGGTTACCACAAGACACTTTGCTGCCTGTGGTAGGACTCTCCTGTGGCATAGATGGTACTCTTTTATCCCAGTTGGAGCAGCAACTGAAGCTTTCCTCCACACTGCTAGTGAGATAGGTTTCTCCATCACATCTGAGGGCAGCGAACTAGTTTAGGGGTGATGGCACAGTTCTTTCCTTAAGAAGAGGATGTTTCAAGGGCTGCCACTACTCTTCTCTAGTGCCTTCAACCTGAGGCAGCTTCTTCACTGATGGGGTCAACCCTGTGCTTCCTATGAAAGGGCTTTAGCTCTGTGCTTCTACAAAAGGGCTTTAGCTCTGTCAGAGTGTGCAGAAATTGGAGTAATGACCTTCCTACAACTCTTTTCTTCATCATTGTCATTCTCTTGCAATTTTGAAGGCAGGGAAAGGTATAGTATATTTGTGAATTATGATAATCCCAAGCAGCCTTTGCCATAATTAATATTAGGTTATGTTAAGAGAGGGACAAAGAAACATCTGTCCCCAAGGGAATGTAATCCTTGATTTAATCCTGAGTGGTTTGGGTGGTGCAGGTTCAGATGTGAAATGTAAGTGTTGTCAAACCAGTAATAAACATGACCACAGCACTATCAAACGCATCATATGGAATATGTAGGAGAGTTCAAAGAATGTCCAACCTATTCTCATTTAATTCCAAACAGAGGAAAAAGAGAGAAAAGGTTCAAGTTGAAGGGAAGAAGCAGAAAGATTAAATCTGTTCCAGATGTGATAGTTGTTTAAACCACCACACACACTGAGACAGAATATGCAACCACTTGTAATAGTAATAGTCTCAGAGGATGACAGTGTGGTTATTTCCAGAGTCAAGGAAGCCATAAAAGAGCAAGAAGGCTTCCCAATGCACCTGTTCACCCCTCCTTGTAAACAGGATGTTGAATTAGACACACTCCTGGGCTGATCCAGCAAGCTACTTGTTTATTTAAAATACTTAAAACCTACCATAAACAGTAAAACAATAAAAGTGAAAATTAAAAAGAAATTATGAACTATAAATACATACAGTTGAAGGAAACTATAAATACATACAGCTTAAGGATAGATTTAATCAAGATAAGAGAAAATAGAGGCTGGAGAAAATGAATTTTATTCAGAGCTGAGTAAAGGTGATGAATATGTAACTTAAAAAGCATATAAATGGCTTTTGAAACTAGAGACAGAAGATGAGCATATAAACAAATACATGACAAGGTGGGCCCAAAATTTTGGGCATAATATTCAAATGGATGCAAGGGGGAAAATGTGGTCCAAAGACATAAAATTTACTTTGTGTAGCAATTTAAATGAAAACTTGTATAAGATGATATATAGATGGTTCTTCACCCCAAATTAGTTGTCGAAAATGTATAAGAATGTTTCAAATCAATGTTTGGGATGTCAAGAAAAGAAGGGTTCTTTTTTCTGTATATGGTAGACTTGTAAGAAGGTGAAAAATTATTGTCTAAAATTTATATGTTAATAAAAAAAATTAGATTTTGTAATTATTTTTGCTGGGCATTATGGCTAAATAATTGGACAGTAAATATGGGTTATTTCTTTGATATATGATAACAGCACCAAGAATATTGTTTGCTCAAAGCTGGAAATGGACTGAAGCACAAACAATGGAAGAACAGATTGTTAGCGTTGGTGAGTTAGCCCAAGTTGCCAAACTAACATGGGTTTTAAAGGATAAACTGACTGAAGATTGTGGAGAACTAGAACTGGAAAGCATGTAAAAGAAGGAATCAGGGAGCCAATCCCAACACAGGGAGCTGTGATGGGAGAGGCCTTTGAATGAGATGAGAGAATGTGGGAGCCAATCCCAGCACAGGAAACTGTGATGGGAGGGGATTCTGAGGGCCCATCTAAATGGTGAAAATACCCCTCACGGAATTCACTGCGAAACCTACCTGTCTAAACAGGATCCAGCACCAATACACATTATTTGGAAGGAGGGGGTCCCAAAACAGCAAAAACAATGGGGTAAATGCCTTCACAGTTTCCCCATACTTTTTTCACAAACCATGAGTCAGGTGTGCATTTTTGCTCATTTGGACTCTCTCTCTCTCTCTCTGGCTTTTCTTTCCGAACGAAGATTCAGGAAGGACTCATCCTGCGTTTTCTGCAAGCACGCTGATTACTAAAAAGGCCAATCCGAGATAGACAAGTCTGGTTGCAGAAAGCACAGCAGAAGGTTTTTTTTTTTTTAATTTAATTTTATATATATATATTTTTTTTAATAAATAAATAAATAAAAAGGTTTCCTTGGGTGATGTTTCCTGGTTGTGATTCTTTCTGCGTTGTTGTTTCTCTTCAAGACTTGTTCGGCGTGAGTTCTCAAATAAGGTTGCAGCATTGTGGATAGTGCGTCTCCATGCCTCCCGATCAATTTGGTCTGTTGGTGATCAATTTGGCTGAGCCTGGAATGTTGTTTCAGGGAGTCCTTGTATCGCTTTTTTGGAGCACCCCTCTTACGCTGAGTTCACCATCGAGTACTATTTATTTTTGGGAGGCGATGGTATCCATCCTAGAAATGTGCCCAGCCCAGCGCAGCTGTGTTCTCAATATCAAGGCCTCAATGCTGGTGATCCCTGCTTGCTCAAGGACAGCAATATTCATCACATAGTCAGTCCAGTGTATATTTAGGATTGTGCGTAAACAGCGCTGATGAAAGCGTTCGAGGAGTCGTAAGTGGTGGTGATAGATGACCCATGTTTCAGATCCATAAAGGAGAATAGACAGTACAATGGCTCTATACACACTGATTTTTGTGCTTCGCCTCAGGTGTTTGTTACTCCACACACTTTTGTAAAGTCTTCCAAATGTGCTATGTGGCTTTGCTAATCTGTGATCGACCTCTTTGTCACTCTTGGCATCTGAGGAGATGATGCTTCCTAGGTAGGTGAACTGCTGAACGGACTTAAGCACAGAGCTGCCGAAGGCAATGTGGGAATGGGGGTGTTCGTCCTGTGGTGCAGGCTGGTAAAGAACTTCCATTTTCTTCAGGTTGACTTCCAGCCCAAACAGCTCTGCAACTGTTGCGAAGCAGGATGTTAGGTGCTGCAGAGCTGCTTCTGTGTGGGCAACAAGGGCAGCATCATCAGCAAAGAGCAGCTCACAGACTAGATAGTTTAGAGTCTTAGTGCGAGCCCTCAGATGGCTTAAGTTAAACAAGCTACCATCAGTACGGTAACGTATATAGATGCCGTCGTTTTCTTTGAGCTCTGCCGTAGCCCTTTGGAGCATCATGCTGAAGAAGATTGTAAATAAAGTTGGCGCAAGAACACAACCTTGCTTCACTCCATTAGCTATTAGAAAGGGCTCTGAAAGAGCATCGCCATATCTGACTTGACCGTGCTGGCCCTCATGTAACAAGATAATCATTTTAAAGAATTTGGGGGGACATCCTAGTCTTTCCAGGATCTGCCACAGACTTTTCCTACTCATGGTGTCAAAGGCTTTCGTGAGGTCAAGAAATGTTACGTAGAGACCCTTCTTCTGCTCTCTACATTTCTCTTGCAGTTGTCTAAGGGCAAATACCATGTCTGTCGTACTCCTATTGGCTCTGAAGCCACATTGGCTTTCAGGAAGAAGTTCTTCTGCAATAGCAGGAACTAATCTGTTCAGGAGTATCCTTGCAAGGATTTTTCCAGCAATAGAGAGCAGTGTTATGCCTCGATAGTTTGAGCAATCGGATTTTGCTCCTTTTTTCTTGTACAGGCTGATGATGACTGCTTTTCGGAGATCTGATGGCAGTTCCCCCTTTTCCCAGCAATTCACAAGGAGTTCATGGAATTTATCATGGAGTACATGACCTCCGCGTTTCCAAACTTCAGGTGGGATTCCATCAATCCCAGCTGCCTTGCTGTTTTTCATCTGCTCTATGGCCTTAAGGGTCTCTTCCAGAGTGGGAGCTATGTCCAATTCATTTTTCATCGGTTTTTGTATCATATGTTGGATAGCTGAGCCTTGGACTACTTGGTTGGCAGTAAAGAGAAAGTGTTCAGCCCATCGATTCAGGATGGAGGCTTTATCAGTAATTAATATTTGACCATCTGTACTGTATAAGGAGATTTGGACCTGATAAGTAGGTCCAAACACTGCTTTAAGAGCTTCATAAAATCCTCTAGAATCACCCAGATCTGCACAGCGTTGTGTCTTTTCTGCTATATTGATCCACCACTTGTTCTGCATGTCTCTGAGTTTTTGTTGAAGTTTACTACATGTGAGATGGAAAGCTGCTTTTCTTACATGGCAAGTTGGCTGGGCGAGGTATGCCTGGTGAGCAGTTCTCTTCTTTGCCAACAGCTCCTGGATCTCTTGGTTGTTTTCATCAAACCAGTCTTGATTTTTCTTGTGGGAGAACCCGAGGGATTCTTCCGCAGACTGGAGGATACTGTTTTTGATATGTTGCCAGAGCGCTGTAGGCAGGGCCGGTTTAAGGAATTTGGGGGGGGGCCCAACACTTTATTTTGGGGGGCCCATATGTTTATTTCTGGTCAATTAACCTAACTCAACCTAAGCCATTCACAGTACAGGATATTCAGATTATTACTAATAATGTTTTTGCAGGAGAAGGGTTACAACTGGGCCCCCCACAATGACGGGGCCCCTGCGGCTGCAGCTGCTGCAGGGCCCTTCAACTGTCCCTGCTGTGAGGGGCATTTTCACCATGTGGCCAACCCCACCTCTCTTGACCAACCCCTAGCCACCTCTTTGGGGTAACCCTATGGTTCCAGGGACCCTGGGTTGGGAAGCCCTGCGGAGTCCGCCGGGCAAGGGTGGTAGGGCTGGTTCAAGGGCCCTGCAGCACCTGCAGCTGCAGGGGGCCTCTTCATTGTAGCCCCCCCTTGTAAACCTCCTCCTGCAAAAACATTATTAGTAATAAAGTAGGACCCCTGTATCCCCTAGGGATTGATTCTTGGGAGGCCCAGAGATACCAAAAAACATGGATAATACTGAACGCCATTTAAAAAGATGGGACTTCCAGTTTAAAATACCCTCAAGTTGCCTTGGAGGACCTAGAAAATGGCTGGAGAGGACACATTTTCTAGGAAGACTCTATGGTAGGTATGCTGTTTTGTGTCCTGTGGATAATTGAATTGGTGGTTAATGAAACAGTGGAGACAGTGGATACAGGGGTCCTACCTTAATATGAATATCCTGTACTGTGCTGTGCTGCTGGCTCCTCCTCTAGGTGCTTAGCCAGGGCGCCCAACCTGTGATCACCTGTGTGGTGGGTGGGGATGGCAGCAGGTGTGTGTCTGTGGGGGGGAGCTGGCGCTGCTGCTGGTGCCTTGGTGGGAGGCACCCTGCACGCTGGCACTGGTGCTGAGCTGGAGCTGCGAGCGAAGCCTAGCAGAGGCCGTGACCCCCTTTGTGAGGCGAGCCTGGAGCTGCCTGCCTGCCTGCCGCCTCCCTCCGGGCGCTGGGGCAAGCTGGCCTCTCTATGGTATTCTGGGAGGGAAGGAGCTCCTCTTCTCTGCAGCAGCGGGGAAAGGCGAGCAGCAAAGCGGCGGCGGCGGCAGGAAGCAGGGCGGGAGAGGAGCGCCAAGAGAGGAGAGACTCTTTTGGGTGCGGAGTTTCTTGTCCCTTCACCTTGCTCCACAGCTGGTGCTCAGTACTGCTTCGGGGGCAGCCAGACCGGAGAAAGAGGAGAAAGAGAAAGAGGAAGCGAGGCCCATCCCGCCTGGCTGCCCCCGAAGCAGTACTGAGCGCCAGCTGTGGAGCAAGGCGAAGGGAAGAGAAACTCTGCACCTCAAAGAGTCTTTCCTCTCTTGGCACTCCTCTCCCACCCTGCTTCCCGCTGCCGCCACCGCTTTGCTGCTCGCCTTTCCCCACTGCTGCAGAGAAGAGGAGCTCCTTCCCTCCCAGAATACCACAGAGAGGCCAGCTTGCCCCAGCACCTGAAGAGAAGTGGCAGGCAGGCAGGCAGCTCCATGCTCGCCTCACAAAGGGGGTTGCGGCCTCACTAGGCTTTGCTCACAGCTCCAGCTCAGCGCCAGAGCACAGGGTGCCTCCCGCCAAGGCACAGGCAGCAGCGCCATCCATGGGGCCCAGCCCAGGCACTGCCACCGCCTCCACCACCTCTCCTCCTGCTGCCGCTGGCGCTCGCCCCCCAAGTGCTCCAGGGTCGCTTCCAGGGGGCCCCCTGCAGGTTGTCCTGCTCGGTGGGGGCGGAGGGAGGAATGTAGGAAGGAAACAGGAGAATTAAAAAAAGGGCAAGGCCAGCAGGAGGTTTTTGGCAGCTCTCTTGCTCCTGCTGGTTCTCTCCTGGTTTTGTTTTGTTGCAAGAGGAGGGTTAGGATGGGGGCCCCTGCGGCTGTGGGCCCCCCTGCCAATGCTGATTTGACGGTATGGTTAAACCAGCCCTGGCTGTAGGAGAAGGATCTATAGGATGGTCTTCAAGTTTTGTTTGCAGGTTTGCCTGGAATTTGTCTCTCGTCGTAGCTTGTTGAAGATTGTTGACTTGGAGTCTCTTCTTTAGGATGCCACCCCTCTTATGTTTGAGCTTAAGATGAAGGTTTAGTTTACATCTTATGAGGCGATGATCTGTCTGGCATTCTACACTGGACATCGCGAATGTTTCTCTGGCAGACTAGAACATAGTCAATGAGGTGCCAATGTTTGGATCAGGGATGCATCCAGGTTGTCTTCAAGCTATCTTTCTGCTGAAAGATTGTGTTTGTAATGGTCAGCTGTTGTTCTGCACAGAACTCTAGCAAGAGGTGTCCGTTATCATTGCAATTTCCAACACCATGCCTGCCTAAGACACCTTTTCCAGGCTTCGGAGTTCTTTCCTACTCTGGCATTGAAGTCACGAAGGATAATAATTTTATCTTCTACAGGGACTTTTTGTATGAGGTGGCGTAGGTCTGTGTAGAATTTGTCTTTCTCTACAGGGTCGGCTTGCATAGTTGGGGCATATATACTAACGAGAACAACATGTGGGAGGCGTAAGGAAATAATGCAATTGGAGTGTCCTGTTGGCAAGGTTTCGAGTTTGGAGGCAATGGAGTTTTTAATCATGAAGCCTACTCCTGAAAGATGTTTTTCGGTTTGGGGTTTGCCAGACCAGTAAAGTGTGTAGCCGGTGCCGTATTCTTTAAGGCTGCCTTCCTCATGGAGACGAACTTCACTAAGAGCAGTGATGTCAATATTAAGTCATGATAGTTCATGGGCGATTAGAGCAGAATGACGCTCAGGCCATCCACTATCTGCAGAGTCTCGCATGGTTCTGATGTTCCAGCATGCAAGCGTCAGTTTATTTACACCTTTGGAGGCCAGTGTACGCCTTTGTCTCTTTGCCTTGGTTGGACCATGTCAGAAGATTCCCGTTGGCCGCTGCTAGCCAACCAGGTAGTTGGGGATGAGATTTCATTAGGCCACCTTTTCTAGGCCCCTCTCCATATGGAGCAAGCAGTGCTCTCCTAAAAAAAATGCTGCTTGTTCATTCAGGATGCTGCCGAACAAGACGGTCATCTCCCAGGTCAGCCTCAAGCGACCAAAGTCCTGAACTGCTTGCGTGCAGGGTTGGGTCTGCGGCTTCCAGTGCATCTTTACACCTGCCATTTCGTCCCTTGCGTATCGCTACAGGGCTTTTTTGGAATGGGATTTGTCCTTCAAGCGTGTGCAATGGATTTTTCTGGTGGAGCACAGCGTGCACAGAACTGGCCTCACCCTTTAAACCAAAGGTTCATCTGCTGGCCTTGCAAGCATGGACAGTAGCAGTGAGGTCCTCGGGTCGTAGGTTTGATTAGAGTTTCCTTCTCTTAGATGGTTGACCTTACAGGGTTGGACGAGCACCATCTGCCCAGGTTTGGGATTAGAGTTTTCCTTCTCCTAAGATGGTTGCCACAAGGCTAGAGAGCCCATCCTGCCCTTTGATGCTCTTTGTCAGACCCTTCGGTTTTGACCTGTCTGGCATGGGAAACCCTACCAGTGGCTATTATGCCACTGCCAGCATAGCTCAAAACATCATTAGGGTACGCAAGCCTCTCTCCCACGACAAGGGGGCGTCAATGGAGAGGTATCATTTGGACTATACAACAATAAAAAACTCAAAGGGAAGCACATGGGTAATTAGCCCGGAGAGTGCAGTGGCAGGGCTTTCTAGGAGGGCAAGGGCTCACTGCAACGATGTTGGATTTTCGCCTTAGCGATCGTTCGCTAAGGCAATAAAAAGGATCAATATTTTCTGTTTTGCTTTCTTATAAAATTGGATAATTGCTCTATCACACCAACACACCTTGGGATTACTTAAAAAAACACACACACACACACAACCCGGCAGCAGTGAAAAATAACTTGAGTAAATCACTCATGGCTGCCATCAGGAATGCAAGGCTTATGGGGGCTTCTGAGGCCAGAAAAAACATTTAGACATGTTGCTCCTGCTGCAGGATGCCAATACTACAAGGTATTTTAGATTTTTTTCCCCTTGTGCAGATGGGCCCTGAGAGATGATCTGAATGAATGTCAGTTAAGAGAGTCAGTTGGAGTTAAGAATGTGACAGTTGAAGTTAAGAGTTGATGTTGAGAGTTGTGAGGGAAAGCATGAATGAGTCTGACATCTGAGAGGTAATGAGAGTGTCATGTATTAAGGCAATTTGGTTAAATTAGTCAAGAGACTAAAGTGTTAACATACATAGATGGTTATAGAAAAAGTCTGTCACCAAAGAATAACAAGTGAAACTAAGAAAAGAAACAATGTTATATTCAGAGTACAGTAGGGCCCCTGTATCCACTGGGGATTGGTTCTGAGGGGCCCTGTGAATACCAAAAACCATGAATAATAGCAAACACCATTGAAAATAATGGGACTTCTGGTTTAAAATACCATAGAGTTGCCTTGGAGGACTTAGAAAATGGCTAGAGATAACACCTTTTCTAGGAAGACTCAATGGTAGGTGTGCTGTTTTGTGTCCCGTGGGTAATTGAATCAATAGATAATGAATCAGTGGATATGGGGGTCCTACTGTATTGACCAGTTGAAGTTTGTAACCTTGAAGATAATAAACCAAGCAGTTTGTTTTGTTAATTGTTCACAGATTAATTGTGCTTGTTTACACTCAGTAGAAAAGGTAACAGTCACCCTAACCAAAGAAAGTCACACTAATACCTAATCTATCCACAGGAAAGGTCACTCCAGTCCAGTTAAGGGATTTAAAAGAGGAAATCTCATGAAGTAGGGTGGCAGTGACAGGCAGCTAGGCTGTGTGTTGAGGCAAACTTGGCTGGCAGGTCTATCACAAATATTTTGTGGAAGTTTGGAAAACTTTTATGGTTTGAGCAATAAGAACCATAATGATGAAATAATTTCTGGTTATGGTTACTAATAATTTTAGTAGGACTAATGGGATCTATAATGGTAGAACAATATGTATTTTCTTTTTCTTTTTTCTTTTTTATCCTATTCATCATAGTTAGGATGGGGGGGGGGAATCAGAGACCTATTGTCTTTTAGTTATATGTCTTTCTATTTTCTTTTTCATTTTTTAAATCTATTCTGACTATACACTACTTTCATTCTGACTATAAACTAGATTATCTGTGTAATAAATAAATAAATAAATGTCTTTAAAAAGAACTCTAAATGATGCAGTGGGCAGCACAATGCCAACCAGTTATTTTAATGTGGTAGTTACTATGTGAACGCCGCTGCCCCCCCCACACACACAATGTCCCTATTGGCACACATACCCAAAAGACTGTCGAAATGTGGCATGCTTTTTAGTGGGAGCACAGCCGGGCTAGGGATTCTGGAAGGTGTCATTCAAAAAAGCATCTTTTATGAGAATGGGTGTGAAGGGAAAGGCTTCTCAAATGGGACTCAGCCACAGTTTTTCTTCCTCCCTGAGAAAATGGCAGAATAAAGCAGCTTCAGATCTCACTGAGGCCATTGTTTTGCTGCCTCAGAGCAACTGCAGTAACCGTACTTTCCTTTGGAAGTGCTTATGCTGTCAGTAACATTCCTGCTTCTGTAGCATCTGTTGAACTGAAGTCCTGTTGAATGGAAGCATTGTTGCTTGTTGTTGTTGTTGTTGTTTACAATCAAGTTGGTTTGGATGTATGGTGACCCTATGAATGAAAGGCCAGCATGAGTCCCAGTCATCTGCAGCCCTGCTATCCTCTTGTTGAACCCATTTTGTAAAAGCTGCAGTCTAAACCAGTCCAGTGCTAAGTTAGGAAATGGCATACCAGGAAGATCTCAAGGCCATACAAAGCAACAGCAATGGATCACCTGACAATGACCTTTCTTTTTCACCAGACTCAGGGGAAGTGAATTGCATTTATGAGTCAGAAGAACCAAAGGAGCAGAGGGAAAATTGTTGCTAAGGTAAGGTTCTGTTTGACAGCTACTGTTATGAGTCTTCTTTCAATGAATGCATACACACATTGGAAGACTTTAAAGGGCGCTTACCAGATTTCACGTTGGATATCCATTGTTGTCTTTTTTTAATCAGTTGTGTCTTTTGTAGTCTTATCCATGTTGTTAGCTAAGCTAGATATGGACCACACAGACACACGTATATTAACTTTCTTCCTGGCCAAATACATGGAACTCAGTTTGCTTAACTCCTGTTTAGTTTACTTTAAAATGATACTGATGGAAACATTCCCTTTTTTAAAAAAAAATCCTAAGTGATATTATATGACAAGCAATGTTTTGTGTTCATGCAAGGGGGGGAAATGCTCAAAAGAGTAGGTGGACATGTGTTGGGCTTCACATTTTTCTGAGGAGACAACTCTCTTTAATGTTTGTAGTTTTTAAAAATAAATAAATAAATAAATAAATCACAGAGATGTGCTATCCCATGAATAGTGATCCTCTGAGCTGAATGTCCAAAATGTTCTCTGCTTGTCCCTGCAGATGATAAATTAGCTGCGAAGCTCATGGACTTAAATGCATCATTTATCTTGTCATTCTTACAGGAGAGAGCTTAACCAAGATTAGTCAGAATAGGGAATAGAGACGCTAGTGACAGAATACAAAGAAACACACGGAGCTGTGTAAATGTGACTGACAAGATGCAGGGACCCCATGGAAAATCTTCATTTTAAAAATAGCTTTATACTGTCTTTAATCAAAATTGTTTCCAGGGACATTCACAGCAGATATGATTCTTCCCCTTTCCATATTATCCTTACAGCAACCCTGCAAAATAAACTGAGATATCTCGATTCTAGTCTTATCTAAATCAATTAAGTAAACATAAGGAGGGGTATTGTGCTAATATTACACACATACCCATCATCAGCCTGAAGAAGATAGCCTGTTCTGTCCATCAGGGTTTGAGGGAAACTTCAGGTTCAAAATCTCAGGTAGTCTTTCCTCCTTCAGGTAGTCACTCTCCATATTTAGAGGGCAAAAGATCTGGTGATGGAAAGAGGAAGGGTTAGCAGGCTCCCCATTCTTGTGTTTTTACTTAATCTACAACAAATAACACCTGAATAAGACTATAGTGATGGCCTAATGTCACCAGTAAGCTTCGTGGTTATGTGGGGATTCAAACTAGGAGGACCCTGTCCTAGGATTTTTTATCAGACCAAGCAAATATGGCATCATAACGATGCCTAATGAATGCAAAAGGGCGCACACATCAAAGCATTGCCGGCTTTTGAAACTTTGCACCATTGTGCTCATGGGAATACAGCGTCAATGACAGAACACTTCCAGGTGAGATCACGACAGCCAAGTAGAGGATGCTCTTTTTAAGAACCCCCCCCAGTGTACTTGGGACTTTAAAAGTGTGTACTTGTGTGTACATTTTATGTCTTGATTTTGCTTTAATTTCTGAATTTGCTGTGCTCGCATCTTCTCGCGAGAATCGGCGAGATTTGGAACTCAGAAGTAAATGGAGCTTCATTCGTGCTCCATTACTGCTGGGGCTGCCTTTCTCATTCTATTACAGGTAGGTCTGGTAAAGGGAGTTCTCTTGCCAGCATGAAAATGTTTCATAATATGCCAGCAAAAGAACATTACAAGAGGGTGGTCTGATGAAGTCCTGATGCTCTAACCAAAGGGTGGACAACAGTGATGGTCTGAAAGTCCATGTTTTAAGCCAGGACCTTCCAGGCATCATACAGATTGCTTAAAAAAAAAAAAAAGCCAGAAGCAGCCACAAATCTACCACTCTTTCTGAAAAACAGGATTATTTTTAGCATTAAAAAGTGCAAGGGGTCCTGAAAACCTTTTAAAAAGTGAACTGCCTGGACACTTCTAAGAGAGTCAACTCATCCTATCAGCTGGGGAGGGGACGGGTCCTTTGGGGACTCTGAAGGAGTTGAAGAACTCAAAAATGTATGCATGGTTATGCTCACTTATTGCTAGTTTGCAGACTTCCTGTCTGCTTGCTTTTACACACCCACTCACTTTCTGTATCACTCTAACCTGCAGCACTCTCTCGCTATCTTTCTCTCTCTCCAGTGTATTTCATTATGTACAAGCTTTTTAATAAAGCAGTTTTATATGTTTTACATAGAAGACTAAGCTTATTTCTTTTTTCTGCCAAAACCTGTGTGTATAGGTGGGCATGATACTGGTTGCTGTTCAGCATCTACATTGTCAATTTGATTACTCTGCTTGAGAAATCCAATAAATCTCTCACATTTCCCACAAAAAGACAGCCTTGTGGCCTGAAGGGAAATGTCAGAGGCTGACCATAAAGCCAAAGGAAGGTAAGGCCATACTAAAGGAAAAATATTCCGAATCACTGAAAAAATTCAAAGCTACAGAGTTATTAAACTCTTAGGGGTCTCAAGGAAAAGCAGGTCAAGCATTTCCATAGCATTCTGGCCCTATCATCAACTAGCTGGTGCTTTCTAATAGCTATAACAATCTGAAATGTAAAGAAAAGGTTAGACATGAATAGTTTTTTATATGATCTTTGCTTGGTAATTTCCCATTAAGGTTTAATGACTGCTCCTTCATTAATATATCTCTAGTATCCTTCTATGATTTGCTATATGTTATTTATGTTGTTGGTAGGTAGATTTTCTAAAATTCCTATAAATGGTAAAGTGTATGTTTGCTTCAGTGGCAGATTGCTCAGTTTCAGTGCTGATATCTGGACCACCACTGTGTTGTTAGATCAACTGCTGGGGCAAGATTACTATGTCTCCATTCTTGAAACCCAGACTTACCCCAGACTAGACAAGTTTACGTTTCAAGATCTGCATATCTGTTCTAAAAAACTGGTATACTACATGTCATATCTATAAAGCACCTCTTCTTTGTAAAGATGTCAGGCGGAAAGACCACAAGTTAAGAACACAAGAAGGGCTATGCCCTGTCTAGGACCATCAGACCAGCCTCTGCAAACTTCTCTTTCCCACCATATTTTGAAGTGTTTTTTTTCCTGGCACAATAACCTTTTTTTTTCACACGCTGCTGTAGTAGCATGAAAAAGAAGCCCCAATATTATCACAGCATGAATGCTAGTGCCATCTAATTCCGCATTCACTGGGGTGCATGATCTCGGTGGTTCTCACAAGAAGACATGAGCACCCTTAAATGTAAAAAAACCCAGCTAAATTAAAACCCAAAACATGCACACAAGCACAGAAACACACTTACAAACTTCCAAGTAAACCAGGGGGGTTAATAAAAAGCCCCACCCCTAGCTTTCATGTTCTCACCCAGAAGTGTTCTGGCAGGGACTGCCCATTGACGCTGGAATTATGAGAGCAAAATGTTGTGTGGTTTCAGATGCTGGCAAAACTGTGGGGGGAAAATACCACAGCAGATCTTTTGACAGCTTGGGCCATCAATAAAAAGGAACAACTTATCCACTACTTAAAAATACCAAAACACAACATCATGCAGTATAGGTGCCCTTTCGCAGTCATCAAATACCAGCCAGCCAGCCAGCCAGAAGACTCTGGAGGACTGTGAGGAAGCCTTCCTTCCCCATTACACTGGGATAAAGGCAGCTGAGGCAGCTGAGCAGGGAGTTGGGGTGTGGCCAGGAGCGGCTGGCCTTAAAAGTCACTCCACCACCACCACCCCAGGAACACCTACCAGCCAGCCAGCCAGCCAGAAGACTCTGGAGGACTGTGAGGAAGCCTTCCTTCCCCATTACAGCGGGGTAAAGGCAGCTGAGGCAGCTGAGCAGGGAGTTGGGGTGTGGCCAAGGTGGCTGGCCTTAAAAGTCACTCTACCACCCCCACCCCAGGAACACCTACCAGGGGCCAGGAATGATCTGGGAGCGGGAATTGAGGTTGTGTGGGGGAAGGGAAGGTATGGCGGCAACAGAGTGAAGAATTATTACAAAAGAAGGCGGGATCGATGTTTAATATCTATCCCGCCTTCAGTTCACTCTGTTTCCCAGAATAAATTGGAGAGTGCACCAACCATTCCGCAGACCCTTACTCTGCTCCTTTGCAATGCCAGGTTGGTTAAAAACAAGACACATATCATCCATGACCTTTTATTGGATGAGACTGCCAACCTGGCATGCTTTAAGGAGACCTGGCTGGGAGAGGCCAGTGCTGTAACTTGGGCACAGGCACTCTTGGCTGGGTACTCAGTTAGTGAGCAGGTAAGGAAAAGGGGGGGGCGGAGTGGCTATAGTTCATAAAAATAATCTAACCTTAACCAGGAAGCCTATCCGGAACACAGTCCACATCGAGTGTATGTACCAAAGCCTGAGGTCCAGGGATAGCCTAAGGATTCTGTTAATATACCGGCCACCCCATTGTCTAACAGACTCCCTAACCAAGCTAACGCAGCTGGTCTCAGAGTTGCTGCTGGAGTCACCCAGACTTTTAGTTCTTGGTAACTTCAACATCCCACTTGAGACCAGCTTGCTAAATCTAACTGGCACAGCTCAGGAGTTCATGGACTCCATGACAAACATGGGCCTATCCCAATTGGTTGTCGGGCCTACTCACTGTGCAGGTCATACCCTCAACACGGCCTTTAGTATTGAACAGGAATCTCCGTAGGTGGAGGTTATTAAAACCTCTGCATTGCCATGGATGGATCATTTCCTGATCAAGATGGAGCTGAGAGCCACTGTCTGCCCCACCGGGGGTGGCGGACCTATTAGAATGGTCCGCCCTCAAAGGCTAATGGAACCAACTGGATTCCAGAAAGCCTTGGAGGGTTTAATGGTTGGTAACGCCGGTGATTCTGTTGAAGCTTTGGTTAATATTTGGAACACCCAACTCACCAAGGTTATCAACACAATCGCTCCCAAACGTCCTTTCCAGCCTGCTCCTAACCGTAAGCCCTGGTATTCAGAGGAGCTTAGGAAGATGAAGCAGGCTGGACAATGACTAGAGTGCACCTGGTGGAAGACTCGACTCTTATCTGACAAGACTCGTCATAGGAATTTCCTTGATTCTTATTGAGAGGCGATACGTGCAGTGCAGAAGTCTTTCTCCTCTGCATTTATTGCGTCTGCAGAGTCCTGTCCCTCAGAACTGTTTAGGGTGGTGGGGGAGCTGACACAGTTTAGGGTGGTGGGGGAGCTGACACTGCGCAGAACCCCTTACTCAACCCTACGACGGCCTGCTGTGATGCGTTTAACATCCACTTTGCAGATAAAATCTCTCGGATAAGAGCCGACTTAGATGCCAGTGTTATGACAGAATCTATAGATGAGGTGTCCTGCAACTCCGTTGATGAAATTTTATTGGATCAGCTTCCATCTGTGAGTACTAATGACGTGGACAAGCTCCTTGGTAGAGTGAGGAAGACGACCTGTCCCCTCAATCCCTGTCCATCTTGGCTGGCCACCAAAGGGGGTGACACATTGAGAGTACTCCTTAGGGATATTATCAATGCGTCTTTCAGGGAGGGGTCAATTCCACCCTGTCTGAAGGAAGCGGTGGTTAAGCCACTCCTGAAAAAGCCTTCCCTAGACCCCTTGGACAGGAATAACTATAGACCAGTCTCCTTGCTGCCTTTTTTAAGCAAGGTGATCGTGAGGGCAGTCGCTTCCCAATTCCAAGCTGTCTTGGATGAAACGGATTATCTAGATCCATTTCAAACTGGCTTTAGGACAGGATATGGAGTTGAGACTGCCATGGTTGCTCTGGCTGATGACCTCCGCTTGGGTATCGACAGGTTGTGTGACCCTGTTGGTGCTCTTGGACCTCTCAGCAGCCTTTGATACAATAAATCATTCCATCCTCTTGGATCGCCTGAGAGGGTTAGGAATTGGAGGCACTGCCTTGCAGTGGTTCCATTCCTTCCTCTCGGGCAGATCCCAGAGGGTGAGGCTTGGGGACAGTTGCTCTACTAGAATAGAGCTTAATTGTGGCATCCCTCAGGGCACCATCCTGTCCCCTGGTGGTGCAGTGGTTAAATGCCAATGCTGCAAGTCACCACGTTGCAAGTTCGATCCCAGAGGGCTCCAAGGTTCACTCAGCCTTCCATCCTTTCATAGGTCGGTAAAATGAGTACCCAGCTTGTGGGGGCAATTAGCTAACACACATTGGAAACTGCTTAATGCAGTGTAGATGTGTAAATTGCTATTGCTTAAAAACAGTTTGTAAGCCGCTCTGATAGCCTTTGTGGCTGAAGAGCGGGGTATAAATACCTAAATAAATAAAATAAATTAAAAAAAATTAACATCTATATGAAGCCGCTGGGAGAGATCATTCGGAGTCATGGAATACGGTGTCATCAGTATGCTGATGACACCGAGATATATTTCCCCATGTCTCGGTCATCAGCTTTGACTTCAGATGGTGTCTCTCCTCTCAGTGATTGTATTAAAGCAGTAATGGACTGGATGAGGAAAAACAAATTGAGACTGAATGCAGACAAAATGGAGGTACTAAGATTTACGGGCCTGAAACCAGGTCTAGTAATACAACTTCCAATCCTGGATGAAACTGCACTCTCCTCCAAGGACTGCGTTTGCAGTCTGGGGGTGCTCCTGGACCTATCGCTCCTGATGTCTAATCAGGTAAATGCGATGGTCAGGAGTGCCTGTTATCAACTTTGGCTGATACGCCAGCTGCACCCTTTTCTGGAAACCAGGGACCTCAAAACTGTGGTACATGCACTGGTAACCTCCCGTCTCGATTTCTGTAATGCGCTCTACATGGGGCTACCCTTGTGCTTGACTCAGAAACTTCAACTAGTTCAAAACATGGCAGCCAGGTTGATTTCTGGTGTTTCCATAAGAGAGCACATAACACCTGTGCTAAAAGCTCTCCACTGTCTGCCTATTAGTTTCCGGGCATAGTACAAAGTGTTGGTTACGACCTTTAAAGCCCTACATGGCTTGGGTCCAACTTACCTCCAGGACCGCCTCCCCCCGTATGACCCTCTGCACACACTTCGGTCCTCTGGGAGGAACTTGTTACAACCTACGAAAAAAACAAGGCTGTTGGTGACCTCCCAGAGGGCCTTCTCTGCTGCCGATCCCAGATTATGGAATGGCCTGCTAGATGAGATCCATCGTATTACCACCTTAGACAGCTTCTAAAAAGCTGTCAAGATGGATCTTTTCCAGCAGGCCTTTCCTGAATAACTATCCTGGCCCAAGACTCGGCTGTCTTTTCCTTTTAAGCTGCCATTGGAATTTTTTAAATTATTGTATGTTTTATTTTTTTTTCTAATTTAATATATTTTTAATTATTGCATGTTTTTAATCCTTTTTAATTTAATATTATTTTAAGGGGTGGGCGGGTTAGGGTATTGCAATTATGGAGTTTTTATATTATAAGCAGCCCCAATTGCATTGCAGAGGGGCGGGATAGAAATAAATTTTATTATTATTGTTATTATTATTATAATTAGGCATTGTTATGACACCATATTTGCTGCATCTGTTCAAGTCCCTAGTCCAACATTCTGTTCACACAGTGGTCAACCAGCCACCTATGGGAAGCCCATGAGCAGGACATTAGTGTAACTGATGTCTTACATCTTGGATATCGAGAGGCAGACTGCCTTTGATGCTAGAGGTGACACATAGCCATCCTGACTATAGTAACCCTGATCTCCACAAATGTATCTAACAACTTTTTAAAGATATCCAATTGATAGCCTTCAGGACATTTTTATGGGAAGGACTTATATAGCTCAGGTATGTGTTGTGTAAAGAAGTAATTGCCTTTATCTGTCCTGCACCTCCCATGATTTACCTTCAGTGTCTAAACTGAGAATGGGAGCAAAGCCTTTCCTTACTTTCACCACACCATGCATGTGTTATTGTAATATTATACTCATTTATCATGTTTCATTTTACTTGCCCATTTTTCCCACTAAAGAACCCCAGACATTGTAATCTGTCTCCAGTCCCTTCATTATTTTGATTGCCTTTTTTGCTGGAGATTTTCCAGCAGTACAATACCCTTTTTCAGGACCAGAATTCTACAGATGTAGTTGTACTAAGGATTTCTATAAGGGCAGTATGATTCTGGCATTTAAAAAAAAATAGCTTCCTTTCCTAATTATGCTCAATGCAGAATTTGCCTCTTTTACATTAGCTACATATTGGGGCCACCTTTTTATCACACTGTCTACCCCAACCCCAAGATCCCATCTGGATCGCTCACTGCCAGTTCAGATCCTATCAGTGGTATATTTCAATACTTTACTTACCTTGCATACACTGCATTATATTTGCCTTTGGAAAAGTTCCTTTTTTAAAAAAAAATCACAATTGATTTTTATCCTCACCACCTTAAGCAATTCTGTGTAATTTGCAGACATTGCCACCTCACTAATATCCCAAACTCCAGTTCATTTATGAACAAGTTCAACTGCCCAAGTCCCAAAACAGATCTCTGATGAGTTAAGAGAGTGGGGTGTCATTGTACAGCAGGTGGGTTATCCAATGATTGGACACATGTGCCATGTTGTGCCAAGGCAAACAGATATAATCACTAAAGTTGTGGCCATTTTAACTCCAACATTGTGTCCTGTTTATGTTAGGAGCTCTCCTCACCATTGCTAGCCTGGAAATCTTGAATATTGATCCCAGGTTAGGTAGAAGCCAGTGCTACTGGCTTCTAATAGAATTTAGAGTTTTATGAATTCTAAATACATTTTAGTAAATACCAAGCTGACACACACACAACTTCCACGTCTGCTATAAATACAAAACAGGCATTCAGAAAGCTTAAGACAGTAAGAGCCTTTTCGCTGTTTGTCTCAGATAACATTTACTAGAGCTTGGAATAGTTACTTTTTAAAACTACAGCTTTTCACTGTTCGAGTCGACTAGGGGGTTTGGGGAATTGTAGATAAATAGGTAAACAAGTTGTAAATGATTTTGATATCGAGACTAGGTATGCAGTAATGCAGTATGCAGAAAAGCTACCAGAGTGTTTGCATGCTTCCAGTGTGCTTAAGCTCATCAAAACCTGAAGATACTCACTCTATTATGGACCAACTATATTTAAGCCATCTAGCTATTATTTATATTCATTTATTTGCATTTATTAATATATATATAAATAGCCTTCCAGCCATAATATCTTCAATGCAGTAAGACAGGCATTACCACAATTTAAACCTACAACACCAAAAATGTTAAACAGCTACATAGAATTAAGACCAGACCAATAAAACCACAAAAAGGATATCAGCTATTATTAAAAATAATCAGATGCAGAGCAGAAAAGAAATGACTTTATCGCCCTGCCTACAACTGAGCATTAGGAGAGAATCCAATTGTGTTTAATTTAGGACTTTATCAGACGTCCCCCTTGAAATGTTCTTTTGCCGGCATAAAAAAATAAATTTTTATGCTGGCAAAAGAACACTCCCCCTGCACTTACCTCCTTTCCCAGCAACGGCTCCTCCAGTAATAACAAGGAAGTGAGCAGACCTCTGTTCACTTCCTCTTTTGAAATTCCACCAGATTTCATAGTGTGGGAAATTCAAAAATAAAAACAAAAATGCATGTCAAAAAGTTTTAAAAAGCACACACACACTAAAAAACCTCCAAATAAACCAGGGAGGGTTAAAAAAAAAAGTCATCACTTACCTGGATGTCCCAATCTGATCTGGAAGTGTTCTGGCCGGTCCGGTCATTGTTGGGGTAAGTACGAGATTTAAAGGGACAGAGGCTTTGCATGTCGGCAATGCCAGCAAAAAATCGGCAGGGAAATCTATTGACAGATTAAGCTGTCAATTAAAAGGCATGGGTTTGGGGCTAGTTTTAACCAAGAGAGGGCAACTTCATCTGATCCACATGGCCTTTAGCAATTATGTGGCATCCTTTCTATGGTATTTTGTGTGTCAGATAAAGTCCTCAGTCTGGAGCCAACCTTTTATGTTATACAACACTTTCAGGATCAAAAAAAAGGTTCTAATAATCAAATTATGTCCCTATTGTAACACTCTCTGGCCTTGGTGAAAAATGACCTTTAAAAAGAAGACATCTTGCCGTCCATGAGATAAGCAGAAATGTAAGATCCAGAGATAAAACAAGACATAAGAAGGATGGGATGGGATGGTAAATTTCTGGTTGTCATCTGCGTACAGAGCTAGATTATCAGAACACAACAGTTGCTGGTGGAGGTAAAGACTGCTGTTGTCAAAGCTTCTTGAAAGGTGTCCCTAGAGGTATAAATATAAAAATTTCCTTGCAAATACATTCCTCATTCTTAAGATTCCAATTCTAGAAGGATTTCCAAGCCCATAAAATCAGTCACTTATTAAGGCAGCACATAAAATTCATGTCACATGAATCTTAGGGAGGGCCCACTGGGCCAGAACATATGTAACTGTACAATTGAAGATTCAGAGACAGTGTGAGGGATTTTTTTTCTTCACATCTTTCCTAAACCCACAGATTACTTTACAGTTCTCATAAATGTAGGGAAGACTAACCCATTAACTCTGCAAAAATCACAGCATTCTCTCACTCTCTATCTCTCACTCACTCACTCATTCTCACACTCACACACACATAGATACCAACAAACTGTATCACCAACAATGGTCCGCCCTGGCCTCACATCGGGAGGCATGGAGACGCACTATCCACAATGCTGCAGCCTTATTTGAGAACTCACGCCAAACAAGTCTTGAAGAGAAACGACAACGCAGAAAGAATCACAACCCAAAAACATCACCCAAGGAGACCTTCTGCTGTGCTTTTTGCAACTGGACTTGTTTATCTCAGATTGGCCTTTTTAGTCATCAGCGTGCTTGCAGAAAGCGCGGGATGAGTCCTTCCTGAATCTTCGTTAGCGCACAAAAGCCAGAGAGATATTTCCTAGTAATGGCTTTCACATAATCTGTTCAGCCCAACATTCTTATTGCCTTAAATTTTCATTTTATGAGACACTTCTTCTGCATCTTATTATAGGATATGTAGGTGAATGTCACAAATGCAAGTGGACATGATCGCTGTGACATGAAATCGATTGGCCTGCATTTTGCATTAGCTGAGTATTGATAACATTTGTTATGTCTGAGAAAATGCATTTTGCAGCAAGAATTTTAACATAGTCTGGAAATTGTCCAAACATTACTAATTCATTTAAATTTTATTTTAGGAGACCATTATTTCTTCCGTCATTACAGTACTAGCATGGGGGAAATCGATGCAGCCATTAATCTGGCTGTATTTCATCTCTGTAATGATGCAAACCAAAAACTAATCATGAAAAGACTTTCCAGATAATCAGTCCAGAAAAAGAGTGAATATTAAACTTTCTGCTTGCATGACCATTTTTGCAATGTCAGTTTCTGAGGGGATTTTAAAATAATTATTAAGAGGCCAGAGACATAATTGTACTTCAATTTAGCTCTTCTGAAATATTGGTAATCTTCTGACAATATAGTTTTCTTACTGACTTTTACTAGTTATGGCCTTTCTTTTATTTTTATGCCTTTTGTTTTTGTCTCATATCCCAGTACAACTATGGACATTTTCAGACAGCGTTTTTTCGTGCCTACCGTGGGAGGAGCTTCCGGGAGAGGCATGGTGCTCTTGCGCGGCAGGGGGTCATTTTCGGACGCCGCCATCCCGCTCCCGAAATCATCCGTGTCACTTCCGTGAAGCTTCGGAAGCTGCGGAGCCATATTTTAATCACGGAGGTTGTCCATGAATAAAATATGGCGCTGCGGCTTCCGAAGCTTCACGGAAGTTTCACGGATTATTTCGGGAGAGGGACGGCAGCATCCGAAAATGACCCCCTGCCACACAAGAGCGCCGTCCCTCTCCCGGAAGCTCCTCCCGCGGTAGGCACGAAAAAACGCTGTCTGAAAATGTCCTATGATGACTGACACACAAGAAAACTTAATACAGTTACTTTGAAGGATGATGGATTTGCAGGAGTTATTTGTAAGTATTTTTGACTTTCATATTTCTGTATGTATGTGGCAAATTAAACCAGAGTAGTTGTCATCTATGTTGCAAGGCCCAAAGACCAGTGCTCCATTCGAGCCATAGTCAGAGCTGGAATTAGCACTTTCCCTGTGTGAGTTGTTGGAGTTCAGCAAACTGAATCAGTTTCTGACATTTGAAAACCATCATATGGAAATGCTTTACAAGGGATTTTTTGAGCTCAGTCCCATGCATGCTCACTGAGAAGTAAATCCCACAGTGTTTAATGAGGCTTATTTCTAGCTAAACATGTGCAAGATTAGAGCCATGTGTCCTAGTAACCATGCATGTTTACAGGGCCGGTTTAAGGCACCGGCAGCATCAGCATCTGCAGGGGGGGCATCATTGTGGGGGCCCCTGTAGTAACCCTCCTCCTGCAAAAACATTATTAGTAATAATCTGAATATCCTGTACTGTGAATAGCTTAGGTTGAGTTAGGTTACATTGACCTGAGATAAACATATGGGGCCCCCAAAATAAAGCATTGCAGGGGGGGGGCAGAATTCCTTAAACTGGTCCTGCATGTTTACTTAGAAGGTGCCAGGGGAAGCCAGTCAAACAGCAGACCCCAAGCACCTTACTCCTCATGACAGCAGAATTGTTCTTTGGTCAAGGAATTGTTGGCACAATCTGTTATACTGCAGCACCTACTCCTATGGCAGCAGGAACAGGAAGTACAGCTCTTCAGTCCAAGCCAGGACTAACTATCTCTCTCTGTCTCTCTCTCTGGCTTTTCTTCGCAAATGAAGATTCAGGGAGGACTCATCCCGCGCTTTCTGCTAGCGCGCTGATGACTAAAAAGGCCAATCAGAGATAAACAAGTCTGGTTGCAGAAAGCACAGCAGAAGGTCTCCTTGGGTGATATTTCTGGGTTGTGATTCTTTCTGCATTGTCATTTCTCTTCAAGAGTTACTTGGCGTGAGTTCTCAAATAAGGCTGCAGCATTGTGGATAGTGCGTCTCCATGCCTCCCAATGTGAAGCCAGGATGGACCATTGTTGGTGATCAATTTGGCCAAGCCTGAGATGCTGTTTCAGGGAATCCTTGTATCGCTTTTTTGGAGCGCCCCTCTTACGCTGACCCATGGTGAGTTCACCGTAGAGTACTATTTTTGGGAGGTGATGGTCCTCCATCCCAGAAACGTGCCCTGCCCAGCGCAGCTGTGGGACTAGACAAACTGATAGGATCTGGGCTGGCTGTAGATATCTCTTCCTCCAAGCTGGGTTCTTCGGTTGAAATGTTTTGTCTGACAGAATAATAATTAGAGAGCAGGTATTTTCCTATTTCAGATTACAAGAGGGTGAGGGACAAACATGTAGCATCACACCAAATCTCATGGGAGGCCTGGTACATCTGTCTGTCTGTCTGTCTGTCTGTCTGTCTGTCTGTCTCTCTGAATTTCCCCTTTCTTCCTTCCTTTCTCTCTCTCTCTCTCGCTCTGTGTGTGTGTGTGTGTGTCAATAACTGCCACTCAGCAAGGCTAGTCCCATCATTATACAGAATAAGACAACCAAAAACAGCAGTAGAGCCAATGTTCCCCTTCATCTCTCTCAGGGGAATGTCATATAAGGTATATCTTACTGCAGCAAGAGTTGTGCATGCATTCACTCACTTAGCCCTACAAGAGACAACAATATCAACACTGCAGCCAAAGCTGACTGCAGGAATTAGTTGAGATAAGAACAGGAAGCTCTTTAGAGTTGTAGAACCCCAAGCAAGTTGACTGGTAACTATGACAACACATCATAGACATCATTGTCAAGTGTATGCATTACTCTGCTCAGTGTGTATATGTGTATATATGGACATACATACAGAGCAAAAGAAACACAACTGTAAATATAATGGGAAATTATGTATATAGCAAAACCAAGAGACCTTGAATTACAAGAGGCCTGTTCTATCTAAGGCTCTTAATGTACACAAGAGAAACACAATAGCCACTCAGAGCAACAGTAATTGTGAGAAAACTCTTCCTAGGTTTGCTTTGTCAATTAAGCTCCTGTATTAGGGCAGAAATCCTGAACCTCAATTGAAATGACTCTTCTGTTAATATAGGCAACTTTGCCAATAAATTCTTGTTCAACAGCAGAGAGACTATCTTAAAGAACATTGAAGGAACAGTAACTTCTGTGTCTGTTAAAACAAGCAACTCTGATGGGAGGGGAGTGCTTGCCCCATGGGAGTTACCATAGGGAAGCCTTTGGGTTCTTTAGCCCATCCAGAGAGATACACAAGATTGGGCTGTAGAAAGCTCAAAGTAGGACTAACACTTTATAATACCACTGGAGTTCACTGGCAGAACATCTACTTTGAATGAATTTTCATCCCCTAGTATCACCAAGTTATTCTGGACTGTGAGGCACTACCACAGGCATGTGTCCTCCATTTATGCGACAAGTTAGTTGGGTTTTCATGCTCTTCACTTTAGCTTCAATGTCATTTGATCCATGAATCCATCCACACATGGAAAAATTCCTTATATAGATCCCTCCTCTGATGCCATAGGTTCAAAAAACACTGCAACATATTTCCATAAAATGTATCCTATATGCAGTAGCTGTTATGTTTCCCACAAACTAGGGAAGTGCTTCAGGTTCAATCATTCTGCTATGGGAGAAGTTCATTGGCTCTTCAAGATGAAATTAGATTCCCTTTAAAGACCAGAGCTGAATATAGACCTCCTGAAACATTGGAATCACTCCAGCCCAAGGGCTGAAGCAAAGGAAGGTGTCTTAAGAAAGAAAAATAAAAAGAATGGGTTATGCTTGGGGGGGGGGGTGTTACTGAATCTTACTTAATACTTTGCTGCACTTTTCACTGTGTTGGTTTTATCTCATTTGAGCAGGCATGTTTTAAGGAGTTTTGGAGGACTGTGGAAGAAGGGTTTTTTTTTCCTCCTCTCTGGTAAGTTTCCTGCTGTATCCAAGTAACATGCTCTTGTTGTCTATAGGGGGCTGGAACAAAGAATGACCCTCCACTATGAGACACTTCCTTCAGCAGAGATTATTTTGTTAGTGGGGTAGAAAATTTTCCTGTAACACTATTAAAAGCAGACCTTTCTAAAAATAAATAACTGTTTTCTTTCAGGGTTTATTTTTGTTTCCTAATTTAAGGAGCTCAAATCATTTTTTTTTCTTATTTTGAATTGAAAATTACAGCAGTAGCATTTTTCAGCGACAAAAATTGTTTTGGTTACAGGTTTTGAAAAAAAGGGGGATAACATTTATGCCACCTCAGATGAACATTTATTCTAACTCTGGATGTTTATTGTGGAATACCCTTTATTCTGCACACTCCTGTGGATATGGGGCATTTTAATACCCTCTAATACATCTAAGTTCCCATAGTGTTAAGAAATAACCCAGAAGTAACTTGGAGCAATTCTTTTATCTTCCTGGATGAGGGTTTAAAGTGTATTTTCTTGATGACTATAAGTTAAATCTTGACTATTCTGTTTCCTCCGGCAGTTTAATATATCATGTATAATATTTTTTTGAATGCAGTTACAGGACTAATACTAAAAATTAGGAGTTAGAGAAAATCTATATTGGCCTATGAAAATACCATCACGGTGACTTATAATGGAATTTAACACATTCATTCATCTAGCCAGCCAAAACATGGTCACATATTTAAATTCACAAATTTCAAAGTCTAATGGCTTCCAAATTCAAATTTGAAAACAAAAATCAAATTGTGATATTTTCTAAAACTTTATTTTAATTACAATATGTTTTTATGTTGAACAAGAATGGGAGAACTACACTTGAACTTTTGTTATTGTTGTGTGCCTTCAAGACATTTCTGACTTATAGCAATGATAAAGCAAACCTATCATGGGGTTTTCTTGGCAAGATTTGTTCAGAGAGGTTTTTTCCTTTCGCCTTCCTCTGAGGCTGAGAGAGTGCAACTTGCCCCAGATCATGCAGTGGGTTTCCATGGCTGATCAGGGATTCAAACCCTGTTCCCCAGAGTTATAGTTCAAAATTCAAACCACTACACCACTCTGTGATTTTTTAGGCTTCTACTTATTTTAAAATCTAAAATCTACTTTAACTATCTCTTGTAGTTTTTAAAATAAGTAGAAATCTAGAAAATCACATGGGGAATCAACTCCTCATATTTATCAAGAAACCTTTCCCAGAAATACTTTTTACAATCTTCTTACTGCCCAACTGGAGGTGGTGTGAGTGTGTGTCAACATCAAATACTTCATTTTATCTTAGAAGTCGGTAAGATGGGTGAGCTGTCTTGGCTTTTTGAGTCATACAAGTTGGACAAGGCTTGCTGTAGAATATCCTTTTTCCCTAATGTCAGGTGTTAATACATTTTCAGTATCTTTCCTTCAGGAAGAGGTATTTTTGGTGTATTGTATTTGAAGCTTTGTTGGGGGAGGTTCACTTCCTTTCACGCACAAACCTGTTATTGATCATTTGCAGGAAAAAACTATTGCCATTTATCACTCCAAAAAGCTTTTGTAATGGAACTGCGACTGTTATCTTAATGGCTATGATAATCATCCTTGGTGGTCCAATCGTAAGTCTCTAGAGAGTGCTTGTTCCCCCTCTGTCCATCTCCTCCCAAGGGGAGCTATTTGCTCATGAACCACCTCCTCCATCCTTCAGGTGATTCCAAAAGAGAGGGAGACAGAAAGATAATTGATTAATTGCCTCAGTTTGCTTGACTTTTGAAAAAGAATGGATGTGTACATGTTTTGTGTTCCCCTCAGTTTTACCCCTCCCCTTTCTGCTAAGAATCAAACAAAAGGAGATTTATGGGATGTGGTAAGCCTTATCTATCAGAGCCAGCTGTGGTTTCTGGATGATTAAAAGTGGCCTCCCTCCTCACCCTCTATCCCAAAAAGAAAGAATTGCTGTAGTTGAAGCAGTACAACCTGTCTCTCTGCTTTATTAGGTCCAAATCCAATTACTCCTCCCAGCTAGGATATAGCCATTGAATCAATGTGAATTTGGTAAGTCAACCCGTAGGCAAGTTACATTGATTCAGTGGATTCAAGCAAGTTGAGACTAACAATTGGGTTTAATAAAAGTATATATTTGGATTTGAAGATACTGGATTTTGCCACAACAAGGAAATCCCTGGGGATTCTTAAACAAGAGCGAATGAAGGACTGGAGCTTAACTCTTTGAGGTTTCTACCTCCAACAAAGGTTAAATGTTTCTCTAGGACTACTATATAATTAGCTGAGTTTTACCTATACAGCACCTAAACATTTTTCTCCAGATGTAGCAGTACAGGGACTTCTTGAAAAATCCAATGTTCTCTATCTATGGAGATTTTCACACGGGGCCAAAATGCCCCGTTACTGCCCCACCACCTCCTCTCCCATTCCTGCCACGGAATAACATAAATCTTTCACACACTTACCTTAATTCTGTGGCAGGAATGGGCTCCCCCTCTCCTCGCTGGCTGGCTGTAAATGCAGCTGTCGTAAGGCTGCTTTTACGACTGCCCATCTGAAACGTTATCACATTATCACATGATAACAGCTGGGTGGTAAATTTAAAAAATAAAACTCCCCCAAACATAAAATCAGTTCACCAAGCACAAAAACACACTTTAAAACACACAATCAAAACAGGGAGAGTAAAATAAAGGGTGCCACTTACCTGGATGTCCAGATCGTACCAGGAAGTGCTGAGAACAGACCTCCCCTCCATGGCTGTCATTTTGGTACAGGAACGGGGCTCCTGTTCGCATACCCGTGATTGCGTGATAGCGATGGAACGGGAGGTATATTCATGATGAAAAATCGTGATTACATTGTTCCAGAACAGTCACAGGAGCAGGATGGATGCAGGACAGAATGGGGTCAACGTCGTCCGAAAGGGAAAACCTTTCCCGACCCTGTTCTGTTCCTGCCACGGGATATATAGCCCATGTGAAAATCTCCTATGAAAGGAGTCTTTGGCTTCACAAAGGACAGAGACACCATGGATGCCAAGAGGAGTTGCTTTACTGCTGCTAATGGAGTTTAAATATTACTGTCTATTGTCTCAGTCTCCATATGGCAAAACTGAGGGGGGGGGTGCTCTGCCTGCATTGAGATCCCTCCAGACTAACTGAATGACAACAAAGACATTGTTGTCTATATGATGGGGGGGGATGTGGACTGATGTGCACTAATACCAATTTGAAGCAGCTTTGATTTGTTTTAATGGTTTCTTGGCAAAATTGGAGGCATGCGAAGCTATCTGCTTTTGCTGTCCCAACGGGCATCCCTGCAAATCAAAATAACAGGCACAAGTGAATTACTCACATTTTTATTTTCACCAGTTGCTGCCTCCAAACAGCATTTTTTTAAAAAGCATATCTAAGGTGCAAAAGTGCAATATTCCACCTAAATTAAGGGGAAATAGGCTGTTTCATCGCCACAGCACATGATCGCAAAGGTGAAAATCCAAAATGGCAGTTCTGGGTGCTAGCAATCTCTGCCTCCTGCACACATCCAAACAATCAGTTTTCCAATTCTGCTCTTATCAGGAATGCGAATGAATGCAATTCAGATTGTCCCAGTGAGCAGGAATGCACATTCCCTGTGGAGCTTTTTAAAAACTTTGGAGAAAGCCATGAAGGTTTTTCCTTTGGCGTTTTTGATGGATTTTGCCTGCCACCTTCCAAATACTGTGGATTGATGCGGGATGGCATTTAGACAAATTGTATTCTCCTCAAATCCTATGAGGAGTATTTTCGCCATATAGACAACCCCAACATCTGATACAAGAATTAGGCCTGTGACTCTAATACCGTCACCTTTTTTTCTTTTTCTTTTCTTTCTCTTCTTTGATTTTTTTAACATCTTTTGCCTGATGAAGAAGCCAGGGGAGCTTTGAAAGCTTGCATGATGTGTTTTGTGCATCAGTTGATCAATAAAGGCGTTGCTCTTTTGAGGATTGTTCTAATTCATTTTAGGCCATGGTACTCCCAAACACACACACAAAATTATCAGGAACCAAGGATCAGGAGCAACAAGACTCCTGTGTAATTTGGTCCCCTGAGGAACTATAGCCATCTTATCATTTGCTTAATTGTTGTTGCTAACTGCCATGGAGTCAACTTGAAATTATGGAGACCCTATGAATAAGAGATCTCCAAGTCATCGTATCCTCAACAGCACTGCTCAGGTTTTGTATGCTTAGGGAGGTGGCTTCCTTGATTGAGTCTATCCATCTATAATGTGGTCTTTGTTTTTTTTTACCTTATCTTTGTCCTTCTACCTTACCAAGCATTATTGTCTTTTCTAGTGAGTCCTATCTTCTCATGACATACAACAGTCTTAGTTTAGTCATCTTGACTTCTAGGGAGAGTTCAGGTTTGATTTGCTTGAGGACCCATTGATTTGTCATTTTAGCAGTCCACGGTATCTGCAGAAGTCTTCTCCAATACCACATTTCAAAGGAGTTGATTTTCTTCTTATCAGCTTTCTTCACTGTCTAGATTTCACAACCATACATAGAAATGGGAAATATGATGACACAGACAATCCTAACTTTAGTATTCAATGATATATCTTTACACTTCAGGACCTTGTCCAGTTCCCTCATAGCTGCCATTCCATGCCCTAGTCTTCTTCTGATTTCTTGACTGCAATCTCCATTCTGATTAATGACTGAGCCAACGTATGGAAAATCTGGAACTATTTCAATGTCTTCATTGTCTACTTTAAAGTTATGTAAACCTTCTGTGGTCATTATTTTTGTTTTCTTAATGTTGAACTGTAAACCTCCCTTTGCACTTTCTTCCTTGACTTTCTTCCTTGACTTTTACAAACTGACAAGGGCTGGGCATCTAAGGCTGTGTGGTGCTGCCTTTAAGATTTTTAAGGATCTGTAGATAGAGGTTTTTTTAATGCATTTTAATAGTTTTAATGGTTAAAGTTTTAACTTATAAATTGTTTAATTGTTTTTAAATTTTATATTTATACTGTTTTTACTTTTATATTGTTTTTAACTTATATTGTTTTTAATGTGTTGTTAGCTGCCTTGAGTCCTATTATTGAGAGTAAAGTGTGATACAAATGTATAAAACTGTTGTTGTTGTTCCATATCTTTGCTATTTTCTGCTAGTAGTATGGTGTCATCTGCATATCTTATATTGTTAATGTTCCTTCCTCCAATTTTCACACCTCCTTCCTCCAAGTCTAATCTTGCTTTACATATGATATGCTGAGCATACAAGTTAAACAGACAAATTGCAGCCTTGCCTGACCTTCTTGCTAATTGGGAACCATTCAATTTCTCTGTATTCTGTCCTAATAGTAGCCTCTTATCCTGAGTAGAGGTTATGCATCAGGACAATTAAATGCTGTGGCACATCCATTTTTTTTTAAGAGCAACCATAGTTTCTCATGAGCTACACAATCAAAGGCTTTGCTATAACCTATAAAGTGCAGGCTGATTTTCTTCTGAAATTTTTTGGTACACTCCATTATCCAACATTCTGTATGTTTGCAATATGATCCCTAGTGCCTCTTCCTTTCCTGAACCCAGCTTGGACATCTGGAATTTCTTGCTCCATATATGGTAAAAGTCTTTGTTGTAGAATTTTGAGCATCAGTTTGCTTGCATGGGAAATTAATGCAATGGTCCTGTGGGTACTGAAATCCATGGTGTCTCCTTTCTTGGGAGATTATCAGATGTGTTAAAAGTGGTGTTACATGAATGCCAGGAGATTGCAAAAGGGCTCCCTTTTCAGACAACATTGTTCCCTCCTCATTATGCACCCGTTCTGCTCTTGTTCTGCCAGTGCTCCTTTTTATTGATGGGATAAGCCATCAATAGATCCCCCATTCTGTTTCTGTCACAGATGATCCTGCAAGTGAAAAGGTGCCCCATTATGCTGGCAAGGTCCCAGTGTCAATGGGAGGTCCCTGCCAGAACACATCCGGGTGAGATCAAGACACCCAGGTAAGTGACACACTTTTTATGACCCTCCCTGAGTTACTTGAACATTTTAAAGTGTGTTTTTGTACTTGCTGTAATTTTTTCATGTTCCTTTTATTTTTATTTTTGAATTTCCCATGCTCGTGTTTTCTCACAAGAATGGACGGGATTTCGATCCCGGAAGTGAAGGGAGCTCCGCTAGAGATCCGTTCACTCCTGGGATGCATTTTCCACAGAAGAGAAGGTAAGTGTAATGGGGAGGGTGATTGTTACATGACAGGGATGGGACAGGGGTGGGAGTGGAGATTGTGGGACAGGAACGCTTTTTTCGTTCCTGTCTGATAATCTCCTTGGGGATTAGAATGTATATGGAGCATTTCCAATCTGTGTGCATTGTTTTGTTTTCCATTATTCATTGACAGATTTTAGTTAGAACTCGAGTAGAGTCTGTCTCTGTAGACTGGAGCATCTGTATTGGCATGCCATCTGTTCCTGGTGGTTTATTTCTCGCAAGTGCTCTGAGTGCAGCTTCTACTTCAATGTCTAAAGTTGGAGGTTCATCTTGATATGGTTCTTCCTCAAATGACTCTGTCGCCCTTTCATCTCTTTTATATAGTTCTTCCATGTATTGTTTCCGCTGTCTTTATATTTCTACTTGGTTATGTAATGTGTCCCCCTGCTGGTTGTAGAGCATCCCTTTGATTTCTCAGATCTTGTGGAAGAGGTCTTTTTTCCTTTTTTCTTGCCACCTTCTCTACATTGATTATTATTGTAGTTCTCTTTGTCTCTGTGCACAAGTTGTTGAACAATTACATTCAGGGTTCTGACTTTTATTTCCGTCCCCTTTTACTTTTGCTTCTCATTTGTCCTTAACTTCTTGAAGAGTTTCATCTGTTATCCACTGAGGCTTCTCCTTCTTTAGTCTACAGATAGTGTCTTTTTGCATTCCTCCCTGACAATGTCTCTGACTGCAGTCCAGAATTCTTAGGGCTCCCAATCAAGTAGGCTTAATAGTGCAAATCTATTTTTCACATTATCTTTAAATTCTACAGGGATGTTCTTCAGATTGTATTCTGGCACAGAGGTAGGTTTAGTGTTCTTCCTTAGCTTTATTCTAATTTTTGGTATTAGTAGTTCATGGTCTGTGCCACAGTCTGCTCCTGGTCCTGTTTTTGCAGAGAGAATGATTCTTCTATTCCAGAGACAATGATTGCTTTTCCATCTTTGTTTTCAACTATGTAGTGTATGTGGTTTCTATATTGGCCATCAGGTGATGTCCAATGTATACAGTGGCCTCTTGGGTTCATTGAAGAATGTGTTTGAGATGAACAGACTGGTGGCCTGTTATCAATATCTTCCTGGGCTCCAGGATAGAATATTTCAGTTTCTTCTTCTTCTGTCACTGTTGTTAGAGCATAAACATGGATTAGGGTTAAATTTATGGGTTTTCCTTGAAGTTTTATTGACATGATTTATTCAGACTTTGCATTACAGGTCAACTCCCATATCTGCAGATTCGGTATCCATGGTTTCACTTATCTACACCTGAAAAAATATATTCTCTCTAGGCATTCTAGGTCCACCAATGTGATTCTATGGTCAATTTCCAGCATTACTCTCATTGAAAATAATGGGGTTTCCTATTATCCAAGGTTTCAGGTACCTGGGGGAAGGGCTTGGGATGTATCCTCCATGGATATGGTGGTCAGCTTATATATCCTTTGACTGCTTTTGCTATATCTCTCCTCACTGTTAATGCTACCCCCTTTCTTAGATTTTCATTTCTTGAATAAAACACTGTGTAACTATCTGACTCGAAATGTCCCATTTCTATCCACTTGAGCTCAACCAGCCCTAGTATTGCAATGTTTATACATTCCATCCCTTGTTTCACTATGTCTAGCTTTCCCTGTTTCAAACTTCTCACATTCCATGTCCCCACGATATGTGTTGTGCAGCTTCAGACTTTCCTTTCACCTCTGAGCACATCAACAGCTGAACATCCTTTCAGCTTAAGTCCCATTTCAACATTAGCCACAGCAATTCTTGTAGTTATCCTCTGCTCTTCCCCAGTAATACATTGAGTGCCATGCAATCCAGGAGTCTCATCTTCTGGCACTACCTCATGTTTCATTTTGGACTGTCGCATCGTAGGTTTTCTTGGTAAATGATATTCAAAATGAGGTTTACCATGCCTCCTTCTGCTCGGTACTAACAAGTGTTAGCTATGTTACCACTGCCATTATCTCTGAAAGATCCTCCATTGCACTTCTAGAAAAGATCTAATTCTTACTTTTGTACCTCCATTCAAGGATCTCAGCTTCACTATTTAGGTTGAGGATAACACCCCTACTGAGTTGGATGGGGCCAAGAAGCCCTGTTTGAGTGTTAATAGTCATATATATATTTAACTTTTATATGTTTTAAATAATTTTAATTTTAATTGTAAATTGTATTTGTTTTTTATTGATATTTTTGAGAGCCACCTTGTGTCCCACTCTGGGAGAAAGGTGGCATATAAATTAAACAAACAAACAAAATAGAATCATGTGGAGAAAGGTAGAGATGAGCATGCTAGTCCTTCCTCCTCTGTTGCCTTCTTCATCATTAGAGGGGAAATGATGGCACAGATATCTGTTCTACTTATGTAGATTCCCCAACTTAATTAAGAATATCAGCATCCTAAATATCAGCATTCTAAATTGTGTATAACCAAAATAAATGGGCACCCTGCTACAGATATTTGGCCTCGATCTAGTGAGTTGGATGATGATGATAGTGATGCAATCACTGCTCTCCTCCATGTGATTCTAATCACTTGGAGAATTAGAACATTTGCAGGAGGTTATAATGACTTTCCCACTATATACTATGATCTTCATAGGCAAGAACAGAGTTCTGGACTCCTATATCCAAGCCCACCATTTTAGTCACAGTATTTCATAGCATGAAACTTGGAGAATTAGAACATTTGCAGGAGGTTATAATGACTTTCCCACTATATACTATGATCTTCATGGGCAAGAACAGAGTTCTGGACTTCTATATCCAAGCCCACCATTTTAGTCACAGTATTTCATAGCATGAAACACTAAGATTAAGAACCAGATTAAAGATATGTTAGATTTGCTTAGAAGACACATTAGATTTAAGAGTTCCCTTGAGTGTTGGACTAGGACTCCATGAGATCAGAATGCAAATCCTCACATAGCCATGGAAACTCGGTGGGTGACTTTGGGCAAATGACACTCTCTCAGCCTAACAAGAAGGCAATGGCAAACCCCCTCTGAATAAAGCTCACCAAGAAACCCCATAATAGGGTTGACATAACTCAGAGTCAACTTGAAGGAACATAACAACAGCAGTAGTGGCCTCCCTCCCTATTTGAATTATACTAACAGAATATAAAATGAAAATAGAAAACATACAGCTTTGTATTTGCATATATAGTGCATAGGGGAAGATGCAACATGACAAATAATTGCATAGGTACAACATATATATTTTTTTCCTATCATAATGACAATATCTGTTTTGGGGTGTGTTTTCTCTGTTTCTTTTAGTTTAACCAATTATGTCAAATATACCCAAGGAAACCTTCTGCTTTGCTTTCTGCAACCGGACTTGTCTATCTCGGATTGGCCTTTTTAGTCATCAGCGCGCTTGCAGAAAGCACGGAATGAGTCCTTCCTGAATCTTCATTTGCGAAGAAAAGCCAGAGAGAGAGAGAGAGAGAGAGAGAGACTGCAGGCATGCTCAGTAGTCACTTTGCAGCTGAGCATATTACAATGCATTAGTTTTGTATTTTGTAGTAGGAAAAGTTTTGACATTTGTGGACACTGATAGACCTTTAAATTATATCCCTGAGATTTGGGATGCAACTGATAGTCAACATGGTTAGATAATGTATGATTTTATCATTACTGAGATATGAACATTCACTAGCCATCATTCAGTGCTCAGAAGATAAATGTGTGCCTGGTCAGCTTATATTAATATAAATACCTAGCCCTGTTGGAAGAGAATTCAACAGATACCATGGACTGCCAAAAAGACAAATGAATGGGTGTTAGAGCAAACCGAGCCTGAATTCTCCCTAGAAGCCAAGTTGACTAAGTTGAGACTGTCACATTTTGGACATATCATGGGAGGATAGGACTCATAAGAAAAGGCAATAATGCTTGGTAAGGCGGAAGGCAGTAGGGAAAGAAGAGGACTGTATCACAGATAGGTAGACTCAATCAAAGAAGTCATGGCCCTGAGATTTCAAGAGGGCCTGAACAGGGCTGTTGATAAGAGGGTGACTAGGAGATCTCTCATTCATGGGGTTGCCAGAGTTTGAAGCTTACTTGACGGCAATTAATAACAACAAATACCTAGCCCAAGCTCCGTGAGTGCCCCCATCCCACCCTGCAGCCACAAAATGGGCAAAGGAGCATGCCCCTAGCCTTTGCACCAGGCTTCAATGCTCAGGATGCAGCAACCAGACTAACTGCACAGGTTATGCTCCACCCCACACTACGTAAGGTCTCAGCCAATAAATGTAAAAGACAGCAAAGAACCACATTCTTTCAGGTGGGAAAGGAAAACTCCCTATTTTTAAAAGCATATCAAAATAGTTCTTTATAAAATCCTAACATTAAACATAAACCTGCATTGGTGATTCTCATTAGAGTACTGTATTAAAAACCAAAATGAAGTGGAAATGCCATAGCCCATTTGCATATAACCTTTTTTCTTCTCTTAATATAACATCCCTTCAAGAAGTTCTACAAGGAACACTCTGCACTACAGAGCTAGTTACCAGTATGTGTTACATCCAGGATGAACTGATCAGCTCTCTTTTTTCTGTATCCCTTTTAGTCCAATGACTGTATCTTTATCAGCCTTTGTTTCTCTGCTATTTTAACTGAGCTTTAGCTTCCAGGTGAAGGATTAACTGAAAGCTGTACGATTAGGTGTCAGAAGTGCTCAGAACATGCTCATTATCACATGTGCTTATGATCTCTCACACAGTGGGTATCTTTTTAAAAAATATATGATTTTAAATAAAAATGAATTTTTCCATTTGTTCATTCATAGTGATGAGTGGCAGGGGAGACGGCTGGTTAGAATGGCATCAGAAATAAAGCCCACAGCTGTGCGGAACAGAACTTAAAATTACAGTGATTTGAGTCACATTGTCATCTTTTACAGCAATCTGTGTCCTTTGACCTACACATTGTTCATGGTCTTTTCACTTTCAGGCAGCCAAGCTGATATTAAACACCCTGCTATTTATTCTGAGCTGTATGGTGGCAAGTGCCTTCTGAATGATCTCACATTAAAACAGGGATAGGTAATACAGTAGATAATATTATGTAGCCTCCCCCACCCCACCCTACTCTTGCTGAAGTTAGAGGTTTCTGCCTCCATTAGAGTTCATGTTTAGACAAATAGATATATAGACAGATAGATAGATATACAGTATAATGACTCACAAGGCAATGCTGCAGGATCCTGCTGAAAGAGAAGCTTCTGGCAGACACAAAAATGAACCAGCAAGAGAAAAAGAGAAACAGGAATGCATACCAATTTTTGACTTTTAAGCAACCTCACTATCATTACATCACCTTTTTTTGCAAATGGCATGGGCGGTGGATTTTTTTGTAAGATTTAACAAGGTCGACATATTAATTCATCCTATGCATCTTGCATCTCCAAATACCCTGAAAGGCAGCTGCATTATCCACACCATGGCCAGCAATGGTGTGATGAATTCTAACTAGATACTGTTTACTTTCATCTTCCTATCTCATCTCAAGTCAGTTAGCTCAACACAATCAATCACATCCTGTTTCTTTTTATTGCTGTGGCAAGCAACAAGATTCAGCCTAACACAGTGGAATTGGATTTAGCTTGACTGAGCTGCATAACAACTTAAATTTTAACCCACGCAAGGTGCTTCACTCCCTCTCCCCCTTGTTTTTAGAAAACTGAGATGATGCAATTTTGTTTAGAAGCTACCTCTAGCAGTCATATATAATTTTAGTTATCTTTTTTAAAAAAAATACTTCCATTGGAATATAACTCATGCCACATACATACACAAGGGGCCCATGTGCAAAACAATTCTTCAATAGGAATACAAAAATACGAAGTAGCCTTTTAATAAAAATGCACCATCACCTTAAGTCCAACAAGCTGAGCTTTCATAGGCAAGGGCTATCTTTATCATATGTGTGAAGCAGAAAGCAGATCCTGGAAAGACAGGTAGAAACAGGTAAAATTAGATCTGGATTCAGTATGTTTGAAGCAGAAAGCATATATCGGGTTTATAAGTAAAAATGGAAAAGATATAGATCTTGATCCTATGCTGAAGGGGGAACTGGAATTTTTAAACAATGAAATGAATGGACACTATCTAGAAGCAGCAGATTTACACAGTCATTTTCTTTTTCCATGAAGTTTTTCTAATAGGAATATATTTTGGATCCCTAACAGCAAGGAATTGTTTGTTTGGGTGTTGGTTGCGTGTGGTTTGTGTATACAGTACTGTGAAGTTGAGCCGCAGGTGCATGTTACCCTAAGAGGTGGGGGGGTCTGTGGGGAGTCCACGTGTGATGCTAACATCTGATTTAATGTATAGGGGAATTATTAATTCAAAATGGTTGGCCTGTGAGAGGAGGGTAACTCCGGGACTTTTTCATGTATACCAGTACTAACTGTAGAGACCACTCTAGTTAAAGTAAACTATTTTTATTGGAGAAAAATAAACAAGCACACAATAATACATGCTCTACAAACCATACAGAGCTAACAGAAACAAAGAGGGAAAGGTTGGATAGTAAGAAATCAGAGAAATGGGTGATATTTAACAGTCTTGAAAAGAAGAGAGTTCCATGTAGCAAAGGAGCTAGACAGAGTCTGAGGGTGGCACAGAGAATCCCGCAGAGAATTGTGTCCGTCTGTGGCACACTTTGCTATTGTTGGGGGCTAATATTTATACCCTGTTTCCTATCCTGAAGGGATACTCTGGCTAGGACAATGTCTGGATGGTTTTCCCACCAGATAAACAAAGGGGAGGAAACTCAACTGATTGCTTTGACAAAGGAAGCTGAAACTCAACTGATTGCCTTAATGGCTGAGAGATAGGAATTGATGGGCTTATGACAACCTTGCAATGCAGGACAGGAGGGGGGTCTGAGGTTAGATTTCCTTGGGATTGGAGTTGGAAAGCCCACTTGATTGTTTGGTTAGATGATTCATTGTTTAGGTGCCCAAGAAGAGATTAGCACGTGCCTCCTTAATGGCTTTCTTTACCGAGGGCTTTCACATAATCCTAGGTTGGGCTGCTTGCTAAAAATATTTCTAAGACACCTTCCCCTGACCTCTTTTTGGATCACCCCAGTCAACATGACCCCTTTGAAGTGTCCAACATGTCAAATTTTGAGATATTATAGGGCGGGGTAGTACGGCATGGTAACATTCACACCCTTGCTCCTTCTCTATTGTGGAACATTTTAACAGAGCTCTGTTCATAAGAATCATATCTGGCAATGTATGGAGGTACTGTCGGGTCTTACTTCTCCATGTGAATGCAATGTATGAGAGCCCACATGGATCTGCCCTTAGTTAGAAGCAGAGTTGTTCCGGTTATTTTTGTGAGGGAGGATGCCATTAAGGGAGCAGATTTTGGTGTCATGGAAAGAAAGTTGAGTTGTCTCAGTTATAAAGTTGTATTTTTACTGCCATGGAAGCGGACAGTTGTAGGAGTTTCTGCACAAAGAGCCTGCATCATTTCCCCGTCCTGGGATCCTAAATGTGATGTGTGAACTATCCAACATAGGTCACAATTCAGACTCAACAGAACAGAGTCAAATCTACCATTGAACTTTCTAAGGCTCACACTCCATTTGCCTATTAAGCTTTATTTTTTTAAAAAAATCAGATCTGAAGCCATCAAAATAATGTGCATATGTTGTTAGCCACCTGCTGTTCCCTCAGTAATAGCTAGCAGCAAAACCAAAAACAAAACCCCAGACATTCTTCTTTGTTGAACAAACCAAATGCCCATTTGGCATAGAGTTACTCATTAACTACTTCTTCTTTAGCCTAGAACTTTCAGGAAATGGTATATCTTTCCACATTTAAGAGACTGAAACCACAATTTATTAAATGCCAAACCATGTAAAAAAAAAATTAAAACAACAAAAGTATCTTGCTTATGTTGAATTTAAAATATCTACTCTTATGGAAAAGGCTTTAGCTTGTGACACTTGGCATTCTAGTTATGGATATTTGGCACAAGAGTAATGAAAGCGCATTGTGCTTATAAGCCTTCAGAAATGTATTGCAGGCTTTCATGAAGCCAGTCACTAATAACACAGAGAATATTTTTATTACTATTATTACTGAAGTTGTGATATTGAGAACACAGCTGCACTGGGCAGGGCACGTTTCTAGGACCATCGCCTCCCAAAAATAGTACTCTACGGTGAACTCGCCACAGGTCAGTGTAAGAGGGATGCTCCAAAAAAGCGATACAAGGACTCCCTGAAACAACATCTCAGGCTCAGCCAAATTGATCACCAACAATGGTCTGCCCTGGCCTCACATCAGGAGGCATGGACACGCACTATCCAAAATGCTGCAGCCTTATTTGAGAACTCACACCGAACAAGTCTTGAAGAGAAACGACAATGCAGAAAGAATCACAACCAGAAACATCACCGAAGGAGACCTTCTGCTGTGCTTTCTGCAACCGGACTTGTTTATCTCAGATTGGCCTTTTTAGTCACCAGCACGCTTGCAGAAAGTGTGGGATGAGTCCTTCCTGAATCTTCGTATGCCAAGAAAAGCCAGAGAGACTGAACTTGTTACTAAAATTTCTTAAATTATGACTAGTATTATTATGACTCCTCAGCTCACAAGCCACTGTATAAAAATTATGAATCAGCTCAGGGATGGAGAATACATCTGGCCCTTCACATGTTGTTGGACTGTAGCTCTCATAGTCCTCTCATGGGATGACAGAATAGCAGAGACTGTCCCTGTCCAATTGGGACCATTGGAGGGTATGGTACTGTTGACTGGCTGGCCAGCCAAATAATCACCTCTGGACTGGGGTGGAGGCTGTGGACTGTGCAAGTGAGGGGCTCTAAGCTGTGCATGACTGAGTGGGAGGGAGGAGGGCTCTTCTCCTGCTCCCCCCTTCCTCTCTGAGTTCTTACAGGCCAGGAAGAGACTCCAGAGACCTGTTACCCAGAAGGTCTCCTAGTGGGCATGCCAACAATGTTCCTGGTGAGAAGGAGGGCAGATGGGTAGGACAAGGTAAAAGCATCATGGCTGTTGGGTGGAGGGGATGGGGAAGGGTGTCCAGCACCTGGAACTGTCTGAAGCCAAGTTCAGCTGGAGGTGTGAGGGCTTTCGTCCTTTGCTCCCACAGTGAGGCGGCTTTATTTGGTGGTTGCAGATGTCATTCCCAAAGAGTCCAGCTTCCTTTCCTGAAACACATATTGACAGATTAGCTAGTGGATCAACTCAAAATCTTTACACAGGAGTTCAGATTGTGTATATAATTATTTTCTTTGAAACTCACCAATTTTATAATGGATGTCAAAAAACAATCTACAAAATAATGATACTACCAGAAATGATTAAAACATGGAGCATAATTGGGCCCTGAGCTCTTCTGGATCACTGGGACCTGTTTATTTCTCCCCTCTTCCTCTCATCCCCCCCCCATCAGCTCTGTTTGCATCAGAATAACTTTACGAAAAGAAGAAACCCAGGTACATGAAAGAACGATGTTCACAGTTTTTATCTGTCAAAGCTTAGCAAATATAGTTATTTCTGCATTTATTTAGTGCTTGAAAGGTATGGAGAAGGTAGGACAGCCCTTAACAAAATCCATTAGTCCCATTTCCCAGTTACCCCATTTAACTAAATCTTGCATTCTAACTTCTAAGGGGGGCACTACAAAGTGAAAGAAGCCAGATCTCCTCTCACCTTCTCACTGCAACTTAACCATAGATGGAAGATTTCTTTGTGGGAAAGCTTCTGAGAAAAAAATTCTGGGGGTGAATTTACATGTATTTCGGGATGGTACATACACACCGTTATGAATGATCACAAGCCAAGCCTTTATTTCCCACCTTGTTCCAATTTAAGATATACAGGTGACACCATATTATTAGCAGGAAATAGCAAAGACTTGAAATTACTACTGGGGAAAGTTAGGGGGGAAGTGCAAAGGACAGGTTACAGCTGAATATTAGCAAAACAAAAATAATGACCATCGATGGTTTACATAACTTTAAAGTGAATGCCAAAGACACTGAAATGTGGTTTTTTTCCTATACCTTGGCTAAATCATATATTAAAATGAAGACTGTAGTCAAGAAATCACAACAAGGATAAGCTATGGAAGGGCACTTATGAAGAAACTAAATAAGATCCTCAATTGTAAAGATATATCATTAACTCACAGAGTCAGAATCATCCATGCCATAGCATTTCCCATCACTATCTATGGCTGTGAAATCTGGACAGTGAAGAATGCTGACAGGAAGAGACTCCACATATTTAAAATGTGGTGCTGAAGGAGGGGTCTACAGATATCATGGACTGCCAAAAAGTCAGATAAATAGGTCCTAGAACAAACTGAGCCTCAACTCTCCCTAGAAGCCAAGATGACTAAACAGAAACTATTGTGTGAAGTTGAAGGCTTTCACAGCCAGCATCCTTAGGTTTTCTTGTGGGTTTTTTCCAGGCTGTTAGGTCATGTTCTAGAAGAGATTATTCCTGACGTTTCACCTGCATCTATGCCTGGCATCTTCAGGGAATGGTGGTGTGGGGGTGTGGGGGGGTTATATACTGTGAGTCCCTCATTATTAATTTCTGTGGGTCTTTTCTTTGGCTCCCAATGTCCAAGTAGTTGAGCTTTTTGAAGCCCTCCCAGCCACCAGCAACATAATGTTCTCCACTCTGAATTTCATCTAGTTGCTGGATACAGTGTCCACAATGGGGTGTATAAATATTCTGCACAGCCCCCTAAAAAAGCATTGGGGAGCCAAAGAAAAGACCCACAGAAATTAATAATGAAGGGCTCACAGTATATAAACCCCACACACCACCATTCTCTGAAGATGCCAGCCACAGATGCAGGCAAAACATCAGGAATAAACTCTTCTAGAACATGGCGTCACAGTCCAGGGGGGGGGGACACAAAAAACCTAGAGACTACTGTTCTTTGGACATATCATGAGATGATGTAACTCACTGGAAAACACAATAATGCTTAATAAAGTGGAAGACAGCGGGAAATGAAGAAGACCACATTACAGGTGGATTGAGTCAACCAGGAAGTCATAGCCCTAAGTATATAAGACCTGAGCAGGGCTGTTGCTGACTAGAGCTCATGGAGGTCTCTCATTCATGGGGTTGCCACAAGTCAAGGTTGACTTGCTAGCAAATAATGACAACAACCTTAGATAGTTCCTTTAAAGTTCAGACTGAAATCCAGAGCAGATTCACCACCCCATGGACTAGTCATCATAAGTCAAAGCCAGCTTGATGGAAAATAAAAACAACACTTCATAGCTATGAACAAGTACTTGAATGCACCCCAACACATTTATAAATTTATACATCATCTTCTAAATGCACTAATTTTATGTTATCTCTAAGAGGCTGTTGTTGAACAAATCAAATACTACCATACTCAGAGAAACTGTGGGAAAGATTATTAATTATATAATGTTTTGTTTATATTTATATACAATATAAATATATAGATATAAATATAAATAAATATATCTACATAGACATATAAATGTATACATACAAGGATGCTCAAAAAGGACATGCTACTTTGTTATATTATATTCTTTGATAAACAGCCATGGGGAATGGAATCTCTCACTATTGAATGTCCACTTAGCGGAAATCAAAGGATTTTTTTAAAAAAATGTGACAGTTTTACATAACTGTCCACAGTTGCACAGTTACACAGAAAGTCTGTTTAGTTTAGGTTGGATCCAGAAGAAGTTGGTCATACTTGAAGGGAAGCCCTATGGCAATAAAGTGTGACTTATTCAGGATCCAACCTTATATTCCTGATGCCTGCTGATATTGATATAGTCATATTTTGTACGACTGAGAAAAAGTTAAGTTTCCCCTTTTGTTCTGTTTGGTAACTTTGAGCCTTCACCAGAGGTGTCTCTGTGTACTAAGCTCTCGACCCTCACCCTTCCCTCAGCTGTATTTTTAGAATTCAAAAGACTCAGTGGTTCAAGGCTTTTTAAGAACCTATGACTTTGAAATGAACTCAGTCTGAAGAAGTTACATTTGGATTTTGTTCAAAGCTAAGTCAAACATTTAAAGAACCCCCTCACTCTTTGATTACATTCCTTTTTTTATTAGATTTATTCCTCTCTGATTTAACAGACTTGACACTCTATAACAACTTCTTCTGAAATTCTCACAGTAAATCTTAGAAAGATGAAATGCTACAGAGCAAAAATGTAAGAGATATAATGTACACAATAAATGCCCAGAGCTCATAATTAGCACAGCTACGTGATAAAATGGAAAGTGATGTCTGCAAGAAGCAATGTTAAAAAGGAAAAAAAAAATGCAGTGGCTGTTGGAGAGCTAAGGGTGAAAACACATCCATGCAAACACCATGATGATGAATGAAGCTACCAAAATTTGGACATGAAGTTCTCAAATAGTGTTATATGAATTCAAAATGACCTATATAACATTTTCAAATGTTATTTATGATGGGGAAAACCCTATTTGTTTTGGCTATTGCTTTGTACCCGAAAAATTGTGTACAGTTCCATTGACTCCAACTCCTTGGCAGTTTTAGTTTCATGCCTGGCCAACACGTTCTCTTTTGGAAGTTGACTTCATTTTCCCGGGCAATTTATGTACATTTGCTATTTTTGGAAGGCATGTCTTTAATCTGTTGAAAGAAGAGTCGATCAACCAATTCCTCTATTTTCACCAAGCTGCACTGCTAATTTTTTGTCTTCATATCATCTATGAGTAATGGAATTTTTAAATGCATTCAATGTGTTGGAACTGAACAGTCACGCTTAGAGTAGACTCATTAGCCATAATTCTAGTGGTAGCTTTGACAAGAGTACACCCATTGAACCAACTGTTAACACTTACATAAATTCAATTGATTTAATAGGTCTGCTTTAGTTAGGATTGACAAGAGTAGGGGTGGGCAAAGTATGGCCTTCCAGAGATTATTGGACTGCAACTCCCACAATCCCTGGCAAATGGTGGAGACTGTTGGGAGTCCCACAGCTTCTGGAGGGTCACACTTTGCCCACCACTGATCAGTAGAATTCAGACTACTGAAATTACTAACCTAAGTACCTTGTCTGGATCTGCTCTAAACATTACTGTGTCTGGGTGTAAAACAAGTTTGTTCCTTTGATTATTTAAGATTAACCAGCCACACAACACACCCATTCTAGCAATGTTCCACTACAACGGCAGGCAACTTCAGCAGTTCCAAGAACCAGTTATTCCATGGAAACCACTCTTCTCCCAATGAAACCAGAAGTAACAAAGGCTGCATCTGCACTGGAGAAATAATCCAGATTGAGAGCACTTGAACTACCATGGCTCAATGCTGTGGAATTCCAGGATTTGTAGTTGAGATATTTAGGCTTCTCTGTTAGAGAGCTCTGGTGCCACAACAAAGTACAAAGCATAGGATTCCATAGCATTGAACCATGGCAGTTCAAGTGGTGTCAAACGCAATTATTTCTGCAGTGCAGATGCATCTTAAGGGCTCATGTACACAAGACAGGATATGCCAGCTCCCTGCCACATGTCCTGGCTGCGGATCAGCCCGTTCCTCCCCCATTCCCTCCACAAAATGGGAGGAAGTCCAGACAGGCACGCTGGCCTGTTACTGCAGCCAGCAGTAGCAGCATCTTCTTCACTCTCTCTGAAGGCAGGAAGCCAGCCCGCAACATGTGACAAGGACCCCTGCATGTGACCAGCCTTGATCACATGCTGTAGGCCTGCCTCCTGCTGCAGAAGAGTGAGGCACAGGGCAGCTGAAGCGATGGGCCAGCGTGCCGCAACATGCTGCTGATGTCACGCGAGGCCCAATCCATTTTTCCCAGCAGCAGCAGATTAAAGCAGGTATTATTTTAGAATGCTTTAATGGACCCTACCCCATCTTCCTCCCATCTTCTCAGCCCCGTCTTTGCCCCAGGGGTCATGAGGACTGCCTGGGAAAAGAATGGGACAAAAGCCCTGCATCATCAGGACTGCAGGGCTCCAAGATGGGGGCTATATAGGGTAAATTGCCCATGTAGACAAGCCCTAAGTCTACTTCTCTCTTTTTTTAAGATGTATTTTATTGTTGTTTGGGGAACTCCAGGGAGCACACTGTAGAGCACATGTGACCCAATTCTGCTTCTGAGCAGAACAACACACTCTTATATACACCCCTCTTTTCACCCAGAAAAGAAGCAAATGAAAGGAACTGCTGCTGCCCAAACAGGGGCCTCATCTATATGGAACAGAATTCTGCCTATGGATCAGACCTGTTCCTCCCCCATTACTGACACAAAATGGGCCACATTTCAGCCCCCCATGCCAGCCTGTTGCTGCAGCCACCACCACTGCTGCCTGCGTCCCACTCTCCAAATCCAGAAAGAAGGCCCGCAGCAAGTGAGCAAGGCCCCCTGCATGTGACCAGCCTTGGTGACAAGCTGCAGGCCTGCTTCCTGGCTTCAGAAGAGCAACAGCAGAAGGCAACTGCAGTGACAGGCTGGTGTGTCAGTGTGTGTTCCTGTGGTCACATGGGGCCCAATCTGTTTTTTAGCCAGCTGGAGCCATTTTTCCCAGGTATTTTTTAAAAGCGGTGTAATGGGCATTGCCCCATCTTGGCCCTGGGAGTCGTGTGGACTGCCCAGGGGCAAAACAGGACAAATGTCCCACATTATCTGAACTGCAGGGCTCCACAATGAAGACAAGATGGGGTAAATAACACATCTAGACAAGGCCGGGGGACATTGCCTTATGCAATCTTCGAGCTAGAGCCTTTCTGTCATGTTCAACTAGTGCATTGCATATATAATACATAGGATTATTTTTTCTGGCCAATTATATTAAGAATTGCTCCAGGGGGTAAAATGTGCCAGTCTGTTGCATATTATTTACGAAAGCCAGATGTAATGTTTTTCCTTCAACAATGCTGTATAGTAGATATGCCAGACTGCCTTTTGTATCAAGGCTGTCCATGTGGGTCGCAAGAGGTGGAAACCATGTCTCATATTCTACTATCCTGCTTATTCTCAGAGTCATAAAGTTCTTATTCTCAGAGTCATAAACAACTGGTTTTTCCTTTATTAAGCCATCTACATGGCCTTTCGGAGACGTTCTATGTCAAATTCTTATTAGAGGATAGCTATCCTAATGTTACCTTGTCAGTTGCTAAGGTAACTGTGGTCATTAAGCCCAGTGAGAGGGAAGATTAAAATGTAAAAAGTTGGCCTGAGTTCCAAACATTTACCAATGAGTATGCTAATTTTATTAATTTTTGTGTACATAGATGCCAAGCTGGTTTTATGTAATATTGTACAACTTTGTTCAGTGTTTGATGGGTCTCTGGGCTGTTTGAATAAACTTGACTTGACAAGGCCAGGGCCTCTTCTCACCAGTTTTGAAACAGTTTCAGAAACAGTCTCCCAGCTTCAGCTCCCAGTTTCAGAAACAGTCTCCCAGCTATTTTGTGTTAAGAAGTTTCGTTTCAGTAATGTAGACTCTGAAGTCGTTGAAAGCATAATTTGAGAAAGGCTACATAGAAGCTGAATTTTCAAAAGGACAGCATTTAAATTCATAGAATCATAGAATCATAGAGCTGGAAGAGACCTCAAGGGCCATCCAGTCCAACCCCCTACCATGCAGGAACACACAATCAAATCATTCCCGACAGATAGCCATCCAGCCTCTGTTTAAAAACCTCCAAAGAAAGAGAGTCCACCACACTCGGAGGCAGTGCATTCTACTGCTGAACAGTTCTCACTGTCAGGAAATTCTTCCTAATGTTTGGGTGGAATTCAGTGAGTTGTTGTTGTACTATTTCTATCCAGTGCTCCAGGGGGTAAAATGCATACACATTTCAATTTTTTTCAGATAAATTGCTTTATATAGTTATTCATTTTATTCAGATATATATCCTGCCTTTCTCCTTATGATGGGGTACAAGGCGGCTAATGACACATTTAAAACAATGCAAGTTAAAAAGCATTTAAAAAGGCAAAATAAAAGTATAAATATTAGATTTAAAAAACAAACAGCTTATAAGGTAAAACATTAAACATTAAAAATAATAAAATGTATTTAACAGGATACGTACATACCCTTTATAAACATTATCATACAGCATTAAAAGCTGAACCATCATCAGTTTGTAAAAATCTGGCGGCACAAAAATGTTTTGACCTGCCGCAGGTAGGTGAGCAAGGATGGGGCCATCCTGACCTCTCTAGGAAGGGAGTTCCAAAGTCTGGGAGCAGCCACCAAGAAGGCCCTCTCCCTTTTCCCACCAAAGCCTGAGAAAGTGGTGGGATAGAGAGAAGAGCCTCAACAGATCATCTTAGCACTGTAACATGCTCATACAGAGAGATACAGTCCTTCAAATAACCTGGATCCAAGCCATATAAGGCTTTACAGGTCAAAACTAGTACTTTGAATTGTGCCCAGAAACAGGCTGGCAGCCAATGGAGCTGTTGCAACAAGCGAGTTGTGTGCTGCAGCCATCCCCCATTAACAACCTGGCTGCAGTGCTTTGGGACAAATGAAGGACACAAGGAAAAGTCAAAAAATGGAAAACTGACTGACTTAACGTAACTGGTAGATGTAAGGCTTAGTTTGATTCAAAGCTAGTTCTTCAGTGTGGTATAGTGGATACAGTGTTGGGCTTCAACTGAGGAGTCTCTTGTAAGTGGGACAGGAAAGAAATCTGAAAAATTATATTTATTGATAGACACTAATCCTCCTTGTATATCTCCACCCAGAAACTAGCCATTCAAATACACAAATTTGCATATCCTCTCCAATAGGGGCTCAGAGTATATAAACCCCCCACACACTCCTACCCAACCATTTTCTGAAGATGTCAGCCACAGATGCAGGTGAAACATCAGAAATAAACTCTTCCAGAACACGGTCTCACAGACCGGAAGAAAAAACCACGGAAAACCTATGGATGCCAGCCATGAAAGCCTTCAAATTCATATATTTATTGTATTTAATTATATTAAAATATATATGCAAAAAAATTCTTCACCAGTCTGGCTGGTTATATATAGTCAGTAAATCATGAGAACAGGATAGATAGATAGATAGATAGATAGATAGATAGATATCTCTCACAAAATATGAAATGTGTTAACAGCTGCACAGAGATAAAATACAGCTATTTCAAGGATTATCCAAAGGCTTTGTGTAAGAGGTATGTTTTTAAAATTGCCTAAAAATAACAACCAGTCAAGCCTAACAACATTCCCTCATGAAAGAAATCCATAATATTAGAGCCCCTGCTGGAAAATGCTTTTCTTAGTCCAGGATGTCAGACAGCAGAGGTACTTTCAATAGTAGAGGCTCAGGACTTTATCAGACCACCCCCAGAAGAGTTATTTTGCCAGCATACATTGTGGTATTTTTATACAGTACTGACAAAAGAACCCCCCAACCACACTTACCTCCAGCAGCTTCCCCAGCAGTAACAGAGCTCAAAAGGAGCGCCGTTTACTTCCAGGTTTAAAATCTCCTGGATTCTCGCAAGAAGAATCGCATGGGAAATTTAAAAATAAAAAACACCAAAATAAAGTTCAGCAAAGCACTAAAACACATTTTTTAAGTCCCAAGTACCCATGGGGATGGTCATAAAAAGAACGTCCCCGACCTGGCTGTCGTGATCTCACCCAGAAGTGTTTGCACATCCACACTGCGTTCACGTGAGTACAATGGTGCATGGATTCAAACACCAGCAATGCCAGCAACAAATTGCTATGAGGATCTATTGACAGCTTGGGCCATCAATAAAATAGGATGGTTTTTTTACCTTACATGATCGCAAAAGGGTGACGTCATCTAGTACGTGCACCCTTTTGCGATCATTAGGCATGCTTATGATGCTTTATTTGCTGCATCTGATAAAGTCCTCAGAAGTCACCACCCATGTTCGAGGAACATATGACACGGCTGCAGAGCTGTTCCCATTACTGAGCCTGTAGATCGCTTTGTCCAAACTCTGTGTCTTTGGCAGATGTGAGAAGCAGTTGGGATGGATCACTTTTTCCAATCACTACCATCTTGTCAGAGTGTTAGGTTTTTTTCCTAAGCACTTCTCCTCTCCAAAACAAACAGTAAAACTTTTTTTAAAAAATGTTTCATTAGCTGCTATTCATCAGCAATCACAGAAAAAGAGATACATACTTAACTGCCACTTTTTTCTCATTTTTAAAAAAATGATGACACAAATAAATTGGACCTTCACTACATACAGCAACTATGTTTCTAATTTGAACAGTAAAGGCCCCTACAGAAATGCAGAACCCAACAAAATAATTGCTTGGCTTTACTTAACTGGCCTTGTCTTTCTTTGATATCGAAAGGAGGCCATTTTCTCCTTGCTGATTCAAGGAGGAGGAGGAGGTATAAATGCTGCTATGGAGGCTTTCCGAAGATGACCAGCATATAAATACAGTAGTGATGGTGGTAGTGGCAGTAATATATTTATGTGTTGGTCGTTTACTTAAAAGAGCTCATATCACCATTCAGAATGATCATAAACAACATACAACCCCTTAAAAATTACCAAAAAAAAATAACCAATCTCTAAGAAAACATAAAGAAAGGTAATAATACAAAAGCACCCAACCTGGTAAATAATTCTGAGGAACCTGAAAGCTCATGTACCTTTTTGTTTGCTCCTAACTATGGTATCGCTCAGCTGTGAATTTTGGTCCTAAGCTGTTTAGGACTTGGAAGTCTAGAGCCAACATTATGAATTGAGCCAAGAAGCAAACAGGAAATCAGTGTAGCTGATTTATGGTCAGAGATCGATATTCTGTCCTGTGAGTGTCAGGAAAAAACTCTGGTCACTTCATTTGTGATCAACTAATGTTTCTGGACTGTCTTCAAATCAGAGCTCATAGAATTAACAAGTCAAAATGTAGTGCATTACTGGGAACTAGTTCTTTGCAGGGGTAACAATTGCCAATGCATTTTGAACTGAAACAACAGGGGCCCTCCATGTTCCTTCTTCTGCAATGAGAATGGGCTTCCCCATTACTCATTGAAGGGATGTGGCTTGCAGTTGTTACTCTCACCGCCTCACCACCACCACCATTTTCACCAGCAAAAGTTGATCTCTTAGCCCTTTCTTCAGACCAACATCTCGCCAGTGTGGCAATGTGCATGATTTCTTTGCAAAGCTAATAGTACTCTGGGAGGCTTCCCAGAATCACTAACGACTGTAATGACTGGAGTGCTGGAGGACCTCAGTGGTTAAGGACTTTATCAGATGCACTAATTACAGCTTCATAATGACGCAACATAAACCCAAAAGGGCGCACAAATCAGACAACATTGCCCTTTCACATTTATGTCCTGGCCAAAACTCATCCTATTTTATTGATGGCCCAAGCTGTCAACAGATCCCTGTGGCACTTTAGTGCCAGCATTGCCAGCGTATGAAGCCTCTTGCCATTTAATTCACATGAATGCAGCATGAATGATTGGTCTGTCTCAAACACTTCTGGGTGAGATTGCAACATCCAGGTAAGTGAGGCACTTTTTATGACCATCCCTGTGTTACTTGGAAGTTTTTAAGTGTGTGTATGTGCTTTTTTAAACTTTGTGTGTGTTATTTTTGTTTTATTATTGAATTTCCTGCACAATGAAGTCTTGCAAGAATCAGCAGGATTTTGAATGAGAAAGTGAACAGAGCTCCATTCACTTCCTCTTCATTGCTGGGGGAAGCCTTTGCCAAGAGAAAAGGTAAGTATGGTGGGAGGTGTTCTTTTACCAGCATAAAAATTGCTTCAATTGTGCTGGCAAAAGAACATTTTTAGTGGTTAGTCTGATAAAAATTAGTATTAGAACACCCATGTGCTAGAGCACTGGCTTGCTCTTTAGCTAAAGAACTCAGAAACACCAGAAATTACAGCACTTCCAAGAGGCTTACCAGACTGCTCTTAGCTTTGCGATGAAGCTATACCTCACGTCCCATATGGAAGTTTTCTAGCTGCAGACTAGCTGCTGGGTTTAGGGGATCCATTTGATGTGGATTTCTAACCTCTACTAAAAACCAAAATAGGTAACAGCAGGATTGTACCTAGAGGTGGGGGTGGTAAAATGAGGGCATGGGCCTCCAAAGTAATAAGAATTCTGCTTCCCCTCTTATGCAATTTCCCTTCAGTCCCCAGAATTCTAGCATTACAGTAACTTAAAACCTCAGCTGAGCATTTAAAAATACAGTTTAGGCATCCAAAGAAAAGGGGGGAGCAAAGATACCAGGAGAATGCAAATGCAGTAGTAACAGTTAACATATTGAGAATATGCAACAAATTATGGTAGGAGTCTGTGCACTGTGATAACAATGAATGACTTCATCCTGGTCAGTAGCAACAAGGAGTACAGTAACTTACTTTTTTTAAAGTTATATTCCAAGCTCTGATTCAAAGGCAGCCCCTACAGAGTGTCTGGCATGGAAAAGAGATTGGAAACTTTTTTAAAAAGTAGTTAGTTATGGTTCTAAGGACCAAAAAACTAGTTAGATAATGTTAACAATTTTAACTTTACTATTTCTAACTAAAATAACTACTTTTTAAAATGTTACTTTAAAAAATCAATGGAATAAAACACAGTCTTCTCCCATCCACCACATTGTCACTTCAATACGCACAAAACATGCAACAGCAGGAAGAGACACAGCACAAGAGAGCTTCCATCTTGCCTGGAAATAACTTCATTTTGTTAATCCCCAACTCCTCCTGAATTGACCCCAGCCATGGGCATATTGCTATACATCATTTGCTTCTTTTCCTGACTCTTTTCCTCTAGTCCCTCTTAGCATTCTTCCATTTCCCCTTTTTAAAAAATGGTTACTCCTCACCTTCTGCAAAGACTGGCCCATCTTCCATCAGCATTCTGAAGCAAGGCAGCCACTATGATCCATAAAAATGGTCTGTCTAGTCTCTCATATGAAATACCATAAAATGAATCTAATTACTTTCCAGCTTGACCTTGCCACCCCTTGTAATATAGAAATGACCTTTTTGTATCTGACTCCTATCAGGAAATATCTGCACTTTAATCAATAAAGAAATCTATGTGATCATTCAAGTAATAATTTATATCACTGAAAAGAGCCACTCTCACATCACATTAATGGAATTAATATTCTTCTAGCAGGCTAACATCTTGTTATTGTGATATGCATGTCACCAGTACAAAGAGAGGTGACTAATCCATTTGAAACGCTGCTACGCAGGATAATTCAATCTATTCTTCCTTAGCAACTGAACATTTTATCTTTTTAATCCTTCAAGAATTAGAGACCCACATCTCCCATTTTAGAATCATGAATAAAGTGTAATTCCTTCATTAATTAATATAAGAATTTTACAAGTTGAGGTTGACTGTCATGATGCGTTATTCAGGTTTTATAGGCCTGCTGCCTAAAGAGGCATTGGCAACCATTAATGGTCTGAAGTATGGTGAGTTTCATGTTGGATTGCAAAAACAGCCTTCTTGTCTGATGGCACACTGGCCCTTAAGACTGAACAAGGTATGGCAATACATAAGTGAGGGGAAGAGGATGAGACACTCTGACTCTCCTTCAATACACACCATTCCTGCTCCCTCGGGACCAGTCTCACTGTGTGGAGCAGCAAGACATAAATGGTAGTCCTATTCATGTTTGCTTGGAATGAATAGAACATACTAAAGAGTTGGGAACCCTGATAAAGCAGAGTCCCAGTTCAGCAGAGAGATCTACTCACAATCAAGTGAATGTGAGTAGAACTCCTGTTCAGAACTTCACACTCAATATGGCAAGGTCAGGACTGTGCAGCAAGTGAGGATTGAGATGCAGGAGCCAGAGGCAGCATGCATAGCCCAGTGCACCTATTCATGCACTGCCACACCTCATTCAGGTTCAACACCTGAACAGGGCTAATGCTGTAGCAATTCTCCACATAAATACTAGGGGTGTGCATCTGGAATGAATTGGCCTGATTTTTCCCAGTCTGGAATGGAGCCAGGTCAGATGACATTAAGCTGAATGGGATCTGAAGCAGATTGTACTACCTCAAAAGTGTTTGGTGCTTCTGGACCCCTTCCAAGTCACAAATCTTACTTAGTAGGGGAGAGCCCAAGAAAACACTTTTTCTCTCCAGTATGGGATTTGTGTTGAGATGGGAATGGCATGGAGCTCTGTAGGAATGCAGAATTAGTGTCAGATAATTTCTAAGAGAAAGGAGTCTCTCTAGGACTTCCAGCCATGACATTTGTGAAGAGAGTGTGGATGTGATGTCACTAGAGTTGTATGTTCCTCTGTTTACTGCTTTTCCCTGTTTCTTAGCTCGGGTTTTTGCTAGGTAGATAGTAGAAAGAGATTCAGAAGACTTGAAAGCTGTGTGTGTGTGTGTGTGTGCTTATTTGTTGTTAGCATCCTTCTGCTCTGGAATTATTTGTGCATGTGTATTTGTGAGAAATAATGGAGAGAATTTTCCCCCTTATTAAGCTTAAATGCAATGTAATTGTTTTGGGGCTATACACATGCATTCCTGAAAATTGAGAGCTTTTTCTAATTCTTCTTAGGCTTAAATTTATTCCACTGCTTTGGTGAAATATCCATTATTTTCAAATGGGAGGTTCTACTTTTCAGGGTGTGGAGGAAAACTCATGAGTTTGTGTTAGGAATTACTTCGAAAGGTCTTTTGTCTTTAATTTGCACTACCTTAATGCAAACATTTATCTAGGGCTCAGACGTGTTTAGCTGTTTACAATCATTCTACATTTCCCATCCCCACCCCAAATAGTTTGGGATCTTTCATTCATTCAAAAATTAAGTCACTAAATAATTTAAATTAGTGCATCAGCCAAGAAAGACACACAGACACAGCCTTGTTTGATTGGTGCAGGACAAAACAGACACCACCACACAGAAAAGTTATAGCTGCTTTATGTTTCCCTCAAAAAAGTGAATAAGAGGAGGAGAAATTCAGGTTCCTAGACTGCAATTCAGAATCTGGATCTAGTCGGGACAGACCTGGATCAAACTGGAGCAGTTTGAGATGTGATTCAAGTTCATGAATTAGGCCCTAATTTGGATAAAGGAGCTATACAGAGCCCTAGTTAAAGAAAAACATTTGTAAAGCAAAAAGGTTGACTGCTTTGCTTCATGCATTATAATCCATACAGTATCTTTCTTTCCAGTCACCCCTGAAAATGATGCAGGAGTGAAACTCATGATAGCTAGAGGACTCTAAGAGTTGTAGTCCAAAAAAATTTAAGTTTTTCAAGTTATGAATAAAACATATTTAATGATGTACTGAATATTCACATGAACTTTCATTCTTTTTAGTCTTCAACTCAGATATCACATGGCATTGTGTCATATACTGTATCATTTCTGGCTGACATGAGAATGGAACTAGAACCAAGACTGGGTCTATACATGAAAAAATGTCCTGAATGCACACCACCAATCTTTATTCTAAAATCTCAACCATTCAAGGCAGATGTAGCATTATAACATGTTATATATCTTTCTTGACCTTCTAAAAAAAATGGGTGTCCTGAATATTATGCACATTTTCATTCCAATATCTTAATGCTGAAGGAAGATCTCACATCCCAATATATTATTCCACACTTTTAAAATAGATGCAAGGTTCATAAAATCAATAAATAAATAATGGAAAAAAATAGATGCAAGGTTCAAGCTGGTTTTGTGTTTTATAGATAGAGACAGAGATAGAGTGCAGAAATTCAATTTCTAGAAGAAAGCTGTTAATGCAAGAAAACTCTTGATTCCGTAAATTCTGTAACATGCTAATTTCTTCATGGATGACATAGTAGACATGGTTCAGAATGGGAAAAACTGGATACACATCATGAACAAGTTGGCATAAGCCTACCTGCAAGGTGACAACTGCCCACACCCCACTTGCTACTTAAATGGTGTGCTGTATTTAGGAATAATTTGTGAAAATGTATAAATATAGTTAAGTGTTATTGGTTTTTAAGAAAATACAACATGCTACACACACACACACACACACACACACACACGTGCTGATTTGCATCAAAAGAGAATGTGAAAAATATTATCTCATAGATCTCTTAAACATTTATGAAATTTTCAGTGGTTTAGAATATCACACTTTTAATTTTTTTTTCATGAAGACTATATTTGCTACAGCCATAGGTTAAGTAAAAGGCTCTCTCTCTCTGAATGCAATCAGGATGGTAGCTTCAGATGGTCACTGAATTCCATGAGCTGCCTCTAACTAGTAATGTGGATTTAAAAAAAAAAAAACCTCATAATAGTGACCAGATGTTTCCAACTTGGCCTACATAAATGATCAGAGGGAGAACAGCCAGTCCTTCTTCATGCCTCAAAATTTGAGGCCAGTTAGTAATGAAGAAATATGATTAAAAAGCAAATCATTTTAGTTTATCACAAGCATAAAATTAGGCAATCACCAGAAACACAAGGAATATACATTTTAGTCTGTTTCTCTTTTTTTGAGGTATTTGGCATTGTGTGAAGTTTTTTAAAATTACCATTTTATTTCACAGTCTTCACACACATACAAACACACTCAAGAGCTAAGAAGCAAAACTTCTACCAGGCATATTCTCCCTGCCTTGATATTGAATTAACTCAGCAAGCATCCAGTATGGAATCATCTCTTTTTTGAGGATCCATCCCAGCTCATGCTGGTGTGTGCATGTTGATGGCATTGCACAAAGGTTCCTTATGTTTGCACTTTGGGAACTCTAGCCCCTAGCAACAGCCATGACACAGTACTGTTTGGAAATTCAATCAACATTTCCTACCCCAAAGAAGTACAATAAAGAGAGTTTTAGATCTGGATGGAGGAGAGCAACCATGGGCAATATTTGCAAGAAATAACCAAGAGAATCCATTTATTCAGAAGAGAAACACATTGAAGAATGCTTGGTTGAGAGGTATGGGCACCAAGTTCATGATAAAGAGCAAGACTCAGGGCCAGCTTCATCATTAGCTAAGATTAGGCAATCACCTCTGTCAACAGCAACATGTTGGAGGAGAGAGTTTTGTGTCTTGTACCTCCTTACCTAGGCCTTCCGGGACAGTGGACTGAGGAATGATTCAGCTCCCTGTGCCTAGCTGCCTCTAGTACAAGAAAAGGTGCCATCTTGAACTTTACCTCAGGCAGTGAAATGTCTCGGGCTAACCCTGATGAACCTTTCAGTAAGAATAAGGGTGCAGTTGAGTTCTGAGAAATGAAATGGAATTTGAAATACAATAGCACTTTGCAACCCACTGAAACTTTCTGGCCAAGAGCCTGTGTTGCAAAGTATAGCATAAAAGTTCCACAGGTGGAACTACACTACAACTGTCCATCTACCCCCTTGGGTCACAGTGTAGCCACTGAAGTCCTCTCACCACAACCATTCAGTTACTGTTGAAGAGATGAAGGGATTGGAGAAGCATCAGCTATCTGAAGCATCTGAGGACATAGCCAGACACTGACTAATGATTTGGGATGTTGCAGAGGGAGGAAGAGAAAATACCAAGCTCTGCAATAATCAAAAATAGGACACACACAGGTGTACATTTGGCTTACACTTACATAAAATGCTGGTGTGGGTGTGTGTATAAACCCTGTGACTCCCTGTCTAAAGTGTGTTAATATAAATAAAGAAATAAAATAAATATAAGGCTCTGTAATCTTCCTCAAAGGTTTTTAATGTTTTCAAATTATTCATTACACACTTATCTTCTTTCTTGATCTCTGTCACATTTTCTTTATCCTTTCCTGTCTCAAATTATAGAAAAGCTACTACCCAGGTTTATTTATGAATTCAAAGTTCTTTTGCTTAACTTATAGTACTTTTGCCATTTCATTTCTTGGACTATAAACAATGAGAACTCTTGTTGGTGAAACTTAATCTTTTGTTGAGTCTCTTTATCAAAAATTTTCTTATCTTTTCCCTCCAAATTCTGTATTTCATCCATCAACTTGCTCTTTTTAGATTCTCTTTCTTTTTTCAAACTGGAACTATATTTTATAAATTGCCATCTCATATAAGCTTTGCTTGCACCCCAAAGTATTGTGGGCTCTTCCCCTTATTTAAGTTCAGCTCAAAAAATGTCTTCAATTCTTGTTTACCTTGTTGTAATATTTCTATCTTCAGAAATACCTATTCATTAAATCTCCATCAAAACTACATTTGCTTTATTTTCAGGGATATTGTGGTAAATTATGATCTGAAAAATTTGGGGGTAAAATGTCCACACTCTGTATTATGTCAGCCATTTTCTTAGAAATCCAGAACATATTTGTTCTAGAAGATTCATGACTATCTGAAAAAAAGTATAGTCTCTAGAGTTTGGTTGTAAATTTCTCCAATCGTCTAGTAATCCAGAATCCAGAATCAGTATATTTAAAGAAGGTTTTAGGTAATCTCCCTTGATCTTCCTTAATACCTTTACTGGAACATTTGTTTTTATTAGGATCAACAACCCCCTTTCCAATTGCCCAGGCAAATCAAATTTTGTAGGTCTAGTCCAGAAGTCTTTTAAAACAAATTTTCATAAAACATTCCTCATTATTGGGGCTGTAAATGCCCATTAAATGCATTATCTTGCCATTTCAATTGGTTTACAAAATTACACATCTATCTTCTCCATCTTCAAAAATCAATTTAGGTTGTAATGTTTGATTTATGTAAAATACTACTCCATTTCTTTTATTGAAAGTTTTGCTCATGTTCGCTGAAAGTTTTTATTAGCAGTATTGGCACTGGGAGGATAGTGAAGGAGGGCTGGAGTAATACAGACTTTTGGTATCAGGTTGCAACAGTGTGCCTGTACTAAACAATGCAGTAAAGTTTCAACTGTGAAAGAATGGATGCTACTGCAGCCAATCCTACTGTAGCTTTATGTGCCCTGCCTACAACAGGCAAGGCAAACAGCAGCTGCCTCCAGAATCCCAGGGCCGGTTTAAGGCACCGGTGGCATCAGCATCCTCAGGGGCCCTATCGTTGTGGGGGAGCCCCCGTAGTAGCCCTCCTCCTGCAAAAACATGATTAGTAATAATCTGAATATCCTGTACTGTGAATAGCTTAGGTTGAGTTAGGTTACATTGACCTGAGATAAACATATGCCCCCCACCAAATTAAAGCATTGCAGGAGGCCCCAAAATTCCTTAAACGGTCTTGCAGAATCCCATACAGAACATGTGTTAACAGCAAAACTGAGAGAAATGGGGAAAGTGGATAAGCCTACCTCATCAGCTCCACCCAGCATGTTAAAAAAAAAGCAGATATCTATTAAGTATGACCACCAAAATGGAACCATAAGAAAAATGGAGACTGGCAAAAGAAAAAGTTATCTTTGGATACATTTTGCAAGAAACTTTCAAGTGGTCTCTTAGGAATTCAAAATGTTTCCATTTATTTCTGCAAGGCTTAGCTGACCTGATTGTCTCATTTCACATGTGTATATTGTTCATTTTGAATAAAAACTTTTCTGAAACAAGAACAGCTCTTCTTCTTTTTTGTGGTGTAAGAACCTATCCTTATTCTTTCCATATTATTTCTACCTCTGGTACCAAATGTTCTGTTAAAGAAGTAATGCCCAGGAACACATCTACTTTGTTGACTGAGGTAGACAATGGTTTGTTTCTTGGCCATTTGAACACTGCACAGAGGGCCATCCTATACTATGTGGTCCATGTGGCAGACAAGCTTGACCCAAGCAGAATGTGCATCACCTTGGCAGGGAAAAGGAGAGATTCAGAGAGGATTGCAGAGAGGAGAAAAGAGAAGGACAACAACAGAAGAGAGACAGGGAAATGTCTGCTCAGAAAAACTATGATCCAAAGAATCGCAGAACTGGGGTCCTTTCACATTACTCAGTTATAACACTATGATTCCCCTTTAACTGCCATGGCTGCATCCTGTAGAATCTGCAGTTTTGTCGTTTGGAGAAGCACTAGTAGAACTCTTTGCCTGATAATATTAAATACCTGTACCTTAAACTACAGATCACAGGATTCTATAGGACACAGTCATTACAGTTAAAGTGGAATCATAGTGCTATAATTGTGTATCATGAAAGAGCCCATGGGGGCAGGAGATTACATACAATTGGCCCTCTGTATCCACAGATTCTGCATCCATGGATTCAACCATACACAGCTTGAAAATATCCCCCTGCCCAAAATCGAAAAAGCAGTGTTAATTTTCCTTGATGCCAAGAAGGCTTTTGATAACATGAATTGGGACTTTATAATAGCAGTTTTTGGAGAAATGGAATTCGGTAACAACCTGTTGAGACAGATTAAGGCAATTTATAATTTACAAATAGCAAAAATACTAGTAAATGGCATCTCAACTAAAATATGTAAAATTCAGAAAGGAACAAGGCAAGGATGCCTTTTATCCCCATTATTATTTATACTGCTATTAGAAGTATTAATGAAAACAATAAGAAGTGATGAAAAAATAAAGGGCTAATGATAAAAAAGAAGCATTCAAATTAAAAGCCTTTGCACATGATTTACTAGAAGACCCTATAGAAAGCATGGACCCTTTGTTAAAAACTTTAGAAGAATTTGGGCACGTTTCAGGATTAAAAGTTAATTAAAAAGACTATGTTAATTAAAATTTTTACAGAAAAATTAGAATTGGAATAAAATTCCAGCTTTTTGGTGGAAAAGAACGTTAAATATCTGGGAGTGACTCTATCTAACAAAACCATCTCTCTGTATCAAGGTAATTATGAAAAAACATGGAAATAAAGCAGGAGCTACAAAGATGGAGTAAATTGAAACTATCATTACTTGGAAGAATATCCATAATCAAAATGAATATCCTGCCAAAAATGTTATTTCTCAAGGGATCTTCCCTTCAAAAATTGGGGGAAAGAGTTGTCTAAATTTGTATGGCATGGGGAAAAAAAAGAATAAAATGGAAAACTCTCCAGGATGGGGGGGGGAGTGGAGAGGGGGGGGGTCCTAGCACTATCTGATTTGCTGCTATATTTTGCAGCTAGCTCTTTAGTCTGGATTAAAGAATGGGATCACCTTATATAATGAGAGACTGTTATGGCTAGAAGGGCACAACCTGAGATTTGGATGGCACACCTATCTATGGTATGAAAATATTAAAGTAAATGCAAAATGTAATAATCATTGTATTAGGCATGCCATCATGAGGATCTGGAACAAAGACAAACACAAGCTTTGTCCAAAAACACCCCTTTGGATCTCCATGCAAGAGGCTCTTTATAGAACAGATAAAGATGGCTGAGAAATGGATGTTATACCAAGATTTAATAAAAACAGATAACGATCAATATGTTTTTAGATCTCAGGAGAAGTTAAAAGAACTGGGTTGGAATACGCAGTGGTACAGATAGAAGCAACTGAAAGAAAAAATCTTGATTGATAAGAACAACAATGTTTTGAGACAGAGAAAACAGAATTTGAGATTACTGTGTACAGATGAAGAACATTTAATGACTAAAATGTATAAAATGTTATTAGCTTTAGAAATAGAGCCAGAACAGATTGAACATTGTATGATCAAGTGAGCACAAGACATTGGACATAGATATTTAGAGAAATGGGAGAAATTGTGGACAAAAGGGGTAAGAGAGATACATTGTTAGGACCTTAAGAAAAGAATCTATAAAATGGTGTTTAGATGGTACTTGAAACCATCAAAAATTTCTAAAATCTACAAACAATCTAACAAGACTTGTTGGAAAAGTGAGAAAGAAGATAGTATATTTTTTCACATGTGGTAGATGTGTGCTAAAGCAAAAAGTTTCTGGAAAGAATTTCAGATATGGCTACAAGAGATATTAAAAATGACAATAATGTTATTAGGAATCCCAGATGATCATCTAAAATTTCAAAATTATAAAATGCTGCATTACATGTTATCACAACAAGGGTACTCTATGCCCCAAAATGGAAAGTACAGAGACACCAACAAAGAAAAAGTGGATTCTGAAAGTATTTCAGATAGTAGAGCTGGATAAACTCTCAACATTATTAAAAGGGGAATCCATTGAGAATTTTTTTAATAATTGGAAACCTTTCTTATGAGATTTTCACACCAGGGCTAAAAACCCCAGTTCTGTCCCGCCACCTCCTCTCCCGTTCCTGCAATGGAATGAAGGTAAATGTTTGCACACTTACCTCCAATCCACTGCAGGAACGAGCGTCCTCCCTCCTTGCCTGGCTGGCCATGAATGCAGCTGTCGTAAGGCTGCTCTTATGACCGGCCAGGGGAAATCCCGCACATTCTCACGAGAGAACGAGTGGGAGGGAAATTCAAATTAAACACCCCCCCAGCTGTCAAATGAAAGAATAAAAATTTTAAAAATTCTTTAAAAATACAAGTAACCCAGGGAGGGGGGTGGGAAGGGGGGACCTTACCTGGATGTCCCGATCTTTGTAGAAAGTGCTCACCACAGAGTTCCTCCCCATCCCTGTCAATCCAGAACAGGGACGGGATCCAATTCGCACACCCGTGTTCCGTTACAAAAACGGAACCAGGTGCTTAAAAACAACTTCTCCCTGTGAATATAATATCACGGGGAGAACACAGAATGATGACAATAGGGTATGGAACAGGATAAATGTGTCCGAAAGGAAAATCTTTCAGCGACCCTGTTCTGTCCCTGTAATGGGACAATTAGGCTGTGTGAAAATCTCCTTAGTTTACATCAGAAAGAAAGAAAATATCAATACACTTGGAGATCCTGTAATATAAGAAACTATAAACATTATAGCTGTAAGGATAAGTTTTCAAAGCTTGTTTGTAGTGCCAAGGAAGTTTTAAAAAGTATTGGAAAACAGTGATATTAGCTAAGAGAGGAGGAAATCAAATACAGTTGTCCCTCCGTATCCACAGATTTGGTATCCACGGGTTTAAGTATTCACAGCTTGAAAATATTCTTTAAAAAATAATAATCCAAAAAGCAAACCTTGATTTTGCCATCTTATATAAGGGACACCATTTTGCTATACGATTGCATATAATGAGTCTTGAGTATTCATGGATTTTGGTACCCACAGGAGGTCCTGGAACCAAACCCCAGCTAATATGAAGGGACAACTGTAGTGTAGTATGTCAGATATGATTAGTATGTGTTTCTAGTAATATGTAGGTGTTAAATGTATGCATGTAAGTAAGGAGTTTGGTATGTTAAGTATAATTTTATATTGCTTTATAAATTGTGTGGAAATCAATAAAAAAAATCTGTAACAAAAAAAATCCAAAAACAAACCTTGCTGTTTGCCATTTTATAGAAGGGACATCATTTTACTATGCCATTGTACTTGAGCATCCACAGATGCCATTGGACTTGAGCATCCACAGATTTTGGTATCCAGAGGGGTTCCTGGGACCAAACTGCAATGGATAACAACAACCCCCTGTACAAGATAAATGGATTGCATGAGTGAGCAACCATTGCAATGGAAAGTGAGGAGAGAGAAAGAGGTGATATTAAAAGCATGTGTCAGACAGCCCGAGATGAGAGACACAGGAGATTAAAACAGATCCTCCTATGGTGTGCTAATTAAATAGCTCAGGGTGGGTGTAGGGTTTACCAGCCCAAACGCAGGTTGTGCACCTCCAGTTTTACTGTACATAGTAGGAGTCATTCAGTCTGCACCAGAGTTTGAAAAATGTTACTGTCTTAGACGCCACCTTCCATTACTTCCTAGCCAGCATGTTTAGCAGCCATGCTGGCTTGAGGATTAAAGGAGCTTTAGTCCAGAAGAGTAACTCATATTTCCAATCTCTGGTGTGTACCAACAAACCAGTGGGTTGCAGATATATCTGTGGTGCCGAGGAATAAATTATGGGTTGTCCGAAATATGACACAGGGGGCTGTCCTCTGGACTTCCTCAATGGCATCCCTGTCTCCATCCATCTTGCATCTCCATTCCTCTCTGAATGCTAGTTCCACTGACCACAGTGATGGGTAATTCAAATTCTACATAAATACGCCACAGAGAATAATATTTTGCTTTACTTTGAACACTGCCATTAGTTAAGTGTGGTTTTGCTTTTTCACTGAATAAAATAATCTTTGGAATTCACTTTCCTGATTGGCCTAAGAAAGATTCTTGATAATTCCATACAACATTATTAACCACACAATGTTTTGAAAATTCCAGGCACAGACATTTCAACAGCTCTCAACACCAGAACCAAGGACCCTCTTCAGAGAAGCTTGCAAATTTCTAGTCTCCTAACATGAAAGCAAAGAGCGAGAGTAAGAAAAGGGGGCAGATTAAAGGTTCTCCCTTGTGAAGTTCCAGTGGTGTGATCAGACTAAGAGATCATGCATTAGATACTGAGTGGTGGAAATAAAGGTAGCTAAGCAGGAAGCTACTCCTTAGAGGCAAGGGAGAAAAGCCTATTGAAATTCAGCCCAAGTGATCTTTCCTACAGGCAATTAAATGATGCAAATATTTGCACATTTATTGTCCTTTGGATAAGTAGCAAACCAACACTATTATTTTTCCCATGGAAGTTGAATACATCTTGTTAATTAACTCATTTAAGTTTGGCTTGTGCCACTGTAGAAAAGTCAGAGTGACTTTGGCAGGAGGAGGGAACCGAATAGATTTTTTCCCCCCTTAGCAACACCAGATTTAACAACCCTTTGTTGAAAACCACCTCCATTGCAGGTGGTTGCCTACTGGTCTCTATGAGCTGAGTCTGTTTTTCTACTCATCAGTAGAAAGTACTCATCAGTTACTGACCACAGTAACTGAGCTAATCATTTAATACACACACACACCTCAATTTCCTCAGTGGAGATGTAACATGTTCTACTTAAAGTCCAGTCTGTACTGGTAACCCATCCTATTGTGTTTACCATTCAAATTTTGGTTGTCCTAACACTATCACCCACAGTCATGCCTGGAACTCTCTCCTTGGATGCTTATGTGGTGCTATAGCTTCCTCTCTCTGTCAAAACCTCAAGCACTTCAGTCCATACCTTTAACTAAAATGAAGCCTATATACTTAAGGTACTGGTATATATCAGGTGAGAGCAGGAGAAGTTCACTCAGCACTGTTCCTCAGACTGTTAACTAGGGGCTTGTCTACACTGGCCAGAATACACCACCTTCTGGTCAGAGTATTCTAACCCCTGGGCTGGCCCAGATCCCACCCCCCATTTCCATGACAAAACAGGCAGAAGTTCACACACACATGCTGGCTAGTATCAGCAGAAGCCTCCAACTCTATCACACATTGAACTGTCTGAAGCTATGAAGGAAGCGCTTGGCATGTGATCATAGCTGGTCACATGCAGGGGGCCTTGATCACATGCTGGGGGCTTCCTTCCCAGCTTTAGAGCAATACCAGCAGCAGCAACCAAAGATACAGCCTGGCATGCATGTACAGACTCCTGCATTCCTGCACTGGATCAATCCAGGTTTTCCTGCGTGACTCAGGTTTTTCTGGGGATTATTTTGAAATGTTTTGAAAGGGTTTACCCCAGCTATGCTATCTGGAGGCAAATCAGGGCAAGAGCCCTGCATTGTTTGGACTGCAGGGCTCCAACACAAGGGGAAGCTGGGATAAATTGCCCATCTAGACAAGCCCTAGGTCCTAGTAGAAGATTCCACACAACAAAATATCCAGAGCTGTGCCTTAGTATGAAAACCTATTGCACTATCGAGGCTTTGTGATGCACTGAGAGGGGGATTCCTGTTATTTTAGAGATGCTCCCCTGTGCAAAGCAAATCATAATGGTTGAGAGACAAGCAGTTCCCCATTGTAAAGCTGGCTCTTCAGTGGAGCACTCTTGGTACCCAAGACATTAAGGATTGCTTTGCAAGCATGTAATGGACTAGCCTATAAACAGAGAGATGGAATCCAAAGATAACTACCAGAAGGTTTAAAGGAAATTGTAGCTTGTAAGATAGGGTGAACTGATTGAATAACTGAAACTGAAGGGAAACTATAGACCAGGAATAAAGAGAACTTGGGGGGACAGAACAGCACTAAAAGAAAATAAGATAGCATATGTTGCTCCTCTCACTACAAGATTTATTTTAAAATGATAAATCTTTTAAAATAAAATGATGGGACAGTGATAGCAAGAAACACAGTGCTAAGATGGTGAGATTATGGAGGCTTGGAAAGAGAAAGGTTTTAGTCATTATGTTTGTGCCCAGGCATTAAGATCTTTATGGGGTTGTCTAGATGGTGAAAATAATCCTAATAGAATTTTGCAGAGAATAACTTTGTGCAATCGAGATCTGACCAAGATTCGTGATTTTTGGAAGGAGGGGTCCCAAAAACTCCATTTACAGTGTGTGAAAAGCCTTTGCAGCTTTTCCCAAGGGTTTTTTTTTTAATAATGCATGGAAATGCACATTGCTGCTCATTTTGGACATCTGATTCACAGTGCAGCACATGCTCAGCAAGGCAGAAGTGGAAAGCTGCTTGGTTGGACATGAATGGGGCAGGGGGGCTTGCCAGCAATGAAGTGACCAGAAATGCCATTTTGGAGTTTTGTATTATTGATCGTGCACTTTTTTGCTGTGCTGAAGTGACCAAACAGCTTTTTGGTCACCTCAGCACAGCATGGCATAACCCTGGGCAAGTCATAGTCTCAGAGTAAGGCAAAAGCAAAAACCCCACTCAATAAATGCTGCCAAGGAAACCCCATGATAGGTTCAACTTAGGGTCACCATAAGTCAGAAATGGCTTGAAGGCATACAACAACAACAATGACAACAACAACATCACAGAAGCCTGGAGGCTCTTGCAACAGTCCCTGTGAATATAATTCCACTAATACTAGTGTGCCAGAGTATCCTCCACCCTCCTCTGAAAGCTCTTGCCTTGTTCCTCCCATAGTCTTGTCAGTAAATAAGGTTTTACAAAGTCAATGGCATCACCCTCCTTCCACTTGCGGTTTTAGTGGAGGCACAAGAGTTTCCAGTTGATTGCTTCAGGCAGCTTCTTGGGCATTTTATATGCTAAAGTTGGGGTCTAATGTCTGGCTAAATTGTAAAATTGGATCAATCGGTGACATTAATGTGTGAACTATACTAATGTTGGCCTCAGAAAAAATGCCACTTTGCTGCTGTCTTTTATTGTCCGTTTAACTCTTTTGCTGGAATTCCCAGTTTCATTATTTTGAAACCAAAGACAGGTTTCTTTTTTTAAGACTGAGGAGTCTCCATAAATTACTGCTGCTAGTTTTTAGCCTTCTTGCTGCAAAGCTGATGCAATGGGACCATAGTGCTCTGTTTTGTTTTTCTTCTCAGTTATTCATCTATCCCTTCTGTATTTTCATTACACACAGTCCAGCGTACAAATACACGCCACAGATAGGCACTGCCAAAATACCTACCGAATGAGACATTCAGTCTTCCCTGTGCCAAAAGAAAGTGTTTGGCTGAAGCAGAGTTCCTGTAAATATTCCCACTGGCTTGAATGAGCCAATTCATCTGAACTGAGTGTCTAGCCAAGGTGTAACAAGGTTTTCAAATGACTTGATCTAAATGTATTGTATGTCCCACATTACATACCATCTGGCCTCTTAAAAGGATGATGGGTAATGTTCAAGACAGGCCTCCTGTGGTAGAGCAGGGACTACTGAAGAAAAAAGTGCTCTGTTAACATCAGCTTCAATTCTCACCGGAAGCATTTCACCAAACATAGTGAAAACCTGGTGCACTGTGCTGTATCAAAGACTGAAAAGTCTTCTTTAGTTTTCATTTTTCTAAGCATTGTATAGCAGACCTTGTAGGAGCAATCTGCCCATTCCATGCTTCATGACACTTCTCTACACTGAGTGGGTGTTTTTAAAAAGATAGGCAAGATGAGTGGTTCTTTCTCACACTGAGTCATTACAGCTGACTCAAACACACCCGAGGGCAGATGATAGACTGGAGCAGGCAAAGTGCTACCCTAGGGCCACATGTGGCCTTCACAGCTCTTTTGAGGGCCATGGTCCCTCCAAATTCCCTAGACCACCCTTTTTCTGGCCTGCAAAAAGGGGTGGAATTGCCTCTTCTCAAGGCGGGCAATTTACGTTTTGCATACTTTTCAAAGAAGTAGCCATGGTAGTCTGTTGCAGCATAAAAAGGAGGAAAGGGGAGGAGGGAAAGGAATGTGGCAGCACCTTTGAGACTAGCTGGTTTTTATTAGATACTAAGTGGTGGAAATAAAGGTAGCTAAGCAGGAAGCTACTCCTTAGAGGCAAGGGAGAAATGCCTATTGAAATTCAGCCCAAGTGATCTTTCCTACAGGTAATTAAATGATGCAAATATTTGCACATTTATTGTCCTTTGAATAAGTAGCAAACCAACACTATTATTTTTCCCATGGAAGTTGAATAAATCTTGTTAATTATTTTTGCATGTGCTTTTATGGCTATACACCCACTTCTTCAGATGCACTCTGTACTGCATCTGAATAAATGGGTTTATATCCAAGCTCATGCAAAAACAAAAACCAGTTAGTCTTAAGGTTGTACTACAGTCCCATTTTTTCCCTTCTGCCTTTTGTATACTTTCCAGTGGAGGCTGGACAGTTTCAATTTTTTTTTTTACGCTGATTTTTCAAAACACGAAGCAGACTTCTAGTGTCTTCTGGTTCTCCTCCTCCTTCTCTTTTCCTGTTCTCCTCCTCCTCCTCCTCTTCTGTTCCCCTTCCTTCTCTCCCCTTTCTTTTCTCCTCCTCCTCCTCTTCCTCATCATTTTTTTGCCAGTCTGTGCAGCCCTCATAGGGTCCACAGCACAAAAAACTAGCTCCTGACCCAAAACAGTTGACCACCCCTCTTCTAGATAAACATACATTCTAAAATAGTTATTTTCTGTTCTACTGTTTGTTCTTGCTTTGGAATCCAACATTTATCTATTTATTTATGTACATATGCATTTGTAAGGTGTGTATTCTCCTGTCCAGCATTGCTTAAGTTACTGTTGAAAACTGGATAAAATTAGAAATGTGGAAGATCTCTCAATCATGATTTGGTTGTTTTTCTCTCCATCCCACCTGCATTTTCTTCCCATCTTTGTTTCATGTATGTTTGCAAGACTAGGCAGAAACATGAAAATTTATGTGCCTTTTAACACTTTTTATCTAATTTATGAATTTTCACCATTTAACTTAATGTGTTTGTCCATTTTTTTCAAGTACTGTATACTCATTTTTAAAAATATATTTAATTTATATTCCACATTTATCCCAATATGGACACAAGGCAACTTACAAATAAGTGAAACCAAAATATAGCTAAAACAGTATCCATGTTATCCATTTGCATTTTAAAATGTATGTGTTGTGTTGTGTGTGCTTTATTTTTCTGAAACACTCCCTAAGCCTTTTGTGTGTGTGTGTGTGTGTGTGTATACCTTCATGTTGTCTATTGACTTATGGCAACCCCATGAATTTCATAGGCTTTCTTGGGACTTACAGATGTGCAGATTCTTGAGGGGAAATATGTTTTGCCTTTCAGTAAGCCTCAGAAAATCTGAGAACACTATGCTACTTTCATCAATACTGTCTTTATTCTTTACCATCCCTAGGTAAAATGCAAAACTATTTACCTGGTATCACAACAGCAACACACATTTCTAACAAAACAGAGAGCATAATATTTGTTGAAGATTCATCACTGATCAGAGAGGGTCAGTTTAAGGAAACTGAGGAGGAAGCTGGATTTAACAAAGAAAGATCTTCTTTATTGCAGCCTAATGAAGTGGTAGTGAACTCCAGATCCCTGACAGAATTGTCAGACATATCTAACTAGTAAAAAGTAAAAAGTTTTTAAGTGAAGGGAGGAGGAAGAGAGCAAAGAAAAGTTTGGGTGTGTGGTTTTTTCCCCCCTCGGGAAATTGTATTTCTTGGTCAAATCATGTTTTATCAATAAAACTTGACTGTGTAAGGACTGACAGTTGAGTTAGACAGAAACCTTGGGTTGGAACGAGATGCTTGTTTTAACACACCTTTAACATCACTTTCTTTTTTTAAATTACTGATATAGTTCACTATGAAACAGTACACAGATACAGTCTGCTGAATAGCCATAATTAATTAAGTTGCTCAGTAAGAAACAAATTCTCCCTTGAAAAGGTAAAAGAAAGGGATGCTATTTTTGTAATAGCAAAAAACAAAACAAAACAAAACCAATCCTGCCATCACTGGATGGGGTCCAGCAGCCCCAAAATGTTACACGGGCCAAAATATAACTAAAAGTTCATAGGGACAGAGAGAAAAAGATACAAATACTAGAGGTGACTGAGGAGAACATGTGGTTTTCTTCCAAATGCCACTCACCTTTTACTACTTTTACTTTTTCTGAGAGAAATCATCATTTCCCACAAAATCTACATCTCATTCCATGTGACATGATATTTGCCTTGACTTTAAAAACATGTGAGTCAACAAAGATAAGAACTACCATGTCAGGAAAGCCAAAATTCTTCAGACGCCTAGATACAGCATTTGTGCCAACAATATTCCTTAATTAACAATGACGAAAAGCAGTTCAACCTCTCACCAAAAAAAAAAAAGAAAGAAAGAAAATTTAAAGCTATGATTCTTTTACTTTAAAGAGTGTTGACACTGTATCAGCTGCACTCCAACAGCTCCTTAGAGATGGAAGAGTTGTCATGGAACACAAGGAAAGCAAATATCTAACCTAAATCTTTAATAACAAAATGGGGAAGGAACCAGGAAATTATAAACAAGTAAGGCTCGTCTCTGGGGGCAAAAGTATAAAATATTAATAAGAGATGAGGTCACACAACCTCTGTGTAAGCCTGAGATGATGTGGGGGTTGGGGGGGTTATAATAGGATATTTTCCAATGAGCAATGCTGAAATGTACCTCATAAATCTCCTCAGGTTTTTGACAGCGGCTGAAAGGGTGGTTGGGAGGCCTGAGGCAATAGACTTGCCTTTTAAAACAACTAAAGTCATTATACCCAATAGATAAAATTGCACAGGTCCTGTTCATTCAAGTAGGACTTTTGAAGCTCACATAGGGTGGTGGAGAAGGCTTTCTGGATACTTTGCAGCCTCTGCTACCTCAGAGTCTAATATTCAATCAAGAGGTCCTACATTCTGGGCTATCTCCCCGACCCTGAGAGTGAGTAACATGCACTACCCTACGTGACCAAAAAAGGACGTGGAACAGAAGGTACTGCTTTTGCAAGAAATGGAAATGTTCACTTACCTCTAGCTCAGCTCTGAGTCCAGTTTATGACGTCCTGGGCATCATACAAACTGCTGCTGGTGTTTCCATGCTGCCAAGGGATGTGCACATATACAGAAAGACAGACCAATTTCCAGCTTCAATATGTGTAGCAGTTTCAGTTGAACCAAGCTGAAGGTCCACTGATGTAAGCTTTGTATATCTGCTAAAATTAGAGAAGAGGATATATACCCTGTACAAACTCTGCCCCCCATCACTAAAGTTCAATAGCCCATTCAAAACATTCTAATAACCAATGCAATGGAACCTCTGTATCTGCTGGGGATTGGTTCGGGGAGGCGTGGATACATAAAACTGTGGATAATAGTGAATGCATTGAAAATAATGAGACTTCCAGTTTAAAATACCATAGAGTTGCCTTGGAGTACCTAGAAAATGGCTAGAGAGGACACATTTTCTAGGAAGACTCTATGGTAGGTGTGCTGTTTTGTGTCCTGTGGATAACTGAATCAGTGGATAATGAATCAGTGGATACGGTGGTCCTACTGTACTTCGAAAATGGCATATCATGAAATTAATTGGTTGACGTCTACACTTCACATTGAATCATAATTAGCCTGCAAAATATCTTAATTTAGAGGAACAACTTATAAGAACAACTTCCCTTTTTTGGCACTTAATTGTGTAGAATTTATCAAGTTCCATATGCTAACAGGACTTACCACGGCCAGGATTGGTAAAGAAGTAGAAAACACCAAATATAGAAGAGAAATACGGTATTTTGCATTAAGCAAAGAAAGCTATACCTGTGAGGTAAATGAAATGAAATGTTGTAAATTCAAAAGTCTAGCTGTAGTATAGGAAATTTATGGTTGTCTAGATGTTGCTGGACTGCATCAGGCCTAGCCTGCAAAACCCCTAGTAAAAGGATCAATAGAGCTGTAAGCAACAAAAACATCATGAAAGCAACAAGCTGTTCACTACTAAGCTGACTCAACCTCAGACTGTATAAAACTGGTGTTTCCATTTTAATAGACTAGCATGGCTATTAGCCATGATAGCTAGATGGGAGGTCCCCATTCATTGACAGTATGTCTCATTGGTATATTCTTTTTCTTGATGTCATTCATGCAATTAATGCGCTGGTCAGTGTCTACACTGACATTAATTCTGGAGCAGGTTTTGAATGAAACCTATGTCAAGCCATGAACATGCAACCCATGCAAAAAAAACAAAACAAAACAAAAACACCTATGCTGTACAATTCCTCTTCTTCCTCTCCTCCTTTTCATCTGCTGTTTATTTTTTTCTTGTGGGAATATTGTTTTAAATCACAACATTAAATCACTGTTATTTGTGAGCCAACGCTATCAAGATGTTATGCCTAGATGCATATACAGTTGGACCCCCATATTTGCGGAATCAATATCCGCAGTTTCACTTACCTACAGCTGAAAAATAGGGACATGTACCATAGAGTCATGCAGGAAAATACCAAGAGAGGCATCTGGTTTCTCTTCAGATTGTATGAACCTGCCCCTTTTTCTAAGACCTCCAATGCACCTCTATGGTATGTTTGCATGTTACCATATGGTACTATAGTAGTCCTTTCTTTTAAGAGGGCTCACTGTTATCACAGTTTCTGGTATCTGCAGTAAGTCTGGGACCCAAACCCCCATGGTACAGGGGTCTGACTATACTCATTCATATCTGCTTTTATGGCAAATATGATATTTGGCAAAAAAAATAAATTAAGAGGTGCACAAATAGTGCTTAGAGGAATTTTACATCTAATTCAGCACTGAGCAGGTCCAGGGAGCAACCTTCTGTCCCTGAGTCCCTAAAACGCCTCAGGTAAAAAAAACCAACAGAATTCTCCTTCTAGTTTTGAAAAATTGATATTTCTTGTTAACCATTATGGGGGTGGTAAGTTGCAGACTGCAGCCTATTTAAAGGGTGAATTGCCTTTCTTGGATGCTTCCTGAAGAGTCCATTCACCCTTTTGGTGGGACAGACGGAGCGTGGTATGGTCTGAGATAACTGGAGTCATTGAGGGTAGAAACAACAGCCTTTGGGTTGGCGCTTTGTTCACCCTTATCTAATTTAATTAAAACTGAATTTAACAAGTTGATGAATAGAAATGTTTTATACTGCTGTTTCCATATTTGATCAACAGTACTTTTAACTTTGTAATTATCTCTGTCATTTGGATTTAAGGCTGCCTCTTCAGGATAGTCTCAAAGTGAGATGCTCCCCAGTTGTACTCAGTGCAGTGTGTGATTCATGCCTCTGACACATTTTCTCATTCCAACCATTGCTCAGCCTTTATCACTTTGCTATTTCAGAGAAGCAATTTCTACCACTGTTATTTGGCTTTTCATCTTTCGCTATTCCTTGCCTGTCCGTGCAACATATTCCAAGAAGGCAGGGAGAAATGGACCATAATGATCCATTATTTAAAATAGGGCGTTGTGAAGAGCTCGCCTTCCCTCATGCAGTCTTGACACAATGGTCAATGGCATTACTGAAAAAACACTCATTCTGCCACACAAGGAGGAAGCCTTGAGGTAATCTTTTATGTCATAAGAAGTCCCATGGTGGATCAGATTGAATGGCCTATCTAATTCAGCATTCTGCCTGTACTGTGGCCAGAAACAGGGTACATAAGGAAGCCTATTAGCAAAACTGAGCACAACAGCATTCTTCCCCAGCAACCAATACACAGGGAGGCATATAGCCCCTGGTACTATAGTAGCCACTGGTAGCTCAATTGCAGCAGGAGTGCAGCTACAGGGAGGCAAAATGAGGACCCCCCCCTCAAAAAAAAAAAAGAATAATTCTTCCCCACCATGTGAAATTTTTCTTCATACCCCAAATTTCTAGCATTGAAACAATTTAAAACTGCATCTAGAAATACCATTGAGGCATACAGAGAAAAGGGGCAGGCAACACTACCAAGGAAATGTGAACATAGCAAATATAAGAGTTCTAGGTGCAATGTTTTTCCATGTCTCCCTCTCTTCAATAGTAGAAATTTGTGGACTGAAGGAAAGTTTCATTGGGGCAGAATCATTCTTATTTAGAGGGTCAATGCTCTTGTTTGGTCCCAACCACACCTCTGTAGCTACACTGAGGCAGCCGTCACTACTTCTTGTGAGAGAAATGTTCTATTTGCTTTTGGGGTAGCAAATTCCATTGTTTAACATTGCTGTGTGTGAATAAGAAATCCATTTTATCTGTCCTGAATCTCCCACTATCCAATATCAGTGAGTGATGCTAGGTTCTAGTATTATGAGAAAGGGTATAAAGATTCTCACTATTCACTTTCTCCATGCCATGCATGATTTCATACACTTCTATCATATCGACCCTTACTTGCCTTTTTTCTAAGTAAAATAGCCACAGATGTTGCAATGTTTCCTCACAGAGAAATTGTTCCAGGCACTCCCTCGGGTTGCCTTTTTCTTCATCTCTCTCCTCTTGCCAAATACTGACTTAGGGAGAGCCCAGACCTCTCTGCCTCTGGTCACTATGCATTTTAGTTATGAAACCTAATATCTTTGGTACATGGCATACTATTTCCTCATCAAGCACAACTGATTCATAGCTTGTTCTCCTCTGGCAAATATCCTTATAAATCCAAATATGTGAGTTAAGTCATTAGCTTCATGGCAAAGACAAATGCAATGCAGTAGTCAGCTGAATCTTTAAGCTTGTCAGTCTAATAAAGTGATCATGGACTAAATCTAATGATTTTATTTATTTATTTATTTATTTATTTATTTATTGGCTTTATATCCTGCCTTTGTCCCATGATGGGATTCAAGGCAGCTTATAATAATTTTTAAAAAATACAACTAAAACATCACAAGTTACAAAAGTTAAAACATAATTAAATTAAATTACCATTATTAAAATATAGTTTAGAACACATGAATTAAAAACAGAAGATTGATAAAAATAGAACATTAAAAGCAGCACACCAATTAAAATTTACATTTCAATGCCTGCCTTAAAAAAAAAATCTTCAGCTGCTGATGAAAAGAGAGCAGGGAGGGGGCCAACCAAACCTCCCGTGGAAGAGAGTTCCACAGTCTGGGAACAGCTCCAACTACAGTAGACCCACTGAATCAATAGGAACTTGGTAAGTCAGTACCTGCACATTTGGGGTTGCCAGATCTCAGGGCCTGGCCCTAAGTCTCCAGTTTTTGTGGGTCACATCAAGGCGGGAGGTAAGGGTGCAAATCCTCCAGTTTTGTTGGGCTCTGCTCCTGGTGAGAGGAAAAGGTTCTGTGCAGCTCAGCTAATAAAGCAGCAGCTTGGTACAGTTTCAAGTGAGAAAGAATAATGCCCTCAATTCACCTTGATCTGGGAACAGTTCCTTTAGCTAAGTCTTAGCAGATTTTCATAACGGGGCCAAATGCCCCGTTTCTGCTCCACAACCTCCTCTCCCATGTTTTAGCACAGAAACCTCAGGGGCTGGGATGATCCTGAACTGGCAGTCCTTTGTACATGACATAGATTCAGTAGTTCTATTCTAGTTGGGACTAACAATTGAATTTAGGCCATAATGTGAACTTTGGGGGTCTGCTAAAGTAGATACTCAATTTTTAAAAAGGATACAGCCAGGGTTATAGCTATGGGAGTGGGTGAGGTCACTGCCCCCTAAATAAGAATCCCCCCCAATGAAATTTTCCTTCAGTCCCCAGCTGTCTAGCATCTCAAAGAGTGAGACACTGAAAATCATTCACACCTAGAATTCTCTTATTGGCTGTGTTCACATCTCCTTGGTAGTTTTGCCCCTTTTCATTAGATGCCTAAACTCTTTTGCTAAATGCTCAACTGAAGTTTCAAGTTACTCCAATGCTAGAAACTTGAGGAGTGAAGGAAAATTTTATCGGGGGGGGGGAGGGAGAATTTTTTTTGAGCAGGGTCAATATTCTCATTTTGCATTCCTCACCCCCAGTAGCTACAGCCCTGGATGTTACTTTAATTGCTGATATAGCCCAATGGCAAATAATGACTCTCTGATTAGTGCAAGAATACATGATTTGTCACATCCATAGACCATAGTATTAGTTGCACACATAGTGTGTGTTTTGTGCAGAGCCCTAAAGGGTAGTAAGTGAGCTCTCCCACAAAGGGAGTGTGCATTGGATGAGAAAGACCAAAAGTCATGATCAAGTTTTCCTGTCATGCCACTCAGTAACTGAGTAACCAAAAGTGACCAAGATATTGCTATCTATATACTCGTGGTGGGGAGCTGCAGAAAGCAAATGGCATCTTATTATTTGTCCAGTCATTCCAATTATGATTGTTACCTGAATTACTGAGGTCCATGGAAATTACAGGAGTGTCTACCAAAAATCATTATTCCTACGGGGGTAATTTAATTAGCTCAAATCTGGCAGCAGGAGGCTGGGTAACAGTAGGATCTTTTGGCCTATGTATACTGGTACTCACTGAGGAGACTAACAGCCAGGAAATAAAATAAGAATGGTTTTTATTGAAAAATAATCAGGGGAATGCATGCATATATAACCTCAGGCTTCAAGCACGCACACAAGGCTATTGAAAGTAAGTAGGAAGTATTGGGATAGAACAGACTTTCTTAACCTTTTTACACTGGAGGAACCCTTCAAGTGATATTTTTCAGGTCTCAGGGAACCCCCGTATTTAAAATATTATATCTATAGGTTTTTTAATGTCTTTATTTTATTCAATCACAATATCTCATGGAACCCTGGGAAGCCTCGTTGAGAAACCCTGCTGTAGAAGCCTCAGGAGAAACACTTTGTGTCTGCTGAGGCTACGGAATTTCTATTTGGAAATACAGGTTGTCCCCCATATCCATGGGAGATACGTTTCCAGACTTACAGTGGATATGCAAAACTGTGGATAATAGCAAACCCTATAGAAATTAATGGTTTCCAGGCATAATGAGCAAATGCTTCAAGAGGAATTATGTAACTCTCAATTGTCAAACCACCTGCTGCAATATACTTCCATGAATTAAAAATCCATTTTTTATGGAGGGCTGAGGAAGAGACCTGCTTCTGGAGGGGCGCTTTGCTCCCTATTCTTTGCTCCCCCCCACACACACACCCAAAGCAGGGCCACATGAGGTGTCCTTCTGTGAAAGAGAAAGGGTGGTAAGAAAATAGGAGAGTCTTGGGCTGTGCATGCACACCCCAATCCCTGGAAGAAATGGGGAGGGGTTGGGGCTTCCTGAGCAACCCAGAGCCATGCGGTGGGCAGAAGCAAAGACCTGGAAGGGGGGACAAGAGAACATCCCCCACTTAGTCTCAGGGCTGTGCTGGGAGTGGAAGGAGGGAGGGGAGCATCACAGCAGCATTTATATTTCCCCTTCCCCCAGATGTTGCAGTGGGGAGGCTGAAGTCCCCCCCCCCACATGCTGGCAGTGATACTGAAGATGATAAGGGGTCGAATCAGGAGGGTTAAAGGAGATGGTGAAAAAGAGCAGTGCGCCCTTCGACTCGCAGTCTGTGGGTGACAAGTGGGGGGGGGACAGGGACTATGCTTCCCAGGATGCCACATGGTGCCAGCGGGGGTGGCACTGGCTCAGCTGGTAGCAGCACCAGCATCAGCGTCAGGAGGAGGAGGAATCACCCTTGTGTCATCGTCCCCCCCAGTTGGCGGTGAGAAGGAGGAGGGTGAGGAGATCTCTCTGGGCCGCCTGTGCTCCCTGAGACCTCCCCCCAATTCTGGCAGGCTCCATCTGAGGCCCCCTCCCCATCTGCCCCATTGGGAAGAATCTGGGGAAGGGGTGCAAGGCAGCAGCAGCAGGGGGGACTCCCTGGGGTGCCCCAAGCCTCACAGGAAGACTCATCTGGGGGAGGAGGAGGAGGAAGATGAGGGCAAGCCCGATTGGGTGTCTACTCCCCTCCTGTCCCCTACACATGGACTGTCCTGAGTCAGAGTGCATGACCATCCCATGGCAGGAGGCACTCACCTCCAGCCCCAGCACCCCCCCCCCGGAATGGACAGTCCTGCCTTGCCCACCTGCCTTCCCTTCCCTTCCCCTTCCCCTTAGGCCACCCCATCCAGCCAGACTCAGGCAGCAGGAGCTACAAGGTGCCCGGAGGAGCCGCCCGAGCCATGGCCACCGCTGACCCTCTTCCCCTGCCCTCCAGCCTTCTGGCCCTCCGGCCCCCTCCTCCTCCTTGGGCAGGACCTCCTCCGGAACAGAGTGCCCAACAGATGGATGGGGATCCCAAAGAGTCTAGCAGAGCCCGACCCACCAAAGATGCTGACCCAGGGTTTTGGGCTGCCTGAGGCAGAAGAGGATGCCACCTGGTGAGCACAAAGGGAGTTCACTGGGGGAAAACTCTTCACTGGGGGAAGAGTTGGGGGCCCCCACAGCTCTTGTTAATATTTCTTGCAGAACCCCTAGCATTGTCTTACAGAACCTTCGGGTTCCGCGGAACCCCGGTTGAGAAACGCTGGGATAGAGGAATAGAGTTTGGGATGGTAGGTTATACTGTACCTGTTTGATGAGCAGAGGTTCGTGTAGAAGCCGTGATCCGTGATGACACAGACTGACAAAGTAAGGAGAGAAAGGGACTCTATTGTTTTAGGATAGGTGAGAGGAAAAACCAGTTGTGCAAGGCAATGAGTGTCCAGCTACCTTGATGGGATTATAGAATGACTCATTTCTATGTACATCCAGGAGAAATACCCCATTTCCTCCCTAACTCACCAGTTCAAGGGGGTTCGCTTAATCCTTACCCAGGCGTGTCTTTAGGAATTGGGCTGGCTACTTCCTAAGGTTTTCTGAGCAAACCTTGATTCCTACTACTTGGGAGTTCCTGGTCTACTACCAACTATGTGACATGCCAATAATAAGCCAATTTATGAAATATAGCCAGTTAATGAATTATTAAAAGAGTGGGGGTGTCAGGGTAGATAACATGACAACAATTGAGCCTGCAGTCCTTTGCACACTTATCTGAGCATAGGCACCATTGAATTAATTTACCTGTGAGTAAGAATTGATCAGTTACACTATTTATTTGTGCCAGCAATTTTCTGACCGTCCTTTCCCCCTCCCCAGTCAAAAATAAAATAATCATGGCCCAGCTTCAAAAGAATTAAATTAGTTTGAAGGCCACACATGTGACCAAGACAACATATTGATGTTTCATTTACAGTTTTGTATGAACTGTAAGCGTTTAGGAGATTATCAGATGCAGCAAATATGGCATGATAACAACGTAAGGATACCGCGAAAGGGATCCCTTACTGCATGACGTCATCCTCTCACATTCTGCTCCTATCAAAAAGGCATTCTTTTTTATTTGGGGGCCAAAATTGCTAATTGATCTCCCATGACATTTTTTTCACCATATTGATAGTGTGCAAAATCGCATCCCATTCTGCTCTTGTGATTACAGCATCAATGGGAGTCCCCACCAGGAAACCTCTGGATGAGAATTCATAGGTATGGGATGCTCTTTTTATTAACCTCCCCATTTTGCTGGCAAGTTTTTGAGTGTGTTTTAATGCTTGTGTGTTCATTTTGTTTGTTAACGTAGGTGTTTTTAGACTTTTAAGCACGCTCGCATCTTCTCACAAGAACTTCCAAAGTCTCACATATGTGAAAACGTAGAATTAACAGTGCAAGCAGTCACGTTGCTGAAATTCTGAGGTGGCTCTTTCTTGTGATTGCAGCAGCGTGTGATAAGAAGTGTTATTATGCCAGGATATTTACACTTTAAAATATAGTGGGACAAAAATGTTATTAGAAGCTCATCTGATAATCTTACTGTAAATAAGCAGCTGATCCAACGTTCTGTATAGAATCAACAAAACAGAAGCTAACTACAGTATATCTGATTTAGGACCTGTCTCTTTATAAGTAAACAGCTCTGTAGAAGAAGGAGGAGGAGGAGGAGGAGGAGGCAGCAGTGACTCACCATCTGCAACATCTGCAGTGTTATATTGTATTTATGTTTCATTGGAGAGGGGGTGAAGTGGTTTGATTGCCCTTTAATCTGGCCATGCAGAAATCTTGCAGCATGTTGTTAGGATGAAAAGTAACTTGAAAGGCTGAGAAACCATTAGGCAAAGGGAAGCAGCAGATGCTTGAGGATGCAGAGGGAGAAGCAGCAGCATTACACACACACACTGGGATGGTCCCCTCTGTTGGAGGACCACATTCTGGGCCACCTTCCTGCACTCCATAATGTCAGCAACTGGCTTCAAGTGAGGTGGAGGTGCTATCATTACCAGTGTCAAAGTAAGATCCACCTAACAGCCCAGTTGGTTTCTGTAGGCAGAATGGATGTGTGTGTGAGAGAGAGGGGGGGGGGGAGAGAGAGGTGGACCTTCTTCTGAAGCAGCAAAATGTCTTCAGCTCTAATGGCGGGGGGCTGTCTGACTAAAGACCAAGGGTGGAAATTGTGCAACATCCTCATTGCTTTTGGACTCCAGTCCCCAGCAGCTTTGGCCAGCATAGTGAACGGTGAGGAGTTATAGTCCACTGGTATTGGGAGGGCTGCACAATTCCTGCCATTGCTACAGACCCTCAGCACCCAAGGGTGACTCAGCATGAGAGACAGCAGTTCATCTTAAAGGCTGATCAAGAGCTACCAGGGAGTAATTTGTAAAAGGCAGCAATAATGGGGAGGGGAATAAGTTATTAATCCCAACCCAAGGTTCTCCAGATACCCTCTCTTCCAGAAGTCTGTGTTCTTGGCCTCAGCGATTGAAGTGGGGTGTGGTGGTATCTGTGCTCCTTAATTAGGAATTTCCTGTCAGTTAAATGTTGGGGAGGCTGCTAAAGTGCTGAAACACTGGACCACACATGGGTCTTCTGTCCAAAGATCATTCCTTTTTAGTTAGTTGTTCCTGTTGGTAAGAGGAGGTTGGTGTTTTTAACTGAAGTTGTGCCTTTCACGAGAACCACTAAAGTCTCGCCCATGCTACCGTATATTCCTGCATACAAGACTACTTTTTAACACTTGAAAATCTCCTCAAAAGTGGGGGGTCTTATACCCCAGTAGATCTTTTCCCCTGCTGTAAGAATGATTGAAGTGTTAAATGGCCTGGGCAGTTTTCCCAGCAGATCCTTCCTCCTGCTGTGAGAATAACTGCTTTGCCTTTGAAGAGTTAAATGGCCCTCCATTTAGCTCAGGAGAGTCAAAATGACGTTTCTTTTCAGGACAAGTTAGCCTAAAATTAGAATTTCTGGATTTAAACTTATCATTTTGCATCAAGTTTTGTCTATGGTGAAATTCTCTTGTCTGCCAATGTGGCTCTAAAATTATTAATGTGCTCATTCATTAATGTGCTCATTCAAAAATTTGGGATTTGATAGCTTCATATTAACCAACTTACAGTATTAATACAACCTTACTTTCCAAAGATTGAACACCACAGAGATTTTTCAAAGTATCCCATGCTTTTGTAGCTGTTCTCAGTCCTTTAATTTCACAGACTATTCCATCATCTATAGCCACTCAGCTGGCTGGCTGGTGGGGGACAGGCTTTCCAGACAGGTGGCTGGCTGGCTGGGGGGGGGACTCTATATTTTAACTTAAAAATTGGGGGGGGTCATCTTATGCGCCCAGTCGTCTTATACGTCGGAGTATACGGTAAATCATGGAAGTACAATCCCATTCTTAAAGCACTAGTTGTGGTTGTGCGATAATTCCATGGCAGTAGTATTTCACAATTACAATGATGTACAATAATAAGTGTAATAATGCCACTTTCCGCTTTCCTCAATAGTAGAGTTAGAGCATTTTTAGATGCTAGTCTGATAAAAGTCCATAGACTGGGGTGTGTTATCAGTTCCTGCTTGCAATTGTCTGATTTTATTTTGAGTTCATGAAATGTTGTCTGCAGGAGGGGGAAGGAGAGGAAAGTATGATTTTCCTTCTTTTTTTTTCTATAACCCCTTATTTTAAAAAAAATGTTTAAAAATGAACTGGGTTGTAACACTCCTCATCCTTCCTGTTTTATTCTGATTTCCAGGTTGTTCAAAAGTAAATTACTCAGCCCTCTTAGAATGGGACAATTCTTGTAAGCCACTTATACAACTTCTACAGCCGAAGGACTTTGTGTTGCTTGCCACAGAAACCTATGCCAATTCAAAGAAGCAAACATCTACATTTGCTCTCCAAATAAATAAGAGAAAGGAGGAGAGGAGTATTCAAGAGAAGTGGAGATGATAAGCAGTTCCATTATCATAAGTGCACCCTTCTTAAATTAGTAAACTGGACAGGAAGCCATAAATACTGATCACACTAAATGAATACAATGAATTGAAATTAGCTAGCTCTCTAAAGGCATTTCAGCAGCAGTCCACAGATCTCATGGTCATTGCAGGCCCTGTCAATATCAATGCCGCTGTATGCTGGCATGCACTTTTTAAAAACTAAGCATTTCTTTCCCTGGATTATAATCAATTTATTTATTTATTTAGGTATTTATACCCCACCCTTCAGCCACAATGGCTATCAGAGTAGCTTACAATTTGTTTTAAGCAATAGCAATTTACATATCTACACTGCATTAAGCAGTTTCCAATGTGCATTAGCTAGAATCGCTACCTAGAATCATAGAGCTCTGCATTAAACAGTTTCCAATGTGCATTAGCTAGAATCGCTAGAATCTAGGTAGAATCACTACCTAGAAGCATAGAGCTGGAAGGGCTTCCAAGTGCCATGTTATCCAAGCCCTCCCCATGTAACATATTCAGGCATAGTTGTGTTGGCCATGCAGCAAAATACAGAAAAATACAAAATCCACAAAATAGCGAAACTTTTTTTTGGGGGGGGGGCAACTAAAAATCACAAAATATGTTATGCAAGCTTTCAAAGCTCCACTGGCTTCTTCAACAGGCAAAAGATGCTAAAAAATCATACAGGAGAAGAAATGTAACATGTTAGAATCACACATATCAGATGTTGTTTTAGTTGTAAAGTTGGTCTGGAGGGATCTCAATGCAGACACAGGCCACTCCCCTTCTTGCCATGTGGAGACTGAGACAAAGAACAGTAGAATTTAAACTCCATTAGGAGCCCATTAGGACTCCATCAGAATCCAGGGAAATCTTAAACAAGAGGGAGGTAAGGGACTGGGACTTAACTCTGAGGTTTCTACCTCCAACAAAGGTAAAACTTTTTTATTTGGCCTATAATTGGCAAGTTTTATCAATACGGCACCTAAAAGTTTTTTTCAGAGGTAACAGTATGCAGGCTTCTTGAGAATAGAAATTCCACCAGTATTGTGTATGAAGTGATGTTCAGTACAATCTATATACACTAACTAAGAATTAAGACATCAAAGACGTAGCTGTATTAGTCTGGAATATCAGTATGCAAAGGGATTTTGTAGTACCTTTTGAGACTGAGAGAAAGAAGTTGTAGCACAAGCCCTCGCAGACTTGGTCTGCTTCCTACTTCACTCCACACATCTGGGGAAGTAGACCAAGTCTACAAAAGCTTACACTACAACTTCTTTCACTCAGTACCTTTCTCAAAGGTACTACAAGATCCCTTCAGAATTAAGACTGTGTAGCTTCAATGAGACTTGCTACCAGGTGAGAGCAGTTAAAGCCATCCCTAACTCCTTGTGGGTATCCTGAACTCTATTTGACTTGTGTTGTGTGTTTAAAGTAGGACCATAGAGTCCAGACTGAGGGGAATAATATTAACCTTTGTTAGACCTCACCTGGAATACTGGTGAGATGATAAACCACCATTAAACATTTGAAGGGATGTCATGTAGAAGATGGTGTGAGCTGGTTTTCTGCTACTCAAGAGACTAGGATATGAACCAATGGATTCCAATTACAAAAAAAGACATTCCACTTAAACATCTGGTGGAATCCTGATAGTAAAAGCTTTTCCACAATAGAATCAAGGTACATCTGATAATGCAACCCTGACTGGATATGACGTGTGGTGAGCACTCTTGCCAAAGGTACTAATTATCACTGCAACAGTGTTCCTGCACCTGAGCATGGCAGCCTTCAGTGCACTTTATTCATAAATGTCAGGTCTCTGTTGCCCTATGGAACCCTAGATCTTGGGGCAAGTGGCAACTGGTGGCTTCCAGGTCAGTGGGATTATGAATCTGCCTCACCTTTTAGAATGAATTTTAAAGAAGGTGTCCATGTTACGAAAATAGTTAACAATAAATAGAGCTATCCATGTTGCCTTGGCCCCAAAATAGATTCAGAACCTTGGATAGTTCAGTTCTTTCAAAGTTCAGTCTAAGATTTGAAGTGCAATTATGATCCCACTGACTTGGGAACCACCAGCCACCACCATTTGCTGCCAGCTGTATAATCAGTCCCAAACATAATGTAACTGCACATGAATGGGAGTCCCATTAATGGAGTTTCTTGGCCCCAATGACAAATCAAGTGAAGTACTCATAGAAATCCATTAGCACACATGTAAAGAAAAGCAAATTAAAGCTACCCACTAATTAAATAGATTGCATCAAGTCATCATTTAATTTGTCAATGATCAGCTGAAGTCAAAGCACAGGAGTTCAACACAGTCGGCCCTCCATCCACGGTTTCTGCATCCATGGATTCCACCAATCATGGCTCAAAAATATTCCCCAAAAAATCCAAAAAGCAAATTTTGATTGTGCCATTTTATATAAGGGATGCCATTTTACTATCCCATTATATATTATGAGACTTGAGCATCCACGGATTTTGGTATCCACGTGGGGTCGTGGAACCAAACCCCAGTGGATGCTAAGGGCCCACTGTATTAGGAACGGCATCCTTTAGAAACACACAATTCAAGACCAAAATGTCAGAGGAAAAAACCCAGCAGGAACCTTTACATGTTGCAGCCCTACTCTAACAGAGAGCCCTAAGTTGTTGCAGAAAACCTCCTCAGTCAGATACTAAAGGTGTATCTACATTAAACACTTATGTCAGTTAAATGCCACTTTAATTGCCATGTTTCCATCCTAAGGGATCCTGGGATTTGTAGATTAGGGAGGTGTTTGGAAGGTATTGAGAAGAAAGAGATTGATTATTAAGTTCTGTAGTACAGACAGGATGCCCTGGGTAATGGATTGGCACTCTCTTGAAGAGAGGTCTATATACATCATCAAATCACAGAATTCCTTAGGACAGAGTCATTGCAGTTAAAGTGGAATGACATTCATATTGTGCAACTCCAGTACAAAACTCACTAGCTGAAAAGTCTCCTCATTAACAGAAAGTGTAGGTTTTATTTTTAGTGGAAGCTCAGGTTTTGGTCTGTAACAGCAGCTCATAAACTAATGTCAAGAGTCCAATTAACAGTTCAAATTTTCTTGCATTTTTAAAACCATTTTTTTAAAACCAGCATGTAAGCCTAGAAAGTGCATATTCAGCCTGGCCCAGTGTGATTCAGAGCTAGAGCTTTCCTCAAGGCCCTGTCTCTTACCAATTGTCCTCTCCACTAATGAAAATTCCCATTCCCTGTGGGCTCCACTACCCTAGAGTGTACCTACATTGCACAGTTATAGCACTCTATGGAATCCTGGTATTTGTAGTTTTACAAGGTCTTTAGCCTTCTTTGTGAAAGAGTGCTGTGTCTCACGAAACTACAAATCCCAGGATTCTGTAGGATGGAACCATAACAGCCAAAGGGGTATCAAACTATATCATTTCTATAGTGTAGATGCACCCTGAGATACTGAGAATTCTCTACAGTAGAGCTCTAGTATCTGTCTACAAACAATTCTAAGTATTTGCCCAAATAACAAATCCCAGCATTCCCTAGAAAGGAGCCATGGAAGTTAAAGTGGTATTCAGGTGTTACAACTGTGCAATGTTGATATTATCCTGGTTTCCATGCAATAGACATTAATGCAGATAGGTAATTGAGCTTCAGTCTCACAGAGCCATTTGATGTCCTTCTAATTCAATTGACTGCTGTAGGGAACTGGGGGAAGCCAGCCAGGCTTGCAAGGAAACCTAACTCAGTGAACATGAGAAGGAGCCGCAGTGAAAAAATACCAGATAAAAGGAAGGGAAAGACACATGTGACTTAAGCAGATGTATGAGTTTATTAAGAAGGTAAGGTAGGCAGGGCACCTGTCCCTTTCTTGACATCTGATAGTAATTAACTTTGTTTTTCAGGCAAGAAAATCAAATAATAACAACAGTAAAAACCAGCTATGCAAGTAGAAAGCCACCCGGGGTGTGGAAGTTACCTAGCTTATTGGGCTAAGTGTCATAGGTTTAACTATATGCCTGCTTAGTTGTAGGTGTGCACTCAGTGTAATGAGCTCCTGGCCCCAAGGAAAGTAGCTTGTTCCCTTGAAAGCAAAGACTCTGGGTCTAAAGAAGCTGAGAGAAGCAGAGATCATGGTAGACAAGACCTGCAGAAATGTCATAGTGGCAATTCTGGGGTGAAAGGGAGAGTTGGAGTGTATGCTTTGAGAGAGGACCTCCATAACAATGAAGATCTGGTGCTGTGGAGAGGATCATGTGCTGTTATCCAGCCTTATACCCCCTCTCTCCAATAATTCATAATTTGGCAATATTGGACAGTTTACGAGGTCTACAGTAGACCAGGGCCAACCAGAATTAGATTAAGTGAAGGTCACCCAAAGTCCACAAGAAGTTGTCTTGGAAATTCCCCAACAAACATGTCCAGGAAGAAATTAAGCGAAGCCCCACGTTAGACAGAGTGATTAGGGTGGGATGTGCTAATCTTCCCTGGACGCACCTGGCAGTGGGTCATGCCCCAAAACAAACAGTGGCCAGAATCCCCCATTATCCACAAAATGTTTTTCCCTCGCATCTTTTTCTCTCCACAATGTGGAGGTGGCTATAAACCCATTAACTCTAATGTCTCAACCATTAGACGCAATCAGAGTAGCCAGAGCTTCATTGTTTAACCCTGGGAAATTCATCTAAGCATTGTTTCTCACTCAAAACACCCCTTAAGGGTACGATATTAGGTATAAATATTACCCAAAATCATAGCCAAAGTGTGCTGCTACAGTTGGACACTGTCACTCTGCCCGACTGCAGTATCAACCTCTGTAATTCCGCAAATGGAAATAGTGGGAATATGGTGGCATTATAACACTTATTATTGCACATAGCTGTAATCATGTGAAAGAACCGCCACAGAATTATCCACAAAGACCACCCACGCTTCAAGAACAGAAGTTTACTTCTGTGATTCAGCATGGGCAAAATTTTGGCTATTCTCGTGAGAAGATGTGGTTGCGCTTAAAACTCCAGAAACCCCTTAATTAAGAAATTAAATGAACACACAGGCACTGAAACAAACGTAAAAACATGCAAACTAAAGTGGACAGTTCATAAAAAGAGTGTCCTGTGCTCCGTTTTTACATTCTCACCCAGAGGTTTTCTCACTGAGGACCACTCATTCATGGACATGGTTTCACACACAGTCAATAGTGCAAAAAGAGCACTATTGATGATCTATTGATGGCTTGTTCCATGAATGAGAAAGAATGCCTTTTTCGCACTTGGAGCATGGGGTAATAATGCAATGACGATGATGTTGTGCAATAGCAGGGCCCATTTGCACTACTCTGACATTGCAGTTTTTGCCATGTCTGATAATGTCCTGAGTCTTTCTCTGCTGCACAAACCTCTACTTTCTGGACAGGTAATTATAGCCCATTCTCCCCAACTCTATCTCTACTATCCAAATATGTCCCCCTAATTCTTTGTTAGCCTTGTGTGGCTGTCTTGTGAGCTTGAGTTCATGTGTGAATGCTTCCGTGATTATTTTCCAATAAAAACAATTTTTGTGTGAAGTTGAAGGCTTTCACAGCCAGCATCCATAGGTTTTTCATGGGTTTTTTTCCAGGCTGTGTTCTGGAAGAGTTTATTCCTGACATTTTGCCTGCATCTGTGGCTGGCATCTTCAGATAATTGTTGGGTATGGGTGGGGGGGAGGGTTATATACTGTGAGTCCCTGTTGAAGAGGATATGTACATTTGTGTATTTCAATGGCTAGTTTCTTGGTGAGATATGCAAGGAGGATAACTGTCTGTTTGGCTAATGGTCCATTCTCTGCTGGAAATCCCCTTGTCCCTGGGTGCAGTTCATTTGCATGTGTTGAGTTTTGATTTTAGTGTTTTTCAGGACTGGTAGCCAGATTTTGTTTACTTTTAGGGTTTCTTCTTTCCTGTTGAAGTTGTCCAGGTGTTTGTGGATTTCAACAGCTTCTCTGTGTATTCTGACATGATAGTCGTTGGCCTGGTCCAGAATTTTGGTGTTTTTAAATAACATTTTGTGTCCAGGTTGGTTTATAATATGTTCTGCTATAGCTGATTTTTCTGGCTGGCCCAGTCTGCAGTGTCTCTCATGTTCCTTGACACTAATCCTCCTTGCATATCTCCACCCAGAAATTAGCCATTTGAATACACAAATTTACATATCCTCTCCAACAGGGGCTCACAGTATATAACCCCCACACACACACACATTCCCATCCAACCATTTTCTGAAGATGCCAGCCACAGATGCAGGTGAAACGTCAGAAATAAACTCTTCCAGAACACGGCCTCACAGCCCAGGAAAAAAACCACAAAAAAACTATAAAACAATTTAAATTCATTTTGCTTGGAGTCTGTCTCATCTGTGAGTACTGTTATACAAAGGTGTAAAGGTCCCATAAATTACCCTCCTTCTCACAACCATGCATCTGAGCTAATTAAAATTCCCCAATATAATATATTTTCTGAGTCACGAGTGGGTCCTATGGACCCCCAGTAATTTGAGTAACAGTGCCTGGATGGGGAAAAGGCCATCAGTTTTGGTTTCTCTTACATTCAAATTTTTGAATCTCAGATTCTTTCCACTCTGAGCATGAAGATATTTGTCTTTCCCTGTATGCACTCACCTGAGAATTGAAGTCTTCTGGGGGATTAAAGTCTCCTGTATTGTACAGGGGACACTGTGGGAAGATATAGGAGAGGGACGTCTCTGCTGTGGTGCCGTGGTTGTGGAATGCGTTCCATGTCAAAGCCCTCTTGGTAGAATGCCCTCCCCTTTGAGGCTTGACTGGTGCCAAAGGTGTTGTCCTTCAGATGCCAAGCAAAAATATAGCATTTAACAAAAAAAAAGTCTTGGGAATTTAATGGATTTCATCTGGAATTTAAAACATGGAATTTAAAACATGTAAAGTTTTAAGTTGTCTTAAGTAATTCAAATTGGTTTTAAACTGTTTTGTTATAACTTGTCAATTTGTTTAAAATAATTTTAGGACATTATCAGACAAAGGCAATAATGGCAAAAAAAAAAACCACATCATTTAGGACACTACTATAGCACCAAAGGCAAAATTATCAGACGTCCTCGTTGCTTACCCTTTCCCTCTGCATTGCGCTGGTGCAAATGAGGCATCACTTTTTATTGGCAGGCTAAGCTGTCAATAAAAAGTGACATATCATTCATGCCAGCCTGGTAAATGACGATGTCATCTGATAATTTCAGCCATGTCTGCTATCGTCCCATCCTAATGACATGGTTTTAGCTACCTCTGATAAAAGTCCTTAGTCTGCTTAAATACTTATTTACTGCTTGAAGTTAAATTGGCTAAATTGCTTTTATTGTGCACTGTCCCGAGACCCTATGATATATGTCAGGAAAGGTGTGGTGGGGGGCTCTGTATCCACAGATTCAGCATCCACAGATTCTACCACCCACAGTTTGAAAATATTAAAAAAAGCCAAGAAGCAAAGCTTCATTTTTCTATGTTATATAAGGGACACCATTTTATTACACCTTTGTATATAATGGGACTTGAGCATCCACAGATTTTGGTATCCACAGGGGTCCTGGAACCAAACCCCAGCAGATACCAAGGGCCCCCTGTATATAGTAAATTCTTCTGAGAAACAAAACTGAAATGAAATTCTCACTCATCCTTAGGCAGGACCAGCCATGGGTCTTTGTAGTTGTAGCCAACATACGAGCAAATGTAGCAAACACTGGGTGAATTCATTACCTCTCCTGTCTAGTCTTTTCTTCTTCTGAACATTACCAACATGCCATAGTAAGTGTGTAGCAGTTTCTGGAGAGAGACTCCTGCATTTGGCAGGGACAAGAACATGGCGCCTAACGTATATGTGCTCTTTAATATTCATATCCAATACTTTAGCTTAGATGAATGCTAAAAGGCTTGAATAAAAACAAAACAACATTGCTCTTTCAGTTACCGTAGCAGCAGAGAAGATGTAGGTAAACATCCTTTTTGAAAAATGATCGTGTTTCTAGCAAATCATGTTCCCTCCAACTCCCCAATACAAATGCATTTTTAAAAAAAAAAAGTGTTGGGTGTTTTTTTAAAACCCATGTTTCCTGTGGATGAGTCACTTAAGCAGTTGGCTGAAAAATAAATTACTGAGATCTAGAAGTAGTGCAAAATTAGGGATTGCAGATGCAGGGCTGACGTAAGTAAACTAATAATGATAGGCTCAGAACTTAATAGGAACAGAGGAATTTAATAGGTATGACTGTGTAACTCTGCAAACAAGCTCAGAGCAACCAGCAGTAGGCTGCTCCTCCTTGATTACTAACAAATTTCGCATCATCCAGGGGTTGATAAGGTGCATTACTAGAGCAACAGAATTGATTAGTTACAAATGCAAATCACATACTGTTGTGTGCCACAAACTAGTCAGAAAACTAGGTTCACACTCCAAAATACCACTTTATTATCACTGACTTATCATTTGGTTAAATAAGGAAAGGAAGAGTGTTTTTGCTCTGGATATTACACTCAGGGCCATCCCACAATATGCTTCTGCCTGAGATCAAGGACCAGATGAGAGGTGGGAAAAGTGTGGCCCACAGGCCACATATGACCTGCAGGGTCTCATTTTGTAGCTCCAAAGCCCCCAAACCCCACAAAAAAAATCACAGGTGTATTTTTGCCCCCAACCCCCCCAAAATGGCTTGAAGGCACCACAAAAAAATGGGTTTGTCCCCATAACCCATCAAGTAGCTCAGCCTCTGCCCACCCCCCACCCCCAGGGAATAAAAGGGCAAATACCAGCTGAAAATGAAACCAGAAGTGATGTGATGTCACTTCCATTCAAATGAGTCCAACTGCTGTGGCCCACAGTGTGACCCCCAGAGAGCAGGGGGAAATGTCCCCCACCCCCTCCACAAGACCTGATGATATACCACTGCTACTTTCCAAAGAAGCCCAACAGGTCAGGCTGTTAAATCTTGGGTGCTAATGGAGGGAGAGTGTCCTTTGCTGTGCTTTAAAGCAGCAGGCTAGCTTAAGGGGCACAGGACAGGCTGCATGGCACATAACTCCATCCTCCAACATTGTTCTTCTGCAGGCTTGCTACTTCACCATACCCCTGTTAGCTAAACAGTCAAATGCAACAGCAACAAGACTGCATGTATCACATAATCAGAACAAAGTGTGCAACATGTACGATGCCTGCCAGATAGCCAGGCTGAGACTGGTTGTTTCTCTACCTTCTTACTCAAACCAAGACTTTTCCCATGGGTTCTGTTTACATGCTGCAACATATTGGGAAGGCAGATAAAAAGCAGAACTTAGCAACAAGCAGGCATTGTCACCACTGTGGTGCCAGCCAGGGATAATAGAACCTCCAAGGGGCTGAGAAAGAAAGGAGAAGAGAAAATGGGGGAGGAGGCTCAGAAGGCACAGCCACTGAGGCTTTTTGCTGTTTCCATTTTCTCTGGGCAACTGCTTCTAATGGTGGGGCCTGCCCCCATTAGCATGAAAGGCTCCCTTTGCATCAGCTGTTAAGCCAACTGAAAGAATATGTTTCTTAGCATGGCTTCTGAGAGGCATATGTTCTCTGTCACTCTTTTTCTCAGATATAGGGGCAGAGGGAGAGAAAAGCACATTCCAGACAGCAATTTATTTGTGGCATAACGAAACATTTAATGTGGTCAGGGAATTCAACCACTACAAATGTGGATTCTCTTCCCATTCAGATTCTTCCATTATTTTTGCTCTCTCTGCTTCCATGTCATTTGAAATATTAACTTTAAACATTGTTTGGGAGCTGGTGCAGTCTTTTGGAACCAGCTCAAATCATTTCATATACATCCCTGTTATAAATCCATATAATAGTAATGTAACTTTGACAAACAAATAGAATAAATAGTGTTACAATTAGGGAATGTTTTTTTAAAAAAAATATTCTCCAGAATCATATTTGATAGGGTAAAATCTTCTTCTTCTTCTTCTTCTTCTTCTTCTTCTTCTTCTTCTTCATTAGTTTTGTTTATACTTTTCATATTATCATGGTCACCATGCCTTGACAAAGCATTGAGAAGCACCGCATAGCAAGAAATAAAGCACAAAGGCCAAGACCTTGCATTGTAAAACATATCATGAAACATGATGCCTTATTCATGGCTGCAGCACAGACTCAGCATGCGAGGATGATGATGACATCTAAAACCGGGATCCATTCACAGTACAGTAACGTCATCCTTGCATGCACCTCTTGGGGTTTTTAGTCACATCTGATAATCTACCTTGTCTCCCTAACAGCAAAATCTATATCTATATCTATAATATAATTATAGATATCAAATATATAGTCTGGTCATAATTAGAATAGTGTATACAATGCTGGTTATTCAAGATGGAGGGGGGTATTACAGAGTTGGAAAGAGTACAGAGTATCTGGTATGCTACAAGCTTCTGTACATGTCAGTAATCCCAATAAATTTCTAAGTAAACATGTATAGGATTATACTGCACAGCTACACCCTTAGACACTCACCATGTACAGTCACGTGGAAATAGGTGTCATTGCCAGACCTCACTAGTTATATGGATGTCTGCCCCAATTGCATATAAAATTAGGGATGAAGGCAGAGTTGGGAGGAATCTATTTTTATAGTAAGGATTGGTGGGCTTCTCGTGGTCTCCACTTCCCAGACTGTCTCACATTGATGGACAACTGTGGAAGTGTCTGATGGGGAAATGTGCAGATATGAAGATGTAGATAGAAAAATATGCAAATTTAATATGTGTGCAAAATTACTACTTAACTGAAGACACTCCAATCAGTGGGTGAGAACATTCAAGGAATGTGCAGAACTGAAAACATGTTCATATGGGGTTGGAGGAATAGCAAAGAAAGAAACTGATCTAGAAACAAATATAGCAGAGGAACTAGTCATGGACCAGATGTGAAAGCAGGAATAGCATGATGTCCATGGCTGGGTCTTTCACAGAATACAGGCCTCTCCTGGGGGACCTTTTGTAAGAGAATTGTTTTTCTTAAAAAGGATTTGGGTGGGTTGTTACACAATTCCCTCTCAAGAGGAAAAGAGCACAGATTTGCCTATAATGCCCTGTAAGCATTAGGGTTTCCATATCTCAGGGCCTGGGGTCTCTTGGCCAGTCCTCGGAGTTAATGGAAAAAATCTCAAGGCAAGAATGCTGCCTCAGAAAGTGTATGTGTATATCTACTTGCCTCATTTGTTAGACCAGATTGTTTTGATTTGAATGATACACTCTGCAAAACTGTGGTTGATGCATAAAATATCATGATTAAAGTAATCACCATGATGTCACAAGGGGTTAAGTCTCAGGTTTTGCCCTAAAATATCAGGGCCTGGGATAGTTCTGATCTTGTAACCCTATGTATAGATATATATTTTTAAAATTGTAACTACAAGGGGGTGCTAAAAAGTTCTTGGTCCAACCAAGAAGGGAATAACCCAGAGCCAAAAACCTACATGCTATTCTACATATTCACCCCGAAGTTCCACACGCTTGGCATATCGTTTCTCAAGTTTCTTTAATCTTTTGGTGGTGGGGACGATTTTGGTGTCTATGGTACTGAAACACTGCTCTGCTGCTGCTATCACCTCAGAATCATTCAAAAAATTCCTTCCTTTCTAACTCTTTTTAATGCTTGGAGACAGGAAATAGTCAGAGGAAGAAAGATCTGGAGAGTGGAGTGGATGGTCTATGCCCTCAAACCCCCAGTTCTTCAAAACATCCATCATCTTGCCAGACCTGTGAACAGGTGCATTGTCCTGCAAAAAGAGAACACCTTTCCACAGCTTCTCTCACCATTTTTTCCTTCAATACCTCCTTTAATCGGCACAGCAAATTAGAGTAGTATTCTGCATTAAATGTTTAGCCCTTCTGAAGATAGTCAGTCATCAAAATATCTTCCTTATCCCAAAAATACTGTGGCCATGACCTTCCCAGCTGACTTTTTAGTCTTGGGGATTGTCTAAATGGTGAAAATACCCCTCATGGAGTTTGCTGGGAATTCTGCCTGTCTAATTGGGTTCCTGCACCAATCCACAGTATTCAGAAGGAGGGAGGACCAAAACGGCAAAAACCATGCAGTAAAAGCCTTCACAAAAGGCTTCCATGCTTTTTTTAAAAACACAAGGGAGCGTGCATTCCTGCTCATTTGGACAATCGAATGACTGGAAATTCGAAGGGAAGCACAAAGCTGATTAGCCAGGCATGAGCAGGGGTGGGGCTTGCTAGCAGGGCAAGTGCCCGCTGCCACCATGTTGGATTTTTGCCTTAGCTATCACTCACTAGGTGATAAAATAGTATGGTTAATTTTTGTTTTACTTTCCTATAAAATTGAAAAATCACTCTATTCCTCCAGCACACCTTGGATGACTTTTTTTTTAAAGGTGGTGGTGAAGAACTAACACAAGTAAATAATTTGTGGCTGCCATCTGGAATGTGATGCTTATGGGGGCTTCTGAGGCCAAAAACAACCATTAAGACATGTCATTGCTGCTGCGAAAATGCCATTACTACGAGGTACTCCATTTTTCCCCCTCATGTAGATGAGCTCTTGAATTTCTTTGCCCACAGGGAACCCGACTGCTGCCACTGCAAGGACCGTTGTTTGGTCTCCAGATCCTAGTGAGGTAATCATGTTTCATCAACAGTGGTGGGTTATTCGGGGGGGGGATGATTACTAGGACACTCAAAATGCTGCAAAATCAACATGGGGGTATCAATAATTGTATAATTTAAATGGAAGTTTATGGAACCATAGTTGTGAACATAACAACCAGGTGATTAGACACCCCTGATCTCCCTTCTTCTGATCTTCTTTGAACTAGGATGGGACAACCCCTCAGACAGAAAACTGTCCTCTGACAAGTATTTATTTATTTATTTATTTAGGTATTTATACTGCGCTCTTCAGCCACAAAGGCTCTCAGAGCAGCTTACAAATTGTTTAAGTAATAGCAATTTACCCATCTACACTGCATTAAGCAGTTTCCAATGTGTGTTAGCTAAGTAGGTAGGACATAGAACCATCTAAAAATGATGTGTGGGTGAGGGATACTACACCTTCATTCACCCACACAGCTTAACACTCTGCAAACTTTCTCACATGATTTTTCTACAAGGCAGGCTCACTTTCATTTTCTGGCTTAAGAGAAATTGCCATTGTAGAGAGGCAGACTGCAAGGATGTCAGATATAGGGTGCTGTAGGGAGTGGCCTCAGCACCCCTTCCTTTCATGACCCTTTGCCTTTCAAAATCACATTCTGGATACTGCTGTACATGTGATTGGGCAGATCCTCCATCATGTCTAGTTTGGCCTTAGGGAGCTCAGAAGATTTCCTCTTCTTTTCTTTTTTAAACTACAACTCCCAGAAGAGTGATTGGGGTATTCCAGGAGTTATAACCCAAAAAAAGGATGTTTTTTTAAAAAAATCCTTAACCATGCCATAGATTTATACAATATTATATCTAACTTGCTGGTCTTTTGTTTTCTTTCTTGCTATGCAAGCGGTTCTAGAAAGAGTCATGGTAAAATAAACATTCATTCTGTCCTGTCAAATATGAATCACCAAACTAAGGACAATGTGGTAATAGGTAAATACTGTAGCATGTTTTTCTAGGAAAATGGCATTGTTCTTTAATTGTTCTTATTTTATCATTGTGGGATTGCAACTAATGATATTAATCTGTATAAAATGTATCTGAACTAGTTCAAAACTTGTTCTTAGCGGTGTGAACAGGTCACTGGAGTGTTTTGTTTTAAGTGAGTGCTTCAGCTGGAAATGAACCAGAATACTAATGAACATCTACTGGCAATGAATCTATTATTTAATGGTCTGACTCTCTTCAACAAAACAATATTCACCTAATTCACAAGGAAAACCTCTGTAAAGGAACATTATATATTTACATTATAGGAACTAGAGTCCTTGTTTCAGCAGTTTCCTAAAATGTATTGTTGCTAGTGTAGTCTCTAATCTTCTATGATGAAGGGAAGAGAAAGCATTGGACATGCTTCTGACTGGACACTGAGACTGTCAACTGAACTTTAGACTATACAAGAATATGCCTTAGACTCAGTCAAACTATGGGTCCATCTAATCCCATTCTGTCTAAACTGAGTGGCAATAGTTCTCCATGGTTTCAGAGCTGTGTCTCCCCACCCACCCTTATCCACCCACCCTACCCCATACCTGGAGCTGTCAGGAATCATACCTAAGATCTTCTGCACATGTCTACTTCTTTTTTAAAAAATATATTTTTATTTCCAAAGAAATTAAAGGTAAAAATAAATTTACACAACTCCACAAACAGTACATTAACTATTTCCTTTCTTCAATTACCTCTTAATATACATTATTTCCCTCATCTACATTCCCAGGTGGTGTAACTTGTAATTACTTTCCAACTTCTTTATTAATTGTAAACTATAATTTACTATATCTTCTCTTAATTAATGCACTTTTTGTTATAAGTTCTTCACACCTCTTATAATAAGATTTCCTTTCTCACTTTTTATTTTTGTTGTCCTATTTTATTTTGTTGATATTAATTTTCCTATATTTCCGATAACCATTCTCCTTTTAAATCCCATCTTTTTTTCCAATAGTTTGTTATTGGTTGCCATTCTTCTTTCAATTTGTTTGTATGCCTCTTATTTAATACATGTGTTAACATATCATTATTTTTCATTTCTTTCAATTTAAAAAGCCATTCCTCTCTCTGTGGCATTTCTTTCTTTTTCCACTTTGCCGCTATATTTACTCTCGCCACAATAACTAGGTATAAAATTATTCATCTGTATTGCTTTTGAATTTTCATTTCCAGCATTTTTGTTATGTTTAATAAATAAAGTTTGGGGATCAATTATAAATTGTATTCCTAGCATCTTCTGAATGATTTTATGAATTTTCATCCAGTATTTTTTAATTGTTGTGCAGCCCCACCACATTCAACATTTATTCTCTTTCAATTTGTATATTTTGCTCATTCTTGAGGGTGTAAGATACCACCTGTTTACTAATTTCAAGCGGTTTTCTTTTAAATTCAAGCTTACTGTAAATGAGTTTGTGTCCTTCTGTGCCTTCTCCCTCTCCTCCACCTCAATTTTTTCTCCAATATCCATTGACCACTCCATCATCACTTCCGTGATCAGTTCTTTCTCCCATTCTCTCTGCAACAGTAAGTTGTAAAAATTTGATAGTTTTTTTTACTAATTTAAATTCTTTATTACTTTTTGCAAGTTAAAATAACATACACCATAAACAAACATATACACAAACATTTAGACCACCGACATTCCCTCCCCTAGTTACATTATACTATATATAACACATAACCTAACGTTACATATAATATATAACAGATAACAAATAACAGATACCAAAGCAGATGACTTATGACAAGAGACATTAAACCTAACATGTTACAAATAAAATTATTTCCTGTTTATCACCTTCGATCCTCTATATATTAAGATATTTACTCCTCTGTAACAATTTTCTGTCTAGCTCTAGATAACTAACTTGATATTCTATTCTCCACATAATTGACAATCCCTTTAAAATTGATTTTTGTTTTTATTATTGAGTATAATTATATTCATTTGTCCACCATAAATACGTATGGTTTTTTACACGGTTCATTCTGTTTTTCCTTTTCCATAACCAGACATTTCAATTAACTTTAGCAACAAATGATTTTTCACCTTTGGTCTTACTTAAATAATACGTATTGAATCTGCATATTTCTACCTTGTCCCTTTGCTGTATTTATCAAATCCAATTACATTTATTTCCCCTTCTTTCGCTTTGATAAACTCCATATAAGGATTCCACTTCTTAATATAGTCCTCAATTGGTTTGCCTCTTATTAGATTTGTTAATTTGTCTAAGTGTGCTAATTCCATTAATTTTTCTCTCCCATCTAGCATTGTTGGTATTTCCTTAGTTTTCCACCTTTTTGCATAACTAATCATGCAGCCGTAATAAGGTAACTTATTAGATCTCTTTGTTCCCTTTCATTTCTATTCCCCAGGTCAATCCTGTTTAATAGAAATAGTTCAGGCCTTAACCCTAATTTGTTTATTTTGAACCAGTATTTCCTTGCATTTTCACATTTCCACCAAATATGGTAGAAAGATCCTTTTTCAATTCCACATTTCCAACAAATATCAGATGTTTTTAAGTTCATTTTAGCGATATTGGTTGGAGATAGGTACCACCTGAACATCATTTTATAAAAATTTTCTCTAAGGTAGTAGCAATGTGTAAATCTTAGCCCTCTCTTCCATATGTCTCCCCACTATATCATGTAAATGTTCTGACCTATATCTACCTCCCATTTGATCATACAGTGTTTTACTTGTTCACTCTCAGTATCGAATATTAATAATAATTTATATAGAGAACTTATTAAATGACTATAACCAGAGTTTAGTATTTTTTCAAATTCTGAGATTTCTCCTTTAAATTGGGCCTCCTTTAATTCTTCTTTCATTTTTCTTCTCACCGCATAGTAATTTAACCATTGAATTTGCATTCCCTCTTTTCTTAATTCTTTCCAATCCTTAATTTCCCATTTTCCTAATTTCTTTATCATTAGGTCTCTGCATCTTAACCAATCATAGTTTCTGAGTTTTCTTCTCATAAAAGCTTCTTGAATCGAGATCCATCCAGGGATTTTCGGGCATAACCTATCTTTATGTCTTTGCCATATTCTTATTAACGATCTCCTTATTACGTGGTTTTTAAATTCTTTATTTATTTTTACTTTATTATACCATAAGTACCCATCCCATCCCATTAAAATATTGTGTCCTTCTAATTCCAATATTCTCTTATTTTCTAATGTGATACATGGTTTCATCCATGATAGACATGCTGCTTCAAAATATAATTGTAAATTTGGTAAACCTAATCCTCCTCTTTCTTTTGAGTCCGTTAGAAGCTTCCATTTAATCCTTGGCTTTTTTCCTACCCATAAAAATTTATTTATATCATTTTGCCATTTCTTAAATATTTTATTTGAGTAGATAATTGGAATTACTTGATATAGAAACATTGGTTTTGGAAGTACATACATTTTTATAGTAGAAATTTTTCCCATAAGAGATAAATTTAAATCCTTCCAATTGTTTAAGTCTTTTTTAATTTCTTCCCATAATATGATGTAATTATTTTCAAATAATTGTTGATTATTCATTGTTATATTTACCCCCAGGTATTCACTTTTTTATGATTTCAAAATTAGTTATCTCATGGAGTTTGTCTTTTTCTTTTCCATGATGTTCTTTACTAAAATCTTTGGGGTTTTTTTTTAATTTATTTTGAAGCCAGCATGTCTGCCAAGTTCCAATATTATTTTAAGTAGGATCTCAATTCTATTAAGTGGATTTTCCAAGATAATTACTAGATCATCAGCAAATGCTTGTAACTTATATTCTTCACTACTAATTTTAATTCCTTTTATTCCTTTTTCTTTTCTTATTTCTCTATTTAATATTTTTAGTATCAAAATAAACAATAGAGGGGATAATGGGCAGCCCTGTCTAGTACCCTTTTCAATTTTGAAGGGATGTGAAATTTTCCCATTAATCACTAACTTTGCCTTTTGTTTTCTATAAATAGCTTGTATCCAACTACTAAAATTTTGTCCAAATTCCATTTCTTTCATTACACTCATCAAAAAGGCCATCTTAGATTGTCAAAAGCCTTCTCAGCATCTAAAAATATTAATGCTCCTCCAATTTGATTGTGATAATGTAGATATTCAATCATATTAATTATTATGCTCATAGTATCTCTTATCTGTCTACCAGGGAGAAATCCATTTTGATCTTTGTGGATATAATTTTTTTAAGAAGAGTTTCATTCTTTTTTTTTTAATTATTTTTATTCATGATATTTATCAACATTAAAAACATATTATACCAAACAGGCAGAAGAATATCAGTATCAACATATTCATCCATCACGTATCTACCTATGTACATGTCAGATATTTGTTTCATATCTCTTTGAATATCATGTACAACACCCATACATATGTATACATCTCATCCTTTAGTCAGCTTACTATACATCTCTTATATTCATTCATTTTGTATGTTTTCATTTCAGTCATATTCCCAGTCTTCCCTTCTCTTTCATAGTTTTTTTTCCTCCTCCTTCCATCCTCACTTTCTTCTCTCTCTCTGTCCCTATATCACACTATTCATGCAAATATAACCATTCTTCTCCATTCTCTCTTTTTCTCTCATTCCTTTCCTCATCTCTCTCATTCATGACTTCCTATCTAGTTTCCCCATGTTTCTCAGTATTTATCTATGTGCATCATTCAATGTTTAAATAGATATACATGTATAAAATGTTTATGGATTTCTACTTCTTTTTTGCTTTCCCTTTAGTGTTGGTTTCATATATTTATGTGGTTTCTTGAATCATTTTTTTTTACTTCCCATTTCACCTTATTTGAAGATTAGAGTTTGTTTGACATTTGTATTTAATGTTTAGTATTTAGTTCACTGTCTTCCAGTTTCTCTCTCTCTCTTCATCCCTCTCTCTTCCTTTTTTTTTTCTCTCTCCTCTTTATGATTAATATTCATGTTGCTGTTACAGTACGGATCTATATGTGTGCAGACCCATATATATCTGCTTATATCTATGTAGTACGTAAACTGTGGGTATCTAGCTTATTCCACATTAGTTTTTGACTTTTGTTTGCTTTCTAATGTATTGTGGAGTTTTTTATTCTTGTTTCCATATATTTTGATACCATGATCCAATCTTCTTTGAATGTCCCTAAATCTTTTCCTTTAATTAACGTTGTCAATTTGTCCATTTCTATCATTTCGTATAGTTTCTCAAGCCATTGATCTCTGGACGGCGTTTCTTTTTGTTTCCATTTATTAGCGAATATTATTCTGGCAGCTGCCATCATATAAAAAATCATCTTTCCACTTTGTTTTTCTAATTCTTGGTCTATCATTCCTAACAAGTATATTTCTGGTTTTAGTGGAAGCCTGATTTTCAAAATGTCTTGAATTGTTTTTTGAATCTGTACCCAATATTTTTTAGCTTCCTCACACGTCCACCACATGTGAAAAAATGTTCCATTTTTACTATCACATTTCCAACAATTCGGTTTTGTCTTCTTATACATTTTTGCTAATTTGGACGGTGAAAGATGCCATCTGAAATACATTTTATAAACATTTTCTCTGATATTTTGCGATAGTGTATACTTTATCCTTGTATTCCACATTTTTTCCCAATTATGTATCTCAATTGGATGACCGACGTTTTGTGCCCATTTTATCATATTTTCCTTTATTGTCTCCTCTTCAGTTTCCCATTTAAGTATTAACTTGTAAAATTTTGAGATCATATTTTTGTTTCCAGCTTGTATTATTTTTTCCAATTCTGACCTTGTATCCTCAAATCCTTCTAATTTTATATAAATCTTAAATCTCTCTTTTAGTTGCCTGTATAAATACCAGTGACATGTAAAACCTTCTCTTTCTAGTTCCTCTTGACTTTTCATTCTGATGTGACTTCCTTCTCCCGTTAATATATCTTTGTACATGATCCATTTGTTTGTTGGCACACCTTCCCGGCTGAATAGAGCTTCATGTGGGGAAGCCCATAAAGGAATCTTAATACATAATCTATTTTTATGCTTTTTCCAAATTCTCAGTAAAGACTTCCTAATTAAATGATTGTTAAAATCTTTATTCACTTTATCCTTATTATAAAACATGTATGCGTGCCATCCGAATCTATTATTGTCTCCTTCCAATTTTAGTAATTTGTCGTCTTCTAATATAACCCAATCTTTAATCCATAATAGGCAGCATGCTTCATAGTAAATTTTCAAATTCGGGACATTTAAACCACCTCTTTCTTTGGAGTCTTGTAGCACCTTCATCTTTACTCTCGGTTTCTTCCCTGACCAAATATATTTCGATATTTCCCGTTGCCAATCATTAAACACTTTTTCGTTATGTATTACTGGAATTGTTTGAAACAAAAATATCAATTTTGGTAGTATATTCATTTTGATCACCGCAATTCTGCCCAAGAATGAAAGTTTTAAATTTTGCCAATTCTTCAGGTCCTTTTTAATTTTCGTCCATATTTTCTTGTAATTGTTTGAGAATAAATCAGTATTTTTATTTGTTATTTCAATCCCCAGATATTGAGTTTTCTTGACAACTTTCCACCCTGATTTTTCCATTAGGTCATTTTTTTCTTGTCTTGTCATATTTTTTGTTATTATTACTGTTTTTTCGCTGTTAACTTTTAATCCTGTTAATAGGTTAAACTCTTCCAAAACCTTTAGTAATGTCTTGATCCCCCTGGTTGGTTCACCTAAAGATATGACCAGATCGTCTGCATACATTCTTAGTTTATATTCTATTTTCCCCACCTTGATTCCTTGTATCGTGCTTTCTTCTTTAATTCTTTTATTCAATAATTCCATCACCATTATGAATAGAAGAGGGGACAGCGGACATCCCTGCCTCGTGCCTTTTCTAATTTGTAATTTATTCGTCTTTTCCCCATTTATTAGCAGTTTTGCTGTTTGGGACCAGTAGATTGCCTCTATCCAGTTTGTAAATCTCGGCCCCACATTTATTGCTTTTAAGATCTCAAACATTACTGACCATTTAACATTATCAAAGGCCTTTTCGATGTCTAAAAAAATTAAGGCCAGTTTCTTGTCTCCATGGTTCTCCGCATATTCTATTAAGTCTAGCACATGTCTTGTATTATCTCTTAAATACCTTCCCGGTAGAAACCCTCTTTGTTCCTCCTCAATCCAGTCTTTCAAAACCTTCTTTAATCTGTGGGCTAATATATTTGTGAATATTTTATAATCAACATTTAACAAAGATATTGGTCTGTAATTTTTTGGTTCTTGTGGGTCTCGGTTCTCTTTGGGGATTAGTGTTATGTTAGCTTCTTCCCATGATTTGGGATAATTACCTTTTTTGATAGCTTCCAATGTCTTTTTCAATGGTATACTGAGATGGTCTTCCATTATTTTGTAATACTTTGGGGTGAAGCCATCCGGACCGGGTGCCTTGCCTACCTTCAATTTCCTTATTGCTTCTGTCACTTCCATTATCGTTATAGGTTGATTCAGACTTTGTTCTTGTTCTTTTGTAAGTTTAAGTAAATCTTGTTGTTTTAGGAAATTTTGGATATTCCAAATATTTCCGCTTTGATTATATTGTTTTCCATATAGATCTGCAAAGTAGTTTCTGAAGCATTTTTTTATTTTTTCCTGATCTGAAGATATTTCTCCTCCTTCTTTTACTTTGGCGATATAATTTCTATTTCTTACTTTCCCGAGTCTATATGCAAGCCACCTGCCCGGTTTGTTTGCTTGTTCAAAATATGTCTGTTTTATAAATTGCAGTTTTTTCTGCAGTTCCTCCGTTGTTTCCATTGATAATTGTTTTTGTAATATTTTAATCTCCGTGCTAATCTCTTTTTGGGAAGGATCTCTTTGAAGTTGCTTTTCTTTCTGTCTTATTTCTTCCTTAATCCTTATTGTTTTCTCATTTTTCTTTTTATTTACTTCAATATTTTGTTGTATAAAGAACCCGCGCATGACTGCCTTAGATGCTTCCCAAACTGTGATAATGTTTGTTTCTTCCTTTAGATTTTCTTCGAAATACCATTTTAATGTTTGCTTTGCTTTCTTTATTATTTCTTCTCTTTGTAAAAGACAATCGTTTAATCTCCAATTATATTCTTTTTTTTCTCTTTTCGTCTCTAATATTACTGGATTATGATCTGTCCAGATCCTTGGGAGAATGTCTATTTTCTGTACCTCTTTGCACACATTTCGAGATATCATAAAAAAGTCTATTCTCGAGAAAGAATTATGTCTTTGTGAATAAAAAGTATAATCTCTGGCTTTTTCATACTTATGCCTCCAAATATCTACCAGGGATAGATTCTCTGTCATTATTTCAAATGTTTTTGGCAATTTCCCTTGTTTTTCTTTCACTTTTTTTGCTGATTTCCTGTCTATTTCTGGTGATATCACTCCGTTCCAGTCCCCACATATCAGCACTCTGTCGTGTTCATAATCTAGTATTTTTCAAGAAGAGTTTCATTCTATATGCTAATATTGCTGCAAAGATCTTATAGTCTTCGTTTAATAAAGAGATGGGTCTGTAATTCTTCAATTGTGTATTATCTCTGTTTTCCTTTGGTAATAAAATTATGTTAGCTTCTTCCCAGCTATTTGGAATTTGGTTTTTTCCATTATATCCTTTAATACCAACAATAACGGTTTAGTTAATTCAATATTTTGTAATATTCTGCTGGTAAGCCATCGGGACCCAGGGTCTTGCCTTTTTTCATACTTTTTATCATTTCTATAATTTCCTCTATTGTAATTTCTTTGTTAAGTTCTTCACATTGTTTTTCTATAAGTTTTATAATTTGGCATTTTTTGATATAATCTTCCATACTATTCTCTTTAATTATTTGATCTTTATATAATAGTCTAAAATAATTCTGGAAGGTTTTCTGAATTTCTATGTCATTAGTTATTTCTCTATTGCCAGTTTTTAATTTTGGTATAATCTTTCTTGATTTTTCTTTTCTTAATCTATGTGCTAACCATCTGCTAGGTTTATTATGATATTCGAAGTTTTTTTGTCTTAAATAATCTAATTTTTTCTTTATCTCTTCTGTCAATGGCATTTCTAATTGTTCCTGTAACATTTTCAATTGATTTTTAATTTAATTTTTTTTTTATTTTTTTATTTTTTTTGCTTTGCGGGGATATTATTAATTCTTGTTCTTTTTGTTTAATCTCTTCTAATATTTTTTCCCTTACCTCCTTTTTTTCCTATGCATTATTATATTCCATTGCGTGAATAATCCTCTCACCACTGCTTTTCCCGCACCCCATACCATGCTATTTTCAACCCCATTTTCAAGGTTCATTTCGAAGTATTCTGTAATTTTCTCCTTTATTGGTTTTACCACTTCCTCCTTGTGTAGCAATTTTTCATTTAATCTCCATCTGTTGATACTTCGCCCGTATTCCAGCACCATCAGTACTGGATTATGGTCTGATAGCACTTTTGGTAGGATCTCAACCTTTTTAATAGTATTTGCCAAGTAATTGTTTAGCCATATCATATCGATCCTAGAGAGCAAACCATGTGTACTAGAATAAAAGGTAAATCCTTTTCTGTCTTCTTCTTTATATCTCCATGTGTCTATTAATTGGAATTCTTCTATAATGACAAAAAAATCCTTCGTTAGTTTACCTTGGTTCTTTTTTAGTCTTTTCTTAGGTGAATGCCTATCTATACTCAGATTTACCACTCCATTCAGATCCCCGAGCAGACAATAATTTTTATAATGTTTGTATTAATTTCTTTCTTAATTCCCTGAAGAATTTTTGTTTTCCTTCTGTTAGCGCATAAATACCAGCCAATAATAACTTCATTTTCTCAATAGTAATTTCTACAAATAAAAACCTTCCCTTATTATCCGATAAAATTAATTTGGGTTTCAAATTTGGTTTAGTATATAAAATTACCCCTTTTTTCTTCTTCCCTCCTAGAGACATAAATTCTTCATCTAAGTACTTCTGTCTTAATAGATATTCATGAGTTTTTTAAATTCTAATTTCCTGCAGGCATATAATTTCAGTGTTAGTTTTTTTTTAAGTGGTGGAAAACTAATTTCCTTTTTTTTCTTACAATTTAAGCCTCTTACATTCCATGTTAGAAATTTGATTGTTGACATCAATTAAACAAATAAATTTAACTTTTGTTTTTATTTACTAAGTTTTCTGCTATCCCTCCCTCTCCCCTTGCACTTGTTTTATTATTTTGTATTCCTTTATTCTTGTTCTGGTAGAGTCTGCTGGTTTGTTGTTAACAATTCTTTATTTACTCCCTTCTTCGCTGCTGCTTCTTTCCCCCTTCCCATATCTGTTTCACTCTCTGGGCCCTCTCCTTCCTGCTCTTTTGTGTTTTCACCACTTTCTTCTCTTTCTTGATGGCCTTTTCTTGTCATACCAAACTCTCCCTTGTTTCTCTTAATAAATTATTTTGCTTTATCAGTTGAGTCTGTTTTAATTTTTTCTTTTTTGTATGTAAATATCACCCCTTCTAATTTGTCCCAACTGAATGGAATTTTTTCTTTTTTCAAAACTTCCACCAAAAATTGATGTTCTTTTCGTTTTCTTAGCAACCTTGTGGGGATTTCCTTCAGGATAATAAGAAGTTTTCATTTTCCCAAATTCCTTTATTAAATTGCACCTCTAGTATAAAGTCTCTTACTGATTTTCTAGTGCACTGTATTATCACATCTCTTGTAAGGGTTTTTTCAGAGCCATCGGGGGTCTTAATCTATAAACTCGGTCCAATTCTCTCCCCACTTGATCTTCGTCCCAGTCCAAACTCTTTCCAATTAGCTCTATTACTCTTTTTCTTAGGTCTTCATTTGGCTGTTCTTTCAGACCTCTTACTCTTAACCATGCTTCTTTCTCTCTTAATTCTGCCAGTACCAATTGGTCACACATTCTCTCCATCTCCATGTTAAGATCAGCATTTTACTTCTTTAGTTCTTGGATGTCTTCTGTGTTCAATCGTACTTCTTTTTTAGTCTCTGTTAGTAGGGTATGTAGAGCATTGAATTTAGTGTTCAAATCTTCCTGCTGAATTGTTACATCTTTTCTGAAGTCACGGATGTCTTCCATAAATTTGACCATATATTGTGGAGTGTTTTCCTCAGCAGAATTTCATCTTCCTTGTGTATAATTCAGTTCTGGGAGTTTTGATCTGTTTCTTAGTCCCGATGCCATCTTCTTCTCTTTTCTTTGACAAAATTTGTATCTCTTCTATATATAAGAGGTTACAAATATGTAAGAGGGAAGGAAGGAAGAAAAGTGTTATAGTAAAAAGTAAATAGTCTGAAGTATAGTGAACAGCTTAAGGTTAAAGATAGAAAATTAACAGTATTAGAGAAACAGATGATGTAAAGAAGTAATGCAGAGAGAAGGTGGCAAAGGAAAGAAGGAAAGAAGAATGAGAAAAAGGAAGAAGGATAGTAAAAGAATAAGAATAAGAAAGAAGGGAGGGAAAGAAGTTGAAAAAATAGTTATGAAAAATTATGAAAATTATAAAATTTATGAAAAGTAAAAGAAAGGAGAGAAAAAACATTAAATGCTAAAGAATAGGAATATATATATATATATATAAAGAAGAAAAAAGGGAGACTACTCAAAATATAATAAAGAAAGAGAAAAGATGGTTTGTATAAGTAGTGCAGCTTAAGTCTATTGAAAACTCAAAAAGTCAAAAAGAAGGGGAAAACAGAGAAGAAAAAAGAGAAAAAATAGAGTCAAAGTAAAAACAAAAATCCAGAAAGTATCAAAAAAAGGATAAATAAAAATAAAAAATACAAATACAAAAATAAAGAAAATGGTCAAAATAATTTATGGATCCTTTTATTGTTCCCAGGCACAAGCTTCTTTCAAAGTTCTTAATTTCTTATTTAAGTTCTGCCTGTCTTCTTTCTTATTTCTGTTCCTTTAAGACTTTATATCTTTGTTTCTTTATGTCTTAAATTGCTCATGCTGTTTCCTCAGCTGTGTAAGTCTCCGTGTTTACAAGGTCATTTATTTTGGCTGATTTCCAACCATGCAGTGTCTTCTGTCCCTTGCAAATTTCTATCCCCACAGTGCCATGACATAGCAAAAAAAAAGACATTTATAAGCTCTTCAGATAGCTGGGTGGAAAAATAAAAAATTAAAAACAAAAAGGAAAAGGGTAAAAAGAAGACAAAGAAAAAAAAGAAAAAATAAACCAGACCAGTGTTGCAAATAACAACAAATAACAACAACAACAAAAGTAGAGGGAAAAAATTCACAGAACAAAGAATAAAATGAAACAAAACCAGCCACGTCAAAAACAAAACAATCTACTTAATCAAATCACATTCAAAAAAAATGAGCAAAAAGAGCCAGCAAAAGAAACAAAACAGCAAAGGAAGCCTGCTGTTCCAACAAATATCTATAAATATAAATGAGTGAATAAATATAAATAGACATAAACCATGTGGCAAACAAAAATTTAAAAATAGAAAAATAATGGGAAGTTTCCCAAGATCACACTCTCACTATCAACTCTTTACAAATAGCAAGGGAATTTAAATATCTAATTCTATTAAAGGAGTGCCTCTTTTTCCAGAGGGGTAAGCCTCTTCTGGCAATTAAGCAAAACGAATAATATGTTCTCCTCTTTGTTTACTTATCTTTTATTTCATAAGATCTAGCGGCTTTTGTGGCTCTTGGTGGGGATTTTACCTTTCTTATCCCACACTGTTCCTCTCCAGCACGGCTGCTGCCCAGCTGTCCAATGCCTCCCCGCCTTTGATCTTCACACTCTTTCCTTCCTCCACACCATTTGCTTTCGCCTGTGGGGTTTGGCACTCGTTTTCCCAGTTCTAGGGTGCTCAGCAGGTTCCCCTTCATCTCGGGATTCCTTTAGTGGGGGTTATTTTATTGTTAATCGCCCCCACGAGCCAATTTTTGGAGGGATCGAAGCAGAGCTCCGTAGTACTTCTTTTTGCCTCACTCCGTCCTAGACCGGAAGTCAAAAAATTGATAGTTTTTCCTTATTCTCTTGCCAAATTATCTTATCCAATTCCTTTTCTTTCATTTCAAAGTTGCATTTCATTTTATCTTCCAAAAATCTATTCTTTAGTTGAAAATGTGTAAACCAATTAAGTTGAATCCCTCTACTTTCTAATTCTTCTCTTGATTGTTTGTTAATTTCTCCATTTTCTTGTTTTATCAAATCTTTGTATCTCAGCCATCTTTCCCATCTCCCAAGAAATGCTTCTTGCAGTGAAATCCAACATGGCAATTTCATATAAAATTGATGTTTTATTTTATTCCAGATTCTCAACACCACCTTCCTTAGTATATGAATTCTGAAGTCTTTGTTAATATTGATCTACCATATCCTATATATGTGTGCCATCCATATCGCATTTTTGATCCCTCCAATTTAAGAAGTCTTGTATTAGTCTATTGTATCCAATCTATGATCCAGTTCAGACTGGAGGCCATATAATATAATTTTAAGTTAGGCAATGATGTTCCACCTCAGTTTTTCTTGGCTGTTAATATCAACCCTTTAATCCTTGCTTTTTTTCCCTCTCCATATAAATTTATTCAGTTCAGTTGTCCAATTTGTTATAGTTTTCTCATCTTTCAATATTGGTAAATTTTGAAATATAAATAAGATTGTTGGCAAAATGTTCGTTTTTATAGTATTGATTCTTCCCAATAGCAATAAATCAAGTTTCTTCCACTTTTCCAAAAAAAATTTATCTCTTTCCATATTTTCATATAATTGTTTTCATAGAGATTTATATTTCTTTTTCCTATACATATACCCAAATATTTAATTTTCTTTTCTATTTTACATCTTGACTTTTCTCTTAATTGTTCTTCCTTTTCAGTCATGTTCTTTGTTATAATAAATGTTTTGTCATTATTTATTTTAAATCCTGCAAATTTACCAAATGTATTTATTGTTTCTAATAGTCTTTCCATTTTCTCTATCGGGTTTCCCAAGATTATTGCTAGATCATCTGCGAATGCTTTTGCTTTGTACTCTTCTCCTTTCAGTTTCAGACCTGATAATTTGACACCTTTTGCTATATTGTTTGCCAAGATTTCTAAGGATAAGATAAAAAGTAGAGGAGAAAGTGGCATCCCTGCCTTGTCCCTTTTTTATATTGAATGTTTCTGTTTTTTCACCATTTATCATCAAGTGGGCTTCCTGATATTCATATATAGGAGCTTTTCAGATGCCTCTTTCAGCCTCTTGCCACGCAAGCAGCCTCCGGAGCAGTAACGAGGCTGCTGCGTGGCAAGGGGTCCATTTTGGACGACGCCGTTTCTCTCTCTCTCTCAACGTAGTCCGTGATTGTTGCAGCTAGCATTGGAGGTGGCCGCACTGTTTTTCACTCACGGAAGTTGTCCGTGAGTAAAAAACAGTGCAGCTGCCTCCAATGCTAGCTGCAACAGTCACGGACTACGCTGAGAGAGAAACAGTGTCATCCAAAATGGACCCCTTGCCACACAGCAGCTTCGTTACTGCTCCGGAGGCTGCTTGCACAGCAAGAGGCTGAAAGAGGCATATGAAAATCTCCATAATCTCAATATTCTTTATGAATGTCTCTCCTAAGTTCAACACCTTCATTACTTTGATTATAAAAGGCCATCACACATTCATTATCAAAGGCTTTCTCTGCATCTACAAATATCACAGCCACTTTTTAATCGTTAGTTCTTTTGTAATATTCCATTATGTTTATCATGCTTCTTATGTTATCTGACATTAATCTGCTGGTATAAATCCATTTTGGTCTGAATGTATAATGTCCACCAAGACTGGTTTTAATCTGTTTGCCAAAATTGTAGTGTATATCTTGTAATCTACGTTGAGTAGAAATATTGCACGATAATTTCTTACATCTAATTTATCCTTGCCTTCTTTTGGTAGTAAAACAATAGTTTCCATTTTCCAAGAGTTCAGGATCCCTTCTTCTATAATTTTATTGAATATTTTTTGCAGTGTTATTATCAATTCATTTTCAAAAAGTTTATAGAATTTTGTTATATATCCATCCAATCCTGGTGATTTTCATGTTTTCATTTGTTTGATAGATGTAGAGATTTCTTCTAGTTTATAGGGTTGGTTTAATTTGTTTCTATCCTCTTCTGACAGTTTCCCATATATATTTTCTTTTATGAATCTTCCCATCTCCTCTTCCTGTCTTCCATTCAACTTTTGATCGTTGTATAGGTTTCTATAGTACTTTAAGAAAGTATTCTTTATATCTTCTTGTGTTTGGTATATGTTCCCATTCTCCTTTATTTCCATAATTAGTTTCCTTTCTTTTTCTTGTCTCAGTTTAAATGCCAGCCATTTTCCTGGTTTGTTAGCATGTTCAAAATGTCTCTGTTTCATTCTTTTCAGATTATATCTGACTTCTTCGATTATTGCACATGTCTACTCCTGACTGAGTGCTCCTTGACCCAGGATCTCATTGATCTTGATTATACATCAGGTCAGCAGCATTCTATTCCATAAGAATTCAAGGGCAAAACCTGAGACCAGGGGAAGTGCCCTTGTGATGTCACCTGGGTGGGTCCTTGTAGTGTCATGGGGTGGATCCTTCTGATGTCACAGTGGTGGGGCAGGCAAGAGTAGGCAGAACTACATCTGGGTCAGCAGATGGTAAAAATGGGTAGGACTGCAATCTGGACAAAGGGACCAGAATTTTGAGTAACACGTGCATAATATGGCAGCCCAGAGCAATATTAATAACCTTTCGAGAACCTTTCTAAGGTTCTGAGAAGCATTTTTCAGTGCCTAGGCACAGGGCAAAATAAACCCAGTTGCTACAGCAGTGACAGCCATTCCTGCTAGGACTTGGATCTCACACATCCTTATCAGTGTGAGTGTGTGTGTATGTGCCTTCAAGCTCCTGCCGACTTATGGCAACACAAAGAATACTCAGAGGTGGTTTTACCAGTTTATTCCTCTATACTACACATAATATATGGGATGCTATTCCAAGCTCTATGCCACTATTGGAACCTGCAGAAGGTTCACTGCAAGCCCACATGGAGCTTTATTTTCCTGTGCCACTACTGCCAGTCTTTTAAATAACTCTAATTGAATTCACTAGGGCTTACTTCTGAATGGGCTTGTCCTATTAGTCCAGTTCAATATGCAGGAAATTGTTCACAGAATCATTGACTCATAAAGTTGGAAGAGACCACAAGGGACATCCAGTCCAACCCCCTGCCATGCAGGAATACACAATCAAATCATCTGAGACAGATGGCCATCCAGTCTCTGCTTAAAAACCTCCAAAGAAGGACTCCACCACACTACGAGGCAGTGCATTCCACTTCTGAACAGCTCTTACTGTCAGGAAGTTCTTCCTAATGTTTACCTAGGTGGAATCTCTTTTCCTGGAGTTTGAGTCCATTTCTCCATGTCCTAGTCTCTGGGGCAGCAGAAAACAAACTTGATCTATCATCAGTATAACATCCCTTCAAATATTTAAACATGGCTATCATGTCCCCTCCTAACCTTCTCTTCTCCAGGCTAAACATACCCATCTCCCTAAGCCGCTCCTTATAGGGCATGGCTTCCAGATCTTCCACTATTTTGGTATTCCTCCTCTGGACACATTCCAGCTTGTCAATATCCTTCCTTGAATTGTGATGCCCAGACCTGGACACAGTATTCCAGGTGAGGTCTGACCAAAACAGAATAGAGTGGCACCATTACTTCCCTTGATCTAGACACTATATCTCTTCAAATCCAGATAGTTTAAAGGAAAATACTTCTGAAAATCTAGATAGATTCTAAAGTTACTAATATTACCATTAATACTAATAGGGTTAATATTTCTTCCAAATAAAATATCTCACAATTTATGGGACAAATCCTCATTTTTCCTATGTGTTGGCAGAAGGAAAGGAGATACTAAGGGCTAGGGAAAGAATTGTCTAATTAACCTCACCAAGGCAGAGACCAGCTTCCTGATCTAAGATAAATGGGAGAATATTTCTCATGATCAGGTGATGCTAAGAGGAACAATTTTGGGGGTGCTATTTATTTATTTATTGGATTTATTTATTGGATTTATATCCTTCATTTCTCCCAAGATGGGATATACATTGTCATGTTCACGTTAATGTCTTCAGGAGGAAGAGGAAGAGGAAGAGGAAGTCATCATCACCCTCAAATAAAGCTCAGAAAAATTACATGTTAGACTGTAACTCCCAGAATCTCCTGGGCAGCATAGCCACTGGTAATCATAGACACACACACACACACACACCAGAAAAAGACCCCTCTTTCAAGTTCTTTATGTCATAGTAAGCCAGGACTCTGAGGACTCAGAAGGCAAGGAGGCTGAGCCAGTTGCAGAAGAGCTGGCTGAGTCTGAGTCTAGCCCTGAAGATCCCAGGGCTCAGCAGCCTAGCCCTCCCCCAGCACAGGGTCCAAGCCAGGGAGACATAGTGGAGCAACAGCAAGAGGTAGAAGAGCAGGTACCTACCTTTAGCCAAAAAAGAGCAGAGAGGGCATGGCTTCGTCGTTCCTGGAGATTAAGAGACAGATGCTCATCAATCTCCCAGCAGCTGGGAGTGGGAGCTGGGCCAACATAAGCAGCTGGGGGATGCTGAGTTCCTTGTCTCAGGCTGTCTGCGTTTCCTGGAGGAAGCCTCTGCCTTTGACTCTCCTGGCTCTTGGAAACTTGCTATCTTGAAACTTCGGATATCTTGACCTTGGACTGTCTTCGTTGACCCACCTGCTGGAATCCTTTTGACTTCGGACTGCCTCTTCGTTCTTCGCTCTCTCTCTCGCTCTCTCTGGACTTCTGACCCTATAGGACTGCTACTGACAACACCAGGTACTGTGCTTTTCAAATGAGTTGTTGCTGAGCCAGGCTGTCTTATCAACTAGTTGATTTGGCTTCCTGACACATTATTCATTGCATTTATATTTCTAATTTCCTACAGTGAACCCTCTATCTCCCCTTTTTATCCTTGCAACAATCTTGGACCAATGCCTACTAAGTCTTTGAAAGTATTGCTTCCTCAAAAACCAAGAAATAGTGGAAATCTATACACCAGCTGGTAGAGAGTATCCTTAAAACAAATACAGGAAGCACTTGCATTTCAATGGCTCATTATCTGATGACTCGCTCTTTTGATGCTTGCAAATTAAGGACAAGCTCCATTCATTGAACAAGGAATCCACTCTTTTGACAGTTCTTGCCTACGGAGGCTTGTTTGGGACTGACCGCATACACACACAATGCTTGCAAAGCAAGCTGAGAGGGGGGAAATGTTATCAAGCCAACTTATAGACTTTGCAAGCAGTGTACAAGTGGGTGCAGACACCCACAGGTGCATACAGTCACTCCCAAGTGAGCCACTGTAATTCCCTCACATTCGCTACCTGGGTTCTGCTTTTTTACCAATTCTGGTTGCTTACACTGCTGCAGTTCCCTAGCCTGTCAGATAAGTGGGGGCTTCCTGTATCTATCTGTTAGGAATAATAGATAAACTAGATTTTTAAAATGGAAGGATTATATTTTACATGACGGCTGCAGCCAGAATTTTATATGCCAAAAATGGAAAAAGAACTCACTCCAGAAAATGGATTAATGGTTATTGAGATTATATGACATGGCAGAAAGAATCTGATAAAAGAAAGGAGATTGGGAATTTTTTAAAACGAGTGGGATAAAGTAATGAGACATATAAATAATATATGAGGAGAGTTGGCAATAGTTGGGTTTGTGGATTGAAGATACTATATATTTTGTAAATATGTAAGTGAAGTGTGCACATCTTCATTACATGTATGATAGAATTAAAGTTAAAAGTAAAAGAAAAGATATGACATCTTTAATATACAGAATACCAAGAAATGTTAGGGTGGAAGTCAATTATTGAATTATTACTATGTGATAAATGTATGTTAATGATTGTTGACCTTTTGTTTTTAAATGAATGTAGTAAAACTGAATAAAAATATTTTTTTAAAAAAGTATTGCTTCCTCAGGTGATGAAAGACATGGGGGTCGTTTACACGGCAAAACAAGAAGCCTGATAGTTCCCATGCATTTCGAAGCAACAGCGCCCTTTTCAGAAGGAGGGGGTGCAAAAAACCCATAAGTCACGCAGTATCAGCTTTCGCTAGTTTTCCAGACTTTTTTGATTAAGTTCGTGAAAATGCGCATAATTGGTCATGGGAACTAACCATCGTGTAAACTGGCATCGACCTTTTCAAATTACTGTGAGCAGAGCTGAATCCTGATTGGTTGGAGTGACCATTGTGCTTTATCCGAACAGACTGAGGGGTTGGAGAGAAGAAATTCACCCTTCTTCTGCTTGCAGCCCACTTTGGAAAATCTGCTCTGAGCCCTTCCTGTCTGTTTCAAAGGAAGGCTTTGGGGGTTGGGAAGATGATCGCTACTAGCCCCTGCTTTGCTGGTGTGTCCGTGTGTATGTGTGTGCATTCGTGTGGGGGGGGGGAAACAGCCGATCCCATGTTCGTCCTTTTGTTTGTTTGCCCTTCCCTTCACTTGCCTTTATTCAAGGCTTCAGAAGCAGGGCTAGCCCCTGCTTCTGTGGTGTATGTTTGTGTGTGTGTGCGTGAAGGGAAGGGAAGGGAAGGAGATCGCTCCACCATACTTTTGCTTGTTTTTCCTTTCATTCACTCCTTTCTTTATAGAAGCCTTTCCAGGGGAAGACAGGGAAGTTGACAGATCGCTCTTTCCATCTTTTGTTTATTTGTGCTTTTCCTCCTCTCATTATTTATGGTCTCCATGACCTCCTCCTTGCTCCCTCCCCGCCTCCTGCCTGACTTTAATCATCTGGAGGCGATTCCCCCCCCCCACCCACCTTTGCCTGTGTAAACTAAGAAAAACCTAAACTGGCTGCATCAGGCTGCATCTTCCGAATAAGCCAGAATTCATGTGATTTATGTGCTCCTGATGCGAAAGAATGGTAATCCGGAATCTCGCGAACTTTTTCCTGTCATGGAACCGGCCCCATGTATTTGTCATGGGAAGTGCTTCTCTTCAGATATGTGTGTTGCTTTTCCTGAGCTTTGTTTCAGCTTGGTGGTGCTTTACTCCCATATCTAAGCTTGTTACCATAAATCTAAACAACACACCATCCAGCTTACTATGCTCCACCCCACTTTCTTGATTTTCACACTGGAGTTAGTTTACTACTCTGATTTCTAACTTGCCCTTGGGATGGGAAAAATTCTAGTGATATGGAGTCTAGGAGTGATATGATGAGGAGAATGTGAAGGGAGAATGAATGGGTGCTTTGAAGATGCTTGCTGTTGGCCATGTATGGAGAACAGATGGGGGTCACTGGAAAGACTGATGCTTGGGTTCATTATCAGTTTGTCTTCTTTCTGAAATCATTATTTCTCCAGAGAAACAGTAGCAGTGTACAATGACTACAGGCTTGCCTACACTGGCCACATACCAGCCAGTATTGGTATGTGCCTTCCCTGCTGTTGTACATCGCACTCTCTGAAGCCAGGAAGGAGGCCCTCAGCCTGTGATAAGGGGAGTTGTGTGCTACCAGTATGTTGATACCCAGCTTTACTACTCCTTGTCAGCAGATTCTGCTGAGCCTGTGCTGGTGCCAGACCAGTGCCTGGATGCTATAATGTTTTGGATGAGGGCCAATAGACTGAAGCCAAATCCCAATAAGATGGAGGATCTGTCAGTTAGTGCTGTTTGTATGTAGAAATTCAGCCCAGCAACCTGCCCTGGACAGAGTTGCACTGCCTCTGAAGGAGCCAAGGATAGCTTGGAAGTACTTTAATGCAAGCTATGTGAGGCTGCCCTAGAAGATGACTCAGAAGTTACACCTAGTGCAAAATGCAGCAGCAAGATAGTTGACCAGAGTATCATTCAGGCTGCTGCCACAATGCAGAAATAATGCAATTTGATGCCGTTTTAACTGCAATGGCTCAATGCTGTGGAATTCTGGGATTTGTTTTTTTGTGAGATGTTTAGCCTTTTCTGTCAGAGCGCTATGGTGCCACAACAAACCACAAATCCCAGGATTCCATAGGATGTGTCAAACTGCATTATTTCTGCAGTGTGACAGCAGCCATAGACAACACATAAAACCAGCCTCAAAGGAGGTGCACTGGCTATCAATCTGCTTCTGGTCTGAATTCAAGGTGCTAGTAATGACATTGAAAGCGATAAATCCCTTGGGACCTTGATACTTCGAGAAGTATTTTTCCCAGTACAAGAACTGAGATCTGCTGGAGGGCCCTTCCTCTGTGTCCCTCTTGTGGGAGAGACATGAGATCTGTCTATTAAATAATAATACTGTGTTTCTACCTTTCAGACAAATCAGGGGGAACTGATTGTGAATGCTTGAGTGGGGGACCTTGAACATGTCGGGACCTTTATGACAAACATCAACACTCTCGGCTGTTCAGTCCATGGTCAGTCGTAGTTTAAAGCAGTTATGTTGTCTGCTCTATGCCAGAAAAATGCTAAGTTTAAAAGTTGAGCAACATGACATTCTGCAGCAACTTGAGGCAGAACCAAACCTTTTTCAAAAAATCATCACTTGTAATGAAACCTGGATCTTCCAGTATGATCCTGAGACAAAACTACAGTCAATGCACTAGAAAATAACATCATCACCAAGAATGAAAAAAGCACATCAAAAAAGTCCAATTCAAAGCCATGCTCATTGTTGTTGTTGTTGTTTGACATCAAAGGTGCAGTTTTGGCAAAATGGGTTCCACAAGGCAGAACAGTGAACCAGCATTATTATAAGGAAGTTTTGATAAAGCTGAGAGAAAGAGTCAGGAAAAAAAAGGCCAGAACTGTGGGAAATGACCTCATTCTTCATCAAGACAATGCGTCTGCTCGCACAACACTTTCTGTAAAGCAGTTTTTGGCCAATAAATGCATTACTACACTTGAACATCCTCCATATTCACCAGATTTGGCACCATGCAACTTTTTTCTTTTCCCTAAAGTGAAATCGGTGGTTAAAGGAACACATTTTGAGTCAATTGATACAGTAAAGAAGGAAGTGGCAGATGTGTTGAAACAGCTGACAAAAACTGATCTACTCTATGCCTTTGACCAGTGGAAAAGAAGACTGCATTTGTGCATAAGTGTGAACAGGAAGTATATTGAAGGGGACAAGCACTAGAATTTGTAATACATATAAATAAAGATGGGTCGTAGTAACAGTCTAGTTATTTAATAGACAAACCTCATACACATACATGGTTTTAACTGTTTGGTCTTTTCTGATGTTTTTAACTTGGTGAACTACTGAATATACTTTTATCCTTTTAAAATTACTTTATTCTTTTTATCTGGAATTGTTTTAAATTGTTTAATTCTATGCCACCCTGACACCTCATGACAGAGGGTAGGAGATAAATAATTTCGTTTAATTAATTTAATTACATTTGGTATAAGGAGATACTTTTGCCACATGCAAATTTCCAGTTTGTACAACTGAAGAAATGTTGGCCAAATTTCTCTCTTGTGGTCCACGTTATGTAACTTTGCATATACTTAGCTGTGTAGCAGAGGTACTAAGAAAGTGAATTGCAAAAATTGGTATCAGGGCACTAGCTGGTGTCCTGATGCTCATCAGTCTCATTATGCATTGGTCCCTTTTTACATCAGTTATGTTGATAGCTGCCCTCTGTAGTAACATCACAGCAGTGCCTTGCTGAATATGGACATGGCAAAACTGATCAATTCTGTTTCCCACAGACATAAGTCCACTTACAAAGATGCACGTCCCTTACTGAATTCTGGCCAATCTCCTCATCTTCTGAAGCCATGAACATGATTGTAAAAGAATTATCTACTAGAAGCTACTCCCTTGCATAGAGACCTGATAGGATTTGAGCAAAGTTGTGCTGTTTGGTTGAAACAAGTTCCAATGGAACTTACTCTTCAGACAGGCGCAGAACTGAGTTCTGCTTCATGGGAAAATATCCAGATCAGTAAGAATTGCATATGGCCCAACCCACTTTGCTTTAACCCCACCTACTTTGTCCTTAAACATACCTCTGTGCCCTTACCTCCACCCACTGTTGGGATGCAGCCTCTCAGACCCTCTGCAAATTGAAATTCACCCCTAGAGCTAAAAAAAAATTCTATGAAGTTATACTGGCCATCTCAGGAAATGCATAGATATTTCTTGCTCTTTAAAATACACATTATTATTTATCGTACATAGTTTATTATAACCAATAGCGCTCCTAAGTTTTTGTTAACTGGCACTCACCAGTTGTCCAGCCCCTGACAACTGCTTTGTGTGCATGTGCGTGCACCTTCAAGCCACCTGTTGACTTATGGTGACCCCATGAATTCCATAGGTGTTCCCAGTAGCAAAAACCTTTGATCCTTCTGAAGCACCAGCGTGTCATTTGCCAAGTCTATCCAGTTGGGAAGGTCATGGAAGATTAAGATTATATACCCAATGAAGCTTTTAATGGTTGTGCTTTATGGCGAACAACTTTATGTACACAGGCAACTGAATATACTGAAGTTCTATAGAAAACAAATGGTGAATGAAACATTGAGCTCTTCTCCAAAACTGTCCTCCAAAATGCCTCAGTCTGAGCCATCAATAGTATGGACTAATAAAATCCTATTATGGTTCATGAAAATCAGCTTGCATTTAACCTTCATAAACAAGTCTGATATTATCCATAATTTTTATACTGAGCACATAAAATAGGCTTAATTTTACATAAAGATTCCCTGTTACACAAATAATTTATGTTGGTTTCCTTCCCAAATATGTTAATGACAACCTCAATATGCACATACAGTATTTGCATTTCCCCTTCTAATTATGTGTTTCTAAGAGGAGCTCTAGAATTGCAGCAGCACATTAGTCGATTCATGGGACTTGGCTTTCCCCAGACTCGCTTAGCTATCTTTTAGGAGCAAGTCAAAGAGTTCTTAAGCAAACTTTTCTTTCCGAGCTTGGCAGCATGAATTAAGTTTGTCTAGCTGTCTTCTCTCTGCTATAAACTGCATGATACTAAAACCTGTATTTCTTTGCAGTATTTCAGCATCTTGAACAATGCAGCCAACCGCTATTTTAATATCTTTGAATATTCATTGCAAATAATTCTTCAATGTAAAGTTTCAAGTAAATAGGAAATGGGCCCACTTATTTTTAAGATAAAATCCATTCAAAACAACATTCCTTATATTTTCAGTGAGGAATTCACAACAATTCAGCTACATTCAGGTGAAAAATTATGAGAGCTAGCACGGTGTAGTGGTCTGGGTGTTGGACTAGGACTCTGGAGACCAGAGTTCGAATCCTTGCTCTGCCACAGAAAACTACTGGGTGACCTTGGGCAAATCACACACTCTCAGCCAAAGTCCTTTATCACACTACACTGTTACAGTGTTATTAGAGGGGTGCTCCACAAAAGCGATACAAAGACTCCCTGAAACAATATCTCAGGCTCAGCCAAATTGATCACCAACAGTGGTCCGCCATGGCCTCACATTGGGAGGCATGGAGACGCACTATCCACAATGCTGCAGCCTTATTTGAAAACTCACGCCGAACAAGTCTTGAAGAGAAACGGCAACGCAGAAAGAATCACAACCTGGAAACATCACCCAAGAAGACCTTCTGCTGTGCTTTCTGCAGCTGGACTTGTTTGTCTCAGATTGGCCTTTTTAGTCATCAGTGCATTTGCAGAAAGCACAGGATGAGTCCTTCCTGAATCTTCGTTTGCAAAGAAAAGCCAGAGAGAGAGAGATTCCACTTTAACTGCTCTGGCTTCCTCCTGTGGAATTCTGGGGTTTGTAGTTTAGTGAGGCCTAAGAGCTCTCTGGCTGGGAATGGTAAATGCCCCTCCCTAAACTGCAAATCCCAGGATCCCACAGGAGGCAGTTAAAGTGGAATCATAGCGCTATCTATAACAGTGTAGTGTGATAATCTCCTAAAGCAATGACAATCTCCCGCTGAACAAATCTTGCCAATAAAACCCTGTGATGGGGTCACCATAGGGTCATCATAAATCAGAAATGCTTTGAAGGTACACAACAACAATAAAAACTTAGATTGACCCCCCAGGAAATGTGTGATCCAACAAAAAAGAAGTGAATTTTCATCCAGGCATCTGTTAATCCCTAATCATTGTCATAGAATCATAGAATCATAGAATCATAGAATTGCAGAATTGGAAGAGACCACGAGGGCCATCCAGTCCAACCCCCCTGCCACGCAGGAAATCTTGATTAAAGCATCCCCGACAGATGGCCATCCAGCCTCTGTTTAAAGATCTCCAAGGAAGGAGACCCCACCACGCTCTGAGGGAGTGTGTTCCACTGCCGAACGGCTCTGACTGTCAAAAAGTTCCTCCTCATGTTGAGGTGGAATCTCTGTTCCTGGAGCTTGCACCCATTGCTCCATGTTCCAGTCTCTGGAGCAGCAGAAAACAAGCCTGCTTCATCCTCAGAGTGACATCCCTTCAAATACTTAAACAGGGCTATCATATCGCCTCTTAACCGTCTTTTTTCCAGGCTAAACATACCCAGCTCCCTAAGTCTCTCCTCATAAGGCATCGTTTCCAGACCTTTCACCATTTTAGTTGCCCTTCTCTGGACACGCTCTAATTTGTCAATATCCTTTCTGAACTGTGGTGCCCAGAACTGGACACAGTATTCTAAGTGAGGTCTGACCAAGGCAGAATAGAGTGGCACTATTACTTCCCTTGATCTAGACACTATACTTCTATTGATACAGCCCAAAACTACATGCATACATCTGCTCATCAGTCCCAAACAAAAACCACCAAAATAGAAAAGCCTTTACATACAGACCATAATCGAACTATAGTTAATTGTGCTTACTTCACTGGGAATCAGCAGGGGGATGTCTAGAGCAGTGGTTCTTAACCTGTGGTCCATGGACCCCCAGGGGGCCACGATGTCCTCACAGGGAGTCCACGAAGGCTTGAAGGCTGCTCAGCCCATGTGACAGGAGCCAAGGCAAAGGCTAGATGGTTTGGCCTATGCATTGCTGTTCAATCTACTTCAGCCACAAACTTGCAAGAAGATGCAGGAGAAATGTCTTCCCTCCCCCTGCAGTGCCTCTGAGGGAAGATTTAATGGATGGTGTAATTGTATTATTATTAGGTGTTGTTGTTGGCATTGTTGTTGTTAGGGTTTTAAATCTTGAGTTAAGTCTTGGGGGGTCCATAGCAAAAAAATATTTAAAGGGAGTCCCTGAGAAAAGGTTAAGAGCCATTGATCTAGACGGTGAATCTACTCCTCATAGAATTCAGGAAGACCTTTTGTCCCAACAGGATCTGCAGGAGATTCATGGTGTTTGGAAGGAGGGGGCCAAAAAACTTCAAAAACTGCATGGGAAAAGCCTTCACTGCTTTTCCCTAGGTTTTTAAAATAATGTGTGGGAATGCACATTAGTACTGGTTAGAACAACTGATTCGCATCACTGTGCATTCTCAGAAAGGGTGGAGAGTGCATTGGTCTAACATGCACAGGGGCAGGCTTGCTGGCAAGGAAGTGGCCAGAAGCACCATTTTGGATTTTGCCTTAGCGATCATGCACTTTTTTCTACACTGAGTTGCCCAAATAAATGTTTTGAGCAGAAGATCACACTTGCACACCTTCGCTTTAAAGTTAAAAAAAAAATACTGTGCAGCAGTATGTGGATAATAATACCATGCTAATTTACTCAGTTGCCATCTTGATTCATGGGCATGTGCACTTCAAATGCAGATAGCTTTGCATACTATCGTTTTTGACAAGAGAACGTGGAGACAAAAGAACACTGCTGTGAATTTGCAATAATGCACAGGAATCAGCAGTTATAGGCTCTCATCTATACAACCCCAAGTTAAATGGCTTGCTGCAATTAATGATACTCATTTGAATCAGGTCCTCTGTGATGAAGACCATAAGTCCAAACTCACATTAGGTATATTTCTTTGAAATCCCCTGGATGCACTGCATGTAAGAACCAAACTAGACCATTACAGTCAGAGGAAACTACAGCTGGCATCCTGTTACTGAGTTACAATAGTATAAGCCCAATGGAGGCTATCATAACTCATTTGTTTTGGCCACGGTGGAAGCTGGGATTCTTTACTGACCATGCAAAAACCAAATAAAAAAAAAACACATTAGAATTCATCTTGGAACCCTCCCCCCCCCCCATACACACAACATGGCCATTTCTGTGTCACTGGAGAGTGGGGGGATCAGCAAAGATGGGTCCACCTGTTTTCCTCTAGCTAGATGTACTGCAAGGATGTAATCTGCAAGGACTTCCTGAGGATCCCCAGAAGTCCCTGTGGATTCTGGAGTGGTGAGGAAGAGACAGAGAAAGAGCATCTCTTGGCCACCATCTCTGTGCTCCAGGAAGCACCAAATGATTCCTCTCCCTCCTCTTTGTTTTAAAACATATGTAGCATTTATATGGAGCATGCAGTTTGGCATTCAGTGTATTTAGATTCAAGAACCCAAATATTTCCTATGGCTTTCTGCCCCCCAAGTCCCACCTGCTTCCACTCCATGCCTAATATTTATGGGCTTGTCTAGATGAGAAGATATAATGCTGATTGCTGCACATTAATGCAAATTCACAGCAGCCTTCATTTGTCTCCACGTTTTTAAAAACAAAACCACTGGTATGTGAAGCTATCCAGGTTTGATGTTCACACAGAGCCATGCTTGCAAATCAAGATGGTGGCTGGGAGTGAATCAATTGCATTATTAGTCTCAAAAAGTTACCACTGCTACACAGTGTGTATGTATGTATATATACACACACACACACACACACACACACATTGTAAATCTAAGGTGTGCAGGTGCAACCTTCCATTTAAAAAGCTGTTTGGTCACCTAAGCGCAGTGAAAAAGCACACAATTACAACTGCAAAACTCCAAAATGGCACTTCCAGCCACTTCATTGCTGGCAAGTCCTCCCCATACACACGTCCGACCAATTAGGTTTACATTTCCGCTCTTATCCAGGAATGTGCTGCAATGTAATTCAGTTGTCCTAATGAACAGGAATGTGCATTTCCCCCACATTAAAAAAAAAAAAAAACTCAGGAGAAGCCACAAAGGCTACTCCCACATAGTTTTTGGGCCCCCTCCTTCCAAATATGGTGAATCACCATGGGATCTTTTTGGGACAAAAGGCAGTCTCCTCGAATTCTATGAGGAGTTTTTTCACTGTTTAGACAACCCCTATATTTGCTTGCACGCTTCTGGACAGCAACTTTGCTCCATAGGATTGATCTCCGTGAGAATGCCAAAATAGCAATGTGGAAGTATGCTAGCAGGAATGGAGGGGAAGTCCCTGTAAAGAAAGATATGCAAATACATGTCTGAGAAATATGGTTAAATGTGGTGTGTGTGTTTCACCTGAATATATAAGTTATATTTGCAGAATTATTGGCTCTCCAAGGGCCCCTCTAACATTGTGGTTTGTATGTACTACACTCCCGCATAACTAGTTGTCTGTGTGCCTAGAACATTTCCCTCCTTATAAATGAAAAGATTTTAATTTCACACCATAGTTGTCTCGATATTCCAATCTTCTGAGACTGATTTAATCAAATGGCAACTGTTGTGGTATTAGCTTAGCCTGTTCATCCCAAAGTACATTGGGTTTTTTTTTCTTTCAGTCCCCTCAGAATAATACATGGTAAGTTTTTACTCTCTGATTATTCACCTGTCACTCTAGTTGGTGACCCTTTGAATAAATGTATCTAGTGCTCCAAAAGATCAGGCAGAGATAAAGCAGAAGCAGGAAATGTAGCCATCCAAGATACATTTCTATTTAGAGAGTTTTTGATTAATAAAATCAATTTGCCTGGTGTATCATATTTATGGAGTGTCTTGCGTATACGCGACACCATTACACAACTCATAAGAGACTGGGTTCATGCCCGAAGTAGCTTTCAATCTAATGGAAACACAATAAACTACTCAGGGTAATTGATAAAATGCAAGAGTGGTGTTGAGATCATTCAGATTTACATGGTGAGGACTGAGCTACATGTTTCAACTAATAATACAGGGTGATAATGGCGATTAACATGGAAGACACGATTTTTAAAAATGGGTTGTTGCTAAACACTACAGCAGAAGAATACATGAGGGGAGCTGGAAAATGGAGCAAAAAACAAGCAGAAAAAAGTTGCTGCCTGGTAATTACTTCTTCCAAAGTAGGTCCACCAAGGTTAAATTTACTCCAACAAAACAAAACAAAAGTCACTTTTGGGTGGGATTTAAAGAAGGGAACAACTGGACAAGTAATGTTGATGAGGGCAGGCTGTTTCCATGGTGCTCTATGCTAAGCAGAGCGTTTCACGGCCAAGAAAACAACACATACTAAGGAAAGGATTGTATTGCAATTACTTCACAAGAGCAAAGATTAAATGGGGAAATATTCTGGAGTTTGCTTGAGGAGACATGGTTGAAAGGGGATACTTGCAGGGACACTTGTGCTGGCAGCCTCCACTACAACATTTGGCGATGTAAGAAGGCATGAATCTAAAGTAGGAGGCAACCACAGGAGGTGCATAGAACCACCCAATCTTTGCAGTGACTTAAAATTCCTCTGCCCAGAAGCAGAGGAAAGGCCCTCCATCCATCCCAACTCCCACCACCCTGCCCTTGGAGGGAGAGATGAAGAGGCAGGCAGAATTCCATCAGGCCTGGGCCTAGAAGTAGAGGAAAGCCCTCCATCCTAACTGCCATTGCTCTGGCCTTGGAAGGAGAGAAGAACCAGCAGTATCTGCTGGATTTAATCCTTACCCCCACTGCCATTCCCTTTTCCTTATGTGTCATGTCTTATTTAGATTGTAAGCCTGAGGGCAGGGGACTGTTAAATTAACCATTTGTAAGCTGCTCTGGGAACCTTTATGGCTGAAGAGCGGGGTACAAATACTTTAAATAAATAAAATAAATAAAAAATAAGTTTCCAACAGAGACAGTGGCTAGTATCCTGTTAGTGACATACACAAATATTAGTCCATCTTACACCTTTATTGGTCTTTGTGGAGGTTGGTATTATCTTTCACTCACTGCAACAAACAAAGCCCCCTTCTCACCATGACACACAGGACTTTATCACACTACACTGTTATAGTGCTATTATTCCACTTTAAAATGCTATGGCTGCCTCCTGGGGAATTCTGAGTTTTGTAGTTTAGTGAGGCCTAAGAACTCTCAGGCTGAGAATGCTAAATGTCCCTCCCTAAACTGCAAATCCCAGAATTCCACAAGAGGCAGTCATAGCAGTTAAAGTGGAATAATAGCACTATAAATGTGTAGTGTGATCATTGTTTTGCTGTCATAGCCTCCTCCTCAAATGGCCATTCTGTGACTGATGGAAAGCATGGGGGACTGGAGAAGTGTCTGGCTATGTCCCTGTAGCCAGAGACAGAATGATTACATCATTGGCTGAGACTGCCAAAGGAGCCTGGAGGATCTCAGGAGAAGATGCCATGAGTCTATTGCAGAAAAATCTTAAGTCCTGGAGGTCATGAGCAGGACAGGTTGCTTGCTGAGTTCTACCTGCAGAACTCTTACACTACACTGGAGAGTTGTAGGATCTTGGCCACCTGGCAGTGTTGCTGACTGCTGGTTGTCAGGGATAAACAGCACAACTTTGCTCCTATATTTTATGTCACCCATGACCTTGTCAAGAAAAAAAGGCTGCCACCACTAGAGATAAAACACTGGTCTCGATAGATCCTCAGTACAGGAAAAGAATTCTCAGACTTTTCAGATACCATTAAGAGTTACCTAATTTGGGGCTAAAAGCCCCTCACGAACCTGTTTCTATCTACGTAAATTCAAATGCAATGTCCAAATGGCCTCAGAGCAACTAGTATATTTTTGTATATATTTGCTTGAATATTTTATCTATAAAATGGCTAGAGACATTTTTAGAGAAAAAGAAGGCATCCAAGAAATGGTGGTAATAATTATAAATAAGAACCATCAACACAAATAGGCTGATGTACAGTATTGCAGTTACAGATTCATAACCTAGAGTTACTGATCTGTAGCTGCTTTGTATTTAATAAGACTACAAACTTTATCAGACCACCCTCCATAAAAGTTCTTTTGCTGGTATATTTTTAACTGTTTTTATGCCAGAAAAAGACCTCCTCCACCAGCCCTACCTTTAGCAGCGTGAAAAGGCAGCTCCAGCAGTAACAGAGTGTTCTTCATGCTCCATTTACTTCAAGGGTTTAGATCTTGCTGATTCTCGCAAGAAGATGCGAGTGTGGGAAATTTAAAAATAAAAACACACACTAAACATAGACACAAGCACAGAAACACACTTTAAAAGTCCCGAGTACATGGGGGGTCATAAAAAGAGTGTCCCCTATCTGGCTGTCGCAGTCTCAACTGAACGTATTTGCCCATTGATGCTGTATTCACATGAGCACAATGGTGTGAGGATTCAAATGCCAGCAATGCTGGCAACAAAGTGGAATGGGAGATCAATAAAATAGAATGGCTTTTTTTACTTTTTTCCCTAATATTTTTGTACAAAAATATTGGAGGGAAGTTTATGATATAATTGTGAAAATTCAAAGACAGTCTATGGACAGCGGAAAGGAGATCAATAAAATAAAATGGCTTTTTTACTTTTTTGCCTGAACTCTGTTTGTTAAATATAATAAGGACAAAAATGGACAAAGATAAGAAAGATGTTACACTGTATATGTTAACAGCAGCAAGGATTGTATTTGGCAGATACTGGAAAACAAATATTATACCCAAAATAGATGAATGGTTAATAAAAATATTAGAGATGATACAAATGGATAAATCGACAATGGCAATGAAAGGGAAATCAGTAGAAAAGATTAGCAGTAAGTGGGGAGAAATATTGAAGTATATGAAGGAGAGATGGGGTAAGATAATGATTCCTGAAGTAATTTAGTGGAAAATAAGTAAGTTATAAAAATTACAACTGTTGTAGATATAATAGAACATGATTTTTGAATACAGCAAGTCATAAATACATAAGTAAAAATTAAAAGAGTACAGGTAAGAACAGCGGACAATGATGGATGGTTACGTGAACAGAAAGAAGAGGTGAAAAGGAATGAAGAAAGAAAATGCAAAAATATTGAAAATTAGAAAACAAGATTTTTTTTCTATCAGTCTTGTGTATTTATGCTTATAATTATTATTTATCTATGAGGTTAATTTTTTTCTTCTTAAAAGAAAATATAATATGTATGAAGAAAATATTTATAAAAATGTTGTAAGAAGTGTTAAAATGAAAAAAATGAAAAAATAAAATAGAATGGCCTTTGGACTTGACATGATCACAAAAGGACAATGTCATCTGCTATGCACGCCCTTTCATGATCATTAGGCATCTTTATGATGCCATATTTGCTGCATCTGATAAAGTCCTACATAGTCCCACCAGTCTTCAGGGCAGCTTGAGATACATGGAGCTAGCAGGCACCAGTCTTGGTGCCTAAAACAGCTGTCTCTCTGGCTTTTCTTCGCAAACGAAGATTCAGGAAGGACTCATCCCATGCTTTCTGCAAACGCGCTGATGACTGAAAAGGCCAATCCGAGATAAACAAGTCCAGTTGCAGAAAGCACAGCAGAAGGTCTCCTTGGGTGATGTTTTTGGGTTGTGATTCTTTCTGCGTTGTCGTTTCTCTTCAAGACTTGTTCGGCGTGAGTTCTCAAATAAGGCTGCAGCATTGTGGAGAGTGCATCATGGAAAACAGCTGTAGTAAGTGGGCAAAGGTCAAGCCAATAATTTGAGAGTTCCTAAAGAATCAGCAAAGCAGAATAGACACTGAGAAGGGAACAAAAAGGAAGAGAAGGCTATTAAAATAGCAAAAGAATGAAAAAAAGAGAAAGAAGACAAAAGAAACAAAGGCTGCTGCCACACTACAGAAATAATGCAGCTTGACACCACTTTAACTACCATGGCTATGGAATTCCAGGATTTATAGTTTTGTGGGATATTTAGCTGTCTCTGTCAGACAGCGCTGGTGCCATAACAAACTACAGATCCCAGGTTTCCAATAGGATGGAGAAAAATGAAATGTACTCCAGTGTTCTTGGTTCAAAAGAAGTGTTTGTTGAGCCGTGTTTTAGTAGAAAACGCTTGTTTAGTTAGCTGATGCATTTTGGGGATGAATCTTTCTTCAAGAGCTGATTTTTCTTCTTCTCTCTTTCCTGTGTCAAAGCCAGGATACCCGAAACGTGTCAGCTAAATAAACAACCATTTTCTACTAAAAAACACGGCTCAACAAACACTTCTTTCGAACCAATAACACCGAAGTACATCTCTCATTTTTCTCCATCCTTTTCAACAGCCTACGGTGTTTCTTCCCCCATCTTCACGCACTTCTTCCATGGGATGGAGCCATGATAGTTAAAGCGGTGTTACATTATTTCTGCAGTATGGCAGCAGCCGCAGACAGAGTCTCTTTTTCTCCTCCATATCTTCTTTATGAAAGCAAACATAAAACTGAAAAATTCAGAATGACCAGAGGCATTCCTCAGTATTATGTTCTACATTTAGGCCCATCTGAATCTTTGCATGTTGATGTTTTACAGAAATATTAATGTTTCATACTTTGATTGATTTCAAAATTTGCAGCTGCTTTTCTGTTTACTTGCACTGTTAATGAATGTTGCTATCCTTGAGCAAGCAGGGATCACCAACATTGAGGCCATGATATTGAGAGCACAGCTGTGCTGGGCAGGGCACATTTCTAGGATGGAGAACATCGCCTCCCAAAAATAGTACTCTATGGTGAACTCACCACGGGTCAGCATAAGAGGGGCGCTCCAAAAAAGTGATACAAGGACTCCCTGAAACAACATCTCAGGCTTGGCCAAATTGATCACCGACAATGGTCCAACGTGGCCTCACATCAGGAGGCATGACAATGCTGCAGCCTTATTTAAGAGCTCACACCAAACAAGTCTTGAAGAGAAATGACAACGCAGAAAGAATCACAACCCGGAAACATCACCCAAGGAGATCTTCTGCTGTGCTTTCTGCAACTGGACATGTTTATCTCGGATTGGCGTTTTCAGTCATCAGCGCGCTTGCAGAAAGCACAGGATGAGTCCTTCCTGAATCTTCATTTTCAAAGAAAAGCCAGAGAGAGGTAATGATTAATCATGAACATTAATTTCTTCATGTGGCCATTAGGATCAAGAATCATATTTGGTAGAGGAAGTCCAGTACAGCACAAACATTTCTACACAGAAGTAAGGTCAATGAGTTCAGTCAGGCTTACTCAAAAGTAAATGGGTATATGATTGCAGCCATATGTACTCAGCTGTGCACTGATCATAGAGTATGACTTAATTTACTCAAGAGTCTTTTAACTAACAAATCCATTCACTGGTTTAACTCAATAACCATTTAGACAGGGTGACACAAACAAATTAAGAAATTTTGCTGTTATTAATTACATTTTGTCTTCCGTTTCTTCATGGTTTCAAAACTCTCAATGGCTTCAAAGACTTCTAACAAATTAATTGGGTATTTAATGATTTTAAATGAACAGTGAAGTTTTATTCATAAAAAGCCCACATGCACAACATGAATAAATTTACATTGTACAGGAACTATTTTACTTATCAGCTTTGATGTCATTCATAGTATCATTTATCAAGTAATGTCAATCAAAACTTTATAGATCTGTGTGTACTGTGATTGATATTAAGTAAGAAGTGTCCCAGTTAAATGTCCTTAATTCACCCTCAGTTTTTCAATGAGTTCAGAATGAATACGTAACCACACTACTGCCTCATAATTTTGCCACACAATGCTGTACCAAAACACCAAACAAAGTATACAGAATTCATACTTTGGTTGCAATCCTTAGATCACTCACTCTGGGGAAAATCACAGTGATTTTCAATATTGACAAGTTTACTTTAGGTCAATGCACCTATAACAGAGTAAATGGAGCGGAGCACTGGGGGCTTTATTAGATGTATTTGCTTCATTCCAACATGACACAGCGTTCCCTTCCATAGCTGTAGGTCTGCCCATGAATAAGAATCTTCTGCAGTTTTTAACCATGTACCATACTCTATTTTAATTATTTGTTAGAACAACTTGTGCTCTGTAAACAAGAAAGAATTGCATAATTGCCAGCAGGAGAGAAACAATGCATGAATAGGCTTCTTCCCCATCAGTAAAAAAAAAAAAAGTGCAGGTCTTAAGACAGAGAAACAACATGGGGCTTGGTTAAACGGTGAAAAAAATCCGTGAAGAATTCGCCAAGATTCCTAATTGTTTACATGCATTGCGGCACAAAGTCACCTCTTTCAGAAGGAGGGGGGCTCAAAAACCCATTATTAACGCAATAAAGGATTTCAGGACTTTTCCCGACTTTTTTGAAAAGTAGCGCTTTTTCAATAGTCTGAACAAGCATCACACTACGTGCTGTGTGAATTACCAGCAATCTTTCAGATAAATTCACAGCAGAGTTTTGCCATGATTGGTTGAACTCATCAGGGAGGGGTTTGGACAAGGAGGGGATGGAGGAAAGATGTTTCCAGCCACGAAAGACTGTGTGCTAGCCTGCCATCGTGTGTGTGTCTTTCTCTCCCTCCCTCCTTGCTACTTTCAGTCTCAGTGTGTGTGAATGATCTAATCTCCCCTCCTGCGCCGTGCTTAGCCACGAAAAAGACGTCTTTCCTTCTCTCCCTCCCGCCTTTCTCAGTGTGTGTGAATGATCTAATCTCCCCTCCTGTGCCGTGCTTAGCCACAAAAAAGACGTCTTTCCTTCTCTCCCTCCCGCCTTTCTCAGTGTGTGTGAATGATCTAATCTCCCCTCCTGCGATCAACTCAACCCTTCTCCCTGTCTTGTGCTTAGCCACGAAAAAGACGTCTTTCCTTCTCTCCCTCCCTCCATGCTATCTTGTGCCCAGCTGCTACGATCTGAAGAATTAAGCAAGCCTTTTCCAGTCTCTCTTGTTTGTGTGTGTGAATGTTCCTCTCAGGCATTCCTGTGGTAATCAGAGGATGTGCTTGGGAGGCCACGCCCCTGTCTCAGTCTCCTGTGTAAATATCAAAGCGAAACACAGCTGAAAACAAAAGCGATAGATCAATTAAGCCATATATCATCTGAACGATGCACTACAGCTGAGAAACAGCGATAAACGCAAATTACCGCAATAAAAACTGTCGTTTAACTGAAGCCATGGAAATATATGCTGGGCCCTTTCCCTTGTATAGCAGTCTTCATGTGCATTGAAATCATGTGCTTTGGGACCATTCTGCATCTCAGCTCTTGATGGGACTTTGCTCTACAATTGAACCAACTCATGATCTTTTAATCAAAAGAAAACCAGCTGAAGTACCGGTACTTATGAAATTAGGGTTCTGTAATGCAGCACTGTGGAAGGATTTAAAATAGATTGAGCCAGAATGTGAAGACAGAGGGATTTCAGGAACAAAAGACATGGGCTTCATTACACTCTCTGTAGCTGCTTTTCACAATTCAGAGCATAAGCAAAAATATATCAATTTATATCTAATTTTAAAAATAATAAATCTTGAGTTCATAGAATTCACTCTCAGGAAAATACTGTATCCACTGCATGTATTTAGGTTGGGGAAAAGGTCTGCCAAATCATCTAGAAAAGGCAGGAGCCAATATATGGTTTCCAACCTTCCAACATTTCAGAGATAAAAGCTGGGACATGGGTGGTCAGAGTGTGGTCAAGATGACAAAAGCTATAAATGAGGAAGAAGAGACAAGCTAGGAGAGGCTGCAGCAGTTTGCTTTTGGCTGAGCCTCCTGGGAAGGGCAAGACTCCACTCCCTCCTCTCCCCTGCCCCCTGCTGATTTAACTGTGTGCAAGCTACCTTTGCACTTTGAACTCAGTTTACAGCAATTGAAGTAAGGTGAGGACAAAGGGGGGAAGTGGGAGGTGGAAAGATAAACTGGTATTTTAAAAGCAACTGAAAAATTGGGATGACAGAGAATGAATAGGGACTCTCTCTGACAAATTAGGACAGTTTTAGGATATGGGGTAGATGAGCCAGCCTCTAACAAGGCTGCCTCCATCTCTTCTGAGTGCCTGCTAAGGAGCCAAAACTACACTATTTCCTCTGGCTATTTGTCCCTAAAATCTAGATTTGATTTCAGTCCAATTTCAGTGTGTGTCTCTAGCATCTCTGGCTGGCATCTTCAGAGAATGGTTGTGTAGGGATGTGTGGGGTTTATATACTGTGAGGCCCTGTTGGAGAGGATATGTAAATTTGTGTATTTGAATGGTTAGTTCCTGGGGGGAGATATGCAAGGAGGATTAGTGTCTGTTTGGCTAATGGTCCATTGTCTGCTGGAAATCCAGCAGACTCACAGTATATAAACCCCATACACCCCTAAACAACCATTTCCTGAAGATTGCAGCCACAGATGCAGGCAAAATGTCAGGAAAAAAACTCTTCCAGAACACGGCCTCACAGCCAGCTGGAAAAAAAACATGAAAAACCTATGGATGCTGATCGTGAAGGCCTTCGACTTCACAATTTTGTTTCTGTTTTTATCAGTTGTGCATTGCCTCAGGGGATGAGACATAATATAGATATCATTTAAATAAATGAATGGAAATGTTTAGGGTTTTTATTTTAATTAAACTGGTTTTTTCCAGGAATTTGGATAGAGGACCATCGCCTCCCAAAAATACTACTCTACGATGAACTCGCCACGGGTCAGCGTAAGAGGGGCGCTCCAAAAAAGTGATACAAGGACTCCCTGAAACAACATCTCAGGCTTGGCCAAATTGATCACCAACAATGGTCCGCCCTGGCCTCACATCGGGAGGCATGGAGACACACTATCCACAACGCGGCAGCCTTATTTGAGAACTTATGCCAAACAAGTCTTGAAGAGAAATGACAACGCAGAAGGAATCACAACCTGGAAACATCACCCAAGGAAACCTTCTGCTGTGCTTTCTGCAACTGGACTTGTCTATCTTGGATTGGCCTTTTTAGTCATCAGCACGCTTGCAGAAAACACGGGATGAGTCCTTCCTGAATCTTCATTTGCAAAGAAAAGCCAGAAAGAGAGAGACAAAATCTTACTGAATACAGAGCACTTGTGAATTCATAACTCTAGGGAGATTATCAGACAAGCGTCTAAATCGCTTTTGTCCCACTGTATTTTAAAGCATAAGTATCCTGGCATAATAACACTTCTTATCACACATTGTAATCATGAGATATAGCTGCCCCTGAATTATTGCAACACAACTGCTAGTGCTGTTTACTTCCACGTTTTCGTATGGGCAAGACTCAGCACTTAAATTAACAAACAAAATGAACAGACAAGCACTGAAACACACTTTAAAACTTGCCAGCAAACTGGGGAGGTTAATAAAAATATTGTCCCATACCTAGTTTTCGCATTCTCACCTGGAAGTGTTCTGACGGGAACCGCCAATTGATGCTGTAATCACACCAGCAGAATGGGATGTGGTTTTGCACACAAGCAATACCACGGGAAAAAAACTCCATGGCATATCAATTGGTGGCTTCGGCCAGCTAATAAAGAAGAATGCCTTTTTCATAGCAGCAGAATGCGAGGAGGAGGATGTCATGCAATAGGGGAGCCATTTCGCAGTATCCTATCATCATTATCAGGCCATATTTGCCACGTATGATAATCTCTTATGTTAAGAATTTGTAACTGCAAAACTAAATGCCAGCTGCTACCATTTATGCAGAAATACAATGGAACTCACCGTTGCGGAGAACACTGTGACCACATCAAGGCCTCTGCTCTTCCAATGTACAATTTTGTATCTTGAAGCCAAAACTTGACAGGTCAGCCCTCCAAAAAGAGGTCACCTTCAAACAGAGAACTGTCATCCAACAGCTCTTCAAACAAAGTACAATCCTCTATAAAGTCAGGCTCATTGTCACAGTAAGGAGAAACATTCTGGGGAGCTGTTAACTCCTACACCTTCACCAGAGCTTAACAAAGAGCAAAGAAGTCTGGACAGCTCCCCACTTGTTGGTTGCAAAAAGCTTACTGAGAAGCTTCATCATTGTCTCATGAAACTTAGGCATCCTCAGGAATAGTAATAATAAATAATAATAAAAATTATTTTTATCCTGCCTCGCTGTTAAAAACAATCGGGGCAGCTTACAAAAATTAAAATACCAATACAGATTAAAATCCCCAAATGCCAGCCACCCCCACCCTTCCCATAAAAAGACATTAAACCAAAATACATTAAAACAACTGATCTAAAATCATATTAAAATAATAAATAATAAATAAGCAACAGACTAAAAAGGGCCAGGAGCTTCTGAGGCCGGGAGCTAATTAGGAAAAGCCTGCCGAAAGAGATCCGTCTTTAGTGCTTTTTAAAAACTACTCAGGCTTGTCATCTGATGGATCACGTTCGGCAGGCCATTCCACAATTTGGGGCCGATTACTGAAAATGCCCTGTGGGAGGTTGCAGACAGCCTAGATTTTTGTGGCTGAAGCAAATTCCTCCCAGAGGACCGGAGTGTGCGGGGAGGCTTGTATGAGAGGAGACAGTTCTGAAGATAAGTTGGACCCAAGCTATTTAGGACTTTAAAGGTAATAACCAACACCTTATACTGGGCCCGGAAGAGATTTTAATACTGGAGTTATATGGACGAACACCACCATGTGGAGAGATTTTAATACTGGAGTTATATGGTATCTCTGAGATGTTCCCGAGACCACTCTGGCTGCCATATTTTGTATCAACTGAAGTTTCCGGACCAAGCATGAGGGTAGCCCCATGTAGAGTGCATTGCAGAAATCTAGATGAGAGGTTACCAGCGCGTGCACCACAGTCTCAAGGTCCTTTACTTCCAGGAAAGGACGCAGATGGCGTATCAGCCAAAGCTGATAACAGGTGCTCCTGACTGTCACATTCACCTGACTAGTCATCTGAAGCGATGAATCAAGGAGTACCCCCAGACTGTGAACATAGTCCTTAACGGAGAGTGTGACCCCGTTCAGGACTGGAAGTTGCAACCCAACTCCTGGTTTTGGGGCCGCTACCGTGAGTACCTCCACTTTGTCCGGATTTAATCTCAATCTGTTTTTCCTCATCCAGCCCACTACTGCTTTAAGACAACCATTAAGAGGAGAGACACCATCGGAATTCGAGACCGATGATCGGGACAAGGAGAAATAGATCTGGGTGTCATCAGCGTACTGATAAACCCAGCCCCATAACTCCAAATAATCTCAACCAGCAGCTTCATATAGATGTTAAACAACATTGGGAACAGGATGGTGTGTTGCGGAATGCCACAAGTACGCTCCTTTCTGCTGGAGCAGCTGCCCCCAAGCCGCACCCTCTGGGACCTGCCCGAGAGGAAGGACCGGAACCACTGAAGCACAGTGCCTCTGATTCCTAACCCACTCAGGCCATCCAAGAGGATGCTATGATCTATCGAATTGAAAGTCGCTGAGAGGTCCAGACAGGATGATGCAGGTCATCTATCAAGGCAACCATGGCAGTCTCAACTCCAAATCCCATCCTAATGCCAGTTTGAAATGGGTCTAGATAATCGGTTTCATCCAAGACCACTTGGAGTTGAAGAGCAACCTCCCTCTCAATCACTTTGCTCAAGAATGGTAACATAGAAACCGGCCTATAGTTGTTCATGTCCAGGGGGTCCAGGGAAGGTTTTTTCAGGAGCGGCCTAACCGCCGCTTCCTTTAAATAAGATGGAACACACCCTTCCCTGAGGGATGCATTGATGATGTCCTTAAGGAACACCATCAAGGCAGTCCCCCCCTGGATGGCCAGCCATGAAGGGCAAGGATCAAGAGGGCAGGTCGTCTTCCTCACTCTACCAAGTAGCTTGTCCACATCCTCGGTACTCACGGATTGAAATTGATCCAGTAAACTTACATCAATGGAGTTGCTGGACACCTCGTCAATTGTTTCTGTCAAAATACTGGCATCTAAGTCGGCTCTTATCCAAGAGATTTTATCTGCAAAGAAGTTGTTAAATGCATCACAGCAGGCCGTTGTTGGGTTAAGCAACAGGTTCTGCACAGGTATAACCTCCGTCATCTCCCTTACCACCCTGAACAGCTCTGCTGGATGGGACTCTGCAGACGCAATACGTGCAGATGAGAAGGATCTCTGCGCTGCACATATTGCCTCTCGATAGGACCAAAGGAAGTTCCTATGGCAAGTCCTATCAAATAAGAATGCCACTAAAAACCAGGAAACGTATACAGTGCCTATTTGGCACAGAGAAAATTCTCATTCAGTCAGTCATATCTCTCTCTCTCTCTCTCTCTCTCTCTCTCTCTCTCCCCTAATTTCATAGCTATTCAAATCTGGTTTCCACTATAATGTTTCTCTCTATGACCTTTTGGATTCTGCCCAAAGCTTATTCTCACTTGAGAAAGAACTGCCTTAACCAATCACCAAGAGAAATCCAGCATGCTACGGTCATCATTATTTGCAGCACCAAAATGGTAGCAGCTATGCAACAGAAAGCTAAGAATTCTCCTGAGAGAAACATTTTTGTTATTGTATGTATTTTCAGTTTCATTTTGTGGTAGAAGTGGCTGAGTCTAGATTAAAAGATATTTCAAGGTATATATGTCTGGTTTTAATTGGGAGCCACCACTTGTTTTATTGTTTATATTATGCAGTTGTTTGTGATATTGTGATTTTAAACACACACACACACACATTTGTAAGCTTCCTTAGGTGTGCATTTGTTATGGCCCATCTCCCAAGATCCTGCTTAGGCTTCCCTGCAACTGTTATTTGCATAAAGAAAGCAGGCACAATTATATTAACTCACTGAAAGTCACAACAAGCATAGCCCCCAAGAACTGTACACCAGCTATACTCATGGTACACAAGCACACTATGTTGTTTTGGAAAGTACATGAGTCTGTAATAGTTGGTAACCTAAAAAGCTTGGCCTCATCTCAAACTAAACCATCAGTCCATGACTGTTGTAGGCATAGCCCCCCATTGTCGGGCAAACTATCTCACAGTTCCAAGAGGCTTGTCCAAAAGCATCCTCAAAGTCAGTCCAAGGGTCAGGAACCCAGCAAACAGCAAGGTCACACAGTCAAGGAGTTCAGGTAAACAGTAAGCAAGAGGTCTGACATGCAGAACACAAAGGCTGGGGCCAAGGAAACACATTGTTACTTGTCTCGGGCTACTGCCCTCTGCCCTCCTTAAAAAGGATGGAGCCAGCTGGCTCTCATTCATGGCCTGATAAACTCCCAAAGTGTTTGTGTTTGCTTGTCCTCCTTCAAGGCTGCTGTTCACCCGGAAAAGCTGACTCCTGGCCTATGACAATGGCACCCACTTCAGTTAGTTGGTAAAATACTTGACTTGCCCATCTACTGAGCTTGTGGATATCAGCCTCAAGTTCTCTGTTCAGACTTGGATTGAGTTGACGCTTTCTTACAAAACCAAGAGATTTGGTAGTTTTAAAGGTAACATGGAATTCTTTCTGCCAGAATTTGTTTCTCTTATAACTCTTCCAGAATTTCTCTAAAGTTCTCCTGTCTCTTGTCCAAATAGTATAATAGGCAAAAATTTAACACATGATACTTGAAATGAAAATGGACATTCCCACATAAACCGGGGCTCATTAAACTTTAAGAGTAAAATCTGAGCATTGGTCTTATTATATTCAGAGTAAAGCACATGAAGGTTACACAAAGCCACATATTGTTTCCTTGTGACTCTGCTGCAAATAATAATTTGCATAAATAAACATAATTTTGAACAACTTTTAAAAAAATATATGTTAATGACTTCTCAGCAGCAAATATTAATTCAATACTCCCATGAAGTGTTTGTGTTTGCAAAACTCCAACTCTTTTCCTTGATCACCCATCTTGATTTGGTAACTTAGAGATGATAATAATGCCAAAGAAGGAGCCACATTTCACTCAGCCACGTAAACTAAATGAATGATTTATAAGCCCTGTCCTTAATCTCGTACACAACTACTCTATTTATATGATATGAGAATATTATATAAATACTGTGTTCTGTTAATCATACATCTGTATGCATTTCAACTTAATCAGAGGAACAGCAATTATTCCCTTCTAGCACAGATCTGTTTAAAGACCTCCTAATGTGCCAGAGATAAATTACTCAATAAACAACCGTTTAAATAGGCTGGCACTGTCCAAGAGCATATTGCATTACCCTGATCCTCCCCCAGCTTCCCCCTTCCATCTCTGAGCAGTTTGGATGCCCTCCAACAGGCCAACATGCTGCAAATATGCTAAAATTACACATACATACACACACACACACACACACAGAGAGCGAGTGAATATTTGATTCTGAGCAGCTGAGAAAAGCAAAAGCCAAAATGTCTTGCTATTGTATTTTAACTTTCCTCTGCTGCTAGTGTAATACACAAACACACACTCTCTTGCACAGACAAAGATGTAGATGTTTATTACAATAAAGCTAGTCACAGTACACATAAGAACACATTTTTCTAGCCTACCCAACCACCTAAAGAGTTTTAAAATTGCTGTGTCTGAAAGGGTTTGATAGCTTAACATATCTTAGACATACTAATATTTAAGATATCTGCCTTCAATGTTTTTAATTGTGTTATTATGCTGTTTGCTATTATTTTATTTATTTTGTCCTTTTATATTGTCCTTTTATATTGAGTGGTTTTGGTTTTGTATGAGCCTTAAGTGCTTTTTTTACATAAAAAATATGTAAAATGCATAGGAGGTTGTTTGGGGTTAGTTATTTACAGTGCTGACATAAGCTGAATATTATACTAGCTTTCAAACCTAGTGATTGTAAGGCTTGGGGGTGGGATCATGCTTAGGTCTGAGCTACACACAGCAGCCGGGAGAAGAAAACTAGGCATCAGAATCAAGACTAATCAGTTATCAGAGCCAAGACCAAGGCAGGGATCGTGTCATGGAGCAATCCAGAATTTGGAACTGTGGAAATAACAAGATACTATTAGAGGCTAAAAACCAGGTGTCAGGACCATTAAATAAGGTAGAAGTCAGGAACAAACAATCAGCTGAAGGCAGCAAAGAATGACAAACCCCAGTATGCACAGAGATGCACCAGAGCTCAGGTAGACTTTGGACTTTATCAGATGTGGCAAAAATCATGGGATTACGATGTCATGGTAGCATGAGTGGGCATGGCTATCACATGATGTCATCATCTTCACATGATTACTCTATGCCCAGCTGTGAACCAGGTGTTCCTTCTAATTGATGGGACAACCCATCAATAGATAGTCAATATCACTTTTTTTCACAGTATTGAGGGCATGCAAAAACATGTCCCATTGTAATTGCAAGATTACAGCATAAATGGGCGATCCTCAGCTAGAAAATTTCCAGGTGAGAACGTGAAAATGAAGCACAGGACACTCTTTTTATGAACTGTCCCATTTAGTTTCAATATTTTTAGGTTTGTTTCAGTGCTTTTGTGTTCATTTACTTTGTTAATTAAGATGTTTTTGGAGTTTCAAGCACATTTGCATCTTCTCACGAGAACCACCAAAATCTCACCCATGCTAAATCATGGAAATAAAGTCCTGTTCTTAAAGTGGTAGTGGTCATTGTGCGATAATTCTGTGGCAGTTCTTTCATGTGATTACAGTGATGTGCAATGGTAAGTGTAATAATGCCACAACATTTCCACTCTCCTCACTCGTGGAATTAAAGCATTTTTACACACTAGCTTGATAATAATAATATGGCATGGCTGAAGTCACACAAGAAGCCTGTTCCTGCCTAGGAATGTGCAATGGTCACCTTGAGAGGGGCACAGCATTGTTGTTCTGTGCCTTCAAGTTGTTTCCAACTTTAAATAAATAAATAAATATGGCGACCCTAAGGTGAACTTATCACAGGGTTTTCTTGGCAAGATTTGTTCAGAGGGGATTTGCCTTTGTCTTCCTCTGAGGTTAAGAGAGTGTGACTTGCCCAAGGTCACCCAGTGAGTTTCCATGAGTAAGTGGGAATTTGAACCCTGCCAGGACCTAGAAATAATAGAATGGGTCTAGGATGTAAAAACAAAGGACAGTGGAGACAGCTGCCCCAACCTGCAGTTGGAGTCACTGTTTATTCTTTGTCATTTTTCAGGCACTACCTTTTCTTAAAGAAATGTGTTTGAATAACTGATTGTTTGTCTGGATAATTGATACCACAGTTCTTCTTTTGGGGTTCCCCCCCTTCATTCCATTGATCTAAGGTGCAGCTTAGGAGATACTTTCACTGTTTTCCATGAGCTATGGATATTCCATTACTTTAGGATAAAAGCTTTTAAATGTTGTTCTGGTCAAGTGTCCATGTGATTCTAAGCATATCTACTTGGAAGAAAGAGCCAGTAAATTCAATAAGACTCGCTTCCCAGTAAGTATGCTTAATGACTGTAGTGTCACTGGAGAAGCTGGATTCTAAATTCTCTAGGATAGTACCTGGAACCCTGGTACCTAATACAGTCAGCCCTCCATATCCATGGATTCTGAATCCACAGATTCAACCAACCATGGTTCAAAAATATTCCAATAAATAAATAAGTAAATCCCGAAAACAAATTTTGATTTTGCTGCTTTTATTATACGGGATGCCATTTTACTACACCATTGTATATAATGGGTCTTGAGCAGCCATGGATTTTGGTATCCACAGGGGGTCCTGGAACCAAAGCCCAGTGACTACCAAGGGCCCATTTTATATGCAACAGTCCATATATAAAGACTGCAGGAAATCTTTTAAGATTCAGTATAAGCATTGTGTTTTAGCTTTTATAGCCCTGCAAGACCTAGCTCCTCCTTTCAGCCCTCACCTCTTTTTACTTGCTTGGGATCTGCATTCTAGGAACTCTAGGCTTCTCACTCAACCAAGGGTTTCGTCTTCCTTGGTTTGGCTTTGTCCTTTTTAATTCACTGCACTATACTCCTGGAGTTGCCGCCCTGAACATTTGCAGACTGCTCAGTCCCTCACTGTTTTTAAATCTCCGTTTCAAGGCTTTTGGAATTTTAGTATAACATTGTCTTACAATATTGTATACAGTATTTTGATTATATGTATTTATTAAGCTGTTTTATATTATATTGCATTGCATTATATTGCATTTTGTCTTTCTATCTGGATAATTTGTTTACAATTGTACTTCATTATTTGCTATTTGTATTACTCTTTCCTTGCCATGTATGTGCATGTGTTATATTATACATCTTTGACAGGGCTAGCTGTCTTGCTGTTGTTTTAAATTTGTAAAGTGCCATATACACTGATGGTGCATCATCATCGTCATCATCATCATATAGCAACTCTTCACTTAAGGCTATCTATGAATTGAATTAATTTTCCCATTATGTGCTGAAATATTTCCCATTGAAATCAAGAGCTCTTTAAAAGTGCTTAACCATGTTGTGTCTAAGGAGATTATCAGACAGGGACAAAAATAGCATCCCTGTCTCTCTATCTCCTCTACCTGCCCCCTCTCAGCCCACTCCTGGCACGAGAACAAAAAGTTTTAAGACCTACCTTTGCCGTGTGCTCACCCTCCCCTCAGCAGCCACGGAATGAATACAGCTTGTACAGAGCTGTATTCACTTCTTTATTTGAAATCCCAGGCTGTTCTCGTGAGAAAACAAGCACATGGGAAATTCAAAAATAAAAAGAGAAAGAAAGCTTTTTAAATGACAGCAGGCACAAAAACAGACTCAAGAAAACCCAAGTAACCCAGGGAGGGTACAAAAAAGGGTGTAATTTACCTCAATATCCCGATCACACCCGAAAGTATTTGGCAGGGACCTCCCATCACGGCTGGCATCACGCCAGCATAACAGGGCACCTTTTCACACACCCATCGTTCCATTACAGAAATGGGACAAGGATCAATTCACAGCTTAAGCCGTAAATAAAAAGGAGTGGGGGGGATGGAAGAGGCACAGGGCATAATGCCACAGGGACATTGTCGTCTGATATTCAAGCCCTTTGGCAATGTCCTGTCATCCCCATGGTGGGATATTTAGCACATCTGATAATCTTCCTAGATTATCCACTAGCAAGTGAATGTACATTGGAAATGTTATAATACAAGATTATATGTATTGTCTTATGTCACCCAAATATCATACTGTAAACTTCTCTTCCCCCCCCCCCGTGTGTGTGTGTGTGTGTGTGTGTGTGTGTGTAAAAGAGAGAAAAAGATTGAAACAGAGAAATTACTTACCTACAGATGCATACATCTTTCACGTCCTTAGAAGAACTCTGTCTTGGTTGTTTTCCAGGATGCGTAGGCTGTGTTGTTGACGTATCTAACCAAAATATGAGAGTAGTGTCATTGTTGAGAGGAAAAAGCAACTACAGGATGACAACAGTTTTTCAAACTGAAAATGCTGCTTCTGTTTTGGGTGACACATCAACAAAATCCACTTGACACCTACATAAGATTTTGTCTGTGTATGTACTGCTTTGCTAAAGGATCAGTAGACTTCTGCCAAGATAGTAAATTTGCTACAAATGTTATTCTGTTAAGAAGTTGTTCTAGTTGTTTAAAATGTAAAACTGCTGCCATTGTTTACTGTTTTCTTCTTGAGCTCCTTCTTTGGAAAAGATAGAATTGTATTTGGAAGAAGAGCTTATCTACATCTGAAAGCAAATGGACTCATTGGCACAACTGCAAGAGTTGTGATAGCAGAAGAGAAATAACTCTCAGTCATAAACTGTGACTATGTAGTTACTTTTATCATTTCAGGGTGTGATCTCACGAAATGATGGAGGATGAATATACCATGGTTTTGAAGTGTTTGTGCTGCTACCTCATACTGTCTTGTGGGGATTTAGGCAAGGACGTGGACAGGAGGAGAGGGTTTTTTATGCTGATGGCCCTTGGAGTCTTGAAATTATATTTTAAAAGTTATTTAAAGAAGGTAGTGAAAAATAGGAAATAAAGAGCTACTTTTAAAAAATATGTTGTAGGTGTAAGTAATTACTTTAGGAGTGGTTTGGAAAGAAAGGTACATGTAATGAATTACTCTTAAAGTTACTTTCTGATCTCTGGACCTCTGGAAGAAGCATGTAGAACTATTTCTCTACCCGAGGGACTTCCTTTCCATCAGCAGAGATGGAATTCTGTTATATCTCGTGACTCCAAGGGCCATAGTCTTTCAGCGTAAATCTTTTTAGTAAGAGGGTTTTTCTTAACAATACAAATAGATACAAATGTGCTCTTTATTTGGTTTTATAGTGTATATCTTTGGTTTTATAGTGTATATATCTTTGGCATTAGCACTCCCTCAATATAATCTGGCATAAGAAAACTATTTATCTACTAATGAACCATATCAAACAAATGGCCACTGGATATCCACGGAGTACAAATGTGGAGACATGTTCAAGTTCACAGTGTACAGGGAAAGCAATAATATTTGCACAAAAATTTCCTCTGTGGGTATTCAGCACGTGAAACAAGCATGGAACATCTATCAGAGCATTCAAATAGTTTTTGAATGGCACCTCTGTTTCATCCTTTAAAAGTATGGTAGTCTAGAGAAGGTTGTCAGTGTAAAACTTCTGAAAGTGAGGAACTTCCGATAGGATAGCAAGCTATCACAGCTCATTTGATGACATGTGCCAGTTTTACTGCTGTTCTGATGCCCTGTGATGTAACCACAGTGCAAGGACAAGACAGTCTCAGAATTAGCTCATCTTTTTCCCTCACTGTAGAACTTCAGGTGCTATAGTTGCCCTTCTCTGTGCCTTTCTGTCTCCTCACATGGAAAGAGAGACAGATAAATATTGATTACTGTAAATTTAAAACATGGAATGACTACACAATCTTCCGCTTATGTTAATTCTCATTCCTTGTTGATGGTAGCTAATACAGTAGCACCCCTGTATCTATGGGGGGGGTCGTTCCAGCCCTCCCCCGTGGATGGTGAATTCCGCAGATAATAGCGAACGCCATCCTCCTCCTCCTCCTCCACCACCACCACCCTGCCACCACTGCATGATCACTCCTTCCCCCTCCCTTCCCCCCTTCACTCCACCATAGCCCTGCCATGATCGGAGGTCTCCTGGGAGGAAGGGGAGAAGGTGCAATTGCTCCTGCCCCTCCCTTCCCCCTTCGCCCCCACCATGGCTTCACCAGGACCAGAGCTCTCCGGGGGAAGGGGGAAAGCACAATCACTCGTGCCCCTCCCTTCCCCCTTTGCCCCCGCCTTGGCCCCATCGTGACCACAGCTCTCCCAGGAGGAGGGAGGGGAAAGGCACTATCACTCCTGCCCCTCCCTTCCCCCTTTGCCTCCACCATGGCCCCACCGTGACCACAGCTCTCTCAGGAGGAGGGAGGGAGAAGGCACTATCTCTCCTGCACCTCCCTTTGCCCCGCCATGGCCCTGCTGGATCCAGAGCTCTCCTGGGGGGAGGGGAAAGGCACGATTGCTCCTTCCCCTCCTTTCCCCCTTCGCCCCCACCATGGCTCCACCATGACCACAGCTCTCCCAGGAGGAGGGAGGGTGAAGGCATGATTGTTCCTGCCCCTCCCTTTGCCCTGCCATGGCCCTGCCAGGACTGGAGCTCTCCCAGGAGGAGGGGGGAGGTGTGATCACTCCTGCCCCTCCCTTTTCCCTTCGCCCCTCCATGGCCCCACCATGAATGGAGCCATCCCAGGGGAAGGGAGGGGGAGGTGAAAGCCCTCCTCCCTCTCCCTTTCCCCCCATTGCCAAATGCAGTTGGCGAATCAGCAGATACAGGAGTCCTGCTGTACATGGATGGATGGACAGACTCAAGGCATCCTCCAGGGTAAAAAGACTCAAAACTTCTGCCCTTAGAGAGCTGCAGCCTGTTGTAGACCATATTGGGCTAGATGGAGAAACAACCTGACCTGGTACAAGGGAGCTTTCTCTGTTAAAAAATCATATGATGTGCAAATATGCAAACCAGCCTTAACAGATGCTATATAAATGTCCCAACAAGGCAGTAAAAGGAGAGTGTCTCCCAGACAGTTTACTTTCAAAGCATGGAGCTTTGCTATGTCTTCACCACTACGCATGAACAATGCAGAGTACTCTATAAGCAAGGTTGCTTAGATGGAGGGTGTTGGTTTTGGTTCTTCTCAGTGTTGTTCTTTCAAGTCTTCTTCTCACTAAATTATTGATAGTCCCCCACCCCCCAAAGATTTAAAACCCTCTCAATGACCTTTCAAAGTGTTTCTCAAGAAAAAGAATTCTGTCTCTCAAAGTAGAATGAGAGGTTGCTACACCAACATGCACACATACAGAGAGAGAGAGAGAGAGAGAGAGAGAGAGAGAGAGAACTGCAGGGCAAACAGTATGTGCACAAAGAAGCATGAAAATCATTGATGCATAACTTCTTGTTGTTTAAGGAGGCCATTGGCTCTTCTCTGCATGGACAAGGATGTGCCATTTCTTTTGATAGAAAAAGTCATATTTTGACTGTGCACTAAATTTAGACACAGCTTTATGGAAGCTGTTTCCTTTGCTCAACATTAAAAAATATAAATATTTTTCCAATTACTCATAATGAAAAAAAGGAAGACAGTTGTATACATTTACATACTAACTTCAAGTGGTATTTGGACTTGTATCACATATGGACTGTGGATCTTTTTAATGTCAAGAGCTGTGCAACTGCTTCTCTACAGTAGTTCATGAGTTTCTCTCATTTAGAGCTTTTGTATAAATCTTCTTTAATCTGCTTACATAATTTTACTCTAACAGCAGTGAATTGTTTTGCCAGAGATCTAAGCTGTCATGACTGACTTGCAGACCTGCTGTCTTTAAAAAAAAAAAAATAATGCTTAACCCTTCACAAGCTTTTCTTGCAGTTGGACAGGGGTTTCCAAATGAAACTGACTTTTTCAAACATTTTGATAATTGAATTCCATTATTTAATGCAATCATCAAAATGAAACCTTGCTATTGTCTACATTGCAATCCCTATACATATTCACATGAAAGTATTTTCTTCTGGAATCAATGAAATGAGTAGAAATGCATAGGATTGTGGCATTAGATAACAATATGTTACATATTACCTTCATAGTATCTGGTTTAATATTTACAACAAATGTTTGGCAATCTCAAAAAAACAAAATGTCTATTTATGGAAGCATCTGCAGTATTAATGAAAATACATTTAAAAATTACATAAATGTTGAACAGAACATGTGTTTGCTGACAGACCCAAAAATAATGAAGCCAGACACAGATGTTGTGTTGAAAAGGGTCACTTTATTTAAACCTATCCTATTTATTATTTCTCAGGAGAAACTACACCAGAGGGAGCAACCTAGTGTGGGTTGTGCTGGGGCAGTAGTTCTTTCCCCAGACCTTCTCCCCAGGTTCCCTGGGTGAAGCACCTGAGCCCTGGGGATAATACAAAACCTGGGTTGCTCCCCAGTCTGTCCTCATCTGGAAGGCCAACCTGAAAGCACCTCCACCAAAGATTTTCCTTGGTTTTTTTCCGGGCTGTGAGGCCGTGTTCTGGAAGAGTTTATTCCTGATGTTTCGCCTGCATGTGTGGCTGGCATCTTCAGAGAATAGTTGGGTAGGAGTATATGTGGAGTTTATATGCTGTGAACTCCTATTGGGGAGTATATGTAAATTTGTGTAATGAATGGTTAGTTTCTGGGTATAGAAATGCAAGGCTCATTAGTGTCTATTTGGCTAATGGTTGTTTGATGGGCCATTATCTGCTGGAACTCCCCCTGTCCCTGGGTCAAATTCCTTTGTAATTGTTGAGTGTTGATTCTATTGTTTTTCAAAACTGGGAGCCAGATTTTGTTTACTTTTAAGGTTTCTTCTTTCCTGTTGAAGTTGTCCAGGTGTTTGTGGATTTCAATAGCTTCTCTGTACATTCTGACATGATCGTTGTTGGCCTGGTCCAGTGTGATGTACACAGAACACAAACTCTGATATCTTCAATAAAGTTCTTTATTGGAATAGAAGCATGTGTAAGGAACAGTGTCAAAGCTGCAAACTGATGAACAAAGTTACAGTGGGGGCAGATAAGGTACACCCAGCGTGAGAAAGCAGAAAAGGGAGGGCAGTACATCAAAGCACACTTTGCCATCTGGCCGGCCTTGAGCTCCCGGGATGAACAGCGTTCCCATGGTACCCAACATCTCCCAGACATTCCAGAGGCCCAAGGCAGAACCAGTCTCAAAACATCAAACTGTCAGGATTCTCCATGAACTCTACTCTATGCCTCAGAATTCATGGATGACCCTGACATCCAGAATTTCTGTGTTTTTAAATAGCATTTTGTGTCCAGGTTGGTTTATAACATGTTCTGCTACTGCTGGCCAGCCAGAAAAATCAGCAGTAGCATTGTCAATGCCAGTAACATGCCATGCAGTAAACAGAATGTTATGTTTAAGGCACTGCAGGGTGAAAGCACACATCAGTCTCATAACCCTGTGTGACTTAGAGGTCAGTGAATTAATTACTTGAACACCAAAAATGGATGGAAGAGTTGGCTAGCTCATTGGACCATATGCTTACTGCCACCACTATAGAAAAAAATTCTAGAAAAGTCAGGTCAGTTGTAATGCCAACACTAGTCCACTCTTCTAGTCATTCATGAGCACACCATCTACCTTTGAAGTATACCCTAAAACCCATTGAAGCTGCCATATCTGATGCAACTTGTAGGCCCCCCTGAAGCTTTCTGTCCTCCCACCAAAAGGAAATTCCATGTGAACCCATTCAAAAATTCTAACCACATCCTCAAATCCTCCCTAATGCTGCCATTAATCCAAATGTGGTTGTGTGATTTTGACATCCCGCCAATAGCATCACATAAGCACTGGAGAAATGCCCGACCAGGTGCTACTATTTAGCAGGTGAGATTCAGGTGTCCAATAAGCTCTTGGAACTTCTTCACTGTGGCCTTCCTGTGTAGTAAAAAAGAGGACACTTTTCCTTAACTCACAAACTTTAGCATTAGGTAACCTACATAGTTGATTAGCAGTATAAATATACGTTCCCAAAAAGATAAGCTGATGTTCAGGTCCTTCAGTTTTCTCTGGGGATAAATGTACCCACAGCTCCTCAGTCAATCTGCCAAACTCCTGTAGCAATGCTAAGCATTGACCTGTACCATACTGCCGAATAAAAAGAAAATCATCCAGGTAATGAACTCTGTCCTTGGTCCCAGTTCGTGCCTGGATGGCCCACTCTGAAAAGGTGCTAAATGTTTTGAAGGCAGAACAGGAAAGCAAACATCCATTGGAAGGGTGCAGTGGAAATGTAGAAATTACCCTTGAAACAAAAGCCCAATAATTCAAAGCCATTTGGATGTTTAGACAAGAGCTGGAATGAGGAGTTAATATCACACTTCCCTAGTTCAGCCCCTCTGTACTGTGATGTACAGAGAACACACGCTCACATACAATCAATAAGTTTCTTTATTGATGTGGATTCACATGTCAGGAACAGACACAAAGCTGCAACTGAATTACAGACAGACAAGGCTAGAGATAAAAGACATCCAGCGTGAGAAAAGGCAGAACAGGGAGGGCACCCTAGTTAGGGGGGAGTGAAAATAGCCGTTGAACCATCTGGGCTGCATCGGCCTTGAACTCCTGGTGGGACCAGCGTTCCCATGCCAACCAAGAGGCCTGGCTCATCTCCCAGACATTCCAACGCCTGAGAAAGAATCAAGCCCAAACTAACTACCTGTCAGGATCACCCATGAATTCCACTCCAATACCCAGAATTCAGGGGTGAGCCTGACATACTGCCCCCCTGAAGACAAGCCTCCCCCTTCTTAGCCAGGCTTATTGGGAAAGCAGGCATGGAACTTTCGCAACAAGCGTTTGGCATTAACATTATCAGAAGCAACCCATTCGGCATGGCCCAAAGGCAGGTGTTTCCATTTCACCAAATACTGTAACCCTCCCCGATGGAATCTAGAGTCCAAGATATCAGAGACTTTAAAATGTTGGTCTTGGTCCACCAGGATCGGCTGAGGTGTAGCCTCCAGGGCCAGATGGTGCTGGTCTGGAGGGCTCGTGGATTTGAGTAGACTGGAATGAAACACAAGATGTACATGTCGGTACAATTTAGGTAAAGACAGTTCAAATGCCACAGGATTTATCACTCTAACAACAGGAAAAGGACCAATATACTTGGCACCCAACTTCTTGGAGGGTTGGGGGCTTTTAAGAAACTTAGTGGACAAATAAACTAGGTCCCCCACAGCATATTCCGGGGAGGGGTCCCGCCTTTGATCAGCATAATATTTGTAGTGCACTTTGGCAAAGTCCAAGGCCGAAATCACGTGAGGCCAGGCGTCCCTGACCTTTTGACTCCACTGGGAGATTGAGACAGGACCCGTGGAAGACCCCTCCATCAAAGGCAGAGGACTGAAGTCCTGTCCAGAGACAATCTTAAAAGGCGAAAGGCCAGTGCTCTGGTGGGTAGCATTATTATAAGCCACCTCAGCAAAAGGCAGGAGGTCAACCCAGTCTGTTTGTTGGAAATTCACATAAAACCTCAGGTATTGTTCAAGTGTCTGATTAACACGTTCCGTTTGTCCATCCGTCTGGGGATGATGGGAGCTGCTGAGGCCCAGCTCCACCCCCAGAAGATTTGTAAAAGCCTTCCAAAACTGAGAAGTAAATTGGGCCCCCCGATCACAGACAATCTTGGCAGGAATGCCGTGGAGACGATAAATATGCTGGATGAACAATTTGGCCAACTGGGAGGCCGTGGGGAGTTTCCTGCAGGCTACAAAATGCGCTTGTGTGGAGAACAAATCAGTGACAACCCAAATAACCGTCTTTTTCCTACTTTCAGGTAATTCTACTATAAAGTCCATGCTGATGACCTCCCAGGGCTTGGTTGGGGTGGGCAGAGGTTGGAGCAGGCCTTTGGGCTTCCCTGACCCCCCCCCTTTGCCATGGTACACATGGGACACCCCTTCACATACTCCTCCACCTCCTTTCTCATTTGGGGCCACCAAAACTGTCTCCAGGCCAAATGCAAAGTTTTGATATACCCAAAATGCCCAGCACTCTTAATGTCATGGCACTGCCAGAAGATGACCACCCGCAGGGCTTCTGGGACATACAGGCGATCTCCTTTCCAGGCCAAACCCTCCCTCACGGTCACCTTCCTGGGGTGGGCAAGGAACCACTGATCCTTAGGCAGTTCCGAGGCCAACTGAGACTGCCACCCACTCTTAACCTCCCAAGGGACGAGAGGTGATGTAGAGCCCTCAGCCGCAGGGGCCACCTCACTGGGAACAGTGTCTGGGGAGGGGATGTCAGCCTTGACCAATTGGGGCTCAGGCCTAGGGGTCAGTGGCGCGTCACTTTCAATTGACCCAGGTCCAGGCCCTACAGCAGGGCTAGCAGGGGGTTCCTGCTGCTTGGCTTTACTCCACATGAGGACCGCTAATCCCAAGTGGGAAAGAGAAAAAACAGTATCAATGACCTCTTTTCACTTGCTCTCATGTTGCGGGAGCCTGGACAAAGCATCGGCCAAGAAATTCTTTTTTCCTGGGATAAATTTCAGGGTGAAATTGAACCGGTAAAAGAAACTGGCCCACCAGACCTGCTTAGGGCTCAACCGCCTAGGGGTAGCTAACACTTCCAGATTCTTGTGATCGGTCCAAACCTCAAAAGGTTTGGGTGAGCCCTCCAGTAGGTGGCGCCAAGTTTCCAGAGCCAACTTGATTGCACCTGCCTCCTTCTCCCACACCGGCCAATTCCGGTCAGTTTCATTAAACTTCTTGGACAAGTAGGCACATGGCCTCAGCTCCCCTTCCTCCCCTTGTTGCAACAGCACTTCCCCCCTCGCAACATCAGAGGCGTCCACCTGGACGACAAAAGGTTGGGAGGGGTCGGGGTGTTTGAGAACTGGCTCAGAGATGAAAAGGGATTTCAATTTGTCAAATGCCTGGTGACACTGAGGTGGCCACACTATCTTTTGGGGAGGTTTATCCCTTTTACTTAGTTTAGTACCCTTATTGCTTTTCCCATCTTTGGTTTTAAGCAGATCTGTCAGAGGAAGGGCTACCGTCGCAAAGTCAGGGATGAACCCTAAAAATTAGCAAACCCCAGGAAGCTCTGTAACTGTTTCCTGGTTCTAGGGGCCTCCCATGCCAAGACCCCTTTGACCTTCTTTGGGTTCATTTCAATCCCTTTGTTTGAGATGCAGTACCCTAAGTAATCTAAACGGCTTTGATGGAATTCACACTTGGACATTTTTGCAAACAGATGGTTTTCCCCCAACCTGGCAAGTACCTTCTTCACCAGTTTCACATGGGATGTATAGTCCTCTGAGTAAATCAATACATCATCCAGGTACACCAACACCCCTTTGTACAAAAAGTCCCGTAACACGTCATTAATTAGGTCTGGAAATATCCCTGGGGCCCCTTTTAGTCCAAAAGGCATGACTAGGAACTCGAAAGCCCCCAAGGGGCAATTAAATGCAGTCTTCCATTCATCCCCCTCCTTGATCCACACTCTATAATAGGCCTCCCAGAGGTCCAACTTCGTAAAAATCTTCCCTTTGGAGAGATGGGCTAGTATGTCCTTCATCAGGGGTAGGCGGTATTGGTTAGAGACACTAATCACATTTTACCCTCAATAGTCCTGAATCAAACGAAGACCCCCATCAGATTTGCGCCTAAACATCACTGGCGCCCCCACAGGCGAGGTTGAAGGCCTAATGAACCCTTGCGCTAAGTTCTTGTCTATAAACTCTCGGAGTGCCTCCATTTCAGCCGGGGTCATGGAATAAATGTGAGGCTTGGGTAGATTAGACTCCGAAAGTATCTCGATGGCACAATCAAAGGCCCTGTGGGGTGGCAGAATGTCACACTCCCTCTCCTCAAAAACATATTGCCAAGTCTTGTATTCCACTGGCAACCCTTTCAGCTCCCCTTTGACTAAGGCAGTAGTGCAGTTCCGTGATTCAACCTCTAGGGGGACCCCTTCCCCTGGGAATCCTCCCCCCACCCTATGCTCCTTTGTACACAATGGATCAGCAAAAGTCATTGTTTCTTTTATCCAGTCTATGGTGGGGTTGTGGTACTTTAGCCAGTTCAGACCCACCACTGCAGAGGGGACTAAGCCTGGAGCAATCACAAATTGTAGTTCCTCTTGATGGTTCCCCATCCTCATGTGTATGGGGCTGGTCATGCGTCTGGTGGGGCCCCCCTTCATCATCCCCCCATCCATCTGGGGCAGCCACACTGGCTTGTCCAGCTTAACAGTATTAACATCCAGTTCATTGACTAAAGAGGGGTGTATTAGAACTTGGGTACAGCCAGAGTCAATAATTAACATTACTTTTCGGGTGGGGCCCTCCCCTCCAGCCCCCACTCTGGCTTTAATAAAGAACGGGCCTTTCACTCCACTCACCACAGCATCCGGGTGGCCTTCGGGGTTAGCCCGCCCTCGAGCGCTTAATAGGGCGGGCTGGACCCGTTTCCCGCCGGCTCAGTGTCGGAAGAGTGGGACCCACTATCCTCTGGATCATCGGAAGGCTCCCCTGCCACATGACCTGGCACCAGGGCCCGGGCTGCTGCTTTAGGCTTGGGCTTGAAGGGGGTCTTAGCTGGCCCGGCACTCCCCTCACTCTGTTGAGGCTTGCCAGCGGCGGCTGGCTCCCGAGGGCTCCTTTCTGGACACTCAGCTATGTGATGGCCGCTCTTCCCACAATGCATGCATAGGCCCTTTCTCATCCTTCGCTCTCATTCTGTCTCTCCGGTGGTGGTTCCGCCTGAGCGCCCCAACTTGGCCTTATTCCCAGTGGACCCAGTGGCCTTCCCCTCTGTTCCCTGCTGGCGGCGTACCATCTTGATGCGGCCTTTCAGCATCTCCACTTTGCCAGCAAGGCGCACCCACCCTAGGAGGGTTTTGGGGTTTCCCTGGAACATTGCCCACTCTAGGATGTCAGCGTTCAGTCCTTCTTGGAAAAACGGCACCTTGACATCTTCCGGCCACTCAGGCACTTGGCTGGCCAGGCAGCGGAACTCAGCAGCGTACTCTCCCACTGTCTTAGTGCCTTGCTTCAACTGTCTAAGCTCCACCCGACCTCATTTCACTCTTAAGGGGTCTTTGAATTGGGCCCGGAGAACCATCAGGAACTCGTGGAAATTACCCAGTTCCGGTGCTCCCATATCATAGAGCCCCACCAACCACTGGGCCGCCTCTCCCTCCAGTTGGTTGAACACATACTGCACTTTCTCAGCCTCAGACTGAAACTCCCCTTCCCACTGGGTCATGAAACTAACCCTGGGTCTTTCCCGTGGCTCAACTGGTCCAGCCCCTGCAGGGGAAGCTGATCCAGGAGCCGGCAGGCCAGGGACGTCAGGAGGCTGAGCGGGGGCTCCAGCCCCAGGTGCCTGGGCAGCCGCTGATTGGGCTGGAGGGTGCCGGGCACCACCAGGGGCTGGTGGGGCCGGAGGTGTCCTTTGCAGGAGTTCCAGGAGTCCCGCCTGAATCTCTCCCATTTGCTGTTTCAATTGAAGAACCTCGGCTCCAACTTCTGCCAGGGAAAATCTAGCTCCTGGCTCACGAGGCCCCTCACCCTGGGGCCTGTCCCACCGGCGGGACCTGCGTTCTTCCCAGCTGCCGCCACCTGCCCAAGGCCAGGTGGGGGCCAGGACATCTAGAACTGGAGTGCTGAAGCTTGTCATCCTGCCCCTCCCTGGGGCTTGCCTGGCTCCCAGCTCCCAGGGATCGGAGGGGAGCGTATATCTTCCAGCCCTCCGGCGGTCCCGGCTCGTGCCTTCATCAGCAGCAGCTGCAGCACCTCCCGCTGTGCCGGCCTCATGCCTTGAGGCATCGTCCCCCTGGTTGCTGGCGGCAACCAGGTCTTGGTCCGTCTGGGTTCCAGTCTCTGCGTCATCCGACATTGCAGGTAGAACCTCCACAGTAACAGGATGTAAAAAAAAAATAGGAGTTGCAGCTTACTGTGATGTACAGAGAACACACGCTCACATACAATCAATAAGTTTCTTTATTGATGTGGATTCATGTGTCAGGAACATAGACAAAGCTGCAACTGAATTACAGACAGACAAGGCTAGAGATAAAAGACATCCAGCATGAGAAAAGGCAGAACAGGGAGGGCACCCTAGTTAGGGGGGAGTGAAAATAGCTGTTGAACCATCTGGGCTGCATCGGCCTTGAGCTCCTGGTGGGACCAGCATTCCCATGCCAACCAAGAGGCCTGGCTCATCTCCCAGACATTCCAACGACTGAGAAAGTATCAAGCCCAAACTAACTACCTCTCAGGGTCCCCCATGATTTCCACTCCAATACCCAGAATTCAGGGGCGAGCCTGACACCCAGTCTCATGTCTCCTAACCTCTCGGATAGCAGAATCAAAAGAAGTGTACCTAATGGTGCATTATTCAGGGGGAACTGCATCATTCACCGACTCCCCTCTAGGCTGGAACAGATAGTGTATCAGTCTGTATTCATCAGGTGTTTTCTTTGGGACTATCCCAAGAGCTGATACCCTCAGATTAGGCATTGAAGGGGTAGGAAGGGGGACAACAACTCTTCCTTCAGCTACTTCCTTCCCAATCTTGTCACACATTACCTGCTCTAAGCCCCTAACTGATTTCAAATTATGAGCCATAAATGGGCTTTGCACCCCCTTAAATAAAATCTGAAAAACCAATGTAAACCCATCAACCAAATAAGCTGCCACCTGCCTATTAAGATAATCACTCAACCAACCTCTAAGTACATCCAGTTTGATTGGGCTGGGCCCCTTTCTTTAAGTGTTGTTCTTCCCCTGTTGCTACTCCCTGCCATCAACCTCTGGAACAGTTGCAAAAAGAATGAGTTTCCCCTACAACCTGAGGACTTGTGTTTACCTACAGGGTTTTCAAGTGCACACCCCCTGAGATCCAAACTCCCAGCACAACAACTTCAGAACTTGCTCTGAAGCAGCCTTGGGCTGAAAGGGACCACTGCCCCTGCCTTCTGTAATAAATGTCCACTGTGCAATCTTTTGCCCTGCGAAGGGCATGCTGGGGTCATAACCTGCATCCAGAGCTGAGAGTGCATCATATCCCATCAAAGGGTAGGATAGATGCCAGCTCTCATCTGAAAAGCCTCATCATATAACAACCAGGCCAGGGCAGAATATGCAACATAAGCCCTACGAATAATGTCCATATATTGTATTAAAGGGGTAGCCCGCATGGGATGAGCCTTAGCAATTACATCAGCATAAAGAAGCCAGAAAGCCAGTTAGACCAGTTCCATGCCACCTTCCTCCTATGTAATTTTTCCTTTTCCTTGTCATCAAGCTCATCCTTATCTTTCTTCTCCATTGCCCTATACAGAAGAGAAATCATGTCTACATAGTCACCCTTGAGTATCTTATCCCTTGTTGACTGCAACAGATGGTCACCTAATAGAAAGGATAGCTGAATACTGAGTGATATCATAACAAGCCCTGACCAGGGAGCCTCCCATAACACCTTCTTACCCTGTCCAGTATTGAGGAAATAATACCCCTGATGAGCCTGGTAAAGGTGACCAATGAGGTGGGGCCCAACCCCAAGGTGGCTGAGTGACAGGCCACCTGCCACACCCTCCTAGCCCAACTTTCTGACCTGAATTGGCAATATGTGATGTTGTAGGCCAGGCAATGGCCAAGGCCAACTGTAATTGAAGTGTGTGTGGTGCCCTGAGAATCTGCTCAGGTGTTCCTGTTGCTAGATTCAGAAGGCTCTGCTGTTCCTGTCCCAAAGTCTCCTCCTTGTTGTGCATCCCCACTGCAGAAGACCCCAATGGTTCATCTTGTTGCTTGCGCTTCTCAAGAGCATCTAAATGAGCCAAAATCTCATTAGCCATATGCCGATGTTTATGACCCTTGGAAGCTTTATGGGTGGTGAAGGGAACCTGCTTGGGTGCTTGAACTTCTTCTAAAGCCTTTATCCTGTCTAATATGGCCTGCCATGGGATCTCATCTTGTTCATCACCTGATGGCAAACTGCTCTCCATGATGGGGGGAGGCTTAGTCAATTGTTTCTTAGCAGGCGCCTTACCTTTTGAACCTCCCCTGCCTTTCTTAGGTGCCATGATAGTACAAGGTCACAAGTCTCAGTCCAATTCATAAACCACCAAAAGAAAGGAAAGAAAAAAATCCCTATTCCAGACAATTAAGCTGTAGGTGGTTCCCAAGGATAAGGCCCCAAAAGAAACAAAAAAGAAAAAAGAACAAGTGCATTAACAAGGAAGAAGTCAGGATTTTTTGCCACAAAAATACTCAGCAGAATCCTGTTTTACCATTACACGCTATGTAGCACTGTATGTACGGTGCTGCATAGTGGATTCTGGCCAGACCCCTCCCTACAAAACCTCATTTACTAGTAAGCAGCCATTGAGATCAAAGGGGGTCCATTCTCCTATTGACTGAGAGGCAGCTGCCTGACATCCCCAGCCGATCCCATTGAGTGATGTCCAGTGCAACGGGCAGAAAAATTACCTCTGTTGTGAATCCCTCTTGCACTGGAGACTGCTCACACAAGGGGTGGAGAGGAAATCAGTCAGCCACTTCTCAATTGACAGCGGAACAGACACCTGTTCATCCCAACAGCTACTTAGTGATAAATGATGTTTAGGAGATTTTTGCTGTCCCTATGTAGCCTCTCCACACTAACAAAAGATACTGTTAAAGACTTGGAGCACTATAACAACAAATACTGTTTCCATCCCTAGTAAGGCTGGAGATTGTCAAAATATCGAAAGACCCAGGGGGTTGTAGGTCAACCCCCATATCCACAGGGGATACGCTCCAAGACACACACATCCGTGGATACCTGAAACTATGAATAATAGGGAACCCTATTATTTTCAATGAGACAAATGCCAGAGGTTGACCATAGAATCACATTGACCTAGACATGCCTAGAGAGAAAATATTTTTTTCAGACATGGATAAGTGAACCCATGGATACTAAATCCATGGATACAGGGGTCAACCTGTATATCACTAATTACTGGTTCAAAAGGTCTGAGGATATTGCTGCAGCTGAAAGAAATACTTGCCAAATCCAGGCAGCAAAGGGTCATTCAGACTAAGGAGATTATCAGACGCAGCGAAAACAGTGTCAGAAGATCACTAAAAGAACAGGAAGGGGCAACATTACCAGACAACATTGCCCTCCAGCATTCCAGGGGCATAGCGTGGGCATCAGTAAGGTGTCCCCTGCAATTAGCAGCTTCTCCCAGTCAATCCAAAAGGGACACCTTATTGATGCCCACGCTATGCCCCTGAAATGGCAGAAGGACGCGGCATCTGGTAAGGTCTCCCTTTCTGTTCTTTTAGCGATCTTCTGATGCAGTTGGGAACGCAATTTTTTAGCACATTCCCCTGCATCTGATAATCTCCATAGACATATATAGCAACAGTTGGTATTACTTTATCCTGTATAACCTGAATAACACTCAAGCAGCTAATCAACATCCACCACCAAAACATAACATCATTGTGGCTCAACCCTTCTTAAAAGGAGAGTGTTTTCCCTTTTGCAGGTTGTACAGGTTACTTGTACGAGAACCTTTTCCTGTTTTTATTTGTTTGTTCTTGCATGACCTTTTTTGTGACTTTTTTTATTTTGAAAATAAATTTGAACATAATCTATGGCCTAGACCCAGCTGGCAATTCTTCTGATGTAAAACACCATTCATTTGTGTTGGGGTGGATGTTCTGTAGTCCTCCAGATATTGTTGCACTGCAACTCCTAGCATTCCTCACCATGTGATAGTTAGGGTTGCTGGAAACTGCAGTCCAACAACACATGATCCTCGTTCTATTTAAATTGGCCCCATATCTGGCTCCTAGACAGAGGCAGTGGAAATGTGTGGTTTCATGCATTATGGTTGTTTTCTAGGGATGGAAAGAATATTTGAAAATATTTGGGAAATGGTCAAAAACTGGGTTTCTCAAGTATCAGGAAACCCAGACAAGAAGAATCATGGACTGAGGAGAATGTTTTCACTTTGGGACTTGTTGAAAGTGCTGTTTCCTACACAGAAAATGCTGTTTTCAGCAACAACAAAATGTGAATTTGGCACAGGATATTAGAAAATTACTAAAATTAGTTATTGCTTCCTTCATGAACAAAATTAGCAAAGAATTGCATTCCTATTATTTTCATTAACTATGCAGCCATAAAGATTTAGCTCAAAAACATGCTAGTTCGATATCTCTCAATCGATAGGGATAAGGTATTATTCACTTTATAAGACATAATTTGGGATCCTTGGGAACCTTGTTCTTTAGTACAAGGTGGAATTTTAAATTCCTGAAATATACAAAATCGACCCCAAGGAATGTTGCTTCCATGTTCACTGAATCTAACAGATTTTCCTATCCTGGAATTTACATAGGAATTTCCAACTTTTCTGATTTACTTTTTGTTAAAAGCCTTTAAATTTGACCCATGCTGTCTCTTAATATATAAAAATGATAGTCTGCTTTGTATGCAAGTGCCTTTCTATAGATCCAGCAAAGTCTGCATGTTCCTGTATTGCTTATTCAAGGCAATCTATTTTTAGCTTATTTCAGCATGCAGCATTTCCATAACCAGGTTCGGTCATTCTCTCTCCACCCCCACATACACCTGCCATCATCTTTTTTAACCCTGTATCAACTTCTTTCATGGCACACATTTTTAATAATTGCATTCAATGATTACATTCTATAGATAAATTAACTGGCAGATTGCCTATTCTGTACATATATATATATATATATATATATATGTTGGGCACTCCATATAAAACAGTTATGCTTGGTTGAACAGCTGACTTTCCACTGACTGATATGCCTTTAAGTGACATTTCTCATTAAAAATGCCATTCAATTATTTCCCCGTTTTGTGACTGGTTTATCACATATCCAGTTGTTAGTTATTAGTGTCAAGAATATGAAGCTAATAACTGTTGTTACATCTTCCACCTGGTGCCTTATTAGGACATGGCATTTTTTTTCCACAGAGAGAGAGCTTGAAAGAGAGGGAGAGAGAGAATATTTGTCCTTGGTTTTGCTGTCTCCCCACATGTACACCCCAAGTAAATTGTCATGCTAAATTTCTTCTTTAGATTACTTTTCTTATTTTGGTTCTGGTATGTTACTGATATCTTAAATGTTACAAGTTGATTTTTCCTTGTTGTAAACATTCAGGTGATCAAATAAAATAATCAGAATTTTTTTAAAAAATGATTTAGTTGGTTAAGAGTTTTACCACCAAGTTATGCTGAACCTTGATGCTGGCAACCTCTGCCACTGATTTAGCCTGCATATCTGCTCACACCTCACAAGTCAGTACTGAGTACAGGAACTTTATTTCTGGATTCAGCTTGCTTGTAACATAGATATCAATGATAGATGTAGACCACTGCTTCAAGAAATTGCTTTAGATAGGGTAAGTGGTATATAAATTTTTTAAAAGCATTAATCAATCTCAAGGAAATAAAAGAACATTTCTCTTGTGGAAAATATTTCTCATATCCATCTTGGGAGAAAAGTGGGATGTAAATCCAATAAATAAATAAATAGCCATAGTGGGGAAAACCTCTGGACCACATTCATTGTCACGCAAGCGGACTTCTCCCCACAACAGAATCCTCCCTTTTCTCCCTTGCCCCTCCTGACAGCAGGCCTTAGGGTAGGTGAACTGGACACCAAACTGAGCAGGGTGTGTGTGTGTGTGTGTGTGTGTGATTTAATGTCTGGGGGAAGAGTGTGTCTGTAACCATTCTTTCCCTGGTTGCAACATGTCTTCTTACATTTCCACCTAGTCATTCACCATACCCAAGACTGACCAGAGAGCTACTGCACACACACACACACACCATGGTTATTCCATGCCTAGTGGACTGTGGGTTTGGAGAAGCATCTGGTTATGACTCTGTAGCCTAGTGCAAAATGATTACCTCATCCATTAATACCACTGGAAGACCACAGCAGACCTCAGCAGTTGATGTAATCATTTGACATCTGAATATGGGGACATAGCCAGATGCTTCTCTGATCAACCCCCCTCCCCCTGCATTCTCCACCAAGTACAGAATGGTTGTGGGGGACTGCAAATGGCTCAATAGTAAGACTGGGAGGGCTTGGATTATTGAGGAGGGAGAGAGGGAATAGCAAACTCTGCATTGCCAAAAAAGACATACACAAGCATAAGGTTGACTTGCTGTATGCCTGCATATGCCACTACCAGGATGCCAGCCAATATTGGAAGCAAAACCTGTGGTAGTTCTGCTGCATTGCATAGTGCTCTGCCACAGCTCAGAATGTGGCTTTTCAACCTCTGGTTGGTTTAAGCTACAGCACAGTGACTAAGGCATCAAGATTTTGAGCAATGTCATTCTCAGCAGAAAGGATATAAAATGCCTTCCTTGGTAAGTCTATATGATACTTCTAATTACAATTAATTATAAAACATACCAGTCATTCATACTTCCAGCACTTGAACACAGGCTTTTGAAACAGACAGAATATTACAATCATCTGGAGAGACCCTTCTCTCTGTCCCACCACCTTCCCAGGTTTGTTCGATATGAATAAGGGAGAGGGCCTTCTCAGTGGCTGCTCCCAGACTTTGAAACTCCCTCCCTAGGAAGTCCAAGGTAGCTCCATCCTTGCTTTCCTTCCATCGGCAGGTCAAAACATTTTTATGCTGTCAGGCTTTTAAAAACTGCCTGGGGTGGGGTTTAAATGCTGTGAAGTACACTTTTTTAAGGTTTGCATATGGTTTTTTAATGAATTTGAATGTTTAATGTTTTAACTTTATAAATTGTTTAAACACTTTTAAAATAACTCTTACATTTATACTTGTATTGATGCTTTCATATAGCTTCAATTTGTATTGTTAGTCACCTTGAGTCCCTTTATTGGGGAAAAGGCAGGCTATAAAAGAATTAAATAAATAAAGTAAATAAATAAGGGATAGGGGTTAGGAAACATAATGTCAGTTTAACAGAACCTAAATTGCTTGATTAATCTAGATTAATCTTCAAACAATTCAAAGAAAATGAACCACATATTTCAATATTGTTTGCACCTTCTTTTGGATTTTATTTTATCCTTCAACTCAGTTTCAGGGAGATCCTCAGTTCAGCATTCTATAGATATATGGTATAGGAGGAGGGGCAAGATGGCGATGGACTAACAACTTCTGAATTGTCCTCCCACTAACATCTGGCATTACCACCTATATATACCTCCAAAATGCCATCCAAAGGCAAGAAAAGAAATCAGACGAGCCCCTGTAATAATAATGACAAACAGGAATCCTCCAAAGCAGGAAAACAGATGAGGATTGACTCACTCTTCCCAGCGGCAGAGACAACACAGCCCGTGAGTAACAGATCTGTAACAACGGCTCCTTCTTTACTCCTTAAGCCATTACAGACACTTGAACTAAACAAAACAGCCTCCCCAATTCCTCAATGTATAAATATAAATTATGGGACAGAGCAAGTTGAAAACAAAGTTGATAACAAAGTCAAACTCCCGGAGCTTGGCAGCATTCCCTACAATAACAGCGCTCAGCTCTTTTACGATTTCTGCAAACTGTCCATAGAGACTTTGATTCTTATTTTGCAAAGATTAAACAACATTACCAATAAGCTTTCCCAACAAGATTTTCAAAGGCAAAACCCATATGGTACACAGGGGGTTAAAAATGTAGCAGATTTGGAGGAAATGACGTGCCCTGCCACATCACAGGATGCAGTTAAACACAGCAGAGTGTTAAAAAAAATCAGCTTCTGTTGCAAATACATCACAACAGGCACATGTTGAATGGAAAGAAGGCTGTTATCAGATATCTCTCCCAACTTTTAAACATGCACAGCAGAACAATTGATTTAACAGACTGCCACTTTTTGCCCAGCTCAAGAGCTACCAAGCAATTTTTTTTGACCTTTAGCCAGGCAAATATTCCTAACAGGCTGTTACGGAAAAGAAATTTCCTCTGGAATGCACATTATATAGAAATTAACAGAGTTTTCAAGGATGAGATAGTCCGTGATCTCATCACAGGGAAAACAGCAACAATAACACAAAGAAGCAATAATTCTGCACACCAAGAGGGAGAACCTAAACACACCTTAAAGGAAGAAGCTCAGGCTATTAATAATGAAGTAATTAAACTGAGAGAAAAACTCACAGAAATCTGGGAACACACTCCCACAATACAGCTGATGAAAGATAGCATCCTGAGTAAATCTAACAGCAATCCAGCCCCATTGAAATCAGCCCCCCCTCGCAGAAAACTGTCAGTGCATTATTCTGATATTTATGACAGTGAAAGTGAAAGTGATGACTCTCTACTCACAATCAAGGAAGCCTTGAAATCCCGAGTTGTAGCCAACACCCCTTCACAAATGCAATATACTGCAGATGCACCCCCATCTACAATTAAACCCCAGGGGACTCAAGCATCCCTATGTAAACCTAGCTCAAGGGAAAAACAGTCTTCACTGCCACCTACCTCATCTCCTAAGCCAAAGAATGCCCCCCTCACTAAAGAGATGGGATCCTTGCTTGCTTCTGATCCTCATTTCACTTCCCATGCTGCATTGGTTCTTCCAATCTCCCTTCCAGAACAGGCAGGGCAAGAAGAACAGGAATGTGACTCACTACCCCTCCATCCTCAGAGGAGGACACAGCCACAGTCAACCCAGTCATTTAACCAACTGCCATCAGATGAATTGCCCACACAGCCTGTGCCCTGCAATGCGACTGTCTGACTTCCAACAGACCAGCACAAGGTGACCCTTATGACCTGGAACATTGCTGGGTGGCCGACGGCCCACAGAGATCCCTGTCCTAATGACTTCCTCACCCAATATGACATTATACTGATCCAGGAAACATGGACTAATAAGGATCTGTTATTAAATGGCTTTCACTCATTCTCAATTCCGGCAGAGCCAGGGAAAAAGCATGGAAGAGCTAGAGGCGGCCTAGGCGGCCTGGTCTCCACCACCCTACGTGCCATAACAAGGCCTCTTTCCACTTTTAAAACACATGCCATGGCAGTGCTGATTCAATTTAACCATTGCACTTTGCTGATAATAAATTCCTACATGCCTCGAATGAAGAAGAAATCCCAAATCAGAGGCCTGTGGGCTGAATTGGAATCATATACTGCTAATCTCATGTTGCAGAACCCAAATGCATTTGTAATTTTGGGAGGTGATTTGAATGCCAGACTGGGCCCCAATAATCATACCCTATATGCCCATCACAAATGCCCTCCTCCTGATTTTGAAGACGATGGAACCCACCTCATCCGATGCTCAAAGGACAAGAAATCAAACTTTGCAGGACTTTGTCTGGATCAAACAGCATTCAGGCTGAACCTTCAAATCCTAAATGGTGCCCTGAAAAATGACTGCCCAGCTGAATTCACTTATCTCTCTGGATCCAGAATGAGTGCCATTGATTACATAATCATTTCCAGGGACCTTCTTCCCTATGCCAAAGAATTAGAAGTTATGCCCAGATTTGAAAGTGATCATTTACCAATTCGGCTACAGCTTAGCGACTTCACTCAGGAGACACACACCAGGGAGTGCTATCATCTCTCTGTGACACCATCAGGAAGGACTTATCGCCGAGCTAAATGGACCCCCCCCAACTAAACCAAACAATAAGTGAGGTATTGGCTTCAGACCAACTTCAGCATTTTAGGACTACCCTGATATCAGCTGAGTCCCCTGATGAAATCTTGGAAAATTATAATACACTTACCCAAGCTCTACACCAATATCTAATCTGTCAAAATAGCACACATCAGCGGAAACAACAACAGCACCACTCCAAACCATGGTTTGACAAGGAATGTGTTAATGCTAAAAAAGCCCTCATTGATATTTATCAAGGTTACCTATCTAATAACATTCCAGATGCTGCACCAATGCTGCTTCAGCAGAAAAGAGACTACAAAAAGTTGCTGAGGAACAAGAAAAAAGAAGCCATGAAGAATGACTGGACACAACTTATCCAGGCAGTCAGATCCAACAACACAGCTCTATTCTGGCATATTACATCAAGTTCCCAGAGAAATGGGCCAGCTACAGTGGATTGTCACATCCCTCCAGGGATATGGGAGGATCACTTTCAAGCACTTTATAAGGACAACTACATTGAAAGTGGATGCATTAGCCAAAATATAGAAAATATCCAAGAGTGGCCACCAGTGACAGCGACAGAGATCAAGAACCTTGTAGCCCAGCTGAGAATGGGGAAGGCTCCAGGAGAAGACTTAATACCTGCAGAAGCCATTAAAAACAACCTTGAATTTTGGGCCCCTATCCTGGCCTTACTTTTTACCTGTATCGACAAATATGGTCAAGCACCCAAGGATTGGGGTCTTGCAATCATCATCCCCATATATAAAAAAGGAAGCAAGGATGATCCTGTCAACTACAGACCAATTAGTCTCCTCAGTACAATCAGCAAACTCTATGCAAGACACTTACAGTGGAAATTTCAGACCTGGTTGGAACAAGAAAACATACTTGCAGAAGAACAAGCTGGCTTTAGGGAAGGCCGCTCCACCATAGATCAGTGCCTTGTACTCCACCACCTTATTGAAAAATACTCCACCTGCAGCACAGTTTCTCTCTATGCTGCCTTTATAGACTTTAAAGCAGCTTTTGACTCTATATCCTGAACCAAACTGTGGAAAAAACTGGAGGCTTCTTCGATCAACCGACGTTTACTCCATCTAATTCGTATGCTGCATGAAGGGACCTCATTAAAAGTAAGATGTAACCCCCAGGGACATCTCACCAATGACATTGTCACTGAGAAGGGTGTCAAGCAAGGTTGCATTCTAGCTCCACTCCTGTTTAACTTCTACATTAATGATTTGGTGGATCACCTCAACAACACTAACTTCCACCCCCCAAAATTAAAGGGAAGGCATATTTCAACGCTGCTTTATGCGGATGATGCAGCAGTACTTTCAAGAACTCCCATTGGACTAAAAAGAGCCCTAAGAGCACTAACATATTATAGCAGAGTGGAACAGCTAGAACTCAACTATCAAAAAACTAAAATCATGGCATTCGCTAAAAGGCCTAAGAACTACAACTGGAATATAGATGGCCACAAGATTGAACTGGTCTCTTGCTTCAAATACCTGGGGGTAATTTTTCAAGCCACTGGTAGTAGGAAAGCGCATGGGGAGTATGCTGCTTGCAATGCACAGAGGAGCACAACAACCATTCTCAAATTTCTTAAGACAAGAGGAGGCCACTATTTACCTGCAGCGCTCAAACTTTTTGAAGCCAAACCAGTAGCACAACTGCTTTATGGATCCCAATTGGGACCCTTCCCCAACCCTGCTCCATTAGAACTTGTCCAATCCAAATTCTTAAGATCAGCTTTCCAAACTCCAAAATGTGTCTCTAACGCAGTTCTGAGACTGGAGTCAGGATTTATGAAAATGGAGGCCAGAGTGTGGGTGACCATACTCAACTACTGGCTCAGACTATCCCTCTTTCCCACTGGCCTTGCTCCACTAACCTTAAGTGATGATTTTCAATCCAGCTGGAAACAGACAGTGATGACTAAAATCTCAATGCTGGGCCTTTCCCCAGTTCTTCTGCTAAGCCTGGGATATGATAGGGCGAAAGCTACTATCAAACAACGGGTAGCAGATATAGAGCGACAACTGGATCTAGCCAGTACTCCAACCTTCATTGCTAGTGACTCCAATAGATATCTGGCCTCACCTTTGGCATACTTAGCAACACTTGAAATACCTAAACATCGAAGGGCCTTTACTCTTGCACGGTGTCATGCCCTCCCTTCAGCTGTCCTTGAAGGCCGATACAAGAAGATCCCCTTCTCAGACAGACTGTGCCCCTGCAACTCAGGCCAAATAGAAACAACAGAGCATGTATTACTCCAGTGCTCATACTACAGGGACATACGTCTCAGCCTTATTTCACCCCTGTTGCATAAATATCAAGGGCACACTGGACAATTCTACATAAACTTGTTGCTTTCAGACACCAACCCAGGAACAACTTATAATGTTGCCAGATTCTGCGCAGCTGCGGTTAAAATTCATCAGACAATGTCCTCAGCAGTAGAATAGTGTCAACCTAGTCTTGTTATCTTGTTATACTTGTTATACTGGAGCTAACATTTTAAATACTGCTTTTAGCCTGTTTTTATTCTGTGATCTTACCTTTATTCTGTATCCCCTTTTTACCCGTGCTGGTCTATGACCGTAATAAAGATTCTATTCTATTCTATTCTATGGTATAGTTTTGGACTCCCAACTCTGCAAGATGACACATTTCATAGAATCATAGAATCATAGAATTGCAGAGTTGGAAGAGACCACGAGGGCCATCCAGTCCAACCCCTGCCATGCAGGAAATCACGATCAAAGCATCCCCGACAGATGGCCATCCAGCCTCTGTTTAAAGACCTCCAAGGAAGGAGACCCCACCACGCTCCGAGGAAGTGTGTTCAACTGCCAAACAGCTCTTATTGTCAAAAAGTTCCTCCTAATGTTGAGGTGGAATCTCTGTTCCTGGAGCTTGCATCCATTGCTCCGTGTTCCAATCTCTGGAGCAGCAGAAAACAAGCTTGCTCCATTCTCAACGTGACACCCCAACAAATACTATATATATATTTGTTGAGAGGTCTGCTCATAGGATCCATAATCTATGCCCATTCCCAATGGTCCATTCTAATGGCAAATATCCTGCCAGTAAATTGCTTGTAGAAAAGTCCAATGCTGTCTCTAGTACAAAATTAGTATGGTTCATTACTTCCTGTCTGAAGGGGGCAATAACTACACAACTTCACAGCATATGGGCTACAGTCCTTCCATGTTGCCAGGATCTTCAGCATTTGGTCTATTCCACTGTTCAGTCAGTGGGATCTGTCTGGGGTCCAATATGCACGCAAAATAATTTTCTGCTGAATTGGTTGCCATCATAGCTCCAAAGAGTACTTGCCAGAATACCAGTCCAGAGGGAGGTCTGAATGGCTTTTCTAGGTCTGTGGTCCATTTGATCCACAGTTCATCTAACCCAAGACTCAGCTTCAAAAGAATGCTATAGAAACCAGTGTGCCTGTTGAAAAGTCTACACTGTATATATAAATCTAAGTGTCCCAGTAGATTTGGATGCCACCAGATCATCTGGGTTGTACATAGCCCTTAGGCAGTGTCTAAGTTTCAAGTATTGACAGAAGCTAATGGGAAAAGTTTGAATTCTGACTTAAGGCTCCCTTATACAAAAATGATTCTACTTTAACTGCCATGTTTCTGTCATGTGGAATCCTGAGGTTTGTAGTTTGGAGAGGCACTAGTGCTCACTGGTTGAAAATTCTAAATGCCCTTTTCTAAACTTCAAATCCTAGAATTCCATAGGATGCTGCCATAACAGTGAAAATGACATCATAGCATTATAATTTTGTGTGAAAGGGCCTTTGCTTTTCAAATGATCTGAACTAATCTTTTCATGCATGATAGACTGCTGTTCTTAGACAGAGCCCCACTATGGCATCCCAGTACTGAAGGACTTCATAAACAACTTTCAGAAAATTCCAGGGCATAAAATACCCTGTGATAAAGCAGTCGCCATATCAGCAGGACTGGGAATGGCCACTTCAGTGAGCCACACCATATTTCAAATACCAAGGTATTGTGATCCCTAAGAGTATAAGCACATTATCAGACACATCAAATATGGCATCATAACAATGCCTCATAAATGTGAAAGGGCGCATGTACAAGACAATGTTGCCCTTTTGCATTTATGTACTGGCCAAAACCCGTCGTATTTTATTGACAGCTCAAACCATCAATAGATCCCCTGTTGTGATTTGGTGCCAGCATTGCCAGAGTATGAACCTTCATGCCATAGTACTCACATGAATGCAGCATCAATGGCCAGTCCAGCCAGAACACCTCCGGGTGAGATCATGACATCCAGGTAGGTGACGCACTTTTTATGACCCTCTCCAGTTTGCTTGGGACTTTTTTTAGTGTGTTTATGTGCTTTTTAAAACTTTTTGTGTGTTTATTTTGTTTTTGTTTTTATTTTTTTAATTTCCCACGCGAACATCTTCTCGCAAGATTAGGTGAGATCTTAAACCAGGAAGTGAATGGAGCTCCGTTCACTCCCCGTTAGTGCCTGGGAAGCCTTTTGCCAGGAAAGAAGGTAACTGTGGCATGGAGAGTGCTTTTGCTGGCATAAAAATGGCAAAAGAACAGGGTTTAGGGTGGTCTGATAGTCCTAAGAGGCACAGCAACCCCAAATCTCTCCACACTAATAAAAGATATGGGCTAAATATGGTGTGATACTGATGCCAGGAGATCGCTAAAGGGCTTCCCTTTCAGACAAAGTTGTCCCCGTGTCGTCATGCTCCCATTCAACTGTCGTTACACCAGTGCTTCTTTTTATTCATGGGCTAAGCCGTGAATTGATTTCCCCCTTCTGTTCTGTAATGAAATGTCCTGCAAGTGAAAAGATGCCCGTGGCACGATGCCAGCTTCAATGGGAGGTCTGTGCCAGAACATTTCCAGGTGAGATCGGGACATCAAGGTAAGTGACACACTTTTTATGACCCTTCCCGGGTTACTTGTTATGTTTTCAGTGTGTTTTTGTGCTTGCTATCACTTATTTTTTTAAAAAAAAAATTTACTTTTTATTTTTGAATTTCCCACATGCATGTCCTCTTGCAAGAACAGCTGGGATTTCAAACTGGGATTTCCATTTGAGCGCCATTCACTCCTGGGCTGCCAGGCAAGTGCGGCAAAGGTAGGTTTGAAACTTTTTGTTACCATACTGGGGTGGGGACAGGAGAGGGGTAGGAGAGGAGATTGCGAGACAGGAAAGCTTTTTTTGTTCCCATCCAGAAATCTCCTTACAGCACTGTTTACCTTCAAAACTTTCCCCCTATGGGGGAAAATAAATATTCTCAAAATAAACACAGACTCTCATATCATATGCAGCCATTGAGGGTTACTGGTCTACATCCTTAGAAAATTTCTTACCTAAATAGACATGTTGTTCCAATTATGTATATGGGGAGATGGACAAAGACCATGCACTGCATGCAAGAAACTGCAATTGCCAATTAAGAAGAGTAGATTTGGCCTTCCTAACTTCAGAATGTACCATAGGGGTGTGGAAAGTGTAGCTCATGGGCCACATCAGCCACCCAAAGCCTCCTGAACCCCCAAAATGCATGGACACACACATACAAAATCCTCAACCTCTGAAATAAGTGTGGTCCCCCACTCCATCTCTTTAGACTGAGGAATTGAGTGTCCTTTGCCATTTGTCAGCTAATTTGGATTCTGTCATGGATCCTATCATCACCTTTGTAGTTTTGCAAGGTCTTTAGCCTTCTCTGTCAAAGAGAAACTACAAATCCTAGGATTCCATAGGATGGGGCAATGGTAGTTAAAGTGGTGTCAAACTGGATTGTTGCTACAGTGCAGATACACCCAACATTAGCCATTATATCTGCTAGCAGGGTTATTAGCAGTCAAATCTGCTCATATCCCAATGATAGAAATGTAGATGTTCTCATATCTTTGTTCCCATTTGAGTAGGTGTCCTGCCCAACATTAACCTGTCTCTTTGTTCCCATTAGCACACATATACATACATTCTAATCCATCTAGCTTCCTGCATTATATCTTATACCGCATTTGTTATAGTCTATAGGTTATACTCTGTACTTGATTACCAGATATATTCCCAGGCCTCAAAGTTGGCAACCAAACTAAGCCTGGCCTGTAACACACACACACACACACAGTGCCCAGAATCCTACCACCTCTTACCATGATGAGGTAAGTCCAATGGAAAAAATGGAGGTAAGCCAATATGGTGTACATTAGCAATTCCTAAACTTTGGTCCAACAGATGTTTTGGACTTCATCTCCCAGAAGCCCTAGCCACCTTGGCCAAGAGTCAGGAATGCTGGGAGATGGATTCCAAAACATCTGGAGGACCAAAGTTTGGAAACACTAGTGTATACGGATAATTGTAGGAAACAACAACTCATTGCAGGCAACCTGTTTCCAGGCTTTCAAGGGGAAGAATTCAAATAATGAGTTAGTGAACACTACCTAAATTCCCAGGTAGGATGCCATGGAAAATCATTTTCTGTGACAGTTATCATGGGGAGACAGTAAGGCCAGGCCTTAAAGGAGGGATTTTTCCTAAGTGAGTAGAAGAAAAGGTCAGTGCTAGACCACAATCAGAAGACTGAGGGCTTATGTACACCAGCCAGGATATGCCACACAAGAATGCTGGCCTGGCCCTGCAGCTGTTGCAATTTTCTATGCTATATCAGAAGGGGGCCCACAACATGTGACTGAAGGCCCCCTGGCCCTGCCCAACCTTGGTTACATGCTGCAGGACCCCTGCCGGGCTTCTGGGAGAGCCAGGAAGATGGCGGTGGTGGCAGCGAGGGCCAGTGTGCCAGACAGGCTCCTGCAGACATGTGGGGCCCAATCTGAATTTTGGCCGGTGGTAACAGATTTAAATGGGCATTATGCTATAATACTTTATCAGGCCATACTATCTCAGCCCTGTATCTGCTCCAGGGGCAGGACAGTGCAAATGCCCTGTGTCACATGGACTAGGGAAAGTCAGTGTATTTGGCCTGTGTAGATAAGACCTGAGTCCCATGAAACAGAGTAATGCTTTGCCAGAAGGGGTTTTGAATTTGGAGGAGATTCTTAGGAGAAATACAACCTAATCCTTCTTTCCTTATCCACGTGTAATAAATAATGAAACACATCTATCATTCTGCTTGATTCCAGGAAAAAGAGGAGCAGTATAAGGTAAGTGCAACATGTAGCCCACAGCTTTGTACACATGTGCATGGGTTCCTGGAGAAGGTAGAGGTAGGACCCTTACTATCACACACCCTCTGGGTGGCTTTGCAAAGCTGGAAAGGGGAGGCAGACATCAAAAGCTGGAAAGGGGAGGCACCTCAGTATCTACTCTAAAGGATCCCTCCAAACGCATAGATTCAGGGAAAGGCTCGGAAGGTTGCAAGGTGAAGGAAGAAGATGTTCCATTGGTGGACACCATTGGATAGATAGATACAAGAGAGTGCAACATCCTGCCTGACACCTCTGACCCATATAAACTCAGTATTCAGTATTTTGGGTGTCTGTCCACAGTTTCAGGCAGTGACTGGAGATTCTAAGAATGGGCTCTAGCAGTTTTTGTACACAAGCCATGTGTCCACAACTGAACTATGGCCCCTTCTCAATTGGTCCTTATAAATTGTGGAGATGTTTTTCATGTGAAAATGCAGGCACTGTAGCTAGAGGAGGCAGAGGAATGGCCTCTGCAATACTAGACCACTCATTGACATTACCAGCCATAGATTTCAACCATGTGATGTGGCTTTCCAAAAAAACCAAGTCTTATGTAAGGTTTCACAAGAAGTCTGTTGTGGGTTGGGAGCCAATTATTCTTGGGACTTTTCTGGACCATTCCTGATAATAAGCATTCAATTGTTCTATGAAGAGCTCATTAACTTTGGGGATCCTGAGTTCATTAACTCTTGCATTAACTCTTGGAGGTTTCACTCCTTTTTTTTTCTCTTTGTTTTTTTGTTTCAGTGATGTTGCATTAAATCTAAATGGGAAACATTCTTTCTCTTCAAACTTGTGTCTTTCAGATTTGTTATACTGTACCCAGACAATATAGTTATATTGTACCCAGACAATATAGTTATTTTTGTCTTAAATCTCCCTTGGATTATAATGGCTGCTAAAAGGATTTAGGAATTTTCTATAAACAATGCTATCTATTCATAAATCATCAGAGAGCAAATTAGTTGGTTTTGGCCATGGACCAAAGGTATTACACTGGATGACTGAGAGGAATTATACTAATTCAAACATTCTACTTATCTTCATTGTCTTTGGAATAATACTCAACTCTGTTCTGTAATCCATACCCTGGAAAAGTTTCTCTAACTCTTGGGGGCAGAAAGAAGTGCACTGGTTTCAGGGGAGTGAGCACAGCCCAAAGCTCTGTGAGGCTCCATTGTCCAGATGAAGTGAATGACATTTCTCCATTCTCTTTTAGACACCTGAATGCAGAAAAAAGCAGAGTCAGGCATCCTGGCATTCAGCATTTTGTGGAGCACATATCCCATGTGCCCCAGTCAACTATCAGGGTTTGCAGGAATTGTAGTCCAAAACATCCAGACAGCATCAAGACACCAACCACTGAGGCAAAGTAACCCCCAAGTGTGTGGAAGGTATTATTTTATTCATAAACACACAACTGTAAACTCAGAGCTCCACACAGGATCCCTGTATATCTATATGTGTATCTTTGGCTGGACACCACCTTGAATATTCTAAGAACTGTACAGCAAGATAACAATGATGAAGGAATACATTCTGTCCTCTCATCTGTGCTGTATTTGAGGGCATGTCTACACTGCCAGAAAAAAATCAGCTTCCCATCGCATTTTCTTGGTTCACAGTGATCCCATAGTGACCCCACTAATGCCACACAAACCATGCACAGACTCACATTTCCCCCTGGCGAACTCACTTTAGTGCAAGGGGTCAGTCCACATCTCCACTCCTTTGTATTATATTTGGCCACACAGCCATCTTGGCTCAACTATTTTTGCCTTCCCAGCATGCAAAAACCTACCAGCCAACAGCCTTCATTCTTTACCTGGCAATCTAATGTCCCATCTTGCACTGACTGGATGCCTCCTCCATCCAGTCCCCTTTCCCCCTTTGGCCCCATTGAGTGATCATCAGTAAGGGAGGGAGCTTTAAATGTCTCCCAACACAGAGACACTATGTATTTAGTTAGTTAGTTAGTTAGTTAGTTAGTTAGTTATTTCCCACCCTTCTCCCTGTGGTGGGACCCAGGGTGACTCATAACATTTAAAAACAACAATAGCTTTTTAAAAAAAAGTAAAATAAATAAGAATGAAAAAGAAATTAAACCACTTATATAATTAAACTTCCACATAGATAAGAAAACATTTCTAAAACTCCATAAAAGTTAAAATAGATCTTAAAAACAGTATACACACACAAAATAAAATGGTTCCTTCTTCTTCTCCTCAGGGCCACTGCCCCCTCCCCTGCTGAGCCCAGCCATGAGATATACAGTGAGGTGGCAGCTTGGGAACCTGCTCCCTCTTCCTCCCCCTGCCTGAGTGTGCAAGCAAGCAAGTGAATGAGTCAATGGGTTTGTGGCCACTCCCCCTTTCCTCCTTGCACCCACCTGATTCCCCCCCCCATCAGCCTGCTGTTGACTTTCCCCCCCCCTTCAATTTATGTATGCGGATCTCTGCAGGAGTATGTGAGCGAGCAACTGAATGAGCTGGGGGGGGGAGAAGGGGCTGCATACTCACTGGCTCATTCACTCACTTGCACACTCATGCACAGATCCACATACGTACATTCAGTGAAGAAAAAAATGTTGACACAAGGCTGATGGGGGGGATCAGATGGGGATGAGGAAGAAAGGGAGAGTGGGCATGCACTGGCTCATTCACTCACTCGCTGGCATAATCATCCAGAGATCTAAATAAATACACTGAAGAAAAAAAATAGTGACATGCCACACATGCCAGACCTAGGTAACCACCCACAAACCTGTCCTGCCCTCCAATTAGCCCACCCACCCCAATTCCACCCCAGTCCTGACACACGTGTAAAATCTCTCTGGCTTTTCTTCGCAAACGAAGATTCAGGAAGGACTCATCCCGCGCTTTCTGCAAGCGCGCTGATGACTAAAAAGGCCAATCCGAGATAAGCAAGTCCGGTTGCAAAAAGCACAGCAGAAGGTCTCCTTGGGTGATGTTTTTGGGTTGTGATTCTTTCTGTGTTGTCGTTTCTCTTCAAGACTTGTTCGGCGTGAGTTCTCAAATAAGGCTGCAGCATTGTGGATAGTGCGTCTCCATGCCTCCCGATGTGAGGCCAGGGCGGACCACTGTTGGTGATCAATTTGGCCAAGCCTGAGATGTTGTTTCAGGGAGTCTTTGTATCGCTTTTTTGGAGAGCCCCTCTTACGCTGACCCGTGGCGAGTTCACCGTAGAGTAGTATTTTTGGGAGGCGATGGTCCTCCATCCTAGAAACGTGCCCTGCCCAGCGCAGCTGTGTTCTCAATATCATGGCCTCAATGCTGGTGATCCCTGCTTGCTCAAGGACAGCAACATTCGTCACATAGTCAGTCCAGTGTATATTTAGGATTGTGCGTAGACAGCGCTGATGAAAGCGATCGAGGAGTCGTAGGTGGTGGCGATAGGTGACCCATGTTTCAGATCCATAAAGGAGGATAGACAGTACGATGGCTCTATACACACTGATTTTTGTGCTTTGCCTCAGGTGTTTATTGCTCCAGACTCTTTTGTGAAGTCTTCCAAATGCACTATATGCCTTTGCTAATCTGTGATCGATCTCTTTGTCAATCTTGGCATCTGAGGAGATGATGCTTCCCAGGTAGGTGAACTGCTGAACGGACTTGAGCACTGATTTGCCGACGGCAATGTGGGGATGGTGGTGTTCGTCCTGTGGTGCAGGCTGGTAAAGAACTTCTGTTTTCTTCAGGTTGACTTCTAGCCCAAACAGCTCTGCAGCTGTTGCAAAGCAGGATGTTAGGCGCTGCAGAGCTGCTTCTGTGTGGGCAACAAGGGCAGCAGCATCGGCGAAGAGCAGCTCACGGACTAGATAGTTTAGAGTCTTAGTGTGAGGCCTCAGACGGCTTAAGTTAAACAAGCTACCATCAGTACGGTAGCGTATATAGATGCCGTCGTCTTCTTCAAGCTCTGCCATAGCCCTTTGGAGCATCGTGCTAAAGAAGATTGTAAATAAAGTTGGTGCAAGAACACAACCTTGCTTCACTCCATTAGTTATTAGAAAGGGCTCTGAAAGAACATCGCCATATCTGACTTGACCACGCTGTCCCTCGTGTAGCAAGATAATCATTTTAAGGAATTTGGGGGGACATCCTAGTCTTTCCAGGATCTGTCACAGACCTTTTCTACTTACAGTGTCAAAGGCTTTGGTGAGGTCGACAAATGTTACATAGAGACACTTGTTCTGCTCCCTACATTTTTCTTGCAGTTGCCTAAGGGCAAATACCATGTCTGTAGTACTCCTATTGGCTCTGAAGCCACATTGGCTTTCAGGGAGACGTTCTTCTGCAATAGCAGGAACTAACCTGTTCAGGAGTATCCTTGCAAGGATTTTTCCAGCAATAGAGAGCAGTGTTATGCCTCGATAGTTTGAGCAATCGGATTTTGCTCCTTTTTTCTTGTACAGGGTGATGATGACTGCATCTCGGAGGTCTGATGGCAGTTCCCCTTTTTCCCAGCAATTCACAAGGAATTCGTGGAATTTTTCGTGGAGTGCATGACCTCCGTGTTTCCAAACTTCAGGTGGGATTCCATCAATCCCAGCTGCCTTGCCGTTTTTCATCTGCTGTATGGCCTTAAAGGTCTCTTCCAAAGTGGGAGCTATGTCCAATTCATTTTTCATTGGTTTTTGTATCATATCTTGGATAGCTGAGGCTTGGACTACTCGGTTGGCGCTAAAGAGACTTTGAAAATGTTCAGCAGCTTTTCCTAAAACTGCAGAGTAAAAAGTGACTTTCTAAAAATCACGTTGAGTAAAAGAAGTGTTTTCACTGTGAAACCAGCTATATGTCATATGTTCCAACAGAACTCAAAACAAAGTGAGCATGATTATTATTTTTTGCCTGTGTAGACACAGCCCAAGTCAGGACAGTAGAGGTGACCAGGGCCATAACTAGGGAAGGAAACTATTGGAGATGTGAACTTGTCAGCCAATGAAATGTCTCTAGGCAGATGTGGCAGATGGGTTTTGCTCATGCTTGGATTACTGTAATTGTACTGGATAGTCAAAAGATGTGGACAAAAATCCTATCATGGTCAGGGATTGTACAGGATGAAAGTACATGAGTAAAGCTGAAGACATGCTATCTGAACCTGAAAGGGGAGGGAGAATATCTGGGTTCTATGTTCATGATTACATTTTGATGATGCTTTTGTTAAATTTGCAACCAGGATGAGAAAGGTTTTCTAAGCTGCATAAATCTGTTTTCTTTAGGTAAATAGAAAATGAGCATATGGACAGTATGTGGAAATGGAAAATAAAAGAGCTAGAACAGAAAATAAAGGGAAATGCCAATAATTTGTTTCACTTTAAAAAAAAAAACTACTTTTGACAGACGAGAAAATCAATCACTTTGTAAGAAACAGTTCCGAACATCTCAGGAAATCAGGATTTGAAGAAAACAGAACTCAGATTGGATCCTTTGTTATTAGTAATTGCTGAGAGGAAAATTGTAGGTTACCTTTTGTTTTGAATAGATGTGAATAATGTAAATGGGTTCGTTTATCAAAGTTATAACCGAAGCTGTCAAATATTTTGATACTGCTCTTTTACACTGTAACCCATTTTCTTTTCCCTTCATCTGATTTGGATGCATTTGGGAAATGGCTTTAAGATCCTCAGATTTTCATGTATTTGTCTTCCCCACTGATGCCATGGTTCACATCCCATCGCTGCCATCCATGTGAAGGGCTAACCTGGGCTCCCTCACCCTGGACCCCAGATTAGCTTCCCTGTAGAGGTAATCCTGAGCAGTCTCACTCCAGGATGCCCCCTACAGGCCCCCAAAGCAACATTGCCGTCGCCACCCACTGAGTCCAGACTGTGAGTTTTTTCACCTTGGAACCCCCCCCCCTTTCTCATGCACAGCTCAGTGGGAAGCTGTGCAGGGTCTCCGATAACTAGTGGAACTCCTTGCCACTATATAACTCCTTCCTCTTACCCCCAGCGAAAGACTCAAAGTAGCATGATCAAGAGATAGGCACATATAGGCATCAATGATAGGAAGATTAATACATTTACTTTATTCAAGTGAGTTCCAGTCATGCAATCTCACATGAGACAGGGTTCTCCATACCCCAGGAAGGCTTAAAGTTATAGGAATCACAGAGTATTAAAATCAAAGCATTCAGTTATTAAATTTCATTCAGTTACTAATTTGACTATGTCCAACCAAAGTAGAGAAATTAAAAGAAATTCCCTAACGCAACTAAACGGGCCCTAATCCCTACTCACTACTTGCAGTCTGTGCCTTCAGATGGTATCCAGGCAAGCTGGGAGCCAAGCCAGATGGGGATGGCTTTGCTCTACCAGCCATAATTTCAGTCCTTGTTCAGACTCATGGTCTGAATTGTTCTACAGAAATGGCTTCACACAAAAGCAGTTATATCTTAGTCAGAGTTCCTGGGTCTAGAGCTGTGATTGGACATTTCAGGTCAGGTGGTGTGATGTCATTGATGATGTCATCACATTAGCTTCTGAGGAGGTGGGGTTTTAGACTCTCTCTTCCATTAACCCTTTTCTTACCTTATACTATGCTGGCAAGACAATACTGTTTACACATAAAGGGAGTTGTAGTTCTCTGGCAGAATGATAGGAATTGCAATCAGCCTTGAGGCAGCATGATGGGACTCCATCATGACATATGCCTTCAAGTCATTTCCAACTTACGGCAACCCTAAGAAGAACCTATCCTGTATCACAGGGTTTTCTTAGCAAGATTTGTTTAGAGGAGGTTTGCCATTGCCTTCCTCTGAGGCTGAGAGAATGTGACTTGCCCAAGGTCAGCCAGTGGGTTTCATGGCTGAGTGGGGATTTGAATCCTAGTCTCCTAGTGCAGTACTCAAACCACTATGCCACACTGGCTCTGCAGATTTTCCTATACACAGCAACACAGTTAGAAAAAGCTGGGGAGAATTTCCAAATCCTTTGGAGAAATTGCCAGCTGTTTGGATCCTCTGAACAGATCCTTCACTGGTACTCATCTGTTCTTAGGAACTATAAATGCAGCATTTCAAAAATAAATGGTTGTGGTTCAAATTAAACATGGTTTATCTTTTGTGGGAAAATATGGCAAATAAGTGAAATGTCTCAGGGTTGTTAAGCAGAGTGATATGGACAAGCAGAACTAAAGTGAGAGAAAGGACTCTTTCACACTTTTGGTACCATTTCAACTGCCATGAAAACATCCTATGGCATTCTGGAGTTTGTAATTTGGTCAGGCACTACAGCACTCTGGCTGAGAATTTGAAAGGCACCTCCCCCTAATCTCTAAGATTCCATAGGATGTTGCCATGGTAGTTAAAGTGGAATCATAACACTATAGTTATATAGTGTGAAAAGACCCAGAGTTGATGAATGACAGAGTTGTACGTCTACCACATGGCCAACCCTTTGCTACAGGCAGCCAGTACTAAAGTAAAATTCAGCTGTCAATCTGATCAGCTTCTGCAAATTTGGTCCTTTGTCTCAGGCAGCAAAATATCTTGGGTCTTCATGAAACTGTTGCCCCAATGTTGGGGCCTGAACATTTTTTTAAAAAAATAACCAAATTGCTTACCTTCATTACGATGTGGTTAAAACAGTGCCATAGATTCTTGCTCGCTGTGAACTAGTCCAACTAGGTTTGTGCAGAATTTTATCCTGGGGGATCTCATTTTGTCTAAGTACCCAGAGATATACCAAGAAGAGACAGGGGCAAAGGCATACACTTAGGACTTTATCAGATGCACTAAATATGGTGTTATAATGACATCACGTAAACGCAAAAGGGTGCGCATACTAGATGATGTTGCCCTTTTGTGTTTTTGTTTTGTCCTTAAGCCAATCTATTTTATTCATGGCCCATGCCATCAAAAGATCACCAGCGTATGTAACCTCACATCTTTTTTTTCACATACTTACCTCGTGAATGGCTGGACCAGCCAGAACACGTCCGGGTGAGATCGCAACATCCAGGTAGGTGGTACAATTTTTATTATCCTCCCCAGTTTACTTGGGGGTTTTAAAGTGTGTGTATGTGCTTGATGTAACTTTTTTTGTTTTATTTTTAAATTTCCTGCGCAATGAAGTCTTGTGGGATTTCAAAGGAGGAAGTGAACGGGGTTTCATTCACTTCCTCTTCATTGCCAGGGAAGCCTTCTGCTGGAGGAAGAAGGTAAGTGTTGTGGGAGGCATTCTTTTTCTGGCATAAAAATTGGTTTTTATGCCAGCAAAAGAACATTTAAATGGGGTTGTCTGATAAAGTCCATAGTTTAAAGGGTTTGAGCCCAGGAATCTGTTTTTAGCAGTAAATGTTCCAAAAAAGTCCTTCTCCATAAAAATCCATTTCTGGTTAAAGGCCATCAGAGATTAGCCATCAAACAAAACCTTACATCCTTACTAGGATAGTATCACCATCAGGGCCAGTTTAACCAGTCTGCCAATCAGCATTGGCAGGGGGCCCCAAGGTCAAGGGGGGGGCCCCTGCTGACCTCATTATCTGACAAAGGAGACAGCCAGGAAACAGCCGGGAGGAGCCGTTGCTTTGTATCCCCCTCCTACCCTCCTCCTCCAAAAACTTCCTGCTGGCTTTTTAAAAAAAACCCAAAAAAAACAGCATCTCTCAAACTAGAAAGAGAAAGAAGCAGCAGCCAGTCAGTCAAAGAAGGAGTTTGCTGCTGCAAAAGGAAGCCAGTCAGGCATGTCGGAGAGGGGTGAGTGTGTGTGTATGAGAGAGGGGGAATTTGAGGGTTGTTTCTTTCCCTCAGAAAGGGTTTCTTTCTTTCTTTCTTTCTTTCTTTCTTTCTTTCTTTCTTCCTTCCTTCCTTCCTTCCCTTTCCTTCCTTCCACATAAATCCCCTCCAGTCCATCCTTCCTGCTACTCTTAACATGTCCTGGTTCCTCTCCCCTCCCTTTTCCCCTTGGTCTTCTTCAGCTTCCTCCCCTTGCTACCAACTGAGTTCAGCCTGCAAAAGAAATTTGTGTGTGTTTGCCTATGTGCCGTCAAGTCATTTCTGACTAAGGCGAACCTACCATGGGGTTTTCTAGGCAAGGTTTGTTCAAAGGGGGTCTGCCTTTGCCTTCCTTTGAGGCTGAGAGAGTGTGACTTTCCCAAGGTCAGCCAGTGGGTATTCATGGCTGAGTAAGGTTTCAGACCCTGGTCTCCATAGTCATAGTGCAATGCTAAAACTTCTACAACACTCTAGCTCTTTTAACAGAAGAATATAAAGAATATACATTAAAAATGGTTTTATTGTTGTCACTAAAACACCAGTATCCCATTAGTGTTATGTGAGAGACATTGGCCTAGAGCAGTGGTTCTTAACCTTTTCTTTACCAGGGACCCCCTTTAAATATCTTTTGTTGCCCCAAGATTCAAAACTCTAATAATAATAGCTAACAACAACAACAACAATACAGTTACACCATCCATTAAACTTTCCCTCAGAGGCACTCTTGCTTCTTCCTGCAAGTTTGTGGCTGGAGTGGATTGAATGGCAATGTGCAAGCCAAGCCAGCCAGCCTTTGCCTTGGTTTCTGTCACATGGCTGCTCCACTACAGGAAGGAGGTGGGCTAAGCAGCCTTCAAGCCTTTGTGGACCCCCTGTGAGGACATTGCGGACCCCAAGTTAAGAACCACTGGGCTAGAGAATGCTGGAAAAGGAACAATGCAACCAGACCTTGAGAAGGGTGCTGGCAGGGGGGTTCTGGTAGGTGTAATCCAAGAGTAACTTTCCCAGACTCTGAATGCAGCCTAGAATCATAGAATCATAGGGCTGGGAGGGACCCCAACAGCCATCCCATCTGATCGGCTTCTGCCCTGCAGGAACATACAATCCAAGCATTCCTGGCTGATGGCCATCCAACCTATGTTTTTAAAAAGCCAAAGAAGGAGACTCCACCACACTCCAAGGCAGTGTATTCCACTTCCGAACAGCTCTTACTGTCAGGAAGTTCTTCCTAATATTCAGGTGGAATCTCTTTTCCTGTAGTTTGAACCCATAGCTCCGTGTCCTAGTCTGTGGAGCAGCAGAAAACAAGCTTGCCCCATCCTCAGTATGACATCCCTTCAAATATTTAAATATGGCTATCACGTCACCTCTCAACCTTCTCTTCTCCAGGCTAAGCATGCCCAGCTCCCTAAGCCGTTCCTCATATGTAAGTTATTTAATACAGTAGGCCCCTCTTATCCACAGGGGATTGGTTCATGGTGGGGGCGTGGATTTTGAAAACCATGAATAATAGTGAACACCATTGAAAATAATGGGACTTCTGGTTTAAAATACCATAGAGTTGCCTTGGAGGGCTTTGAAAACGGCTAGGGAGGACACATTTTCTAGGAAGACTCTATGGTAGTTGTGCTGTTTTGTGTCCCATGGGTAATGAATCCATGGATACGGGGGTCCTACTGTAATCTGAGCATCCTGTATTGTGAATAGGTTAGGTTACATTGACCTGAGATAAACATATGGGGGCCCCAAAATAAAGCATTGCAGGGGGCCCCAAAATTCCTTAAACCGGCCCTGATCACCATTAGGCCAAGGGAAAGAGCACAAAAACATGTGTAACATTTCAAGATCTCTATATCTCTTCATCAGCTAAGGTGCTGTCAAGGAACCCACTGGACAGAAAGAAAAAGACTAACAAAACAGAAATATTAAAATACTGTAACAAGACGTAAAAACTCTGCCTTCTTCAGCAGCTCTGAACCAGAAAAATATAGATTCGTGATTATAAACACAAGCTTCAGTCTTACATTCTAGCCACAGTCTAGCATTAGTAGAATTCTATTGTTTTGTTTGCTTCTGCAGTAACCCTTTCTCCTATGTTGCAAAAACAATGCTGCAGGGTTTTCCTATGCACATATAAAGAATCCAAGAACCCTTCTTAAAACCTTTTGAATTGAAGGGTTAACCTCAAGGGTATTTTCCCTAGTTCTTTCAGCAGTAGGCAGCAATGCTGATCCCTAAACTGTAAAGCCTCCCATTAAGCTAATACAAGCCTTGTATACACATTTCCTCTAGCAAATCATTATGCACTTTCAGTGGGAGTGGTTGACCCCTCTGCCACACTGCAGTTCAGCCAGCATGCTCCATTTCATCATTAACAGTCTAGCCCAGCCTTTCTCAATCTTTTTATCCTGGAGGAACCCTTGAAATAATTTTCAGGTCTCAGGGAACCCCTGTATAAGAATTATTCTATATACTGCTATTGCTTTCCCCCTAAAATCTTTTATTGATTTTTTCTTTTCTAAATAGGTATAATTGAAATGTGTAAATATAATGTGATTATAGTGCGTTTAGATTAAGAGGAAAAATGTATTAGTGTTAGGATAGATAGTTTTATTTTTGTATTAGTAAGAAAACAATTATTATTATTATTGTGTTATTGTTACGGCCTTTTGCAGTCGGATGTATTTTTCAGTAGAATGGTCTTATTCCAATAAAAAATTCCTAATCCCCCCAAAAAATTCCTAGCAACCTCTTGGGGAACCCTAGGGTTGCAAGGAACCCTGGTTGAGAAACACTACTCTAGCCAACTTGACAGAAATGTGGGTGTGAAGGCATTTACTGCAGATAGGGTTTCCCATCTGCCTCTCCATCCTCCCTCCTCTTCCAACACTAATACATCCCAGCTCACAGAAGGTTGGATTAGAAGTGCAAAACTGAGCCGTCCCTGCCAGTACAAAAGCTGCGCAGCACACTCCTCTGAACATTTGTTTAGAAATCAGCCTCAGGCTAGTCCAAACGTAGGTGCATAGCCACTCCACCAGACATGGAAGTATTTTGAAGATAATTTGTTGTCCTGTAGGAATTGCTGGCCTCCAGTCTCTGCCTGCCTGACCCAAACTGGCCAGAGGTAAATGATGGTGAGAACTGCAATTCATCAGCATCTAGAGGACCAAAGGTTCCTCATTCCTGCCTTAAAATGATTTTCTTCAGAAGTATTAATTGCAAACTTTTTAACTCTCTTTTATTGATTGATTGTATATCCACTTAATTTTCCATTCCCATATTTTACCTGGCTAGGCAACGCATTTTGCAAAGATCTCCTGCCTGTTCATTGAACATTTTCCTTGCTTTGGAGCATATAAATTGTCATCATCATATGCTTAAACTCTGCTGCAGCTGGCTGACAGGTCACTATAAGGGCATGGCTCTTAGGAGAGGCACAAAAGAACTTGCTTGATATCAGATCAATTGACTGATCTCTGTACTGTCCACACTGACTGCCAGTGACACTCTGGGGTTTAAGACAGGGTGCTTTCCAGATCTGCCTGGGAAATGAAACTTGGGCTGCTGACATACAAAGCAAGTGCTTTCCCATTGAGCTGCAGTCCATCCTTTAAGAGCAGAGACTAGATGGGGAATACAGCCCCTCTGCGTATGAGGCGTTTAGGAAATATAGAACCCTCTGACGTTTATACAGTTGTCCCACTGAACTGGGTATATAAAAAAATCCAGTACAGGATAGTGGTTTGAGCATTTGACTAGGACTCTGCAGACCAGGGTACGAATTTCTGCTCGGCCATGGAAACCCACTGGGTGACCTTGGGCAAGTCACATACTCTCTGCCTCAGAGGAAAAGCACAAGCATCTCTGAACAAATCTTGCCTCCAAAAAAAGTGATAGATTCACCCCTAGGGTTGCCATAAGTCAGAAATGACTTGAAGGTATACAAAAACAAGAAGCAACATTGTACTGATGAAAGCATGTCCTGGGGGTAGCCTGTTGAGATATGCATGAAAACAGTGTATGCAGATTTTTTCCTACTGCCTTCCACATTTCTCAGCATTTTTGTATTTTCTAATGAATGATGTTGTCTTATAAGTTCACAAATAAATACACATCTTCCATTCACAAACATACCCAAGTATGCATCTCATGCATCCATTGTCCCCTGATTCGCTATCATCTATCTTCACACACACCCCATTCATCCATCAATTTACCTCACACTCGTTCTCTCCCTTTGGCTCCAACAATTCACATTTGTTACCCTTGCCCTTGCCTCCCTGTCTTTCCTGTATCAGACCATACAGAATCCTTAGTTTCAGAGCCAAGAGGAGGCTCTAGAAACTCCCAGCAATCTACACAATCTGTGTGTGACTTTGAGTGTCACAAAAACCTACATGCAGGAGAGGAACGAGAAAGAATGCTGGCCTGGCTGGACATGACATCAGGGATATTTTTATAAAAAATAATACATTTATCCTGAAATACTGCACAAAAATTTTGTAGACATAGAATCATAGAATCATAGAATTGCAGAGTTGGAAGAGACCACAAGAGCCATCCAGTCCAACCCCCTGCCACGCAGGAAATCACGATCAAAGCATCCCCGACAGATGGCCATCCAGCCTCTGTTTAAAGACCTCCAAGGAAGGAGACCCCACCACGCTGCGAGGGAGTGTGTTCCACTGCCGAACAGCTCTTACTCATAAGGCATGGTTTCCAGACCTTTCACCATTTTAGTCACCCTCCTCTGGACACGCTCCAATTTGTCAACATCCTTTTTGAATTGTGGTGCCCAGAACTGGACACAGTATTCTAGGTGAGGTTTGACCAAGCCAGAATAGAGCGGCACTATTACTTCCCTTGATCTGGACACTATACTTCTATTGATGCAGCCCAAAATCACATTGGCCTTTTTAGCTGCCGCATCACACTGTTGACTCATGTTCAACTTGTGGTCTACTAGGACTCCTAGATCCCTTTCGCACATAGTCTCATTCAGCCAGGTCCCCCCCATCCTATATCTATGCATTTCACTTTTTCACCCTAAGTGCAGTACCTTACATTTCTCCGTATTGAATTTCATTTTGTTAGCTTTGGCCCAGCTCTCCAGTTTATCCAGGTCATCTTGAATTTTGATCCTGCCCTCCAGGGTATTAGCTACTCCTCCCAATTTGGTGTCATCTGCAGATTTGGTAAGTATGCCCCTAATTCCCTCATCCAAGTCATTGATAAAGATGTTGAATAGCACTGGGCCCAGGACAGAACCCTGTGGCACCCCACTAGTCACATCTTTCCAAGATGAAGAGGAGCCATTGCTGAGCACCCTTTGGGTCATTTGGGTGTCACCCCCTCTAATAGTGTCACTTGGTGCAGTCCGCACACTCCGCAGCCCACTACTGATGTCACTGACAAGAAGTGGGATGAGTCAACACTTCTTTTTGCTACTGCCAGTGATTCCCCCCCCCATCTTCTTTAGCATGGCAACTGGACTTAGAAGAAAAGGCCCCATCTATGCCAATTGTCCAAGGAGGGGAGACCACAGGCTGGATCTAAAGGCAGTTCAGGCTGCATCTGGTCCCCAGGCCAGTTTCCCATCCTTGAACTAAAGGAGGCTATTTTTCTGAGGTGTACACAGATTGCTACATTAAAACATTTTATCATATGAATACAAATCTACAAGAATGAGGAATTATTCAAGTGGCATACAAAGGGCATGGGCTAAATATAATTCTAAACTATAAGGTAACAAGAGCTCTCTGCAATGTCCAAGCTTTTGTCTAGTTGATTTAAATTACAGTTAGTGAATATACAGGATAATAAAACACAGTTTGATCCTGGCCTGTTTGAACAACCCATAGTTCAAACAAGAGATCAGGAATTCGTAGCCCTTGAGATGTTGCCAAACTACAGCTTCCATAGTCCCACAACAACTTCTGGGGAGCAAGGCAGTCCACATTCCTGGTTTGAACAAACCAAGAAATTCTAGTTAGCTTAAAAGAACTGAAAGCTCACAATCATATCCTTGGCCTATATTCAATTACATCGTTGCACAAATGCAAATTCCGTTGTGCTAGCAGCTGTGCATTTTCAGAGTTAATGCAAAGATGCTATTCAATGCAATTGTGCACAATTTGATATTGTGCAAGGCAGTTGCGCAAGCCATTGTACCATTTTTACACAACCTCTTGTGCAAGAAGTTGCACATTTATACAACTGTTTTTCATTACTTCATGTACAAAGATATAATCTAGCACAATTTTTACTTCCACTGTCATTAAGTTGAATTTATGGAGATTATCGGATGCTTTAGAAAAGCCCCCAAGGAGGTTGCGAGAACAACGTCACTGTACGGCCAAAGGGTCCCAATACCACATGCATTGTCCTACTCTCATGCTTCCTCCATTATCCCTCTGTGCTGGAGCGATGAAAAAGGCACTGCTTTTCATTAGTGGAAGTTTCCACTAATGAAAAGCACCACCTTTTTGTCATGTCTGAACAGAGGGAGAACAGAGGAAGCACGAGAGGAGGATGACATCATGCAATATCGGGACTCTTTGGCAGTACAGTGACATCATTCTTGTGAGCTCCTTGGGTGGCGGGGAGTTCAAGCATCTGATAATCTCCCAAAACTCCTGGTCATACCAAAGAAGGAGGACAGATGACTGTGAGAGGATAAAGTTTTGATAAATAAAAGACAAGATGTTTTATACTGAGGTGACTAGGATAAAAGCAGAAATGAAGTTTACAAGAAAGGGTTTATGCTGCCATCTGTTCACCATTTGTATGTGCAATTAATATTTTGAGAGGCCTATCCATAAAAAGTAGAAAACATTATTAATAGACCTCAGCCATATTTTCTGTGACAGCAGACGTGTTTTCCTGAAACAAAATAAAACACTTTAAATTATTGCTTCCTTGATGGGAGAAAGAGTTTCTGAAGAAACTGAAAAGCAACCTTTTTGGTTAAAGGTACCAGTTAGGTGCAAAGTGCTTCATGGAAATATGTTTTGGGGTGGGGGTTTTTTTGTTTTGTTTTGTTTTTGTTGCTGGCCACTTCCAATTTCTGTGTGTGAATGGAAAGATGTACAGAGATAATTAAAGATTAGAAATTATTACCAGCTTGTAAGGAGAGAGAAAAAATATTACTAGCTAGTGTGAAATAAATAAATAAACCCAGCTAGAGAGTTATAGGACTTTATCAGATGTGGCAAAAATGGCATCATAAGGATGCGAAATTAACTGGAAAGGGCACACATACCAGACAGTGTTGTGCTTTCGTATTTTCATCTGGCCAAAAATGCACACTTTTTTATTGACAGTCCAAGCCATCAATAGATCTCCCATGTTGGTTTTTTGCCAGTATTGTGAGTGTTTAAAGACACACACCATTGTCCTCTCATGATTACATCATCAATGGGCGGTCCCGCCAGGACACTTTTGGGTGAGAACACAAAAGCCAGGTAGGGGATGCTCTTTTTATGAACCTCCCCAGTTTACTTTAAAGTTTTGAAAGTGTGTTTCTGTGCTTTTGTGTACATTTTTTGTGTTTATTTTGCTGTACTTTTTATTTTTACTGCACTCGTGTCTTCTCATGATAATTGCTGAGATCACAAATGTGGAAGTAAACAGAGCTAGCATTTGTGCTCCGGTAATGCTAGGGCTGCTTTTTCTCACTATTAAAGGTAAGTTTGATGAAAAGGGTTATTGTGCCAGGGCAAGTATGCAGTAAAATATAGTGGGACAGAAACGTTTATGGAGGTTCATCTGATAAGGTCCACAGTTTCCAGTGCTCAGTGCTAGCAGTCTTTTTGCCCTAATTCATGAAGATCATTCCAGTAAAATGCTATAGATACTGTTGCTTGTAGTTAATGCATTTGCATCCCACCTTTTCCCCAATATTGGGACTCAAGGTGCCTTACAAAACTTAAAACAGGCACAATTTAAATCATAGAATCATAGAGTTGGAAGAGACCACAAGGGCCATCCATTCCAACCCTCTGCCATGCAGGAATACCCAATCAAATAATTCCTGACAGATGGCCATCCAGCCTCTGTTTAAAAACCTCCACAGGAGACCCCATCACAATCTGAGACAGCCAGTATATTCTACTGCCATATAGCTCTTACTGTCAGGAAGTTTTCTCTGATTCTCTGGAATGTCTTTTCTTGTAGTTTGAGTCCATTGCTTCATGTCCTAGGAGATTATCAGATGCATTAAAAGTGGTGTTACAGGAATGCCAGGAGTTCTCAAAAGGGCTCCCTTTTCAGACGATGTTATACCCCCCCCTGTTGTTATGCATCCGTTCTGCTGCTGTTCCGCCAGTGCTGCTTTTTATTGAAGGGAGAAGCCGTCAATGGATCTCCCAGTCCATTCCTGTCACGGATGTTCCTGCGTGTGACAAGGTGCCCCGTTATGCTGGTAAGATCCCAGCATCGCTGCCAGAACACTTTCAAGTGAGATCAGGACATCCAGGTAAGTGACACACTTTTTATGACCCTCCCCAAGTTACTTCTACCTTTTAAAGTATGTTTTTGTGCTTGCTGTAATTTTTTCATGTTCTTTTTATTTTTATTTTTGAATTCCCCACGCTCACATCTTCTCGCGAGAATCCATGGGATTTTGATCCAAGTTAAAGCTCCATTCACTTCTGGGTTGCCAGAATGAAGGGAGAGGAAGTAAGTGTGATGGGGAGGGTGATTGGCCGGGGCGGGACAGGGGCGGGAGTGGAGATTGTGGGACAGAAACACTTTTTTTGTTCTGATAATCTCCCTAGTCTCTGGAGCAGCAGAAAACAAGCCTGCTTCATCCTCAGTATGATATTCAAATATTTAAACATGGCTATCGTGTCACCTCTTAATCTTTTCTTCTCCAGGCTAAACATGCCCATCTCCCTAAGCTGCTGCTCATGGAGCTTCTAGACCTTTTACCATTTTAGTCACCCTCCTCTGGACATGCTCCAGCTTGTCAATATTCTTCTTGAATTGCAGTGCCCAGAACTGGACACAGTATTCCAGATGAGGTCTGACCAAAGCAGAATAGAGTGGCACTATTATTTCCCTCAATCTAGACACTATACTCCTATTGATGTAGCCTCGAATCGCATTGGCTTTTTAAACTGTTGCACCACACTGCTGACTCATATTCAGCTTGTGGTCCACTAAGACTCCTAGATCCCTTTCACATACACTGCTATCAAGCCAGTCACAGTTACAGAAAGTCACAGTTACAGAAAGAGATGTAAAACATTAAAAGTTATTGTTAAAATACCAGGTCCTAGAACTGAAACCCTTTAAACAAATCTAATTAAAGACAATCCACAGGGATGGGATGCTGATTTTTCATCAGGAAAAAAAGAGAGAAAGAAAGAGAAACCAAAACCATTACATTCATCTTTAACAAAGACTCTGCCTCTTTCTCTTAAAAAAAAAAAGCTTTCTGATATCTATGCAAAATGCAAATCAATGCTAAGTTCCTACCTCTGATCTAACATTAGAAGGTAATGTGTCCAACAGGAAGCTGGCTTAATTTAATAGCTGAGATCTGCCTCCGTGTTTGGGTAAGATGTAGAAGAGCTGTGTTAAATACAAATGGCCAAATGTTTTTAAACACCAAATATTAAATTTCTCCACTGAGGAACTTGTTGTGTACAACCTCTTTCACACACACACACACACTACCTCCTACCACCCCACCTCCTATCCAGTGTTCTTAAGTAGTGAAAGCACCAGCTAGTCATTTTTCTAATATTATCTAGGATACTTTGTGTTCGGACTCCTCATCTTACATTTTACTCACGAACAGAGAAGAGGAAACAGAGCTTACAATAAAACTAGGGTCCTGAACAGTATTGATAGTGTTGATAGTGCTGTGCTGTGTTTTTCTATTGTATGTTTTTAACTATGTTTTATATGCATTTTAAAATGTTTTTAATGATCTGCTTTTAATGGTATTAGTGTCTAATGGGTTTTTTAAAAAAACTTTTGTAATATAACATTTTATCCACCCTTTACTTTAAATTCAGTCAATAATCAGAATGGAGACTGCAGTCAAGAAATCAGAAAAAGACTATGGAGATTATCAGATGGGGAAAACATCCCAGGACAGGGACGACAGGAGACTGCTAAAAGGCTTACCTTTCAGATGACATTGTCCCTGTCCTGTGATGCTCCTGTTCTGCTCCTGTCCCCCCCCTTCCTCTTATTCACAGGGAAAATCTGTGAATAAGAAGCCTGTTCTGTTACAGAAATGGAAACATGGGCAAGTGAAAAGATGACCCGTTCTGCTGGTGTGATGCCAGCATCACATGACATCACTGGGAGGTCCGTGCCAGAACACTTCTGGGTACGGTTGAGACATCCAGGTAAGTGTCACCCTTTTTTTTCCCTCCCCAGTTTCCTTTTTAAGTGTTTAGTGTGTTTTTACGCTTGCTGTCACTTGTTTTCTTTTCTTTTACTTTTTACTTTTTAAATTTCCCACCGATCATTCTCTCACGAGAACAGGTGGGATTTGCTTTCTGGGACGTAAATGAAGCTTTGCAACAGCTCCATTCATGCCCGGACTGCCAAAGAGAGGGGGGAACACTCCAGATCGTGCGGCAAGGGAAGTGTTTGGGAAAAAAAACCCTTTCATTACAGGGACAGGAGTGGGGTGGGAGTGTAGCGGTGGGGGTAGTGGAACAGGAACAGTTTCTAGGGTCCCATGTGATAATCTCCTAGGTGGTTGTCTAGATGGTGAAAAAAACTTCATGGAATTCAAGGAGAATACCTTTTGTCCTAATGAGATCCCACAGTGATTCACCGTATTCGGAAGGAAGGGAGCCAAAAATTGAAAAACTATGCAGGAAAAGACCTCACAATTTCTCCTGAGGTTTTTTTAAAAATGTGTAGAAAATGCACATTCCCTCTCATTGAGACAACCAATTTGGATCACAGAGTATTACCAGATAAGAGCAGAAGTGGAAAGCTGATTGGTCAGATGTGTGCGGGGGCTGGAGCTTGCTGGCAATGAAGTGGCGGAACTGCCATGTTGGGTTTTTCTGGTATCAATCATGTGCTTTTTCACAGTGCTGAAGCAAAGAAAATAGCTTTTTAAAGCTTTTAAAAGTAGAATAGAAGGTTGCACTTGCGCACCTTAGATTTACTATTTTTAAAAAATACTGTTCAGCAGCAGCAACTTATGGAGAATAAAAACACGAGTAATTCACTCGTGACCACTGTACTGATGTGCAGCCATGCCTCTGTGTGAACATCAAACACAGATAGCTTCACATACCAGTGATCTTGCCAAAAAGAAATTGGAGACAAATGAAAGCTGCTGCAAATTTGCATCAACATGCAGCAATCCACATAATATCCTCTCGTCTAGACGATCCCTAGGACTTGGAAGGGCAGCTGTGAGAGAATTGGACAATATCCTGAAGTGTCAAGATATCTAATTGAATACTAAAGTTAGGATGTCTATATCATCGTATTTCCAATTTCCATATATGGTTGTGAAACCTAGACAGTAAAGCAAGCTGATAGGAAGAAAATCAACTCCTTTGAAATGTGGTGCTGGAGAAGAGTTCTATGGATACCATGGACTGCTAAAAAGACCAATAAATGGGTCCTAGATCTAATCAAGCCTGAGCTCTCCCTAGAAGCTAAGCTGACTAAACTGAGACCATCATAGTTTGAAGATATCATGAGAAGATATGAGTCCCTAGAAAAGACAATAATGCTTGGTAAGGTAGAAGGCAATAGGAAAAGAGAAAGACATTACAAAAGAATAGACTCAATCAAGGAAGCCATATCCCTGAGTCTACAAGACCTTCGCAGGGCTGTTGATAATAAGGTTACTGGGAGGTTTTCTCATTCATGAGGTTGCCATAAGTCAAAGTCAGCTTGACAGCAGTTCACAACAACAAAGCCAACTTGGGTGTCTTGATAGAAGAAAAATGGGGTACAAATTGAGTGAATTAATTAATATCAGCTGAAATGAATAGGAATTTCTTCCTCCCTGCTAGCAAGTTACCATTGCTTACACATAACTCTCAGGGCTTTTCTTAGGTGATTGGTCAGTCCCACAGCTTAGAAAAATTACTTTTTTGTACTACCCACTCCCAGTATCCCCAGCCTATCATGGGAAACTGGTAGTCAAAAAAGTAACTTTTACAAGCAACAAACGATTCATTGTAAGTCATATGGATGTCCAGCTTGAAATCCACTTTGTATGTGCCTGCACTTTTCTTGCACACTGCTGTAAAGACCAGAAAATGGCATATAGTCCGATTTTGTGCTTTGGAGATCCAGCCCTGCCCACACTTCTTCCCCAAGGTTCAGACTTACTTTGTATTTTGTATTTTTAATCTGTTGTTTTATGGGTGCTGCCTTGGGTCCCATCTTGGGAGAAAGGTGGCATACAAATTAATTAAATACATAAATACATAAATAAATGTTGCATCTCTTCTGATGAACACATAGCCACATGATTTTAGCCATTATGCCAAATTCCTTTGTACAAGAAATAAGAAGGGGGTGGTTGAGTCCTTTGCTTCTGTCAGCAACTTATCTTGGGCAAATTCTACTCCATCAGCACTCAGAGGCATCCCAATCTGCTCTGCCTATCACTTACACAACATTTTAGGTTTTTATTCTTCCTCAATCTTTTTCCTTCCCCCACCTGCCATGTTTCTATCTCCTGCCTCTCCTCTGTCCCTTGAGTTGGTATTACTGTCATCAGTTCTTCGCAGCTTTTCCATGTTGTTCTAATCCTCACCTGAATACCTGTTCTGCAGGCCTCGTATCCTACTCATCCATCAGCTTACTTGACAGTTTCCTGTTCCCAAGGAGGTAAAGGCAAGCAATAGAACTACACAAATAGATTCCTAAGCCACTTAAATCCATGTCTGGCTTTCATTAGACAACTGTGCTACTTTTTGTGTACTCTAAATATATTTTAGTCAGAGTTTGGGAAAAGTTACTTATTGGATGACAACTCCCAGAATCTCCCCAGGTAGCATGGACATGAAAAGTAATGTTTCTGAGTTATGGGACTCATTCACACTGCACAGTTATAGCACTAAGATTCCACTTTAATTGTCATGGCTGCATCCTATGGAATCCTGGGGTTTGTAGTTTGGTCAGAGGCACCAGAGGAGCTCCCTGGCTGAGGGTTCTAAATGCCCCTCCCTAAACTACCAGTCCCAGGATTCCATAGGATGTTGCCATGGGAGTTAAAGTAGAGTAATAGCACTATACTTCTGCAGTGTGGATGGGGCCTGGTTTTTGATAATTTATGTGGATAGATAGATAGGCAGGCAGGCAGGCAGGCAGGCAGGCAGGCAGTGCATTGAACTTAAAAGCACAAACACCTTTTTCATCTTCAGCCTGAAGTAGGGGTAAAAAGAATATTCAAAATATTTGAATAATAAACAAAAAAAATCCTTCTAGGAAATCATGATGAACAGAATCCTGGAGAGATGAGAATCTTCATAGTTCAGGGCTTATTTGGTGTGGAAAATTCACATTTTGGCACCAAAAATGGCATTTTTGACACAGAAAGCTGATGATTTTTCTGCACAGAACATTTCTGTGTAAAAACCCTAATGTGTGTGAGGGGTTGGGGGTTACAGAATGAAACCCAAACTGTGAATAGTCTTCACAAAGTGCATTGTTCACAATGAAGAGAAAAATTGTAAAGTTATTTGGTTTTGCCAGTGGGAACCAAAATTATGAAGATTTACATCCATCTCTGGGACTGAGTGCATATGTGAGGATGACTAGTCATTGATGCATTTATCAATTTATATTTAGCTCCTCTTTCTCTGTGCTTTTTCATTTTTATAATGCACAGAACACCCTTCCTTCTTCCCTTCTTAATGTATAAAGCATTTGTCAGTCAACATTCAAAAGTCACAAACATATGACTTCTGCTCTGGCAGCTAAGGTGTGATGTTTAAGATATATAAGAAGAAATAGGCAGTGTATGGGAAAGTGACTGGCCATATTGGCTGCAGGATTCCACGGGCTATAGTTTAAAAAGTAACTTTTCTAAGCTTCCCTTCCCCTGGCTTGGTCATTTACAAGAGTAATGCGACAACAAAATGAAAAAACAACAATAAGCAAAACAAAGGAAAGAGAAAGGGGAGAATTAAAATTAATACAAATCTGTATGTTAGTAAAAGGCTTGTCAGTTTCAGTTAAGAAAGGACAAGATCTTGGAAAGAAAAAAACCCCTTAACCTTAACCTCAAACAGATAGTTATTTTGTATATGTTTCAAGGAAATCCCCCCAGGAACTTTGAGTAAGAGTGCTGTCCAATTGATGTCTTCTGTGGAAATTAAAATGCAGAGCCGAGACCTATCCTTTTGTAATCTGGAAAAAGACAAAGGTCAGATCCCTAGAATAGCATTGGGAAGCTGTGGATTTCCAAATGTTGTTGAACACAGACCTCAAACAGAACCCAGTCAGCATGACCAGGTGTCAGGAAAGCTAGGCATTATGCTCCAAGGACATCTTTAAGGCCACAAGTTCCCTAGCCCTGCCTTATGGCTCATCCAACATAGGATACTGGGGGACATAAGAGGAGTAAAGCTGAATAAAGGACATGCTAGGCTGGTGCAACAAAGCAAATAGTAACAATGGTTGCCAGTAAAAGCCATAGGGTGCATCTACACTGTAGAAATAATGCAGTTTCACACCACTAAGTGCTATAGCTCCATCCTATGAAATCCTGGGAGTTGTAGTTTTACAAGGTCTTTAGCCTTCTCTCCCAAACAGTGCTAGTGCCTCACAAAACTACAAAACCGAGGATTTTGTGGGATGGAGCCATGGCAGTTAAAGTGGTGTCAAACTGCATTATCTCTACAGCGTAGATGGACCCATGGAGATGGAGAGTCACAACTTATTTTCATAACTTTTTCAATGAACAAATATGACTAAATATGACTGATAAGTGTATGAATAAAACGAAGATGGCAACATGGGAGCTGGTATTGTTTTGTGCTATACTGTGTTATCTCTCTGACTACTGTATAAATAAAATAGGCAACATATTTTGCAGGCAGGAGTTCATTGGTGACTTGGTAGTATTGACATACAGTCCAGCATTAAAAAAAGCCAATGATCAGTAACGGTGTGTCAGAGCTCTCTACAAGATAATCAATACAAAACAGAGCCCCCTGTAGCTCTTCATCAGGACTACAAATGTCTGGCATGGCTTTGTAGCTCATAGAAACTATTGATCTGACTCATAATGTTCAGTCTTGTAAATACTGAGAACTCATATACTGTATGATCTTCAGTCCTGGGTACATCTGGCGAGAAATATATACGAGAAAGAGATATCATTGTTCATACTCCCAATTTGTTCTAGGCTGCACTGGAGTGCTAAACCATTAGTCTTCTAAAAGATTGTTCATTCACATAACTCAGGTTCATTATCTGTCTGAACATAAAACTTGGTGTGTAGTCTGATGAATGAATGAGTACCTTTTGAGATTACACTTGATGAGAAAGCAGATCCATTTGTACTAAGCAATAGGCACACAGGAGGAACAAAAATATTCTGTTTTTCAGTGGAAAGGGTTTTATTGTATTTGCTGCTGCTACATATTTTAATGCTATTATATTTTACTGGGTTTTTTTTCATTATACAGTCAACCCTCCATATTCATGGGGGTTAGGGGTGCCAGACCACTGCAAAAGTGGGAAAAAACACAAATAAGTTAACCCCAAACATGCATACAACAGTACAGACTCCTCTCCTGAGCACTGCTGGTACCTCCCTTTCCTGCCTCTGCACGATGTCTCAGCCTGATTTGCAAAGTCCCTCTGCCTCCCTCCACTCCAAATTAAATGTTAGTAGCAGCAGCGGCTGCCGCAACCAACAATAGGAGTTCAGGTTTTCCCCCTTTCCCACTGCATCCTTCTCCTACTCCTTCCCTTCCTCCACTGTGACCAACAACATTGCCTGTACCTCCCTTTCCCACGTTTGAACAACAACACCTCCACCAGATTTGCAAAGTTCCTTCACCTCCCTCCTCATTCAATCCTCCTGCCCTTACATCACCACTCCACTTCTTTTTCTCATCTGCCACCAACACAGCTTTGCCATTTCCACCCCAAAGTGAGAAAAAAAGGTGGAGTTGTGTTTCCAGAACAGGAGGATTGAGAGAGGAGGGAGGTAGAGGGACTTTGTAAATCTGGTGGAGGTGTCATTGTTCAAAGACAGCAAAGTTAGGTATGGGCAGTGCTATTACAGTAGTTGGAGAGGAGGAGGAGGACGTTGGGGAGGAGCAGGATGGGATGGGTAATGGGGGAGAACCCAGTCCTCCTGGCAGAATTAAGGGAGGTAGAGGGACTTTGCAAATCTGGCAGAAGCATGGTGGTGCAAAGACTGTGCTGTTGCCAGGACAGAAGGAGGGGGAGTAGAAATATGGAGTCTTGGATGTTAAGCTGGTTAAGCAGCAACTATACATGGCAAATATGTCAGGGAAAATAGATATTGTAATCAGAAATTTATCTCCCCGCCTTTTGGGTAATTTTGCTCACCAGGCAATGAGATGCCAGCTTGTCTATCAGAAGTCATAAATCTGTCTTTGGTTGTTTGGTTTCTCTGTCCTTCAGAGTGAGAAGACAAGAAACGAAACTGGGTTTCAGGTTTCTGCTCCTTCTCAGAAGGATTGAATGTTTTGAGGGGGAAAATATATATTTGGGGGGGATTTTGGAGTTAGTTAGCCTCTTGTTTTGGAAGGTCTTTTCCCTCCTCTTAGCTCCTGAGAAGCTTTGGAGCATACAGAAGCATAGATGAATGTCTTCTGTCTTTTATTTTGGTTTTGCATTTCTTTTCAATAAAGCTATAAAGAAAACCAAACAAGCTCTTTATTTTGCACCAGAGGTATGCATGGCTTTGCCCCAAAGCCCACGTTTTTGCTGCATGTACTGAACTGAATCTCTGCTTGCCAATGCAGAGAGGGAACGGACTCTGCATTTTACAACAGGTTATGGAATGCCCAGAGTGGCTGGCTCAGGATTTTATGAGCCGTGAAAGCTTTTATGGCCGCAGATTTTTTGAGTCTAAGTTGAGAGGGGCTCTTAACAAGCGGCAACTTGGGCAACTTGTTCCTCTGGTGTGAATTTTCTTTTGAGCTCTGGATTTTGGAGGCTGTTTTGAAGCTGCTGGAGTTTTCTCTGGCAAAAGCTGACAAGCCCAGCACGGAGGGGATCTGAAATTTGAGAACGCCTGTGAAGAGCTGCTGAGACGGAACCATTTACAATGCCTGGCTGGTAAGCTACCTGTGCTAGGGCAGCAGATATTGAGTTGAGAGGGGCTAGAAAATTTATGGACAATGTCTCAGAGCGTGGCAATTTTTCCCTTCCAAAAGCTAAATGATAAGAACTATCATTTGTGGGCTGTGAAGATGGAAGCCTATTTGCATCAACAATTGATACATGCCCCTATTGTAGCTACCTCTGGCCAAGGTGCTACTACTTTGCAACTTCAGGCTAAGGAACGAGCGAAAGTTTCACTTATTTTGGCAATTGAGGACAGTCAAGCTGATTTGTGTGTGAGGCTGTGTGTCGGCCCGGGAAACCTGGCAGGCACTGAGGCAAGTTTATGTCCATGCTGGGACTGGCTCCCAGCTTATGTTGACAAGAAAGTTGTATAGACTAAAGTTGCAGCCAGATGGTGATGTGGCAACTCATATAGCAACTTTAAGACAATACTTTGATAGGTTGCAGGAAGTCAATGTGGACTTTACTGAACAGGATAAGTCTTTCATTCTCCTGTCCAGACTCCCAGAAAAATTTGATAGTTGAGTGCATTCTATCGAAACTCTCCCCCGAGCAAATTTGACCATTAATTTTATTACAGGTCGTTTGTTCGAAGAAGAGGCAAAATGGCAGGAGAGAAAGCAGGATTTGCAATCTCCAAAGGCTTCACAGCCGAAGACCTGCAGTTCTACAAATGGCCCAGTAGATGGCTCCAAAGACTGCAGTAAGGGTGAAGTTCCTGCCTTTGTTGTAAAGGCCAAGACCTGCTGGAGTTGTGGAAAGGAGGGGCACATCTCCAAGGAATTCAAGTCTAAGAAGGGAAAAAATTCTAAGACCAAGAAATCCAGTTTTAGCATGACTGTTTCTGCAGTTGTTTTGCAAGCTGCAAAGGACCAAAAAGTACATTTAGGCCCCTGGGCTTTAGATAGCGGCTGTAACGAGAATATCTCTAATGATAAAGAATTTTTTAAGGACTTTAAAGAGACTAGCCCCTCAAGTGTGAGTTTGGCTGATGGATCCAAGTCAGAATGTTTGGGTAAAGGTACATGTTTTGTACAATGTTTGAACATGGATGTAAAAAATGTTCAGTATGTTCCTGGTTTAAAAATGTGTTTGTTCTCTGTTGCCAAGTTGACACAGGAGGGCTGTGAAGTACAATTTAAATGGAATAAATGTTTCATTTTGAAGGATGGTGCCATTCTGGCTGAAGGTATTTTCCATGACCAATTTTATTATATGTATGATTGTGTACAAGAATCTCAAACTGGTACTGTGATGGCAAATTCTCCCATGCATGATAATTGTGTGCATTTGATGCATTGGAGAATTGGCCATGCTAGCTTTAAAGTTCTTTAGCAGATGCCTGAAATGGTGGATGGGCTTAGTTTGAGGGCATGTCAGAAGTACCTGGATTGCCAGAATTGTAAGAGATTGAAATCGAAGGTCCATCCTTTTCCCAAGCATAGTGACAGAAAGTTAAAGAGAATCCTTGAGTTGATCCATATGGACCTGTCTGGCCCCTATCCAGCATCCTTGGGAGGAGCCAAGTACATTTTGGTCCTAGTGGATGATCACAGCCATTTTTGCTTTGTATTTTTAATCAGGAGTAAGGATGAGACTTTTCAGACCTTTAAGAATTGGGTAGCTTATGCTGAGAGACATTTCTCTCAGAAGCTGTCATCTCTCCAGACAGATAGGAGAGGGGAATTCATGTTTCCACAGGCTGAGGGCCCCTTTCTCCCCCAGCCAGAACGGAATAGCGGAGAGAAAAATTGGTGTTTTGCAAACAATCAAAGATAGCCTGATGTTTGATGCAAACATTGAACAGAAGTACTGGGGAGAAGCCATGTTGACAGCTGCTTATTTGAGTAACCGTGTGCCAAGTTCTGTGGTCTCAAATACCCCCTTTTTCATGTTTTATGGCAAGAAGCCATCTGTGAAGCATATTAGGACTTTTGGTAAATATCCCTAAGGCAATCAGAAAAAAGGGGGAGCCCAAGGCCAGAAGGCTGAGATTTTTAGGGTACAAATAGTCTAGCAAAGCCTAGCATTTTGCCTTAAAAGATGGAAGCGTTTTGATTTCCAGAAATGCTGAATTCGAGGGACAAGCTAACTGGAATCATATCCACTCCAACCCAGATGTAATTTTGCCTTCATTTGTAGGTGAAACTCAGCCTGATCAGCAGCAACAGCAGGCTGCTGGGTCAGGCACTGACAGTTCCCCAAATTTGGGAGAGGAAGGTTCAAAGCATGAGTCCTCTGATGTAGAAAATGATTCAAATGCAGATTCTGATCGTGATCAGGCTCAGCCTGCCATTCCCCGACACTCTAACAGAGAGTCAAGGGGGTGCCTCCTCTGAGATTCACTGCACAAAATGTAAAAGTGTGTCAGGTGACTTTTGAATCTGATAGTTTGCTGATGTCCTGAAGTTGTCTCAAGATGAGCAACAGAAGTGGCAACAGGCAATGGAAAATGAAACGGAATCCGTCAAAAGTCATGATGTTTTTCATATTGTGGCATTGCCACAGGGAGAAATGTCTGTGGGTTATCATTGGGTGTAAAAAAAGAAGCAGATGCAGGATGGGAGTGTCAAGTACAAAGCACGTTTGGTGGCAAAGGGATATTCACAGATAAAGTATCTGAATTATGATCAAGTTTTTGCCCCCACTGCTAGAGCACAAAGTATTAAAATTGCTTTGTCTGTTGCAAGTCTGCATAAGCTCAAAGTTAATCACTTTGATATAGAGACTGCTTATTTAAATGCCCCACTGGATGAGTATATATGTCAAACAGGCCCCTGGGTTTCACAGTGGGGGACCAGACCATGTGTACAAACACAAAAAGGCTTTATATGGCTTGAAACAGAGTGGGAGGTGTTGGTACCTTTGTTTGGATGAAAAGCTGAAAAATGTTGGTTTTCAGAACAGCATTGCTGATCCATGTTTGTACACAAGGGGTGTTAATCAGAATTATGAAATTCTTTTAGCCTTTGTAGATGATCTATGTATGATTACCCAAACTGACACTCAAGTGCAAAAGTTTAAAGAAGAACTAGGTTCAAAGGTCAAGCTTAAAGACCTTAGTCAAATTAAAAACTATTTGGGAGTGGATTTCCAAAGGTTTGAAAATGGTGACTTTAAGATGAGCCAAGTTCAGAAAATTGAAAAGGTCCTAGATCTTTGTAACATATCTCAATGCAAACCTGCACGAACTCCTATGTGTTCTGATTTCATAAATATTGCAGATACTAGGTTGTATGAACATCCTGAACTTTTTCATTCTGTAATTGGAAGTTTGTTGTACACTGCAAGATGGTCATGCCCAGACATTCAATATGCTGTCAATGTTCTATCCAGAAAGGTGTCAAAGCCAACTCAGCATGATTGGCAAGGTTTAAAGAGATTGCTCAGATATTTACGTGGAACCATAAATCATGGCGTAAAAATCAGTTCACAAGGTTGCCATGAGTTGAAAGCTTTTGTCGATGCCAATTTCGCCAACAAAATTTCTAATAGAAAATCTGATACAGGGATGATTGTTTTTTTATGCTGGTACTGCTATACATTGGGGATCAAAAAAACAATCCACTATTGCTTTAAGTTCTGCAGAAGCGGAATTTGCAGCTCTGTCGAGCCTGGTCACTGAACTGGTTTACCTGAAGCAAATTTTCAGTGATTTGGGTATCCCAATTTCAGGAGCTATTAAAGTTTTTGAAGATTCCCAAGCATGTATAACAATGGCAACAGCACAAGGGGTGAAAAACAGAACTAAGCATGTTGCCGTAAAGGTTCAAAATGTCAGAGAAGCTGTTCAAGATAGTTTGATTGATTTGGTTTATTGTCCCAGTGAAGAAAATGTAGCAGATTTGTTTACCAAAGCATTGGGTCAAATCAAACACGACTTTATGTGTGACAAGCAGGGTATAATGTCTGAAGTGTGAAATACATTTGCCTGGATGAAAAATTAGAGGGGTGGCAGGGAAAATAGATATTGTAATCAGAAATTTATCTCCCCCCTTTTGGGTAATATTGCTCACCAGGCAATGAGATGCCAGCTTGTCTATCAGAAGTCATAAATCTGTCTTTGGTTGTTTGGTTTCTCTGTCCTTCAGAGTGAGAAGACAAGAAACGAAACTGGGTTTCAGGTTTCTGCTCCTTCTCAGAAGGATTGAATGTTTTGAGGGGAAAAATATATATTTGGGGGGGATTTTTGGAGTTAGTTAGCCTCTTGTTTTGGAAGGTCTTTTCCCTCCTCTTAGCTCCTGAGAAGCTTTGGAGCATACAGAAGCATGGATGAATGTCTTCTGTCTTTTATTTTGGTTTTGCATTTCTTTTCAATAAAGCTATAAAGAAAACCAAACAAGCTCTTATTTTGCACCAGAGGTATGCATGGCTTTGCCCAAAAGCCCACGTTTTTGCTGCATGTACTGAACTGAATCTCTGCTTGCCAATGCAGAGAGGGAACGGACTCTGCATTTTACAACAAAATAATCAAAACAGTAAATGTGAAACCCATGAATATGGAAGGTCAACAGTAGTATAACTAGTTTGTTTTAAAATTTATGTTTTAAAATTAAGGTGGTTTAATATTCCATTGCTATTATACTTGATTGTATTTTACATTATAGTCTAATTGATTTACTTTAAAATATATATATTTAAAAAAAAATTAAGGTGGTTTAATAATTTTTAGATATAGAAAATTACTGTTTTGTATTGAAAACCGCCTTGTGAAGGCTATGATCTTGAAGCTTCAGTCTCCATTGAAAGCAGTGTTTATGCATGCACATCATCATCATCATTTATATCCCACCAATGGAACTCAAGGCAACAATAAGTGTGCTCACTGGCGATCCCATTACTGTATAAAATTGTTTGCAGATAAAGCAGATGCTCTTTTTTTTCATTTACGACATGTTAGCAGTGCTTTATAGCAATGCTTAGCCTAAGCTCAAAAAGTTGTTTACATGGAACAAAACAATATGTAAAATCACATTAAAAACAAAGGGTTGGAGCGAGACTAAGTCAGTTGAATTTACAGTATGTCCCTATCAAATCATTGGGAGAAATTAGTCATGACCTAAATTCCATTGCTTATCTTTGAGAACTCAGTGAATATACAAATAAACAAACATACAAAAACTGATAACCGTTCAAATGAACACATTCCTATAACAATGCAATAGTCCAACAGAAAAAGCTACACCACAGGGATGTCATATTTACCCTAACTCATCTAGACAAAGGCTATGTGAATTAGATGAATTTTGCAACTCCTCTGAAATCCTGTCAGGAATTCCCACTTTTCCACTTCGCTCTACTATGGACAGGGATAACCTAGCCACAGTAGCCATGCTTTCTGTGGGGCGCTGCCCTTGAAGATAGCTCAGAAGCTACAGCTAATGTAAAATGCAGCTGCAAGACTGCTGACTAGAGTACTGTATAGACAAGATATGGCACCACTCTTAAAGGAGTTGCACTGGCTGCAAATTCATTTCCATTCTAAATTCAAGGTGCTGGTGATGACATTTAAAGCCCTAAATGTCATGGAACCTTGATACTTGAAGGAGTGCTCCTCCCTTTATATACTTGCCCAAGAACTGAAGTCTGCAGGAGGGACCCTTCTCTGTGTCCCATCAGTTGGGGAAATATGAAGTATGAGGACATGGGAGAATTGTTTTTTTTAATCTGGTCATGTCTGTCTATATTCATCAAGGGGTAATGTTACCTGAATTGCTTGGGATCCATGGGGACCTTCTAATGTCCTAATATTAACTTGGGGAATTTAATTAGCTCAACTTGGCATGTGAGAGGTTGGGCAACGGCGGGACCTTTTAACCTGTGTATACCGGTAATAACAGAGGAGACTCGAAGCCAAAAGGGACAAATAAATTATCTTTATTGGAAATTAATATCAACAGCAGTCATGCAAACACTCAGGTTTCAGACACTCACCAAGGCTATCGAAAGTAGTTGGAAGTATTTGGATAGAGGAATAAAGTAAGGTGTATAGCAGGTTATACTGTACCAATCCTGCAGAGTTGAGATCACAAAGTACACCGACAGCAAGGGGGTCCAGAAGACAGGATGGCTAGGCAGTCTGATGTGAAGTTGAGAGGAAGTGGAACTGTGTGCCTGGTAATACAGACTGATCCAGAGTCAGGAAGAAGAGGGTCTGTGCACACTTTTGTGGTGTTTTAGGGTGATAGTTATCTATATATATATTGCTTTTAGGTATGTTGCCATTTCCAGTGTGCCGCCTAGGAAACTGACCAACCAATCAAAGCTCAGTTGGGCAGCCAATCAGCACACTGGGGTGGGGCCATGTGGAAGTATCAGTTCTTTCTAAACATGGTGCCGGAAGACGGGGTGTGAGGAGTATGGGGGGATGTGGCATGAGCATGTGTGTGTGTGTGTGTGTGTGTGCCTGACTGCTGGGGGGCATGCGTATTGCAGTGGGGGCCCACAGGTAGGGCATGGGGAGCACAAGTTTGGCAGTGGGGGCGCAAGTGTATATGGGAGGGCAATGGAAAAGAGATAAATCAGACTGGAAAACTCAGCTCCCCTCTTTTTGCAGTTTCTGGAGCTATCCCTTCCTAAGCTAGTCCCCCTTCACCCAAAGTCTTGCTGTGCAACTCTGCAAAAGCAATTTTGGAAAGGGAAAGAAACTACAGCAGAGAGATGCAAAGAGTCAGGGAGTTCAATCAGATGAGAACACCTAACCCAAGTATTTAACCATCTGGAAAGATGAAATCCTGCTTCTTCTTTTTTATTTTCTTCCACATTCTTTTGCTAAAGCCCAGTTCCTTTTTCTCCTCCTTCAAATCAATTTCCTGGAGTTGGAAGTTGCTGTTAATAACAATAGTCACCAATACTGAGATAGGGCAGATGGCCAAGGGAGAAGGAGGAGGAGGAGGAGGAGGAGGAGGCAGAGCTTGAGAGGACCTCATCAGCATAATTGGAAGGCTCTCCTCCAATGGGAGTCGAGGAAGAGGAAAGAGCCCCCCCTTCCCTTCTCTTTGCCTCATTTCTTGGAAGTTGCCTTGGAGTTTTCTTGGGTTGGAAAAGAGGTGGAGGGGGCGGGGCTAGATTTGCATATGAGGGATGCCCCACCCACTCAGAGCTCTCCTTTCCCTCTTTCTCCCTCCCTTCCCTGGAACGTGTGAGTTCTCCAACATGGATCTTGCACTGCGCCTGGAATTTGGGGTGGTGGGTATTTTTATTCTTCCCTAAGCAAGTGGCACCCAAATTTTGGTCCTCCAGATGTTTTGGACTTCAGATCCCAGGATTTCTTTCTGTTGGCCAAGCTGCCTGGGACTTTGGGAGTTGAAGTCCAAAACACCTGGAGGATCAAAGTTTTGGAACCCCTCTTCTAACCAGTTTCTCTAGGCATGTTTACTTTGAAGTAGGTCCCGATGGTTTCTGTGGGGCTCACTTTGGCGCAGCGCTTGCCAAAAGAGCTTTTTTGGATTACAGCTCCCAGAATTTTCCTAGTATAACCTATAGACCAAAAAGTAACTTTGCTAAACTCTGCTCACACCAAAGTTACCTTTGACTCACCATCTTGAATTGCAGGGAAAAAAGCCCCCCTAAAAGCAAGACATGAAGACAAAGGTCATCGGTTGGTCCCCTCTCCTAGCATTCGGTATTTCTAGGTAGATTGCCTCTGAAGCTGGAGGTTCCATAAGAATACCTCATTGCTACAGTCTAAACATCTATCTACATATATATAAAACTCTTGGGTATGTAGCCTTTCCCAGTGTGCTGATTGGCCACTTAGGAAACATTGTCCCTACCACCTCTCGCTCCCTCAGCCAATCACCACCCACATGCAAATTCCCTCTCCACCTCACAATCCACTCCTGCCACTCAATCTGCATCTACACCCCAGCCTCACAAGGGTCCCTCACTCCCTCAGCCAATCACCACCCACATGCAAATTCCCTCTCCATGTCACAATCCACTCCTGCCACTCAATTTGCACCTTTCCCCCCAGCCTCACAAGGGCCCTATAGCCAGCCACTCACCTGAGTGTGCAGTGTTGAAGAGAAAGAGCTGCCACTACCACCCATGAGGCGGCGACTACCATGATCCTAACCGGGGGGGGGGGGCAGTGGCGAGGGTGGCTGACCCAGAAGCCTCTTCAAATCTATTATAACTGCATATGTTAAACCGGGTACAGCTTCGGTGTATGTTACACCGGGTATAGCTAGTATGAAACAATTACCCTGAAAGGATAGGATTTTTGGGTATTATACAATGTTTCTCAGAGGTTTCCATGGCTAGACAATGGGCACTCCAGAAGAGTTAACAATAATTAATGAGTGCTGTATTTGGAATTGAATAGGAACAGGCGCTATCTTTTGTTGGAAGGGGACGAGGGAAGGAAGAACCCGCTTTACAAGCATTAAGGACTCTGCTATTGTTGAGTGGATTAGTGAATGACTCAGCTCCAGGGTTAAGTTCTGACCTGAGTTTTTGGTTTTGGGGGACTTCTGAAGGCCCCTTCCTTGGTCATACATGAATCCAGCCTTGATATTTGGGGATCCCTGGTTTACCTGCAAACCACATGGATGGCCACATTAAGCCAAATTATTAAATATAGCCAATTATTAGATATTCCAAGATGGGGATTATCATGGTAGGTAACAGTGAGCTGCAGCATTCCTGTGGTTATGACAGCATCAGTCATGTAATATTTCTGCACTCTAGCAGGGGGCAGAGCCTGTACAACTAGTGAGTGCAGCCAATAAAAAGCATTTCTGGCCAACATGGCTACCTCTTTGTCCAGGAACAAATTTAAAGGTGCAAATTTTTAATGTTCATTTACATTGGCTGCAGATCCCTTTTGAATGTTTAAAAAAAAGCAGAAAGAATCTTTTTTACTCTTCCTGTCTTAATAAAATTGTTTTTTATTAACCTCCAGCTTTCTCTATCTAACCTTGGTGACAATCTAGAATGGATAGCATTAGCTTTTCAAGTCATGTGTCTGATTAAGTTTAAAGGGAGTGCTCCCTTTCAGTCTGATTGTGCCTTTTTATTTTACTTAAACAACATTCAGATTCAAGGCCAGAAAATATAGGGACCAGTTCAGTAATTTGGATGATGATATTATTTTGCTGCCATAATTCAATATGGGCATTGATTGCCTTTCTGCACTACTGGCCAGCAATTATTGGAACTGTCGGTACTACACAAAGGCTTGGCAAAAGCTTATGTTTTTGCTTTTTTAAAGCTTCATGGATGGCAACTGAATGCTTTCCACTGGTTTCTGAAACCACTGAATTGGAACCTTATATTAATCTCCCAGCTCTGCTGTGCGCCTAGGGATATATCGTATACTTTAGCAATCAATAAAGTCCTTTTTCATTTCACAATTAATGACTGGTTGGTAATGCCATATGAACTGTTGGCAGTGGGAAGATGTACCACGTTGTGTGACTTCTCAGCCCATGCTCACATTCTTAGCTTTTTAGCCAAGCCTACTTTTGACTCAGGATGTGGGTGTAATTTATGTTTCTAAGAATTGTTTCACACGATATGTAGACAGTGCATTAGTGGATCAAGGCTCATGGAGTTGAAGTGCTGCAACTTTTTAATTAGCAAGGGCAATGCCACCATTTGTCATCCCCCATCCAGGCTTCCCTATTCCCTCTGAACTTAGTACCCTACTTGTGTGAATTTCCCCAGCATAAATGAGTTCTCTTAGTACCCTACATGTGTGAATTTCTCCAGCATAAATATACTGTTGTGAACTACTCTCAGGGCTGATTTAAGGAATTTGGGGGGGGGCTGCAATGATTTATTTTGGGGGGCCCATATGTTTATCTCAGATCAATGTAACCTAACCTATTCACAGTACAGGATATTCAGATTATTACTAATAATGTTTTTGCAGGAGAAGGGTTATGACGGGGGGGGCATAATGATGGGGGGCCCTGCGACTGCAGGTGCTGCAGGGCCTTTAAACCATCCCTGACTTCTCTTGTTGTATCACAAAATATTTAGTGGTGGCTTGGGTTTCAATGAACAATTTAGATCCATTAGCCTTGCAAAAACTGCTTCTGATGTGCACTGCGAACTATTAGAACTGGTTTGTAGATACAGGTCAATGACAACTGACTGCATTTTTGGACTCTCCCATACAGCCGCTTAAGGTGAGTGCCTGCACATTTAAAAAAAAAATGACACTATACTCCTGTCTAATCACACTATTTTTTGTTATCTGAGGAAAAATTTCTGAAGCAAATTCCATCAAAGTTGAAAAGTTTGTCATCTCAAGGAAAATCCCCAAGGCAAAGCAAATTTGAAAAGCTAAATGTGAAAGGGGGAAAGGGATGGTGATAGCAACTGGGTGCTGTGGCTGAGGAACTGAAGAGAAGGGACAGAACTCAGAAAAGTTTGTTTTTTTTAACTATATCTCCTAGAGTCCTCCAGCCAACGTGGCTTTTCTTGGAGCTGCAGTCAAAATAAGTGACTAAATGGCGCACCCTGTTAAGGTGGAGTGCTTTAGAGTTTCAGTCATGATGCCAAGACTATATTAATATTTGGGGAATTGTTATTTTTAGCTCAAATTGGAAGGCTGAGAAAAGCAGGTAACTTTGGGATCTTTTCACTTATGTATGTATACCAGTACTGACTGCAGAGAACTCCAGGTTAAAGTGAAATAAAATGTTTTATTGGAAAGAACACAAAAAGCATTCACACACAAGCAACACATGCTCACAAGAACACATAAGGCTATTGAAGAGTTAAGGCAGAAAGGTTGGATAGAGGAATAGATTCAGGGAATAGGGAGATAGTTACCAGTCTTGAAGAGCAGCAAAGTACTCAGACCGAAATCTGAGGACGGTACTGGAAGTTCCAATCCAGGGGCATGCCAAGAAAGAGAGTGTCCAGGTCTCACCCACAGTGGCACACCTTTCTATTATTAGGGGCTAATATTTGTACCCTGCTTCGTATCCTGAAGAGGGTATTTTGGCTTAGGCAAAAGCTTAGTGGGTTTCCCACCAAATAAACAAAGGAAACTGAAACTTGACTGATTGCTGTTTATGGCTGGGAAACAGGAATTGATTGGCTCATGACAACCTCACATTGCAAGACAGGAGGGAGTTCTGAGGGGATATTTCCTTTGATTGGAGTTGGAAAGGCCACTTGATTGTTTAGCACATGCCTCCTTAATGGCTTTGTTTACGAGGGCTTCTGCTCAATTCTAGTTTAGGCTTGTTTGCTAAAATATTTCTAAGACATCTTCCCACGTCCTTGTGACCTCCACCTGACCTCTCTTTGGATCACCCCTGTCTACTTGACTCCTTCAAAACATCCAATATTTCCAATTATGTGATATTATAGAGAGAGGATAGTAGGGCATGCTAACAACCCTTTGCTTTTACAGTGTCAGGATGTTCATCTGTGTCCTGTGGTGCATGTTATCCTATTGGTTTCTGCTTTGTTTCTAAGTGCTATTCAAAGTGATGAGTATCACTAACCCTGTATGGTTTGGAACAAGGTTACCTTAAGTCCCCTCTCCCACTTTGCACCTTAATCAGAATTAAGAATAATTGGAATGCACTTGCTAAGAGTCTAAAGATTCTATCTCTGGGGAACTGATAACAGAATGCACTGTTTCCCATGATGACAAATTCACATCTGTTTGCTCTCTGTCATCTATCTGGTTGCAGATCTGCTGGCCTTCAAAGGATGCCTCTATGCCTATCTTTTAAGCAAGTTTTTACTTGTCTTGCTCTTCTTCTATGGTTCCTCCGCTATGAACCATTCCTAAAACTATTGTTGACACTGTCCATCTTCTTCTGGGGCTGGGATGCAAAGCAGCTTACCACAGGAGTGGCATTTGCACAGTTAAAATTAGTGTGGCAGCTATGCCCATTCCTGGAGATGTCCGAACTAACCATGGGGGCATATGCTTTAATTACTTCCCTTTTGGCTACTGTAATGCAGTGTGATGGGACTGCCTTTGTGCTGGTTTGCATAGCTTAGGCCAAGGTTATCTGAAAGTCTGTCTCCCCTTATGAACCTGTTCCAGTTTTAAGATCATTAGGAGATATCTTTCTGTCCCACTACCATTCCAGGCATGTTTGGTCAGGGCCTTTTCGGTTGCGGCTCATAGGCTGTTGAACCCCCCAAGTTCACTTTTAGCAACAAGGCAAGCATGTTTTTTATCTTAACAGGTTTTGGGCCATTAGCTGGTTGCTGAGAATGGAGGGTATTTTTTTAATGTAGAATGTGCTTTTACATATATATCTGTTATATTTTAAAGGCTTTAAAAATGTTCTTTATTCACTCCCATTTTTAAGGTGATGGTTTATTTGATTATTTTAATTGGGACTGTCTTGCTATTATTGATTTTAGTGATACAGTCAGCCCTCCGTATCCTGTATTCTGCATTTATGGATTCCACCATCCATGGCTTAATTTATTTATTTTTTTTAATTCTAAAAAGCAAACTTTGATTTTGCCATTTTATATAAGGGACACCATTTTACTACACCATTGTATAAAATGGGACTTGAGTATCCATGGATTTAGGTATCCATTCGGGGGGGCTGTCTGGAACCAAACCCTACCAGATACCTAGGGCCCACTGTACTCTGTTTTAATCTGTGTCATAAGTAACCGTGGGCCCTGTACTTGGAGAAAGGTGTAATATGCATTAAATAAATTATTTATTTAAAGTAAATAAACCAATATAATAAACAGAAGGATCTAGCTCACACATGGTAGATATCACTTTTCCTGTCCACATGGATGGGCTGTACAAACTGAAAGGTTACCATTATTGGCAGAGAAGCAGGGACCAATATTACATTACAAACACAAAATTAAGCTTCACCTGCTTAATTTGAGTATGTTGATTATGAACAGCAGGGAAGACACAATTGGCAAAACTTTTTGACCTCGGTGTGCATCATTGTGGATGTTGTACGCATAACTTTTGTGACATTCTTGTGTTTCTGCTGCACAGATGTCTGATAACCATAGCACTGTAGGAAATCTGCCTGCCAGATCCAGCTCTGTTGCCCTTGGAGGTTTGGTGGGCTATTCCACATATCCCAATGACCAATATAAGTTAACAACAGAGAAATGAACAAAGTCTGAGTACATATTGGAGATGGCACTGGGGTGGGACCAAACCAGACTGCTTGTGATGAGTAATGCTAGTCCCAGCCATACCACCTAGAATAAGCTATCATGCAGATCTCTGACATCAGACCAAGAGCTGGATATTCCTGGTGAGGAAGGCATGAATCTATCAGTCTTGCTTTCTCCTACATTCTTATTTCTGTCAAATTTATGTAGAAAGTAGTGGATTTTGACATAGATAAACCACCGTATCTATGGGGGGGGGGTGTTTCCAGACTTACAGTGAATACTTGAAGCTGTGGGTAATAGTGAGCCCCATGGAGTTGTGCTGGAGCACTTAGGAAATGCCTAGAACAATCATATTTTTCAGATGACAGATAATTGAAACTGTGGGTACCAGTACCGCACATATAGGGGGCTGAAATTTCTTATAAAAAAACCTAAACAGTCTTATTATTTGACAGTGGAATAGTCTCCCTCAGTGGACTTTCCTTCTTTGCAGGTTTTAAAACTATGGTTGGCTGCTTTTGCAGTGGATTCCTGCATGGCAGAGGGATGTACAAAATGGTCCCTGGGATCCCTTCTAACTGTACTATTCATCCTTCTGTGCTGGCCAAAAGCAATAGCTATTCCCAGAATGGAGAGAACCCTATTTTACCTGCCTGCCATGTTGCTGTTCAAGATGAGAGCCTGTCAGAAAAAAAGAAGTGGCAACCCCAATTCATGACCAGAAATATGACTGACTACACAGGGATTCAAACTCAGATTTTTGATATCTAAGCACTCAGAGCCCTCTGTCTAGATGAGTGAATTGGGAAGTTTTGTTTTCTCCCTCATTTATGTAAAAATTTTAATCTCAGGTTTTTATGTTCTTCTTATGAAGAAATTTGTGGATTATGAGAAGCTCTAATAAAAAAAAAAATCCCCAGCTATCTGCTCAAGCCAAATTCAGTAGGTACAGCTATTCCCAGCTGCACCTGCCTGCCCTGTTTCTGTTGAAGAGGAACAGCCAGTCAGAAAAATAGTCATGGCAACCCTAATTAAGCACCACAAACATGGCTGAATATGCAGGGATACAAACCCAGACTTTTGAGACCTAAGCACTCATAGCTCCTGCCTGAATGGACAAATTTGTCCCATATCTGTATTTCTTAAAACTCAATTTCTTTTACTTGAATTCAAGAAGAAATGTGCAAATTTTGGAAAGATTTTCTTTGAAAATGAACCAAATAAAATCCTCTCATATCCTTCTTCTGGGTAATTGCTGATGGAAGCATGGAGAATAAGGACATTAAAAGGAAAAAAAACCCTATTATGATCAGAGCAACCATTATTCCCTGGCCATAAGAGTCCTTGAAATACTGCCAAGAGCTTCACTTAGAATACAAATAATGGTTTCCTCCTCCTACCTTCTTCCCTCCACCTCAGGACTGATCTTATCTACTTATGTTTCTTTTTTTCTTCCTTACTACCCCAAATCTTTGTCTCCTAGTTACACTTGCTCACTTTGGTCTTGCTTTTTAGCTTGTTTATCATGCAAGTTGGGTCTTCTAGTTTTGTTTTGGGCTGTGTGTGTGTGTGTGTGTTAACCCATGACTCCTGGGCCAACACTGTTTTCTGGCTCCAGGCTCAGCTTCCCTTGGTAGTGCTTTGCAAACTGAGCGTGTTTTGATGAGAGTCTGGCCTTTGCAAAATCCATTCCTAGCATGGTTCCTAACACTGACAATGAATATACAGAGAGTTAGTTGCCCAGGAGCATTTTCCTTTCCATTTTGAGCTGCAGCTTTCAGAAAGAAGTGAATTCCACATTCGCTATGACCACGGTTACTTGCATGATGCTCCAATTCAGCTTTTGCAAAGGGTTCTTTGTAAATCAAACTTTGTGTTGTAAAGGAATTCTTTCAAGAGATTCTTGCTTTCCACAGGTAACCCACATCTCCTTCAAATGTTTCAGTTACTACAATGTAGCACAGAGGTTGAAGGAGGGCCTATCTTATTAGAGCTGAAGGCTTTAATGAGCAATAGAGAGCCTTTGCAAGCTATAGTTAGTAACGAGCTGGGATAATCTATTTTACCATTCCCTGGTCTCTAATTTTCTTGCCTCCAAGCTGTCCGTACTACTATTAAAGAGCTGTCTGAAAGTGATGTCCTGGTAAGAAACTTCCAGTGAATGGACTGGCTGTTTTCTTTTGCAGCTTGACTCAAACCTTGTGCCTCATTACCCAGTTACAAGGGTGGAGTGTTCTGACCTGTCAGGAAAGCATAAAATGTCAGCTTGTGGCAAAACATTCAAATCTGAAATCCTGGTGTTTTCTTAAGGCCTCTGCATTTTTTTTAAAAAAATAGAATTCCTGTTCACCTTTTTCCTCTAATGTATCCTTTCCTCATCTGGGGTTAACACACATACATGCAAAACCCCACAGGAAGCAGCTAATTTTGTGTTACTCATTTTTCATTATCATTAAGTTTCTCAATGTCTTAAAACCTTGGTGCATTTTATGACATCTAATTGACAGAGACAAGCCAAAACCACTGTAGAAGTAGCTATTTCCTTTTTTATTATTTATGTTACTAGTGCACCAGTTCTGTTTGAATCCATATGAGACTAAAGATCGATTGGCTAGGACCTGTGGGACCAGCAAGGACCATTTGTCCTCAAATCATCCTAATCAAGGGCTACTGAGGCAAGTGGAGGTGGTTTGCTTTTATTCTTCCCCCTCCCCAGCTTATAAACCAGTGTTACATATGCTTATCATGGCCAGGAATAGAGGGAGATGCCTGTGGGTCCCAGAGTGCAGTTAGCATGTTGGACCACAACACTTTTTAAAGACTATGTAAAGAGGAGACACCTATGAACTTTTGTGGAGTCATTCATAAGCTTTTCCTGCTGCTCAACCAAGAGACAGCCAGCAGGAAGAGAAACCAAGGTCAGGTTGGGAGGCATTGGTTAACTAAAGTTAAGCAAGGAATATTTTCAGTGTAGAACAGCTTAGAAATGTTGCTCTTTTTTATTATTACAGTTCCCAGAATCCTGCATTCAGTATCACTAATGGCCACACTAGCTGAGGAATTCTCATGGTTTCTGTCTAAAAAAAAATTACTTCCCCAAGCTGTGTATGTGTGTGTGAGAGAGACAGAGAGATCTTCAGAGGCTAGGGTCCTTGTGTTACTCCTGCTGTCCTTCCTCCAAACTCATCCTCCTGCTCAGTCTGTGACAAACCTTTGCCCATATCTTCTAGATGCTTTCTAACCTGGAGACACCTCAATGCCTGTACCATTATTAAATGAGGGCAGGTTAAAAAAAAATCATTGTCCCTTCACCAGCACTAAACTCGTATTATAACGTACATACACCTTTGGACTCTATAAACCAATCAGTTTACAATCAGTTTCTCCAATAATAAATTTAGACCTTTCCTCTACTGTTCCTGGGCTCATAAATCATTCCCTCTTCTCCTTTTTCAGAACATAACTTGTTGTATAGTAATAGAATCAATGCAATCTTCCTTTATATGTAAATTAACCCATCTGCTTCATTCAAAACAGGATGAACAATGGGACACAAATTTTCTTTCAGGGAAAACATCTTTTTTTACAAACCTAAACTCCATCATTGAACAATCAGAACAAATCTGCAGTTGAAGCTCTGTACAGATCATTGTTTTTGTAGCATAATGAATGGCACTTCCCTTCTATCAAAGCATGGAAAGTTACTATGCAAAAGTAATTTGTTACGATTATAGTAAAAATTTAGTTAGACATCCTTATATTTATAATTTTAAAAGATTAGTTTACTTTCCCACTTCTTAAAAAATACTACAATAATTACTTTCAGATCATTTTTAAAGAAAAAAATCTGCATGTTACAGACTGTGCTACAAAACACTCTGTCCTTCTGTGTCATCATCCTCAGCACCCACAACAGAGCACAAGGCACAGCACAAATTAGCACTGGAACCATGTGATATTCCTCTTCCACCATTTAATGAAGCTACATCCCCATAATTATAGAAATAACCTTTTAGAGTTACAAAAGGCATTAAGTTATCCCTATTAAGTTACCATATGACTTTGTTAAATCTAGGAAAACAATTAATTCCAAATAACTAGCTATTTTGTAACTAATTGCTTCCAGTTATTTTGTAACTAATTGCTTCCATGTTTCACTTACTACTCTGAATTTTGAACCCTTCTGGTTGCCAAATTTCTGCTTCCCTCCCTAACCATATACAGGTCAGTGGGAAAGAAGGATGAAAGATGGCACTTGTTTGGCTGGATTGCAAGCACCATGTTATCCAGTTAAGTTCACTCCTAAAGGAATACTGGTGGAAAGGGGTTGACTGTCCTGTTCAATGAAAAAGAGATTATTTTTAAAAATGAACCTGTTCTTGAAATAGCTAAGAGGGAGAAGGTAACACTGCACTATCTCTACCTCTGTTTTGATCTCTCTGGACATTATTTCACAAGGCTGTAATCGTGCGATTACAATAGGATGGTAGCACAAATGGGCTCCCGATATCACATGACATCGTTGTCTTCCTGTACTTAGTCCATGCTCCACTTCATGCTCCATCAGGCACCACTTTTAATTAATGGGCAAAACCCATCAATAGCATCAATATCACTCTTTTCACAGTATTGACAAGTGTGCAAAATCATGTCCCGCTGTAATCATGTGATTATAGCATGAATGGGCAGTCCTCTTTTCCCCCTCCCCTTTCCCAATAAGAACACATACTTCAACTCCAGGGGAGAACGTGAAGAGGACCAACAGGTTGCTCTTTTAATGAGCTGTTGCCTTTGCTTGGTATGTTTTTATGTTTAAGTGTTTATTTGTGATGTTCTTTCATTATATATTTGTTTTTTGTTTGTTTAAGCAAAGTCTTGTCTTCTTACAAGAACAGCCGAAATCTCGCCCACACAAAATCAATGAAGTAAGAGAATTTTTTTCTTAAAGGTGCATGTGCCAGGCAGCAGGAAGCATTAAAACTCTGTCATTAGAAGGCAATGCAAAGACAGGTGTTACTATTTTTTTTTATTTAGTTATTTATACCCCACTCTTCAGCCACAAGGCTATCAGAGCGGCTTACAAATTGTTTTAAGCAATAGCTATTTACACATCTACACTGCATTAGCGCGAGCTGAAGTCCCATTCTTAAATCACTAGTAGTGGCCATGTGATAGTTAACTATAATAATGCCACTATGTTTCTGCTTTCCTCAATAGTGTAATTATAGTGGTTTTAGATGCTAGTCTGATAAAGTCCCCTGTCTCTCTATTTCTTTGGAAGAACCAAATGCATTTCCACTGGGATCTTACAGCATGTCAGCTTTCTGTTCCTGTTATTATTTGTAGATGCCATTCTCTTTTGAAGCCCTCTTCAGAGAGTGCAAATTGTGTTCAATAAGTGCTGAGGGATGGAGAAGCGTCATAGACCCATCCCGCTCCATCAACATTTTCACCACCTTCTATTGTGGACAGCAATTCTTCATAGAAAAGGGCTTCCTCTCTTGTCTATCCACACAATTTGAACTCAGAACTCCAAATCATACATAGAGCAGAGCCAGCTGTATCATTGGGTAGAGTTAAGTATCTGCCTCAGGTGGCAGATTTTGCATGTCATGAAAGGACAACAAAATAGTAGCTATCCAATTAATTGTTGTTTACTGCCAATAATATATAAATGTGTTTATGGGATTTTCTGTCTCATGCACTAACATAGCTTTAGGTACTTTTACCAGGGGCATAGCTAGGAGGGGGAGGAGAAAATGAGGGAATTGCTTCCACAAATAAGAATTATCTCTCTTATTCACACGCACGCACACTCACCATGAAATTTTCCTTCAATCTTCAAATTTCTTAGAATTGAAGTAACTTAAAACTTCAACTTACAATTAGAAATACATTTTAGGCATCCAAAGAAAAGCGGTAGGCAAAGTTACAAGGAGAATGCAAATACAGCAAATATAAGAGTTCTAGATGTCAACAGTTTTCAGTGCCTCACTCTCTGCAATGGTAGAAATTTGTGCACAAAAGGAAAATCTCATTGTGGAGGCAGAATTTTTATTGCAGGGGTCAATTACTTCCTCTTGATTCCCCCCCCCATAATTACACCTCTGATTTTTACCTTGACCTTGGTGGAGGTGGCATTTGCTGCTCCACCTGAGGCACCAAAATTCCTTGGACTGGCCAAAGGAGAGGCCAACCTCCACGCAGAGGATGGCCTCTCCGTTTCAGAAACTTGTTCTCCATGCATAGAGGGTGAATGTCTTAAGACTTTATCAGATGTGGCAAATATGGCATCATAACAACGTCTAATGATCGTGAAAGGACGCACATACCATACAATGTTGTCCTTTTGCGATCATGTACTGTCAAAAAGCCATTCTATTTTACTGATGGGCCAAGCCATCAATAGGTCTACCCTGGCGCTTTGTTGCTGGCATTTGAATCCTCACACCATTGAGCTCACGTAAATATGGCATCAATAACAGAACACTTCCAGGTGAGATCATGACAGCCAGGTAGGGGCTGCTCTTCTTATGAACACCCCCTCCCATTTATTTGTAATTTTTAAATTGTGTTTCTTGCTTGTGTCGACCTTTTAGGTATTTGTCTTGCTTAACTTTTTGAACTTGCTGTGCTCGCATCTTCTCGTAAGAATTGGTGAGATCTCAATCCCAGACTTAAACAGAGCTCCATTCGTGCTCCATTTCTGCCGGGGATGCCTCATTGCCACTGCTCAAGGGAGGTCTGGTAGCAGGGGTTCTTTTGCCGGCATAAAAACACCACAAAATATGCCAGCAAAAGAACATTAATGGGGGGGGGGGTTAGCTGATAAAGCCCATAGTAACAGGAAGGGGTGAGTCTTGTTTACTTCTCCTCCTTCTTAAAGATTTATTCAACATAGTTTACAAACACCTGCAAAGGGTTTTGCCAAGGACTCATTCTATATACTACAATACACGTGATTGAAAGCCAGGCCAAAAATGAAAGAAATAAATACATTTAAGCTTCTGTTGCCTGTTTAGCTGACACAAAGAGCACACAAACTAAAAATTATGTCAAGCAGCCTGATCCAGTGCAAAGATGCTTGTCAATGATCTCTTTTGAAGTGTACATCTAGGGACTTGGCTATGAATGCATGCTATGGATGTTGATAGATGAAAAAGGCTTTAATGTTACTTTGGAAAGTTTCTGCTTGGTCCTCTTCTGTGTATCTTTCTCCACAAATTGGGTAAGTCTGCCTATATTTACCTTTACCTCATGAAAAGGCTATATTTACCTTTATGTGATTTTTAAAAAAGTCACAATTATGGTAGCAGAAATATCCAAAAATACATCATACATGTGATGCTTTGATTTTACTGACCTTTACCCCGTAACTTTTATTCACATTTCTGAAGCATGATATTTATACAAAACACTGACTAGAATCTGTAAGCTTTACCAAAAAAAAGAGGGAGACCTACTATACCTGGGGGGAAAAATACAAATTTAAACTACGACTGGATATGTACCTGTCAGTAAATCTAACTGAACACAATTTCCTCCTAGGTAAATATGCATTAGATTGCATTATAAATGTTGTCTTCAATAATTTGTGGCCCTTCATGGAGGGAGTAAGATACATAATTTTTTTTTAAAGCTAATACTTTAAAACTTTTCAAAGTAGGCACTTTTTAAAAAGGGTGGTCAGAGCCAGAACCCAGTAGCTAGGTGTATTTTGTTTATTTAAAAAAGTTTAAAACTGTTTGAAGTTCAAGATGTCACTAGTTCAGCAACAGAACTCCTCATATTGCAAATGAAGCACAGCTACTGCATCCATGCAGGTATCTAACCTTTTCTTTCTTTTAGTTCTGAATGCTATAATACTTTGCTGCGTGGTGGAGAGTTCCTTTCTTAGGCCAGCACCAACAGTTTGTAGTCTGGGGGGACACGCCCCTGCCAACCATTGGCTACCTGTGGAGTTCAGCTGTAGAACTGTAGGCTAAAACTAAAGTCACCCCTCCTCCAACAATTCCCCCACAGCCAACTGCTGCTCCTTTTTCATCCTTCTGTGGTATAATTATTTTGAGGTATTTTATTTTCCATCCCTTTTTGGCAGCTGTCTATGTTTGTGCCCTCTAGCTTCATATGAAGTGTGACAAAACTGTGAGTGAGCATTTAGTGTTTTTGCTAGTCATAAATTCTAAACTGCACTATATTGCCTTTATGTAATAAATTGAGTGGAACTAAAAGTGGAGACATTCGTTGTCCTGAAAAGAGAAAAATAAATCATAAATCTTTAGTGGTTTGATGAATGCAGATTCTTAAACAGGCAATTTTGGGCATAAAAAAAGGGGAAAGAGGAAAAGATAGTTCTACTGAGACCAATAGACAAACATACAGTCGTCACTTCCCATTCATGGGGGTTGGGGCAGAGCACCACAGCGAAACTGAAAAAAACACAAATAACCTTCGGCTCCCCCCAGGGAACGAGTGGCAAGTGTCGGGGGGTTGTCAGGCCTTTGGCTCCCCCCCCCAGACAATGAGCGGCAAGCACAGGGGGTTGCCAGGCCTTCAGCTCCCCCCCCCAGGAACAAGCGGCAAGCACAAAGGGGTTGCCAGGCCTTCAACTCCCCACCACCACCAGGAACAAGCTGCAAGCACAGGGGTTGCCACGCCTTTGGTTCCCCTCAGGGAATGAGTAGAGAGAGGTGGTGCTTCTTCCCCCTCTTCTTCTTCCTCCCCCCACCCCGGCAGGGCCAGCTGGGAGGCACATGTATCATCCAACATGACCACCGCCCCAATCATCCCTGCCACATCCTGCTTGGCTCCTGGGCCCCCAGCCCAGCTGGGCCTCCCTACCTCCATCTGTCAGTCACCCCAGATCCAGCACTGTACGGCTAGCCTTCTTGAAACACTGAAGACAGGAGCGGCGGACACTGCAGCTGCAGTGTCTCCTCTCAAGCCATGGCTGGGCAAGTCTGCTCCACTGCTGCAGCTGAGGATGCCTCCACCGGGCCCACCAGGATCTAGCTGTCGCCTCACTCGCTCGCCTCTCCAGGACTGCAGCAGAGGGGCTCCGCCAGAGGCTCATCTCAGTGGGAGGTCCAGAGAGGTGAGTGAGTGAGGTGGCAGCTAGATCCCAGCATGCCCAATGGAGGTATCCTCGGCTGCAGCAGCGGGGTGGACTTGCCAAGCCATGGCCCAAGAGGAGAGGAGGCACCGGAGCCACAGTGCCTGCCGCTCCTGTCTTCAGTGTTTCAAGAAGGTGAGCTGAGCCGTGCCAGATCCAGGGTGACTGACGGACAGAGGTAGATGGGCTGGGGGCCTGATAGCCAAGTGGGATGTGGTGGGGATGATGGGGGTGGCAGTCACATTGGGAGGAGGAGGTGGCAGTCCCAGGGAGGGGGAGGTCAGCCAAAGACGCAGTGGGGACAGGAGAGCCACCGTCAGCCCTGCTGCTGTCAGCCCAACTGCTATCATCGTGTGCCCCTGCCTGCCTGCCTGCCTGCCCACCCAATGCATTGAGAGTAAGTGCCACAGCAAGTGGATGGTGGGGCGGCTGCTATAGTAACCACCCCCTTAAGGCTGGCTTTGGATGCCCCTCCCTCTGCAGAGCTGCAAAGGGATCCGTGAATACACAAGACCGTGAAAGGGAAATACGTGAATAGGAAGGGGTGACTGTATTTAGATATAAATGTTTCCTGACAGTTCATGAGCAATTTGAGTCTATATTATTCAGTGCATTGCTCCAGGAATCTCCTTTGGTAGAATATTTCTGCAAGGCAGGGCCAGTTTAAGGAATTTTGGGGCCCCCTGCAACACTTTATTTTGGGGGGCCCATATGTTTATTTTAGGTCAATTTAACCTAACTCAAGCTAAGCTATTCACAGTACAGGATATTCAGATTATTACTAATAATGTTTTTGCAGGAGAAGGGTTACAACTGGGCCCCCCACAATGAGGGGGGCCCTGCGGCTGCAGGTGCTGCAGGGCCCTTCAACTGTCCCTGCTGTGAGGGGCATTTTCACCATGTGGCCAACCCCACCATCTCTTGAACAACCCCTAGCCACCTCTTTGGGGTAACCCTATGGTTCCAGGGACCCTGGGTTGGGAAGCCCTGTGGAGTCCGCCGGGCAAGGGTGGTAGGGCTGGTTCAAGGGCCCTGCAGCACCTGCAGCCGCAGGGGCCGTCATCATTGTAGGGCCCCCCTTGTAACCCTCCTCCTGCAAAAACATTATTAGTAATAAAGTAGGACCCCCATATCCCCTAGGGATTGGTTCTGGGGAGGCCCACAGATACCAAAAACCGTGGATAATACTGAACGCCATTTAAAAAGATGGGACTTCCAGTTTAAAATATCCTCGAGTTGCCTTGGAGGACCTAGAAAATGGCTGGAGAGGACACATTTTCTAGGAAGACTCTATGGTAGGTATGCTGTTTTGTGTCCCATGGATAATTGAATTGGTGGATAATGAAACAGTGGATACAGGGGTCCTACCTTAATCTGAATATCCTGTACTGTGCTGTGTCGCTGGCTCCTCCTCCAGGCGCTCTTCCAGGGTGCTCAGCTCCCACCAGAGCTCCTCCAGCTTCCCCCCCAACTCGCCAGCAACAACAACAACAACAACACACACACACACACATGGCCCAACCTGTGATCACCTGTGTGGTGGGTAGGGATAGCAGTAAGTGTGTGTCTGGGGGGGGGATGGCGCTTCTCGTCCCTTCGCCTTGCTCCACAGCTGGCGCTCAGTACTGCTTCGGGGGCAGCCAGGCCGGGCCGGGCCTCGCCTCGCCTCCTCTTTCTCTTTCTCCTCTTTCTCCGGCCTGGCTGCCCCCGAAGCAGTATTGAGCGCCAGCTGTGGAGCAAGGCGAAGGGACGAGAAACTCCGCACCCCAAAGAGTCTCTCCTCTCTTGGCGCTCCTCTCCCGCCCTGCTTCCCGCCACCACCACCACTTTGCTGCTCGCCTTTCCCCACTGCTGCAGAGAAGAAGAGCTCCTTCCCTCCCAGAATACCATAGAGAGGCCAGCTTGCCCCAGCGCCCGGAGGGAGGCGGCAGGCAGGCAGGCAGCTCCAGGCTCACCTCACAAAGGGGGTTGCGGCCTCACTAGCCTTTGCTCCCAGCTCCAGCTCAGTGCCAGCACGCAGGGTGCCTCTCGCCAAGGCACAGGCAGCAGTGCCAGCCATGGGTCCCAGCCCAGGTTCTGCTGCCGCCACCACCACCTCTCCTGCTGCTGCCGGCGCTCACCCCCCAGGTGCTCCAGAGTCACTTCCAGGGCAGCGCAGTCCATGCAGAGGGGGGCCCCTGCAGGTTGTCCTGTCCAGTGGGGGCGGAGGGAGGAAAGTAGGAAGGAAACAGGAGAATAAAAAAGGGGCAAGGCCAGCAGGAGGTTTTTGGCCATTCTCTTGCTCCTGCTGGTTCTCTCCTGGTTTTGTTTTGTTGTAGGAGGAGGGTTAGGATGGGGGCCCCTGTGGCTGTGGGGCCCTCCACCAATGCTGATTTGGCGGTATGGTTAAACTGGCCCTGCTGCAAGGTTAGGTATATGTTACTGCATATAACATATGCACTGACATATATTGAGCTTTTATTAAACCCTTTCAGGTGATCACTCAATAGAAGCTCATGGAAGCTGTGAAGGATCCTTTACTAGCTAGCTAGGCCTAGTGCGGTCACATAGCTCTAAATAACAAACTGTTGCTATAAAAATAGAATATATGCAAGAGATAATGCTTACTGGTATTGAGAGGGAGGGCGGTTCAAAACTGAAGTTACCTCATTCTTTGTTCTGGCAGAGAGGAAAAAGAGCATTTGAGCAGTGCTTTGCACCTGTGGTTTAATAAGCCTTTGGAACTAGCAGTGCTGGAAATACTGTACTTGTAAAGAAAGGTTTTAGAATTGCAAACCGTAGGTACCCATTGGCCACTGTAGTCCAACCCCCCCCCCCAGCTTCCTTGAAATTGTCTTTCTTTATGCATCCAGGATACATTTACCATAATTCTGCACACAGAAGCATTTCCAGATTGGAATTACAGACTGAGCTTTCTAAGAGAATGGAAGCTGTAAACATTTGACTCTGGGATAAAGGTGATGCAGATCAGCCTTTCCTTATGTCTTGTGCAAATGTCCAATTGTATCTAGTGCAGGAGGTACTTAGCTCAATAATTTAGCACTGGTTTTGTATGTATATATTTCTGTCCAGGTAGATAGATAAACAGACAGACAGACATGCAGACAGAGAGATTGAGTTCCAGATTCAATACCCAGGATCTCTCAGCTGGCCCAAGTCAGTTTCATGGTAAAGGCAAAGAACAAGATGGCATCTGTCCCCTTTCCATGTACAGAAATGACTGGGCTGTCCATTTCCACCACCACATCAAAGGGCAGTAGGCCATTAGGGGCTCAGGATAGGCTGGATGGCACACTCAGCTCTGTCCGCCAACACCTTGCCACTGCTTCTCTGCATTTGAGATAGCTGCTTCATTCTGCCTAATAAAAGAACCAAGCCTGTCAGAAGAGCTATTGTCAATTAAACTAGACAGTAGTAGGCTGGAGGGATTAATGGTCTGAACTGGTATGAGGCAGCACCCTACATCTTGGTTCCATTTGTTTATAGCTACTGAACTGACTTCCAAAAGAGATGTTACTCTGCAGTGCATCTGCGTCAATTGTGTTGGAAATGTAAGTACTGTTGTTAGGAGAGTGAAAGCTTTTAATAAGCTTCAGTGCCCCTTCACCACGAACACCACCACCCCATACTGGTCTAAGATTCAGTTACAGAAACCTTCCACATAAGGTTGAGGTAGGCAACCTGAAGATCAGGGGCCACCAGAAACCTTCAGCCTAATTTCATGCAGTCCTCAGGATCATCCAACTCTCCCAGAATCTGCAGATCCACTTTTGCTCTCTGTTCCATTACCACAGAGATCACTTCCTCTTCCCTTTGTCTGGGTGTGTGTACCTGGGAGGTACTGCAGTAGAGAATGGGTGATGTGACACACAAAGAGACAATACGACACTACAATGATATTGTGTTATTATGTCACTTTCACTGCTCTGGCTGCCTCCTGTAGCATCCTGGGATTTGCAGTCTAGGGAGAGGCATTTAGAATTCTCAGCCAGAGAGCTCTTAGACCTCACTGAACTACAAACCCCAGAATTCCATAGGAGGAGGCAGCCATAACAGTTAAAGTGGAATAATAATGCTATAACAGTGTCGTGTGATAAAGTCCAAAGGGTCATACACTCCTGCACCTCTGGATCTGGATCCACCCACAACTGACTACCAGCTGGACAATGACACCTTACAAGAAAAAAATTCACACAACCTGTGTTAAGCTTGAAACAGATGGTTTTAAAGGTAGCTCAATGTGAGAGCAGGCTGGGCATCAGCATGTGGCATGGTGGGGCAAAAGCTGAGGCCTGCAGGACCCATGAGGCTCACCACTGCTGATACCAGATTCCTTTTTTGTTTGGTGAATTTTAGTTTTAAATCTGTTATCTTAAATGGCCTAGGACTTACATTTGGAGATGCAGCCTGCATGCTGCTCCCCGTCTATGTTTGTCAAGTCATAACCACACATCTACCCAGCTAAGCCCCCTTCATCCCTGTGGAAACACTATTTCTCATACTGTACAGCCATTCTTCATTGGTCCCTTTGTTATCTGTGATCAAATAGCTTCTATCCATTTTTGGAACAATATAAACCATTTACCAGAAGTGACAGTGGAATGACTGTACACATCATGATTCCTCTTTCTGAATGGGTTTGATTTTCTACACGTATATAATTTCTCTACAAAAAGTTACTTTACTCCTAAAGCTTAATGTCAAGAAGAAGCTCTTGCACTGAAAAGCTGGTCTACTGAACTCCTGCATATATGCTGGGGCTGGCTTAAAGGAAAAGTCATAACAAAGAACTAACCACCAAAAGAGGGTCTAAAAACCCAGGACCCCACCTCTGGGATTACTACTAAACACTAATGGGCTAAGACTTTTTTTAAAAGCTACTGTTATATAAGTGTGTATGGTACAAAGTATATAGAAACACAGCAATTGATCACATGTAGATGTTACCTGAAATTAAACAATAGGATAGAACATTTAATGTAATGTTGTGACAATAGAACAAAGTGTAATGTATTGTCCAATAAACAAGAAACTGTAAATTATTTCTAATGGAAATATTTTAAATGGAAATATCAATGGTTTGAAAAACAACACTGTTGATAATTATATGGTTGTTTTTCAAACCATTGATATTTCTGTAAAAAAAAATCATTAGAAATAATTACAGCTCCTTTTTTTTAGTGAACTAACCACTCATTTCCAGTATTCTTCCAAGTATTCAGCATTAGTAATATCACAATCTACAGTATTTAAAAATCTCATAACATTAGCCTTGACTGCACCTACTATTGTCATGGCCAAGGTGTTAAGGCCGTTCGTTTAATTTTGAAAACGTTTAGTGGAGATACCCCAGAGAAGATACCTCAATAGGGCTGATACAGAGGCAGAGACACCAAATTTGGATTTTTTCACTTTGTATGTAACATTTATTCATAGGATCATTCACATAACATTTAGTACCAAGAGAGCTCTCTCATTCCTACCATGCACTCACACATATACTCACATACACATCAAGTAGCTCTTCACTGAAGATTGTTGATCAGGCAGACTTCATGAAGACCGTGGGAACACCCTGCTGGTTCGAAAGTCTCATCTTTTTGAAGTCTGTTCATCACATCGAACAGCCACCACCCTTTTGCGTCAGTCCACAAAATCTTCAACCAGCTCTTTCTGGTCTTTTGCTGATGTTTCAGAAGCACTCCAAGTCTTATCAGTTTGTATCCAAACATTCTGGTAGCTTATTACTTGCTGTCCATATTGTATGAAGGATCTGTTCCTTCCTAGGTAAGCAGGCAGCAGCATCCTGCGTATCCTAGGATACGTCAATGCCACCTCAGCAGTTTAAGACTTCTCGCTTCACTGCCTGGGTAACTCCCATATCATGCATTGTGGTTCTCCATATTTTTTTGTTGTTAAGTTTCTTATTCAGTCTGTTAGTGCTACTAAAACAGAAAACTCATTCACTCTTCACACTATTATATAGCTCTCTGTTTGCTGTCTGCTTTCCTTTTCTGTAATACAACATCATTGGCCAGATATGGAACACAACACAAAAAGTAAAGCATGTCTTTGTTTCTCCTGGTACTTGCTCTATAGTACCTGCTCTAGTAATACAGATTGGTTGAGGTGAGTCAAGATCAAGGTGAAATTCAGCACATTGTGAGACCCAAGTGACTGAGCAGCTGAATAGAATAGAATAGAATAGAATAGAATAGAATAGAATAGAATCTTTATTACAGTCATAGACCAGCACAGGTAAAAAGGGATACAGAATAAAGGTAAAAACACAGGATAAAAATAGGCTAAAAGCAGTATTTAAAATGTTCCTTCGGATTCCATAGCTCCAGTATAACAAGACTAAGTTGATACTATTCTACTGTGGAGGACATTGTCTGTCGAATTTTAACTGCAGCTGCACAGAATCTGACGACATTATAAGTTGTTCCTGGGTTGGTGTCTGAAAGCAACAAGTTTATGTAGAATTGTCCAGTGTGCCCTTGGTATTTATGCAACAGGGGTGAAATAAGGCTGAGACGTATGTCCCTGTAGTATGAGCACTGGAGTAATACATGCTCTGTTGTTTCTATTTGGCCTGAGTTGCAGAGGCACAGTCTGTCTGAGAAGGTGATCTTCTTGTATCGGCCTTCAAGGACAGCTGAAGGGAGGGCACGACACCATGCAAGAGTAAAGGCCCTTCGATGTTTAGGTATTTCAAGTGTTGCTGAGTATGCCAAAGGAGAGGCCAAATATCTGTTGGAGTCACTAGCAATGAAGGTTGGAGTGCTGGCTAGATCCAGTTGTCGCTCTATATCTACTACCTGTTGTTTGATAGTGACTTTCGCCCTATCATATCCCATGCTAAGCAGAAGATCTGGAGAAAGGCCCGCATTGAAATTTTAGTCATCACTGTCTGTTTCCAGCTGGATTGGAAATCATCGCTTAAGTTTAGTGGAGCAAGGCCAGTGGGAAAGAGGGATAGTCTGAGCCAGTAGCTGAGTATGATCACCCACACTCTGGCCTCCACTTTCATAAATCCTGACTCTAGTATCAGAGCTGCGTTAGAGACACATTTTGGAGTTTAGAAGGCTGATCTTAAAAATTTGGATTGGACAAGTTCTAATGGAGCAGGGTTGGGGAAGGGTCCCAATTGGGATCCATAAAGCAGTTGTGCTACTGGTTTGGCTTCAAAAAGTTTGAGCGCTGCAGGTAAATAGTGGCCTCCTCTTGTCTTAAGAAATTTAAGAATGGCTGTTGTACTCCTCTGCGCATTGCAAGCAGCATACTCCCCATGCGCTTTCCTACTACCAGTGGCTTGAAAAATTACCCCCAGGTATTTGAAGCAAGAGACCTGCTCAATCTTGCGGCCATCTATATTCCAATTGTAGTTCTTAGGCCTTTTAGCGAATGCCATGATTTTAGGTTTTTGATAGTTGAATTCTAGCTGTTCCACTCTGCAATATTGTGTTAGTGCTCTTAGGGCTCTTTTTAGTCCAATGGGAGTTCGTGAAAGTACTGCTGCATCATCCACATAAAGCAGCACTGAGATATGCCTTCCCTCTAATTTTGGGGGATGGAAGTTAGTGTTGTTGAGGTAATCCACCAAATCATTGATGTAGAAGTTAAACAGGAGTGGAGCTAGAATGCAGCCTTGCTTGACACCCTTCTCAGTGACAATGTCATTGGTGAGATCTCCCTGGGGGTTACATCTTACTTTTAATGAGGTCCCTTCATGCAGCATACAAATTAGAAGGAGTAAACATCAGTCGATCGAAGAAGCCTCCAGTTTTTTCCACAGTTTGGTTCGGGATATAGAGTCAAAAGCTGCTTTAAAGTCTATGAAGGCAGCATAGAGAGAAACTGTGCTGCAGGTGGAGTATTTTTCAATAAGGTGGTGGAGTATAAGGCACTGATCTATGGTGGAGCGGCCTTCCCTAAAGCCAGCTTGTTCTTCTGCAAGTATGTTTTCTTGTTCCAACCAGGTCTGAAATTTCCACTGTAAGTGTCTTGCATAGAGTTTGCTGATTGTACTGAGGAGACTAATTGGTCTGTAGTTGACAGGATCATCCTTGCTTCCTTTTTTATATATGGGGACAATGATTGCAAGGCCCCAATCCTTGGGTGCTTGACCATATTTGTCGATACAGGTGAAAAGTGAGGCCAGGATAGGGCCCCAAAATTCAAGGTTGTTTTTAATGGCTTCTGCAGGTATTAAATCTTCCCCTGGAGCCTTCCCCATTCTCAGCTGGGCTACAAGGTTCCTCAGCAGCTGGTCTTTTGTCCTGATTTGCAGAACAAATATGGAGGATAACATATCCTTGTCAAGATTTTTATTACCTCCAAATTTATAATCCAATGTGCAGCTTTGGTTATAAATCACCTCTGGGTAATGCAACATGCCTGTAATGCAGGGACAATAATGTCATTTCAAGAAACTGAGAAAGTCCTGTGGTCACACTGAAGGCTAGAGTGATCTTTGTATATTCAGTGTCTGCATGCATTATCTTGCAATCATGGGTATCTTTTGGGAAGCAGAGTTATGCAGAGGGTTACTACATCCATGACTCACATATATATGGTACTGGGCTTACTTGTAATTTTATGGGATGATTTATCCAAGGATGTGGATTCAGTAATGGCCAGAAGAGAAATGGCCAGCAAACTGAAGTTGAATCCTGACAAGTCCAAAAGCAAGACTTGGAGGAAACAGCCTAATGCTGTGGTTCCCTAGTGACTGCTATGTGGAGGCACACTGCGTCTGCCCTAATACGGCTAGTAGCCATTGGCACCTTGTTTGGGGGGAGGGGTTTTCCAGCTCCATTTCTAAAGCTGTCCAGTTGATGGCCGTCACTACACCTTCTGGATGCAAATCCCATTATTTACCTATGCGTTATCTGAAGGAGAAGTTCATTTTTATTTATCCTGTATGGTCCACCATTCACCTTCAGCGAATGCCCTCAGATTCTAAATAGAACAAATGGACACACACCCTGTGCCTGCCTTTCTCTATTCACTTGCTCTATCTCATCCATAATTCTTTACACTTCTGTCATACAGTATTCTTTCCCCCTCCAAACAAATATAACCTTTGCTTCTATAAGAGCTGCTGGTGTCCCTAATCATTTTGCTTGCCCTTTTTCTTCACCTTTCCTAGCAGTTATAGTGAGAGCTGTATTCATGGACAATATTGCACAATATTAAGGCCTACCACACCAGTGTTTTGTGTGTGAACCAACCCTTGGTGACTTGATGCTTATGCTTAATGCATATCTGGGTGCAAATCTGCATCGGTATCAATGAAAAATAATTTGTGAATCAGATGAAATATTAACAAAAAGAAAAGAGAGAACCTTATAACTCTAACATTCTATCATGCCATTCTTTTTTGGTGGACTACTGTTTGGAAACCAATAATGAGCATGTGTTTGTCCTAATAGTATTCTTGTTTATCTACCAAATGAATAACATGGTAGGGAGGGAGCATATACTGTACATATGTGGAAAGCTCTTCTGCAAACAGAGGCTTCTCCCCAACTCCAGCAAGCTTTCTATAATGCTTTTAATGAAAGATGGGCAGATTAAGCATCTATATTAGACTCCTATTTTCAGCTATTTCTTTTTAATGTTCAGTGTCCATCTGTTCAATGCTTACACCACTTTTACAGTAAATCAGATAATATTACTTGGTTTGCAGAATCATAGGGATTGTTTCTGCTTTATTTGAAAATATAAGGCATTTCCACCTGTAAAAGTGCCAGAAAATATAGACTCTGATAGTGGCATTGCCAGGGCTGAGAGGACCTCATGTAATTCTAGGGATGTAATTCATTACTGAGTCTCTTCTCAAAGGTAGCAATGTATAATTTCAGCAATTTTCTTTCTGTTGCAAGAAAGTCAAAGCTAATTCGCAATTCAGGACTTATTTTGCACAAAATTTGCATGTGACTGTTTTGCTCACAAAACATTATTTTCTACATGGAAAATATTTCAACGCCGCAATAATAGTTACTGTGCAAAAAATGCTGCTTATTATGCAAATTGACTACACATGATTTTTACACAAAATAAATCCATAATTGCAGCATTTTCTGCCCAGAAAACAGGATTTTCTAGGCAGGAATTAATATTTCTGTGTCTAAATATTATTTTCCATGCAGAAAATGCTGTTTCCTGCACAGAAAGTTGTTTCCTGCACCAAACAATCATGTGAGAAATTTTGCACAGAGTAAGTCCCAAACTGCGAAGATCCTTATCAGTCCATGATTTTTCATCAGGGTTTCTCAACACTTGAAAAACATATTTTGGGGACATTTTTCAAATATTTTAGAATATTATTTCCATCCCGTTTGCATACACACTCCTGGGCACCACGTACCCCCACTCCCACTCCTCATTTATCTTCTCGCTACTTTTTCTCATCTTCCTGCTCCCACTGCCACCACTTTCTACTCTTGTCTCCTCTCTTCTTCCTCCTCCTCCATCACCACAACCACCATCCCCATCTCTCATTATATCCAATGTCTTCATTCTCTATTTGATCTCTTTCCCATGTCCTAGTAATTTTTTTCAAACTGGGATTAAATTTCTACATGGTGCTTTGCATCTCTAAATTCACAGAACCATTTTTACCAATTTAATTTCATCTCTTGAATTGTTTAAACTCAAACTAGGAAAAAACAGACTTTCAGAGGCCAGGTACCACCTGCTCTTTTATTTATTTGGTTTATTTATTTTATATTATTTTTGTTCTTTGTTCTGTTCTCTTGTGTCAGAGTACTCTGTTTTCTTTCTGCACATCATTTAGTTGCCTTTTTTTTTAAAAAAAAAAATCCCTTTAAATTAAAAAGAAAAAGGTAAATCCCAAAAAACGTATCTAGCGGCAATCACTAGTGAAGGCTATTTCTGTAACCCTCTTAAACTTATTCTGTCCTCTCTGTCTGCAGCTAGGTGACCAGCAAAATACCTTCATACCAAAATGCTAGAAATGTAATATGATGCTTTTACCTCAAAGAAGGGTTGGCTCATCTTCAGCTTTCTTATGTTTGAGCTGGCCTCTTGCTGTTTTTAGCAGATCCAAGTTACCTTTTAAGACATCTAGAAGCTCCCCACAAATTATATTAATGTTCAGTTTTACCTGCAGCTTAGCCTTCACAATGCTTTTACTCAGCCTGCTTCTGTCTTTGGTCTTCAGCTGTATCAACTAAACAGAAAACTCTCTCACAATAGGCATTTGAAAGTAAGAAAGAGATCAGTTCTTTCGTTTGGCTGCCACTAACCTCTAGCATTTGTCTGAAAACCTCCACCTATCTCTGATCTATATTCTGCTCTTTGGAGACAACCTCTTCCTTTATTTGTTGCAAAACATAGTAGTCATCTAGCTTGTCAGTGTTAGTCTCAATGTGGAGTGCTGCAGCAATAATCTATAAATCTGCCCATTTCACATCACCATGAACAATGACATTTGTTATGTTTTTAAAAAGTAATATTTGAACATCATATCTTTTTTTCCAGGTATTCAATGCATTGTGTCAATATCGTATAAGCTAATTCTTTGAATTTTCTGTTATCAGTGGAGACATATTGTCCAAAATAATTTGGATTGATTTCCCACAGAATTGTTACCCTCTTATTGTTTTCAGTTTTGAATGGAGACGATCCATGATTCCAAGGAGTCCAGGGAAACTGACATTGTTATATCCGTTTCTTCACAGAATCTTAAAAGATCCTCCTTGAAAGCTGCCTATACAATCTTTACATATTCTAGGGAAAAATCATCTCCTAACATAGTCCAGCACTGTAGCATGTCTTCAACAGTGGACAGAACTGACAACAACCTTGTTCATTTATAATAAGGTGCATCGTTCTATTTTATTTTCACAAATTTTAAAAAAAAGGACAAAGGGGCTCTTCCTTCTTGATCAAGCAGTGAAAGTCACTATATACCATGGCCTCATCTACATGGGCCAGAATATGCTGGCTTCCTGCCAGCAATATTCTTGCCCTGAATCAAGCCCAACCCCATTATCTGAATGACACTGGAGTAAGTCCTCATGAATATGACAGTCCATACCAGTGGCCATGTCTACTGCCATCTGCCTTGCTCTTTGAAGCCAGGACAGAGGTCCACAGCATGTGATCAAGGCTGGTCACATGCAGGGCACCTTGCTCATGTGCTGGGGGCCTCCATCCTGGCTTCAGAGAGAGAGAGGCAGACGGTAGTGGATGTGGCCACCAGTACAGGCTGGCATGCAGGTATGGACTCTTGCATTCCCACAGGGCCCAATCCGAATGAGGAAGGTTTTTTTTTCCTGAAGTTAAAATATAATGGTGTAACAGGCTTCCCCAGCCCCCATCTTCCCCAACTTCTTTGCACAATCTTTGTCCTGGGCATCATCAGGACTGCCTGAAGGCAAAACAGGACAAAAGCCCTGCTTTACATGGACTGCAGGGCTCTAAGATGGGGGCAAGACAGGGTAACTAGCCCATCTAGACAAGCCCCTTGAGAATACATTTTTCAACATCAAAATGCAAAGTTTTCATCCCATATTTTAGGTAACTGGATTATATGACATTTTCATCCTACTTGTATATATATTAAAAGAGTTTATTCCAAATAAAATAACAAAACTTTAAACAACAAAGAAATACCTAATTCTCTATACAAATATATCACACTTTACAACTATAATAACTTTTGATGCACTAACTTGTGTTTTCTAAATTTAACAAATGCACTGTCAGTCACAGTCAAGAAGGCACACTATTAATGCTCAGATCGTTCTTCTGTAGAATACTGGCGAGCCATGTTGCAATTGCTTCACTTGCCTCATCATTGTCACTGTAAAATTAATTAAGACATGCTTAAGTCTCTCCATCACAGAAAACTGACATACGCTTAATGGGAGGAATTTTCCTACCTTTCCTTATTGGAAGTATAAGACTCAAATCCATTATTTATCCAAGTCCTTAAGCAAAAGCTCTAATCTTTTGGGTGCCAAAATGTTTTTTGCTGTGCTGGGAATTTCAGAACCAAGCTATATGGTTGGAAGTATTTTATTTGCACTGTCTTGGCTTGTGTAACTCAAATGGTGGGAAATATTGTGGTAAACCTGCTCTACTTTAGCTAATGAACCTGATGTTTGGTTTTAAAAAGAATTGTGACATTCTTCTTTGTTGTTCCTTTAAGTCCCTGTGTTTTATGCTTTTGGCATGATTTCTCACTGTTTTTATTTCCTCATACTCGACTGAAAATCTATAATGTCATAGAATGCATTCTGTTGTAAATGTACTAACTTTATGAAGCCAGTTTTTGAATGCATCTTCCGTTCACCATTCATCATTAAAGTAACACTAACCCTTTCTTACTTTTTCCTCCCTGTGCCACTGGCTAAAAGCCCTTAAACATGACCACTCCCAGTCATAATTTGAATTACAATATTTTGTTTAAACATTAAAAAGAAAATTATATGGCTGGCCAGTATAGTGCAAAGAGCCCTTCTTCTGGCTCAGCAGGCAGCTGTGACATGCTTGGAAATGGAGAATTACAGGAAACTGTTCTTGAATACTCAGCTCCACTTCTCTGTCACTCTTTGCTGTCTCTGTATTTCTACTAGTCTCCTAATTCCATTTTGCAACATTAACTCAGTACCAACTTTCATGGTTTCCCCCCCTCTTGATTATTTATGACCTGCCCCTTTGTATTTCCCACAACTTCCTGCTCAGGCTTCTAGCTAACAAGCCAATGAAAGACCACATCTCTGGTAATGACTTTAAGAGGTTCTTGGAAATCAAGGTCAATTCTTGGGCTCCTTTGAAGATCTGGAGGATAACACAATTCTTCTGCAGCAGAATTTCAGGTCATTCCAAGCTGAACTTGGAGGGTTGGTAACCCTGTTCACCTATTCCCAGTATGTAGTCTCATTCTCTTTCTTCACCCTTTCTCTCCATTCCTCACTCGCTATCCTCCCCCTTACTGGACAGAGACACCTTTTCTTTCATTATCTTTCATTCTTTTAGTGGTTAGAAAATGTTGGGCATGATACAGAGAAATCAACAGCCTTGCGTGGCATATTTATTTCCCCAGAATGACCTCTGGTCCTCCATGGGTTGTCTAGATGCTCTCTTGCATGACGATGAAGATTCCCCCATAACTGCCACTTCCTCTGCAGCATACCCAGGGTTTTCTAAAAAGAAAGGGAAACAACAAAAGAAAATACTCTTGGGGTGACGGAAAAAGTGAACACATGGATGGGGAAGAGAAGGAGGGAAAAGAAAGTTGAGGGAGAGGTGCCCATGCCTGTTTTTGGCAAGGGTGTAAAGTGTGTGGTGATGGTGACTGCCTTTGGTCTATGCTCACTGAGCCGGTCCTGGCAGTGTCCTTGAAGCTTGCTTACCATCCCCCTCACATCATTTCCCTAAGTTCCATATATTGTTGTTTCACCACTCATTTATCATAGAATGTTTACCCCTCCTCTGAGGCTGTGTGAAGAAGCCATTTATTATTTATTATTATTTAATTTTAAAAAGAGAGGCATTTTGAACTATGGCTAGGAGTAAGTCTTGCACTTTCATTAAATGCTTCAGCCTGAAATCAAACATGAGATTAAGTGTATCTGATTAGGCCTCAGACCACAATGAAGATTGCAACCTGTGGGGGTTTAACTGCTAACAGAGGCCATGGCTATAGGTACTAAGGAAAGTGAACAGCTCTGGGAGTGAATTTCATTGGTATTTATACTGAGGAGAGCAGGGGCGGTTTTGGACTAAGCAGACTGATGTCCTGGGACTCACTGTAAAATTGGTCCTTGAGTAAAGAGCAATAGAAGTTGGTCTCTTGAGGTGTCCAGCAGAGAATAAATAGACACAGTACGGTCAGGAGGAAGACAAGAGTCTGAGAAAGGAAGACAGAAGGAAGAGGAGCACGTACATGTAGAGACAAAACACCAGCATTGAATGGTGTAGGCTATAATTCAAATGAAAGAACTGGCAAAACCACCTCTGAGTATTCCTTGTCTAAGATAATCCTATGAAATTCATGGAGCAGCTATAAGCTGACGTGTAGCTTGAAGGCACATTCATTCATTCTTGTATGAAGCTAAGGTCCCCAGATTTATTTATTTACTTATTTCATTTTCCAGAAATCCAGCCAGCATAGCCAATGCTGAAGGATTCTGAGATCTGTAGTCCAACAACATCTGAAATTTCACAGACTGGAAATCCATTGGCCTACACTGTCTGGAATGACTCTCTAGAATTTCAGACTGGGATCCTTTTAAGGCCAGCCTTCCAGTCAGTGTATGAACCTGGGCACCTTTGGATGCAAAGTATGTGCTCTGCCACTAAGCTAAGCCTTTCCCCTAAGAGTAAATGGGGAAGTCCTTGCTCATACAGAACACTTAGGAGTACCAAATTCTGTGCCCTTATGAAATCTGATGGATGGGATTCGAGTATGCATAATGTGGATTACTAAGGATATGTCTTTTATTAAGGGCTGCTTAAATGTGTTTAAAATACCTTATAAACACAGGACATGTGTGCCCCAGCCTGTGAGACTCCTTTGCAACAGAAAATAAAGAACCCAGTGTTCCTAGTGGAAAATGTTTTCTCAAAACATTTGGTCCAGATAAGCTACACATTTCTAATATGCTTTACTTAACCTCCACATAGCCCAGTACAAGAATCACAGAGGATGTGTGCAGAATTAGAGCAAGCGACACATTTGACATGGGTGGAGGGAGAGATGTAATCCTTCACCCCAAACAAAGTTTCTTTTTCCTATGTTAACAATCTTTGAATTTGCAATACTCGTCATCAGAGAGAACTTCTAGATCCCAAATCATGAGTTAAGTATTTTATAAAAATGAGTGCTGGTGGTTACAAACACCAAATTATTCCTTCATATATAGTTGTACTAGTTATATTGCTTGTATTTCTGGAATGTCCTAAGACCATTTAAAATGGCCATTAGTTCAGAAACATATCCACCATTGAGCAATTTGTTTAGTAAACATCTAGGCTCCATATGCATTTTATTTATAAAAATCATTTTTCTTCTCACTGGCAGAACTATACATTGTATGCAATTCCATAATTGTTGTTTTCAGAACTCTCTTCATATCCACATCCATATATATAGGGCTGCTATGATCACACAGCATTGTAGGTCAGCTGCTAGGGATGGAAGAACCTTACAGGTCCTACTAGTGGTGCCAGCCTTGGGTTCCCTAATTTGTTTTTCCCCTACCCCTGTACTTCAAGCATTGTAGAATGTTGAATCAAATTTCCTATAATGCCTCTAACCTAGTATCACCAGAGGGTATCACTGGAAATATAAATGAAGACTAACACCTATTCATCACTACTTGGAGAGCAGATACTTCAGTCAGGTGGCTCTACCAGGACCACCTGACAGAGGAAGGTTCACAAAACACCAGAGGCTGTTTTGCCCACTGCTCCCCAATGCCTGGAGTCAGCCCTCCATACAATGCAGCCAACTAAAGCTGCAGTGTAAAACTGAGGTCCAACATCTCTGAGGTAAGAAGAGTTTCTTAACCTTTTCCCTTCATGACGTTTCTCCGTTAAGCAGTGCCTTTCCCAAACTGTTCAGATCCATCCCCAAACTAGAAAACAGATACAAGTACAATGGGCCCCTCCCATTTGTAGGGGTTTGGTTCCAGGGGACCCACAGATAGGAAAAACATGGAAACTCAAGTCCCATATTAATCAATAGTGGTGTGTGGACACAACTATGTCAGCTCACACCCACATATACATGCCACCATTGAATAATATGGGGCATGGCGGTCTGTGGACGCTCCAGTCCATAGATGGCTAGCCTGCAGATAGGGCAATTAAAACAGTCTTATATGATACTTACTAAAGGGATTTTTTTCCCCTGAAGTTGCTGGTTCCATCATGATCCTCTCTAAAGTTTCTTTGCCTTCATTGGAATACATACAGTAAGCATTATAATAATGTACATTTCTACTGTAATAACAATTGTTTCCAAATTCCATTTTTCCCTTTGCAGCAGTGTTTTCATTAAAATATTAAATACATTTTTGTTTAATGACTGTGTGGCATATGTAAGGAGTAAGGAAGGAATTGTGATGTTTACATGGATCAAGAATTAAAGGAAAGTGTCAAGGAATGAAAAGGCGGGGTACCGACAGACAGTGATACAGGCAAGAAATTGAAACAGAAACAACAGCAACAATGACTCAATCCTCTACAGGCACTGTCTTCTGTTCTGCCTGCAGATTCACAGGAGAAAAGTGAATCAAATGGTGATGGGGGATCAACACATATAAAATTTTACAAGTCCATTTGCCTGTTCCAGCAACAATCCACATAGCACACAGAAGGAAAACAAAGGAAATGGCTATCCTAGCCTCTCTGTGTATTGAGTCCCAGAGCCTGGAAGCAGCCACTGGAAAAGTCCCCTCATGCATCCTTACCAAATGGTCTCAGGGGGTAATAAAACTGAGAGGAAGACTTCCTCTAAAGATTTCAAAATGCAGGCAAGTTCATATGGAAGAATGGCTTCAGGGTGGGATGTGGAGTTGAGACTGCCATGGTTGCCTTGGCTGATGACCTTTGCCTGAGCATTGACAGGGGTAGTGTGACCCTGTTGGTGCTACTGGATCTCTCAGCAGCTTTTGACACAATAGATCATTCCATCCTCTTGGATCTCCTGAGAGGGTTAGGAATTGGAGGCACTGCCTTGCAGTGGTTCCGTTCCTGCCTCTTGGACAGATTCCAGAGGGTGATGCTCAGGGACAGTTGCTCTACAAGGAAAGAGCTTAATTGTGGCATCCCACAAGGCGCCATCCTGTCCCCGATGCTATTCAATATATATATCAAGCCGCTGGGAGAGATCATCCAGAGGCATGGGGCGGGGTGTTATCAGTATGCTGATGACACCCAGATATATTTCTCCATGCCTCAATCTTCAGCTCTGACTTCAGATGGTATCTCTTCTTTTAATGATTGTCTTAAGGCAATAATGGACTGGATGAGGGAAAACAAATGGAAGCTGAATCCAGATAAAACAGAGGTACTCACAGTAGCAGCCCCAAACCCAGGCATTGGGATACAATCTCCAGTCCTGGATGGGGTCATGCTCTCCTCCAAGGACTATGTTTGCAGTCTGGGGGTGCTCCTGGACCCGTTGCTCCAGATAACAAATCAGGTACATGCAACAGTCAGGAGTTCCTGTTATCAGCTTCGGCTGATACGCCAGCTGCGCCCTTTCCTGGAAGTTGGGGATCTTGAGACGATGGTACAAGCTCTGCTAACTTCCCGTCTTGATTTCTGTAATGCACTCTACATGGGGCTACCCTCGTGCTTGGTCCAGAAACTTCAACTAGTACAGAATATGGCAGCCAGACTGCTCTTGGGTACATCCAGAAGAGACCATATAACACCGATCTTAAGATCACTCTACTGGCTACCCATTAGTTTCCAGGCCCAGTACAAGGTGTTGGTTATCACCTTTAAAGCCCTAAATGGCTTGGGTCCAACCTATCTTCGGGACTGCCTCCTTCCATATACTCCTCCCCATACACTCAGGTCCTCTGGGAGGAATTTGTTACAACCTTTAAAAACTAGGCTTTCTTCAACCTCCTGGAGAGCCTTTTCGGTTATTGATCCCAGATTATGGAATGGCCTGCCGGATGAGATCCGTCATGTCACCAACCTAAATAGCTTTTAAAAAGCTCTTAAGATGGATATCTTCCGGCAGGCCTTTCCTGAATAGATACCCAGCCATCAAAAAAGAAAATCTAACTTGTCCCAACCTCACTACAGCCACTGTCCATTGTTTATTTTTAATTTTTTTGTATTTTTGTATTTTTTAAAGTATGTTTTAATTCCTGAATTATTTAATTGTATTTTAAGGGGAGGTGGGATTGAGGTACAGGATATATATTTTAATTGTTGTAAGCTGCACCGATCATGTTTCGTAGAGAGGCGGGATATCAATAAATTTTATTATTATTATTATTATACATTCCTTCAGTAATGATGATGAGATGCAAGTTGACACCTCACTCCTCAAAGCTAGAGCAAGCCTGGAATTATTATTGGGTGAAGGATTTATAATGAGACTTCTGGGTGTTGGCAACCTTGGGACAATGGTGTCAGATCCAAGCTATCTTCCCTGAGTGAGCACCCGAATGGAACTCCTTGAGCAAGCCAAGACAGCAGGAAACAAAATGAAATGATTAAATTTTTATTAGTGCCATCTACCCCAAATGGGGTTCATCATGCTCTTAAGTGGCTAAAGCTTTAGGATTCCAGCAGACTTAACACCTGTCAGTCCTGAAGGGGAAAGGAAATAATGGAAAGCAAAGCATTCCCGCCTCAAAACAAAGAAGCAAATTGGGAAGTAACAGAGATTTTTCTACTGGCACCCATTTCTCTACTTTTATAGTTACCTAGCACAACACTTATAAAACAAGCTGTAAGCCATCTTGAGGCTCTTAGCATCATACAAACTAGAAGGACTTCTGCAAGTACCACATGTGCTCCTTGCCTCATCTTCTGGGACTTTCAGTATGCCTTCTGCTATCGTGTACCCAGTCCATTCCCATTAAGGACAACTGTTCCACAGCAGTAGAGAGGGGAGAATCCTATAACTCTGTCCCTCAGATAGTTTTCAGATTCTTTGAACATACTGGACGGATTTAGTTGCATACATGGAAGCCTTGAAGCAGAGCCAGACAGCTGTTAAAGTTGGACACATCATACCGTCTTCTCTGATTGAAGCCATAACTGCTGCACCACTCCAGCACACCTGCTGCTGTAACATTGGCTCACTTCCTGCTTATGAGAGAGTGCTAGACCACAACAGGGTAAAAGGTGAAATCCTATCAACTACACCACCCTGGCTTCAAATTGTATTGACTGCAAACCTTTGCAGTGGTTGGGAAAATCTGCCACCTCGTGGCTGTAAATGGTATTACAGCTTCCAAAAACACATTAAAATTATTGAAATTAATTTGTGCAATTTAAAAATTAAATAACGCAATGTACACACTCCTAGGGTTTCCTTAATATGTGTGTCAAGTTTCAGGTGTTTAGGTTTCATAGTCTTACAACTATGGCTCCAAGAGACAGACAGACAGACATTCGTTCTATTTTACAATTATAGATTTGTTGTGTTATTTTTGCCTTGGAAATGTGGTGAATTACGCTGGATCCTTTTGTGGTTTTTTTCTCTGAAAAACAGTAAGCAAATAGGTTATAAGTGGGAAAAATGGCAATGTTGTACAACCTCTATTTCTAGCTGGAATTAGACAAGTATTGATTTACCATTCAGCAATTGATTCAGTGGGTCTGTTCCAGTTGAGTCTAAAAACTGGGTTTAGAGCTCTGTGTACCTCAGGACTCCTTGTATTAATTACTGAAGTAGATGGGTGAGGGGAAAGGTGACGGCGTCTGATACATCTACCCATTCTTGCTTGGATTCTCATTCTTGCTGTCCCCTTGTTCCATTTATTTAGCCAAGGGCGGGAATCATGCTGGTCTACAAATGTTTTTAGACTTCAACTCCCATGAACCCTAGCCAGTATAGCAAGTGTGAGTAATGCTGGGACTTCCAGTCTAACAACATCTGGAGAGCCACATGATTAAGCCCCACCAAGAACTTGCCCTGACGTAGTTAGGGATGCTTGTCCTGGTGCTGAAAAAAAGGATCTTATATCTGCCTCAGTATAAACTGGGTCCAGAAGTGTATTGTTACTACAAGACTTATATGTCTGACTTACCTATATTTCCCCACTGTACTAACACACTTGGTTTGAGAATGAAATTCATAATTACAAAATTTTTGTTATCCTATACCTGATCCACAAAATAGAAGTTTCTCCATTGTATATTGTTGCCAGATGTTTCACAACACTTTTGCATCTTAAAGTTATTTGTGTGCCTATGACTTCATCCCTAAAAACTACTTCAGAAGGCGTCTCCTCCTTAATTAAACCAATTAGCTCTCTTCTGGATGCTTTGTAAAGCACTTCTATTGTCTGGTCACAGTATTTCAACAGTTTGTCATTTTTACATAGTGCTGTGTTCTGAACCGCTGTGTTTGATGGAGGTTTTGGATATTATATCTGACCCGCTGGTAAATGTCTTCTATTTTCTTCAAAAACAGTATGGAAAAACCTGAAGCATTTTTGTAGTATAAATCCAACAACTTGGAATGTTATCACTAAAGGAAGATGTTCAGGTGTTCTGTTTGGAACTACATTAAACAAGACAGACTATACAGATTGACTCTTCAGGACAATCTTGGGATTTCATGGCTTCCAGAACAATGCTGGCAGGACCTTCACCTTAGGGCCTGGGTATGGCCTACCATTCAACTGAGTGAGGCACCTACCTCAAGATGCAGAGAAGTAGGGAGCAGTGGCCAGATACTGGAAGATAATGCTGTATGAGTAACATGACCTGCCCTGCATCCCTTGTGCTAGCCTTGTATGTTGAACTAAGATTCAATTGTCAGACCAGCCAGCTTCACCTGTATGTGGAAGGAAAGAAAGAGGTAGCTGCTTCAAGTAGCAAATCTTTTGGTCCAGTCCACATTGAGTGCATCCTAGATAAGATCATGGATAATAAGATCTAATAATAGGAGAAAACCTTATTATAAGAATTGTTGAATCATTTGATTCTTTGTACTTTTTCTGTATGCAAATCTTACTGTTATTAGGCCAGTGTGTATAGAGAGATGATTGATTGTGTGCCCTTGAAGAATCCTGAAAGGTGACTGGATTGATGAAGTCCATCCTGATAAATCAAACATAAATACAACCATACAACTCCAACTATTTAACTTTTAAAATCTGGAACACTGATTGATTTTTCTGTGTGTAGATTTTGCTTTTAACCACAGCCATCAGTTTCTTAGTTCTGTGTATGCATGTGTTTTAAGAGGTCAGTAAATATGTATATCCAGAGCTTACTATTTTCAGTTCTTCTTAAAAAAAAAAAACATGCCTAATCATGCAGAAATAATCTGAGTTTTACCTACTTAACTGTATTAGTAAATCTATGCCCTCAGTTGATGATTTTGCTAAGTGCTCAGATTTTCACCTTGGCTATACAAAATGCAGTACAAAACCATTATTATCACCATTTGGATGCTGAGGTTTAGTGATGCATAGAATGGTGTTTTAATCACAGTCTTTCAAAATTAGATCTGACCCTAGAGTGCTTCCAGACAAGCTTTTTTACTGTGAAATTTCCCTGCCTCAAATATAGAATTTTATGGGGATTCAGACAAGATCTTCCATATATAATCATCTTAGGTTTTCCTAGTACTTCCTCGATCTTTTGTCTTACTAGAAAAATAAAAGTTGTTAAGGAAGAAAATACAAAATAGGTACACATTGCTGTTTTGATTTGCACTTGGAACCCTCCATTCTTAAAATAACATCAATATTCTGTGACATACTGACCAAACACTCATATGCTTATAATGTGGTTCCCCAGATCCCAGACAGTCATCTGTTGTCAACATTTTATAATGTACTTAGTTATTCCCTACTTTACAATTATTAGTTGTAGTCTTTAAGGTATCTAGGATGGAATTTCCCAACTGGGGTACTCCAGAATTAATTTTGGGCATGAAATGTATGGCACATGAAGAAATGTATCAGTTGAAATCATAATTAGAATTGGAGGACTTGAAGTCACTGAAGCATTACTCAGCTCCTGTGCCAGAGTCTCTCATGCAGAATTTTGTCCCCCAAATGCTCACAATGTACTTTTTAAAGTTTACGGTTGCCAGATCTCGGGGCCCGTTTCAGGATCTATTCTAGACCCTCTTCCACAGTGCTCAGGGTGTGAGTACTGTCTTGAAATGTGTATGTTTGCCTCATTTATTAGACTTGGTGTTTTTGATCTGAATGCCATACTCTGTGCAACTGTAATCAATGTCTCTTAATGTATCCTGCTTAAATACATTACAAGAGCTACCCCTTCTAACATAACTAGGGCCCACCCCCTGTGACATCATAGGGGGCATCTTTAGGTATCAGGTTTTAGACTGAAATCTCAGGGCCTGGAATAGTCCTGGCAATTCTAAATAGCCTATGTCAGTGGCTCTTAACCTTTTCTTTATCAGAGACCCCCCCCTTTAAATATCTGTTGTTGCCCCAGACCCCCAAGACTTAATTCAAGATTTAAAACTCTAATAATAATAATAATAATATCTGAGAATAATAGTAATACTACAATTACACCATCCATTAAACCTTTGCTTAGAGGCACTGTAGGGGGAGGGAAGACTTTTCTCCTGCTTCTTCCTGCAAGTTTGTGGCTAGAGCAGATTGAATGGCAATATGCAGGCCAAGCCAGCCAGCCTTTTTCTTGGCTTCTGTCATGTGGCTTCTCCACTGCAGGGAGGAGATGGGCTGAGCAGCCTTCAAGCCTTCATGGACCTCATTTGAGGACATTGCAGCCCCCTGGGTGTCCATGGACCACAGGTTAAGAACCACTGGCCTATGTAATAAAAAGCCTGAAAGAATACAACGATATTCTATAGCAAACATGGCATTTACTGATTGATTTTATTCTAAACTGTGAGTCAAGTAAGCAATCTCTTAACAAAAATCCAGAACTTTAATAGGGGAAAAAAAACCCACCACCAAAAAGCAGGATGCTGGATATATGAATTTGTCATGCTCCAGGAGCCTGATGAGGCTGTAGAGTCAAAGTAGGAGGAGGACATGGCAGAGAACGGCCCTGGGGACCCTGGCACAGGTTTATCCACACCTGTGCCAGCAGGGAACCTGCCAGACTAGAGGCTCGAGCAGAGGAAGAGCCTGGTCCAAGTGGGTTGGCATCCTGCCCGTTCAGCTAAGGACAAAGAAGAAGAGAGGGACTTACCTCCACCATTGTTTACACAGCACCAAGCACAAAAGGAGGCTCAAAGGAAATCTCTAAGAATTTATGAGAGGAACTTGTTCATTAAGAAACAGCTGGCAAAGCCTTAATTGCTTTCTATAGGCTGGGAGAGGCAATGGAGGCTTTGTCAGAGATCAACTGATCTCCATGGAGAAAGCTTCCTGAATCTTTGCTGCCTTGCCGTGTGTCTTGACCTTGGACCTGTTTCTGAGGACCCTGCTGCCTGATCCTACTGATCTACGGACCGACTCCTGGACTGTGCTGCCTTCTGTAAGCCTTGACCTTTGGACTCTATTTTGGACTCCTCTGTGTGTCTTTTACCTGTATTGCTGCTGTGCCTAGGAACGGAACTTTGCTTGCTCTTCCTAATTAATAATCACTGGAACTTGGCTGATTTTCCAGCTCTTGTTTAACTTGCTGGTACTTTAGAGTTGCTTTTGGACAGGATTGCTTTGTGGACTATTTAGGCTTTGTTTTCAAGAAGAGGTGAACAATATCATAAGATCCAGTTTTTGACAGCTCGCAGTGAAAATAACCAGATGTTCACTTCTGCCTTCCCTTCATTTTTAGCGAGGGGGTGGTGAGACTCTCTAATCCTGAAAAACACAAAAGTATTGCTCCTAGAAAACTCAGGAAAGGAATTTTCTTCTGCCATTTTGGGGCAGCTGCTGGGATCAACAGAGGCCCATTCCAGTCAGTCAAGAGGCAACTGCCTGGTGTTCCCATCCTCCCACATGAGGGTGATCCCTGGTGCAAGGGGGATTTGCAACAGGGGTCCTTTTTTCTGCCTGTTGCACCAGGAATTGGTCACGGGAGGGGGTGGAAGTGTCAGGCAGCTGTTTCTCAATCTACATGGTAGCAGACACCTGTTGATCACAGAGGCTGCTTACTGGTGGGTGGGGTTTAGGGGAGTCTGGCTGGAATCCACTAGCCAGAATGCACTATGTAGCAATGTAGTTACAGTAGTTAGCAACGTGGTCATGGTGCTACACAGTACGTAGTGACCGTAGAGGATTCTGGTGACTGTTTATAGTCAATCTGGATCACAAATGAATAGGAAATATATACAGAAGGGGCCTGAATACCTTAAAGGCACCAGATCCTGTCTGATCTTGGAAGCTAAGTAGGGTCAGCCCTGGTTAGTACTCAGATAGGAGACCACCAATGAATACCAGGTGCTGTAGGCTATATTTCAGAGGAAAGAACTGGCAAAACCACCTCTTGAGTACTCCTTGCCTGAGAAAACCCTACAAAATTATTAAGTCGGCAAGTGACTTGAAGGCACATACACACTCTCAGGGGACTGTGGAGGAGTTCATGGGCCACCAAAACATCCTTGGGAGCTGAATGCAACCACAGGTTGTCCTTTGCCAACCCCATTTTGGAGCCTTCACCTTTTGTAGATACATTGCAACGGATCCAATTAAGCAGTACTCCTACCAAGGCCTGTAGCCACAGTGGGGTTTCACACCTAAAATGTCTCTCAGACAAAGAATGGATTAGCCATTGATCTCACCGGGCTGATCTTACCAGCTGACCTATTATTTTTAAGACTCTCATGAGCCAGAACCTAAACAAACAAGACTAAGCTTCTGATTCATGGTAAAAATGTGATTTGGAGCAAAAACTTTTAATGCATATTACTAATCCATGTGGTTAGTCCTTTCCATATGTTTCAGCAGCCATGTGGAGCCTCTGCCATATGGAAGTATTTTTTCTGCAGAAACTACACTGCTATTCTAATACATGAAATGAACATCATAAAATTAAAAGCAATGTTTTGGGGCAAATGGGGCATATGCATTACTGAAACAGGTAATCTATTCACACCTTAAACTATGCATTTTCAGGTAATATATTCACTCTTACACTTTCCCAGAAAGCAAAGCTGTAAGAAAACTAAAGCATGGTAAAGAGAGTCAGATACTGTTACATGTCTTTAAAAAAAAGATGAACTTGTGCTGTGGATCTTCTTCAGAGAAAAGGTGAGACATGGCCTTCTTAAAAGTTGTGTTTTCAAAGCATATTAACTACTACATTACTAATAAAGAAAATCTGTTTTTTAAAAAAACACAAATGAGTATCAAGGGAAAGTCTTAAAGAAAAAATCTTTAAAGTTTTTGTCTCAATATTCCTACGTGTACTGGATTTTTTCTTCTATTGCCTATTTAATATGCTTTGGCTCTTTCTTTGCTCTTTTATTTTTGCAGTATTTAAGTAATATGTAACAGTATTTCCCACACACACACACATTCTTTTCAGAACTTGTATTCTGACTGTTTGAAATCAGAACTCCTGTTTCAGTCTAATCTGGATGACTATGATGATGAAAAAGTAGTGATTTCTAATACTGTGGGAGAAAAATATCATCAAAACTTTCCAATCAACAAAGGTAAGTATATATATTTTCGATTGGGGCAGAACAGTCCAAACCACCTTAGAGAGAGGCCCCAGAAGTGTTAATATGGAACAGAGATTCCCACTGCTAGTAGAAAGTAATTTCAGAAAGTGGGAGAAATGCCAGTTATGCCTATGGAAACCTCCACAGCTGTAAGTCTGCTATTGGTGTTAGGAGACAATGGAAGGACCACAAACATGGGATAAAGTGTTAACAGAGCACACATAGGGCATATTGAATGGATCCGAAAGTCCTTTGTACCTCAGATTTATTCCCTTACCAGCTTCAATTTTAATGAGAATGAACAAATGAGGGGGGAAACACCCTGGCTACACATGTTTCATCAAGGTTGCTCTCTAGCATGGAAGTGGGAAGCATACATCACACCAGATGTTGATGGACTACAGCTGGGAGTTGCAGTTCAACAATATCTGGAGGGCTACATGATTTCCTCCCCTCCTCTAGCAGACCTCCTTGGATGTCCCAATAAGGAGGGGTCCATAACTACATGCCTAAAACCAAAATGATTTGGTATCCTACAAATATAGGAAGCTTTCATACCAGCAATAATCAGAACAACTTCCATGTTTACAAAACCCATATCCTCCAACTGTCCCAGTTTGGCAGGGACAGTCCTAATTAATCCTCTGTTATTTCACTTTTTCAGCAACTTTTTTAAATCTCCCAGTTTCTCTCTTCTCCTGCCACTTTCTCCCATCGTCCTCAGCTTCCTTCAATTGCTGCAAAATGCATTCAAAGTGCAAAAGTAGTTTGCACTCAGTAAACTTGGCAGGGTGTAGTGGAGAAGAGGAGGCAGAATGTTGGTTTTTCCAGTGGGCTCAGGCAAAGGAAACTGCTACAGCCTCTTCTGGCTTGTTTGTTCTTCCTCAATAGTAACTATTGTGAAGATGCAGATTGAGTGGCAGGAGTGGATTGTGAGGTGGAGAGGTAATTGCATGTGAGTGGTGATTGGTTGGGTGTGTTTTCTGAGCAGCCAGTCAGCACACTGGGAGAGGAAACATACCCAAGCCTATTGTACATATCCAAGCCTTTTAGATAGCTAGCTAGCTAGCTAGATAGATAGATAGATAGATACCCATTTTTAAAAAATTAAAAATACAGATAATACAGCACATTATTAAAAGCACATCCTCATGAGCAATCACTTCCAAAAGGCCTATTGAAAGAAAAACATATTTGCTTACTGCCAGAAGGACACTAGACTAGCCTCTCTAGGAAGGGAGGTCCAGAGCCTAGGAACAGCCAGCAAGAAGGGCCTCTATCATGTCTCCACCAGCTGTACCTGTGAAGTTGGTGGGACAAAGAAAACAGTCTTCCATGGAGATCTCAAAACATAGCAGGCTCATATGCAGTCCTTCAGATAATCTGAACCTGAGCCATTAGCAACTACAAACAGGATGAGGAACACAAGCATGCTTGTGGTAGCATGCCCTACTACCCCTTCCCACAAGATTCTGTAACTGGACATATTAGACAGTTTTGGGGGTCACATTGGCTTAGGGAGACTGGAGGTTAGTCAATGGTAACAATGCCCTGAGATGTGCCTAGAAATATAATGGTGGGAAAGCCCAAGTTAGGGTTAAGCGGAAAGCCCCCCCCCCATAACGGGTTTATGCTAACAAGCCAATCATTAAGGAATATGTGCTAATCCTTTCTTCCAGCCCTGGGCATTTCAAGCAATAATTAAATCAAGTGATCATTCCTCATTCCATACCCTACAGAAATCTCTCCTCACACCTCCTTCTGTCCAACTTTACGAAATTGTTGCAAGCCCATCAATGTTCCATCTCTCCACAATTAAAGCAATCAGCTGAGTTTCAGTTTCTTGTGTCTATACTCTATTCTGTGGGAAAGCCATCCAAGCTTTGTTACTACTAATTCACTCCTCCAAGGCACAGAATAGTGTATAAATATGAGAGCCCCAACAATAGCTAGGTGTGTCACAGCATACAAAACCAGCCACTTTCTTGCTCAGCACGCCACAGATTGGAACTTCCTGTGCCACCCTCAGACACCTGTCTCAGTATCTTCACTGCACAGAACTTTCTACTCCTCCAGATTGGTAACTATCACCCTACTATCACCCTATCTTCCTGGATGTGTCTCTCTCGCTGTATCCAACCTTTCTGCCTTACTCTGCTATAGACTTGTATGGTCCATAAGGATGAATGTTGTGTATTAGTTTACTTTCTGTATTATTCCAATAAAATACTTTATTTTACTTTAACTGGAGCCTCCTCTACAGTTAGTCCTGGTATATATAGGAGAAAAGATTCCTGAAGCTACCCTCCTCTTGCAGGCCTCCTATCTGAGCTAATCATTCCTCCAAATATTAAAGGAGTTTTTGGCATCACGGGTGGGACTCTAATGTACCCCCACCTCTCAGAGTAACACTTGTACCCCACCTAATGTACTGTTTTCTCATATTGACCTATCATCTTAGAAAATCATCTAAGCAAAACTATATGACTAAGCAAGTTCAGTCCAAATGTTTTGAATTGTGTTATTGGTCAAACTACTCATCTCTGTGTGTTGCTATTTCTTTTTGGTCTTACAGACATGTTTAACACAAAGAAAAGAAAACTGAAGGGTCATAAGATAGTGATCTTCAAATATCTGAAGGGCTGTCATGGGTAAGATAGAGGGAACTTGTTTTCTGCTGCTCTGTAAAGTAGGACCCAAACCAATAAATTCAAATTGCAAGAACCTAGATTCCTACAAACAATATTAGGAAGTATTAATTATATTAAGAACAATATCAGGAAGAACTTCCTAATGGTAAGACTGGTTTGACAGTGGGATGAACTGCCTCAGGTGGTGATGGAATTTTTTTTTCATTGGAATTTGTCAAACAGAGGCTGGATGGCCACCTGTCAGGTATGCCTTAACTATGGATTCTGCATTGACAGTATGTTGGACTCGATTGTCCTCGGGATGCAAGTCTACAATTCTGATAATTATTATTCTGATACTAATAAGACCAAGACAAGGTTTGATCTGTACTGAGTCTCTTTTCCTTCTTTACAGAACCTTCAGGTTCCTTCTCTCTTCCTTCAGATCTTGTTCTCCTCACCTTATTCCCCTATGTAAGGCTGCAGTTCTAGTCATACTTTTCTGGCAATGTCTCATTGACTTCAGCAGGACCTCCTTCTTAGTAAGCAAGGACAGGATTTCTCTACCAAGGCTGAATCCAATTGTTAGTCCTGAGTGGATTAGTTTGACGGAATCAATGGAACTTACATAAATGTTAATTTACCAAGTTCTCATTGATTCAATGGGTCAACACTAGCTGGGTCTAACAATTGGATTTAGGCCTAAGACCCTGTATTTTCTTAGGCTAACAGTTGAGATATAGGCCTAAGAACCTGCTTACATTGTAAAACACACACGTACACACAAAACATTCTAATATTTTTGTCACTGGTTCTCACACTTTAGAGTGCATTTCTGTTTAGTTCTCTGCTCCTTCCAATACACATCTTGTGTCTTTAGGTGACAGCCAGGCATGCATGAGCACCTGTTGTCATTACAAGTCCTCCCATTACCCATTTCAACATCGGGTCTCCATTGCATATTCCTAATTAGAGAATTCACCTGTAATCTATATTATTTGTGCTTGTGGAAGTGAAGCTTCTGACACTAATTGGCTGAGCTGATTAATGGATCAGAATGTTCAATTGCTCAGGGAATAAACAGCTTACAATTCAGATCCAGTGTTGGGAGAAGTTGTTCATTCGGCTGGGATGAAAACTTCACACAAGAAGGGGCTGAGCATGCCCTCCAACATTTCACAGACAAAAACCAGGATGTGGCCAAGCAACACCAGAGCGTCGTCAAGATAGCAAACGTTACTAATGAGGAAGAACACACAAGCTAGGAGAGGCTGCAGCAGTTTCTTTTTGCAGGAGCCTAATGGGAAGAACAAGAGCCTTCCCCTTCCTCCTCTTCTGCTGAGTTAACTGAGTGCAAATTACTTCTTCACTTTGAACTCAGTCTGTACCAATGGAAGTATGCTGAGAACAAAGTGGGGGAATGGCAGGAGGAGAAAGAAACAGGGGCAGTTTAAGAGAAGCTGATAAAGAGGGATGACTGAAAATTAAACAGGACTGTCTATCCCAAACCAAGACAGTTGGAGGGTATGGAAGAGGTCCCATAATTTTGAGAAGCTAAAGAACAGGGAACTAAGAGGCAAGGAGGCTGAAGGAAAGGGCATAGTAGGGAAGAGACTATAGGTCACCCCCATATTTGTGGAACCATTATTCATGGTTTCAGTTATCTGTGGCTGAAAAAATTGGAACACATATGATACAGTGGCGCTGAAAAATGCCCAGAGAGGTATCCTCTCTAGGAAGCAGTAGGTCCTCCAAAGCAACTCAATGGTATGTTTGTACTGGAAGTCTTTATTTTAATAGGGTTCACTGCCACGGTTTTATTTATAAATGCTAAGTCAAGGAACATACTCTGCATGGATACAGGGGGTGACTTGTATCACTAAGTGGAAGAGTGTGATTGTATGCTTCAACAGAAAGCCCCCATCTCCACCTCTGACATCTTGAAGTAGGGCCAGGAAAGACCCCTATCTGAAAAACCAGAGAGCCATTGGGAGTCCAAGTAGGTAACACTAAGCTGGATGGACCAATGGCTTGACCTATGGACTGAGAAAGAACATCTGGAAGGAAAGGTAGATGGTCAATAAGACTTAAGGAGGCAGGCAACTGAGACACCCCCCCTCCCAAAGACTTACCAGAGACAGAGAAAGCATATATATATATATATATATACACACACATACATATACACTGTGTATATATATATATATATATATATATATATATACACTGTGTGTGTATATATATATATACTGTGTGTGTGTGTGTATATATATACTGTATGTATGTGTATATATATATATACTGTATGTATATATATATATATATATATATTCACAGAAGTTAAGATGAAAGCTTGAATGTTATGAGGGAGGGAAAGATGAAATCTAGGGCTAATTTTAGCTAATGGCTTAAACCACAGTTATATCTCCACAGTTAGCAGAGATACAAATATAAGATATAAAGACATATAAAGGAGAAAAAAACAGAAGCAGAAAGGAGAACTAGGACTAAATTGTCCTGCATAGAGCTTAGCCAGACAGGACACGGTATTATCTTCAGTAAGGCAGTCGCCTTAGGCCGTGGGGTGTCAAGACCAACAAATTCATCATTCTCTGCTCCCTCTTTGACAGGGAGCCTGCCACCATAGAGGTCCTAGAGGTGCCTCCACTCCAGTGGTGGAAGGGGATACAGATGTTCCCACTTCCCCTTTTAGTGGATGGGCAGAAAGTGCTGTTGCTGCCACAGCCTCCTCCTTTGTGGTCAGGTGTACACCATGTTGTCCTCTCTTTGGGGAGACAGTAGTAGCCACTGGAGCAGCTGGGGGCACTAAGACATCCATGTACTATCCTTTTCCTCAACCAGCCATGGAGGCATATGAGCAGATGCCTTGTCCTCTGCTTTCACTTCTGAAAACAGGGCACCTTCCACAACATCTCAGATGGAAGGCTGGACAGTGCTTTGCTTCCTGCCTCAGGTGGTTGGGAGAGTTAGGACCACCCTTGGAGTCCTGTAACATGCTGTACATGAGACTGCCTTTAAAAAGTGTTCAGAAATCTCAGCTGGCCTAAAAGCCTACCGTACAGGGCTGTTATCGAGATACAATGGGAAGGAGGAGAGCCAAAGGCCATATGCCACCTTGAGTTCATTGGAGGAAATGTGAGATAAATATGTAGCTGATAAATAACAAAATAGTTTATATTTCAAAACCAGATAAACTCCTTTCCTGGTCACCTCAAACAATAAGGTGCAATGGTATCTCACAATGTAAATGCTAATAGAGGGAAGGAAATCTTACTGCTGCGTAAGCAGATTCTGACTACCATCAATCATTGTTATTCTTATGCCATGCAGAAAGCATGCTTGGCTGAATTCTAACAGAAATAGTGGTACAATCTGAAAAACTGAGTCAGTTACAAGTTTTTGTATCAGCAGAAACAGTAGGAGATGTCATAGTGACAGTAATGATAAAAAGAGGGTGTTTTTCCTACATGTCCTCAGTATGATTACTGGCAGTGAGTGAGTACTCCCACCCCCTCCTGCCACAAATTTGCTGAATGTGAAGTAAATAAATATGGTCTGTCAGACCTTAGAATAATTTGTTGGCATTGCCATTGGAAATAATCTTTGATACAATCTAGCACACAGCTCCTTCAGAAAATCCATTGAAACAAGACAATTCGGCAGGAATTGCATAAGGCTACTTACTTTTATTTAAACTTAAAACATAACGTGACTTGTAGATAACATCCTTCCATCAGCAGAACAGAACCTGCTAATAGATTCAATTCCTCTTTCCCTGTGCTGCTTTCCATGGAGACGTGGGGAACCCTCTGTGGGGGTAAGTGGAGTGTCACAAGCAGGTGTGAATGTCTATTTGAATAATTTTGATTTTAGACCAGTATAATAACATTTGTCATCATGAACAAATGCACAATCCAAAGAAAATGAAATATTAAAAATATATCTCATAAGGAAACTGCCAACATAGTTTTCTGCAACTTTGATTTTTATTGGCTTTGAGATAACAAATGTTTGAAAGTAAATATTTCACCTGAAAAATCTTTTTAATATATATTTTTAAGACTATGGGATTGTGACTCATGCATTACAACAATCTCAGAGTGGGAGTGATGATGTACAGAGCCCTAAATGACCTGACATTTCAGGTTATCTGAAATACCATATTCTTGCACACAAACTTACCCAGGATTTGAGAACCCGAGAAGCTTTTTCTTCTGTCTCAAGTGTCCTTGAGAGACAATCTTCTCAGTGGCTGATCCAAAGTTCTAGAATTCCCTGCCAAGAAACCCATTTAGCCTCTTCTCTGATGGCCTTCCATTAGCAGGTACAGATAATGTTATTCAGGCAATCTTTTGGCCTTGTAAGCTTAAAATTATACCCATTATAAAGGTAGCAGTTTGCTTGTTCTTGCTTTCTTATTATCCTCTCCTACCACAGGTTGGACAGTCATGGTTAAACAGTCTTTGGACTCCCAACAAAAATACTGCATTGCTTTAAAAAAAAAACCTCTTGTTAGGGTTTTGAATGTGTAGCCCTTGGAAATTTATGTCATAAAGAGATTACCATATATTCCATTTATCTGTAGAGGACAAAGCTGAAGGTTAAACAGCTATGCCGTTAGCTAGGCAGCTGATGTTTTTCAGCCAGCTTATCTCAGTATGACTAATAGAAGGCAGATAACATACTAGGGATGATGTCAGATGATGTCACCAGTCACCAACTGAATGAAGGGGAGTTGCTAGAACTTGCTAGAACAGCTAGGAAACCCTATATAAGTCATGTCACAAGGCAGCCCACGTCACTTCTTCAAGTGTCTTCTTCAACTGACTTCTTTGACTGACTGCTAACTGTAAGCTTAGCTATTAGAGCAATGATTTTGTTTGTAGTTTAGGATGTAAACAATAAAGACTGATAGTTTTTAGACACTGTGTCAATCTACTCATTGAACATTGAACATGCTGGAAGCATCTGGACCAAGCTTTTGCTACTCTGCTAACCTGACTGCTGGCTGGACTCCTGAGCATAGACAGACTCCAGCAAGCTGTAGCGTGACACCTCTTAAGGTTTTTCAGCCAAGAAAGTCTTCTTGCTATAATTCTTTCCAATTTCTTTTACCTTGAATAATTTTATCTATATTTTTCAGTTCTCACTGCATGAATGAAATATTTTAGCCCAGTTGCTCTTAACCTTTTCTTTACTAGAGACCCCCTTTAAATATCTTTTGTTGCCGTGGACCCCTAAGATTTAACTCAAGATTTAAAACAATGATGATGATGATACCTGATTAAAATAAATAATGATAATCATCACCATCACCATCATCTCTCTCTCTCTCTCTCTCTCTCTGGCTTTTCTTCACAAACAAGATTTAGAAAGGACTCATCCCGCGCTTTCTGCAAGCGCGCTGATGACTAAAAAGGCCAATCCGAGATAAACAAGTCCGGTTGCAGAAAGCACAGCAGAAGGTCTCCTTGGGTGATGTTTCTGGGTTGTGATTCTTTCTGCGTTGTCATTTCTCTTCAAGACTTGTTCAGTGTGAGTTCTCAAATAAGGCTGAAGCATTGTGGATAGTGCGTCTCCATGCCTCCCGATGTGAGGTCAGGGCGGACCATTGTTGGTGATCAATTTGGCTGAGCCTAAGATGTTGTTTCAGGGAGTCCTTGTATCATTTTTTTGGAGCGCCCCTCTTACGTTGACCCATGGCAAGCTCACCGTAGAGTACTATTTTTGGGAGACGATGGTCCTCCATCCTAGAAACGTGCCCTGCCCAGTGCAGCTGTGTTCTCAATATCATGGCCTCAATACTGGTGATCCCTGCTTGCTCAAGGACAGCAACATTCATCACATAGTCAGACCAGTGTATATTTAGGATTGTGCATAGACAATGCTGATCAAAGCGTCCGAGGCAATAGGTGGCCCATGTTTCAGACCCATAAAGGAGAATAGACAATACAATGGCTCTATACACACTGATTTTTGTGCTTCGTCTCAGGTGTTTATTACTCCAGACTCTTTTGTGAAGTCTTCCAACTGTACTATATGCCTTTGCTAATCTGTGATCGATCTCTTTGTCAATCTTGGCATCTGAGATGATGATGCTTCCCAGGTAGGTGAACTACTGAATGGACTTGATAATAATACAATTACACCATCCATTAAACCTTCCCTCAGAGGAACTGGATGGGGAGGAAAGACTTTCCTTCTGGTTTTCCTGCAAGTTTGTGGCTAGAGTGGATTGATTGGCAATGTGCAGACCAAGCCAGCCAGCCAGACTTTGCCTTGGCTCCTGTCATGTGGCGCTCCACTGCAGGGAGGAGGTGGACCAAGAAGCCTTCAAGCCTTCACGGGCCCCTTCGGAGGACATTGCAGACCCCTGGGGGGAGTCCCTGAACCACCAGTTAAGAACCACTGTTCTCGCCTTCCATGTTTTATGATATGTCTTTGTATATTCAATTTAATACTTCTTCATTGGTCACTTCCTTCATCCAGGAAATTCTTTTAAGAACTGTGGCTAAACCATATTTCAAATGATTCTATTATTTTTAATGTGGGTTTTTTTTTAAGATAACAAATGTTCTTTTAAACTTGTTTCATGAATTGTTATTCACCCTTTATCAATCCGTTTTTATACATCAATGTTCACTTTGCATTTTACTGTTAGCCACCCTGAATGTCACCTCATGGGGATGTGGGATGCAATTTAAAAAACAATTTTTTTAAAAAAAAACCCTGTATAGTCATTACTACAAAATCTGACACCAGAGGAAATAACTCCTGCTGGAAAAAAGATATTACAAAAGATAATACCTAACATTTTTAAAAGATATTGCTACTGGGTATCCATTTTCTCATTCAAATGGTTCAGGAATGGAGGTCTCTTTGCTACATACAATTGAAAATAGAAACAGGAAATTGGCAAATACATTTACACACATCATATTCTAACATAAAAAGGTATAACGGAATCCAGTAGCATCTTTGAAACTAACAGAGAATAATAAATTTCTAGCCTAAGCTTTCATGTACAGTCTACTTCATCTGATCCTAGTCAGTGTAACTGTGTGAATCTGTGTTCTTGGTTCAATTCAAGATAAAAATAAGAGAACAATTGGGAAAAGCAGGTCTAAAAGTAACTTGTTCCTCCACAGGCAATTATCTGAAAGATTTAAAATGGACCTTAAATTGGAAGATTATGAAGCCAAAAAAATAAACTAGACAACATTCTATTTGATAAAGGAAAACATCATATTGCATCTTTTTTACAAAATCCTATTTGAAAGAGAGCTAGAACAAGAAGCTGTTAAAGAATCAATGAGAAAGTGGGCCCAAGGTATTAGTCATAGCATAAAGGCATGGGAGAAATCCTGGAAAAGAACACATAAAATCACACTTTGCCAAAGCCTGAAAGAAAATTATTTTAAAATGGTACACTGATGGTACCTGACACCAATAAAATTAAATAAAACGTACAAAACAGGCAAAACCAAATGCTGGAAATATGAGGAAACTTTAATTATGAAATGGGCATTATATAGAAGTTCAACTGCATGATTAAAAAAAATCCTGGTAATAGGCATGTCTATACCGCAAGATAACAAAAAACAAATTTCTTTCAAGAATTACTTCAAAACATCTTGGAACTGGACTATGATGATTACGTACTGGCAGGAGACTAGAATGGGGTATTTGACCCACACGTGGATAAACCATCAATGGCAACAACAAAGAAAAACCAAGGGAAGCTTCTGAAAACTTTATTGGACTAAATGGGACAGTTGTCGCTGTTACATCTATGGCATCTTAATGGTCAAGAGAAAGGTTACACTCGTTTTTCTGACTGGCACCAAACTAGATCCAGAATAGACATGTTTTCAATATCTAAATTACTTAGTAAAATAATAAAAAAAAAGTTGAGATCCAACAGAGAATAATATCAGATCACTGCTCAGTATTAGTAGTAATGGGGCACAAGAAATAACAATATAGTTGGAAGTTAAAAATGCATTATTAAGGAATGACAGGATAACTGAATAAGCGAAAAAAGAATTGAGACAATATTTTCAGGAAAATATGGATAAAGGTACTTCAATAGATATAATCTGGGAAGCAGGAAAGGCAGTCATAAGGAGCATCTTTATTCAACAAGAAGCTGAACTGAAGAAGAAATGAACAAATAACAAAAAGATAATATTAGATGAAATCGCAAAAAAGGAAAAAGAGATAAAGGAAAACCCAGGAAATAGAGCTTAAAAATGAAATAAAAACCTTAAAGAAACAACTTGATATTGAGATGATTACAGAAATGGAAATGAAACTGAAATACATGAAACAAAGATATTTTGAGCAATCAAATAAACTGAGTAGATGGCCATCAAATCAACTAAAGAAAGAGAAAAGAAATAATGGAAATTGAAGAAAAGGATGAAAGCTTCACTAAACAAAAAGATACAATGATTTTTTTTACAACTACTATTCCAAATTATACAACAAATGCCCATCTTCAGATGACATTCAGAAAAAAAATGGAAGATTACTTAGAAAACGAACAAATTCCTCAAATATCAGATGAACAAAGGAATAATAAGGGAGATTAAAGAGGCCATAAAGAGGATGAAAATAGGAAAAGCACCAGGGCCAGATGGTTTCTTCACACTACATTACAAAACATTTGATGATGAACTGTTGATACCATTACATAGGATGTTTAATGACATTAAACAGGGAAGAAGTCAAAAATTATGGGGGAATGCAGTAATTATATTAATCCCAAATGAGGGTAAATTCATAGAAAACAAATTATAGACCTATATTCCTTTTTAACGTGGACTATAAAATATTTACTAGCATCTTGGCTAAAAGGGTAAAAAAAATTAAAGGATTGAATTTATGAGGACCAGAATGGATTTCTATGCAACAGACAAATGATAAAACAGAAGGCCATTGTTAAATATTATTGAATATTGCAAAAAACGTAATGATGAAAAATTGGCCATGATATCTGCAGACGCTGAGAAGGTATTTGATAATGTAAATTGGCATTTTATTATTGATGTTATGAAAAAGATGAACTTAGTCCAAGCTATGTAAAATGGATCCAAGAACTATACAAAGAACAAGAAGCACAGATGATAATCAATGGGGAAAAAACAAATCCTTGTTCAATCAGAAAAGGGACATGCCAAGGTTACCCCATCACCTCTTCTGTTCATAATTACCATGAAAGCATTAAATAGAAAAATAAGGAAAGACCTCCTAATTAGAAGTGCAAGACTGCAAGTATACACATTTATGTTAAAGTCCTTCGTGGATGATTTAGATTTCTTTTTTGATAACCCTAAAGATAGCATTGCAAGATTGGTGGAAACTATTGAGGAATTTGGAGATCTAGCAGAACTAAAGATAAACAAAGAAAAGACAATAATAATCAGAAAAAACTTGACGAAAAATGAAGAGCAAGAACTGACAAAAGAAACAAATTTTAAATTGGATATAAAGAATAATTATTTAGGAATAACAATAAGAAAAAACAACAACTCAGATTTATATGATAATAACTATACCAACAGTTGGAATAAGATTAAAGAAGATTTTAGAAGATGGGATAAACCAAACTCCTCACTCTTAGGTAGAACTTCCACTATTAAAATGAATATTGCAGCCAAACTAATGTACTTGTTCCAGAATATTCTGGTAATTACAAATGGTATTCCCTTCAGACAGTGGAATAAAGATCTCCTTAAATTTATATTGGCCGGAAAGAAACCAAAAGTGAGTTGGAAGTCACTCCAGGATGCATGTGACAGAGGCAGTTTGGGTTTACCAGACCTGAAGATATACTACCATGCAGATTGTTTCTTATGGATGTTGGAATGGATCAAACTGTGAAATGAGAGACTGTTACAAATAGAAGGATTCAACTAACGTGTCAGATGGCATGCTTACCTTTGGCACAATAAATCAACCATTCACAAAGAATTTAATCATCACTATATCAGGAAATCTCTTCTAAGAGTATGTTTAAAATACAAACACAAATTCTGTCCAAAGACTCCCTTACGTTTATCCCCTTACAACACCTTCCATAAAAAAGAAAACTTATATAAAGGCAATTGGATGATATATTGATAATAAGAGGGAAAGAATGTAAAATGAAAATGAAGGAAGAGTTACAAGAAGAAAATATAAACTGTCATTGGATTTTGTACAAACAACTAGCCAAAAGATTTAAAGAAAGGTACCAAATTAGAAGGAATAGATTTAGAAGAAATGGAATTCAAGATACAGTTGTCCCTCCACATTCGCGAACTTGACATTCGCGGTTTTGGTTATTCGCAGTTTTGGGAGGGCCCCCCCGGGGCCCCCCAAAACCGCGACACGGGGCCTCCAGAGGCCCCGTGAAAAGACCTGGAGGGAGCGGGGAGGCCCGGGGAGGCCTCCATGGGGCCCCCGGAGGCGCTCCGTAGGCCCCATGAAGGCCTGGGGAGGGGTGGGGAGGCCTTCGCGGGACGCCCGGAGGCCCTCCGGAGGCCCCGCGAAGGCCTGGGGAGGGGGGGAAGGAGGGCCGGGGAGACCTCCGCGGGGCCTAGCAAGGCCCCGCGAAGGCCTGGGGAGGGGGGAGGGAGGGCCGGGGAGACCTCTGTGGGGCCTAGCAAGGCCCCGCGAAGGCCTGGAGAGGGAGGGAGGGAGGGCCGGGGAGACCTCCGTGGGGCCTAGCAAGGCCCCGCGAAGGCCTGGGGAGGGGGGGAGGGCTGGGGAGACCTCCGTGGGGCCTAGCAAGGCCCCGCGAAGGCCTGGGGAGGGGGGGAGGGAGGGCTGGGGAGACCTCCGCGGGGCCTAGCAAGGCCCCGCGAAGGCCTGGGGAGGGGGGGAGGGAGGGCCGGGGAGACCTCCGCGGGGCCTAGCAAGGCCCCGCGAAGGCCTGGAGAGGGAGGGAGGGAGGGCCGGGGAGACCTCCGCGGGGCCTAGCAAGGCCCCGCGAAGGCCTGGGGAGGGGGGGAGGGAGGGCCGGGGAGACCTCCGCGGGGCCTAGCAAGGCCCCGCGAAGGCCTGGGGAGGGGGGGGAGGGAGGGCCGAGGAGACCTCCGCGGGGCCTAGCAAGGCCCCGCGAAGGCTTGGGGAGGGGGGAGGGAGGGCCGGGGAGACCTCCGCGGGGCCTAGCAAGGCCCCGCGAAGGCCTGGAGAGGGAGGGAGGGAGGGCCGGGGAGACCTCCGCGGGGCCTAGCAAGGCCCCGCGAAGGCCTGGGGAGGGAGGGAGGGAGGGCCGGGGAGACCTCCGCGGGGCCTAGCAAGGCCCCGCGAAGGCCTGGAGAGGGAGGGAGGGAGGGCTGGGGAGACCTCCGCGGGGCCTAGCAAGGCCCCGCGAAGGCCTGGGGAGGGAGGGAGCGAGGGCCGGGGAGACCTCCGCGGGGCCTAGCAAGGCCCCGCGAAGGCCTGGGGAGGGAGGGGGGAGGGGAGTCGTTATTCGCGGTTTTTTCACATTCGCGGGGGTCCGCGGAACGGAACCCCCGCGAATGTGAAGGGACGACTGTACTATTTAGAGATAGCATATGAAACAGCATATGATATCAAAGTTTTATAAGATATCAATCAGACTGGAATTAGAGCAAGAAAGAATCAAGAGAATATGAACAAATGAGCACACAATCTCAGTCATAGAATTCAATTAGAACACTGGGGAAAATTGTGGAACAAGAACCTTACATTTACAAGGAGATACAATATTAAAGAGAATTATTTTAAAATGCTCTACAGATGGCATTTAACACCAGAGAAAATAGCCAAAATATATAAGAATTAATTACACAACTGTTGGAAGTGCAAGAAAGTAACAGGACTCTTCTTTCACATATGGTGGCAGCGTGAGAAGGCTAAAAAAAATTAGAAAAAATATCCACATACTAATAACAAAGACATTAAACACAGACTATCCTATGGATCTAGAATTATGCCCCCTAAATATGCTATGCAATATAGACATGCAATTGGAAAAAAATATTGGAGAGTACTACTCTATATGGTATTGGCAGCAAGGGCAATCTACACAAAACGATGGAAAAAACAATATATTCCAACAGAAGACGATTGGATTCTCAAGTTATACAAGATGTATGAAATGGACAGACTAACAGCAGCAATGGTCAAGAAAATTTCAGAGAAATATAAAGAGGATTAGAAAATGTATTACTCCTGTGGAAAGATAAATGAGGGGAATTGAAAGTATTAAGCATGCCGGATTGAGAATACATAAGATTTATTTTTTAAAAAATGATATACATAGGACAGAAAACATATGAAATGACAAGTGAGAAGGGGATGGGTGATAGGTATCAAATCAACACCACAACTAGGAAATGAGCAGGAAGGGCAAATATGTTAATCTATGTTTGGGCTTTTATCCATCTGTATTTTTGTGTAATCATGATGTCATTGTCAAAGTTTATGTTTATCACTGTTTTATTAATATATGGAAATACTGATAATAAATATTTAAAAAAGGAATGTGAGGAAACGAATGGCCCCTTTTTCCATATGTGGTGTAGATGTACAGTGGTCAAAAAATTCTGGAGTAAAATACATAATCAGATAGTGGAAATAGTGGGAGCAACATTTTCAATGTATCCCAAACTATACTTATTAAACAGGACTGACAATATAGACAAAAAAATTGTGATGGCGCATTGGAAAATATTGCTATGCTAGCTGTACTCGACATAACATACACCGGTGGAGTGTTACGGGTGAGTTGCTCTGTTGCCCTGCCCCTGCTGTTGCCACCTCCACCAGTTGACTGCCTGGATCCCATTGCAGGGGCAGGGCGATGATGTGAACCCCTGGGTGCATGGGCAATATCAAAACCCATATCAAAAGTTGGTCTAGTTCTATAACAGATTAAATAATGTCTACTATTCCAAAATCCAGTTAATTAGTTGGGAGGTCCATCTTCACTGACTCAATTCTTACAAAATAAACCATCTCTCTCTCTCTCTCTCTCTCTCTAAGGCTTGGGTATGTTTCCTTTCCTAGTGTGCTGATTGGTGGCTTAAGAAATATACCCAACCAATCCCCTTACTCCCTCAGCCAATCGCCACCCACATGCAAATTCCCTCCTCACCTCACAATCCACTCCTGCCACTCAATCTGCATCTACACCCCCACCCTCAAAAGGGCCCCTCCCTCCTCTCACTCCCTCAAGCCAATCACCACCCACATGTAAAAAAATGCAATATTTTTTTCATGAAATACCACCATGTAGCTGAACCATGTGAAACATTACCACTCCAAGCTCCACACTGCAACCACTGCTTGAAACCCCAGCAGGGCAATACTAATACTAATACTAATACTAATACTACAGTGGCTCTTAACCTTTTCTTTACCAGAGACCCACTTTAAATACCTTTTGTTGCCATGGGCCCCTAAGATTTAACTCAAAATTTTAAACCCTAGCAATAATACCTGAAAACAACAATAATACAATTACAACAATGCTTCTTAACCCTTTCTTTACCAGTGGCCCCTTTAAATATCTTTTGTTGTCACAGACCCCCAAGACTTTAGATTTAAAACAACAACAACAACACAATTACACCATCCACAAAAGCTTCCCTCAGAGGCACTGGAGTGGGAGGGAAGATTTTTCTCCTGTTTCTTCCTGCAAGTTTGTGGCTGGAGTGGATTGAATGGCAATGCGCTGCCCAAGCCAGCCAGACTTTGCTTTGGCTTCTGTTACATGGCCACTCCACCGCAGGCAGGAGGTGGTCTGAGCAGCCTTCAAGCGTTTGTGGACCCCCTGTGAGGACACTGAGGACTCTTGGAGGTCCCCAGACCCCAGGTTAAGAACCACTGGTCTAGATACTTGGTGAAAGTAGCATGCAAAAACTCTGCCTTATTTAGAGAAGAGGGGGTCTAGGGACCTTTGCCTACTGCTTGTTAAAATAGAAATGAATGGAAAGGGGAGCAAATGGGTCTCTTCAGCTAGGGACAGAATGGTCACCTCTAACTTTTTCGTGAGTCTTTGGACTCGCCTTTCCCTGTCCACAGACTGCAGAGCCTCAGCCTTCCACTCTGACACTAGCTGCCCTTTCAGTGCAGCATGCTGGATTCCCATTGGGGGGAGGCTGACAGCCAATGAGAGCCCACTTTGCTCCGTTCTATTCCCCCTTCTTGCTGGCTTTGCCAGAGGGGTTTTTATTTATTTTTTTTAGCAGGAAGGAGCCAGTCCAGTGAAGTATTTGCAAAGAAAGCCTTTCTCCCCATGAGAAGCAGAGCTGGGGCAGCCAGAGAACTCCAAGGAGTCCCCTAAGGAGGAAAAAGAAGGGCTGGAACCCCAGGGTGGCCTCCCACCTCCTTCCAACCCCCTTTCCAGGTGTTTGGGTTTGTTGTTGTTGTTCCTGTTGTTGTTGTTGTTGTTTTTGCAGCCTGTACGTTCCTTTGGGCAGAACATGTCCACGCAATATAGGCTCACTGAGAGTTACCTGGCACAGCCTGGGGACAAACTAACCCAGGAGTAGCCAAAACAGCAGAACTGCACAGCAGAAAGGGCACAAAAACAAGGGCTTCAGCTAGCAGCTGTTCCACACCTCTGACCCACTTTCACACACAAAAAGACCTACAGACAACAAAGTTCATCCAAAAATATCTAGAGTTCTTTGTTTTCAGTTTCAGTATATACAAATACAGTATATACACAGCAAACCTCATTAACAAACTCAACAGCAATTTCTCCAATGTCCATCAACACTCCTCTTTCTCCATGACACCAACCCACACATGCAATGCATGGTGTGCTTTGGCTATACAGGAGTCTTTGCTAGTCATCCCTCTGCCTAGCCACAGCTGTGAACAAACCCACTTCAGCTGTGCTAGTCTGTGGTCTGTTGCGCCAACATTTCTCCCTTTGCACTTAAAGCAATATTACCCTGACAGAAGTAGTGGGGGGAAAGGCTCATGTTTTTGGGTGCAGAAGGGGTGAAGAGCGGAGGAAGGGGGGAAACTTATCCTGCAAGGTAGGACAAGAGGAAAAAGAAGAAAGAAGATGGTGGGGAATGCATAGAAAGCAACATTATTTTCCTGCATGCAAGCATATTAAGGCAGCAAGGGGAGCTGGCTGAGTATTCCATTACTGCAGCTCAATGGGCAAAGATGTGGCTGTAGGCCAAGGTGGTTTTGAAAAACACCCTCAAGCTGCTGATTGGCCAGCCAACGGAGCTCTATGACTGGTTGGGTATGTTTCCTAGGAGGTCAATCAGCACATTGGGAATGGCAACATACTCAAAATAATTTATATATATACATATACATATATACAGTAATAGATATAGATATGGTTACAGCTGCTAGAGTGCTTATATGCACAAAAATGGAAAGTGAAAAATTCCTATAACAGAAGACTGGCTAATCAAACTAAAAGATATGATGGACTTAGATAAATTAAGAGCACTGCTAAATGAAAGATCAATAAGTCAAGTGGAAGAAGAATGGGAACCAATAAAAATGCAATGAAAAAAAAGATGGGAAAACTTAAGCAACGTAAATGGCCAAAGCCAACATTGAATAAAAATGGAAGATGAAGCAATATTGAAACTACCTGAAACTAAATTACACTAAGGACTTTTTCAGATGGGGTAAAAAAAAAACCAGAGGTCAGGAGGAGGACGGCACTGTCCCACTTCCAGCTATTGGTTTCAGACGACGATGTCCTCCTCTCGTCCTTCGTTTGTTCTCCCTCTGTCCTTCGTTCGTTTTCCCTCCACCGCTTTTTATTGATGCAAACTTCTGTCAATAAGAAGTGGCGCCTTTCTCATCCCTCCAGCATGGAGGGAGAAAGAACAAAGGACAGGAGGATGGTGTTGTCGAAAACCAATTGCTGGAAGCGGGACAGCGCCGTCCTCCTCCCGACCTCTGTGGGTTTTTTTAACCCGCCTGAAAAAGTCCCAAATGTTATATAGAGAGTAGAAGGAATGAGGATACTTAATGCAGAACAGAAAATCAATTAATAGAATGTGAATTCCAGCAAAACTAGGTGAGAAGAGAAATATATAATGGGAAGGTTGTATACTCTGCCATTTTTTCCCCTTTATATAGATATTCTGTTTTCCTCATTTATATTTCTTTTTTTTTTTTAAGAAGAAAAATGTTGCCCTTGGATACGAAGAAGGTATTTATTTCCTTTGTATTTGGTATACAGAAGCAATGTAACTTAATTAAAAAAAAATTTTTTTTTTAAATGTTGTTGAAATGAAGAATGGTGTGGGACACCAGAAGCAGACACCTGTGCTGAAAAACAGCAAAGCTGATATTCAAAAACAAATTCCCGAACTCTGTTAGTTTTAAGTATATGCTTTTTATACGTGGCTCCAGCTGGTGGCTCTCAGGGTTAACTTTAAAAAAAATCAAACCCTAAGATTACACAATCCTTAAATCATCCCATCTCCTACTTGTATACTGTTGTTGGAACCATGCTTAAATCATGGATACTAGGGATTGAAAAAGAGAAACTGCAGTGTAAAATGACAACATACATGGAAGCCCTTCAATTGCATTGGTGCCCCTGTCGTCCTGTGTACAATGCGTCTCTCTGGCTTTTCTTTGCAAATGAAGATTCAGGAAGGACTCATCCCGCACTTTCTGCAAGCGTGCTGATGACTAAACAGGCCAATCCAAGATAAACAAGTCCAGTTGCAGAAAGCACAGCAGAAGGTCTCCTTGGGTGATATTTCCAGGTTGTGATTCTTTCTGCGTTGTCATTTCTCTTCAAGACTTGTTTGGCGTGAGTTCTCAAATAAAGCTGCAGCATTGTGGATAGGGCGTCTCCATGCCTCCCGATGTGAGGTCAGGGTGGACCATTGTTGGTGATCAATTTGGCCGAGCCTGAGATGTTGTTTCAGGGAGTCCTTGTAGTAACTTAGTTAAAATTGTAACAAAAATGTCTACCATTATTGTACCCATGTGGTTCTGCTGAAATCGCATCAAGTGGCCTTTACGTACACCCCCAGTACATGGATAGTGTAATTTATGTAAGGTTAAAGGGAGGTGGATTGAATTTCCCTCTGTCCATGTGCACACACCTAGCGATCAGAAGCAGTATCTGTAACATTGTAGAAAGCACTGAATAGACTCATTAAATTTATTATTCACGGCCCAGAAATTCAGCATAGCTCACATGGGTCTTCCTCCCTGCTGAACTCCATTTAAAAATTTGCTCTGGATTCTGAAGCTCTTTTCCTTTCCCTAAATTGTTTCCTGCTGTTATTATCTTATGAGGGACCGGATATGAGAACTCCTGCTGCCCTACAAAACTTTGTTAATCTGTCTATAATTTTGGGATGGGACCCAAGACAAAAAGGTCCTCTTGTAGTAGAATCCTAGCAATTTACACAAACTAAATTCCACAGTATTTAAAAGAATTCCCTCCCACCAACACTTAAACAAAACAGAAAACCTGCACAGCATCATAGCCTTCACCAACACTTTCTAAATATGAGCGAGCCTGAGTTTTTCATCCCGAAGGGAAATTTTGTGTGCGTGTGCATGTTTGGAAGTCTTTCAAAATGAACGTGACCGATAGGCTGTAACTTCTCTCTGAACCCCCCAGGGTAAATTAAAATGGCTTAAGAAGAAACTACTGTAATTTGCTCATTCCTTCTTTAGTCCTACAGGCAAGGCTAGGAAAAGGGGAAAAGAAGTTCATTTTTTGTGCTGAATGAGCTTTTTCCTTTTCCAGCGCAGCCTGCCCGCTGCCTTACTTGTGCTGCCTGGCTGTCCCTCCAAGCAAAGAGTCAAAGCAGCTGAGTGCAAGGGGGGGTATAATAATAATAAAATAATAATAATAATAAGTACCCTGCCCCTCCGTTAAAAACAATGGGGCAGCGTACAACAATTAAAATCCAACAATACTGAGTAAAATCCCTAAGCACCACCCACCCCACCCGCCCCCATAAAAAGATCTTAAATTAACATCAAATTAAAATCCACCTAAACTAAAATCACATAAATAAACAACACAAAAATCAACAGCCATCAACAGTTTACTCGCGAGGAGACCCCATGCCCGCGGCAAAAGAAACAGGGGAAAAAAGAAGTGAAGGCAAAAGAAGAAGAAAGGGAGGGAGGGAGGGAGAAGGAAAGAGACCGTGGCGAAAGGGAGGTAGGGGTGTGTGTGTGTGTGTTGGGGGGGAGGTTAGGGGGACACGGAGAGAAGGAGGCCCTTGTTTGGGGCTGCAGTTGCCGCTCTCAGTCAACAGGTTGCACCGTTCCTCCTCGGCTGTCCCGCAATGCGCGTCCTCGCCGTCTGGCTGGCTGGCTGGCGGGCGGGCGGGCTGTGGCTCCTTGCTTGGCCAGGACGCGCGCTCTCTGCTATGCGATGCCGTGCTGTGAGAGGCCGGGCGGACAGCGGCGAGGCTTCCCTTGGTCTGCTCGCGCCAGGCCTGTGGAGTGAGGAGGAGGAGGCAGGCGGGCAGGCAGGCAGGGAGGGAAGGAAGGAAGGAAGGAGCGCGCGAGGGAGGGGGCGCGCGACAGGGAGAAGGAGGCGGAGGCACCCGCCGCCGTCCTCCATTTTGTGGCTGGGGCAAGCCGTGCGAGAGCCGAGCGCAGACGGAGCGGCTGGAGGGGGAGGAGGAGGAGGAGGAGGAAGGGGAGGCAGGAGAAGGGGGAGGGCAGGACGCTGGCTGGGTGTGAAGAGCCACGGTTGGGGGGGGAAAAGAAAGAAGAAAGGGGCAGAAGAGAGTGTGTGTGATTGGAATTAATTGCGGGGGGCAAGAGGGAGGGAGGGAGAGTATGTGCCTGTCTGTGCCCGAGGGGAAGAAGGCAAGCAGGTGAGGGGCTGCCTTGCGGGTTTGCAGGGCCGCTTGTGTGTGTGTGTGTGTGTGTGTGTGTGTGTGTCTAAGAGAGGGGAGGTAGGTAGGGAAGGGGACGGCTGCCTCCTTGCTGGCTTTCCCGCCTCCGCCTCCTCCTCATCTGCAAAGGGGCGGCTGCTTTGACGCCCCCCTTCTCTCTCTCTCTCGGTCCTCTCCCGCCCCACCACCCAATCCCGTCGCCCCGTAACTCCCCTTCCCTCCCGTCCCCCCCACCAAGTTGTTGTTTATTCGCCTCGGTTCCTGCCCGCCGCTGCCGCCGAGCCATGGAAGTTGGCGGCTAGAGGAGCCCCAGCGCCCCCACTGGATAAAAGGTGAGGACGGGGGGGTGTCAAGCTTGAGATGGCGGTCGGTCGGTCGGTCTGTCGAGAGGGAGGGAGGGGGGCAAGGACTGCTTTCTACTTTTAGGATCCGTGCCTTTAGAGAAGGGAAGTGCGTGGCTGAGGCGGCGGCGGCGCCTTTTCTCCCCCATAGAGGTCACCCCCCCACTCCCAGTTATGTCTGCCTCTCTCTCTGCTAAGGCCAGGCGATTTGTGAGGGAGAGTCGTGAGGCCAGGGAAGGGTGGGAGCCCGTCTCTCTTCTCCGTCTTCACTGGCGTCGCTCAGCTCTCGAAAAAGCCGTCCGTCCACGTTTAAATTTTGGGACGTGGGAGAGAAGAGGGGTGTGTGTGTGTGTATGTGTGTCCCTGTGAGGGCGTGTGGTTTTGTTTGCCCGAAAAAGGTGGAGAGAGGGTGTGTATGTGTGTTGCGGTCGTTGGCTGGGTGGGGGGGCTGTTCTCTTATTTCACGACCATGTTTGGCTCATTTTAATCCCATATAAGATAATGTCCAAAATAGTCTCTTCTCTCAGAAAGAAAGGCATTTTTAAAGGTGTAGCGCCCTGCTATGCCCGCCCTTGGCCGGAGCGAGACCCTTGGAACTCAGTGCGACTTTATTTCTTACTCCTTACTACCAGCATAGGATCCCCACGGTAGAAGTTCCATAAATCTTACGTAATCGATGGCCCCAGGCCTCACTCACTTCCCGTGGTGGTGGTGGTGGGGAAATATTTGGGGCCACTTTTTAAAAAAGAAAAGTTGCCTTTGTGTGTGTGTGTGTGTGTTTTAAGTTAGTCGATTCTCTCCCTAGGCTGACACCCCCTCCCTTTAATAATAATAATAATAATTTTTAAAAATGGTGGGCTGGAGGGATGGTGGGCTGGAGGGTTTGGAAACAGACAAGGAGTTGAATACCAAAGCGTTTGGGTGGGTTTTCTTTTCTTTATTCTATTTTTTTGGAAGGAAAAGGCTGGTGTTATTTTGCAGAAGTGGGCGTGCCAAGCAGAATGCTCAACAGGTCCCGACACATTCCCCCCTTTCCCCTCATACTCAGATCTACTTTGTAAAAAAAAAAACACACACACACACAGAGTAGAATTTCAGCTCAAAAGGATCGTGCTTGGGGTTCTTCCCCCTTCCTCCTCCTCCAACGAATCACGTGGTAGATCCCCCCCCCTTTGGTATAGTCTGTCATTTAATGGCTTTTGTGTCTGTGTGTGCAAGAAAGAAACTTGTCAAATGTGGCAACTCCAGTTTTCCCTCCTATGCTTCCTTCTTTTTTCCGTCAAAAACTATGTACTTTTTTTTTTTAAAAAAATACACCACACTAGAGCGCCATGGCCCAAAACATATTTTAACTGTCTCACACAACTTTTTAGGAGAGGATGTTCCAGAATTGACTATATTGCTTTTTGCTTGGTGTCTTTTTGCTTAGCTGGAGGAAAGAGGTGTCATGAAAAGCTTCCTGGCAATTCACAAAGCCCCCTTTGCAGCTGGTTATATTTTTGAAGAAATATGTATAGTTTCTTTTAAAAAGGGAAAAGGATAGATTAAAAGAAACTAACCAGTATTTAAAGGTTATTTTATTTAAGATGTTTGCTTCTTAGGCTGCACAGTGCCTTTTTGATATCTGATGGTAACAGTATTTACCCATATTAGTTATTAGTTATTGAGTTGAAATGCCGTTTAACACACAAGGATTAGCAGCTTTTCCATACAATATGTGGCAGTTTTAGATAGCTCTTTTTCATGTAAGAGGGTACAATATGTGAAAGGTTTAATTTTTAAAATGAAATTACCTCTGTTCTTATTTCTAGTAATTATAAGTTTTAAATACAAAATAATAGCCATTCCATAAATTATAAGTAATTTAGAGAACAAATTGTCCTATATTTTTGTAGTTTTCCCACATATTTTTTTTCAAGAAATATCTTCACTTACTTGACCCTATACTGCTTAAAACTGGCTATGGTTTTGATTCCAAATGCAATAACATACTTGCTTAGTAAATGAAACCAATTTTAATATGTGGATACTAGCTTTATATTTAAAAAAAACTGGGGAGAGAGGGTAAGCTTTTTGGTGAGTTAGCAGATATAGCTGATAATATAATCTTGTGTAGGCATTTTTGTTAGAAGTTGGCTCATGAAAACTGAGTGAGTGCATGTTCAAATTGTGGTCAGTAGAATTCTCTCAGACAGAACAGTAGTTGCATGGACCTTAAAATATCCAGTGAACTTTTGAAAATAAAATGTAGCAATTTAGGTGGGTGGGTACTGAAATCTGCTTTATTTAGATGTGCTTTAAGCTTTCTGTAGACATTTTGATTTGGCATAAACTATAGAATTAAAATCTGTTACTGTGGTGACAATCATGGCATAGATGTAGTCGTTTTCTTCATTATTAATGATGCTAAGTCAAATATGATTTTATAAAATTAAAGATTGGAAGAAAAAAGTACAACTTTCAGAATGGATTGATAAGAATACCAGAAACATGTTAGGTTTAAACCTATCTTTTACACTCAGACCTTTGGCTCATCTTAGCTTTTGCAAAGCTTTTGATTTACACCTCTTCTCATGTGCTAATGGAAAATATATATTTTTTCTTTCTTTATAGATTTTGTTAAGATAATGGAGCCCAAAGAATCGCTAAAGTCCTCAGGAGGGAAGGAAGGAGGAAAAAGTGCTCACTTCCGTGACAAAGGAGGGATTGTGCTAGACTTTAATCCATCCTTGAGAGGTGGCGCTACTGTCAAGGCTCCTGCATCTACATCTCCCCTGCCTGCCTCTTCTGAGCCTGACTCAATGCAACAACCTGTTCTGTGTGACTTGTCAAAGGGATTAGGAAGCAATGTGCCACAGCCAGATCTCTCTAAAGCGGTGTCACTGTCAATGGGATTGTATATGGGTGAAACAGATACAAAAGTGATGGGAAACGAACTTGGATTTCCTCCGAAGGGCCAAATCAGTCTCTCTTCTGGAGATACAGACTTTAGGCTCCTCGAAGAAAGCATTGCAAGCTTGAATAAGACCTCTAGCCTGGCCGAAAGCTCAAAAGGTGCTGCGTCTATTGATGCATCCTTAGAATCAGAGTTCCCAGGTATGGCTAGTCGGGATCTTACTATAGATCAGGGGGCTTTAGCACAAGGCCAGGTTGGCACAAATGGTGGCAACTTGAAGCTGTTTTCTGAAGACCAAAGCACCTTTGATATTTTGCAGGATTTTGATTTGCCACCAGTATCTCCTGGAAAGGAAACAAATGGGAGTCCTTGGAGAATGGACCCTGTGCTGGATGAAAGTAGTTTGCTTTCACCTCTTGGTGGAGATGAGGGTTATCTCCTGGAAGGAAATGAGATGGAGGACTGTAAACCTCCCATTTTACCAGACACTAAGCCTAAAATTAATGAGAGGGGGGATCTTTTGACCAGTTCTACAATGCAGATGCCACAAGTGAAGACTGAGAAGGAAGATTTCATTGAACTGTGCACCCCTGGTGTAATAAAGCAGGAGAAAATCGGCACAGTTTATTGTCAGGCTAATTTCTCGGGGTCAAATATGCTAGGAAATAAAACATCTGCCATTTCTGTTCATGGTGTCAGCACTTCAGGAGGACAGATCTACCACTATGACTTGAACACGGCATCTGTCACTCAACAGCAGGATCAGAAACCAGTTTTCAATGCCATTCCATCTCATCCTGCTGGTTCAGAAAATTGGAATAGGTGCCAAGGATCTGGGGATGATCTTACACCAATGGGGGCTTTGAATTTTTCTGGAAGATCTGTCTTCTCTAATGGGTATTCAAGGTAAGAGGTGTTTTAGTTTTTAAAGTTATATATGTTAATGTATTTGTAGTAGAGGAATTTATTTGATGAAATGCAAAAACAGAGTATGAACGGTAAGGACAGTTTGTTATAGTTTAAATTTACGTATGTAGGAGAGAAATAAAATCAGAACGTTAAACAGGTACTGCAGTTAAGTAGCACAGGCTAATTTTTAAGCAGAATTCTTTTGCGGGGGTGGGGTGGGGTGGGGGTGGGGTGGGGTGGGGGTGGGGAATACCCAACAACAATAGGTGAATTAGACTACAATTGTCATTGCTTAAAACAAGGGTCATTCAATATGTGTAGCTTGATGGATTCCCATGATGACCAGGCTTAAGTGGTTATTTGCTTTCATGTATTAGCCAGAGCTGCCTGGAGTCCCAGTTTTGGGGGAAGGGCAGGATACTATCTGGCATTATAGTATGATTTTTTTCTTAGCAGAAAAACAGAGGTGATATTTAGATTTTAGCCAGGGTTTTGGCTATAAAATTGAGAAGTAAATAATGAGAAAAAAAATAGATTAAAAATGGTGAGGAGTGGTGGCAGTTCTAACTATTGAAAATATTTGGTTCAGAAGTTTAAGAATATTTTTATTCTCTAGATAAATTTCAGTAAATTTCTCTTAGCATCTAGACATGTAAAATAGGATCAACTAGGAATTTTCCAGTGTTCTATTATATTTTCTTGTTGTTCCAAATGAAATTTTTATTTTATGTTTTTATTTTGTTTCTAATGACTTAAAGTCCAGTCTTACACCAATTTACATAACAAGTCCCACTGAAATCAGTGGGATGTATTCTAATGCTGGTTTCTATAGGACTGCAGCATTATTTTCTCAGACACTTCACACTACATGTTGGTATTCAGTCATCTATATCTCATTTACATGTTCTACTTTAGACTTGATTTCTTGTGCATACTTAACCGGATTGTCTAAATAGTTTACTTTGGAGTCATTTTGGGACCTGAAGTAAAATACTTAACTGTAATCTTTGCACATATGTAAATGGTTTCCAGAGAGCTGCTGTTTCTTCCGTTCTCTTACCTGGATTACACAAGGACAATATGAGTCAGAACACTTAAGAAATAACAGCAAATAAGTCTTGTGCACCTATATCCTGCTTTCAGTCATGCCCGTACTTCCATTCTGTGGTGTGAAAGGGAAAGAAAAGATGTATTACTAAACCTATTTCAGTTTCTTTAGGAGCACTGTATACCTGTATAGAGAAGAATTGTAACCAATATGTTTTGCTTGATATTAAAAAGAGACAGTGTCACATAGGTTTTTGGAATGCTCCCCCTCCCCCAGTGAAATTAAAGTAAAGATTGTACTTGTTGCTAGATGCTTTCTATCACTGTTATCTTTCTTTGTGTGTTATTACAGTAAATGCTACTGGAAGAACTTAAGGGAGAAGTCATTAAATTAATATACTTTAAATAATGTTCCTAACTTATTTTGATAAGTTATCCTGGGGGTCAATGATATTGCCCAATTATATTCTCACTTTAAAATAATGTTAAATCTATACAGTAAAATCTATCATTTCACAATGAAGTTATGCCTGTGGGATTGTTAATGGCATTGCCTGGCATGAAATATTTGATGATGGAATGCTTAAAAAGTTGACTTGCTTACTTTACATTATTTATTCCTGATGTTTTACTTAATAGATGAATTAAAAGTAGCTTTTATTTTGAATTTTCCCCATGTTTAATTTTTATAGTACTGTAAAGCAGAACTATTGCGGTACATACAAGATGTTATTTCAGGCAGCACCCAACTTTGCAGAGCTGAATTTCAACACATGCCATTTCAATTCCCTGCACCACCCCCATGTTCTCCGGGTCTGCTCCAGAGGGTCCTCTAATATTTCAGAGCCTATTTGGGTGGGGGTGCACAGGAGGCTCTGGTGGGAGGGTGAATCAATTCTCCCATTTTGCTGGCAGATGGGCACAGCTAAATACATCCATGGAGTCCTGTTACACTTGGAGGCTAATGCAGCTTTGATTTTGCAGACTAAAATGTACTTCCTCTGTCAGTAATTTCTAACTGGGTTTTTCTTCCAAGAAAACACATTGTCACTCACGTGAAAATGAACTGACTAAGGTTTTTAAACGTTAGTGTTTGAGAACCAGATTATGCACTGGGAAGTTTTTGACTAACACCAGAACAAAAGTAAAAGTGTATTATGTAAAAATATACTTTTATCTTACTGGATGTTAATAACAGCAGTTAATGTATGTGGCAGGCCAGAGTTGTTATTCTAATTAGTTGTGATTGGTAGAGGAAAGAAATGAGTGTAGAAAACCAAGAATAGGGTTTGTATGAATGACTTGCTTTTCTTTTGTGAAATATATATTGAACTGGTGACCTGTACCCCAGATGTATCAACAAAGAAGTAGGACCTACAGTCTTACTGATGTTGACCTGCAAATAAGATCCAGTGAACCCAGTGTTACTTACTTTGGGTAGACAAGTATGGGAGTGTATTATTGCACTGGGTATGTATATTTCATAAGGCTGCAGTGTTTAATTGATCATGGGTAAATTTTAATTGGTGTGCTTGCAGCTTAGCCCATACCTTGTTTTTGTTTCTTGAAGGTTTTCTTTCTGAAATACCCTTTTATATTAAAAATTATATTCCTTCCCAACAACCCATGATAGTTTACATTTATTGGTATTTTTAAAAATTATGAGCTGCTTTGAGTCGCAATTTTGGGGGTGGGGAGAAAGTGCGACATAAATAAATAAATATTGTAAGATGTTGGGAGCTCAGTTCAGACATCACACCTAACTTTGGTTAAGGGAGATTTGTTGCAAAGTCTGACGTATCAGACCTAGTGAGTCCCAATTGTGGGATAAAGGCAGGGTATTAATAATAACAGCACTGCCATAGTTGTAACTGTGTTCCTGCCTTCACTGGGAGCTGCAGAATTACAAAGGAAGTTCTGGGTAGATGGAAAGAGAAAACAAGTAACTGTAAACTGGCTTTCTGTATGTTTGGATGTTCCAACCATGATCTGGCTTCTAAATAATTGTTAACAAAAACTGCAAACACTAGTATCTCCAAAAACAAAACAAAACAAAACAAAACAACAACAACCCACCACTACTTCTTTATTCACACATTTTGGTTCCCTGGAGTTTTATATACATTCTGAGCCTCTAAAAAGAGAAGAGCCATCCTTACTGGCTTGTGTATGACAGCATATGATAACCTGAGCTTTGTTCTTTTGAAATTGCATACTGTTGTGGATTCCCATTGTTGGTTAGAAACTTACAAGATTTAAGTTAACTCTGTTAGCTGTTGTTTGAAAGAGAGCCTATAGTTGTGTAATATGGCAGGAAAGAAAAGAAAGGAATGAATGATGAAATGGAAAAACTCCAAAAATTTAACTAGAAACGGGAGTAAAACCAAGGGTGTATAAAAGAGTGTTAGAACAAATACAGTTGGCCCTCAACTTTCATGGGGGTTGGGGCAGAGGATCCACAGAAAAGTAGGAAAACAGAAGATATAGGCCTGCTTTTTTTTTTTTTTTAACTGAGAAAACACTTCTCTATGCATGTGTAGGTCCTCCAGCAAGATTCTTTGGTCAGCTTCTGGCAGAAGTTGACCATAGAATCATGTTGGAGGACCTACGCATGCCTAGAGAAGTGTTCTCTCTGGGAATCTCTAGGTCTTCCCATGTGACTCTGGACAATGTCTGGCAGAAGTATACCATAAAATAGTGCTGGAGGACCTAGAAAATGGCTAGAGAGACCATATTTAGTAATCTGCTAATCAAATCCGTGAATACTTAACTACAAATGTGTAGGGATGACTGTAGAAATGTGAAGAACTGGAAAAATTTGGAGAAGAAATTGTGCTGTTTACCTCCCCCATTTAAAAAAAATGGATTATGGAAGATTTTCTTTCAGAGTTTTGAATGAAATGATTAAGACAAGTTGTTAATGTCTTTACTCCCCCCCATATTATTTCTTAAAACTATGTAACAGACAGACTACTTTTATGTGAGGGTCTGTAAAGCCATTTTCCTTAAAGTGGTGGTTTTGTAGACAGGTGCTGGTATATGAGCTATCAGCTGCCATTGCGTGGTAAGTTTTCATGAAAGAAAGAAGTGTTTGTATCCAGAGGACACAAATATGGTACTGGTTCCTGGTATATTAAGAAAAAAAAATGCCAGTCCTCCACATTAGGTAGAAAATATCAGTCCCTGTCGTTAGATAGCCTGAGAAGTACGATAGTACTGACAGTATCAGATAGTATTGACAGTATCAGATCATAGTACAGTAGGCCCTTGGCATGCATATGCTCAAGCACCATTATATATGATGGCATAGTAAAATGGTGCCACTTATATAAAATGGTAAAATCAAGGTTGGCTTCTTGGAATTTTTTTAATACTTTCAAGTCATGGATGGTGGAATCCGTGGCTGCCAAATCTTATGGGGGTGAGTGCTTTATGTCTGCTTGACAGTGTGGAGGACTAGAAGAAACAAAATAATTTTCTTCATTTTACTAATGTTAATGGTTTCTCCTGTTCTGGCTTATTATTTTTCCTGATTCCCATAAATTGGCAAAACCAAAGAGGGACCTTGCATTTCAGGATGTTGCTCCATTTGTAAGAAAATTTGCAAGCCTTTTCTGAATAAACTGTACTTTTTCTATACCAAATATGATAATTTTATACCAGATCAAGCTATGCATAACACATTTTCTATTCCTGAAGTAATATCTCTGAAAGCAATACAATCATATTTCCTATAAGGCATTTTTTTTATCCCTTTGCATATATATGATGCGTATCATATCGATTTCTGGAGTATCTCGGTTTTAGGTTATTATAATGACTCGTGACTAGCTTGTACAGATCTGTGTTTTAACATTGTGTTGAGCATTGTTGCAGTGAAGGTGATAGGTTTCTCATTCCTATCAGTTGTAGGTTCCTAAAAACTTTGGGTATTTCTTTTTATGAAGGGAAGGGAACCTATGGACTTCCAGATATTTTGTTCTACAATTCCTGTCAGCTCCATTCATTGCTAAAGATAAAAAATGTGGGAGTTGTAGTCTAAAGCATCTGGAAGTCCAGAGTCTCCTTACATCAGTTTGTTCTACTGTGTCCATCTGGGGATATAGAGAGATGTTGTGTGGTATAGCGGTTTGATTATTGGACTATGACTCTGGAGAGCTGGGTTAGAATCCCCACTCGGACATGAAAATCCATTGTGTGACTTTGGACAAGTCACACATTCTCAGCCTCAGAAACCCCTGTGATAGGTCTGCCTTAGGGTTGCCATAAGTCAGAAATGTCTTAAAGGCACACAACAACAACAATAACAGTGTTGGCATGCTATAGTTTTAAAATTCCCCCCTCTCCTTTCTGTACAATTTGTTTGATATTTTGAGATTTTATGAACGTTACCTCTTGGCTGTTTTTCTGAAGTTAATTCTGCTGAGTAGAGTGTTGGGGAAATTGAAATCCACTCGCTTTAATTTGAAATGAAAGTGTTAACTTTTGTCAAATTAAACTCAGGGCTTAGATCAGCAAGAAAGTGTGATTTGTCAAAAAAAAAAAGCAACCTCTAGAAGTGGTTGTGCTCTCATTTCCCTTTAATATCATGACTCTTCTTAAATACCCCCCCCCAGGTCTCTGGAAACAAAATAAACAGCAAATTTTTGTATAGTTTGGAGCATTTCCTTCTTTATATAGATAAACCTGTTGCAAGACTAGATTAGTGCCAGTATGGAAGTATACATTGATATTCTGGAAGATTTGCCTTGGTTTCTGCATTGGTGACTTTAAAACATACAAAGTTTTTTCACTAGATAGTTTTATTCCAGCTGGTTTATATTATTTAAATTGTACTTAAATTAAAAATTGTATCTGTTTCCTTTTCACCTGTACAGTTCGGAATGGTTTTAATTGATATTTTGAAGAGTCTTCAGCAAGGTTTACAAGTGTTCTGTGTTGGCTGTTTCAAACTACATTTGGAACAAATTTAATTCTGTATTATATTTGCATTATGACCATGATAATTCAAATTATGATAATTCAAATAAGTTACTTTACTTTCTAATGTGGATACCCATAAAATACAGTTGAAAAACCTAAAGTAAACAGTTTTTTCCCCCAGAAGAGTCAATTAACCAAAATGTCAAAACCTTTTTTAAAAAAAAACATGTGTAGTATTTCTCACAGTTTGATACAATACATAGTTTCAAAAATCTCAGTTTTTGTTATCTTTATACCATACACCTGTCACCTGCTTCTTCAACAGAGAGGGACCAGGATAATGTCAAAAATTGAGAATCATCAAAATGCAGTGCCCTGGTCCCTAACCTGTCAAATAAGTGGGAGACGCCTGTACTTCCTTAAAGATCTGTCATCTCCACTTCTAATTCTGGAGGGGGGAAGGCAATCAGAGACTGCAGAGGAAGATATGTAGCCCCTCTCTACTATGACTCCCCCTCCCTCTATTCCTACACCAACTATCCCATGACCCTCACCCAGAATCTCTGACCCACTTCTCTCCAGTTGGCCAAAGCGCGCATGCGCACGCTTGCACACACACACAAACAAACCAATTTCAGCCCCAAAATCAGGCTTCCTTGTGAGAGGGGGAGCAAGTTCCTCTTCCTCCTCTTCTTTATCCTCCCTCCCTCCCCCTCTGCTGCTACTGCCAGGTTGGGAAGTGGAAGACCCATCTCTGGTAGAAGGAGAGCTTCACAAAGGGGCCAGCGACAAACCTGTCCTGTTTCTGTTGCTGTGTCTTCTGCCTTTTTCTTTCCCACATCCCCTCTTATTACCTGGGAGTAGAGAGGAATCCCATGCAGCTGCAGCTTCTTCTCCCCTCTTTTGCTGTCTTATGCAGAGCATCCTGCTTGTGGGTTATCCAGTTCCCCCCAGTCTGCCGTCGTCAACTGCCATGGACGGTGGCAGCAGTGGCACGGCTCCTCCTTCTTCTGGTCTTTTTTGCTCACTTCATCCCCTCATAAACTTCGCCCACCCATTCTTCCACCACTACGACTCTGTCTTGTGCATATGCACACATGGGCACTTTACACAGTTTAAAGTTTCCCCCCTTCTTTCCTTTGAGGCCATGTGGGTACACAGGCACGCAGTCACATTCTTTCCCCAGCACAAAGAGAATATGGCTACAGTAAGTAGTAGCCACAGTCAGCAAATTGCCGAAGGCCAGGAACACATCCAGGAGAGACCCCACTCCCGCTGTTTTGAACTTTTAAAATTATATTTAACAGGAACCCATTAATTCAACACGTAATCAAAAGAACAGTCCACATGTCAAATTAATGAGTTCTGGTTATAATTTAAAAGGGTCAAAAGAGTGGATTGTCAAAAAGTGAACCATTAAAAAGCTGGAGAGGCCTGTACATTTGTCTTTACTATATTCTTCAATGGGATCACCTTTTAAATTCTACTCTGAGTTAGTCTTCAGAAAATGCAATATTGGTCAGCCCCTATAACCACGGGGGATACATTCCAAGCCCCCTGCCCCGTGGATACCCAAAACCATGGGCAATAGGGAACCCTATTGTTTACAATGAAATGAACACCAGACGTTGACCATAGAATCGCATTGGAGGACCTTGAAATGCCTAAAGATTTTTTCAGATGTGGATAAGTGAAATCTTGGATACCCAATGGATACAGGGGTCGACCTGTACTGCAGACATCCTGATGGTTAAGCACGTGTATGCATATTGGCATGTTCATGCCCTTGTCTGTCTACTACTACATGTATAAATTTAAATTAAGTGTTCATAATTTTAAATGCTTATTGGAGCCATCACCAACTTGCCAACCAGTCATTACATACAGTTCTGCCACAAGGTATATGTTGTTGACATATTCCTAGTATCTGCTCTGTATACCTTGCCTGTTTGTCTAGATGTTGCCTTTTATTATACATGCATGAATAATCTTGGTTAATTGAGTTTTTTTCTTATTCCATGTTCAAGCACATCTCTTTCCCCTTGCTAATAAAATTGGCTCAATTTTTTTGTGTAGTCCATGAATCTTATACCTATTTACTCCAAAGGGAGACCTATTGTGCTATTTCAGATGTCTCAACAAACTATAGTTTATTGGCTTGGGAATGAGCTGCAGCGGACATTTGGCTTGCATACTTACTTCCACTCTCTTTCTGTCATTGCCAGAGTTTGCTGCTTCATTTGATTAACTGTGGCTTGTCATGGTTAATATTAACTCTAGTTTGTTTAAAGTTGGTTTACTTTAAATAAAGTACAGTGTAATTATGACTAGCTGCAGTTTGTCCATTTTGGAAAAAAAGAACAAGCAATAGTTAATCAAAATTAGAAATGAAGTCTTCCAGTCTCTTCTTTGTGGCTATGCTGGAGAGGGAAAGGGGAGGAAGGAATGCATAAGTCCAAAGCTTAGGGCTCAGTGTCACCACAATATGTCTGCTGTGGTATCCAACCAAGTCAGTTTGGCTATCATAGTATCTTGCTCCCTGATAGGTGCAGATTTAGCTAAACTCGGAAGGGTTGATCCTGGTGTGTATCCATTAGTTTTAGATTAGACTTGTATGTCCTTTTCACCTCAGGACAATGTTAGTTGAATTTTGGTGTCAAGGACAACCCTGAGGAATAGTAGGTGATATTTTATTGTTATTAAGTAGTTCTGATAACAACAGATTGTGTTTATCATGAGAGAGCTGAAACTTGGTAGAAACAATAAAAACATAGCTGGCTATTTATGTTGCTACTATTTTAACTAGCTGTTTTATGTTGTAATGTAAGCAAAAGTTAATTGCTCCAAGATACAGAAAGACCTTTTCTTCATATTACTGGTGTTGTAAGGAATGATGCTGGTATGTCACCAAGGTTGGGGGTTTTCTCCCCACATTCAACTGATAGGTGCTCCATGTAGGAGGACAGTAGATAGTATGTATTGTACATTCAACAGAAATAGCTCACACATCATGAGACAAGAATGGTAATTATTTCAAATTCTTCAGTTGTGTGAGATTCCAGAAAAAAAAACAGATTTGAAAAAGAGGGGGATTTGGGGGGCATTTTGGGTTAATAGTGTAATTCTTACTCTTAATTGATGGTTTGGTTCTGATTATGAATTTCTTCCATTCACTGCATCTCTTAAGCACATGATTTGATTATGCCTGGGGTAGTTTCCTTTAGGAGAAAAATTACCAGTCAAATTAGTTTTGTTTTAGAGCTGCCTTTGAGTTTTGTGAATTTAGACATGCTCTTGAATAATTTGCCTACAATTTAACTTTGGAAATTTAACTTTTGGTCAGTACTGAGTATGGATTCCTCATGCCCTTTAAGTAGCTAAAAGACTCATATTGCAGTGTTGGAAAGGCAGAAGATGGCCTACTTCTTTTATTTAATGGCTGGAGAACCTTGCAACCCTTTCTGAATTGGCATGTATAATAAATAGAAATCAACATCACATGGATGCATATTTGGCTATTTGTTCACCTTTTCTAGAAGTTTTTGCTTGAGTGATTTATCATTGGTGAATTTTCAGTTTATTATGGTATCTACTGGGTAGGTTTTTAAAAGTTTTTGGACTGACTTTTTTCTTTCTTAATGTGATATTTGCATAATAAAAAATAAGTGGGAGAAAAGACTTCAGAGCACTAACCTTTCCAGATTTTGAAGTTTTTTTCTTTGCAGGTAGAGCTTTTAAATTTTATTTTTGTACTGTACTTAACTCTCAGCCAGTAATGGTTCAATAATGAGGGAGCAATATTCATTTGGGAGGAAATAGTGGTTTCAGTTACATGGCTTTCATTTGTCTCTACCGTTTTTGTTGGTACCAGTGTCATTCTCTGAGGGGAGGAGCTGATACGGGTCCTTAGCTTTGGGTTTCGTCAGTCGCCGCCTAGGCAGAGCAGGAAATTACAACTTAAACCTTTAATATTTAAATGTCTTTGTCTCTGGTCTCCTCCATCCTGAGCCCACGAGGTCAGTTCTAATTTCCTGCTTCGCCCAGGCGGTTGTAGGAAGCCTCTCCTCCATTTCCCTCTCTTCTTTGTTCTTTGTTCCTTACCTTTTGCCTTAGGGCTCCACTCCTTACTCTCCCACTGACTTTCCCTCGCTTTTGCTGTTTTCAAATCTCCCGCCTTAAAAAAAAAAAGCTCTGTTCTCTCTTCCTCTCTCTAGCAGCTTTTCTGCCGGCTCTCTCTCCTGCCCCTCCACCTCCCCTCCTCCTCTTCACTTCCCAGCTGCACTGATCTTCACCCAGCTATGGGAAACAGCAAGCTGGCTCAGGAGATCACCCAGCCGGTAGGCAGAGGCTCTGGAGCAGCGGGAGAGGCAGCCACCGACCCTGGCCACTCCGAGATCGCCAAGGGCACCACGGTTGCCATGGCTGCCTCTGAGGGCCCCTTTCCAAGTGTCCCACAGAGGGAGGCAGTCAAGAAAGCTTCCCTGGCCATTGCGACAGGGAATGCTTTAGAGGGCCAGCTGGTGTACCTCCCCCCTGCAAAGGGGAAGGAGGCCTCCATGAAACACCGGAGGCCAGCTCCATCAAAGAGGAAGCCGGCCCTAGAGGAGTCCTGTGGGTTTGCGACAGCCCATCCACCCCTGTGGACCTGGCATGCTCCTGGTCCGTGTTGCCAAGGCTGGATGAGGGCAGGAGTCCCCACGCAGGTACAAGGGACCCTTGGGGGGAGCGGGGATGGGGGGGAACCCGGTCTCCTACCTCCCCCTCGGATTGTTCCCTCCTTGTTGACCGGGAACCATGGGATCAACCCCCCATTTATCCAGGGTTGGACCGCAGGATCCATTGGGGACAATGGAGTCACCACAGCTGAGGCCGAATCCCCCTCCCCACCTATGACCCAGGGGGTTGGAGAAGGGGTTCCCACCCCTGAGGCCCAAAGCCTAGCTCAACTTTCCAACGCTGAGGATCCTACCCCTACGGCTGTGGGGGGAGGCTTAACCGTGACCCAGCCATGTGGTTGCCTACCCAATCAAACATTGGTGCTTCAACCTGGCCTGCATCCAACCTCGGTGTCTCATACCATAGGCACCTAGGTTACCCCTCTCTCCCATGCTCTAAGGTACCAACACCGGCCCCAGCAGTCATAGGGAGTGACCCTCCAGGCCTTTTCATCCTCACAGCCTTCCAGTGGGGAGGAATCTGGGGTTGAGGAGCTCCAAGGAAGCATGGGTGGCACCAAGGCGGCACGGCCTCCCTCTCAGGGTCGGCGTAAGAAGCGCAGGGGTGCAATCAAGGCAGCCCTAGAGCTTCTCTCTACGGCCCTACTATCAGATGAGGATTCATCTGAGGGTCCTAGCACAAGCACCTCTACCCTGTAGGCCCTTGCCAAGGCCAAGGAACCTAAGCGGGCCAGATCTACTACTGTGGCAACTGGGAGCAAGCCTGCCAAGGCAGCTCCAAATACCATGTGTTCTAAAAAGAGGAAGGACCCTCCAGCCACCCACTCGTCTGTAGAGTCTCCCAGGGACTCCGAAGAGGAGCGCCAACTGTTGGCAGCAGTCAGGGGTTCCACCACCCCAGGCGACCCAGCCTTGGCTCTCTCTTCGGACAGAGAGGATGGCGAGATCTCTGACTCAAAGATTTCTGAGCAGGAATCTTGTTCTTTACTTCATGGCGGACGCAGCCCAGGACGCAATGGTTTTCTCAGCCAGGTCCATAGGAACTCTTGCCAGAAGATCACTGTGGCTCAAACACTGGCAAGTGGATGCCCCCACCAGGGCGGCACTAGCGTCCTCATCTTTCAAGGGTCATAAGCTATTTGGCAAAGAGGCCCTAAAGAACATACTTGTTGAGACCAAGGACAAGAAGCAAGCTATGCCTTCTACCCTCAGGGAAACGGACAAGAAGAGCGGGAGGCTTTCCTGAAGACCCAGGATAAGGTAGGGGGAGTGACACATTCAAAGTCCAGGCACCTACTGGACAGTCTGGATTTCTCCAGTGGGGAGGAGGAGGAAGATGGGGACATCTCCATTGAGATGGAAGGGGAGACCAACCAGGATGCTGGCTGGGACGACTCAGGAGAGCCCAGAGATCCAGAGGACCCTGGGGATGAGGACCCTGGGGATGAGGGAGGAGAGGAGGAAGAGGTGAAAAAAGGGGATGAAGGCAAGGCCAGGAAGAAATCAATCAGGCTGGCCTTGCATATGCTTTCTGAAGCCCTCCTCTCAGATCAAGAGGAGGAGCAGGGGGCCAACCTGAGTGCCTCTGATGTTCAGAGAAAGCGCAAGGAAAGGGGAAAGGCACCCCTACCGAAGAGGAAGAAGGCACCCCTACCGAAGAGGAAGAAGGCACCCCTCAAGTATAAAGGCACACTGGGGACTAATAAGGGGAAGCAACAGGAACCTGACCAAGCCTCACAACTTGGCAGGAAAAGAAAGGTACCCCCTTCGACATCGGAGGAGTCCTCGCCTCAGAAGGGGAGGACTTACTCCGGCGCACAAACCCAGACCTAGACCTTATGGGGGATGATGACCCCCCCCCGACAGGGAGGATGGGGAATTGTCAGACTCTGAAACCTCTGAACCAGAGGTCGCAGACAGAATTTTCCATGGGGATAAATTTTCGTACCTCCTGAGCAGGGCTTTGTCTGCACTGGAGATTCCCCTCCCATTGCCAAGCAGGACTTTGCTGAGGACCCTCACACCCCTAAGAGTGAGAAGGTGGCAGCACTTATGATTTCAAACAAGCCAAAAAGGCCTGTCTTCCCATTCCCAAGAGCCTTCAGGAAACTGGTGATGGAAGAGTGGGACAAACCGGGCTTGAGCAGGCGGGCTATGGCAGCAGCCCAAAGGTTTTACAACTTTCCCAGGGAGGTGCTAGATAAATTGAAGACCCCAGTGGTCGACCGGCCAGTGGTCTCCAATTCTCTGGCACCCAGGGAAGGGAACGGCGCCCTCAAGGACCCCGATGAGAAGAGGGCTGACAATGCCCTGAAAAAAACATTTGATGCATCGGTCCTGGGAATCAGGGCCTCACTGGCCACGGCCCTGATGTCACGAGTAGCTATCATTTGGCTACAAGAGGTCATGGAGACCACAGACCTGGATATTAATTCCCTGAACAAGGCCTTCAACAGGATCCAACTGGCTCTTCACTTCATTGCGGATGCGTCTCAGGACTCCCTGACATATGCTGCCAGGGCATCAGGAGCAACCAACTTGGCAAGAAGATCCCTCTGGGTCAAGCAATGGGATGCAGACAGCCAGTCAAGGAATGCTTTGGCCACAGCTGCGTTCAAAGGGGCCAAACTGTTCGGCGAGGAAGCGCTGAAAGGCATCCTAGTCGAAACGAAGGACACGAAGTAGGCCATGCCCTCAGTGGGCCTAAAGCAAGACAAGAAGAAGTTCAGACAAACCTTCCAATACAACAACTCTTTCCGTTGCTTCAGAGGCAATGGTAGAAGGGTGGATTACCGATCCAACAGACCGGTATGGGCTAGAACCAACTACATCATCAGCCACGCCCCCTTCACCAACCCATCCTCCAGTCACAGGGGGGGAACCCAGTCACAGAGGGGTTCCTTCTGCCAACCATCCTGACTCGAAAAGATCTCCAGTAGGGGGAAGGCTGTTACGGTTCCTGGGAGTCTGGCTGGCATCCACCACAGACAGGTGGGTCCAGGAGATCATCGCCCACGGGTACAAAGTGCAATTCAGTGCGGAACCCAGAAACAGATTCCTCCCGGCAGCAGTTCCATCAAACCAGCAGAAGGCAAGGAACTTAAGAACAGCAATAAGACACCTACTGGAGATAGATGCCATAGAAGAAGTACCAAACACACAACGTTTCTCAAGGGTGTACTCTTACTTCTTCATGGTTCCAAAAAAGGATGGAAGCTTAAGGTCAGTATTTGACCAAAAATTCACAAACTCCTTCGTCACATACAAGCGTTTCAAAATGGAAACACTCTCGTCGACATGGGAGGCAGTGCAGGAAGGAGACTTCCTGGCCTCCCTTGACTTATCAGAAACCTACCTCCACATCAGGATCCACCTGGACAGCAGGCGATTCCTCAGATTCGCGTTTGGAGAGAAGCACTACCAGTTCAGGGTGCTCCCCTTCAGCCTGGCAGCAGCACCGCGGGTGTTCACCAAGGTAATGGTGATGATAATGGCGTATCTGTGAACCAAAGGGATACACCTGTACCCCTATCTGGACGACATCCTCCTAAGAGCGCCATCAAGGACCAAGGCACTGGCAGATCTGGAATCAATGATAGAGTGCCTGCAGAGTCACGAATTCATGTTGAATTTCAGGAAAAGCACGCTAGTGCCATCGCAAAGCATAGTTCACCTAGGGGTGCAGATAGACACAGTAGCCTACTCCGTCATCCTATCCAGAGAAAGACAGTTGTCTATACAAAAGGAAGCCGCAGAGGCAAGAAGAAAACAGAGAGCACTGATCGTGTCCCTAGCACGCTTATTAGGCCTCATGATATCAGCGATTCAGGTGGTTTCATGGGCCAGATTCCACTCCAGACCACTCCCGGCGTTACTCCTACCACACCAGGAAAGAATATCATGAGAGAGTCGTTCTTGTGGTGGACACAAGAGCAAAACATAACCAAAGGCTCCCCACTGACAATCAACCACCAAATAGTGGTTACGTCGGATGCCAGCCTCCAAAGATGGGGGCACACTGCCAGGGCAGCCAGACTACCACTGGAGCACTTCTTCAGAACGCTGGAAAATGAACACGTATTACTGCTCGCGGACAACACAACAACGCGGTCCTACATAGCGAGACAAGGAGGTCCAGGTCGCTACACACAGAGGCAGCCAACATGCAAGCGGACGTCCTAAGCAGACACACAGTACTCCCCGGTGAATGGAAACTGAACCAGGAGACGTTCACCCACATCCAAGGAAGATTTGGGGAAATGTCCGTGGTCATGTTCGTGTCCCATCTCAACACCAAGCTGTGATGATGCTTCACCAGGTTCCATAACCCAAGGGTGGAGGGAACCGACGCCCTTTGCTCTCAGTGGTCAAAAGGCCTACTGTACCTTTCCCCCCCTTCCCACTGATAGGGAAAACGTGCAGAAAGATCAGGGCAGAAAAAGCGCAAGCGGTCCAAATCGCACCACACTGGCCATGCCGATTGTGGTTCTCGTACCTGACAGAAATGTTGGTAGAGCCACCCATGAGGCTATACCTGCACCAGGATCTCCTGCACCAGGGACCAGTCACATACCACAACGTGACGTGGCTACAGCTGACAGCATGGAGATTGAGCGGAGAGCACTAAAGGGCTGCGGGTATGAAGACAAGGTAATTGACACACTAAGGGCCTCACGCAGACCAGCGACAAGGAGAGTATACCAGGCAACCTGGAAAGTGTTCTCACGATGGTGTGCAACAGTGGAAGTGAACCCCCTCGAGGCCTTGGTAAGACATATACTTGAATTCTTACAAGAAGGACTCGACAAGGGCCTTCAGCCAAATACACTGAAGAGACAGGTAGTTGCACTGGCGGCTTTCATACAGAGCTCACAAGGAAGCCAGATCTCATCACATTCGCACATCAGGAGATTCTTGAGAGGGGTGACGCTGATCTCCCCACTGGTACACCACAGGTTCCTGACATGGAACCTGCCCCTGGTGCTACGTCAGCTAGCTAGAAGTCCTTTCAGACCTCTGAGGAAGGCACCATCCAGGATCCTGACGCTCAAGGTAGCATTCGTAGTCACAGTCACGTCAGCCAGGAGGGTGTCAGAGTTCACGGCATTCTCCATTAGGGAGCATATATGCTCATTCGAAGAGGATGCGGTATACCTTAGACCAGATCCGTCTTTTCAGCCCAAGGTTCTATCTCAGTTTCAGGTATCACAACAGCTAGTATTGCCCTTATTCCGCCCCAGACTGTCGCACCCTGTGGAGAGACTGGCACAAGCTGGACGTCAGGAGGGCCCTAAGAATCTACATCAAACGCACAGCAGCATTCAGACAATGTGATTCGCTGTTCATTTCCCTCACTCCAGCCTCGATGGGCGCCACGGTATTAAGACAGACCCTAGCAACATGGATCAAGGCGTGCATATTCCTGGCATATGACACCGTGAATGCACCATGGCCCTCTGGGGTAATGGCACATTCTACCAGGTCGGCGGCCACCTCGGCAGTATTTTCGTCAAACGCACCTATAGCAGAAATTTGTAGGGCAGCAACCTGGAGCACACCATCTACATTCATCAGACATTACAAGGTGGACAAGTTTAAGTCAGGCGAAGCCACATTCGGAAGACGAGTTCTTCACAAGGTGGTGCGTCAATAAGGCCAACTCACAGTCAGTCACTCCCACCCTAGGGAGACAAAGAGCTTGGGTACGTCCCAATGCTTCCGGATTGGTCCGGCCATCTATACCTACAGAATGTTACATTGGGTACTTACCGTGAAGGTACTTTCTGTAGGATAGATAGCAGGAACAATCCGACCCACCCAGTGACTATGGAGGTAAGTCACAATAGGGACTTGCTACGGACGATGTTGTAACAATGTGTTTTTCTCTCAGCAGTGAGGAGTTTTCTTTACCTTTTCTACAGGGCTATGCTAATCAGAGAACTGGCCTCGTGGGAGAAGAGGACTGGGGAACAAAGAACTCAAATCTCCCAAGAGGCTCTGTTCTACTTCCTGCTTAAGCTGGGCAGTCCTAGGTTCTCGGTGCTTCTGGATTGTTCCTGCCATCTATCCTACTGAAAGTACCTTCATGGTAAGTACCCAATGTAACATTCTGCCATGCAGGAATGCACAATCCTAAAATCACAGAGTTGGAAGAAACCCCAAGGACCATTTAGCCCTACCCCTTTCTGCCCTGCAGGAATACACACTCCAAGAATCCTAGAGTTGGAAGAGATCCCAAGGGCTATCTAGTCCACCCCCATTCTGCCATGCAGGAAGACACAATCCTTGAATCCTAGAATTGAAAGAAACCCCGAGGGCCATCTAGTCCAACTCCCTTCTGCCCTGCAGGAATACACATAGAATCATAGAGTTGGAAGAGACCCCGAGGGCCATCCAGTCCAACTGCTCTATGCACTGCAGGAATACACAATTGTCAAATCCTAGAGTTGGAAGAGACCTCAAGGGCCATGTAGTTCAATCCCCTTCTGCCCTGCAGGAAGACACAATCATAGAATCACAAAGTTGGAAGAGACCCCAAGGGCCATCCAGTCCAACCCCTTTCTGTCCTGCAGGGTCCGTGCCAGGACTTAATCAATGCCAGGGGAGCCTGAAAGAAACCCATTCCCCCCTCCCACCCGGTCATAGCAGAGAAACCTCAAAAGCAGAAGCAGCACCATGGCGGACTAAGGTATCATACTGACCTTGTGTAAGTCAACCCAGGCTTTTTAGGTCTTTTTTTTTTTTTGCATACTTTTTTTATTTTGTGTTTTCCCCCCCACTTTCACGGTGGTGCAGTCACCCCGTATAGGAAGAGATGACTGTAATTTTATTTAGCATTTTAGATCCCTTTTCCAGTAACTCCATCCATTAAAGCCAAAAGATAAAAACAGATAATAGAACAAAATAAAGCAGTATCCATAAATTCACTGCAATGTGAATAACATAAGCTAAATATGGATATGACTCCCTAGACTCATAAGACATCAGGGAGCCATGTTTTGTGCTAGTTAAAGTTGTTGTGTCCTCACACATGGATCAATGAGATAAGATCCACTCTGCCCAAGAAAAGGGTGGAGCCTGTGTAAATAGATGTATGTGATACAAAATAGCTCTTGTAATCACATCACCTTAAAAAAAAGCACTCAGTCAGAACTCTGTCAGATTGTATCCTAATTCAGATGCCAAATCAGGTAGGCAAACCAAACCTTTCCAAGACTTGACAATGTCCCACCCACATCGCCTCAGATTTGCTGGATTTAACTTTGAATTGTGTGTATGGACCACTGCCTGCAGACATGATGTGTGACCACTACTTCAAGACATTGTCTTGAATAACAGATGACAGCTTCCAGATCCTTGGTCAGTAAGATGCAGAGTTGTGTGTCCACAACAGATTGATAGCACAGTGCTCAAGTATATGGATGATGTCTCAGCAATCACACATATTCACTGAATATGTGAATATTCAGTGCTACATATTCACTGGCACTGAATATTCACATATTCAGATTTTAAATAGAGCCACTTACTGATTCAGCCATTGATTCTTCTACCATTGCTACTCACGCTGTCTCGTAGCCTGGTTCTTATTGCCTTGCGGTATCAAGGGTGTGTCTGTTAGTGAGTAGATGGAACTGAAGCCGATAGCTCAAGGGAAGCTGTTAACCCAGCAAAGGTAAAAAAAAAAATCTGATAGCCATATACTGTATGTATACACATTTCCAGTACCTTCACTTCCTGGTCTTCCTGGCCAGTTGGGTCATTGTTTTCAGCTGTTCCTTCCTTCTCCTCCTGTCCATTCCCTTGAAGACAACTATTAGAGATCAAGGCAGGGGATTGGGCTGGAGTGAGGGTTGTTGTGGAGCCAAACATGGCATCCCCAATGTTCTTCCGGCTGCCTTGTGGATGCTGCAGATTTCCTCTTGTCTTTTAGCTTGTAGAGGATCTTTTTCTCTGAAAAGATTTCTCCAGAGTTCATGTAAGTGTGGTGCTCTGTCTTACTGAATTTCTCTATTTTTCTATAGTATTTCTTCTTTTTTGTAGCGGAGAAAGATTGATCACTGGCAAAAGGCAACTTTGTTTATAATACAGTATTGCAGTTTGCTTATACAGTCGGTGCTCTGCATCCACAGATTCCACCATCCGTGGCTTGAAATTATTAATAAATAAATAAATAAATAAATTCCAAGAAGCAAACCTTGATTTTGCTATTTTATATAAGGGACACCATTTTATTATGCCATTGTATCTAATAGGAGTTGAGTAACCATGGATTTTGTCATCCATGGGAGGGTCCTGCAACCAAATCCAGTGGATACCAAGGACCCACTGTAAAGTGAAGGGATATTGTTATGATCTTATAATGTGACTACAAACATCCATTATAGAAAACTAAAGGTTTTTGGGAAATGTTCAAATCCAGTTTTTCTAATTCAATACAGTCAGCGCTCTAGATCCACGGTTCTGCACCTTCAAATTCAACTAACAGCAGATTGGGGGGGAAAGCATACCATAAAGTCTTGCTGCAGCCAGTGAATTCACGCTTCTTCTTTGTGGTCTCTGTGACTCACACAAAAAGGTTATATGTGCCTGTACAGTGCATCATTCAGAACTTTCTAGAGCTATTAAATAAACTTTTTGGTGGTAACTCTGTCCAGCCTTGGGTACCTAATGGCATGGTGGCTGCGCACTTGTCATGGAAAGAGGCAAGGTGACCAGCAGCCCATGCAAGCCTTTCTGGGGCCTCCTGGAAGACACTGAAGTGTCCACATTCACATCACTACCATTTTATAATAAGGGACCTGTATGTATAGCCTTGTATAGTGTTTGAAACTTTGTGTAGAATTTTGCTCTTGCATTTGTTATGTTTAATTCAACATTGAAATGTTAAGGAATATAGTTTCTTGCTTTCTTTGTCAGTAATTTTCATAATACAGTAATAATCTCAGATGTCCAGTTTTTATCACCTTTCCACCCAGTGCCTTAATAGCAGTTTTCATCCATCTGGTGCCCTCCAGATGTGCCTGGTATAGGGGGAAATGGGAGGAGAAAATATTGTGGTTCATATTTTAATACAAATAAATCTAATTTGTACTTCCCAGAGCCCAGTACATGAACCAAAATGCATTTTTATTTCAACATAAACTTTCCCAAAATTTGTAGTGGAGTTTTTCCCATTAACAATTGTACTTTATCACACATTTAGGATGTGTTGCAAGGATGTATGATGTGGAAAAGATCTTGTGCACATTTGAGTTATTTCTCATCCATTGAGTTTTCTTTAAACAGTGAAGCAATTTGATCATACAGGTAACTGTTGAAATGCATGTACTGTATTTCTAAGTTTTCTGTTTGATGGACAGTGATTTACTGAACATCTTAGAGGGATCTGTGCAAGTTCAGCTTATAATCATATATAGTATTGTGCTTCTTCAGCACTTAAGAGTTCTAGAATGGAGGAAGAAAAATCCTAACTCATTTTAATTAGTTATTTCTTACACACTGAAATCTTGGACATGTGTGTATATCTGTTGCTGGACAGCAGGTAAACAATTTATTGTAAATGGGTTTTGTGCCAACTGGCATTCACCTATTCTAGAACTTGTGACCGGACTAGAAAAAAAAGTGTTCATCCTCTTTAAAATGTCTAATGTGGTTCCAAGAAAGCAACCTTATTGCTTTAGTTTTTAGCCCTGCCCCCCCAATATATACACTCTCAGTTACAGTTAAACGTACCAAGTGCATAGTAATGCTATGAAAGAGAGCTATATTATGAGAGGGAACTACATAATTGGCTGCTTTTAATCATAACTGTTAAATTGTTCAGGTGTTTTTTTTAAAGTCTTCCAGTACAGCTTATCTTGGTGTTTCTGCAAACACCCCCCCCCTTCCCTACTTCAGTTTCTTAGACTAAAACCATCTATGATCCTGTGCTTCAGAATTGAGAGGGCTGTGGTCCTTCAGATGTTACTGAACTCTGGGCAGTCCTCGTCAGTCTGGATAGTAGTGAGTCATTTATGAACAGCTGCAGGGTTGAGGATCCTCCACCTTTGCATGGTAATATTTTTATTTAGTACACTTACTGATTATGATTCAACTGAACATTAGGAAGAATTTAGTGGTGGTAAGAGTTGTTCAACAGTGGAATACACTGCCTCTGAGTGTGGTGGAGTCACCTTCTTTGGAGGTTTCTAAGCAGGCTGGATGGCCATCTGTTAGGAGTGCTTTGGTTGTGTATTCCTGCATGGCAGGGAATTGGACTGGCTGACCTTTATGGGCTCTTGCAACTGTATGATTCTATGAGATAGCTCTTAAGTTGTCTTATCATAAAACAACTGCGTTAAAAATCAAATACAACATACAATTAAAAATAATGATTTTGGTAAATAGTAGTTAAATCAAATTAATAAAATAGCTTTGTGTCTAATTTTAGTTGTAGTTAGGAGCATGTGTTCTTGTGTCTTTGTGTGCATAACATATATGGGTGTCAGTTTTATTTCTTTGGAGATAAATTTAGACAGTTAAATGTCCATTGAACAGAAGAAAAGTTTTAATGATGATGTTGTCAGTTATTGCATATAGCAATCATGTTTGTATATTTTGTGTTCTGAATGAGTAAAATTGAGTAATAATCCAGTAATAATACTATGTTTGTTGCACTGTTTTTGAATTTCTACCACACATACAGATGCATGTATGAGGAGATAATTTTCTAGTAATCTGTTTGCTTGAAGCACTTATGGACATCATACCAGCCATATTAGGAGCATTTCTTCATAACTGAGATTTCAGTGTATCTTAGATATAGAGGTAACTATGATACTGTATAGGTAGCTTGTTTATGAGTACAGGAATACTTCCATAAACAAAGCTGCTGACAAAGAAGTTCCTTTTTACAAATTATTTTATGCCTACCCAGCGCCTCCCCTCCCCATTATATCCTGGTCCTCTATCTAGCAGGAAGATTTTTTTTTAGCAATATCAGCATTGGGAGGATAGTGAAGGATGTTTGGACAAACAGACTTTCAGTGTCAGGTTGCAGCAGCTTGTCAGTAGTAGTCAGTGCCATAAAGCTTCAGCCAAGAAAGTATGGGAGCATGTTTGAACAGCAAAACGGAAAGAAAAGGGGAGATCAGCCTACCTCACCAAGTACCCATAGCATGGTGTTTGTTTTTTAAAGGCATAGACCTGAATGATTGGCCACCAAACAAAAGTCATAAGAAAAGTGCAAGCTGGTGAAGAAAAAAAATCTTTCCTGGGTGCATTTTGATAGAAACCTTCAAGTGGTCTCAAGAAGGTTCAAAATGTTTTTGTTTATTTATGTGCATATTGTTAGTTTTGAATAAAACATTTGCTGAAACATGTTGAACTGCTCTTCTGTTTTGTGGTACAGGAACCCATCTCTATTCTTTCCATGTTGTTTTGCCTCTGGTACCAATTTTTCTGTTGAAGAAGTAATGGCCAGGAACACATCACTTTAATTGAGGTATACCTGTGTACTCTTTGTGACAGAAACCATTTCTTATGTCAGAGCCAGGCTTAAACAGTTTTACTTGCCATGGTAATTGTGCCATTGCCCTCCTGGTAAATACAGTCTTCCTGCCATCCTTGAATCTGCAGAGGTGGGCTGGAATTGACTTAGCTGCTGCGCAACAAAGAACTTGTGGTCTCTTGGCCATACAAGGTGAAACTGGAAAGCCAGTCTCTTTATTCCAGACCAGGAAAACATTGTGTGTGTGGGGTTAATGTTTCCTTGGCCATTGCTCAACAGGTGTGATATGAGCACTTCCTTTGAACATTGGCCAAGCTGGCAGAAAAGTTGGCAGTTCTGGAAGCTATTCCCACTGAATCTACCTAGACAGATACATACTTACAACACTTTCTTACTACTAAGGACACTGTCAGAACCATGTATGATTGTTGTTTTCTTTATGTTATATCAATTTTAAAGCCAGTTGATGTTTGTTACAAACGCTTATTATAAAAATATTTTTTAAACAATGGAGCTTTGGTACCAATACCACATTTATGTTATTTGTGCAGAAACTGTGTTACAAGTACAATTGTCCCTCCACATTCATGGATTTGACATTCATGGATTTAAGTATTCACGGATTGAAAATATTATTTAAAAAATAATAATCCAAAAAGCAAACCTTGATTTTGCCATCTTAGATAAGGGACACCATTTTGCTATGCCATTGCATATAATGGGACTTGAGTATTCATGGATTTGGGTATTCACGGCGGGTCCTGGAACCAAACCCCAGCGAATGTGAAGGGACAACTGTATTGTGTTTCTTCTTCTCAAAATATGATTTATGAGCAGCACAGTACATATTTGGCCAGTAATAAATTTCACTAACCTAAGGATCAGAACCAAGTATTGCCTTCAGTACTGCCTTCAAACCCCCCCCCCTTTAACTTGTTACACACATGGTGACCAGAGAGGACCTTCTCAGTTGTAGTGATAAGTGTGTAGAATGTTCTTCGAAAGAAGGTTTGCCTAGAACTAATTTTGATGGGGTTTTGGGACAAAGTGAACACACACACACACACACCCCAGTACTTAATCTGATTATATTGCTGTTTGGGAACTGTTGTGTTTTTGCTTGTCTATTGTGTTGGATTTTATATGATTTTTATATTTGCTTGTATTTGTATTTTTGTTTTGGCTTTATGTTAATTGGTTTTTAAAAACTTTGTAAACTAATCTGAGAGGCTGTGAGTAAAGAGAGGGGCTTCAGTTTATAAATAAATACACATGTATTTTAAACCATCTAGTAATTTTACTATTAATTGTTTGTTGTTGCGTGTATTCAAACAATTCCTGGCTTGTGGTAAACCTGTCATGGGGTTTTCTTGGCAAGATTTGTTCAAAAAGCGTTTGCTGTTGACATGCCCAAGCTCACCTAGTGGGTTTCCATAACTGATTGGTGATTTGAACCCTGGTCTCCCATGATCCTATTCAAACATTCAAACAACTACACCATTCTAGCCCTGCATTTTACTGTGTAACATGTCAAAATCAAAGGCTGCTTGTGGATCCAAGCAGGACTGGATTTTTACAAGAAATGTCTAAATGATGCGTGGCAGGGGGTTGGACTGGATGGCCCTCGTGGTCTCTTCCAACTCTGCAATTCTATGATTCTATGATATAACTGTTATTGCACTATATGCACATCCATAAATTCTGGTCCAGTGTTAATTCCTGTAAAAACATGCATTTAACTACAGGCTTTATTAAGAGCATACCAAAACAAGGAGATAAGCCTGGGACCATGGTTTCCTTTCTTCTTTGGCTCCTAGCTTTACCGTTTATCAACTTGACATTTTTTAAATGTTTCTGAGAACAAACATAAAATTAGTGGTAAAAAAAAGTTACAATACCTTTGCATCTAAGTCATTACTTCAAAGACTTTGCCTTATAGCAAAATTTGATACAAACCAGAAATAATGATACGTGCTTGTATGTTCTTCAGGGATTGTATGGGGTCTGAAACTAACAGAGGTAATACTGTTTTTAGCCAGAATGAGAAATTCCTTACAGCTAAGCTCAAAGCTGAGAACTTACATTATTCCAACTTGATCTTACATTTTGGGTTTTTTTATTGACCGCTAAGCTGTTTGCCTCAAGAATAGATTATGGGTTAGCAAATGAATTCTCTCCAAATGCTTTGGATAGGACACCAAATTGCTGCAAAAAAGGCTGTCTCCTACCTAGTCCCATTACGTTTTTATTTTAAATTTATAAAATTGACATCCCCAATTTGTTGTCCTAGTGTATAAAGAGCTTCTTCTTTGTGTTCTCTGTGAATCCACACAAGTGGGTTATCTGCTCCTGTGCAGAACACCATTTGGAACCTTCTAGAAGTGTTATACAGTATAAGCGTTTTGGCAGTAGCCCGCCCACTCTCTCCCTGCCCTATATAAGGGCGGCTCCCACCTAAATGCCTCAATTCCTTTTTTCCCCACTGCTGTTGCATGCAATGTGGCAGTAAAATACCCAATACTGACGGCTGTGATTTGTGCCTATTTTGTTTGGGTGAGGGACAGAATACCCAATCTTGCCTTTTCTGTAAGGCTTTCACACCTCAGATAAGGCACAACCGTGAAGTCTGTCTAAAGCCACTACTCTGAGCATGCCTTGGCATCGGCGTCGAAAGAAGGAAGATGAGACCATAACTCATTGGGCAGACCAGCATTTTTCCACCAATATACCATGGACCAATGCTATTTATTGTTGTTAAATTCTGTTAAGTTAACTTTGACATGGTGACCCTATGAGTGAGAAACTTCCAAGTCACCCTATTTTGAACAGCCCTGCTCAGCTCTTGCAGACTCAGGGATATGGCTTCCTTGATTGAGTCTATCCATCTGTAATGCAATCTTCCTCTTTTCCTACTACCTTCTACCTTACCAAGCATTATTGTCTTTTCTAGTGAGTCATGTCTTCCCAAGATATCGCCATTTGACAATCTCAGTGTAGTCATCTTGGCATCTAGGGAAAGTTCAGGTGTGATTTCCTCTAGGATCCATTGATTTGTCTATTGAGCAGTCTACAATATCTGTAGAACTCTTCTCCAACACCACACTTGAAATGAGTTTATTTTCTTCTTGTCAGCTTTCTTCACTGTCTAGCTTTCACAGCCATACAAAGAAATGGGAAATATGATGGCATGGACAGTCCTAACCTTAGTATTCACCGATATCTCTCTCTCTGGCTTTTCTTCGCAAACGAAGATTCAGGAAGGACTCATATAAGGCTGCAGCATTGTGGATAGTGCGTCTCCATGCCTCCCGATGTGAGGCCAGGGCGGACCACTGTTGGTGATCAATTTGGCCAAGCCTGAGATGTTGTTTCAGGGAGTCTTTGTATCGCTTTTTTGGAGCGCCCCTCTTACGCTGACCCGTGGCGAGTTCACCGTAGAGTAGTATTTTTGGGAGGCGATGGTCCTTCATCCTAGAAACGTGCCCTGCCCAGCGCAGCTGTGTTCTCAATATCATGGCCTCAATGCTGGTGATCCCTGCTTGCTCAAGGACAGCAACATTCGTCACATAGTCAGTCCAGTGTATATTTAGGATTGTGCGTAGACAGCGCTGATGAAAGCGCTCGAGGAGTCGTAGGTGGTGGCGATAGGTGACCCATGTTTCAGATCCATAAAGGAGGATAGACAGTACGATGGCTCTATACACACTGATTTTTGTGCTTTGCCTCAGGTGTTTATTGCTCCAGACTCTTTTGTGAAGTCTTCCAAATGCACTATATGCCTTTGCTAATATCTTGACACTTAAGACCTTGTCTAGTTCCTTCATAGCTGTCCTTCCAAATCCTAGTCTTCTTCTGATTTCTTGACTCAAGTCTCCATTCTGCTTAATGACTGAGCCAAAGTATGTAAAATCTTGAACTATTTCAATGTCTTCATCATCTCTTTAAAGTTCTGTAAATCTGTGGTCATTATTTTTGTTTTCTAAAGTTGAACTGTAAAAACCTGCCTTTGCACTTTATTCCTTTCTTCAGTAATTGTTCCAAGACTTTGCCCTTTCTGCTAGTAATATGGTGCCATCTGCATATCTTAAATTGTTGGTGTTCCTTCCTCCAATTTTCATGCCTCCTTCCTCCATTTCTTTAAGAACAATCCATAGTTTTTCATGATATACACAATCAAAGGCTTTGCTATAATATATAAAGTACAGAGTGATTTTCTTCTGAAATTCTTTGGTGTGCACCATTATCCAATGTATGATTGCAGTATGATCCCTAGCACCTCTTTCTTTCCTGAACCTAACTTGGATATCATTCTTCGCTAGGTCCATCATTGTTGGACCTAGCTTAGACTCATTGTTCGCCCCATATCATATATGGAGCAAAAGTCTTTGTTGTAGAATTTTGAGCCTCACTTTGCTTACATGGGAAATTAATGCAATGGTCCTGTGGTTACTGCAAATCATTGTGTCCCCTTGCTTGGAGATGGCAATGTATATTGAGAATTTCCAAGCGGTGAGCCATTGTTTTGTATTCCATATTTGTTGACAGATTTTAGTTAGAACTAGAGTAGATGCTGTCTCTGTAGATTAAAGCAGCTCTATTAGTATGCCATCTGTTCCCAGTGATTTATTTCTCCCAAGTGCTCTGAGTGCAGTCTTCACTTCACTTTCTAAAATTGGAGGTTCATCTTCATATGGTTCTTCCTTGAATGTATTATAAAGTTCTTCCATGTATTGTTTCCATTGTCTTTTTATTTCTACTTGATCATGTATTGTGTTCCCCTGTGTTCCAATACAGTGCTATATTTGTACTGTATTATTTTTGTATTTGAATGGTGTTCTGGACTCTTACTGTGGACCAACTGCTGGTTGCTCACAGTTGAGCAGTGATCTGTCAACCATCACACTGAGTAACACTGATCTAGGGTATTGAACAAGTGTGTCAGCAGACAACACAGTATTTTACCAGCACAGCATGCAGCACTCAAGACATTGTATTGGTGGATCAACTGAACACAGTTGAGTATACACTGTGTTGCTGCAATTTTTACTTGAGTAAATGGATGAAAAAGAACACCTCAAAGCAGAGACGTGTGGGGAAACATATCATGGAGTTTTCTTGGCAAGATTTGTTCAGCGAGGTTTTGCCTTTGCCTTCCTCTGAGGCTGAGAGAATGTGATTTGTCCAAAGTCACCAGTAGGTTTCTATGGCCAAGCAGGGATTCGAACCCTGGTCTCCTGAGTCGTAGCCCAACACTCAAAGCACTACACCATGCTGGCTTTCTTTCATTATACTTCCTTTCCTTATAGTTAAACAAAACATGACTATACCTGAAAGAATCATATTTGTCAGAACACACACCTAAAATACCTGATACAGCTTATATCAACATTTTAACTTCCTTTTCCTGTCATAGAACTGTAATAACATCAAAGGTATTTTCTGCACTACTTATCAGTTCCTCTTTACGTTGAAAAGAATAAAATTCAGTACAACTAGTTGAACATTTTGTTTCATTAAAGCATAGATGTGAATCTGCGGGCACAGGAGACTTACCACATTCTGACTTGGCTATATTTATTTTGGACTAATGGAGAAGCAAGAGATTTTTTAAAAAAATACTAACAAGCTTAGCAGTACATTCATTTGCTAGTCTGTTCCTCTGAGTGCTAGGGTTTGTCAGTGCTTCCCTCTTTAGAAGAAGATCTATATATAACTGTATATCTTATATTTAGCCCATTTGACATGATTGATCCCATTTACAGTTCAGATAACACAATAACGCCCTCCCCCCCTGGTGTGTGGATGTGGGTGTGTTAGGTAGGTAGGTAGGCAGGATTTGCAGGTGAAAATACAGGTTTGAAAAAAAAATCACAGGAGATTTTCCACCCCACATCTTTGACCTCATCATTGATTTTGCGCAAAGCAGTGTGCACTCAAGGAAACAGAATTTGTGATACAAGTAAAGAAGATGTATTGAATCTTTTAGGACAGAAATAATCTGTAAAACCTAAAATATTGAAGAAAGCAACATAGGATGAACTAAGGAACCGGTTCTCCTTCCCCATTTAGCAGTGTAGGTTGTTTCAGAATTAGATGGAGTAGCAAACCAGGCTCATGTATTTTAGTCATTTATTATAATGCATTTTTCTGTATGTAGAGCAGAAGATTGCAGATTATTTGCAAAGACTGTTCCTTTCAGAGTGGTACATCCAGTAATCAATAGTGTTTAGAATCCATCTAGCCTTCTTAGCCTTGGGGATCTTAAAAATGAGTGAGATTTTTGTGGAAACTTATTAAGTCCTTCCATTTAAAACATTAGCTTTTGCAATTTCAATTTAAGTATGAAACTATTTGTTGTTGGTGTATTTCAGTAGTTATAGCTTCCAAGTATTTGCATTGGTTGTTTTCCACTAATAATTTGCAACATTGCTGTCAGTTGAGCAATCTCTGACTCAGCTCATAACCTAATTAATCCTAGTCCTTTGTCAGGTGGATTGAATCCAAAATCCAGATTTCTGATATGTGATCTCTCATCTTCCCCACATTTCTTTGCGGCACAGCACTTTTTAAATTGCATCCAGAAAATAATGTTATTGCTTCCATGGTTATCTTAACTATCTGATACTGTGACAGTGGTCATATGTGGGTGTCTGTGTGTGCATACCTGCTGTACATGTTACAGAAGTACACGCATGTTCAAGACCTCCTTTAAGAATAGGTCCATTCAAAAAAAAAAAAAAAAGGAATTCCTTTTATAAGGAAAATGGAATAACCAGGAACTCAAAAATCAAATTGCCACACAGACAGTGAACAGCCCAATCTTCGAATAACTTTCTTCATTTCTTCATTTAAAGAAAATGAAGGGAAGGATTTGGCCTGGCTTCCTTCCCACTGGCTTGTTTACATGAATTGAAGCATGTGTGTAACTTACTTTGTAGGCAGAAATGTCCATTCTAAATATAGCCCTTTTGCTAAAACTGAGGCAACAGGGATTAAATGATGATCTGATATTTTGGTATGTGTGATGCAGTAATTTTTGGGAGGTATCTACAAACTTTGTGTGATCCCTTTATTTAGAGCAGGGGTAAGAATCATTCTGCCTTCCAGATGTTGCTGAACTGCAATTGCCAGCATTTCTCCCCCTTTTGTTATGCTGGGTAAGGCTGTTGGGAGTTGTAATCCATCAACAGCTTGATGGCCATGACTGGAATCCTGTACCCATATACATGTGTAAGCACCATAGGTACAGTGCTATGTAGTGAATCCTAGGCCAGCTCCCTTCCCCCCCCCCATTCCCACTTACTGGAAAGCAGTTGCTGCAATCAATGGGGGTTCATTCATTCCCCTGTCACTCAAGCAGCACCTGTCTGATGTTCCCACCCTCTCCTCTGAGTGATCTCAGTTGTGACAACCAGAAGCGGAATCCCTGTCACAATTCTCCCTTGCACTGGAGATCACTCTCACAAGGGGGTGGGTAGGAGCATCACCTAGCTCAGTGATGGCGAACCTATGACACGCGTGTCAGCACTGACACGCATAGCCATTTCTGATGACACGCGGCTGCTGAGGCAGTTGCATGACAAGAAGGATGAAATATTTGCTGCTCCTGAGGATGAAACATTTGCAACTAGAGTCTTGGAGTTAGAGTCTAACTCTAAGGACATTTTCAGTCACAAAAAAGTCATCCTGAGGACTCAGGAGAGGTACGTGCCTGTTTCGTGGCAGGGGGCCTGTTTCTGATGATGCCGTCCCTCTCACGTTACCCTCTGTGTTCCTCCTCTGTCACATGGAAGGAAAAGGCACCACTTTTTATTCACGAGGAACTTCCGTGAGTAAAAAGTGGCGCCTTTTCCTTCCATGTGACACAGAAGGAACATGGAAGGTAACGTGAGAGGGACGGTGTCATCAGAAACTGGCCCCCTGCCACAAAACAGGCGCATACCTCTCTTGAGCCCTCAGGATGACTTTTTTGTGTCTGAAAATGTCCTAAGACTCTAGTCGCAAATGTTTCATCTGCCCTTATTAGATAATAATTAGTTTTTGGTGTATTAAATACAATTATATATAACAATTATACATTTACCGTATGTTATTTAAACTATAAATATCGCAAAATAATGTTGTTGTTTTTTCCAAAGTGACACACCACCCGAGTTATGCTCAGTTTTTTGGCGAAGTTTGACACACCGAGCTCAAAAGGTTGCCCATCACTGACCTAGCTGCTTCCTAGTAAGCGAGGAACAGATCCCCATCAACAGATCTCCTGCTGTCCAGTAAGCGGAGATTGGAGGACTTACAGTGTCCCTACATATCCCTTAAATGAGGAGCTACATAGGGATCATGAATACATAAAACCCATGAGTGCACAACTCTAGGCTACACATTCAGAACTGCCATAGAGGATTCTGGCTCACATGATTTTACCACTCCTGGTCTAGAACGAAGCCAGCACCCCTGCCCTGTACTCTTTAGCACAGTCCAGTGTTACTGTTTTTTGACTTGGAAATAAGTCCTACAGTGAGACCTAAGGTTACATAAAAGATGAGATGAAGTTGGGTAGCTAGATTGAAAGACTTGATTAGTTTTGGCAGAATAATATGAGATCATTATTAATGAACATTTACATAGATTTTTGGAGTATCAGTACTAATGCTTTGGGCACAGAATAGATTGAGTGGGAAAAGATTGCATGAAGAAACAAAATTTGCAAACTTTTATTGAGGAGCCGAATAAAGTGAAATTGCCAGAAATGTATCACATAATATTGCAAAGTAGCACATATTGTGAAAAATGGGTGTAAATCCAATTATTAGCCCCATTTAGAGTTGGACCCATTGGATCAATGGGAACGTAGTAAGGCAAAACATGTAACTTCCCTTCATTGAATGGGTCTACCCTAGTTGAGACTAACAGTTGGATTACAGCCATTGTGAAAAGCAAAATAAAGAACAAAACAAGAGTTTAGAAAAGTCAACATGAAGTCATATCCCAGAGTTATTGTGATGAAACTATAGGATGGCCTATAGGACTGGTAGGGGACTGAGCAGTAATCTCTAGCATGACTTTATGGTAGGGGGAAAAACTGGAACACCAGTCTATTTACCCTTCCACAAGGGTAGTGGTATAGTGGAGGTGGTGGTTCTGCTGCTGCTGCAAGATTAAGGGAATTAGCAGGATCATATTTCCTGTTTCCATCCAGTGCAGTGATCAAGGCAGAGTTGTGTGTGTGCCTTTCCAAATGTAAAAAGAAGATTAATAATTGTAAGTGGTGAATATTTATGTGGGTGGTAGTTTTTCCTGTACTTGAAATGGAGTTGCTGTATAGAGAGGTTAAGAACCAAACTTTATGTAGGTGTTACCATCTTGTTTAATGAACAGGAAGAAACTCTTAACCCAGCAATTAAGAGTTCACAGCTTTCCCCCCCTACTATTTATACTAGTTTTCCCAGAAAGCAGATATTTTATTCTGCAAAACATTTAACTCTTTTCTGTAAAGCTGCTGAAGTTTGATAAAGGTACTAACTGAGCAGATTCTCTTTTTTATCTTGTCTGAATGTGGCAGCAGCTGGCACTCTGACTTGTTGAGTTGGGAAACAAGCAAGAGTGCTAGCTGCTGTCTCATTCAGACAGCACAATAAACAAGATACAGAATTTTGCTCTGCAGATTTTTAAACTGTGCTTAGTGCAGGTAGGAGCAGTCTGACAGCTTGCACTGGCATATGGCTTCTACTCAGTAATTTTTTTTTAAATTCTCTGGCTTATTTTTATGTCCAAATGCAGCCATAGCCTCTAGTTCTGATGCTCCTTCCCCCGGCAAATTGCTAATACAGTTTTGGAAGAACTAACTAACTGATCAGCTAGCCATGTCTTTTTAGGGCAGTGGCCACCCAATAGCGGACTGTTTTGTTATCACATTTTTTTTTAATAAAGAGTGACCTCCCCATTCTATGAATAGTTAGACCATGAGGGTAAATCTATATAGTTCAGCTGGTTATTGCTAGAAATAACCCCCTTCTTCCATAACTAGAATGTACTACTAGAATAATCAAGCAACAGAGGAGGTTCTTCAGATATGAAAGTGCAGTGATAAGGCGGGTCTGTAAGCTTGGAATTTGAAGCTAGGAAACCAGTCCAAATTTACCTGCTTCTGTAAATTAAAGATATCTCATCCTCTCCTTCTCCCCTATAGTTAATTAAAATGACAGTACAAGTCATGCACACACACACACCTGTATCTATGGGGGATATGCTCTCGGGCTTGCTGTGCATACGTGAAACATTTCAAACCCTATTGAAATAAATGCCTTCCAGCCCAACATCCAGCAGAAACATACCATAAAATCATGCTGGAGAACATAGAAAACGCATAGAGAGGACTTTTTTTTCCAGATGTGGATAAGTGAAACCGTCGATACCGGTCCTGTGGATATATGGGTGTTGATCTGTAAATATTAAAGAAATACAGCCGTCCCTCAACATTTTCAGGCTAAACACTCGCAGATTAGATTATTCACAGATTACACTGTATTTGCCCTGCCTCTGCTGCTGCCCTATACCTGACAGAAAAAATATGTTCTCTCTAGGCATCTGCAGATCCTCCAGCGTGAATTTATGGTCAAAATCCCCTGGGAGTTGACCATTGAGTCACGCTGGAAGTCCTACAGATGCTTAGAAAAATGTTCGGGGGGGGGCAACGGGCCTATATTTGTGACTTTTCCACTTTTGTGAGAGGAAGCTGTGTCCCTAACCCCCACGGATGTTGAGGGCCAACTGTAGTAAAAACTCCCATTGGTGCTAGTAGCAGCTGCCTTTTAAAAAATTTGAAGAAAAACAAATCTGCATTCTATGCAGTTTGGGGTGTACTTTGAGTTTGTCTATGAGACTTAGAATCAAGACAGGCTCAGCAAAACTGAGGAAGAGGACTAGACAATCCAGAAATTCTTGTGGTCTCTGAATATGACTCCTGTATGGCTTTCTGTAAGACAGGTCGGGGGGGGGGGGTCTGTCAAGGGCCAGGTTGTCTGGGGTTCTAGTCTGTTGGGTGCATGAAACTAACAGGCAGAGCCACCCCCTTTTTTCTGTTGACCTTCCCTTGGGTTATGAGGACATAACAGTTGATTCCAGAGATATGAACACCTCGGAAGTGGCCATTTAAAATTAAGTGCAAGGTTGCATAAATTTAAAAGGTTGCCTTCTTCTTGGATAAAAAGTGGAACTTAAAAGAGGTTTTGAAAGGAGGAGAGTGTGTTAATTTCATAGATGTGTGTGTGCCTTTAAGTCACACTTATGGTGACCCCCACATGAATTTCCTACAGTTTTCTTAGGCAAAGTATACTCAGAGGTAGTTTTGCCAGTTCCTTCCTCTGAAATATAGCCTACTGCTCCTAGTATTCATTAGTGGTTTCCCATCCAAGTACTAAATAGGGCTTATCCTGCTTAGATTCCAAGATCAGATGGAATCTGGTGCATTTAAGATATTTTTTATCTAGGCCCCTCAAAGCAAAGTTATGCATATTATATGTATCTTTAAACCCAATAGATCTATTGCCACCTTTATAGTTTTTCAGTAGTCTGCTTAATTTAAGATAGTTCATTTGTGAGATTGATCCACAACTGAAACAGAGCTTAAACAGAAAATATACTTACTATATTTGCATTAAAATATGCACGTATGAAATGAATTTAGAGTGGAGGATAATATATTGGTGGAAGATAACAGTATTAACACTTCAGATCTTCTGTCTTATTGTTCGTATAGTTACCAAGGAATATAAGAAGTACTTTTATTTAATTAGCAACATCTTTAAATCAAGGTCCTCTTTTATTTCTCTCCTTCCCCTTGATCAGATGAGTACTGGTTCCTTTAAGATATTTAGGCCCTAATTTCATGGATAGAACAAGGCAAATGCTCAGGGCAGAAAACAAATATGAAAGGATTCAAAGGGATAAGCAGATAAGTTTGCACCAGCTCCTGGGAGCTTTTTAGCCTGGCAATTGTGTGTTTTAAAGTTGTGGTTCTTGCTCTTTTGTCTTCCAGATGTTTTGGACTTCAGCTCCCAAAGTCCATCACCCTTGGCCAGGCTGGTTGGGTCTTCCAGGAATTGAAGTGCAAAACACTTGGGGGGCCAGAGTTTGAGAATTTCCATTTTAAAACATCTGTAACACAACATTTCTAAGTGATTTAAAGGGGTAGGGTGGTGCAGCAATAAATTCTGTAGATTAAAAAAAAAAAATTCATTATTGTCAGCAGTAAAGAATGGAGTCAGATAGGGGTTTTTTCCTGGTGAGGGGAACATATCTTTTGCAATTTACCACAACATTTTCAGAGTAATGAAAGAGTTTTTATGCTGAAGGGTATTTTTATAGTTTTAGTCATAATGCTCTGCTATCTTTCTTTAAACATTCTGTCAGTCATGTAGCTTTTCCATTCTGTATGTATGTATGGTGTGCTGTCTTTTTTTTTTTTAAATACTGTTTTGAAATCTTTCTTTTGATATAACATTGGGAAATTTGTACCTAACACCTCCGTTTTTAACATTTCTTTAATAAGTTTGGACCTTGGACTTCATAGAAAAGACTCTGTTAAATAATTAACAAACAAAGTGATGTTGGGTAACTTGACTTGTCTGCATAAATTGTCCTCTGAACCTTTCCAGACCTCTTATCTTTGTCTGTTGGAACCACATATACTCATTTTATAATGGACACACCACTGTAATTTTTTTAAAGAATGAAAAGTAGAAAACATTTGAAAGTCATGCTTTTTCTGATTAAAACTTATCAAGTTTTACAACTTGGCAGATCTTCTCCTTATTTTTCTTCTCCTTATTTTTCTATCGCTGCTCTACTATGCATCTAATGAATATTGCCTCATTTTTATCTTTGTCTTCCATGTATGTATGTATGTATGTATGCATGCAACTTCTTACAAGAAAAACTGCAATGAAGTAGAAGCTTTCAGCTGTTCTGAATTTCATTTTTGAAAAATGCAACACAGAACCAAAACGATATGGTTTTAGAGAATAAACAGTGTGGAGTATCTGGCAGATTTTTCCATACAATCTGTAAATGTTGCTCTTGGTCTAATAGTAGCAAATACTGGTTGATCATAACCATAACCAGAAGTATAGCACCTGTTTGTTGCTGTTGGTGTTGCTGTTGCGTGCCTTCAAGTCATTCTCTGAGGGGAGGGGGATGATACGGGTCCTTCAGCTGTGGGTTATGTCAGTCACCACCCAAGTGGAGCAGTAAGTTACATCAACTCTTTTTAATTCAAATTTCTTTGTCTCCTCCATCCTGAGGCCACGTTGCCAGTTTTTATTTCCTGCTTCGCCCAGCCAGTTGTAGGAGAATCTCCTCCGTCCTTTACCTTCCTTTGTTTGTTTTTCCTTTGCCTTATCTGCTCTATTTTCTTCCCTTCTCGCGGCTTTTCCTTTTCTCCTCTCTGCAGCCTCCCTCCTCCCCTCTTGCTTCTTTCCTACCTCCGGCCATGGAAAGCAGCCAGCTGAACCAGGTGGCTTCTCTCCCCACAGAAGGGAGCTCTGGAGCCGTGGGGGATGTGTATACCGACCCTGGCTGCTCTGTGAGTGCGGCGGCTGCCGCAGACGGAGCTGCAACCGCCGTCCCTGCCCACAGTGTCCAGCAACTGGGGGTTCCGCAGAGGAAGGCGGTGAAGAGAGCCTCCCAGGCCATCGCGTCTCCGACAGAGCGGTGGTGACAAAGCCGCGCAGGAGGCTGGCCCAACTGAGGAAGAAGCCGGCCTCCGAGGAGTCCACAGGGGCCGCGATGAGCCATCTGCCCCAGTGGAACTCCTGGCACGCTCCAGGCTCCTGTTGCCAGGGATGGGCGGGGGCAGGAGCCCCCAGGCAGGTACAGGGGACTCGTGGGGGGTGCGGGGAAGAAGATGCCTTGCCCGATTACCTTACCCTCGCATCATTCCCTCTTTGCGCTTGGGGACCTCAGGCATCAAAAAGCCTTGGACCCCTAGTAATGCTGCTGAGTCCGATGGGGAAAACGGGAGTGGTCAGCAGGGCACGGAGGCCCATTCTGCTGACGGAAACCAAGGGGTGGGGGACCAGATTCAGCTCCCACCTTCCCAGGCTTTACAAACTACCCAAGCTGGGGGGCTTCGCAGCCAATCCCTACAACTCCAAGGTCCCCCTCCCAGGTGGTGGGGACCCAGATTCCTGTCCAGACCTCCCAGGCCCTAGCTCTTCCAGTGCAGTCCTACCAGTCTCTGGCTTACCAGTCTCCGGTTCTGCGGGCCCCGAATCTCCAGGCCTTGGCCCATGAGGCCCAGGTACAATAGGCCCTGGTGTACCAGGTCCCTGCTTTTCACAATGCAAGGTGTGGGCAGGAGATTCCTTTATCCTCTCCTCCAGCGAGGACGAATCTGGTGGAGTGGGTAAGGGGGGAGCCGGGAAAACCAAGGGGGGTTGCGCCTACCTCACAAGGTCATCGGAAGAAACACAAGGGAGCCATCAAGGCAGCCTTGCAACTCCTTTCCAAGGCCCTACTTTTGAATGAGGACTCATCCGAAGGGCCCAGCACCAGCGCCTCTGCTTCGGGGGTCCTCCCCCAGAAATGGAAGGAGGATGTACAAGCCCATTTCAGAGCCCAGCACAAGGGACCCGGAAAGGCAAAATCGAAGTCTGCCAATAGGGATGCCAAGGACACCCCCTAAGGCCTGCCCCACTCCCCAAGAAAAGAAAGAACCCACCCTCCAACCACTCCTCTGAGGAGTCCTCAGCAGGCTCAGAGGAAGAGAGGCACCTCATAGAGGCTGTCAGGGGAGCAGGGGATCCTGACGGCGCCATATCGAGCGACAAGGAGGATGGTGAGATATCTGATTCTGAGACCTCTGAACAAGAGACCACGGATAGGCTTTTTCAGGCGGAGTGCTTAACAAGATGGTGTCTACTCTGGAGATCTCCTCCTCCGATTAGGAGAAGGTCCCCTCAACATTGTCAACTAACGAAAAGGTTGTAGCTGTCATGCACACCTCTCGGCCAAAGAAACCAGAGCTGCCCTTTCCTGAGGCTTTCTGGAACTTGGTAACCGATGAATGGAATAAGCCGTCCCTTGGAAAGAGACGCACTACCATGGCCCAGAAGTACTACAATACCAGTCAGCGCTTCCTTGACTGCCTGAAGCCTCCGGTGGTGGACAATCTGGTGGCGTCCCTGGTTTCCAATTTTCTGGCTCCCAAGGAGGGCGAGGGTTCATTGAGAGAACCAGATGATAAGAGGGCTGACGCAGCTCTCAAGAAGGCCCACGAGTCTGCAGCCTGCAGGGTCAGAACTTCACTGGCCATATCCTTGTACTCTTGAGCGTCCATCGTTTGGCTCCAGGAACTCATGAAAATCCAGGACCTGAATTCAAGGATACTTCACAAAATGCTTTTGCAGTTCCTTCGTGCTCTCTTCTTCATGGCGGACGCGGTCCAAGGCGCCATGGTATTCTCTGCCCAGTCCATTGGGGCCATGACGCTCGCCAGAAGATCCATCTGGCTAAAATACTGGCAGTTTGACACCCCCACCAGAGCGCCCTGGCCTCTGCAGTGTTCAAGGGGCATAAGCTTTTCGGGGATGAGGCCCTCAAGGGAATTCTCGTTGAAATTAAGGAGAAGAAGATGGCAATGCCCTCTACTCTCAAGAAGGCAGACAAGAAGAGCGGAAGACACTCCTTTCAGACCTCCCATTCCTTTTGTTCCTCAAGAGGATTCGGGAAGTATCAGATCTATAACTCCTTTCGCCTCGCCAGTGTTAAGCCCAACCACGTCATCAGACAAGCTTCTGCGGCACAATTGAACTCCAACAGAAGAGGTAACTCCCAGCATCAGCGGGGAGGCCCTCATCAACAATCCTGACTTAGAGTCGTCCCTGGTAGGGGACGACTCAGCCTGTTCCTCGCGGCTTGGTCAAACTTGACGGTGGACAGGTGGGTCATTGCCACGATAACCCACGGGTACCGGATCGAGCTTGACTCAAGACCAAGGGGCAGATTCCTTCCAGCCCCAATCCCCCCAAATCAGAGAAAGGTGAAGGACCTCTCCGATTCCATAGCCCATCTGCATGACATTGCCGCCATAGAAGAGGTTGCAGCCTCTCAACGCTTCTCAGGAGTGTACTCCTTCTTCACAGTCCCAAAGAAGGATGGAAGCCTTCAGTCCATCCTGGACCTGAAATACACCAACTCCCTTGTCACTTACAAGAGGTTCAGTATGGAGACCCTATCATCCATCAGAGAAGCCTTGCAGCCAGGAGACTACCTGGCCTCGCTGGACCTTTCGGAAGTGTATCTACATGTCAAGATCCACGAGGACAGCAGGCAATTACTCCGCTTTGCCTTCGGGGACCAACATTATCAATTCAGGGCCCTTCCCTTCGGTCTGGCCTCAGCACCGAGAGTGTTTACCAATATCCTGATCATTCTGATCGCCAACCTCAGATCCCAAGGGATCCACTTGTACCCCTATCTGGACGACATACTCTTGCGAGCCTCCTCATTGGACAGGGCAAGGAGGGATCTACAAACCACCATAGCCTTCCTATAGGACCACAGGTTCCTGGTGAACTTAAAAAAGAGCAACCTGTCCCCGTCATTTTCTTTCGTGCACTTGGGGGTGCAAATCGATAAACTGCATTCCACGGTCACACTCTCCCAGGAACACCAGGAGGTACTTCTATGAGAAGCACACACAGTAAGGTTACAGAGGACAGTTCCCCTGTCCTCAGTCTTAGGCCTCATGATCTCGGCAATTGGTGTGGTGCTTTGGGCACGTTTCCACTCCAGGCCACTTCAGGCTTTTCTGCTGCCATATCAGAAAGAAATTGTGTTAAAAATGTCTCCGTTGCTCCTTCTTCTGCAAGAGGTGAAGAACTCCCTCTCCTGATGGTCCCAGAAGACTGTCATAAGCAAGGGTTCCCCGTTTACGGTCATGCACCCAATCCTGGTCACCTCAGATGCGAGCCTACAGGGCTGGGAAGCTCATTGCCTCGGTCAAGTGACACAATGACTCTCCAACCCACAGGAACAGCATCACAGCATCAATTGGCTAGAACTGCAGGCAGCACATCTAGCCCTGCAGCACTTCAGTCCTGTTCTCAGAGATTGCCATGTCATGGTGATGACAGACAACACCATAGACCGCTCGTACTTAGTAAAACAGGGCAGATCGAGATCCAAGTCCCTGCAACAAGAGGCGGATCTGGTGTTCCGCTGGGCGGAGGGGACAGTGTTGTCCCTCAGAGCCCAATACCTGCAGGGCGACCTGAACAAACAAGCAGATTACCTGAGCAGAAACCTGGTCCTTCCAGGGGAATGGAAACTGAACCAGGAGATATTCTCCGACCACCAGGCCAGGTTTGGACCTCTGGATGTGGACATGTTTGCAACAAGGTCCAATTCAAAACTGGACAGGTTCTTTTCCAGGTTCCTACATCATGGCGCAGAAGGGACAGATGCTCTACGAGCCCCGTGACCGACAGGGCTCCTTTACTTGTTCCCAACTCTTCCACTTATAGGGAAGGTATATCGGAAGATCCACCAGGAGAAGGCACAGGTGGTCCTAGTGGTACCACACTGGCTGAGGAGACTCTGGTTCTCCGATCTGATGGAAATGGCAGTTCAGGAACCCTAGAGCCTTCCACAGAGGACCGACCTACTTCACCAGGGCCCAGTGCTCCACCCGGACCCAGTCTGGCTCCATCTGACAGCATGGAGATTGAACAGCTAGCCCTGAGAGACCGCGGCTATGAGGAATCGGTCATCAACACCCTTCTCTCGTTCAGGCGAGTTTCCACCAGGAGGATCTACGAGGCCACGTCGCACGCCTTCAAGAGATGGTGTGCCCCACGATGCCTGATTCATGCAGATGCATCAGTGAAGCACATGTTGGCTTTCTTACAGAAGGTTTTAGAGGCGGGCCTCTGTCCTAATACCCTGAAGAGGCAGGTAGCAGCCCTCTTGGCCTTCGTCTCAGGTCAAGATGGGACGCGTTTGTCCTCGCATCCCCACGTTGGGCGTTTCCTGAGAAGCGCCTTGATAATATCACCTCTGGTCCAGCATAGATTCCCTCTTGGAACTTCACCCTTGTTCTCTTTCAAGCCTCTCCGCAAGGTTCCCCTCAGGACACTCACCATCAAGGTCACCTTCCTGGTTGCCGTCACCTCAGCCTGGAGAGTCTCGGAACTAGCAGCCCTATGGGTGAGGGAACACGTTTGTTCCTTCACCGAAGACGTGGTGACCCTCCACCCCAACCCATCGTTCAAGCCCAAGGTCCTGTCTGAGTTCCATACCTTTCAGCCAATTGTCTTATCTTCCTTCTGCCTTAATCCTTCCCATCCGAAGGAAAAATTGTGGCACAAGCTGGATGTCAGGAGGGCCCTGAAAATCTACATCAGCTGCATGGCCCCCATCCAGCGTAGTGATGCCCTCTTCGTTTCCTTCTCTCAGTTATCCTAAGGAAATAGGGTCTCACAGAAAACCATTGCCACATGGATAAAGGCCTGTATATTTGCGGCCTACGACGCTGCCAAACTCCTCAGGCCTTTGGGAGTAACAGTTCACTCTACCAGGTCGGCGGCAACTTCCGCCATCTTCTCCACCAACGCTCCCCTGGCAGAGATATGCAGGGCAGCGACCTGGAGTACTCCGTCCACCTTCATCAGGCAGTATAAGGTGGACAAATTCCGCTCCGCTGAAGCGACCTTCAGCTGCAGAGTACTCCAGGAGATAGTCAGGGACTGAAGTCCCATGCTGCAGTCACTCCACCCTTCTATTCTTCAGCTAGCTTGGGCACGTCCCCCAGCTGAAGGAGCTGAAAGACCCATATAATCCCCCTTCCCTCAGAGAATGCCACATTGGTTACTTACCATGAAGGTGCATTCTTGAGTGGATGGGATAAAACGGGTCCTTCCCCCACCCAGTGACTGCAGTCGAATCTGAATCCCGGATAGTCGCCACTCCTGGGATCTGTTGTTCCGATACTACTCGGTATTTTCCTTTACTTCATACAGAGCTTTGCTAGTCAGTGAACTGGCAACGTGGCCTCAGGATGGAGGAGACAAATTTGAATTAAAAAGAGTTGATGTAACTTCCTGCTCCACCTGGGCGGTGACTGACGTAACCCACAGCTGAAGGACCTGTATCATCCCATCCCCTCAAGAATGCACCTTCACGTTAAGTAACCAGTGTGGCATTTCGAACTTATGGCGACCCTAAGGCGGGGTTTTCTTGTCAAGGTTTGTTTGTTACATCTGGTAATTCTGCTAAATGTAATTATCTATTACAGTGGACCCTTGGTATCCACTGGGGTTTGGTTCCAGGACCCCCAGTGGATATTAAAATACATGGATGCTCAAATCCCATTATATCCAATGGCATAGTAAAGTGGTGTCTCTTATATAAAATGGCAAAATCAATGTTTGCTTCTTGGTTTTTTTTTAAAAAAATATTTTCAAGCTGTGGATTGTGAAATCTGTGGGTGCGAAATCCATGGATACAGAGGGCTGACTATACATAAGACTATGTAGAGATTGTAGAGTGCTTGCTGCCCAACAACAGGATTCTACTTGCGTTTTTTTTCTGAGTCTGGCTGCTCTTGTGATGTCTGATCTGGAGAAACCATTAGCTTATAGAGCCCAGTTTAGGTGACTAAACTGGGTTCTATAAGCTAATGGTTACTTGCACCTAAACTGGGTTCTACATGCTAATGCTTACTCCAGATCAAACATCACAAGAGCAGCCAGACCCAGAAAAATCCACAGGAATGAAGAAGAAAAACAGCCATCCAAAGGGAAGGTATTTTTACCATACATCAGAGGAGTCACAGACAAAATAGGAAAACTGATGAGGAAACACAACCTCCAACGATCTACAGACCAAGAAAATCCAAGAAATGCTACACTCAGCAAAGGACAAAAGAGACCCTCTCACAGCTGCAGAGTTTACTGCATACCATGCAGCTATGGACAAGTTTACATAGGGACCACTAAACGCAGTGTGCAAACACGAATCAAGAAACATGAGAGACACTACAGACTGGGCCAGCCAGAAAAATCAGCAGTAGCAGAACATGTTATAAACCAACCTGGACACAAAATGTTATTTAAAAACACAGAAATTCTGGACCAGGCCAACAACTATCATGTCAGGATGCACAGAGAAGCTATTGAAATCCATAAACACCTGGACAGCTTCAACACAAAAGAAGGAGCCCTAATAGTAAACAAAATCTGGCTACCAGTCTTGAAAAAACAAACAAACCCAAAATCAAAACTCAACACTTCCAAATGAACTCCACCCAGGGACAGGGTTTTCCAGCAGATAATGGGCCGTTAGCCAAACAGACACTAATCCTCCTTGCATATCTTCCCCCAGGAACTAACCATTCAAATATACAAATTTACATATCCTTTCCAACAGGGGGTCACAGTAAATAAACCACACACACTCCTACCCAACCATTCTCTGAAGATGTCAGCCACAGATGCAGGCGAAACGTCAGGAATAAACTCTTCCAGAACACGGCCTCACAGCCTGGGAAAAACCCACAGACAACCTATGGATGCTGGCCATGAAAGCCTTCGACTTCACATAAATAGAAATACTTTACCATAGCTACTGTGAATGGCTGTAAAATTTAAAATTTTAGAATTTTAAAGCCCCATCATGCATGATAGTAGTAGTCATCTACATTTATAATTTTCTATTGTTCCTCATCAGGAAGAACTCAGTTCAGAATATGCTGGGCTTAGTTTAAAAATCTTTTGCGCCTGAAGATATTGCCCCTTCTTTTTCTATGTGACTGGTGCCTTTCCATATTTCTTTTCCTGCACACTGATTTGTATTGCTTCCAAATGTGAAAGTTCTATTGAGCAATTATGGCAAATGGCTGGTAACTTACCTATGATTTGTCTGCTCTCTTTGCATTGCGCAACCATCACCACATCCTTATGGTTTTGATTTCTATAAGTTAATTATTTGGCATGTGAATTTCCTCTTTACTTAGCTCATATAACCTTCAATATCTGTTCAAAATAATCTTGCCTGTCAACTTCCTTGGATATGACTTGTAATTTGTTTATAATAAGTTCTGCAGGTCAATGTTCATAGGATCTGTTGTAAACATTGTATTGGAGTCAGGTTATGAAATAGTTTTAAAAAATTGAATGGCCATTTGGCCCTGCTAATTAAAGAGAGCAGTTTAGTTACATAGATCGCAAAACAATAGCGTTTTTTGAAAATGAAAATCACAGGGAGTTACATTTTAAAATTCCAAATTATGGTTTAGATATCAGCCAGCAGCAGTGCTGTGTTTGGGGGCTAATTTTCAGTTACACACACATATACCACATTGGACTTTTGATAAATAGTTCAGCCTTTGAAAACATATCAAACATTTTTAAACTGCAAGTTGTTTTTCTCCTAACCAGCAGTAACTGGTTGGGAGCTGAGTTTGGCTAGCCCATCAGCCATGAATAAAGTGGGGCCATATATATAATAGTGTAGTCCCTGAAAGTTTTCTGCATTCATAATGATAATTTGTTCTTTTAAAGGTGGGGGGGAGGGAAACACACAGAGCCAGCATGGTATAAATGGTTTGAGCATTGGACTGTGATTCTGGACACCAGGGTCCGATTACATGCTCAGTCATGGAAACCCACTGGGTGATTTTGGGCAAGTCATACTCTCAACCTCAGAGGAAGGTGATGGCGAATCCCCTCTGGACAAACCTTGTCAAGAAAATCCAGATAGGTTCACCTTAGGGTTGCCATAAGTTGGAAACAACTTGAAGGCATATAACAACAAGAGGAAGTGAAAAGCAAGGCACAGATTAGAAAACTTTAAATACACAGAGAGGAGGCTGGCTGTAGATAGTCTTCAGTGAGTTACTCAAGAAGACACAGAAAATGAAACAAATCGTCAGGTGAAAGCCCAGTGTAGAAGAACCCACTGTTTCTAGGAGCCCAGCCAACAGAGGAGATGAGAGTCATCACTACCCACTGAACCTAGAGGAGCAGCTAGGAGTGAGTGTGGGCATCTGCCGCCTTCGAAAAAGCCCTCAGCCACCACCTTTCCCTTCAGGAACAGCTAGAAGTGAGTGCGGGTATCTGCAGTGTTCAATAAAGCCTTCAGCTACCACCTTCCTCTCCAGGAGCAGTTAGGAGTGTGGGCGTCCGCAGCCTTCAAAAAAGCCCTCAGCCACCACCTTTTCCTCCAGGAGCAGCTAGGAGTGAGTGTGGGCGCCTGCAGCCCTCAAAACGCCTTCAGCCACCACCCTTTCCTCTGGGAGCAGCTAGGAGCCAGTCCCAGTTACAGCTGCAGCAGCAGCACTACCTGAGGAGGAGGAGCCCCAGAGAACCAGGGAGGCAGCGTCAACGGCATCAAGAGCTACCCGCCCCCAAGCCACACCGCCAGACCCAGCTGCAGCTGTTTGCTGTTGTCCCAATTTGTGCTTAAACTTTGGCGTCTTGTGTAAGGAAATGAGAGCTTTCCTCACAGTTGTTTACAATCATTACTCCAGTTAGCCTTCTGTGTGTGTGTATGTGTATATGTATATGTGTATATATATATATATATATATATATATAGCTTAAAGGCACTCAGAGGTTGCCGTAAAAGGTTTAATATTCAATTTGTTACAGTAGCTTCTGCTTATTGGTTGTTTTAACTAATATAGCTTACGTATTACTATATATATTGATATATTTTCTTTTCTATTTTTATATACAATAATATATTTTACATGATCATACAGTCAATAGATTTTTGTTTTATTATACTTGTGATATTTTATTTATTCTATAGTGTGGATTTATAGTTTTTTTTTTCTCTTTTTGCTGGCTTGGGCTAACCATGGAAGTAACCAGGAGTCAATCTGACCTCTCAAAGAAACTTAGAAAATCCTCCAAAATTAACAAAAATGCCCCCCTCAGCTCAGTCTGGCCTTTTGTTAAAATCACAAGAGAGGGAACAGAGTAAAGCGGCTAAGTATTGAAATGGTACTTATAAAATTCCCAGATTTTAGTTTACGGAAAAACCTTATAACTTGAAAGGTAAACATGCCGGTACTGTTGAAATTGACCCTACCGAGGATCTTGATCCTCAACCATCTCTATCAGAATATAGTCCAACTGAGGATATGGGAATGGGTTTTAACTTGAATAGGAGTCTGCCTCTTGAACATGAGCATCCAGAATTAAATCTAGATAATAGCACCATAAACTTAGGTCAGGCAAGTGACCCTAAGAATAATAGAGACTATCTTTTTTAATTTTTTTTTTTTTTTTTGAGGATATGCCTCCTTTAGAAAACTTATTGGAGAATGGAAAAACTACATTAGAAGACTAGAATAAGTGTAAGGAAACAATTAACCAACAGTTACGTACCCTAGAAGCAGAATCCCCCAAATATGAAGAAAGTTTGCATCCCTTAGCAGACTCTGATGAGAAATTAAATGAGTTAATAGTGAATGAAAATCCTCATTTCCCAGTGTTACTTGACATGTTAAAAAATCAGCATGATTTAATAATTACTATTAAAAATAACAGATATAATATCCTGTACTAACAGTGAAGGGATCGTACAGGCTGCACCCCCAAAAACTGTAGGGCTTTTAAAAACAGATGTAGATCATTTGGGTAAATTTTCACCTTGTAATGATATTAACTTGAACCAAGTTACTTCTCAGACAGATACCAAACCTAAAAAGGGATCCAATAAAAAGAAGAGGAGAACTATAAGTAATGCTCCTAGCCAAAATTTGGAGAAACAGCTAGCCAGAGCTAGGAAGGCTGTAAATTTTAACTTCAAGAGACTGTTTAGTCTCTTGGACAATCCCTCAAAATCTACAAATTCAGGCTTAACAGGAAAGTTTACACGCTCCATTAAGAATAAAGGAAAGGAAATAAAGCTGACTGCAAAACTAAATGAATCTATTTCATTAGCAAACTCTTCCCAGGTGGATTCCAGCTATTTAACAAGACTTCTGACAAAAAAAAAAAAGATACTAGAGGAGAAGGATGAAGGCATAATAATAATAATACAGCCCAGTTAAACAAAAAGGAGGATAAACAGTATTTATCTGCTCCTCAAACAAACTAATACACCATCTTTAGTTCTAAAAAAAAAAAAATCACAACTAGCATTCGTTAACTACCTAAGCCACATGGTCTCATCTCCCAACCTAGCAGGAAATCCCATTTTTTACAACAGCTTACAGCCCTCGGGATAACCTTTATGAAAGAAGGGGATAGAGAAAATATTCAATACTTATTCTATAATTATTTGATGGTCAGAAGAACCCTTATAACGTTTAGGGATGCTGATGTAGCAGCAGAGCTATACAAATTGAAGAAATTAATCTCTCAATCAAACATTGAAGTAACAAGCACCTTCTGCTGCTCAGCACCATACCCTTTAATTGTTAATACTTCTTCACCTTCTATAAATAATACGTCACTGATGGATCTTGATAAGGCTCGATAGATGGATGAGGAAGAGGATTTGATTTGCTTGGATGGTACATGTGCCAACCTTGAAATTTCCCATGTCTCTCAGGATATCCCAAACAACATATTAATGGATGATATTAATGAAGCTGGCTTATAGATTCATTTAGCAGATTCCCCCTCTTTGATAAGTTGCTTATAATAGGCAGATTAAATTAGCTTCATGCTAGATTAAATAAAATATATGAATTGGAGTATACAGCTGCCAACAGGGTTGCGCAAATGATGGAATTAGCTGGGGCCCCTGCTGATGGTTTTGTGTCTGGCAATGGAGTTGACTCACACAGTCTCTCAACCATAAACATTAATGTTAAAAACTATGATATGGAGAGTATTGGGAACTGCTTCAAAGAAATGTACACTATCAGAACAGCTAATGGACATGCTCAATCTACCCTGCCTTCTATAGGCAAATCTTGACCTGTTGTAGATTCAATCAAAGTCGTGTCCTGGAACATAGCCGGATGGTCTAATAAGACACAGGATTAGGATTTCTTAAAATTCTTACAATCATATGAATCATCCTTCTCCAAGAAACATGGGTGCCTGACGGATATGTTATAAACTTACAAGGTTATACTTCTTACACTATCCCAGCTATAAAAAGTAGGAAGTTTGGGAGACCTTTGGGAGATCTTGCCGTGCTAATTTCAACCACGCTTAATGCTGTTATATCCCGATTTCATTCATTAAATACCTCTGATTTTCTAGTGTTAGCAGTCTCTAATATTGCCCCGGACCCATTACACATTATCTGTGTGTATATTCTTCCAGTACGATCTGGTGTTAAGGAATGTTTGCCTTGGGACAGATTGAATCACATTTTGGAGGAACTAGACATTCAATTTCCTAACTCATGGGTGATCATTGGAGGCAACTTCAATGCCAGGATTGGCACTGCTTCCCTCAATAACACGATTTTTGGATTATGCATAAAAAATGTCCCAGAACCTTCCCTCAGGGCAGCTCTGGATAAGACGGCTAATGCTGCTGGGAAATAGTTATGTGAGTTAGTAATCAAATACAACCTTCAATTCTGTAAATGGCCATAGTCTTGGAGATCCAAATGGATATTATACATTTATTTCCCCCAAAGGCCATGCCAGCACTGTTGATTACCTTATGGCCACTAGCTCTGTTCCAATACTTCGTGACTCATTTAAAATAATCCCTGGGCTAAGAGTGATCATAACCTCTTACAGTTGCTTATTTTAACATCCAGTTTCCCGACTATTCCTCGTAAATGTTGATGATTCCAGTTATTTAATCCTTCGTGGTAAACGAGTAAGGTAGAGTGAACAGCTACAGAATTATTAACATCTTGAAATCACCTGATTTTGTTAAACTAAGAGAAAATACTCTGTATGAACCAGACTAATCTCATCTCTTTTTTTGACAGAGTTATAAAAAAATCTGGCATATTATCGCACGAGCGACCAGAACGATAGGCTATTCTTTGAAAGCAGTAATTCAGAATAATGTATGGGAGGAATATTTTGCAAACATACATAGTTGCAAACTAACTCCATCTCCCCATTTATATCTTTCCCAAATCACCACCTTTCCAGAATGGCCAGAGGTTACCCCTGAACAGGTTAAAAAAATATGGCCAAACAATTGATTAAGAAAGCTCCTGGGGAAGGCACAATTCCCATGGAATTTTTTAATGTAAAATCAGATTATTGGGCACCCATTTTGGCCAATATGTTTACAAATATATATATAAATCAGGGTGTATCCCTGAGGATGGAGATCAAGTATTATCGCCCCCATACATAAAAAGGGATATTAAAAAAATCCTGCCAATTACAGGCCAATTAGTCCTTTGCGTATCTCTTCTAATCCGTATGTGCGTTTCCTATTAGAACGCTTAGAAGAATGGCCTGAGAGACATGATTTAATATCTGAAGTTCAAGCTGGTTTTCAAAAATGAAATCTACTATCAATTTGTGCTTTGTATTACATTTTTTGATCTGTAAATATACTCAAAACATGAAGCAAAAGCTTTATGCTTGCTTCATTGACCTAAAGTCAGCTTTTGACTCAGTCCCTAGGGACCTGCTGTGGCAAAAGGTAGAAAAAGCAGATATTGACCCCCGCTTATTATATCTTTTTAGGACTTTATGTACTAATGCCTCGATACAGGTCAAAGTTGATTTGGCAGGCCATATTACCCCAAAAGTAAATACCTGTACTGGTGTTAAACAGGTCTGTATTGCCCCCTTTTAATTTAATTTTTACAGTAATGATATTATTAAAGAGTTAGAGGGCTTACAGTATGCTCCAGTTACCATTTTGGATCAAAAACTTTCTCTGCTAATGTATGCTGATGATATCATTCTCTTATCTAGAACTCAGGTGGGCTTATGATGTTTGCTTGCCAGATTTTCATCATACTGTAAAACAAAATGTCTTACAGTAAATTACAATAAAACTCAGGTTATGGTGTTTGGTAGGCGCCCCAAAATACACTCCTGGCATTTAGATGAACATATAATAAAAAAAGTTAAATCCTTTAAATATCTGGGAATTTTCTTTTCTGAACTAGCCTTCTAGAAACAACATATGATAAATATTAAAACTCAAGCACATAGATCGGCTAAAGCAACGTTGAGCTTTGCTGTTAACAAGGAAGGCAGTTTAGTAAATCCTGCTCTAATGGTCTTTAAAGCAAAAACTCTGGCACAAATTTTTTTATGGGGCAGAAATCTGGGGCATACCTAAGGTCCTAGGTTTGGAAGTGTCTCAGAATTATTTTTAAGGGCATTACTAGGACTTCCTAGGGATACCCCTACTGCTATGATTTGTCTCAAAACTTTTGTTCCAACTTTAGAAAGCCAAATAGAGAAAAGGATTTTGTGTTACTGGTTTAAGATCCAAGAGATGCCAGTTTCTAGACTACCAAAAATGTATTTTGGAACTTAATAATGGATTACCAGTTAATAATTGGGTTCATGGGGCAGCTTAATTAATTACTAAGTATGGGCTTTCAGTGAGTGAACTGGCAGGGTTAGATTATCCTGTGAGGAAGGTAAAATTAAATAATACAATATTAGAAGTTACTACACTTGCAGATTTACATATTGTCCATAATTCTTTGTGTGCCCCTTTATATTATAGCCTCAGGCAATTCTGTGATCACCTGGATTATTTTGACAATTTGACTTTTGCCCAGTTGCGTCGAGCTTTCACAGAACTGAGACTTAATATGTTTGATTCAGCTGGAAGGGATAGGAGGCTTTAAAAAGTCAGAAAAAAAGAAATGGGGATGTATTGTTGTCTGCCCCCATTCAGAGGACTTGGTACATAATTTAATCTGTTGTTCATTATATAAAGATCATAGGGAGTGTTTTACAGTCGTCCCTTCACATTCATGGGGGTTAGGTTCCACGGACCCCGCGAATGTGAAAAATCCGTGAATATTGATTACCCCCCCCTCCCCAGCCAAATCGACCACGGGCCTCCAGAGGCCCCATAGTCGCTTTCCTCAGACTCCCCACTCCCTCCCAAGGCCTTCATGGGGCCTCCGGAGACCCTCCCGAGGCCCCGTGGATGCCTCCCCAGCCCTCCCCCCTCCCACCCAGGGCCTTCATGGGGCCTACGGAGACGCTCCGTAGGCCCCATGGAGGCCTCCGCAGCCCTCCCCACTCCACCCCCAAGGCCTTCACGGGGCCGCACAAGGCTTCGTGGAGGCCTCTGCGGCCCTCTCCCTCCCTCCCCGGGCCTTCACGGGGCCGTGGAGCCCTCCCCAGCCCTCCCCACTCCCCCACAGGGCCTTCACGGGGCCTCCGGAGGCCCCGTGTCGCGTTTTTGGGAGGGTAGGGGGGCCCTCCCAAAACCGCGAATAATCAAAACCACGAATGCCGAGTTCGCGAATGTGGAGGGGCAACTGTGTTTTACACTTAATTGATTATAAAGTCTTTTTGAATTCTCAAGAAAAAATACTTTATATCCTTATGGACACATAAATATGTGACTTGATGTGTAGCCTTGTTTGCCTGTCCAGCTAAAAAGACCAGGAAGAAATATATAGCAGAGATAGCTGTTCCTTGTAATCGGGATCATTTGACTTCAAGGGTTCAACTGTAAATAATTGTTAATGTCAAACTTCTGTTATCTGGTACAATTCATTGTATATTGGTTCTATGGAAATCTTAAGTGTATTGTTTTATTACTGTGGTTTTTGGAATGGCCATTGGCCAAAAGCAATAAAGATTGATTGATTGAACTTTAAATACACTGTTCCACAGAACAAGGGAAATTATATCAGTGTCACCCTCTGCTATGATACATTGTAAAATATTATTTAATTGAACACAACATTTAACACATAAGGTATAAAGGCATATATTTTTATTCAGCAATTTTTTTTTTTTTACAATTATGTGTAAACAGGATTTTTTCATTTTAAAGTTCAGCTTATTAAGGCAGAAGAAGAAATAGAAAGTTGAATACAAGATGAAGATATTTGAGGAGTTGCAGTTAATGGGTTATGAATTTTGGTTCTGGTTATAAAGTATTAAAGGATTAATGTGATTAAATATGTTATTAAACAGAAAATAATACTCTTCTACATGACAGCAGCTGCTAGAATAATGTATGCCAGCAAATGGAAACAGAAAGAACTACCAACAATGGACCGATAGCTGGAGAAGCTGTTTGAAATGGTAGAAAATGGACAGACTATCAATGCTACTCAAAGGAAAAAGTATAGAAAAATTCTTGTCAGATTGGAGAATGCTTTCAGAATACATGAAAACAAAATTGAACTACTCTACAATTCAATGGGGACTCAGATATAGAATGAGAAAACAAAGAAGATGGTAAATATGTAGGAAAATACTAATTATATACATGAGCAGGTAAATATACATGAAAGCAGAGTCAAGAAAGGACACAATTTGGTAAGAGAATTTTTTTTAAGATTCCCACTGAACTAATAATCACTAATTAATTATATTAATTAAAAAATTAATAAAGGTAAAGAAGAGGGGAAAAAACATTTAAGTATAACCCGGAGATACATAGTAACATATAGTTTAGAAATATAAGATGTTACAACACATAAGCTCAGTAGGTAAGATAGAAATCTAAAATCAAATCTCTAATTAAGAAGAAAATAATAAGCAGAACAAGGAGAAACAAATTGGGGGAAGGAAAAGGGAAAAGATAAAGAGAAAAGCATACAAATTAAGTAATTGAAATGAACAACAATAATGAATGATGATAAAGGAGAAATAAATTGGGTAATATACATTCATAAGATTAACAATATTGGATGTTTAAGTTTAAAGGCATAAAATATGGGAAAGCCAGATAGGAAGTTTAGAGTGGACTGAGAACGGAAAAGATGGATGAGCAAAAGGATGGAATGAATGTGTTTTAGTTAAAAGAATATATAATTACATAAAGGTATATAAGTGTAGGTAACTATAGGTAACACTATAGGTAACACAGATTTTTATTATGTACAATATAGATGTGTGAGATACTAAATCAAGACAAAGAGGGGGAAAATCAATATATATGATACAGGATTAACGGTGCTCAAGCAATGATGATACAAAGAGAACGATATTTATTACATGTAGATACTATGAGCAACCTAAAGATTGTTGTATACTGAATCTACTGTGAATTAAAAAAAAAAGAAAAGAAAAGAATACTCTGCTTATAAGGTCTGTTCGTAAGCACTTAGTTCACTGTGCATAGGAGGAAGTAGAACAAGTCTACAGAAGCTTATGTTAAACTTTTTTCTCTAAGTTAGTCTCAAAAAAACTACAAGATGCCATTGCAACTGATATTCCAGACTAACGCAACTATGTTTTTAAATACTTAGATAACGTTATGGGGTGGTTTTTTTAGGAGAATGTTCATATAATGAAGTTTTATAAAATGATAAAATGAATATTTATAAAAGAATACACGATAGTCGTATAATGTTTAGGATTTAATATAAGGATAAGAGAAATATAGGTGGTTAAGGAGATAAAGATTTTGAGTAGGTTAGCAGGTTGAGTAGGTTTGAGTAGGTTTTGAAATGGGTTACAGGGTGTGTTATAGAATAGATTAAGAAACTATTGTTTAGATTTTGTAAAGGGATGCTAGATGATTGTGGGAAGTGTTTGTAAAGATGTTTAATGTAGTGGGTAAATATAGTAGGAATTGATGTACTGTATTAATGGATGTGTTTAGAGCAGGCCTGCACAACATATAGCGCATGGGCTGCACGCAACCCTCCAAAGAGTTTTGTGAGGCCCGTGAAGAGAGGATATGCGTTTCAATTTTCTCATCCATTCTTCTGGTGCCATCAGTTACTGTTAGATTCTGATTGGTCGACGGTGGCGGCCAATCTTTATTTGATATAAAACAAACCCAAAACAACAAATTAAAAAAGAAAACAGCACTGGCTCAGACTCAGAGTAGCTCGCCTGGTGGGTGAGAAGGTGTGGCTGGGAGACGTTGGAGGTGCTGGCTTTGGGTGTTCCTTACTTGGAAAGAACCTCTTACCTCAAGGTGGTAGGAAACTGATTTCCCAGTTATCCTGGTGAATGAGAGGCCTCATTTATCTCTGCTTCATTCCACAGGGGCGGTGGCAGGGAGGGATGAAGCGGCCTATGATTTAACAGCAGTGGCAGCAGCGGTGGGCTTTGGTGGGTAGAGAATCCTCCCTCGGCCCTGGCCGCTGGGGGCTGAAGTGGCCTCTGCATTCCCTCACTCCTCATGCCAGCCATGATTAGATTATTTCGCAGCAGCACAGGGCTTTTGGTGGGTAGGGAATCCCCCCTTGACTCTGGCCACCTGGGGCTTAAGCAGCCTCTGTGTTCCATTGCTCTGTGGCCGGCCATTAGGAGATGATTTGGCAGCTGTGGTGGGCTTTGGTCGATAGGGAAGCTCCACTCATCTCCAGCCACTGGGGGCTTAAGCGGCCTGTGCCTTCCCTTGATCTGCGGCTGGCCGGCCACCAGCCGTGAGGAGATGATTTACCAGAAGCAACGGCAATGAGGGAACACAGAGGAACTGAAGTAGCCTCTGCGTTCCCTCGTTCTGTGGCTGCCTGCCTGCCAGCCTGAGCAGTGGCGGTAGCAAGGGAGAAAAGAGCGCTGGGAAAGACAACTAATTCTGCTACCATAGAGCTGGAGCCCAGAGCACGTCAGGTACACCAAGGCCGCTTATCTGCCTGCTTACTTCCTTCTTTCACCTGGCCCTGGGCTGCAGCTCCCTTTGCTGACAGACGGCTGCCTTTTCTTGGGCAAGCCTCCAGAGAGCCAGGGCGGGGGGAGGAGGCCACTGAGGTTTTTCCTTCAAACCACAAGAGCACTAATGCCACAAAGGTGTGCGAAGTGCATGTACTGTGGTGGAGCTGCCACATTGGGAAGGCAAAGGATGACTTACTGCAGTGTAAACATGCATGATTTGTTGTTGTGTACCTTCCAGATCATTTCCAATTTATGGCAACCCTATCATGAGGTTTCTTTGGCAGGATTTGTTTTGGGGGGGTGCCTTTTCCTCTGCCTCCCTGGTAAAGTGATTTATTTCCAAGGGGGAAACATTTCCAGACATCTGTCCGGAAAGTAACTAGGTACCAACAAAATATAAACAGCACTAGTCTGGGAAAGGAGCCAACTGTTAATTAGCTCACAGGAATGCAAACACTGTCAAATATTTAGTCTAGTCACACAGTCCAAAAGGGTCAGAGGCTTATCGCAATCAGGCAGCATGGTCCAAAGCAGTCTGTGGGTCAACAGGAACAGGCAGCAGAGTAGTCAGGGATAGCCCAAGGTCTAAGCACGAGTCAGGGTAACAGAAGTCAACATAACTGGAATCTAGGCGCTGAAGTCAGCAGGAAGCTTTCACCAGGAAGATCAATTGATTTCTGACAAAGCCTCCATTGCCTCTCCCAGGATATAAAAAACAATTAAGGCTTTGTCAAGTGTTTCTTAACGAGCAGGATTTTCTCATAAAGTCTCAGAGACTTCCTTTGAGCTTCCTTTTGAGCTTGCTGCTGAGTATACGATGGGGGAGGTGAATCCCTGGGCTCATTTACACAGGCAAATTTCCCCCTAAATATACCGTAAAGATTGCTCATTGTTCCCACAGATTGTGCCACAGTATCGCCTCATTCAGAAGGAGGGAAGATAAAAAAAACCCCCAAATATAGCATGACGGGATGGGGATGTCACTACTTTTGCCAACTTATTTGAAAAGTAGTGCGACTTAGCGCATTATTGGGTTGTGTGAATTACCAGCAATCTTCCCAATACAGTTACAGCAGAGCTGCATTGTGATTGGTTGTTAGGATGAAGGGGTGGGCTTGCAAGAGGTGGAGTAAGGGAGGGAGATTTAGTAGCGATCAGGAAATTTTGAAAAATCCATCGTGTCTGCAGCTTGCTTTGCTGCCAGTGGATAAGAAATCCCCAGTAAGTGTTTGTCTGTGTGTAAGAGAGAGGGGGAGTGAGGGGGGGGAGATTCAGTAGCGATCAGCTGTTAACCACAGAAAAAATCCATCCTCTCTGCAGCTTGCTTTGCTGCCAAAGGATAAGAAATCCCCAGTAAGTGTTAGTCTGTGTGTGTAAGAAAGAGAGATAGAGGGGGGAGTGAGACAGGAGATTCAGTAGTGATCAGCTGTTAACCACAGAAAGAATCCATCCTCTCTGCAGCTTGCTTTGCTGTCAGGGGATAAGAAATCCTCCGTAAGTGTTTGTCTGTGTGTAAGGGGGGGAGTGTGGGGGAGATTCAGTAGCGATCAGCTGTTAACCACAAAAAAAATCCATCCTCTCTGCAGCTTGCTTTGCTGCCAGGGGATAAGAAATCCCCAGTAAATATTAGTCTGTGTGTGTAAGAAAGAGAGATAGAGGGGGGAGTGAGGCGGGAGATTCAGTAGTGATCAGCTGTTAACCACAGAAAAAATTCCATCCTCTCTGCAGCTTGCTTTGCTGTCAGGGGATAAGAAATCCCTAGTAAGTGTGCGTGTTCTGTGGGTTGATGAAAACAGCAGACATTCCTATGGCATTCTTTTGTCCTTTTCTCCAATTCTTGGTCACGTTCCCCCCCCCCCACAATTGCCTGTCTGAACCAGAAAATGGGGGGAACAGCAACTGATTTCCCCATAAATCGTCTAAACTACCCACCACTGGTGCGAAAAAGCGCTAAAGCGCAATTTATTACAATAAAACCTGCCGTGTAATTTAGCCCCCTAACTTCTTCGTCCTTATCTGAATAGTCGCTACCACCACTGCTCAGGCTGGCAGACAGGCAGGCAGGCAGCCGCAGAGCGAGGGAACGCAGAGGCTACTTCAGTCCCTCTGTGTTCCCGTTGCTTCTGGTAAATCATCTCCTCATGGCTGGTGGCCGGCCAGCCGCAGATAAAGGGAAGGCACAGGCCGCTCTTCTGGGACTGATACCAACCCACTCGGACCAGGCTCTTCCTCTGCTCGAGCCTCTAGGTTACCAGGGTTCCCTGCTGGCGCAGGTGTAGATAAACCTGTGCCAGGGTCCCTAAGGCCGTTCCCTGCCATGTGTGTAGTAGCATTATACAGTAAGGATGTGTACACATGTGAACTGATCCGTTACTTAAATCCTGGGTGCCAGGTTGAGAGCATCTGGGTAAAATCAAGGGGGAGAGAAACATCAGGGATGTGGTTGTGAGGGTCTACTACAGACCTCCGAGCCAAACTGAGGACTTGATGCCTTCTTAGAAGAAATGATCACACTTTCAGACAGGAGAGGTGTAGTAATAATGGGGGGTTTTAACTATCCTGATATTTGTTGGAAGTCAAACTCTTCCAAAAATTTAAGGTCCAACAAATTCTTCACTTGCCTTGCAGACAGTTTTATTGTCCAGAAACTGGAAGAGGCAACAAGCTATTTTAGATCTGATCCTAACCAACAGAGATGATCTGATTAATGGGGTGGAAGTGGTGTGATCCTTAGGGGGGAGTGACCATGTTCTCCTGGAGTTAGGTATACAAAGGGATTTGTCTTCTAGACTTTAAGAAAGCTGATTTCAGAAAACTCAGTGAATTATTGAGGTGATCCCATGGTCAGGAATACTAAAAAGAAAAGGGAGTACATGATGGATGGGAATTTCTGAAAACTGAGATATTGAAGGCACAACTTCAAACGGTCCCAATGAGGTAGAAAAATGACAGGTGTCTAAAGAAACCAGTATGCATGTCTAAAGAACTTTCAACTGAGCTAAGTCTTAAAAGGAACATGTACAAGGACTGGAAAAAGGGAGAAATCACCAAAGCAGAGTTCAAACAAATAACCAGATTATGTAGGGGGAAAATCAGAAAAGCAAAATCATAGATGGAGCTCAGGCTTGCTAGAGAGCTTAAAAACAATAAAAAGTACTTTTTTATATATGTCTGTAGCAAAAGAAGGAACAAATAACTGGTAGGACTGCTGCGGGGAGAAGATAGCGAAATGCTAACAGGGGACAGAGAAAAGGCAGAGCTACTCAATACCTTCGTTGCCTTGGTCTTCTCCCAAAAGGAGAACAGTGCTCAGCCTGGAGAAGATGGAGCAGATGATGAGGTAGGGGAAGTGCAGCATAGAAAAGGTAAAGAGGCTGTTCAGGAATACCTGGCCAGTATAAATGAATTCAAGTCTCCAGGGCCAGATGAACTACATCCAAGGGTAATAAAAGAACTGGCAGAAGTAATCTCAGAACCACTGTCAATAATCTTTTAGAATTCCTGGAGAACAGGAGAGGTCCCAGCAGACTGGAAGAGGGCAAATGTTGTCCCCATCGTTAAAAAGGTGGGGGAGGGGAAAGACCCAAATAATTATCGCCCAGTCAGCCTAACATCAGTACTAGGAAAGATTTTAGAGCAAATCATTAAACAGATAGTCTCTAAGCACTTAGAAAGGAATGCCATGATCACTAAGAATCAACATGGGTTTTTGAAAAACAAATCATGCCAGACTAATCTTTTGATAGAGTTACATACTTGGTAGATTAAGGGAATGCTGTGAATGTAGTGTATCTTGATTTCAGTAAGGCCTTTGACAAAGCCCCCCATGATATCCTTGCCAAAAAAAAATGACATGTGGGCTAGACAGTGCAACTGTTAGGTGAATTTGTAATTGGTTGATGGGCCAAATCCAAAGGGTGCTTACTAATGGCTCCTCTTCATCCTGGAGAGAGGTGACCAGTGGGGTGCCACAGGGTTCTGTCCTGGGCCCAGTGCTATTCAACAACTTTATCAGTGACTTGGATGAGGGAATAGAGGGTATGCTTATCAAGTTTGCAGATGATACCAAATTAGGAGGGGTAGCTAATACCCCAGATGACATGATCAGAATTCAAAATGACCTGAACAGATTAGAAAGCTTGGCCAAAACTATAACAAAATTAATTTCAACAGGGAGAAATGTAGGATACTACAATTGGGGAGTAAAAATAAAATGCACAGATATAGAATGGGTGACACCTGGTTTGATGGCAGTACATGCAAAAGAGATCTTAGGAGTCTTGGTGGACCAGAAACTGAACATGAGTCAGCAGTGTGATGCAGTAGCTTAAAAAACCATTGTGATTCTAGGCTGCATCAATTGGATTATAGTGTCTAAATCAAGGGAAGTAATAGTGCCACTCTATTCTGCTTTAGTCAGACCTCACCTGGAATACCGTGTCCAGTTCTGGGCATCACAATTCAAGAAGGATATTGACAAACTGGAATGTATCCAGAAGAGGGCGACCAAAATGGTAGGAGGTCTGGAAGCCATGCCCTATGAGGAACACCTTAGGGAGCTGGGCATGTTTAGCCTGGGGAAGAGAAGGTTGATAGGTGACATGATAGCCATGTTTAAATATTTGAAGGTGTTATACTGAGGATGGAGCAAGCTTGTTTTCTGCAGCTAGCTCTAGAGACTAGGACACATAGCAATGGACTCAAACTACAGGAAAAGAGATTCCATCTAAACATTAAGAAGAACTTCCTGAGCTTAAGAGCTGTTCAGCAGTGGCATGCACTGCCTCATAGTGTGGTGGACTCGCTTTCTTCGGAGATTTTTAAGCAGAGGCTGGATGGCCATCTGTTGGGATGCTTTGATTGTTTATTCCTGTATGGTAGGGGGTTGGACTGGATGGCCATTGTGGTCTCTTCCAACTCTATGATTCTATGATCAGTAACATTAGTGCGTTTTCAGATTTATGGATAAGAATAGCAACTTACATATTGTTCTGAAGGGTGATCAATTAATAACTTTGGTTAATATTAGCCTAACCATTACCACTACTTCTACTTACTTCTGTGGCAGAAGGAAGGTTAAAAAGTCTCTTTTAATTCTAAAGATGAACACCTCAGAGAGTTTTAGCTTTCCATAATTTTGTAATTGCAAAATAAATATATTACTGGTATTTAAAGGAGACAGAATGAAAATATGTAAACAACTGCATATCTCATAGGAGGGGAGATATCTACATCCCAGCAGGTGCAGAAGCTTCCTTCTCTTTTGAGGGAAAACAGTTTATCTGTATCTCTTTCCGGATTCTGTTGAATCAATTATAATTGAATATTACAAGCACAATAAGAATCTAATTTTTAAACAATTGTTTAACAACTATAAACAAATTATATACATGTTGAATATCCCTTATCCAAAATGCTTGGGACCAGAATTGTTCCATATTTTGGATTCCCCACCCCCCCGCCAATTTAGACTACTTGCCTATGCATAATGAGGTATCTTGGAGATGGGACCGGAGTCTAAACATGAAATTCATGTATGTTTCATATACACCTTATACACATAGCCTGGAGGTAAGTTTATAAACAATATTTTCAATAATTTTGTGTATGAAACAAAGTTTGTGTATATTGGATCATCAGAAAGCAAAGTTGTCACTATCTTAGGCATGGATGTGGACGATGTTGGAGTATTTCAGAATTCTGGATAAGGGATACTCGACCTGTACTAAATTTGAATACATGTCAGTTGTCCCCTATGAAATTGATGGGGTCACGATAAGTCAACAGACAACTTGAAGGCACCACACAAACAGCACGAAGCCTAAATTAAATAGTCTTTCTTGTATCATACATGAGGAAATGGTTCGAGTTAAGAATTTAACATCCAGTTCAATCAGTTTCCTCAATGGAATATCTTTCACGAAAATGTAGATAGACTGCATGTCAAAATTGAAATAGAGGAAGCCCCTGCTTCTCTGACAGGTTAGGGACTGCAGCAGGTGACCTTTCCCCCTGAGCTCATTTTGCAAGCAGCGTACACATGTGCTATCAGTCCCAAGCAAGCCTCCATAGGCAAGATCTGTTGAAAGAGTGTATTCCTTGTCAAATGAATGGAACTTGTCCTTAATTTGCAAGTGTAAAAAGAACAAGTTATCAGAAAACAAGGTGGGGGCTTCCTATAGCTTTCATTTTTATAGATTAAGAAAATTTGCAAAACAGTTTCTAATCTAGCACAGGAAACAGCATTACATCAGTTCATAATATAGATTTTAAGACTTTAGTACTATGCAGATTTTAAAAATATTTATCTAGTTTTCCTTTGCGGCTTGAATTTTAAGTTTCATTTGGTAGTAGTGATTACATCAGAAATTCTTACTTCCTTGAACAACCAGCTCAGATGTTATTGGACTACTTATGCATTGTTTCTTCCCCAAGAATGCTGTTTTTACTCGTGTGATAGTACAGTCGTCCCTTCACATTCGCAGGGGGTTACGTTCCACGGACCCCCGCGAATGTGAAAAATCCGCAAATAACGACTGCCCTCCCCCTTCCCCAACATAGCGACCATGGGGCCTCCGGAGGCCCCATAGTCGCTTTCCCCAGCCTCCCCACTCCCTTCCTAGGCCTTCCCAGGGCCTCCGGAGACCCTCCCGAGGCCCCGTGGATGCGTCCCCAGCCCTCCCCTTCCCGCCCAAGCCCTCAACGGGGCCTCCGGAGAGTCTCCGGAGGCCCCGCAGAGACGTCCCTGGCCCTCCCCATTCCCCCAAGGCCTTCGTGGGGCCCCGCGGAGGCCTCTCCCGGCCCTCCCCCCTCCCTCCCCGGGCCTTCGTAGGGCCTAGCAAGGCCCTGCGGAGGCCACTCCCGGCCCTCCCCCCTCCCTCCCCGGGCCTTCGTGGGGCCTAGCAAGGCCCCGCAGAGGCCTCCCCCGGCCCTCCCCCCTCCCTCCCTGGGCCTTCGTGGGGCCTCCGGAGGGTCTCCGGAGGCCCCATGGAGGCCTCCCCGGCCCTCCCCACCCCCTCCCCGGGCCTTCGTGGGGCCTCCGGAGGGTCTCTGGAGGCCCCATGGAGGCCTCCCCGGCCCTCCCCATCCCCTCCCCGGGCCTTCGTGGGGCCTAGCAAGGCCCCGCAGAGGCCTCCCCCTCCCTCCCTCCCCGGGCCTTTGTGGGGCCTCCGGAGGCCCCATGGAGGCCTCCCCAGCCCTCCCCCAGGCCTTCATGGGGCCTCCGGAGTGTCTCCGGAGGCCCCGCGGAGGCCTCTCCCAGCCCTCCCTCCCCAGGCCTTCGTTGGGCCTAGCAAGGCCCCACGGAGGCCTCTCCCGGCCCTCCCCCCTCCCTCCCCGGGCCTTCGTTGGGCCTAGCAAGGCCCCGCGGAGGCCTCTCCCGGCCCTCCCCCCTCCCTCCATGGGCCTTCGTGGGGCCTGGCAAGGCCCCGCGGAGGCCTCTCCCGGCCCTCCCCCCTCCCTCCACGGGCCTTCATGGGGCCTAGCAGGGCCCTGCGGAAGCCTCTCCCTGCCCTCCCCCTCCCTCCACGGGCCTTCGTGGGGCCTAGCAAGGCCCCGCGGAGGCCTCTCCCGGCCCTCCCCCTCCCTCCACGGGCCTTCGTGGGGCCTCCCCAGCCCTCCCCCAGGCCTTCATGGGGCCTCCAGAGCGTCTCCGGAGGCCCCATGGAGGCCTCCCCGGCCCTCCCCGCTCCCTCCCAGGCCTTCATGGGGCCTCCGGAGGCCCCTTGTCGCGGTTTTGGGAGGGCGGGGGGCCCTCCCAAAACCGCGAATAATCAAAACCGCAAATGTCAGGTTCGCGAATGTGGAGGGGAGACTGTATTATGTGTGCAGACTGAAGTACTGAAAAATTCTGTTGATACTAATGGCCTGAAGACAATACTGGGAAACAGCATTAAGTCTGATCCAGCAGCCATAACATGGTTTTCCCGAAGTAAACATTTCTTTGCTTAAACACAACTAGATAGCGTCCATTCCAGTATATTCCCATATTATGTTGCCATCAAGAAAGAAGGGGGAGGGGAGAACTAAACAGCCTTTTAAATATAGTAGGACCCCCCATATTTGCAGGGGATTGGTTCCAGGCCCCACCGTGGATAGTGAAATCTGCAGATAATAGTGAACATAGCCACCACCAGAACCCTCTTGGGGAAAGGAGGGGGAGTTCATTATCATCCATCTCTCTCCCTCCCTTGCCCACCAGCTCTGCCACACCGGAACCCTCCTGCCCACCGACTACTCCTGAACCTACCCACCCTGGAGAAAGGAGGGGGAGGTGAGCTCAACCCCTCCCTCCACCACCCGCCACGCAAGAACCTACCCACACGCCGTGCCAGTACCCTCTTCCCAGGTACCTGCCCACCGTGCCAGAACCCACCCACCATGGAGAAGGGAGGGGGAGGTGAGCTCGACCTTTCCCTCCCCTGTCCTCTTCGCTGGAACCCACCCACCCCCACAGGCTCACCCTCTCCCCCGCCTAAAAGCTCCATCACGCCGGAATCCACCCAGCCCCAAGAAGGGAGGGGGGGATATGAGCTCGATCCCTCTCTCCACTACCTGCCATGCTAGAGCCCTCCGCCCCCAAGGAGAAAGGAGGGGGAAGGCAAACTCGCCTCCTCCCTCTCTCCTTCACCCACCATCTCCCATCACACTGGAACACTTCCCCTGCCTGCCTGACGCACCAAAACCCACCCACCCTCGTGAGCTTGCCTCTTCCCTCCCTGCTCCTCCCACCCACCCTACCATTGCCATCCATGGATAATTGAATCCACGGATGACAAATCAGCAGATGGGGGGTGCTACTATACCAGACTTTCTGCATTCACTATTAATGAAAATTGCACATTCAGTCATGAATCTTGTATTATGAAATACACTGCTTATTTAATGGGTTTAAAATGTGAACTATTCAACTATCATGGTTTGGAAGAGTAGCTTTAGTTAAAATGAAAATATTACCTAAAATAATTTTTTTGTTTAGAATGTTACCAATAAAAATATCAGAAGCAGAACTGAAAAAATGGCAAAATATGTTGAATAAATTTTGTAATGGAGGGGAAAGGACAAGATTAAATACATTATTTTGGTATATATCACAGAAGTAGGGATTACTTGGCCTTCCCAATATAAAAGGATATTATGAAGCTAATCAATTGAGATATGTTATAGAAGGAATTGTAGGACAGGGAGATTTAGAATGGTTAGAGATAGATATAAGGAGAATAGAAAAGAGAATATGGAATATATTTTTTTGGTAATTTTAAAAAAAAGGAAATTAAAGGAATTGAGAACCCATTTCTGCAAAATATATGGGAAATATGGTATAAATAAAGAATTTTTGCCTATTGATTCAGTATTAACACCGGTTATAATGGGGGGGAAATTCCCAAATAATTTAAAGGAAAAAATGGGAAAGGAATTAAAGAAAAGAGGACTAGACAAAATAGAGGGATAGATAGGATGAATGAGTGAGAAAGGGAGTATGAGAGAAATTATATGGAATGAAAATTCCATGGTTTAATTGCATACAGTTATAACAATGGATTAAAAATTGGAAAAAGAATCATAAAGAAACAAGGGAGTTCACAAAATTTGAAAATTTGGTGAAAAAAGGTGAAAAGATGGATGATAATGAAAGTTTGAAAGGGATTACAAGTGAATTATATAAAATATTGATAAAAAATAAGGATAAAAAAAGACAAAGGAGAATATTTAAGGAGAATATAGGAGGAAGATTTGAAACAAAAAATTGGAGATCATGAATGGGATAAGATTTGGAAACAAAGACAATTTAAAAATATGTCAATATGGATAAAAGAAAATTACTATAAAATAATATGGAGATGGTATTTGACACCAGCAAGATTGCATAATATAGACAAGAATAACTCTAAATATTGTTGGAGACGTTGTCAAGAAATAGGTACATATATGCATATGTGGTGGAATTGTAAATTTGTACAGCAGTTTTGGGAAATGGTTTTTATAGAAATAGAAAATATTTTGAATATAAATATAGAAAGGAAACTGAGTATAGCATTGATGTCAATTTATAATGGAGAGAATGGGAACCAAGCAGAAAAGGATTTAATTACAAATTTATTAACGGCAGCGAGATTAATTATAGCAAGACTCTGGAAAATCCAAATAAATGTACAAGTGGAGGAGTGGTATAAAGAAGTTTGGGAAATGGCAATAAATGATAAGTTAACATGTAGAATTAAAGTAAGAAGAGGAAGTTAGAAAGAAAGTGATTTTGATAAAATTTGGAAAGTATTTGTTGAAAAAGTATTACAGACAAAAGATGGGAGGTTACCTCCACGAGAAGAAATTGGATTCTCTGAGGGAGGGGTGATATGGGTCCTTCATCTCTGGGTTTCGTCAGTCACTGCCCAGGTGTAGTAGGATCTTACCTCAAGCCTATTGAAATTTAAATTTCTTTGTCCTTATCTCCTCCATCCTGGAGCCACAAGGCCAGTTCTAACTTCTAAGGGATAACGGCTCTGGTGAAGGGGAGCACTGAGGTGGGAGGGGGGTAGCAGAAGTAATATTCTTAGAATTAGTTAATGGAAAAATTGTGATGTTTATGGTAATATTATGTGTTTTACTAAATAAGTATTGATTGGATTAAAAAAGAGAGAAAAAAATATAAAATAAATAAAATGTGAAGTACTTGGTAACGTATGTACATATGTATGTACCTACAAGCCTGTTTTTGAATCGTATTTTGGCCCGGAAGGAATCCCAAAGCTGACTTTCAATACAAAATTTTAATAGTTAAAAACTTTAATGTGTTGTCGGGGTACCTTTTAAAAAAACACAATATTATGTTATGCTTTGGACATAATATTTCAAAACCTCAAATTGCTTTTCCCAGGTTTTAGACTTGTTAATAGAGCAAGCAAGGGCTGTTGTAATTAAGAATCAAGATTTTTGTTATTTATATTTCCTTGTGTTTTGATACATGTTCTATGCTTTGGTTATTTCCTTAGCCCTGGAATGAGATCTGATGTAAGCACTTCACCCTCTACCTCTTCAGCAACTACGGGACCACCTCCCAAGCTCTGCCTTGTTTGCTCAGATGAGGCTTCTGGGTGTCATTATGGTGTCCTCACTTGTGGCAGCTGCAAAGTATTCTTCAAAAGAGCTGTGGAAGGTAAGATATAATCTAGTTATTTAAAATGTATGGTGTGTTCCATTCCCATTTTAGGTGGTAAGGTGTTTACATTGGTCATTAAAATTGACATCCTTGCTCTGTTGTTCTTTAATGGTTGTCACTCAGGCCAAGTTCCACTAAACAGGTTTCCCTGATATTCACACATGGGGTTTTTTTTCCTCTTAAAAGAAAATGAAAATATGGAGTTTTCCTGCAGTGTGGGAAGGCAATCCTTCATGCTTGAGTCTGGCTCCTCCCTTGTGCTTCACAGGCAGGGCTTCAACCTATCAATCAACCTTACCACTTTAAGAGTGAGGGCCAGTCCCACCTTCCCAGTTCTGTCCTGCCTCAGCTGCAGATCAGGACATGGCTTTAGTGCTCTGGCTAAATGGGATTGTGAAGAGATCGTTTTGGGGTCCTTTTGTTGTCTGAGCTTTACTGCCCTTATGGTGAAAGTCAGACTCAGCCTGATGGAAAGTGTGCACAGCTCAGATGAGGAGTCAGTTGTAGTGTCCACTACTGTTGAGCTGCGTGCAGGGCACACAGAGAGATCAGATTAGCCAGCACTCTCTGAGGATCTGCAGTCAGGTCTTGTTAGTGCCAGGGAGATGATGGAAGTGAGCAGCGTGATTCCATGTGTGGGGGACAGGCTGCATTAAAGAGTTGACAAGCATGGCAGGGCCACCATGCAGGTGAGTGCAGCAGACGCTCCCAATTTCCTCCCATCCATTATTATTAATGGGCTGGAGCGCCCACCAGAGTTATGCAGTTGGAGCGCCTTCATAGCCAAGCAGTCTGTGGAGACCACGGGTTCAGGGTTAAACGACAGGATATTTTTTACGTAGATTTCATGAGGCATCAGTTCTAGCCGTTCAATATGTTTCCATGACATCATTATTTGCTATGGTAGATGTTCGTTGGTTGAAGGAGTTGCTTTCCCTTCTTCCCAAGGAGAAGGCTAAGCTCTAGCAGCAAATTAATAAGCTGGCTAAGGAGTCTGCTTTTATGGCAGATGCCAGTTTGAGTTCTCTACAGTTTGCCTCATGGGCTATGGCAACAGATGTCACTGCCAGGCGACAACTTTGGTTGAGAAATCGGAACGCAGACAATAAATCAGAGATAATTTGACTCCATGCCCTTTTAAGAGTTCCAAATCATTTGATGAGCCCTTAGATGAGGTCTTGATTGTGAAACCCAAGACAAAAAGAAAGTATTACATCCTTATGTAAGAAAGAGAAGAAGAAGTCCTTTCATCCTGCAGCTGACTTCTTTCATGGGTATACACCCAGGTTCCAGCAGTGAGATTTTAAGGCTTGCAAATCAGTTTGGGTTTCAACCAAACAACAGTCCTGTCAGCAATCTGTGGGATTCAGTATGAGCAGTTCCACATCATCCCACAAACAAGGTGGAAAGTCTGGTGACTTGAGGCCGTTCCTTGTGGTACGTGCCTTCCTCATAGAATCATAGAATTGTAGAGTTGGAAGAGACCACGAGGACCATCCAGTCCAAACCCCTGCCACGCAGGAAATCTTGATCAAAGCATCCCTGACAGATGGCAATCCAGCCTCTGTTTAAAGACCTCCAAGGAAGGAGACCCCACCACACTCCGAGGGAGTGCGTTCCACTGCCGAACAGCTCTTACTGTCAAAAAGTTCCTCCTAATGTTGAGGTGGAATCTCTGTTCCTGGAGCTTGTATCCATTGCTCCGTGTTCCAGTCTCTGGAGCAGCAGAAAACAAGCCTGCTCCATCCTCAGCATGACACCTCTTCAAATACCTAAACAGGGCTATCATATCGCCTCTTAACTGTCTTTTTTCCAGGCTAAACATACCCAGCTCCCTAAGTCTCTCCTCATAAGGCATGGTTTCCAGACCTTTCACCATTTTAGTTGCTCTTCTCTGGACATGCTCCAATTTGTCAATATCCTTTTTGAATTGTGGTGCCCAGAACTGGACACAGTATTCTAGGTGAGGTCTGACCAAGGCAGAATAGAGCGGCACTATTACTTCCCTTGATCTGGACACTATACTTCTATTGATGCAACCCAAAATCGCATTGGCCTTTTTAGCTGCTGCATCACACTGTTGACTCATGTTCAACTTGTGGTCTACTAGGACTCCCAGATCCTTTTCACACGTAGTCTCATTCAGCCAGGTCTCCCCCATCCTATATCTATGCATTTCATTTTTCCGCCCTAAGTGCAGTACCTTACATTTCTCCGTATTGAATTTCATTTTGTTAGCTTTGGCCCAGCTCTCCAGTCTATCCAGGTCATTCTGAATTTTGATCCTGTCCTCTAGGGTATTAGCTACTCCTCCTAATTTGGTGTCATCTGCAAATTTGATAAGTATGCTCCTAATTCCCTCATCCAAGTCATTGATAAAGATGTTGAATAGCACTGGGCCCAGGACAGAACCCTGTGGCACCTCACTGGTCACGTCTTTCCAAGACGAAGAGGAGCCACTGCTGAGCACCCTTTGGGTTCGGCCGGTCAACCAATTACAAATCCATTGAACAGTTAACTTGTCTAGCCCACATTTTACAAGCTTGTTTGCAAGAATGTCATGGGGAACCTTGTCAAAGGCCTTACTGAAATCAAGGTATGTGATGTCCACAGCGTTCCCTTCATCTACCAAGCTGGTAACTTTATCAAAAAAAGAGATCAGATTAGTCTGGCATGACTTGTTTCTCTAAAACCCACGTTGACTTTTTGTGATTATGGCATTGCCTTCTAAATGTTCACAGACTCTCTGTTTAATGATCTGCTCTAGAATATTCCCTGGTATTGATGTCAGACTAACTGGATGATAATTGTTGGGATCCTCTTTTTTCCCCTTTTTGAATATGGGGACAACGTTTACCCTCCTCCAGTCTGCTGGGACTTCTCCTGTTCTCCAAGAGTTCTCAAAGATTATTGCCAATGGCTCTGAGATCACATTTGCCACCTCTTTTAATAGTCTTGGATGTAGTTCATCTGGTCCTGGAGATTTAAATTCATTTAGATCAAGAAGGTATTCCTGTACTACCTCTTTGCTTATTCTGAGCTGGATTTCCCCTATTGTGTCCTCTGTTCCATTCTCCTCAGGTTGGTCCCCATTTTCCTTTTCTGAAAACACTGAGGCAAAGAAGGTGTTGAGTAATTCTGCCTTTTCTCTGTCCCCTGTTAGCATTTTGCCATCTTCTCTACATAGTGGCCCTTTCATTTCCTTCTTCCTCCTTTTCCTGTGGACATACCCCCAAAACCCCTTTTTATTGTTCTTAACCTCCCTAGCAAGCCTGAGCTCATTCTGCGCTTTAGCTTTTCTGACTTTACTCCTACACGTGTTCGCTATCTGTTTGAATTCTTCTTTGGTGAATTCTCCCTTTTTCCATTTCCTATACATGTTCTGTTTAAAACTTAGCTCCATTGAAAGTTCTTTAGTCATCCATCCTGGTTTCTTGAGACACCTCCCATTTTTCTTCCTCAATGGTACCAAGGTTCACTCAGCCTTCCATCCTTTCGTAGGTCGGTAAATTGGGTACGCAGCTTGTGGGGGCAATTAGCTAACACACATTGGAAACTGTTTAATGCAGTGTAGATGTGTAAATAGCTGTTGCTTAAAACAATTTGTAAAGCCTTGTGGCTGAAGAGCAGGGTATAAATAAATAAATACTGTTTGAAATTGTGCCTTCAGTATCTCCCTTTTGAGAAAGTCCCATCCATCTTGAGGTCTCTTCTCTTTTAGTATTCCTGACCATGGGATCACCCCCAGTATTTCCCTGAGTTTATTGAAATCAGCTCTCCTAAAGTCGAGAATGCGTGTCTGACTATGCCTGGCTTCTCCTTTCCATTGTATAACAAACTCCAGGAGAACATGATCACTCTCACCTAAGGATGCCACCACTTGCACCCCATTAACCAGGTCATCTCTGTTGGTTAGGATCAGATCTAAAATAGCTGACCCCCTTGTTGCCTCTTCCACCTTTTGAACCATGAAATTGTCTTCCAGGCAAGTAAGGAATTTGCTAGACCTTGAAGTTTTGGTTGAGTTAGATTGCCAGCAAATATCAGGATAGTTGAAGTCACCCATCACTACTACATCTCTCCTTTCTGCATGTGTGTTCATCTGTTCTAGAAAGGCATCATCCAATTCCTCCGTCTGACTTGGGGGTCTGTAGTAGAGTCCCACAATAACATGCATGTTGTTTCCCTCCCCTTTAATTTTTATCCAGTTGCTCTCCACCTGACATCCAGTATTGATGTCATGGATCTCTTCACTGGTGTAAATATCCCTGACATATAATGCTATTCCTCCTCCTTTCCTGTTTGGCCTGTTTCTCCTATAAAGGTTATACCCCTCTATTCCTACATTCCAATCATGAGACTCATCCCACCAGGTTTCAGTAATGCCTATTATATCATATTTGTTTTGTAGTGCTAGGAGTTCAAGTTCATCTTGCTTATTTCCCATGCTCTGTGCATTAGTGTAGAGACATCTAAGACCATGTGTTCCCTTTACTTGCTGCGTGTGCAAGTTTTTTTGCCTCCCACTGTTGGGTCCTCGCGCTGTTTGCCTTGTTCCCTCTATGACAGTTTGACTATTTTCTCCAGCCCTTTTGCCTTCCAGAATACTGTCTCCCTCCCCCATTTGACTTGGTTTAAAACCCTTCTGATCAAATTCTTGAGACTGTTGGCAAAAATGTTTCTGCCAACTGTCGTAAGGTACACCCCATCTCTTGCCAGAAGTCCCCCCTCATGGAAGCACAGCCCATGATCCAAGAATCCAAATTGTTCTCGGCGACACCATCTACGGAGCCGGTTGTTTACATTGGCTATTTTCCTCTCCCTTCCTGGACCATGCCCTTCAACTGGCAGAAGAGATGAGATGACAACCTATGCATCCATTTCTTTCAGCTTCCTCCCCAGGGCCTCATAATCTCTTCTGATCTTGGGAAAGCTGTGCCTTGCAGTATCATTGGTTCCCACATGGACAAAAAGGAAGGGGTAATGATCCGTAGGCTTGACGAGTCTTGTCAGCCTCTCTTTCACATCACGGATCTTTGCCCCAGGGAGACAACACACCTCCCAAGACATCTTGTCAGGCCCACAAACCACTGCTTTTGTACCCCGCAGCAAGGAGTCCCCCACCACCACCACACGCCTCCGCCGAGGCTTTGCAGTGGCTGTTCCTTGTGGCGCTACTCTCAAGGTCCCCTGCTCTACCCCTGAAGTCTGTCCATGCTGTTCTTCCTCATTGTCCTTGATAAGGGAAAGGGCTTTGAATCGATTCTGTATCTGCAAGCTGCGTGAAGAATCCCTGGATTTTCTTGTTCTGTGTGTGACATTCCTCCAGCTGTCTACTTCCTGTATCAGTGAAGTGACCTTCTCGTCTGCAGCCACTTCTTCTGTGCGGTCCCCGTCCAAGACTGTTCGTTCTGTTCTGTCCAGGAAAACCTCTTGCTCCCGAATCTGTTGAAGTGTAGCTACCCATTACTCCAGCTGCTGTACTTTCTCCTCCAAGAGGGCTACCAGCCTGCACTTGGTGCATGTGAAGCTCTCCACGTCTGTAGACAAGAAGACAAACATCGCACAAGTGTTAAAGGTGACTGCAGCAGTTCCCTCAGTGTCCATGGTGAGAGCTTTTAGGTAATCTAAGAACTCTTAGGTAATCCTGAGAACGATAAGCTATACTTTTAGGTATGCTGTATTTTTGTTTGGTTACTGAAATTTGCGCGCCGCTAGGCTTGCGCCTCAGCAACAATCAGCCTCTCCCAACAGTTTTTAAAAAAATTCAGTCTCCCCAGTCAAAATGGTTGTCCAGAAGCTGCTCTCCTTCTTCTCCCTGGCTGGAAACTGGCAGGAAACTGGCTGTCCAGAAGCTGCTCTCCTTCTCCCTGGCAGGAACCTGGCCTGGAAAGCCTCTGCAAGGAGTTATATAGAGCTAGGCTCCCAGCTCCACCCCCTAGTGACTCACAGGTGTGACTCACTGAAGCTCCACCCCCTCAGCAACAAGCAGCCTCTCCCAACAGTTTTTAAAAAAATTCAATCTCCCCAGTCAAAATGGCTGTCCAGAAGCTGCTCTCCTCCTTGTCCCTGACAGGAAACTAGCAGGAAACTGGCTGTCCAGAAGCTGCTCTCCTTCTCCCTGGCAGGAAACTCATTTTGCCCATTGCAGGGAACAGGCATCTTCCAGTGCTTAGGTGGGCAAGATTGTAAGGAAAGGTTGCACCATCAATTTCATTCCAAATCCTCCAGCTTTCTTCCTTCAGTCTCACAATCCCAGGTCTGCAGAGAAGCATGCTCAGATGCTTTGAGCAGTAGAACATCTGCTTCAGTTAAGGGCTAGAAAGCCTATTCTCCCTCAGGAGAGTTTTTTAGGCCCAAAGAAAAACAAGGAGTGGAGGGCCATTTTGAACCTTTGCATGGTCAGTTGCTTTGTGGCCAAACAGAAGTTCCACATGGAAATCTTGTGATCAGTTCTGGAAGGTGTGCGAGAGGGGGATCCAGGAGGAATTTGCACATTACAATACACCCAGTGCACAAGAGGTACCTCAGGTTTGCTTATCTGGAGAATCACTTCCAGTACAGGACATTGTCATTTGGTCTGCTTCTCTGCAGGTGTTCACAAAGGTGTTGGTGGACTTGGTGGTCCATCTGAGGTTGAGAGGGGTGCATGTGTATCCGTACCTGGATGGCCTGTTGGTCCATTCTCTGTAGAAGGGCAAGGAGGATGTTCGGAACACCATGGATTGTCTAGAGTTTCACATGTTCATTATCAACAAGGAAAGGAGCCATCTGGAACCAACACAATGTCTCCAGCACTTGAGAAGAATTATAGATATTTTCCTTCACAGGCTTTTTCTGTGATTCACCCTGATGACAGAAGGGAGAAGTCCCAGGCCTTAGTCAGTATAATGTTGGAATAATCATTGCCTCACCTGATGGTATTAGGCAAGCTGCTAGGTCTCATGGTGGTTTGTTTGAACTGAAATTGTTCAGAAACAGCAGCTAAGAATAATTCTTCCCCCCACAGTGAAGTTGTCTCTGCGCTGGTGGCTTTCAGAAGTGTTGACGGTGAGGATGCCCATTTGGGACCTGAGGGAAGTGGTTATCACTCTCACAACTGGTGCATGCTTGCAGTGTTGGGGAGCACACTGTAGTGGGCAGATGGAGAAGGATCTCCCTGTGAGAGGATACACAGTATCAACTGGTTGGAGCTATGGGTGTTGTGTTTGGCTGTCTGCAGTCAGAGGTTCAGGGCAAGCAAGTGTTGATCCAGATGGAAAACATGACCACCAAGGCCCACATAAACAGGCAAGGTCATGGTCCTGGCCCCTGATGTGAGAAACAGCATGGTTGTTGTGTTGGGGGGAGGTTCACCTTTCTTTCAGAGAGGACTATATGAAGGGTCAACTGAATCTCCATGCTGATTGGCTGAGCAGGGACAATGTGCCCTGAACTCTCTGGTGCTCCAAAGGATAGTAAAGGTGTTTGGCTTCCCTTTGGTGGACGTTTTTGCCTCTTGGGACAATCAGAAACTGTCTCAGTTTGTATTGAAGTTTTGGATGGAGGGGTATTGGCCTTTGCTCTCAACAATAACTTGGCCGAGGGTGTTATGCTGTCTCTGCCTTTCCTCCAGTAGAGATGTTGTCCAATGTGTTACAAAAGATAAGGACGGAGAAGGTGGAGGTGATTCTCATACTGCCCAGGTGAGCTCTTCAGCTTTGGTTTTCCAAGATTATCAGCATGCAAGTTCAAAAAAGTTGGCTTCTTCCAACATGGTCAGACCTATGACACCAAAAAGGGCTGTTGCATTCAGATCCACGCTGGTTACAATTGCATGTCTGGAGTTTGAATGGAAATGGTTAGTGACTGAGGGGTATGATAGGGATGTATATTATTTATAGTCTATACTCTCAGCTAGGAGACCTTCCACAAAACAGTTGTATGAGTCTACTTGGAGAGCTTTTTGTAGATGGTGTTGGTGTAAGGGGGTGTGTCCTCAATCAGTTTCTTTGGATCAGTCTTGGCCTTTCTTCAAGCTGGTTTGAATAAAGGTCTTAGTACCAATATTCTCAAGAGTCATGCTTTGGCGTTGGATTCCATCTTGAAGGGTAAAGAAGGGAAAGCCATTTTGTTGGCTATTACTTAGGCTCGCAGGGTCTCTGAGTTGAGGGCTCTGTTGGTGTGGGAAGAGTTGTAAGTATTCCTCAAAGATACATTTAAGTTTCAGTTGTATCCTTCCTTTATCCCTAAAGTGAATTCAATGTTCCATCATTCTCAGGAAATTTTCCTACCTTCTTTTTGTCCAAGTCCCAAGGCACCACAAGAGAAAAAGTGGCACAGGTTTCACATGTGAAGGGGTCTTAAATTTTACTTAGAAGAAACAAAAGAGTTTTATAAGTTGGATTCTTTATCTCGTTTCAAGAATAAGACTAGGAGATGCAGGGTGTCTTCTTCCACTTTGGCTCGGTGGTTGCTGTTGTGTATTGAATTGGTTTATACGTTTAGTGCAATGCTGGTTCCAGAAGGGATTCAGGCACAGTCCAGTTGTAGTGCTGCCACTTCTCAGGCTTTTAGTACATCAGTTTCTCTGTTGGACATCTGTAGGGCAGTAACTTAGGCTTTGCCATCATCCTTTGTAAAACACTATCAGATAAGTTTTCTTCCACGGACACTTTTGTCAGGCATGTTCTGCGACAGATTGTGTCTATGATAGCAAAGTTGCCCACCCATATTGTGAGGCGACAACCACGTGTGTATGTCTCAGCATGAAGGATTGCCTCCCCACACTGCAGGAAAGCAGAACATTGGTACTCAACATGTAGATTCCTTTTCTGAAGTCATGGAAGAGGGAGTCATACCCACCCTGGTTGGTGGAGGTTTTTTGTGTTGTTTTTTTTGCTGGTGGCAGTATGGTTTTTTTTTTGTTTTTTTTTTTGGTTTTTGTTTGTTTGTTTGTTTTTGGGTGTCTGGAGCTATGTGATACCATCAGCAGGAAGATGGGACTGGCCCTCCCTGTTAAGGTGCTAAGGTTAATTGACAGGTTGAAGCCCTTCCTTTGGAGCATGAGGGACAAGCCAGACCCAGCATGAAGGATTCCTTCCCCACAACTGTAGAAAAGGAGCCTTCGCAGCGAGTAGCAATGTTCCAGTCTTAAGACTCTCCCCTTTAATTTGTAACCATTGGGTTATATTTTGATGGTACTAATAATTCATCGTGTTCACCTGCAGACACTAACTGATCATTTCTAAAGCCATGTCCTGTTTTGTTAATACAGTTGTCCCTTGACATTCGCGGGGGTTAGGTTCCACGGACCCCTGCGAATGTCAAAAAACCGCGAATATTGATTGCCCTCCCCCCTCCCTCCCCGGGGCCTTCACGGAGCCTTCGAAGGCTCCGTGAAGGCCCCCGCGGACTCCCCCCAACCTCCCCAGGCCTTCACGGAGCCTTCCAAGGCTCCGTGAAGGCCTCCCCCCAACCTCCCCCCTCCCTCCCTGGGGCCTTCAAGGAGCCTTTCAAGGCTCCGTGAAGGCCTCCGCAGCCTCCCCCCACCCTCCCCAGGCCTTCACGGAGCCTTCCAAGGCTCTGTGAAGGCCTCCCCCCACCCTCCACCCTCCCTCCCCGGGGCCTCCCCCCACCCTCCCCAGGCCTTCACGGAGCCTTCCAAGGCTCCGTGAAGGCCTCCCCCATCCTCCCCCCTCCCTCCCCGGGGCCTCCCCCCACCCTCCCCAGGCCTTCACGGAGCCTTCCAAGGCTCCGTGAAGGCCTCCCCCCATCCTCCCCCCTCCCTCCCCGGGGCCTTCACGGAGCCTTTCAAGGCTCCGTGAAGGCCTCCGCGGCCTCCCCCCACCCGCCCCAGGCCTTCACGGGGCCTCTGGAGGGTCTCCAAAGGCCCCGTGAACGCCTCCCCGGCCCTCCCCGCTCCTTCCCAGGGCTTTCAAGGGGCCTCCGGAGGCCCCTTTTCGTGGTTTTGGGGGGGCCCGGGGGGGCCCTCCCAAAACTGCGAATAATTCAAACCGCGAATGCTGAGTTCGCGAATGTGGAGGGGCAACTGTATATGATTTTTCCATTTGAGCAGGCTTTGTCCATTGTTCGTACATTCATCAAGTTCATTGAGATTTTCTCCAGTCCCTTGAGGTGCCCTAGCATAAAGTTTGATGGAATCCTAGCAGAGTGCCAGCTCTGACCTGATGTGGCAGCATAAGCACCTAAGTTTGTGTCTACATCTACTCAGAGCTCCTGGTTGGCGCGACATGTCCAACAAGTTAGAGTCGGCACGGAGAGCAAGAACTTATTTTCACATTAAGTAGAATTTTTCTTCCTCTTCTCAGATCCAAACTGTGGATAGTCTCTAATCTCAATTTCATAGGCACAGTACAAGGAATTCATTAGGAATTATGTTGGAAATGTAGAAAAGAAGTAGGTACATTTTTTCATATGTGGTGGCAATGTCCTAGAGCAAGAAAATACTGGGGGGAAATACACAGGATGATAGAAAGGACTTTAGAGACAAAGATACCAATGCGGGCAGAGTTATATCTATTGAATATGCTGAATGGGGTGGAAAAGCAGGTAGAAAAACTATATTGGAGAATTATACTGTATATGGTGACTACGGCCAGAATCATTTACGCAAAATATTGGAAGATGCCAGAAATTCCAAAAGAAGAAGAATGGTTAGTTAAATTATATGAGATGTCAGTGTCAGATAAATTAACCCTACTGTTAAAAGATAAAACAGTGGAGGATTTTAGGGATGAATGGAGATGTTTGTTACCAATTTGGAAGGAAAAATGGGGAAAAGAAGCAATATTAAGCTTCTGAGGAATTAAAAGTATAATAAGTAAGGGATGAGATAAGAACAGTCATTCAGATGTGGTAGTTAATAAATGTTGAGAACAGGATGAGGATTTAATCAACAATAAATGTGAGTACTGAAAATAAGTAAAAGAAGAGCAAAGATTAGGTTAAAAGGAAAATGAAGGGACAGAGGCCAGGTGAGATAAGGGTAAAAATATATATCCAAACTCAAGAGGAAAAAGAAATAAGGAACAAAGAATTGTATTGTAAAGACATAAAGTTGTTGTTAACGGTCAATTATTGTCATTTAGAAGAAATGAAGAAAATGTGTGTTGGAAAAATCGGAGACTAGAAAGGGTGACGTTTAGGATATTGATGTAAAAGTTGAAATTTAACATAAATAATTGTATAATAATCTAGCCTTTTCTGTAAGTGTTTATTGCTTTGATTAGTAGCATTTGTAATGTTTTAGATATATGTTAATTACATGTATTTAATTATATGGAATATCATATGTAATCAAAACAACAATAAAAATATTGAAGAAAAAAAATGCAAGGTAAAATTTATGGATCCATGGTTAAAAGCAGATCTATCAGAGTTAATTGTTCTCATTGTTCCTCATGTTTAACATGGCTAAAGAATCTGCTCTTTAAAAGTTGTAGTTGAATTTACTTAGCTGCCAAGGTTTGCTTATACTTGAATCTATGGTTCCATAAAAATTCCAAAGGATTTAGTTTGCCCACTTCACAGGCTCCAAAAACCAAATAGTTTCCTCCCTGCTCTTTTAAAGTGGTAAAATCAATATCCTAAAGTAGCATTTCAAAACTAGATTTCTCAAACTCTTTTTGCTTGCAGTTTCCTCTAGTGTAACCAACTCCTTGTAACTTAAAAAAATGTATAGTACATAATTCTTTTCCAGGAAAACTACCGATAGACGTCTTAAAACAAACTGTTCCATAGTAGTTTTTAAAGAATGTTTTCGCTTTTTTCAGTTCCAGAAGTTATAAAGTTAGATTTTAAATGGTATTTTAAGGCCATATGCATTGATGTATATTGTAGAAATACGAGCAGTTACTAAATGTCTTTTATAGCCTGTTTTTGGAGCTCCACTTGATTTTCCACACTGACAAATTGAAACAGAATTTTTTAGGAATTAAATAATGAATAGTCTTCCTAAGAAAAGTCCCTTCTCTTTCACCATCTAAAGAGTCATTCATAGAACTGCATGGCCCTCCTCCAATAAAACCACTGGACTACATCTTGGCAAGTAAGAACGTCCAAGGGCCAGATGGCTTGAGTGGGGGGGATTACATTATAGCAGCTAAAGTGGGCTGTCAGAAAAAATCCAAAATGGATTTTTAGGAGATTTGAATCAGTCCATTGGTATTAGCAAATAGTTTTCTTTCCTTTTTTTCCATGTGTGCTTGCTGGGCAATAGTCCCTTCGGGAGTCTCGTTTTCATTCTCTAGGTATTCATGGTGCTCAGTGTGATGTTTGAACCATTTCCTCAATTCATGTGCAGAGTTATTTTCCCACACAGTCTCTTTTATTCCCCTTAATTTATAATTTTCTTCTCTTGCAATTTAACAGGAGGACTTAAAAAGCATTTGCAATCTCAGCCTTCATTCTTCATCCTTATAATGTATTTCAGATACCTGTCTGCTGTTGTTTTGTTCCAGTTGTCAGCAGATTTTTTTTTTTAGATCATGAAAGATTGAGTTCTAAATTGGTTCAGTATAAAGGATGAAGTAAATTTTTGGGTAGAATGGAAAAACTGGGGGTTAACTCTGATATTGAAAACAAATGTGTAGGCTGACATATAATCAGAGACATCTCATGTGCAAGTAAATGTAAATATGAAGGTATGTGTGAAAAAATGGCCACACCGTTTTTAAGGAATGATGGGAAATCAGTGCCCAGTCTCTAAAGCCAGATGCTTTGAGGCCTAACTGTGTGGGTGAGATGTGGTCAATTTGTTAACTTAGCTTCTTAGTTTCAGATTTGAAGGAGGGTACAGGTTGCAGTGGCTTGTAAATATTTGGAGGAAAGGAATTCTGTACACTCTCAAAGGCATACAGACCCACAATTTTAAGAGTGAAGGGAAAAAACAGTGGGTTGCTATTATTTTAAGCAAAAGGCATTTTGTTGCAGATGCTTAGAACCTCTCCCTCACTGTTCTCCCTTTTCTGATCTGTCTCTGATTCTCATACACAGGAGCATCCTTGTTCTTGCCTGTTGCACATCTGACTGATACAGTCTGCAGTTGTCCCCCCACTTTCTGTTCCCTTTCATCCCCTCCCTACACCCTTATCACATCTGGGCTTCTATCCCTGAGATTCTTCTACTACTTCTAATCCATCTCCCCATGCAGGCATTTTTGGTTGTTTCTGATTTTCTTTATCCTCAAATTGACCAAATTTTACTTCTGTCAAAGAGTAGAGTAGTAAGATTTGTATCTATTTTAATCTCCTAAAATCCTAGTAATTTTTGATAAAATATGTGCTACTGGTGCCAACAATTCTTGATAGTAAACCTCACAATAACTCTGTTAGATTTGTTTTTCCAGCAGTGTGGGGAGGGATGTCTTAGTCCTGGGTTTGGCTTCGCCTCCAGCATGACAGGCAGGGTAACTGACAAATAGAATTTAAGCATCCACTTAAGGGAGGAGAGCCAACCCCCAACCGTCCCCAGTTCTATCCTGCCTCACACAGGAACAGGTCAGGGTTTTTTTCACTCCAGCTTAAAACAAAAACAACAATAATAATAAGTAGTAGTAGCAGCAGCAGCTTTAGCTTCACTCCGGGGAGGATGGCTAGCCTCAGGCAAGATTCTCCTCCAAGCTCTCTTCAGAGGAGGAAGAAGTCCTGGATGAGCTTGTTGTGCTGGCTGGCCAACAAGTGCAGGGGCAACTCCAGGTCCTCTTAGGAGGCTCCCCATAGAGTTCTACAGTTGCTGCATGATATGGTTTCCCTTGAGAGAACAGACCACACTAGCAGCTTTCAGGGAGCGCAGGATGGCACATCAGGCCCTGTAGTCATGATGGAGGCACCCCCTTCCCTCAGACCTCCCTCCCCTTATCCTGGATGGGCAGGAGCTGCTTCCACAGCTGGCCAACTGGATTGCTCTGATGGCCAGTCATGCTGTGGCGGCTGGCAGTTGGGGGGAGGCCCAGGATAAGGCGATTGCAACATGGTGCCTGTTTCCTGCGCCTTACAGCCCTCCATGGGCAGAGTTTCCGCCTTTGTGCCAGAGCTCCCAGGCTCCCCCGAGCAATCTGACATGCAGGCAATGGAAAAACGTGGCAAGCTTTTGCTCTCCTCCGAGGCCTGTTCTTGTCTGGAGGAATCTATTCCTCTCTCTCAAGATAGCAGAGATCACCCGCCCCTCAAAAGAGAAGTAAAAAAGTTAAACACTCTGAGCTCACAGCTTAGAAAGAGGAGGACTCAGGGCAATATTTGGATATGTCCACAAAGGAGGAGAGAGAATAGTCTTCAGAGGAGGAAGATTCCTCCATGGATCACATGTCACCCAGGCTTTTTGAATCCAGGGGATTTCCTTTATTTTTACATAAGATGGAAAAAACCATGGGCCCTTCTTCTGTTACACAGGTGTTTGGGGACCACAGCCAGGATATTCCTGAGCTCAGACCCAAGGGAAACCTTTCACCAAAGGTGGTTCCTTTCCCTTTTATTTTCAATGAAGTCCTGGAAGGGGAGTGGGTGTACTCAGGTGCTTCTCAAGCCCCTTCTGCCTCAGCAAAAGCCTGTTACAATTTTCTTAGTGAAATCATAGGAAGACTTAAATTGCCAGTCATTGATGCTGCTGTTGCAGTATTGATCTCGGGTTCGCTTTTTCCTCGGGATGGGGATAGCAACCTCAAAAGTCCTGGGGATAAGAGGATTGAGGCTTTCCTGCACAGGTTGCATGAGGTGTCAACTCTTGCCATCAGGGCAGCTGCTGCCACTTCTCTATTTGCTAGTGCCAGCATCTGGTGGTCTAAGGACCTTCTTGCTACCTTGCCTGAGGGGGGAATCAAATTTTGACAGGGTATTAACAAGCTGGCCAAGACTTCAGCATTCATGGCTGATGCCAGTCTTGATGCCCTTCAGTTTTCATCTTGTTCCTTGGCAGCCAATATGGCTGCTAGGTGACAGTTATGATTAAAGAACTGGAATGCAGATAACAAGGCTAAGGAAAACCTCTCTGTTTGTTCCTTTAAAGGTGGCAGATTGTTTGGAGATACCTTGGATAAGTTTTGTCCTGGTGGAGACCAAGGACAAAAAGAAAGCTCTTCCTTCTCTGCCTAGGAAGGAGGAACACAAATTACTTTGCCCTCCTTCCCAGTCTTTTCAGGAATTAGGTCTTCCTTTCAAAGGGATTTCAAATCCAACAGGCCCACCAGGGGCATCAACATAACAACACACCACAGGGCAGTCCTCTTCCTCTGGCAAATCTTCAGCCACTCCCAGCATTAACAAACAGGGGAACAAGTCTGGGTGGTCTCCTTGACTGCTTGATAACTCAGGTGGGGGGGGTCATCTGTCCCTCTTCACCCAGGTCTGGGAAACTTCATCCTCAGATGCCTGGGTAATGACAGTCAGTCAGTGTTACACCATAGACCTCCTCTCCAGACCTCCCCCACTGTTCACTCAATCATTCCAAGCCAGATCAGCTCACAAAGATCATCTTATGTTACAGGCTATAGACCATTTGCTTTAAATTCAAGCAATAGAACCGGTACCACCCTTGGAAATGTTCTCCGGGTCCTACTCACTTCTTTTTCTAGTGCCAAAGAAAAACAAAGATTGGAGGTCGATTCTGAGTCTCCGAGGGGTCAACTGTTGGGTTGCCAGCCGGAAATTCTGCATGGAAACCTTACGGTCCATCCTGAAGGGCATTCTGGAGAAGGACTTCCTGGCATCATTAAATTTACAAAACACTTATCTTCACATTATGATCCATCCAGCACATAGTCACTTCCTCAGCTTTGCCTACAAGGAAGACCGCTACCAGTATCAGGCCCTCCCCTTTGGCCTGTCATCGTTGCCCAGGGTGTTTACTAAGGTATTGGTGGAGCTTGTGGCTCACCTCAGGCTGTAGAGAATCTGTCTCCACGCGTACCTGGATGACATCCTGATTCAGGCGTCATCTCTATTAAAGACCACTCAAGCTGTGGAGACTGCTCTGAAGGTCTTGGGAGTCTCACAGTTTTGTAGTGAACAGGGGAAAGGGCCACTTGGAACCTGTTCAATGTCTTCAACATTTGGGGAATATTATAGACACAAAACTATATAGGGTGTTTCTGCCTTCAGACAGGAGGATCAGGATACAGGGCCTAGTATAGGAAATGTTGAGTCAAGACAGATCTTCAGTCATGTTACTAGCCAAACTACTGGGTTTGATGGTAGCCTGTATAGATTCGGTATCTTGGGCCAGATTTCATCTCCGGGAACTTCAGTGGTTCCTTCGTCCTTATCAGGATATGATAGCACTAAAGGCTTGACTCCTGGTAGGTCTGTCAACAAAAGTACAATGCTCCCTTCATTGGTGGCTGATGGATATACTGCTGGAAGGAATGCCAATCAAGGAACCCAGGAGAATGTTTGTTACCACCAATGCTTCCCTGACAGGCTGGGGGGCACATTGCCAGGGCCAGCTGGCTCAGGGTATGTGGTCTCCCCTGGAACAGGACTTCAACATCAACCTTCTGGAGCTTCGAGCAGTTCATAGAATCATAGAATTACAGAGTTGGAAGAGACCACAAGGGCCATCCAGTCCGTCTGGCACTGTTCAGTTTCCAGGCGATTGTCAGACAGACTCATGTGTTGGTTCTTAAGGACAACATATCCACCAGGGCCCACATCAACAGACTGGGTGGGACTCGCTCTCGGATTCTGATGAATGAGACTACCTTGTTGTTTCAGTGGGTGGAGTGCCATCTTCGTTTTCTTAGGTGGAGTATTTACAAGGAGTCATGAATATCCAGGTGGACCAGCTAAGCAGATGAACCCTGAATCACAGTGAATGTGTCTCAGTTCGCTGGTTTTTCAGATGATAGTGCAACAGTTTGGTCACCCGTGTGTGGATATGTTTGCATCCCCGGAGAATTGCAAACTTCCTTTATTCGTACCCAGGTTTTGGACCAGGGAAGGATTAGCCTTCAATACCCTCACGATTAAGTGGCCACAGGTGTTGTGTTACACAGTCCCTCCTGTGGTACTGTTAGTGCAGGTGTTGAGGAAAGTCAGATCGGAATGGGCTGAGGTGATTCTCATGGCATCCAGGTGGCCTTATAGGCCATGGTTTCAGGACCTGCTGGATCTGCAGGTACAGGAGGCTTGGCCTTTGCCAGACTGGCCAGACCTACTTCTTCAAGAGGGTCTTCTTCATCCAACCCTGGGCTGGTTACCCAAACACCTGGAGGTTGAGTGGGAAAGATTACTGAAGGCTGGTTATACAAAGAGGTTGTTAAAACTATCTTAGCAGCTAGGCGCCCTTCTATCATTCGGCTCTATGAATCTACGTAGTGGTTTTTTTGTAGGTGGTGCCTTACCAAGGGGATTCATCCTTTTAAATCTTCTGTTGGTCCTGTTTTGGCCTTCCTACAAGTGGGTCTAAAGAAAGGTCTTTCTCCTAATACGCTTAGGAGACATGTTTCAGCCTTAGGTTCTATTTTGAAGGGTTCGCGTAACAAATCATTGGCTTCCCATACACATGTCCACAATTTTCTTAAAGGAGTGTTGTTATTTAAACCTCCTATGAGGCATAGGTTTCCTTCTTGGGATTTGAATATAGTAGTTTGGGCTCTTATGAACCCTTCTTTTGAACCATTGTAGTCTGTTAGGGTGAGACTTCTCTCTCTGAAAGTCATGTTTTTGGTTGCTATTACTTCTGCTCATCAGGTTTCCAAGTTAGGTGCTCTTTCAGTTCGGGAGGAATTGTGTGTTTTCCATAAGAACTCGGTGGTCTTGTGTTTGGACACTTCCTTTATTCCAAAAGTAAATTCGGTCTTTCATAGGACTCAGGAATTAATCCTTCCTTCTTTTGGCCCTAATCCTCCTGTTGAACAAGAGAGGTAGTGGCATAAATTAGATATGCGGAGGGCACTCATTTTATTTGGGATAGATTAGAGAGTTTAGGAAGTCTGATTCTCTGTTTGTTCCCTTTGTGGAATCTTCTAAAGGAAAGAAGATATCTTCCTCTACCATTGCTCGTTGGATACGTCAGTGCATCGAGTTGGCCTATGTACATAGTTCATTACCTTCTCCGCAGGGTGTTCAGGCTCATTCTATCCATAGCACTGCAATTTCAGCGGCCTTGGATATGGTGGCCGCTTTAGGAGAGATTGGTAGGACAGCGACTTGGTCATCTCCCTCGTCTTTCATCAGTCATTATCGTATTGATAAGCCAAGTTTTACAGCGGGTGGTTTGTTAATTTGCTTGTACTTTGTCTCTACCCGCCCTAGAGGGGATCAATCGTTTATGTCCCAGGATTAAGGAGTCCCCCTCCCCACACTGCTGGAAAATGAAACATTGGTACTCACCATGAAGGTTCCTTTTCAGCAGTTGTGAGGAGGGAATCCTTTCCACCCTTGATTTTCATTGGGTTTTTTTTGGGGGGGGGTTGTAGGATGTTGCTGGAGCTTGGCTATTCATCTCTGGGGACAGTTGGGGGTTGGCTGTCCTTCTTGGAGTGTATGCTTAAATTCTATTTGTCAGTTACCCTGCCTGTCATACTGGAGGTAAAGCCAAACGCAGGACTAAGGATTCTCTCCCCACAACTGCTGAAAAGGAACCTTCACAGTGAGTACCAATGAGTACCACAGTGAGTACAGAATATTGGTACTCTATAGACATTTGATGTCTAAAATTACAATGAAATTCACAGTTACTTACGTAATGTAAAAATGCAGTCTGTTTTTGTTACTGAAGTGCCAAGCATGAAACTGATTATGGGGAATCAATTACATAATTATTCACTAAAAAAAGGTTGTATCACTCCACAGTCTTTGCAACCATTGGATTTGACCATTGGAAAAGGCTTAGTTGAATTTGGACAGGTGTACAAAGAAAGGAACTCAGCATGTACTCAAGGGCCCTTTTACTATACAGATTGACTCTCGTATCCACTGATTCTGTATCCACAGTTTCACTTATCCACACCAAAAATATATGTTCTCTCTAGCCTTTTCTAGGTGTGATTCTGTGGTCAGCTTCCAGCATTCTTCTCATTGAAAATAATAGGGTTCCCTGTTATCCATGGTTTCAGGTATCCACTAGGGGCAGAGCATAGAACGTATTCTCCACGGATATGGGAGTCAACCTGTATTCTAGTAGAAATTATTGTTGGTTATCAAGTCTGGCTGCATATGTTGACCCTTAGGCATGGCAAATGGGATATACTAAAGGTTAACCAAGCCTTCTTTATAATGTATTAGCTAACAATAACTATAATGAAATAGAAAAAATAATTTTAGGATTATCTAAGAATTTGCAGAGAGCACAAATAACCCACGCTTGTACATAGTAATGGTTTTATGAAGTTGCACTTTAAGATGCTATTGTATGCTTTTGAGTCCAGATAACAATATTATTGTGCTCCCCTTCTAGATGTTGTAAACAACAAAATAAATTAAGAAATATTTGTAATATTGCAAGCTGTTATTTGGATGGAGTAGGGCTGTCAGCTAGCATGAAAGCATGCGTTGCAGGAAAAAAAACCACCCACACCAGCTCCTTTTTTTGTTCTTGCTCAGTTATTTTCCCTTAGTTATTTGCATAGGAGGAGGGGTTCATCACAAAGGGGATCCTCTTCCCCAATGTATAGGTTGGCTAAAACTGTTAAGGCAGTGCATAATTCTGATTCCAGATTATATCAGCACTGAGCTATCTTGCCTCTTTTAGTTTTTCATGTATTTTGAGAATTCTTTGTTTTGTTTTAGTTTGAATTTCATCCTTGACCATGGGAGGATTTTACCAACACCTTCAGTATTTTCAACACTCATCAATATAATTACAGTATTTAAGAAATGCGTACTGAATTTCTGAGTGCCTGATGTAAAGAACTTGTGTATGTACTTGTATCTCTAGATCTCTATTTATAATTTTGAAATACAGGGCAGCACAATTATCTCTGTGCTGGAAGAAATGATTGTATTATTGACAAAATTCGGAGAAAGAACTGCCCAGCTTGCCGCTACCGAAAATGTCTTCAAGCTGGCATGAATCTAGAAGGTAACTTGATATTATTTTATTCCTAAAATCTAGACAAGATGAATTTTCCGTTTTTTAAAAAAAGAACCCTTCTTTATTCTTTACTTGTGTGCATGGAGCCTGTTCACAGAAAGAGACAGAGGTCTATGTTGCTGAGTCCTGGTGTTCAGCTCCCAAGGAAGTCTATGCATGTAGACATCAGTGCATGAAGACATGTAGACATCTGTGTGTGGACTTTAGGGGCTAGGGAAACTTCACAATGTTGGGAGGGCCAATGATGTCAGCCCACTGCCCTGTGATATATGTGGACTCTTCATGTATGTAAGCTGGACAGGGCTTGTGGAAATGTCAACAGTGTGTTAATTTGTTCTGAAGAGGTATCTATTATTGATATGTTTAGCTGCTCCCACTAGAAGCACACTTTCTGTGCACTATAAGCGAGGGTTCCCAGTGTTCCCTGATTTGTCATGTTGTGCTACCACAGCCATTGTACTTTGTGAGATGGCAAGAAAACTGACATCATTGGACAGTGGTGTAGATGGAGAAAAAGAAGAAAGCCAACTTATAGGAGGGCATTTAACTCCTTGGAAACTTTATACAGACATAACTAAAACTGCTTTATGCCATGCAAATAATCAGATCCCAGAACAGATATACACAGAGATAGAACAGGTATCCCTTTCATAATCCTTTGCTACAGTTTAGTTCAGCAAGCAAATACAGTTGGCCCTGTGTATCCACGGATTTTGCATCTACAGATTCCACCAACCACGGTTCAAAAACATTTTTTTAAATTCCAAAAGGAAACTTTGATTTTGCCATTTTTATAAGGTATGTCATTTTACTGTGCCATTATATATAATAGGATTTGAGCATCCACAGATTTTGGTATCCACAGGGGGGGCCTGTAACCAAACTCCAGCAGATACTGAGGGCCCACTGTACTGCAGAATTATTTCAGTGTGCTAATTTAGGATATATGTATATATATATATATATATATATATATATTTGCTGCTGTTTGTTACATTAATTATGTAATTACAGGTGATTTTTGTTTACAATAATCAGAACTATGCACCACTGCAAAATTTGTTGAGAATACCTGCAGGTATTCTTCATGATTTCCACTTTCCCAAATTCCTCAATAGAGATTCTCTATTACAGTAGAGTGTCTTCAGCATTTTTGTGAAAAAATTAAATGTATTTATTTATTTATTTATTTATACCCCGCTCTTCAGCCACAAGGCTATCAGAGCGGCTTACAAATTGTTTTAAGCAATAGCAGTTTACACATCTACACTGCAATAAGCAGCTTCCAATGTGTGTAGCTAATTGCCCCCACAAGCCGGTTACTCATTTTACCGACCTACAAAAGGATGGAAGGCTGAGTGAACCTTGGAGCCCTCTGGGATTGAACTTGCAATGTGGTGACTTGCAGTACTGGCATTTAACCACTGCGCCACCAGGGCTGGAGTCCCCTTGAAAAATGCAAAGTTCTTTGATTTTTTTTTAAGCTCATGTGTCTAACAATAGAATTTCTCTAGTTTAAATGTCAGTTTGGAGGCAGAATGAGCTGGTCTTTTGGAGTTAACATTTTAGTCAAAAAGATCTGATTGGGTAAACAGTTGAAATGCTTGTTTGCTTGTGGTGTTACAAAATACTGTCAGTGAGCCATATGTTTTGTATTAACTATTATGCTAACACTAAGGAATTTTCTTCAAACTGTCACATGCCCCTCCCCCCACAGCAGCCAAACCCTATAATAGAAGCAACAGTCCTAAAGTACTCTAAAATACAGTAAAGCAAAGAGGTCCAACTCATAAAAGTTGTTGAAGGTTTTTATGGACTGATGTGTTCTGCTTCGTTAAATCATTGTACTGTATTTCCACAGAACAAGTAATATACAGTACAAGTAATTTTACTATAGGTTTTACCCCATTTTTAAATTTGATGAATGTGTTAAGATTAACAGATTCAGAATTTGTCCAAAATTTGTGCTACGACATTAGCCCTGTTACATGAACCGTCATAAGAAAAATGCAAAGATTTTCCTTTTGCATATGTAAATTATTGTTTGTACAGAGTTTAGCAAGTGATGGTGAAGGTTCAGTCCAGATAATTTTATGCATACCACTGCAACGGTTACGATCTAGTTTGCAGCACCATTTCATATGGAAGAGTGAGACTCTCCAGTTTGACTTTACCTTTTAATATATTGGAAGGACATTTTCACAATGTGATTCATAAAAAGTGCGCAGGCATGCAGGTGGCATAGTTACTGTGGAAATATTAATAAAACTGTCTTCAGTAAAGTGACTTTTTAAGCAGCTCCTCTGGCATATGTATTCCATAGTTTAATTACAACAGTAAGCAGTTGCCAAGAGGGGGGGATCATCTTTGGCCCAGCTGTACAAGAAACAAAATTTTCCTGGCTTTCATGAATCATGTCTAGAAATGTATTTGCACGTATACACAATTCCATAGTTTGTATGCTATTTTGCTGATCCATTGCCAAGTTAGGCTGTCTCTTCTCTTGTAACAGTTAAGCACCATGGGGAGACATTATTGAAACCAGATTTGCCAAATGTTTGCTCATTTAAGTTCTCTATTAAGCCCCCTATTTGTACTTGTGTCTTCTTTTTCAAATGACCAGCTGACTCAGTAAGGTTTGATGTGCATGATCAATGAAAAATATTCTGATCATAGAAACAAAACTTTAAGAAGTTGGCTAGATGCCAGTAGTGCAAAAACATAGGTAGAAGAGGAAAAGATGCCATTTGTAGGGTCAAGCACATTTTTTTTTCTATCATACTTGACATCTTTTTCTTAAAATGTTCTAGCACGAAAGACAAAGAAGAAAATAAAAGGAATTCAGCAATCCAGCATGACTGCAGGGAGAGACACTTCTGAAAATCCTGGAAATAAGGCTATAGTTCCTGCCTCCCTGCCACAGCTAACTCCTACCCTGGTTTCCTTACTGGAAGTGATTGAGCCGGAGGTGATGTTTTCAGGCTACGACAGCACAATACCAGACACAACTTGGCGTATAATGTCAACTCTCAATATGCTAGGAGGTAGGCAAGTTGTAGCTGCAGTGAAATGGGCGAAGGCAATACCAGGTAAGTCGCTGTGATAACACATTCTGTGAATATAGATCAGGGCTGGGGAACCTTTTTTAATCAATAGACAAATTCCCTTGGAGGCTTCATGCAGGCTGTTGGCCACTCCTGTTTCTCCCCCTTTCTTTTTCTGTCACTCTCCTTCTGTCTGCCACCTCCCTTCTCTTTTTCTTCCTGGCATGTCTGTCTTGCTCATTCTTCCTCTCTGCTTGGAAGCTGCCAGTTGAGTGATAGGTTGTTTGGCCAGACAGATATCTGACTTCCCAATTGTATAGCAGTTTTGAAATCAGGACAAGCTCCATAATCAGAGAATCCATTTTTTTCCTTTGCACTAGTGTGCAAAGAATCGGAAACAAGCAAGTCTTGACAAGACTATTTCCAGTGAGCTTTCTTTTGTCACCATAAAGTTGGTTTCTCCTGTTACCTTTTAGCTGACACATTTGATAAAAAGCAGGTGAGATTTACTTCTGTTCCAAAATAAGGTTGGAAAGAATATTAGTCATATCACCTCATTAAATGGTTTCGTCTGGTGCATGACTTGCCATGGCAGGAAAAATGGGAAGGAAAATCATGCCAGGAACAGGGATGGGATTCACTACTTGTGCCAGCACAATTTTGATTTCATTTAGGCTTTTTACAAGGTCCGACATGATATTCTCACAGGCAGGCTGGTGAACTGTGTGGGTTACTCAGTGCTACTGTTAGATGAATCTTTGATTGATTGACAGACCAAACTCAGACAGTGCTCTCAAATTATTGTTCTTCATCCTGGGAAGAAGTGATTAGTGGGGTGCTTCAGGGTTCTGTCCTGAGCCTGGAGTTGTTTAACATCTTTACAAATGGCATAGATAATGGAATTAAAGGCAGGAATTAATTTTGGCAGCCAAAAAAGCCAGTGCAATTCTGCATCAAGAGAAGCATGTTGTCCAGATCAAGGGTAGTAGTAATCCCACTACATTCTGCTTTGGTCAGATCTCATCTGCAATATTGTGTCCAGTTCTGGGTTCTACAGTTCAAGAAGGATATTGACTTAGCAAGCTTGATATGTTTAGCTTGGAGAAGAGAAGAGAAAACTTAGAAGTGACATGATAGCTACCTTTAAATATCTGGAGGGATGTCATGTAGTTCTTCGTGGTCTCTGTGAACTCACACATATGGGTTATCTGCACCTGTGCAGAGCATCATTTGGAACTTTCTAGATCTGTATGCAGTGTTTTTTGGCAGTAGCCCTACCCATCTTAGAGCCCTATATACCCCAGTCCCCGCCTACTGCCTCAGTTCCTTTTCGTCCACCGCACTAGCAATGTCTCAAGAACTTCTCTTTACTGTTTTTGCTTTCAAACACATGAACCAGTTTTCCTTCAATGACTTTTCGGATTATCCCTTCAACTTGACACTACAACTGGACTTAATGGACTTTGGCTTGTCTAACAGATACTCCTCATGGATCTTTCCACCTCAGCATCTTCTTTCAAGAGATGTCTGGCCTGTGAGGCGAAAATGCCCACCTGCGATGACCATTCACTCTTCATACTCTGCCTAGGAGATGGGCACAATGTGGGGACCTGCTCACACTGTAGAGCTTTTACCCACCCACCCCCCAAGTGTGAAAAAAAGAGAATCTAGGCTTAAGGCACTTCTCTATGAACAGGTTGTAAAGCCTTTGGTTCCTCCAACATCCAAGGTCTCTTCCAGGTGCAACAATTTCGGGTTCATCAATTTGGGTCACTGCTCAACGCTCCTTAATGTATGATGTGTCCACGGCTGCGGGACCAACCCACAAAGCCTTGAAATAGTCCTCCATTCCCAGACTCGAATTGGGAAAGGGCTTGCATTTGACCCATTCACCTCATAAAGAACGAAAGCAAAAACATAAGAAGAAGAGGAAACCTCGCCAACCCCAAGAGGCATCCTCTTCAGTAGCACTTTCATCCTCAGATCTCCGAGGGAACCTCCGGATTCATCTCCAGCACGAATCCCAGGAACGGTTTCCATCCCTAACCAGAGCCTCCATGCATAAGGAGACTTCTCCAGCAGGATTCCTGCAAATCATCCAGGTTCAAGTGGGCTCTGCATCCAAAGGGGAATTCATCAATGCAGATCAGGACATCCTCCTTGGTCAACATTAAAAGACCTTAACTGCACAGGGTCTTGACTCTGACCAACCTACTCAGCCCATCCTTCAAGAAGACACAGGACTCAAAGACATCCATTACGGACAGGACCACCAGACCGGGGGAATCAGGAGCCCGTCACACAAATATCCCCTCAGAGCTCGAAGCCGACAGACACTACTATACCTCTCAACATTCCATCTCCAATTCTTGTTCCAGGACTCAATCTCCCACCCCCAGCAGGGACGCGTGGGATTTGCATTCAGAACACCAATCCCCCCAAGACCGGGACTCCCCGGTTCGACATTCCAACAAACATTGTCCAATTCAACACCCTAATGATAGGGGTACTACAATTAGACACGATGCAAGGGGTTGGCACTCCCGTGACTGCTACTTTAGAACTTGCCACTCCAGGGACCCGTCGCGAGGCTGTCCTCTTGGCAAAGACTCCAGGGATGGATGTTCCAGGGACTGTCAACATTCTCGTCGTGACTCCTCCAGCTCAGACCAATACAGATGCAGATGCTCTAGGTCCCCCTTTCACTATGACTGCTGTCCCTACGGGAATTACAGGGATTTCTGCTATCCTATCAGGGATCCATATTACAGATATTCATATGAGGTACCTTGCCCATGGCCACAATCTCCCTCCACCACGGCCACAGCAACACACTCAGCCACCTCTCCCACGGCAATTACCACCACCTCCTATTCAGCCAATAGCTCCAGTCAGACTTTCGCCTCCACCACCCCTACAGCCAGACCCTCCTCTATCAGTTCCTCCCAGGGGTGCCTCCCTATAATGTCCACAACCAAGAACTCCATCTACAGGCATATCTCATGCTGAATCCTCAAACGCAGATGAGGAATCCATACCCTCAATGGATACTCATGAACTATCACCGCCAGCCACAGTAGGAGACTGTGATCCGGCCTCCCCAACTGATGATATCAGGCGTTTCACCGAACAAACCCTGAGGATGGTCCAATATCTCAGCTTGCAACCCAAACAACAGGAAGTTAAATCTGTGGACCCTATCTACGATCACATCCACACAATGGTACCAACACCGGCATCCATCCCAATGCTGCCTTCCATCCTCGAGATTTCCAGACAGTCTTCAGCAACCCCCTCAACTATCCCCACCCACTGCCAAAAAGGTGGACTCCTTATACAGAGTCACATCAGACTCTTGACTGGCTCTTTTGCCATCTGAAACCCAACTCCATAATAGTGGATACAGCTCAAGCTAAATCCTCACAGTGACAATGTTCTTCTCCTTCTGAAAAGGAAGGAAGAAAACTCAACGTAATGGGTAAAAGATTTTAGTCCAGTGCCTCCCTTACATTGCGTATTGCTGACTACTCTGCATGCTCCAGTGCCTACCAACAGCACCTATGGGAAAGGATGATGCCACTGTTAGACAAGTTACCAGAGGAGGATAAGTGCCTACCGAATACTCTTAAAACTGAGGCACACTCCCTCGCTGCCCAACAAATCAACTCCTCTTGCCATGTAGCTGACTGCGCGTCAAAATGGCAGCCACTGTATCTTCACAGGCACGCCTGGTTACGCTCCACGGGACTTACTACACAAACTACGACCACTATCGAGGACCTTTCCTTTGATGAGGATGGTCTCTCCAATAAAGATCTGACAATATGCTGGAACTCATGCATAAATGTACCTCACCGCACTGAAGTTTGGCCTTCCATCCCAGTCCATGACTGCACTGAAGCAGAAACCAACCTGGTGCAAACCTCCCTTTCATGCAAGGAGATCATACAGCCTGGCTTCGACTTTTCATTGCCCCAGGGATTTCCCATTGATCTCCAACAATCCCAGGAAGACCCAACAAAACTGTTATCAGGGTCCATACAAGAAAAGGGGTCCCAACCAACCTAAACAGTGCTCTTGACTAAGTTCCTCTACCTATCGAGCTCTCTCATCTCTTCAGCAGCAGACTTGCTTACCATCTCGATGCCTGGACCCATATCACTACAGACAAATGGGTCCTCAACATAGTCTCAATGGGCTATGCCATTGTATTCAACTCGCTACTCCCTGTGGGTGTCCTCCGATATACCTCCCCTCCCCCACCCCCACCTTCTGGAAAGAGGCTCATACGTTACTGCAAAAGGGCGCCATCAAACCCCTACACGCTTCTGCAGTAGACATTCCTTCTTTCCCGGTACTTCACTGTGGAGAAAAAAGATGGGTAAGTCTCTGCATTTCACATCAGTCAAGACAACCATCCTGGCCTTGATGCAAAATCCGTCCATGGATGCAGAACACAACCTTCACTAGTTCGATGCACGATGGGCCCTTGCCTTCTATCTACACAGAACGTCACCATTTTGAAGGTCTCTTAAACTATTTTTCTGCTACACTGAAACCAAGCACAGGCTCCTGGTTTTACCACAGAGGTTCTCCAAATGGGTAGTTTCCTCCATCCATCTCGCTTACCAGATGGCCAAAAAGGTCCCTCCTCAAAGGATCAGGAGCCATCTATTAGAGCCATGGCGACCTCTATATCCTTCCTGGTTGGCATCCCGTTGCCTAACGTCTGTCTGTAAGGCAGCAGTCTGGTCTCAATCGTTGACTTTTGTCACCAATTACAGACTCGATGCCCAGTCTTGAGCTGACACATCCTTTGGCAGAGCCGTGCTGTCGTCCCTGCTCACACACTGATTTCACCCAGTGGGTTGATGGCATGACACTCCCACCTCCAAGGTCAGTAGCTTGCTAATCTCCCATATGTGTGAGTCACAGAGACCACGAAGAAGGAGGACAGGTTCTTCGAGTGGTCGTCTGTGAACTTACATAACCTTACATAACCAGGCCATCCTCCCCCCTTGTGCCCTGCCAGCTTCTTCTATATATGTTGCAGTTGTGACGAACATGGAACTGAGGCAGTAGGCAGGGACTGGGGTATATAGGACTCTAAGATGGGTGGGGCTACCACCAAAAATCCCCATTGCATATAGCTCTAGAAAGTTCTGTGTGACGCTCTGTACAGGCACAGATAACCCATATGTGTGAGTTCACAGATGACCACTCGAAGAACCACATTTACAGGTAAGCAACCTGTCCTTCTTCAGCTCCAGATACTGGAACACAAACCAGTGGTTTAAATTACAAGAAAAGAGATTCTACCTAAACATTAGAAATAACTCCTTTTCTTTAAGAAACTGTTCAACAGTAGAATAGACTGCCTCAGAGGGTGGTGGACTCTTTATCTTTGGAGGTTTTGAAACGTGGGCCTCTTTCAGGAGTGTGATGTAATTGTGTTATTCCTGCATGGTAGAGGTTGGACTAGATGGGCCTTGTGATCCCTTCCATCTTTAAAGATTCTATGATCCTTTGCCTTTGCTTTTCAAACTCCAGTTGTTGTTGTTATCAACAATGGCAGTGGAGGGTTAAGGAGAACTGTCATAGGCTTTGTTTTAGACAAAAGAAAAATACCTTACAGTAAAAGCCTAGCCTTACACTATTGTTTAGAACTTTTTAAAAGAAATCCCTCTTGCTCTTCCAGTCTTGACATATGCAGTAGCATTTGCCTCCTGTCCTTGTAAAAAAGGTGGTACAGACTCCCTTTTGTATGGCATGATTCCTTTACCAGCTCTTATTATAAAGCAAAAGAGCTGTGAGCTTCATGAAACAGAGGTGAATTTCATACATTAAAATAATGAGGAAGATTCTGGTGTTGCAAAATAATGTAAATGTTATACAGGTCAACCCCGGTATCTGCAGGGGATAAGTTCGAAGACCACACACACACACACACACACACACACACTGGATACCTGAAACCATGGATAATAGGGAACCGTATTATTTTCAGTGAGACAAACACCAGACGTCCAGTGGAAGACCTAGAAATGCCTAGAGAGAACATATTTTTTCAAATGTGGATAAGTGAAACTGTGGATACTGAAACTGTTGATACAGGAGTCAACCTGTGTATTAATTTTTTATTTCCTCTGTGTCTAAATTTTAGATATATTTGAAAGTACAGTCATGTAGTTATGGGACTATTGGGTTATTTTTCTGTGTTTATACTGTGAGGATGTAAATATGAAATCACCACTTATAAAGAAGCTTGAAGGGTAAAAGTAGTCCTTCAGTCTCACAATGAGAATTTCTCTACAGTAGCATCCAGGACAATTTGAGTGCTCTGTTGTTAGCAACTTTTCTGCAGAAATTTATTACCAGCTAATTTATGCCTATGATTTTTGTACTGGGTTGAATATTGGAGGCACATGAAACAGCACACTACAACTGTATGCAGTGATGTGCTAGTGGTCTCTTCTCCCATGCAAGCACTTTCAGAAGGACATGCTTTTCAGTAGAAAAGAAAATGCTAAGTCATAGAATCATAGAGTTGGAAGAGACCACAAGGGCCATCCAGTCCAACCCCCTGCCATGCGGGAATACACAATCAGATCATTCCCGACAGATGGCCATCCAGCCTGTGTTTAAAAACCTCCAAAGAAGGAGAGTCCACCACACTCCGAGGCAGTGTATTTCACTTCTGAACATACTGTCAGGAGTTCTTCCTAATGTTTAGGTAGAATCTTTTTTCCTATAATTTGTTGTCTCTTCATTGGCTTGTCATTTTTCCTCTGAAACTTAGAACCTAAATTCACCTAACTGGATTTTTTTGCAGTTTGAACTTGTTGCAGTTAGAACCTATGGAAGAAGCTACTCCAAAATGTTATTTTCATAACAATATTTTCTACAACCCATATTTCATTATGACAGTGTATTTGCTGGAGCATGCATCTTTATTTCCCACCAGGTTTCAGAAACTTGCATTTGGATGACCAAATGACCCTTCTACAGTATTCATGGATGTTTCTGATGGCTTTTGCTCTCGGGTGGAGATCATATAAGCAATCTAATGGAAGTCTGCTCTGTTTTGCTCCAGATTTGATAATTAACGAGTAAGTAGTATCAGATGCTTTTCTCTCTATTTCTGAAGAGGAATAAACTTTTTAAAATATTTGTGTTATAATTAAGTAGTCATTTATACTGTTAAGAATTATCTCGTAAAAGTTGTTTCTTCTTTATTTTTTGTAAGAATTCAGTAAGCTAGTCTAGGTTTATAGAACTGGAGAAATGCTTGTTGTTTTATTTCTTTAAGGAAATGAAAAAAGCTTTATTTTTTATTATTATTAGCCTATAGAACATGATAAAAGCAGTCACAGTATAGGTTTCTGTCTCAATTTTTCCTCTGGGGCAGTAGCCTCAGTTGGTGAGAAGCGCTGTATGTTGTGGTTGGAATATCAGACTAGGATTGAGAAGGCCACATTTCAACCCCCTGCTCAGATAGAAAGTTCATGGAGTGATCATGGCCACATTGCTGTTTCTAAGTCTAGTATACCTCGTATGGTTGGTGTGAGAATTAAAACTAAAGGTGGGTGTCTGCTGTCTTGAACTCTGTGGCAGAATATGGAGATACTACTTTTTGGACTGCAGCTTCCAGAATCTTCCAGCCAACACAGCTAATTGCCTATGGTGGCTGAAGTATATTCTGTGAGTTGAAGTACAAAAAAGTAACTTTGCCAAGCTTTGTTCCTTGGAATATTTACTAATCCTTGGAACAAAGCAAAGAATTTGAAACATACTGAACTAAATAACTGTTATTGCACTATATGCACAACCATAAATAAATAAAAAGTTTGCCCTAACAGTGTAATTGGGTTTACAACACTAAATCAGTGATACCATTCTAGCAGTGTCTTCTAAAATGTTAATAAGTTGGAAATCAGGCAGTCTTTTTCTTGGGTTGACCACTGTGTGTCTCCTGCCCATGCCAATTAGCATTTTCAAAATCATGTATTTTGCTGTAGCTTCTGCTGCTTTCTAGCTCCCTTATTTGACTAACTTGATTAGAAAGAAGGCAGAAGGTACTATGTTTGCAAAGACAGGGAGAAATTAGTAGGTTAACATTGTGTGATCTTCATAGTCAAAGCAGGAGGATAATAGTCTGTAAAATGAATTTGTGAAAAACAAAAGATGTCTTAGAGTAAGACACTTGTTTAAAATAGTGCACCTGCATAGTCTCATGATTTGGAAGTACTAACAAAATTACTTTGAAAAGATTTTATGTGCTGGCTGAGGTTAGAACAGCAGCCAGTTGGTTTAAGTATTGTTAAGAGAGCACTTCTTGTTTAAAAACAGTCATGTATTAGTAAATATTCCTTTACACAGAATATACCATTTTGTTTAACTTAGTTTTCCCCTTATGGTGTCATCTAATGGCAGAATCCCTAGATATGTGTGAGAGAAGTCCTTTTGCCCCTGAGTATGGAAACATGGGTGTGCAGCTTTGCCACAAGCCTGGCAGCTTTCAAAACCTTTACATGTTGAGCACTATGATATTTGTAGGGCTCTCTGACCACCATCAGATGAACATAGTTACAGAATTTGGGAGAAATAACATGACGTACTCCTCTCCCCCAAATTCTAAAAACTGACATGACTGAGAGTTGTTACCCTACATGCTCAGAAGATGGACCTCCTCTGAAGTTCATCTTCCCATCCCCGTTTCCTCTTCTGTTATTTCAGAGGCCCAGTTTGTCTCATAATATTGTCTCATTATAAAACGGATGTATCTTCTGTAGTGGATTTTGTTTGTTTTTTAAATCTTAATTTTCAAATATATGCTGGCATTTTTTACTATCAGTATAAAATCCAACAATAATTGTTCTGTATCATTTTTATATCATTATGTCTAATGTAACGTTGGGTGCTGTTACTTGACAGCTGCTACCTATTGGTTTAGATACCTTGACCCCATTTTTACATCTGTGAATCCTTCTGTAATAGTAAGTTAAGCGCATTAAAAGTCCCTGTCGGTCACTGTTGAATAAGCTCATGCCTTCAGATGCCCTTTACAAACTGTGCCCCACATAATCAGTGTTGACACCTCTAATACTGTTGTGCGAGTGATATTGTGACACAGAATCCTAATAACACAGTAATGCCATTTGTGTGGCACTGGGTAAACAACTGGTAAATGCTTTGAAACAAGTAACAAAATGGAAAATTTTAAATTGTTTTCTGTATTTTACTCTTGTGTGAAAGTGGTTGCTTCCTAAAAGCTCTTAACTTGTAGAATTAGAGAGTAGCCCTTGGTTGGGCAGGATGGTGATGATCTGTCACTTTCACAGTGGGTTCATTTTAGCCAGAGCAGAAGATATACAGTGGGGATTTTTTTTGCTGGTGACTGTACCAGATTTTTTTTTTAATTGTCCATTAATTTCAGTGTTGGGGGACATACACTATACCAGCCCCAGTTACAAGGCTTTTCTGGGAACGTCTTGGGAGAAAAAAAGGGACTTTGATTCCTGCAGGCCTGAATCTAGTTTTAATCTACCCCCACAGCCCACACACACAAAGCACCTTATTTACAGTGGAAAAAGTTTTAGCACACGTGTTACTTATGTTAGTTGTTTCCTTGACCATGGAAGAATTTAAGTTTCATTAATGTCAGACTTAGCTGTTTAAGCTAAGTATTAATTTAGCCATCTTCAAATTTTCAGACCCCATGGATACACTTTGATTTTTGAAAAAGTATTGTATGCACCATCAAAAAAATACTTTGAAAAAGTATTGTATGCACAGTATGTGGACAATTAGAATGTGTACTAGTGCAACAAAAATACATATCTCATAGAAAAACAAACTGACAAGGCCAAACACATGCACACACAAAGAGAGGGAGAGAACCTGCAATTCTTCTTTGTAGTCTCTACTCACATAAATGGAGTTATCTGTACCTGTGCATCATTCAGAACTTTCTGGAGCTATCATATAAGTGTTTTGGTGGTAGTCCCACCCACGCCCTGCACATCCGTCCAGCACACTTCCCACCTAAATCCTTGGTTCCTTTTCAACTTCTGCAGCAGCAGTGTTGTGAAAACAGTTTGGAGCATCACGTACACTTTCCCTCTCAGCGGTTTCCTGTCACTTCCAATGCACTGGCAACCCATCATGTTTCCTTGACCCATTGGTCAAGACATTTTTAAAAGGATACAAAAAATTATACTTCCTGTGCTAGGGCCCAGTGGAGCCTGGAGTTGGTGCTCTCTCAACTGTCTAAGGAGACCCTTTGAGCCGATAACATATTGCAATTTGAGACTACTCGCCTGGAAAACTGGCTTCCTGAGGGCAGTCACCTCAGCCAGGAGAGCAGGTGCCTTTCAGTCTTACCTTCATTTCCATAAGGACAAAGTAGTTCTCTGGCCAGACATCTCATTCCTTCCATAGGCTTATGTCCTTCCATCTGAACCTGGACATCATGCTTCTGGTGTTCATGCAGAATCCAGCATCTGCCCTGAAACTTTCTCTTCACCACCTCGATGTCCATAGAGCTCTTGCTTTCTACATTTTGCAATTTGAAATGGCTTTTTCTCTGTTACTCTGCTAGCAAGAAAGGAATTCCTCACTGTGTGCAATGCCTGTCTAAATGGGTTGCAGCTACCATCCACTTAGCATATGAACTTGCTGGCAAACAGCCTCCTCCCCAAGTAAGAACCCATATAACAACAGCATTGGCGGCATTCCTGAGCAGGGGTCCTTTTTCATGAAATTTTCAAAGCCGCTACCTGGTCTCAGCCTTTGACATTTATCTCTCACTACAGACTCGACACTCAGTCTCAGGCAGTAGCTGCATTTGGAGAGCCGTGCTTTCTCATGCATGGCTCCCTCCATCCTATGGCTAGTAGCGTGCCCATCTCCCACTTACATGCATTACAGAGACCACAAAGAAAAAGGACAAGTTGATTACTTGTAACTAGTTCTTTGAGAGGTCATCAGTGAACTCACATAACCCCACCCATCCTCTCCCATCATATCCTGCTTCTCCTTAGATACTTCACAGTTGCTTTGGTGTCTGTGAAACTGAGGGTTTAGGTGGGAAGCTAGCTGTAGGGATGTACAGGGAGCGGGCAAGGCTTCCACCAAAACGCTTACGAAATAGCTCTAGAAGGTTCTGAATGATGCACTGCACAGGCGCAGATAATCCCATTTGTGTAAGTTCACAGATGACCACTTGAAGAAAAGCAGCCTGTCCTTTTCCTAGAAATCAGGGACCTTGAAACTGTGGTACATGCGCTGGTAACCTCTCGTCTCAACTTCTGTAATGCGCTCTACATGGGGCTACCCTTGTGCTTGACTCGGAAGCTTCAACTAGTTGAGAATACGGCAGCCAGGTTAATTTCTGGTGTTTCCAGAAGAGAGCATATAACACCTGTGTTAAAAGCTTTCCACTGGCTGCCTATTAGTTTCCAGGCACAGTACAAGGTGTTGCTTATGATCTTTAAAGCCCTACGTGGCTTGGGTCCAACTTATCTCCGGGACTGTCTCCTTCCGTACGACCCTCCCCGCACACTTTGGTCCTCTGGGAGGAATCTGTTACAAGCTATGAAAACAAGGCTGTCAGTGTGACCTCTCAGAGGGCCTTCTCTGCTACCACTCCCAGATTATGGAATGGCCTGCCGGACGAGATCCGTCTTATTATCACCTTAGACAGCCTCAAAAAAGCTGTCAAAACAGATCTTTTCCGGCAGGCCTTTCCCAAATCGTTATCCTGGCCCGAAGATTCGGTTGCCTTTTCCCTTTAGCGGCCACTGGATTATTTCATTTTTTCCCCTTTTTAATTATTGTATGTTTTTAATCTGTTTAATTTAATATTGTTTTAAGGGGTGGATGGGTTAGGGTATTAATGTAATTATGGAATTTTTATGATGTAAGCCGCCCCGATTGCGTTGCAGAGGGGCGGGATAGATATTATTATTATTATTATTATCTCTTCCAGTAAAGCTTCAGTTTCACAAGACAGTATGCCAGTTTGGGAAGAGCTCCTTTTATGATGTTCTCAGATGGTATTCTGTAGTTGTAGAACAAATAATTTTCACCACAAACAGAAACAAGTCTCACATCCCACAGTGCGGATGAAAAGAAACACGTTCATGTATATGCAATCCCCCAAACTATTCATAGGTAAATAGGTACATTCTTTATTCATCTGTGACAGAACATCACTCTCCAGTTGGTATTCAGACTCTCCTCCGTTGCTATCCCTGTCTTCTTGCTCTTCTTTAGTGCCCCCCCAACCCTCCTCCTGGTGCCCACTGCAGTCCCACAAGCTTATGAAGCAGTAAATTTTATTCCCCTCCCTCTCCAGTGTTTCGTAACTTGGTGGAAAGTTACAGAGCCTTATTTCCCTTCAAAAGGATGGATAGGCAGAAAGTAGATTTTTCAGCTATTTAGGAGTTCAGCTCCTAGAATCTTTTTTTATTGGGCATGATGATAGAAACTGATCTCAGTCTCAAGCATCTGGAGATCTACTTTCTACCCACTTCTGCACTGAAAAATGCCCTGGGCACACATGGTGCCCAGGGATATTTGGGTGAAAGGAAAGTAGGTGGGTCAGATGAGTTTCTACCCTCACAAGGTTTTTTTTTTTTTTAACTACATTAATTTTTTAAAAAATGGGAGGGGCAGGGTGGCTCAGTGGGTGCCAAGGAAATGTCCAAGAATTCTGTGGTACTCATAGCCATCACATAGCCAACCCCAAAATTACAGCATATAAACAGAGGCCATAATCCTGTTGGGCAGTTGCATATGTGTAACCTAGAGTTATACACGTATGGCTATTTCATATTCACAATCCTTACATACTTTAGGGATACATAGGGATGTGAGAGTCCTCCAGTCCCCACTTATCAGGCAGCAGCTGCTGTGATTCATGGGAGTCTGTTCCCCTGATGATCGGAAACAGCTTGCTGATGGTCCTTCCCCACCCCTTGTATGAGTGAGCTTGAGGGGTAATTGTGACAGGTCTTGCATCTGCCTGTTGCACCAGAGATTGTTTATGGGGCATGGGTGGGAATGTTAGCCATCTGATTCCCGACAGGGAAACAGACTCCATTGACCACAGTAGCTGCTGCCCGGGAAGTTGGGATTGGGGAGATAGGAATGGGATTCACTGAATAGCATTGTAACTGCGGTGGTTATGCATTCATAATTTCCCAACCGGACTCAGGCAAGAGCTCATATACTGAACAAGTACATCAGTCTGTAATAGTTTTTGCTGAATCAGTCATTGATGAAGTAATTTAATTTATCTTCTGCCCATGGTTGTTTCTTAGAACTCTACAACAAAGGTTTGATTTGGATTTAAATATGTTTTCAGCAAAGCAGAAAGATAAAAAGTAACTATGCAACTGCATCTTGTAAAATATGGGATGAAGCTCAGCCCCTACTTCTGTTTTGCATACTGTTTTGCCTCATAGTGTGGGGGAGTCTCCTTCTTTTGAAGTTTTTAAACAGAGGCTGGATGGCCATCTGTCAGGAATTATTTGATTGTGTATTCCTGCATGGCAGGGGTTGGACTGGATGGCCCTTGTGATCTCTTCCAACTCTATGATTCTATGGTAGTCGTTAGTGTAAATCTTATTCTCTTAAGCTAAATCCTGCAACTTGTGTAAGCAGTACAATGAAATAAGATACCAGTGTAGTTTTCTCCAATGTGGTGCCCTCTGGCTGTTTTGACTATAGTTCTCATTAGCCCTAAACAGCATTGCCAGTAGTCATACAGTTGTGATCCAAAATATCTGGAGGGCACTAAGTCAGGAAAGCTATGATAGGAAGTTGGACCATGGAGACATGGACTTAGATTACCACTGTGCAATTAAGCTTTATTTTAGACCCTCTCCTCTCCACCTAACTTGCTTCTCAGGTATGTGGATAAAATCTTGCATGTGCTGATTTGCTGCCTCCCTTTCAATATACCTCACATGGCTTTATTGAGCCAATTCTGTTATAAATTCTCTCAGATAGTAAGAGAGGCAGGTAAGCAATTTAAATAAAGTGTGTGTTGTTGAGGAAGTAAGATCACCAAAATAGCATTGTTTGTGTGGAATTGATAGCTCTGCTTGACTTTTTGTTCTAGCTATTTAAAAGCACATCTGCACACCTCAGAATAGCAACAAGTAGCATATTCCACAGGGAGGAAGTGGGAATTGTAATTGTGGGGTAGTTTCAATGTAATTATATTGAAGATTTGCTGTAGCGCCATATCATTATTAGTTATTCATTTTCCCTAAAGGGAAGGTTAGCTGCAGGAATATTACTCTTACTACTATGCATTTTTATTTTACATAAATATTTTCACTTGTGCACTTTCTGACCACAGTTACAAGTAATTCATACTCCAAGTGGTCTTCAGTTGCAAAATGCAGCTATTTATTAAGCTTACTGTTGACTGGGTTAAGAAGCATTAGTCAACAAAGTTATACAAAATCAAACATTTCCTTCAAATGTGAAGTATACATTATGAGAGAATCTTCCCATGTATTATTTTTTTTTAAAATATTGTATGCACCATCAAAAAAGTCTGCCACAGTATGTGGACAATTAGAATATGTACTGCTGCAACAGAATACATATTTCATCGAAAGACAAACTTGTGAGGCCAAGAGAGAGGAAGAGAACCTGCAGTTTTCTGCTCCAGTAAAACTTCAGTTTTACAAGATGGTAAGCCACTGTATACGTCTGGATGCTTCATAAGAAAGGCATAAAGTTGATGGTCTTCTCCTGTTGGTTGTGCCTAACATCTGATATTCAGAGGTGTGTATGTGTCTCTGAGCATTGAGGTTCCAGTGGCTATCATGAATAAAATTTATAAGTGATGTTTCTCTATGTATTTGTCTAATCCATTTTAGTGCCATCTGTCATGCTCGTTACCATATCTTGCAGTAATAAATGTCAAAGAAGTAATCATGTGCAGTATTGCTCTGTCAGTCTACCTGAATTATGTTTTGTTCTTTTTACTTTCCACCAGCATGGAAATGGGTCAGTAACATACAGTCAGTCTCCCATATCTGCGGAACCAGTATCTGTGTTTTCAGTTATCTGTGGGACACAAAATAGAAACACATACCATAGTCACATTGGAAAATGCCTAGAGAGGCATCCTCTCTAGGCATCTTCTAGGTCCTCCAACAGAACTCTATGGTATGTTTTTACCAGAAGTCCTTTATTTTAATAGGGTTCGCTGTTATCCGCAGTTATTTTTGGTATCTGCAGTCAGCCTGGGAACCAAACCCTGCAGATACAGGGTCTGACTGTATTTCAAGGCATGTTTACAACTATAACAGGACTTCTCTAAATACATACTGCACTCTCCTGGTCCTCATAGTTTTACTAGCAGTGAGTAAACATTTTCACACTATTACTAAAACTACCATGATCTTTCCTTCAAAGTTCAAATTGGAAAGAGCGAAGGGTACATTAAAAGGGACTCATCTGTTAATTTACTGTAGGCTAAATTGTAGTCAAACTAAAATAATTTCAGAATATTTGGTGTGGAAAATACCGCATGTGCTATTTCTTTTACTTCCAAAAGAGTTGCATATTCTAATAGTGATCCTCTTTCAGTAGAGTTGTCATCTTGTGATGAGGAGAGTAAATTACTTTAAAACCAGCAAAATGCTCCACTCCACTCCCTACACACACAGGCCACCTGCAAAGGCAGGAATGTCCATCAGAGCTGAGGCCTGTATTGTCAGTTCATGTCTGCAGAGGATCCAGAAAGCCTATACACCTGCAAAGTATTTGAACAAGATAAATCTTCTTGGGCCTTTTCCTTTCTTATTGAAGTGGTATAGTGGTAGGGGTATGGTGCAGTAGCCTCTCTTATTCAGTCATAGGAGTAATAGGAACAAGGAAACTCTAGTTTTGTATTTGTGTAATATATGGAGGACATGTGTGTATGTGTGTATACATATTAGTCATGCTTCTCGGTTAAGTGATTTGTCAGTTGCTGGAAGTGTCTAGCAGTAAAGACAGCCAGCATGATGTAGTGGTTTGAGTGTTGGACTAGGACTCCAGGAGACCAGGGTTCAAATCTTCAGTTGGCCATGAAAATTCCCTGGGAAATTTGTCTAATCTTAGGCAAGGTGCATTTCTGAATTATATCTAAATGAATGGATTTTACTACACTGGGAAGCATCTCACTTTGTCTGTTTAGCTGTCAAGTGAAAACTACTTTAGGCAAGCTTTTTCTAGTGCTTGGTCCATTCTTTTTATTCTTGAATGTTTTCTAATTACATTTTTGTCTGGTATGCTGCTTCTGACTATTTTGTTTCTTGGTAGTATTTTGACTTGATGTATTTATGTCTCCTGCTAGCTGTTTTAAAGGACCCTTTTAGAGGCAACTTTGTAAAATGAACTCACCAGGAAGTAATTTTTAAGACTGGATGGTTTATGATTATTTTAACCAGGCTTGTGCAGAGATGGGAGAGCTCAGGGATGGAGAAAGTGAAATATGGTGAAAATGTATATTGCTGTTTTATTCATAGGTTTTCCATGGTGTTTTTTTTCTGGGCTGTGAGGCTGTGTTCTGGAAGAACTCTTCCAGAACACAGCCTGGGGTAAAACCACAGAAAACCTATGGATACCAGACATGAAAGCCTTCAACATTGAACATCTACGGGGAGAAGCTATTTTATTCCTTCTGCCAATTTGGGACCCAGAGTCACTTACAGTAGAAGTTTAAACAAAATGGCTAAAACAATGTGTGGTAAGCATTAAACAATCAATCCAGTTAAAACATTAATGCAAAACAATTAAAAACACTTGGAGCACATACTACATTTTTTTAAAAGCACACCCATTGTACATCCTTGTACTCCAACCAGCTAAAGGCTGAAGGCCTGTTTAAATTTAAAGAAGGTGTTTTCTTGCCAGCAAAAAGGGAACAGAGAGTAGGCCAAAAGAGCCTCCCTTGGGAGGGAGTTCCATAGCCTAGGAGCAGCCACTGAAAAGGCTCAGCCTGTGTGTCTTCACTAGATGAACCGGTGCAAACTGGTGAGATGGGGAGATAACAGGCTTCTCTGGGTGGTGAGAGGAGGAATCCAGCGACAATCCTTACACTTGGGTTATGCCCCTCCACCACCCAGAGTGAGGCAGGAGAATTCAAATGATCACGTGACCTCTGTGGCCGTTGGTTCCTCCCTTCCCTGTCCTTTGGTCAGTTGTTTCTCCTGCCTCACCCAGAGTGGAGCTCTTGGTTCCTCCTTAGTCTTTGTTCTATCTTTTCTCCTTAATCCTTCCCTCTTCCTACTTTACCTTTATTTCCTTCTTTGCTCCTTTTTCCCTTACCTTTTTTCTCATTTCCCAAAAAAACACCCCTCTTTCTGCCTATTTCTATCTTTCCCCCCACCCTTGCTCCAGTGGCTCCGGCAGCTCTGAAGAACAGGGAGAATAAGAACAAGCAGCCCCAACCACAACAGGGGTTTTTGGAGGGGACCTCCCAGCCGCTGACCCTCGGCCAGCAGGCGAGCGGAGAAGCCCAGGATGGCGCAGCATTCACGCCGCATAGCTTGGCTACGCAGGCGGTTGGAGCCACAACGGGCGCCGCAGCGGACCCCGTTCCCCAGCCGCGGAGCACAGCTCAGCAGGCGGAGGACAAAGAGCGGACCGCCACCCCCGTCTTGCTCCTCACCGGAGAACCAGTGCTGGATCCCAGGAACGGGAGAGTACTTGCGATCCAGTCGGGGGGAGACGGAGGAGACTCCGGGGATTCCCAAGGGGGCGGGGGAGATCTGGTGGAGTCTGGCCAGGATGAGTGGGAGGGGGACTCTTTGGGGGAAGAGGGAACCTCCGAACGCGCTCGCCAGGCCCTATGGGAGGCGCGCGGGGCCGCCGTTTGCGGCGGCCGCCATTTTGGATCGCCGCGTTCCTCCGGCCCGGGGAAACTGGGGGCGGTGAGAACCAGCATCCCCGGGGGGGCTTGATGAGGCCCAGTTCGCAGCGGCCGAAAAGTGCGCCGTTCGCGCCGCACGGCAGGCCTTCGCAGAGGCCTTCGCGGAGTCCCTTGGGGCTGAAGGGAAACAGGTCCCAGACCACCGCCATGTGCGTTTTGGGCAGCCAAAAATGGGGAACAAGCCCGCTAAGAAGGGGGGAAAGCCTTCCCCAAGGCCACACGGCTCCGCGCAGGCCAAATAAAGAGGTCGGCTCTCTTTTGCTGGAGACCATGAGGATCCTGGGGGAGCGGGAAGAAAGGGAACTTCCCGATCCAGAGTCAAGGAAGGTCACTCACAAGCGTCGCGCAAAGCGCAAGTTGCCTCCTTCCCCTCATTCTTCAGCTGAGTCAGAAGGGGGATCAGCTGAGGAGTGGCCTCTTCCTGACCATGCGGACATGCTGCCCGAGCCCGATGGGGACCTCCCTGATAAGGAGAAAGGGGAATGGTCCGACTCAGAGACCCCTGCAGGGGGACCTTCTGAACGACTGTTTCACCTAGAGGATTTTCTCCCTCTCTTGAGTAAGGCCACGGCAATTCTGGGGCTCACAAGACAGCGGCAGCAGGCGCATCAGGAGGATGTTGAGTTTAGTGAGAGGGCAGAAGCTGTGCTAGGCGCCCCCAAACCTATGAACCTATGATGGGACAGAGGTTCCTTTTCCCTCTATTTTCATCAGGGCAATTGAAGGTGAATGGGAGAAGCCCCTTCAGGGTAAAAAGGGCACCCTGCTGGCACAGAAAATCTATACTCCAATTAAGAAGATCCTGGATAAGCTTAAAGTCCTCGCCATTGACTCGCCGGTGGCCTCTCTTGTCTTGGGGGCTCTAGTGCCCCGGGAAGGAGAAGGATACCTTAAGGATGCGGAGGAGAAACTAATGGAAGGGGCCCTCAAGAAATCGCACGAGGCTTCGGCCTTGGCAATTCGCGCTTCAACGACAGGGTCCCTATTCGCTAGGGCCTCACTGTTATGGCTGGAAGATGCCCTGCAGGATAGATCCCTTGACAGGCTCTCACTGCAGCGTTCTTTGGCCAAAGTTTACGTGGCTATGCATTTCATAGCGGATGCCACCCTGGACGCGGCAGTTTTTGCATCCAGGGCTATGGTGACGGCAACTGTGGCCAGGCACTCCATTTGGCTCTGGCATTGGGAAGCGGACACACAGTCCAGAGCAAACTTGGCCACAAAACCTTTCAGAGGGGGATGTCTTTTTGGGGAGGAAGCTCTTAAAGACATCCTGGTAGAAACAAAGGAAAAGAAGAAGGCCATGCCGGTCCTCTCTAAGAAAGGAGAGAAGAAATCCTTCAAGAAATCCTTTCAGTACTCTTCGCCCTTTCGATCCCAGAAAGGAAGCAGGCAGAGGGATTTTCGTCCCTTTTGTTCCCCCTGGGGAAGATCTTCCTTCTCTCCCAGACCATCTTCCAACAGCTCAGCTCCATCAAACCGGAGAGGGGCCTCCAACTCGCAGAGAGGTGGGGGCCGCCAGCAATTCTGACTCGGCCCAAATTCCCGTGGGGGGCGCCTGCAGGCCTTCTGGCGCTGTTGGCAGGCCACTTCCTCAGACAGGTGGATCGTCGACACCATCTCCACGGGTACCATCTTCAATTCAGCGAACTCCCTCAAGGCAGATTCATCCCTTCCCCTCTCTTGAGAAACCCTATCAAGAAACGGGTCCAAGTAGCGGCGGTTCAACACCTGCTGGACATCAAAGCCATAGAGCCAGTTCCAGTCTCTCAGAGATTTTTAGGAGTATATTCCGTCTTCTTCACAGTTCCAAAAAAGGACGGGGATCATCGGTTCATATTGGATCTCAAGTACACCAATTCCCATCTGGTGTACAAACGTTTTCGCATGGAAACGCTGTCCTCCATCAGGGAGGCTTTGCAAAGAGGGGATTTCCTAGTTTCTCTGGATCTGGCAAAGGCCTACCTCCACATTTTGATAGCGGAGGACAGTCGTCGTTTTCTCAGGTTCATGTTGGGGCAAGAGCATTACCAGTTCAGAGCCCTGCCATTCGGACTAGCTTCAGCCCCGAGATATTTACCAAGGTCCTAGTAGTGGTGGTTGCTCACCTCAGGTCACAAGGAGTTCATCTTTACCCGTACCTGGACGACATCCTTCTATGCGCCCCTTCGATTCAGTGGGCGAGGGCAGATCTTCAGTCAACAATACAGTGTCCGCAGAATCACGGGTTCCTCATAAACTTCAAGAAGAACACCCTGGAAACAAAGCAATCGATCACCCACCTGGGGGCGATCCTGGACACCCGGCAGGAAATGATTTTTCTGTCGGCAGACAGACAATCCACCCTGAGAAGGGAAGCCGCCCGCATTCGGCTCCAGTCGTGATCTTCCTTAATGGAGCTAGTGAGTCTCTTGGGCCTCATAATCTCTGCGATCCTGATTGTTCCAGGGGCCAGATTTCACTCAAGGCCCCTGCAGATCTTTCTTTAGCAATTTCAGGAACAAATTCTCGCCAAACAGGAGCGGTGGCTCTCCTTGCCAGGAACGGTCCTGGTGTCACTCGGTTGGTGGATGAAGACATCCAACATTTCCAGGGGGTCACCGTGGGTCCAGAGGTCAGAGGTCTCGCTGACCACGGACGCCAGTCTCCTCGGCTGGGGCGCACACTGACAAGAGGCATTTGTCCAGGGATCGTGGGATCAGCGCGAACGGGGGCACAGCATAAACTGGCTGGAGCTCAGGGCCATCAGGCTGGCACTTCAGCACTTCGGGTCTCTCCTCGAAGAGAAGAACGTCCTGGTGTATACGGACAATACGACAGCTCGCTCTTACATCTCCAAGCAGGGGGGCACAAGGTGACGATCGCTTCAGAGGGAAGCCACCTACTCTTCTCGTGGGCAGAGAGCAACCTAGCCTCCCTGACAGCCAGGCACATTCAGGGCACAGAGAACGTGAGAGCCAATTACCTGAGCAGACACGAGATTCTTCCCAGGGAGTGGGAACTTCATCCACAAGTGTTCCTGCAGCTGGAGGGGAGATTTGGTCCCATGGCAGTGGATCTGTTTGCCACAGCGGACAACAGGAACCTACGCAGATTCTTCGCAAGATTCCCAGACAGAGACGCAAAAGGGACGGATGCCCTTCAAAGCCCTTGGCCGGAGGGACTGCTCTACCTGTTCCCTCCCATCCTGATGATCGCCAAGGCCATCAGAAAGGTCCGGGAAGAGAGGGCCCAGGTAGTCTTCATGGCCCCACACTGGCCGAGGAGACCATGGTTCTCCGATCTGAGGGATCTAGCCGTGGAGGATCCATGGTTCCTCCCCCTGAGACCGGACCTTCTATGCCAAGGGCCCCTGAGACACCCAGACATCGGCTGGCTGCAATTAGCCACGTGGAGGTTGAGCAGCAAGCCTTGAAACTTTGCGGCTACAACGATACAGTTATAGATACAATGCTCTCCTCTAGAAGGCAGTCGACGAGGAAGGTTTACGAGATGGTGCAGAACCAAACGTTTAAACCACCTTCAGGTGTCGGTTAAGGACGTTCTGGCCTTCCTCCAGAAGGGCCTGGACTTGGGCCTCAAACCTAACACCCTGAAACGCCAAGCAGCAGCCCTAGCATCGGTCATAGATCTTCCTAGGGGCCAGAATTTGTCATCTCACCCGCATGTCCGGCGTTTCTTAAGGGGGGCATCTATTCTCTCCCTGCCTGTTAGACATCGTTTTCCCACATGGAATCTACCCCTGGTGCTTCGACAGCTCTCCAAGCACCCGTTTGAACCTCTGCAACAGGTTTCTCTTAGATTTCTTACCCTTAAGGTCGCCTTCCTGGTGGCAGTTACCTTGGCAGGAGGGTGTCGGAGTTATCAGCCCTTTCAGTGAGGGAGCATCTCTGTTCCTTCAATGAGGACCACGTGGTCCTTCGTACGGATCCTTCTTTTCTCCCGAAGGTGGTGATGTCGTTTCATTTGTCTCAGGAGCTAGTCCTTCCATCTTTCTGTCGCAATCCAACTCACCAAAGGGAGAGGGAGTGGCATAAGTTGGACGTTCGGAGGGCCCTCAGGATCTACATCAGAAGGACAAGGGAATTCAGATGTTGTGATTCCCTGCTAGTGAACTTTGCTCCGGCCTCAAAGGGACTGAGAACCTCCAGACGGACAATAGCATCTTGGATAAGGGCCTGCATCCTGACAGCGTACGACGAGGTGCGGGTGCCACGCCCCGCTGGTGTAACTGCACATTCCACTAGATCCGCTACTACCTCGGCAGTGTTCTCTTCCAATGCTCTCATTCTGGAAATCTGCAAGGCAGCGACGTGAAGCACCCCATCCACGTTCATTCGGCACTACAGGATTGACAAATTTAGAGCCTTGGAGACCATCTTCGGTCGGAGGGTTCTTCAGGAAGTTATAGGCATCTGATTCTGATCTGCACAGCCGTCCCACCCACAGTCGGGAAAAGGCTTGGGTACGTCCCAAGTGTAAGGATTGTCGCTGGATTCTTCCTCTCACCACCCAGAGAATGCCACATTGGTTACTTACCGTGAATGCGCATTCTGGTGGTGGTAGAGAGGAGGAATCCACCCCACCCGTCTGCGCAGCCACTTCCAGAACATCATCAAGGTTCGGCTTGCAAATAACTGACCAGACAAAGGACAGGGAAGGGAGGAACCAGCGGCCACAGAGGTCACGTGATCATTTGAATTCTCCTGCCTCACTCTGGGTGGTGGAGGGGCATAACCCAAGTGTAAGGATTGTCGCTGGATTCCTCCTCTCTACCACCACCAGAATGCACATTCACGGTAAGTAACCAGTGTGGCATTTCAGGTAGTCTGGACCTAATCTGTATAGTAGGACTGCATAGGTCATAAACCAGCACTTTGAATTGTGTCCAGAAATTGACCTCATTTAAAAAACATTTAAGAGAAAAAGTGGAGGGAAATGCTGGATTCAGTCTTTTCCTAGTATTTCTCATGGCATTACCCCTCATGGCCTGCATTGATTCCATTATAAAGCCTCCAGGTAACAAAATGATGCTCTTAGAAAAGCTAACTGGCTTAACTACTCCATTTATTGACTAGTTAGGGTACTGGAATAATCCCATGCAGAAAGTGATTGGTTTCTTTATCCTGATGTTTATGTGTCTGCTCTTTCCTCAGGCAGCGAATGAACTTACCCTGTATGTATGAACAATGCAAACGTTTGCTGGTGGTTACTAATGAGCTGGCACGGCTTCAAGTTTCATATGAAGAATACCTCTGCATGAAAACTTTGTTGCTTCTCTCTACAAGTAGGTGAAAATCGGTGTTTTTGTTCTAGTCTTTTGTTTGATTACAGATTTACTTGCAGTGTCAAGTTGTAGTTCCTCCACTGTCACCGGATTGTAAACTTAGTAGCATTAATTTAAATTTCTCAAACCCACTTTGCCATGCTCCAGTTCTAAAGAGTTCTGTTATGACCGCATATCAGGTCTTATGACAATCAGTGGCAGTGTGTTTCCTATGGATAATGTGAATGCATGACCTTTTGTATTTAAAAGACAATCTCCACATACTGTACAAGGGGGTAAAAAAAGTATTCTAACCTTGTTTTTAATTTCAACTGTTAATAATGTCAGCAGTGCTCCTTCAAAGGTTTTTTGCCTCCAGAAATCACAGAAATGTTCCATTTTGAAAATCAGGGCTGGGGAATCTGTGCCCACCGCCCTCCCTGCCCCTCAGGATATTGCTGGACTGCATCATCCCTAATCATTGCTTCTGCAAATGAGGGGAGCCAGAGTTGAACAACATCTGGAGGGCCACAGCTTCAGAGGGCCACTAGGGCAAGGGAGCACTTCACTCAGATTATGGTGCATCTGTTAATAAGTCTGAATTTGTGGTGTGACTGGGGCACAGTAGTGTCTGATGAGAAATCTTAAGATTTATGTTTTTTCCAAAATGTAGTAGAAAAAAAGTTGTTTGTGTAGGCAAGATGGAGGACTAAAAATAGACAGTAACGAGTTCTATTTTTCTGGAAACATGGTTACTTTCTGTAACGCATCAGGCTTCTCTTTTGCTGTCAAGTGTCTTAGAATACAAAACCTTATGACTTGGAATGGATTAAATGATATCAACCATGCTATCTACTTGGTGTAAACCTTTTGCACTGCCTCTCTAAATAGCTACTGGTTAAAGTCTCTCTCTCTTTTCTTGCTTACTATAAGCCTGAAAAGGTTTGGGCATCCTAAAAACTCAGTCTTAATATTTCAGTTCCCAAGGAAGGCTTGAGGAGTCAGGCCTTGTTTGATGAAATTCGTATGACCTACATCAAAGAGTTGGGGAAAGCCATAGTGAAGAGAGAAGGAAACTCCAGCCAGAACTGGCAGCGGTTTTATCAACTGACGAAACTCTTGGATTCCATGCATGATGTAAGTTTTCTGACATGATTGCTTCCACACATTCCTGCTATACAGAGGGTTGTAGGTATGGCTGTGGTTTGGGAAGTGGCAAGGCCACTTAGATATTGACATTGCTGCCATTTTAACTTAAAGTTCTCCTATTGTGTGCATAACTTAATAAATATTTGTAAACAACAGATTCCTGGTGGTTTTTATCTGGAAGAGTATTTTGTGTTTGTCTAGTTTTAATCAAAAACTTGAGCAGTCCAAGAAAAATGCATCTGAAATGAGTTTTTAATCATTTACGTACAGGAAGGGCAAGAAGAGGTTACCAAAGTTATTATGCAGCCCCATTTTTAGGCTTACGTTAAAGATGAAAAAAGAAACATACAGCATTATGCCCATTGCTATATCAGTTTTCATGCAAAAAAAAAAAGAAATAGCAGATTTTGATAGTAATTCAAGTTTAATAACTCCAGCAGTTTGGCAGATTTTTTTTCCCTATAGACTTTGCTGGGATTAGGTTTTACCAGCTGGTTTCTACTTTTATACTACGTATTTTGGGATTTCTTTCTTTTTATAAGGTCAAGGTGAACACTTACTGGCTGAAATCCTTCACTGCCTGCTGTAGCATAAGAGTTAAGAACTTCACCAAAGTTCTCCACTTACCATCTCCAGGACTCATGTTTTTGCTGTGATAGCTCCCATTCTATGGCTGGTGGAGATGGAATGGGACGATTCAGTGTGGCTGTTTCAGCACTGCCACTTCAGCACTTCTGGTTGATTACCGCCATTTCAGTGTGGCCAATAGAGCACAACAGATGGTTCAATGCTGCTCTTTCAGCCTGACAGCCATTTCAGTGCTGATTGGAACAGACGATTCAGCACTGCTCTGTCTCCTTGCTGCTTGCACAATCGGAGCAGACAATTCGATGCTTCTCCCTTTCCTTGCAAAAACAGGCTTACCAATAGACTGACAGAAGGAAGGAAGGAAGAATCCCTTTCAGAGTGGGAGAGCAAGTAAATGCGGCATCCGTGTGCATACGCTAAAGAGAAGGAGAGGGGAAGAGAGAGGGAGAATGTCTCCTATTTGCTTCTTCCACAGCCATGATCCCTTTACCCTCCCCCCTTCTTTAAAAAGAAACAAAAGAAAACAAAGCCCAAGGCATGGGGGGGGGAGCAAAATGTGCAGATTCTAATAAGTCCCTAGTTGCCTTAAGAAAGGTGGCCAGAGTGACAGGCCGCGAGCAAGAGAGGGCTTTTGAGGTGGGGGGGGGACTGGCTTGCAAAATTCCTGACTAGATAGGAAACACAAGCTTTTTTCTTTCTCTTCATTTGTTCTTTCGGAAGACATAGAAAAAGAATAGTGAGATAGACAGAGGGACTGACGGATGGACAGAGACACTGCATCCCCCCGCCCCCAGTTAAATTCTCAAGTTTCTCTGGCAGCCCACCGCAGACTGGCTTGTGAGAAAGAATGCAGCTTATTGAGAAGCTTATGCAAGGAGAGAGAGCAGCATTGAATCATCTGCTGATGTCATGGTCAGTCAGGACTCTGAGGACTCAGAAGGCGAGGAGGCTGAGCCAGTAGCAGAAGAGCTGGCTGAGTCTGAGTCTAGCCCTGAAGAACCCAGGGTTCAGCAGCCTAGCCCTTCCCCAGCTCAGGGTCCAAGCCTGGGAGACATAATGGAGCAAGAGCAAGAGGTAGAAGAGCAGGTACCTACCTTTAGCCAAAGGAGAGCAGAGAAGGCGTGGCTTCGTCGTTCCCAGAGATTAAGAGACAGAAGCTCATCAATCACCCCGCAGCTGGGAGTGGGAGCTGGGCCAACATAAGCAGCTGGGGGAGGCTGAGTTCCTTGTTTCAAGCAGTCTGCTGGAGGAAGCCTCTGCCTGTGACTCTTCTGGAACCTTGCTACTTTGAGACTTTGGATATCTTGACCTTGGACTGCCTTCGTTGACCCACCTGCCGGAACCCTTTTGACCTTGGACTGCCTCTTCGTTCTGCACTCTCTCTCTCTGTGTACTTCTGACCCTGTAGGACTGCTACTGACAACACCAGGTACTGTGCTTTTCAACTGGGTTGTTGCCGAGCCGGGCTCCTTATCAGCTATTGAGTTGGCTTCTTGACAGCTGAGGAGCACCATGCTGAAGAGTGGTGTTGAACCATCTGCATTCTATTAGCCATTCTGAAATGACCATGATCAACCAGCAGCGTTGAACCAGCCATGCTGAACTAACCACAATGAATTGTCCTAGACCCAGTGGAGAGTGTGGGACTGGAATTGGGGAAGGATCTTGTATACTCCATAGCCAGACATGCAGAGTGATGGTATCTTCCACCAAAATTTCAGCAGATCTGTGTCTGGTTTGGGGCATAGCCAGGCACTTCTCTGATCCCCCATACTCTCCACCAGTCATGGAATGGTTGTGTGTGGGGGGGGGGTCAACATAGCTAAACCATGAATCCTGAGTGTGGGGGTGCTTAAGTTATCACAGAAGGTGGAAGAGAATACCAATCTCTGCAACAACCAAGCAAAGACGTACAATGTATGCTGGTGTAAGGTGAACTTACACTTATGTATGTCCCAAACAGGATGCTTTACCGTAATAGTAGGGTAACAATGTTTGTAGTCTGTGTAAAACTAGCAATTTTCAACCATTTTCTGTGTATGGTTTGTTATAAGGATTGTTGTTGCATATGCTCCATTGGAATCTACATTACCAAGCAATAGCTTCAGCAAGAAAAATTGCATGTTTACAGTGGCTGAGTGAGGACTGCTGGTTAGATTGTAGTGCTAATGTGTCCAAGCAAATATGCTTGATCTTTGTAATGGCCATATTTAAAAAAAAAAAAAACCATGACCCCCGTTTACCTCAATTTTAAAAGAAATGCATAGGGGCATAAAAAAGCTAATTTTGTGATGAGTAATTCTGGAAACACAGGAAGCAAAATGTATGCTTAACCAAATGATCTGTATTTAATAGTACTAAAAAAAACTGAATTGTGACATGGGCAGTCTGCACATGACTATTGAGACCATTTTGGTTTTGTTGTTGTTGGGTTTTTGTTTTGTTTTTTGTGGGAGGAGGTAAGGAAAAAAATCTCCCAACTCTGTCCTATCAGCTCTCTCCTTTTAACTGTAAGAATCTATCACCCCTCTTTTGGCAACTAGGGAATTCTGACATTGGTTCCCTGTTGTTTAGTTCCTTTATACTTCCCAGACAGAGATGAAGGAAGGAATAGTAAAATAGACTCACAGATAGGAAAAGAACATAAAATGGTAGTTTCTGTTGCATGATAGCTTCAGTTGCTTAGATTCCATGTATATTCCAAGTGAATAGAAAAATGGGAAACTTACCATAATTGAATTTTTATATAGTGATCACAGTAAGGACAAAAATAATTAAAATACATGAATTGCATAGATGTAGAATGGCTACAATAATTTTTATGTACAAGAAATTCACTCCCATATTTGAATCCAGTCACCTCTTCTGTGATAAGTAGCAGCTATCCTCTGGGAGACAGAAGGGCAGGTATAGACTGCTCAAAAATATCTGTATTGATTGCAGACCAAATGCTAAAGTTGCTCTTGAAGATGCTGAGTCTGGCATATTTGAAAGACCATTTGTTTCCTAGCATCTTGATAGAATTCTTACCCTGTATGGAAAGTGCTTTCCTGTCTATATCCATTTTGTTCCAAATCAAAATGATGTTGCATAAAGAAAGTAGTGACTGCATTGTAGTTATTTTTTAAAAAAAAAAAACTCTCTCCTTAGCACTGTTTCATCATTTCCTAGAATTTTTGCAAGGCTTGTGATTTGAGTAGCCACAGTTAACTTGGGATATATGTAGGTGCTGAGACTAGAGGCACCTTGTTCTTTTCTGGTAGGGAGGCCTGCCCTAGACTGAAGAGATATGTGTACTTGGTAGCCTTGAGACTTCTGTTGTTCTGCATTATTGTACTTGCCTGTTTTGTTTCTAAAGCTGTCTTTATGCATTACTTCTTTAAAACATGCAGCCTTGCTGCATCAGTAATTTCAAATTAGTACATGATGAGTCCAGCACATTACTTTCCTTGTTTAAACATCAGCATATAGAAAATTCAAAACAAGCCCCGTATCAAAATGGCCTGCTTTTTGTTAGAAATGAAGTACTGCAGTCCAGATCATGATGAAAGAAACTCAGTGGTGGCCTGGTGTGGTGAATAAGTTGACAACCTGTGGTGTGCGATTTGTCATGGGACCCTTTGTCTCACGTCCTATTGGTGTCATTTCAGTAGCAAGAGGGAGGCAATTTTTGGCTATTCCACATCCGCCCAGATGTGTTCTGAAAGCTTGAGTAATGCATGGGAGATGGTATCGGAGACTTCAGGAGTGGGAGGATTTTTGTCATTTCTCTGCATGTGCGTCTAACTGAAGTCTCTACTACATCAAAGGACATTCTATTCATGGAATGACACCACTTGGATAAACCTCTAAAATCATAAAGTAATCTTGACTAGTTTGCTACCATTTTAGTGCCAACTATGGTATGCCATTGTGCCTGGATTAACAATAGATATAAGTATATAGGATGCTAAGGCAGCCAGGGATCTTGAAGTGCTGAGAAGCTGGGAAAAGAAAGTAAATAAAACCATAAACCAGTGATTGTCTGTATATTTGGGACTCAGACTTTAGTTAGTGTATACCTGAGTTTGGTGCAATACCTGAATTGAGCAAGTATTATTACTTTGTCAATTTAATTTGTGCTACTCTGTCTTCATCTTCATTTGGCATTTCATATTTGCTGCTACTATAGATGCAAAAGTATTGATATTTAATCTTGCTTTGAAACATCTCACAGCACTCTAGCCACTATTATTACCTTTGTGCATTTAAAAGTTGGCTTCACCCTTCTCTCTTACCATTTGCAGGTGGTTGAGAATCTTCTAAGCTTCTGCTTCCAGACATTTTTGGATAAATCCATGAGTATCGAGTTTCCAGAAATGTTGGCAGAAATCATCAGCAATCAGTTACCAAAATATTCAAATGGGAATATCAAGAAACTCTTATTTCATCAGAAGTGACTGCCTTAATACAGATAGATTGCCTTAAGAAAAAAGTCAAACTATAGCTTCTTTTTTTATATAAACTAAAAGACTTGTTAATTTTGTCCTTGCAATTATATTGGGTGTTCTTGTTTTTGTTTTGTAATTATGCACTACATGTGGTTTACAGAGGGCCAAGACCTAGGTTTCAGAAGCAGATGCCTCAAACAGAATGATTACAGGAAGAAGGAAAGGAAATATGGCTTGGGATTTTTTCCTCCACATATACCATCATATTGGCAGTATAGGATGCACCAAAAGCAGTGGTGTCAAGTTCAGAATCCTCATTGTCAACCATTCTGCTAGGAATTTCTGTAGTTGGCTGGATTTTAAAAAAAATGTTTTGGTATAGGTTTTTTTTGTATAGTTAAAAGTAGCATTTTTTGATTTATGCATGTAACATGAAGAAAGTTTACAACTGTATATCAGAAAAGGGAAGTTGTGCCTTTTATAGCTATTACTGTCTGGTTTTAGCAATTTCCTTTAACTTTATATACAGTGAAGCTTGCTCATTTTTTCTTACATAATTTTTGTAAAACTTCAAGATGCCTATTGTACAGCTGTTTTTTAAAAGTGGGGCAGCTCATAGCTTAATGACCTCTAGATATTAATCTTTAAATATACTCATATTGACTATAGGTCAACTTTTCTAATCTGATGCAGACAGTCGTAGTAACTCTTCTAAATTTGGCCTATACATTCAGCCTTCATCAGTGCGGGATAGGTATTGAAACATATTCCAAATCTAACCTGAATACTGGAACTGCTTACCTTGATATCGGTCATACATGTTCTGTGAGCTAATAGAAAACTAGCTCTGTCTTAAATAGGTGTGTGAACACAAACTTTTTTTTAAAAAAAGCAGCCTACATATTTGCATTTAATGCAATAGCCATAATTCTAAGAATTGTAGGCTGAATTGATGCTAAAAAGATCAGTCTGGACTGCCCGTCAGGAAACCTTCAGGAAAATATGCATAATTGTTTAAAAGTTTACTTCTACATGGAGAAATTAACATTTTTCCATACTCAAGTTTATTGCCATATAAGTGTGTATTTTCTGTGTATCAAGTGTATATTATATATACAGTGCCACAATCCAGATAGCTGTAATGTGCAGAACAAAATTGATGTGCGCAGAAATTGGCATGTCTAACCGTTCTCCTTGCATGTACTTAAGAAGCAGAAAATCTGCTCATTTTTTAAAATTAGGGGAACTATATTGGTAACCAATTCATATTTTTCAGAGCAAAATGCAAAGTTGCCTCTATGGGGTTCTCAGAATTGCTGGATTATAGCCAGTGGCCAAATTCCAGAGGAGTCTCCTCCCTCCTCCCATGATGTGATCAGTACTACCAGTTCTGACCATCTGTTAGGAAGGGGATGAGGGTGCTTGGACTGGCTTAGAGCAGATAATGCTCATCATCTGCTGAGTAGTGCATGCCCAGTGCAAAAGTACCCCAACTCTTGAACACAAGGACTTACTGCATCTTTTTGTACTTCCCATAAAATGGATCAAGTACCAGAAAGAAGCCCATTTCTGCTTACAAATCACTCTCTGGACTGGGGCAAACGTGTACAATCCTGACTCCATTGTAAGTTGATATCTACATTTCTATTGACTTTAATGGTCAGGAACATATATATATATATATATATGCGCACGCACACACACACATAAATATATATATATATGTACATGTATACATACTTTATATATAAATACATATATATAATTAACATTGATTTACAAAATAGTTGTACTTATGCCCAATATATATTATGTTTATAAAGATTCTTAAAAGATTTTACTTCAAATAAGATTTTTATGCAGACAAGAAAATAGACCAAACTACAAGTGGGGGGACCTCTTTTGGAAAATAAAGGTCCCAGACCTATGTATGGCTACACACCCATTTTCACTTTTGTTACCACCTAAATGAAACCTACCTTGTTTCCTAGAGAACATGAAGATTCCGCTACTGATTTTGTGGCTTAGAGTAGAACTTTGTCTCTGTATAGCTCCAACCCTTCTGTATCAAACTACTAGTGTGCCATAAAACAACCATATATGTCCTGTGAATTTTTCCTTGTTATCATTGATTTGTGTTTTAAACAATTTGTAAGCTGTAATAGCCCATCCTCTGAGCACTTACGGATTTTCAGAAAAATTAAAACATAATGCCACTCTAAGAGATGAAAAAAAGAGAGCATTTGTTCTAAGTGGCCTAAACATTTCTGGAGAGAGAAAAAATACAGGGTTTAGTAACCTAATGAAAGTTAACAAGCAAAAAATACGTTATGATGCTACTAATATATTTTTTGTTTAATTGTACTTTCAAATATATTTAATTTGGTAGTGTTGTTCAAAGAAAAAAGGAAGGGCTACTACAGCTTTTAAAGCCAGATTATTGTAAAATAGCTTGTATAGTGTATCATAAGAACAGTTTTTAGATGACAGATTGCTTTATCATGACGTGATATATCTTTTCTAGGGGTCACAAATGTGTTGAATGGTAACCCATACAAATTGTGGTTCGTCTGGAAGTATTAATCCTAGCAGCATTGTTCTAAAGTTTCTGAAATGGTACTCTGTTGTTTCTGTTGGTGGTGGTGTTGCTTTCTTTTTCTTTCCTTTTTTGTTTTTTTAGAGGCACTTACTCATAGTTGGTGGGAGTACCTGGGGCTGAAACCTAAATCCGTTTAACCGCTGTAAGGAAAATCCAGCCTGCGTGCTTGGTCCCCTCACATTCCAGGACTAAACCTGCAGCAACTGTGCAGGTTTATTTGATGACACCCCTCCCCCACTGCAGAAACAAAAACATAAACAGAAGTAGTGTGTGCATGTACACATTTGTCTATATGTTCACACTACCTGGGGTTACTTTTGATACATAACCACACAGAGCACAGCAAAACAGCTAAACAAATTTGGCAATAAAAGGCATACAGGTACCAGCAATATGTAAATAATAGAGCATAGTTTGATCACAGTCTACTAAGTACATTTCTAATTACTCAACAAGAATGTTCCTGGTTTAAAAAAAATAGGAATTTTACCTAAGCTATTTTTTGTGTGTGTCTTTACGTAATCCTCTTTTTAAACGTTAGGCATATAAATGAAACTCCCCCCAGCTGTTATAGCCAATATTTGGGCATAAAATAACATCTTTTAATAACAGTAATCATTCGTGTTTGTGGTTTCTGTGCAGTCCCACAATGAAGTGCTGCACCTCTGCCCTGCATTGTAGGAACTTCCTAGAGCTCTCATCAAGGGAGTTGGCACTACAATCCTTGTAGCCAGAGGCAAGCCTCTTTGTGTTTGCCTGGCTGGGAAGGAGGAGGAAAAGCACCAGTTCCACACATTTCTCTTGCTATTGTGGAGAGGCACCTTGCCAGGAGTGGTCTGTGTTATCATTCTGTGAGCTTTTTCCTTAGGAGTGCCAGCTTCCTGACTAGAGCTCTAGGAGGCATAGAACACAGTTGTGTTATTGCATAGATGACCACTTAAAGAACACCCACAAACAGGTAAGCAATCTGTCTTTCTTCTTGAATAAGCTCGTAAAAATATGTACGTTTAACAGTTTATCTAAGCTTTGGAGAGTATTTTAACAGTAGTTTGCAAACTGTTGGGATGAAAATGTGTATCCTGCCTGTTTTTAGCTAATGCTAACAGACCCAAGTATTTGGTTTCAGAAGAAAAAAAAAGGTCCTGAAAAGATAACACATGAGGAAAATTAGGAAAGTTCCACTTGGGAAGTGATGTGTATTAAGCATTTTAGTACCTCATACCAAGCTTAAGAAAGCTAGTAGTGTGTGCTTTGACACATGTACATGTGATTGTTTACCAACACAAGTGAGATGTACAGAAATCAGTACTATGACTACATGCATACAAGTATTTAGCGGTGGGAAAGAGGCTCTAATTCTTTGATTTTATGTATTTGTTAAGTTTATGGACTTTCTTTTTTAAAAAAAATGTAAATGCGGATTCTAGAAAAGAACTTTAAAATTTTTAATGTGCAGTTAAGGATTTAAACACAAGCCATCTAAAGTACATAAGCATTCAGCAAAACATGTGTTTCTTGTCTGGCTAGTCTTTTTCATGCTGGGGGAAATCAGCACTTCAAATAAAGCAGGGAAAATTCTGACTTCTGTCTCTTCAGTGCCTTGTTACATCAATCGGTCATGGATATGATTTGGATAGGCTCGGATACGCATACTGTATGCTAGAATTGCACATGACAATTAATAGGAATAGTCTTTCATAGGATATGTTAGGGCATGCAGTTGGAAAGGAGAAATGTTATAGCTCTGGTATCATTAAATGAAGGAGAGAGCCTTCAGCTATAAACCTGAGCATACCTATTTTTGAGGTAAACCACATTCGAATCTGTGGGACTGGTTTCCAGGTAAATGTCCTTACCATTGGTTTGCCAATCTTGCCAGCCAGAGTAAACCAAACATCCAGTATTAGATTATCTTGAAAACAGCTGAGAAATACAAAGTGCGCACAAACGTAAAAACAAGTGCCAACCTACCTTTTAAAGATGCAACCTCTTAGCTTTATAACAGAGCTGCAGACTGTATTAGGAACAAAAGATTATATAGGACAAGGAGTGGAGAAATGAGGACTGGGGGTAGCCCCTTTTTACCACACACCTTATACATTCACATAACACAATTGGTTGCAGATACCAAGTAGCACCAGGTTCATAGACTAGGTAAGCAAATCTTCATTTTATTCAGCATGCAGAAAATTGTTGGTATGTTAATTGCATACAGTGGTGTGTATTCTGATAATGATTATACAAAGAACTTGGTCCTCTTACACTTGGGGAAAAAAAGCACCCTTTAATCATATAGGGTGGTCAAATAGACACCCATGCCCCACCAGTTTTGTTAATAGTTGGACAATCTTTCATAGTCCCCTCACCCCAGAAAAATACATTGTTTATCTATAACACAGAGGTTCTATATACTGGGGTCCAAGAGGTCTATAATTCCTGTAGATCTAACTGAACCCTCCAGAAGAGTTGGAGAGGACAGGGTGCTGCAGAATGTATATCCTACTTGGAGATGGGTTGTTGCTGTGCCCAAACAAAATAAAAGTAAATCCAAAGATTTCCTCCTGCTTGCATGGGCAATGTCCTGGGAACTGCTATAGAATCTACTACTGCCTTGCTGCTTTCCTGTCACTTGTTGAAGCTTCTGCAGAACTGCATTAGCATCTATTTTCATTCCACTCCCTGTTCTTAAGACCTAACTAAAATATAATGGAGACCATGTGTTTTTTGTTTTTTGTTTTTTTGGGGGAAAAATACAATATTTACTGCCTCCTGATTGTTCATGCTTAGTTAGTGGGAGCTTTCTTGATCTTGCAGTTTCCATCATTTATGCCTCCCCACTTTAATGAGTTCTTTAAAAACAAATATGCACAAATGGAGGGGATATAAAACATCACATTATAATAGGCACCCGTATTTTGGGAAAGTGCATGAAGGAGGAAGTGGAGCAAATCGGGGGAGTGGTGAGGGGGAAACAACACTTCTTCTCTGTGGTCTCTGTGACTTATACAAATGGGTCTGACCTGTACCTACACAGAATAGCTTCTTTAGGCAGGCACAGATCACATCCATTTGTGTGAGTTCACAGATGACCAAGAACCCCACCATTACAGATGAGCAACCTGTTCTTTCTTAATAGCTTTTAGGGTTTGTTAGACCCCTTCCAAGTGTACAAGGGTTAAATAAAACAATTAGAATGAGTGGCAAGGCCCTGGAGCTTAAAAGTATGTGCTTAAGTACTTTGTACAAAGGGACCAGATTTTTCAGCCTCTTTCAGAACTAACCTCATCCACTACCTGATCCATATTGAAATAACTAGCTGTTGCTATGGATGTGCTGGGATTTGTTTTACACTACTGCTGTTTCGTAAGAACAATACTTTCAGGCAGCAAATGAAGCATATTAGTTAGTGGAAAAGATGCAATGACCCCTTTTGAAGGTTTGTTTTCTGGTTCAAGAAAAAAATATGAAAATAGCCAACTCCCCCTCACCTACTCACACCACCCAACAGGTTTAATAGCATGGATTCAGTAGTGTGTCAACATTCTATTTTGTATATTTTCCAAAAGATACATAATGGGGACAAATGCTATATTATGCTGGTGTATGGCGTTATTAAAAAGCCTTTTCATTATTTTTATCACAGTAATTTTAAAAACAGTGTAAAAAATTAAAACAAGTAACTCCTGTTTAAAAATAAAAGTTATAGTTTTCTATTCATGCTGAATAAGTCTGTAGTAACTGTCTTTTCACCTCCTCAGTGAAATGTTGGACTGTAAAATCCTGTGTGGAACTGTTGAGCATTTTTTTTCCTTTTAAATTTTGCTGTTCTAGTAAATTCAAAGCCACACATCTGTACAGAAGTTGCAGTAAATGTATGCCATTTACAGCAATGCTAAATAATGGACGAAATGACATAATAAAAAATTGCTTTTTTCATTACATGTTCAAATACCTTTGGAATAGGGATTTGGGGAGTTGTTTTTGTTCCGTTTTGCACAGTGCCAAAGGCTTCGGTGCATTTATATTTGCTTGAATATTGTTAAGGTAATTTCTGACCACAGAACCATTTCAAGGCTTCTAGCACTTGAATTCATTTTTTTAAAGAGGGGATTACTGGAGACTAGTGGTGTTTCTGAGCTTTATTTAGACACTTGTAGGCTGGTATCCTGTTAGTGATATACACACTAAGTCTACCTTTTGCCTGTGTATGCCTTCTTTTTGTTGTTGGTGTTCTCTTCCACCCCCTGCAATGACCAGAAATCCTTTCCACTATCCATTGTGCTGCTCCCCATGGCTATTCTGTTGCTGGTGGAGAGCAGAGGGAACCAGAGATGAGTGTGACTGTATCCCAGTAGCCAGACACAAACTGATGGTGTCATCTGCTGAGACCTCTAGAGGAACTCAGCAGACCTCAGCAGAAGATGCCCTTGGTCTGCAGCTGGCTATGGGGAAAGACCAATAACAGAATAGCCAGGGACGATTACTATTGCAGTGCAACACTGAGACATGGGGTGGTGATGGGAGCTTTAACCAAGTCCTGCATGTGGAACTCTTACACTTTGCCAGTCATCTTGGCTAGTGGGTGAGCATAATGCTCAGAACATTAACCTTTCCTGTCCCCCTGCTAGGGTAGCCCATTTCTTACAGATAACAAAGTCAGATTGATGCTTCTTTTCAAGCTGTTACATGCAAGTATTGTGTTCACCTTTTGTCTACTGGAGAAGGAAAAGCTGGGACATCTCCACCTGTCCCTTATACTTTCTTGGGGAATCCCAGCTCTCCTTAAAACACATCAGAGATATGTTACTGGCAATCAAAGAGCTTTCACCAAATCTTTGAGAGCTGCTGCCATAGGGCACCACACTACTACTGAACTCAATGGCCAGGGTCAGGGATCTGTTACAATTTGGTCCAACAGCTCGCTGCGAAGAATTTGCCCAGCATTTCATAGATAAAATTACTCTCATTTGTTCTGGCTTAGATGCCAGAGTTGATACTGAGTTCTGGTGGATGTAACCTTGGTCCCTGCTTGTCCAGTGCTGATGGACACTTTCAATTTGTGCAGCCTGAGGATGTGGGCAGGATTCATGGAGAGGTGAGAGCCACCACATGTGTACCAGACCTTTCTCCTTCATGACTAATTAACAGGCCAGAGGGGCACTGGCCAACTGGATAAAGGAAGTGATTAATCCCTCTTTAGAACAAGGCAGGGTCCTAACATGTCCGGAGAAAGCTGTGGGAAGACCAGTGAAGAAGGAAAAAAAAACCCTTGGATCCTACTATACTAGATAACTATGGGCCAGTCTCCAACCTTCCATTTTGGGGCAAGGTACTAGAGTGTGTGGTGGCTTCTCAACTCCAGGGTTTCCTGGATAAGGCAGATTATCTAAATCCATTCCAGTCTGGCTTCAGACCTGGTTATGGAACAGACACAGCATTTGTCGCCTTGGTGGATGAGCTATGCAGAAAACAGGACAAGGGGAGTGTGTCCTTGTTGGACCTCTCAGAAGCTTTCAGTATGATTGACCATGGTATCCTGATTATTTTTGGGATGGGCTTGGAGGTACTGTTCTACAGTGGCACTGTTCTTCCTTGGAGGGGCATTCTCAGGGGGTGGTGCTGGGGAATTCCTGCTTGACTCTAGCTATTGGCCTCAGGGCTCAGTCTTATCCCCTATGCTATATAACTTCTACATGAAACTACTGGGAAGGGTTGTTTGGAGTCAGGTGTCACTAGTATGCTGATGATACCCAGCTCTATTGCTCCTTTCCACCTAATTCCAAGGAAGCTGCTCCTGTGCTAAACTGCTGCCTGGCAGTTGTAAGGAACTGGATGAGGGCAAACACTTGAACTTTAATCCAGACAAGACAGAGGTGCTCCTGGTCAGTCGAAAGACAGATTGAGGAATAGAGATTCAGCCTGTGTTATATGGGGTTACACTCCTGAAAACACAGGTTTGCAGGTGGGTGGGGTACTCTTGGATTCAGGTCTGAGCCTGGAGGCCCAGGTTTCAGCAGTGATCAGGAGTGCTTTCACACAGTTAAAAGCTAGTTTGCCAACTGTGCCTGTTCCTGGAGAAGTCAGATCTGGCCAGAGTGGTACATGCCTTGGTTTCATCCCATTTGAATTACTATAATGCACTCTATGTGGGGCTGCCTTTAAAAAGTATTCAGAAACCAGTTGGCCCAAAGGGCAGCAGCCAGGTTGTTAACTGGGACTGGCTACAGGGAGCACACACCTCCCTTGCTGCAGCAGCTCCATTGGCTGCTGGTCTGTTTCCAGGCACAATTCAAAGTGCTGGTTTTGTCCCATAAAACCCTATTGCAGGTCATTTGAAGGACCGTCTATCCCTTTATGAGCCCATTAAAGCATTAAGATCATTGGGAGTGGGCCTTCTCTCTGTCCCACCCCCTTTTAGTCTTGTTTGGTGGGAACAAGGAAGAGGACCTTCTTGGTGGCTGCTCCCAGACTTTGGAACTCACTCCCTAGAGAGGCCAGGAAGGCCCTGTCCTTACTCTCCCTTTGTTGGCAAGTTAAAACCCAGCTTGTGGGGGCAGTTAGCTAACACACATTGTAAATGCTTAGAGAGTGCCTACATTATAAAGCAATGTAGATGTGCAAGTCATTTTGCTTAACAATTTGGGCTTTTAAATGTGCAATTTGGATTTTAAGGTTCATATATAGTTTTTAATATATTTTAATATTTCTAATGCTTTTAATTGCATAAATTGTTGGATTTTTTAAAAAAAATGTTTATACTTTTAATGCTTTTGTATTGTTTTGAATTCAGTGTTAGCTGCCTTGAATCCCTGTATTGGGAGAAAGGCGAGATATAAGTAAATAAAATAAAAATAAATAAATCCTTTGGGGGATTTACATATCTGTAGCACCATAGTTATGTTTCTATGCAGCAAATCCCTTTTCAATCTCCATTTGCCAGGCTGAAGCTGCAGCAATCATTGGGAGTCTCTTCCCCTTTTGATGTGGAAGCAGCTAACAGTCCCACCTTTTACCATGAGTGATCTCTGGGGTGAAAGGTAGAAGCAGGGACAGTGTCACTATTCCCCCCATGCAAGCGGGGCTCAGGCCATCAGCCAGCTCCTTCCTGATTGACAGGGGGACAGACACTTGTCGATCGCAACAGCTATTGCCCAATAAGTGGGGATTGGGGGACTTTTATTGGCCCTACAGACCCTTAAAGCAGGGGCTATGTAGAGACTGTGAATACAAAAACAGTCACGAGTACATAACTGTAGGTTACACATTTGTAACTGCACAACAGGATTCCAATCAATATTCAACTGATTCCTACCTATTTATTATTAAATTTATTGATAGTCCACCATTCTCTAAATACTAGGACTTAAGTTGTCTTACAAAAATTAAATACAGTTAAAAGCACGAATGTACGGTAAGTAAAAACAGAGAAAGTTAATGATTTAAACCATCTACAACAAATCTGCTGAAAGACAAAAATCAGCAAGATACCGCACTATTAAAAGCTCTTGCAGTCACTTCCTAAAAGCCTACTGAAAAAGAGGTTTTCACTTCCTGAGTGAGCAGCCTCCAAAAGTCTCTTACTGACATCATTAGAAGACAACCCTAGGGGTTGGAAGGAGTCCTGTGTGGTTCTCTTGCCCAAGCCAAAACAACACTAGAAGTTAAGTTGACTGATTGTAAACCAGTTCTGTCTGTCGAACAGGAATGCTACAAGCAGAAACCTGCAGAACTTTCGTTTACACACACAAAGCCCTCCCGCAATTTCTCTCCCCCTCCTCACTTTCCAGAGTGTTGACAAATTCTTGGGATTTCCAACAGAGTTGTGGGAAGTGGCAAGAACAGAGCAGCTTTATGTGTCCCCAGGGCAGATGAAACATCTTCCTGTGGCTGGTGCTCTAAACCACCCTTCCCTCTTCCAATGAGTGCAAATGGAAAAACTAAAAATTATGTGCAAATTATTTCTGCTTATTTTCCCCAAGCACAATGCACATAAAGAATGGACTTTGTTGTTACGTACCTTCAAGTCAACTCTTGACTTATGGTGACTGTATCCTAGCATTTTCTTGGAAAGCTTTCTTGCCATTGCCTTCCTCTTAGGCTGAGAGAGTATGACTTACCATGAGTCCATGACTCAGACTGAATTCAAACCTTGGCCTTTTGGAGTCATGGCCTAACACTCAAACCACTGTATCACACTGGCTTATTGCTCCTCAAATAAGAATGGCCCTATTGCGCCTGAAATGGGTTGGTTGGTTGGTTTGATTTATTAATTTATATCCCACCTTTCTGCTAATAATGGGACTCAAGGTGGCTAACAACATATTTAAAATACAATTGGCCCTCTATATCTGCTGACTCTGCATCCATGGATTCAACCAACCACAGTTTGAAAATATTTTTTAAAAAATTAATTCCAAAAAGTAAACATTGATTTTGCTGTTTTATATAAGGGACACTTTTACTACACCATTGTATGTAATGGGACTTGAGCATCCACAGATTTTGGTATCCAGGGGTGGGGTGGGGGTCTTGTAACCAAAGCCCAGCAGATACCGAGGACCCACTGTAGTACAAATTAGCACAAAGGCAAACCATTTATAAAGTTAACAGGCTAAATATCCCTCAGTGATTTATCTCATTCCCTATGCAACTAAAGGTTTATAACAAGGAAAGTTATGGATCAAAACCATTAACCATATAAAGTAGTGTTTTTCAACTGGGGTTCTGCAGAACCTTAAGGTTCTGCCAGACATCCCCAGAGGTTCAGCAAGAAAATAGTAATAAATAATCATGAAGAAGTGGGGAGCTGAAATGGAGCACACCTCCAAAGGGGCCTCTTATGGCTCAACGGAGCCTCCCTCCCAGCTTTTTCTGTGCCTTGGCTTATATCTCCACAACAGAGAAAGTCGGAGGAGGAATGAGTGTGTGTGAATGAGTTTTCACACCAATGGAGCATGCCTCCTGCAAGCAGTCAGTTTCCCACAGACCCAGCGTGCCCTGCAAGAGAAGGAAGCAAGGAAGAAGCCTGCTAGCCAGTGCTCGAGCCAAAGGGGTACAAATTGGGTCCCCACCCCCAGTATGATGGCCTTTTATCGTTTGCCAGAACTGAGGACAAAAGAGGACACTGGTTTGCATAAAACAGATTTAAAGGTACAAATGCAAAATGAGGTGTGTGGTTTTTTTTTAATTCAGAAGAATGGAAAGAGCCTTCCATTTACCATGATGCTGGCTTGGCAGGAAGCTACAGCCTCCCTCTCAACCTGAGCCTGGCTGCTTAGTTGCTGAATTAAATATTTGTGTATCAAAAGACAAGCACAGGTTTCACGTTAATAATGTTATAATAAATATATTTGTTTTTCATCAGTCTTTTTGGTATTTTCATACGACATTTTTCAGGTTTTAATGTTTCACGATAAATATTTGTTTTTCATTTAATTTATTTTTATTATAGATTACCTTTTTTGGCATTTTCATAGGATAGTTCGTCAGTATTTTAATGTACACTATACATACTTCTTTGCCAGTATGCCAGTATGCTGTTACTTTCACGTATCAAATATTTATTGCTATCAATGTGGAATATAATAAGCATCTATTTTTTTTTCCCACTGTTTCTGTAATTTTTTTTTTTTTAAAGGGAGCTATAGGTATAATTTTTACATAGGGGTTCCCTGAGACCTGGAAACTATTTCAAGGGTTTCTCCAGGGTGAAAAGGTTGAGAAAGGCTGATGTAAAGGATGGACTAAAATTTCAGTGGTGTATGACATGCACTGTGTTCCTTCCCCCATGTAACTGCAAGGAAGTACATTGCAAGAAATGTCTCCGGTCAGGCTGAAAGCAGGGCTTACTGCAGAATCAGGTGAAGCTTTTTAGGGAAAATAAAAGTGAACATCACAAAAGTGGGGTGAATAAATGTTTCACTGAAACCATTGCTATAAATTAATAGATATGTCACCAAGGTGAAAGAGAGCCCTGTGCCAACTTTTGAGTTAAGAAAACATTTTAAAAAAAGAAATTAAACACTGTACAGATGAAAGGGCAGCAAGGAGGGAGCCATTTGGGTCACCTTAGGGAGTTACACAACCTCAGGGCAGCCACTGAGAAGGCCCTCTCTTGTGTGCCCACCAACCGTACCTACAAAGATGGTGGGACTAAAAGAAGGGGCTTCAGCTGGGGCTCTCCGGGTCCAAGCAGGCTCTGTCAGACACCCTGGACTAAAGCCATATTGGGCTTTATAGGTCATAACCAGCACTTTGAATTGTTTCTGGAAACAGAACAGCACCCAGAGTTACTGGAGCAGTGAAGTTATATGTACCGGTAACCAATCCGTCAACACTTGGTAAATGTCAGTATGTCAGTAAACTTTAAAAACAAAATTCTCTTGAACTGCACTATCTAAATTTGGATAGAGAATCTCAGCAGGGAGAGGAGTGTGCTTGACCCACAGGTGTTAAACATGAGAAACCGCTCAGGAAAAAAAGAGATGGTAGCAATAATGTAGCACTAACATAGTTAAATACATGGATTTGAACCCAGACTTTCAAGAGTTAAACACTCCAAGACCCAGACAGACAAATTTTCCCATTTCTTCCATAAATAAATTTAAGATTAAATCCTTTCCATCCAAAATATGCCAAAATTTGTGTTCTAGTAAATTCTTATCAAAAATTAAGTGAAATTTGCTTAATGGCTCTCTGAAGGGAAAGGAGTGTCATTTTGTACAGAAGTATGTGTTTATGTAGTTTATATTGCAATTATATGTTAATGACCTTATATCCCATCAGGGTTTCCAAAGCAATGTACAACAAAATAGAGAAAAAGCATTCTTCAAAAACAATTAAAAACTATGTTTAAAACTAATTTCAAAATCCAATTTTAAAACCAAAGGCCATATGAAATATAGTCAACCCTCCACATTTGTGGGGGTTAGGGTTGCAGGACCCCCATGAAATGGGAAAACAGAAAATATCTGTCAGCCCCCTCGATCTGTGTTGTGAGAAACGTGAGATACATCACACACTGAGACAAAAACATATGAGTGGCCTGGCCAGTACCAAGATAAAGAGTGTGGTGTCCCCAAACTGTGTGTAGTCCTCAGTTCTTTAGTGCACTGAAACATTTTACAAAATGTAACTTTTTATAATAAATTTCTGTATATATTTATGGTAGTAAATGATAAAATAGCAATTCTGTAAAGAGTATAGCCACTGACCTAATGCCTCAATAGGTTTCCAGCCAATATAATTATTTAGTATTGAATAATAAACCTACACAGCCAATCGGGGAAACTCGATAAATTCAGACTGAAACACACACACACACCAAAGACTAAAATCCTGTTGGTTAATTCCAACTAGAGTAGACCTATTCAATGAATTGCTGAATGGTATGTCAACAGATTGCTGCGTCTCATTGATTCAATGAGTCTATTTTAGGTAGGACTAGTGACAGGATTCAGGCCAAAAATTTACAATGCAAAATTTACAATGCAGTCCAGTAAAAAAAACTGCTGAAAGTCTTTAACTTCTGTTTTCAGTGGCTATTGTATAACATATAAGATTTCAGTTTTCATTGTATAGTTGTGAAGGATCACACAGGTTTGAAGGCACAGAAAGACAATGTATGGCTCTGGTGAAGGTCTAGAACTTAGAATCTTCAGGCTTAAACATAGGAAATCTTAATTTATACAAACATGTTTTCACACATACATTTTCCTTCATGTTTAACCAAGAGCCCATGTGAAGTCCAGTACCCACAAAACAGGACCTGAATCCAGAATTTCACTTTTATAAGAGCACTATCACAGAAAAGTATAGTATTGTGTACTTTGCTAAAGTACAGTGTATTATATTTAACAATCTTGTAAGCTGTTGAAAGGGGAAAGCTATGGATAAGCTGTTTCTGCTGTCCTAAACTTTGTTTTTAATAAGCATTTTTCTCCTCCTCCTCCCCTACCAAAAAAGAAGAAGAAGCCACAACACAAAATGGAGAGGGGGGAGACTACAATTACCTGGAACTGGAATTTATAAACTATTTGTTCAATTTGCTATGAATTGGCAGGCTATGGTGTGAGAAGAGGTCTTAGTCTGTGCTTCACTGGGCTCAGCAGGTCCGGGTGGAAACTAAAGAACTGACTCATACTATGATGAGACTTCTTGTTGATTCTGTATCTAAAACCAGATGGAATGGTTTGAGGGGAAACCTGCTGATGCAGCGTTTCATCTGGGCACTTGGAGTACTGTGAATGTTAACAAAACAGCAGCTATGCTTCCTGCTCAGCATGGCTCTCTTGGTTTTTTTTTTTTTTTAAGTACCAACAGGAAAGACTTGCATCTTAATAGATGAAGTGGGTGTAATGACTAATTCATCTATAGAATGTCTGTCTGTCTGTCTGTCTGTCTGTAAGTCACCTGTCAACTTATGGTGACCCCTATGAATTTCATAGGGTTTTCTTCAGCAAGGAACACTCAGAGATAGATTTTCTTTGGGTTTTTTCCGGGCTGTGAGGCCGTGTTCTGGAATAGTTTGTTTCTGACGTTTCGCCTGCATCTGTGGCTGGCATCTTCAGAGAATGGTTGGGTAGCAGCGTATGTGGAGTTTATATGCTGTCAACCCCTGTTGGGGAGTATATGTAAATTTGTGTAATTGAATGGTTAGTTTCTGGGTCTAGAAATGCAAGGCTCGTTATTGTCTGTTTGGCTAATGGTTGGTTGGTTGATGGGCCATTATCTACTAGAACTCCCCGGGTGGAATTCCTTTGTAAGTGCTGAGTTTTGATTCTATTGTTCTTCAAAACTGTTCTCCACACACGCTCCTACCCAACCATTCTCTGAAGATGCCAGGCACAGATGCAGGCAAAACGTCAGAAAGAAACTATTCCAGAACACGGCCTCACAGCCTAGAAAAAACCCAAAGAAAGTCTATGGATGCCGGCCGTGAAAGCCTTCGACTTCACACTCTGAGATAGTTTTGCCAGCTCCTTCCTTGGAAATATAGCCTGATGTTCATTGCTGGTCTCTCATCCAAGTACTAGCCAGAGCTGACCCTGCTTAGCTTTCAAGATCAGACGGGACCTGGTGCCTTTAGGGTATTTAGGAAGACGAGCATAGAACAAATACAGGAAGAAAAATACAGACAAAAATGCTTTTCACCCACTTCTTTTACAATGCGCGGGAATGACTGCTTTTTGTCCCACTTTCGGAGAAAGGAAGGCTATAAATCAAATAAGTAAAAATAATGATAATAAACTTCTAGCATTCCCCACCAGTTGCTTTGCTGGCCAAGCTGTGGGGACAGAAAGCAGCCCAGGAACACAGAGTATGTATGCCATAATGACATATGAGTCTCCCAAATATATTATACTAGCTATACACGGTGTAACATACACCATTATTGACATATATAAAATGCTTTGGTATGTTTCCATTCCCACTCTGCTGATTAGCCACTTAGGAAACATGTCAAGAGTACGATCATTTAACATTAATATATAACCTTTAAAATCAACTATAATGGCTAGTTTCATACCGAGAGCCCCACCACAGCCACCATGCAACCGCATGTATGCACAGACACATACATACCACACGCACCAGGATGCAAGAGCCCCTCCACCACCATGCAACTGCATGTACACACACACACCATGCTACACACCACACTACACACACACCACGTGTGCCAGAATGCAAGAGCCCATCCACCACTGCCATGCAACCACACATACAGACACACACACCCTACATGACACACACACCCCACACACACTACATACATACACCCCATGCTACACATACACACCACATGTGTCAGGATGTGAGAAGCCCTCCACCACCATGTTTAGAAAGGACTTGAAGCTTTCTACATGTTTCCTCCCCCAGTATGCTGATTGGCTGCCCAACAGGAAGTTTTGATTGGTTGATAAGTTTCCCAGGGTCTGGGGTTTGGGCAGCAGGTGCTAGGAGCAGAGAATGGGTCAAGAACAGAAGAGGCAGAGTCCAAAGTCCAGGCAGGGTCAAAGGTAAGCAGAAGTCCAAAAACAGTCCAAGGTCAGAGCACATGCCTGATATCTAAGGCCCAACTACAAACAACACAGAAGGCCCAAGGAGCAGCTGGAGCAGCTACAGACAGTACAGAAGACCCTAGGACCCAACTCAAAATAAAGGAGCAACTACAGACAACAACAAAAAAACCATGTTTTGGTGGCCAAGACTGAGGGTTGGTCCCCCTTTACCTTTTCTGAAAACACTGAGGCGAAGAAGGTGTTGAGTAATTCTGCCTTTTCTGTGTCCCCTGTTAGCATTTTGCCATCTTCTCCGCATAGTGGCCCTACCATTATGTCATATCCATCTGATGAAGCCTTTCTGGACTGGTTCCCAGGTACCTCTGGCAGTAAGAAGAAACTCCCTGTGATTCAGGGATCAACCATGTTGTTTTACACCACTAGCATACAGAAGTACATGGAATCTATTTCAGTGTGGGCTAGTCTACACTTCACTTCAGTCCAACAGACATCTGCTGCATTGTATTAATAAGGTTATCATAATTCTTGGAAAGCACATTTTCATATATTAAAAGCAATCATGCTGATTGAATTAATGGAAGGATCTGATAAGGCAGAGGGGTTTATTAAGCTGTACATTTCTAGCCTCTCAAGTTAGTTGTATGAAATAAAACCAGCTTTTATTGCAATGAAACTCAACACCAGGAGTGAGATGAGCTTAAAGAGCTGACTAGATGCAGTATCTGTTTAGGAAACTGCATATGGGATAGGCAGGATTCAACATACTGGGTTTGAAACCCAGGAAGGTAATGATCATACTTGATTACTTGAGAAATATACTTGTTAAACAGTGAACAATAAATTAACCACAACCCAGACACTGGTTTCTACTCAAAAAGAGCTTGGACAGTTACTTTAAAAAGCAATTTAATTTATCTTCTAGTTCATTGCCACCACACACAATGTAATAATTTCCAAAAAACAAAACCACCTCTTTTACTATTTATTGTTGTTGTGTGCCTTCAAGTCATTTCCAGCTTATGGCAATCTAAGGCAAACCTATCATGGTGTTTTCTTGGCAAAATGTGCCCATAGGGGGTTTACCTTTGCCTTCCTTTGAGGCTAAGAAAGTGTGATTTGCCCAGGGTCACCCATTGGGTTTCCACGGTTGATCTGAACCCTGGTCTCCAAAGCCATAGTCCAATCCAATGCTCAAACCACTACACCATGTTGGCTCTGTTTACTTACCTTTGAAATAGCATCTAAATGCTGCAAGTCACTGGTTTATGGTACATCGCCCACAACTGTACATCGCCCACAACAAAGCAGCAACATGAAACATCCACAGAGATGAGTACGTGGGGTTTGTAGTTTAGTGAGGCCTAAGAGCTCTCTGGCTGAGAGCTCTAAATGCCCCTCCCTAAACTGCAAATCCCAGGATTCCACAGGAGGCAGCCATAGCAGTTAAAGTGGAACAATAATGCTGTAACAGTGTCGTGTGATAATCTCTTCAGAAAAGCTAAAGCACAGATGGAACTCAGGCTTCCTAGAGAGGTTAAAAAACAAAAAAGGGGCTTTTTTGTTATGTCTGTAGCAAAAGGAAGAACAAGGATGTGGTAGGGCTGCATGGAGAAGATGGTGAAATGCTAACAGGAAACAGAGAAAAGGTAAAACTACTCAACACCTTCTTTGCCTTGGTCTTCTCACAAATGGAGAGCAGTGCTCAACATGGGGAAAATGGAGTAGATAACACAGTAGGGGAAATGCAGCACAGAATAGGTAAAGAGGTAATACAAGAATACATGGCCCATATAAATGAACTTAAGTCTCCAGAGCCAGATGAACTACATCCAAGGGTATTAAAAGAACTGGCAGATGTAATCTCAGAACCACTGGCAATAATGTCCGAGAATTCCTGGAGAACAGGAGAGGTCCCAGCATACTGGAGGAGGGCAAATGTTGTCCCCATCTTCAAAAATGGGGGGAGAAGACCCAAATAATTACTGCCCAGTCAGCCTGACATCAAAACCAGGAAAGATTCTAGAGCAGATCATTAAACAGATAGTCTGCAAGCACTTAGAAAGGAATGCTGTGATCACTAAATGTCAACATAGGCTTCTCAAAAACAGGTCATACCAGACTAATCTTATATCTTTTTTTGATAGTGTTGGAAACTTGTTAGATGAAGGGAATGCTATGGATGTAGTGTATCTTAATTTCAGTAAGGCCTTTGACAAAGTCCCCTATGATATTATTGCAAAAAGGGTAGTAACATGTGCCTAGACAATGCAATGGTTAGGTAGATTTGTAATTGGTTGACTGACAGAACCCAAAGGGTAGTCACCAATGGCTTCTCTTCATCCTTGAGAGAGGTGACCAGTGGGGTGCCACAGGGATCTGTCCTGGGCCCAGTACTATTCAACATCCTTATCATCAATTATTTGGATGAGGGAATAGAGGGTATGCTTATCAAGTTTGCAGATGACACCAATCTTAACAGATCATTTTGCAAAAACTAATGAAATTAATTTCAACAGGGAGTAATATAGGATGCTACACTTGGGCGGTAAAATTAAATGCACAGATATAGGATGGGTGACACCTGGCTTGATGGCAGTACATGCGAAAGGGATCTAGGAGTCTTAGTGGACCACAAGCTGAACATGAGTCAGCAGTGTAACACGGCAGCTAAAAAAAGCCAGTGCAGTTCTAGAGCATATCAAAAGGAGTATAATGTCTAGATCAAGGGAAGTAATAGTGCCACTCTATTCTGCTTTTGTCAGACCTCACCTGGAATACTATGTTCACTAGTTCTGGGAACCACAATTCAAGAAGGATATTGACAAGCTGGGGCATGTCCAGGGGAGGGCGACCAAAATGATAAAAGGTCTAGAAGCCATGCCCTATGAGGAGAGGCTTAAGGAGCTGGTTATGTTGAGCCTGGAGAAGAGATGATTAAGAGGTGACATGACACCCATGTTTAAATATTTGAAGGGATGCCATATCGAGGAAGGAGCAAAGCTTGTTTTCTGCTGCTCCAGAGACTAGGACATGGAACAATGGACTCAAACTACAGGAAAAGAGATTCCACCTAAACATTAGGAAGAACTTCCTGACAGTAAGAGCTGTTTGGAAGTGGAATACACTGCCTCGTAGTGTGGTGGAGGCTTCTTCTTTGGAGGTTTTTAAACAGAGTCTGGCTGGCCATCTCTTGGAAATGCTTTGATTGTATATTCCTGCAGGGCAGGGGGTTGGACTAGATGGCCCTTATGGTCTCTTCCAACTCTGTGATTCTATGCTTCTATTCTATTTTGTTGCTATGGACCTTTGATATGGTTTTACCTTGATAAGGTACTGAGTCAAACTAAGACGCCAAAATGGCAGTTCCTAATTCTCTCCCCCATTCTTTTTTGCTGCCTGCTACCACATACTCCCTCCACAATCAAAAATAGACTCAACCCAGGGGTCCAATGTAGCTGAGGTGTCCCTTAAAAAGGGAAGGGAATGTTAGGGATTGTTTTATTCCAAGTCATAGGTAAACTAAAGTTCCCAGAATCCTTCAGTCAGCTGTCCCCAGAATTCCTCAGCCAGTGGCCATACTGGTTGGGCAAATTCTGGGAGTTGTGCTATAAAAAATTAAAACTGTGTCTCCAAGTTCTGCTTCTGTCAGAGTTGACAATGCCAGTGAAGCTATGCTGTCTCTGTGTTTTTCCTCCAGAGCTTCTGGGGGAAATGATCTCAAGCAGCACACTTCCCATACACTGACTGGGAACTGCTGTGTGTGGGTCTCACCCTTCCTCAAGGCTGCCTTCCAGGACCAGCCCTACCAGGCAGAAGGATTTGGGTATTAGTTATTATTGTAAGCTTTGCTACCCGGGATGAAGAAAGCCCCTTGTGGGATTGTGTTTTCACCTCTATAAAGTTTTGTACTCGTCCTCTGTATATCACACTACTCTACAGCTATAGCCAACAATGTGGGAAGGGTGTGCTGAGACGGTCCCACCATTAGGAACTAAAAAGTTTTGCATGGCCATCCTGCACTTCTATTCCTGAGGCAATATGGTGAAAGCAAGAACCACAGAGGGCATGCACAAGGTCTAAACCCAAGCATACATTATTCCCTATCAATGAACAAAATCCATGAACTTTAAGAAAACTGAACATTTAAAAGGATTTTTACAATTAACAAACCACCAAAAGAAAAACACAGCATGCACATTCTTCTCCCATGACTTTATATACTGTAGCTTTAGTTATCTCCTCTGCTGTAGAGCAGACTGCATGACCTAGTGCTACAAAAACGCTCAATTCCTTAAAGAGATGTAGTTGCTAGTTCAAGGAGTGTCTCTCTTCTGGTATTAGTATAAATCAATATTGACAAAGCTTCAAGTTGAAAAGAAAAGAAAAAGAAGGCCATGGTGCTTCAGGCCCAGAGCCCAATGAAGATTGAGGCAAGAGGGGAGGGAGAGTGTATGTGCGCATGACAGAACAGCCTTAGGGATTGAGCCCTGTCATAGTTTTGCACTGGGCCAGTATGTACATATAGCATATATTTTTGTAGCATGAATAATTTGCAGATAATATTTGTGTAATAATTTGTTGTTGTTGTTGTTGTTGTTCTATGCCTTCAAGACGATTCTGACCCTATCTTAAGATTTTCTTCTGGGCAAGATTTATTCAGCGGAGATTTGCCATTGCTTTCCTCTTAGGCTGAGAGGGCACAACTTGGCCAAGTGGGTTTCCATGGCTGAGCAGGGATTCAAACTCTGGTCTCCTGGTGTCTTTTTCCGATACTTAAACCACTAACTACGCCATGCTGACCTCTGTGTAAAAATACTTCACTGGATTACATCCATGAATTTTACAAACACACACTAACCAAGGGCGGAAACAGACTACCTGCATTCCTTCCTTCCTTCCTTGGTTGAACTTTTTCCAAGTTTGTACAGTGATGATGAGGGAAGGCAAATAAGCAACCTATTTCTCCAATGCTTGATCTCATTCATGGCCACAGTACCAGCAGCCTTTTCTTTCCTGTTGCCACTGCCTAAACCAGCACAGTTACCCTGGCATAGAGCACCTGCAGCATTCCAGCCAATGGAACTTACTGATGACCACACCAGATTGGTCTGTATGTATCATGTTTTTTTCTGTGGAGTTTGCTCCCAGGTAAATGTGTGTACTAGAAGGCCTGTCTATATGGGGGGGGGGGGGAATGTAAATTGATGTGCACTAAGGCCAATTCAAAGCAGCTTCTATTTGTCTTAATGGTTTATTTGGAAAATTGCAGGCATGCAAAGCTATCTGCTTTTGCTGTCCCAACGGGCATGCCTGTGAATCAAGATGGTGGGCGCAAATGAATTACTTGCATTTTTATTTTCACCAGTTGCTGCTGCCGAACAGTATTTTTTTTTAAAGCATATCTAAGGTGTGAAATGCCACATTGGTTACTTACCGTGAAGGTGCATTCTGGGGTTGGAGAGAGAAGGAATCCAATTACGACAAGGATACTCCATCACCACCCAGACAGAGACAGGAAGTTACATCATGGACTTATGTAGATTCAATGAGTTCTTGGTCTTCTCCTCCATCGGATCTCCATGAGGCCAGTTCACTGACTAGCAAAGCCTTAATAGGCATAGAGAAAGAAAAAATAGGACTTGGAAGAAAGAGAAAATAGGTAAAGAACATGGTCCCACATAGAATAATAGATAATCTATTTGCAGTCACTAGGGGAGGGGTGGATTCCTCCTCTCTCCAAGCACAAAATGCACCTTCACAGTAAGTAACCAATGTGGCATTCTCTGCGTTGGTGAGAGGAGGAATTTAATTATGACTGGGATGTTCCCAAGCTTATCATGTATTAGGGCAGGAGTGACTGCGGGCCCTGAACCTAATCCCTGACTATTTCTTGGAGAACCCTCCTCGCAAAGGTGGCATCTTTGTAGTGCCTGATGAAGGAGGAGGGGGTACTTCAGGTTGCTGCCCTGCAGATCTCCGCTATCGGAGCATTGGAAGAGAAAATGGCAGGAGTGGCCGCTGACTTTGTGGAGTGCACCATGACCCCTGCAGGCCTGGGCGCCTTGGCCAGGTCATAAGCCCTCAGTATGCAAGCTTTTATCTAAGTGGCTATGGTGGGCCTTGAGACCTTCATTCCCATGGAAGAGGGATTGAAAGAAATGAAGAGGGAGTCACATCTTCTGAAGTCCCTCATCCTTTTCATGTATATCTTGAGCGCTCTGCGGACATCCAGCTTATGCCACAATCTCTCCGTCGGATGAGAGGGATCCAGGCAGAAGGAAGGCATGATGAGGTCCTGGGCAAGGTGGAAGTCTGAAATCACTTTTGGCTTGAAGGATGGATCCATTTGGAGAACAACGTGGTCCTCGTTGAATGTGCACAGGTGCTCTCTGATGGACAAAGCCACCAACTCCGAGACTCTTCTGGCCAAGGTTATGGCCACCAGAAAGGACACTTTTAAGGTGAGTAAACACAGAGGAATGGTCCGCAGGGGCTTGAAGGGCACCCTCATAAGCTGCTTCAGCACCAGGGGGAGGCTTGGGACTGCTCTCTGCAACGCGGATGTTCCTTGTGGCCTTGCTGCATCGTCGTCGGTGATGCCTGGTCAACGGAGGCAGCATGATTGCTCCCATGTCTTGGCTGCTTTGTCCCCCGTCTCTGTACTGTGCCTGCAGCCTCCGTTGCGCTGCCTGCACGAGGCTCCTTTGCTCTGCTGCCCTCCAATGTCCTGACTGCCTGCAGCTCGCTACTGGAATGGCTCTGGGGCCTCAACCTGGAGCTTGTTCCCAGAGAGGCTTTGGTCACTAAACCACCCCCCTCCGGTCAGGACAGATCGCCCCTGGGACTCATTCCCAGAATGGCCCCTGGTGTCCATCTTCCTTTGCTTTTTCTCTGCTGCCCTAGCAGCCTGCTTCCCTTGCTTCCTCTTGTCTCCTGCCACAGCCTCAGAGCTGGGGTAGATGAGAGCTGGGGTGGAGAAGGAGATCAGGAGTGAAGGGGGAGGGGAGCGTGGGTACAGAGAAGAGTTCTTAGGTGCAAGAACTTTTTTTTTTTTTAAGGCTGGGAACAGAAGTGGAGAGGGAGGACAAAGGTAAAAGGCTATAACAACACAAAGGTGAAAAGAGAGGAGGAGAAAACCACTCTGTGCTCTAGTCTAGGTGAACACAGAAAGTTAAACTGGCCTCATGGAGATCCGATGGAGGAGAAGACAAAGAACTCATTGAATCTACATAAGTCCATGATGTAACTTCCTGTCTCTGTCTTGGCGGTGATGGAGTATCCCAGTCGAAACTGGATTCCTCCTCTCATCAACCCAGAGAAGTGCGATATTCTGCCTAAATAAATTTTTAAAAGAAAAGAAAAAGGCTGTTTTATTGCCTGAGCACGCAATCGCTACGGTGAAAATCCAACATGGAAGTTCCAGGTGCTTGCCTTGTTAGCAAGCTCTGCCCTCTGCCCATGTCCAACTAATCATCTCCCACTTCTGCTCTTATTGGGAATGCGAATTAATGCAAATCAGATTGTCCCAACAAGCAGGAATGCGCATAGCCTACGGGGCTTTTGAAAAACTTCAGGAAAGGCTGTGATGGTTTTTCCTATGGAGTTTTTAGTGGATTTGACCCCCCCCTTCTGAATGCTGCAGTTTTATGTGGGATACCATTTAGACACATCAGACAAATCATATTCTCCTCTATGACGAGTATTTTCACCATTCAGACAACCCCTAGGTCTGTGGTCCAAATTAGGATACCCCGTGGTTAGCAAAGACATTCTTACTCTGGATGTAAAATAATAGAAATATTCACTGCTTGTCATTTCTCACAAAGTTTTTCCTATCCCTCTAACTGCCCAGCTGGTCCTGACCTGGAATGTAAATATTGTCCTCATAACTGGCACAAAATACCTTATTACAAGGAAGTAGTGATCTGCTTCCAAATTGCATTTGAAACATGAGATCATTTCTTTCCTAGTTCACAGTGTATTTTTGGACATTTGCCATTTTAGAAGCTGAAAGCAAATGAAGAAATAAAAACAAATTCATAGCCAAGTTCTCATGTCCATGATGTCTATATCATGTACATATGTGTGTGTGGATTTTATTCTTATAAATATATGCTGAGTCATAATGGAATTGTGAGCAATACAGTTGGGCAGCAACGGAAGAGTGACTGTTTTTTTCTCTACATAGCTTTTGGTATTTGACATTTCGCCAATTTATACAAAAAGTCAGTGGAATTTAATCATGCAAGAGGAAGGGGGGGGGAATCTCTCTCCAAAGATTCACAACGAAGCACAGCAACTGGGGAGAAAGAGGGTTGGTGTGTTTAGAAGCTAGTGCGCCAAATGGGAGATAGATACTCCCAGCTTTCCTATAATAAAATGTTAATGTTTTCTAAGTTTATGTTGTAGAAATTAGGTTTTTTCTTCATCCTTCTCACAGAAAGTTATTAAAAACTGGGATATCTGAACATGTTTTTAACCTAGCCATTTTAATTTTTAAAAAATATCACTCTCACCAATGACAAAACATTAAGAACTGGTCCTGTATTCTAAGTGCATAATACTAAGGAGATTATCAGATGGACCCTTTGGGTCCGTTTCCATCCCACTACCACCCCACCCCTCTCCCATTCCTGGCACAGAATAAAGGAAAAAGTTTCACACACTTACCTTTATTCTGCGACAGGAATGGGCTCTCCCTCCCTTCCCTCCCCAGTCGTAAATGCAGCCGTTGCAAGGCTGCTTTTATGACCGGGAACTCAAATTCCAGCCATTCTTGCGAGAGAATGGCTGGGAGGGAAATTTAAAAAGACCCCCCCCCAGCTGTCAAAAAAGAAAACAAGCACAAAAACACATTTAAAAAAGAAACAGCTACCTGGGGAGGGGAACTTTTTTTTTTTACTACCTGGGGAGGGGAACTTTTTTTTTTACTTACCTTGTCCTCCCGATCATACCCGGAAGTGTCCAGCAGAGACCTCCCAGTGACGTCACAATCCATTGTCATCCCAGGAGTACAACGGGTTCTCTGTTCACTCGCCTGTTGTTCTGTTATAATAACAGAACAGGCCTCTTATTCACGGATTTTTCTGTGAATAAGAGGAAATGGGGGAGGAACAGGAGCAGAGTGGGAGCATCCCAGAACAGGGATGACATGTAAGAACTTGAGCAATCTTCTATTGTCCCTGTTCTGGGATATTTTACCCATGTGATAATCTCCTAAATGCTTTTCATCTCCACAGGAATGGCAAGGACAGAGGTAAAGGTATGCCAGTCAACCTTGCTAGTCCTGTCTTAAAAGGTCCAACTTGATGGAGACTTTCCAGATTTGTCCAAATGTACAACATTTTCTTACAAATGCTCCCAAAGAATCCTCACTAGAATCCAGAAGGATGGACCCCAATAATTCAATAGAAGAACCTGGTTATTTGGGACATATGACAATTCAGATTACAAAAACTGATTCTCAGAATTTCTTCCAGCTGGGAGATTATTTGTGATGCGAATTAAATAAAAATGGGGATATGAGTTAATTTGAATGAAAATAATGTCTAAAACAATGGGCCCTTGGTATCTGCTGGGGTTTGGTTCCAGGACACACACCCCTGTGGGTAACAAAATCCATGGATGCTCAAGTTCCATTATATACAATAGAACACTAATGTGGTGTCCCTTATATAAAATGACAAAATCAAGGTTTGCTTCTTGGAATTTATTTTTTGGGGAATATTTTCAAGTTGTGGGTGGTGGAATCCGTGGATGCCAAATCAGTGGATACAGAGGGCTAACTGTACAGAGTTTCTGATTAAAGCAGCATACTAGAGAATTGCATGGTCTGTTCAATACCTGAGATCAGGTTTAGTAACTGCAAATGAAATCTTGGCATTTGAATGTCATGCCTTTTGCTAATGTGGTGGTTTTCTTTCAGAATGCCTTGATGCTTTGTGACTCAGGGGTGGTGTGGAAAATAAATTCAGATGCTACAGTTAGGCAAGTTCCACTGAGCACAGAGAAATTAAAGTATTCTGTTTACAGTGAGACTTAAACTAAAGCAATCTCTATAGTTAGTGACATCAAATGAAACAGAAGTGCTGCATAGGGCTTATTCTCCACCTGCCGAACAAACTTAAGGGAAGAGCTTAACACAAGCAAACCAAAGCAAGGCAGAGCAAAACAAGGCAATGTAACACAAGGCAAAGCAAAGCAAGGCTAGCATGGCAAGGCAAAGCAAGGCCAAAAAAAAGCAAAACAAAGCAAGTCAATCCCCACCCCCTTGAATTTAGCATGCTGAATATAACTCAAGAGCAATTTGGGTTTTAGGAGCAGCCTTGCAAACGAGAGCAAGAGTTCAGGTCTTTCCTATCAGATAGGACTGATGCAGAAAAGCTGCTTTATCAGAACCCCAGTGAGGGAGTGAAGCAAGAAGTAAATTTCATTCCCCTTGCCTTTTGCTTGACAGAGGAAAATAGCCTCCAGGCAGCAGTCTCCCCTGAACCTGCCTTCCCCCCCCCACCCCTACAATTTAAACTTAGTGCGTCACTGAGTTTTAGAGCACAGGTGCTGTTTTCAAGCCACTTTTACAAGAGGTTTTATAAGGTAATATAAACTTCATTAGCCGAAGGGAGGATTGGTGCTTGGCAGTCTCCAGGTCCCATCCTATCCAGTAGTGAGCCTCCAGAAAGGGCTGTGCTAAATTATAAGCTCCTTTGTTAGCACTGGCGTTCCAATAACCGCCTCAGTATCCAGGGAACAGCATAAAATACACTGGTTTAAAATGATGGATGGGGAACAGGATTTGCTTGTTAGATGTTAAAATTAAATTCTAATTAGCACAAGCCTATTAAGCCATAATTGCTCACAGCCTTCTTATTTCACTCATTAAAGTAATTAAAACACAATGCACTTTCTAATCTTGACATGGGGTTGGAGTTTTGGGAGCCTCTGCAAAACCTTCCCCATTTTAAGGCAGGTGGCTGAGAAATGAGAAGGACTCTACCTGTGTTTGGGCTTTTTGAAATAGCCATCTTATATGGAGCAGTTCAAGAGATTTCCTCTTCATAAAATAATAACTATGGAAGACAAACAGTAGATAATACATTCTGCAAGATTCCCATATGGTTTAAATACAATGAGATTGTATTGAGAGCCCATAGCCTGGAAGCATTTTTGCATACAGATGAAAACTTTGTGCTTGGGTCACATCAATGTTCTCGAAAGGTGCGGTCAGACATCAAGAATTATAACATATTAGTAAGGAAGAACACCCCAAACTACTCTTTTAAGCAGAGGAAATCCTGGAATGTATGTACTGAGTTCAGGAAGGGTAAGACCCCACTCCTTCTCCTGCCCTCTCCTGCTGAGTGAATTGCATGCAAACTATTGAAGTAAGCCATAGACAAAGAGGAAAGGTGGAAAAAGGTGGGAGAAACTGGGACATTTTAAAAGCAGCCAAGAAAGTGGGATGGAAGAGGGTTAACCTGGGCTGTACCTGCCAAACAGGAACAGTGGGGAGGGGGGTGTATGTTCTTGGTAGCTAGAAAGTCATTGAAAATCTTGACTCTCCTCAACATTGGGTAATAGGCACACCTGTTGCTTAAGACATCAATTCTTCATCTCTTGTGAAAAGAGAATCTCCTGCCCCACCCACAGTGTACGGTCAGCAGCAGTAGGGAATAGTATTTTGGGAAATCTCTGAAATGAATGCTCCAAGCTCTTTGAGATTCAGAGCTGCTTCTGGGTCTTGACATGGGCAAAGCAGTGCTATATTGGCTGAGGGGTTCTGGAATTTGTCATCCAAAATATTACTTCTCCAAGTTTTGATCTTTAAGGGTATGAGTTGTTTTCTAAAATGTCAATGCAAACTTGGCTTGGCACATGTGCACGAAGATGGAATAAGAATGGTTTGAGTATCTACTCAGTAGACTCTACTAGAAGGGCAGATTTTTGAAGATCTTATGCCTACTTGTCTCCTCAAGAATGCCACTATCACTCCTGAGACCAGGGCCCCTGTTGCACACAAGATTGTCTCTCAGATGTTTCCCCAACAGTCAGCCATACAGTAGCTGTCTGTCAATTGATAATATGAAATATAAACTGGTTTTCAAAGATCAGCCATTTTGTAGCAAAGTACTGAAAGTGGTCTCTCTGGGATGGTTGCAAAGTCCAAATAAGACTTGCGCTCAGCATTTCAGCACATACTATACAAAAACTTTGGCTGCTGGGGAAAAGGCGCAGAACAGCCGTATTTTCAATGAACCATCTGAAAAAAAGATACAATGGTCACAATCCTAATCTGCCTGCCTGCTCAGGTACAACCCAAGCAAACTGTACCTTGCCTAGGTTGCATCAGCTTATTTCATTTCTCTTTTATCTGCAGGCAGCACAAGCCAAACAACAAGTTAAAGGGAGAGGCTGGCTAGACAACTGGACTTTGGCATGGCTAAATTTAGTTACGGTATTATCACTGAAAGATCAACAAGCAGCCACTCTCCCTCTGGCTGGCTAATTCCCTCTCAGCTGCTCCCCTCTGGAAGAATCCAAGTGCTTCCTCAGCCTAGATACATCATCACAAAAGTATTCCAAATGCACTGTATATTTCTTGGCAAGGTTGCAGTTCTGTGCTGCTGAATGACTTGGAAAGGCAAGAAGAGGTGCAAAACAGGAAGGAAGGAAGGAAGGAAGGAAGGAAGGAAGGAAGGAAGGAAGGAAGGAAGGGTTTTCCTTGTGCAAGGAATGTTTCAGTACATACACGCGCACACACCTGGATGATTTGCTGAAAACTTAAAATTGAGGTATTGCAGACTAAATGGTGTTGTGAGGTGTTATTCTAGCACAAATAAAGAGCCACAATTCCACTCGGCCTACTCAGAGCTTGGGAAAATCCTTTTTGTGGACTACATCCCTCAGCATCCCCCAGGTAGCATAGTTACTGGCCATGCTGGCTGAGGGATTTTGGGAACTGTAGTCCACAAAAAGAACTTTCCCAAGCTTGCTTGCTGCTGCAGGGATACATCCCACCTCTTGCCCACTCATGTGATCATGCCTAATATGGAAAGATCAAACTCCAGGGGAGTTCAGCCGTACAACGCCCTCAGACTCACAGAGCAATAATAATGGATTATGCAGATCAGCATAATCCCAGCCTCCCGTGCTCTTGTGTGGGAAACAGCAGATGGCCAAGGACCTTGCTGGCCTCATCACTTAGCACAGAGCTCCCCTTAAGGTCCTGATCAAACGCAGCATTAGAGAAAGGCTGCTGGAGAAGGACCTGGAAAGGTCGCTCGCTCCTGCGTTGGCCTGGTGCCCTGCTTTTGTGTGCAGTGGCCTGGTTTGATGAAACCGGAACATAGTGTTGGCTTCTGTTCAAAAGAAAGAAAGATGCACACACAGTCTGGTTTCCAAAGCTCCTCACAGGAATACCTGGAGTGCCCTCCAGAAGACATGCATAGATACAGCTCAGGACAGATGCCAAAATAATTTAAGTGGCCTAAGCCTCTCCTGCTTAGGAGCAACTCTGACATGGTGGCTCAGGAAATCCAGTTGTACCATTCTCTGGTTGTTGTTGTTGTGTGCCTTCAAGTTGTTTCTGACTTATGGCAACCCTAAGGTGAATGTTTATTTGTTTGTCTGTGGCAAAAATTTTTTAGACAGTGGTTCTCAACCTGTGGGTCCCCAGATGTTGTTGGACTACAGTTCCCAGGAGCCCTCTGAGGTCTCACCTTGACAGCCAGGTGATCCTCCCAGTCATTAGTGAGGCTGTAGGATTGAACTCACAGCCTCACTAATGACTGGGAGGACTACCAGGGTGGCTGTCAAGGTGAGACCTCAGAGGGCTCCTGGGAACTGTAGTCCAACAACATCTGGGGACCCACAAGTTGAGAACCACTGTCTAAAGAAATTTTGCCACAGACAAACAAATAAACATTCACCTTAGGGTTGCCATAAGTCAGAAACAACTTGAAGGCACACAAGAACAACAACAACAACCAGAGAATGGTACAACTGGATTTCCTGAGCCACCATGTCAGAGTTGCTCCTAAGCAGGAGAGGAGCAACACCTGGGGACCCACAGGTTGAGAACCACTGTCTTTAGAGGTATGCCATTGCCTTCCACTGAGGCTGAGAGAATATGACTTGCTGAAGGTCACCCAGTGGTTTTCCATGGCCGAGTGGGGATTTCAACCCTGGTCTTCAGAGTCCTAGGCTGCATCTGCACTGAGAAATAATCCAGTTTGACACTGCTTTAACTGCCATGGCTCAGTGCTATGGAATTCTGGGATCTATAGTTTTACAAAGTATTTAGCCTTCTCTGTTAAAGAGCTCTGGTGCCACAACAAACTACAAATCCCAGGATTCCATAGCATGGAGCCATGGCAGTTAAAGTGGTGTCAAACTGGATTATTTCTGCAATGCAGATATAGCCCTAGACCAACACCCAAACCACTACACTACACTGGCTTTCCTCCGTTCTTTGCTACTTGCTCTCAAACATTCCAAACAACAGCAGTCATTTCAGAATTCCACAGTGTTTCATTAAAAAAGAATCAAATGTTCTTTCTCGACTTGAACATGAAGGTATGCAGGCCATAACTCCATTTTTTTTACCCTTGCTGTCAATGGCCTAAATCCAATGGATAACTCCAGCTAAATCCAATGGATAACTCCAATGAACTCCATTGAATTCAACTGCCCAATAGTAACTAACATGTATGCAAATCCCAGTGACTCATAAGGTGTAACCTAGTTAGGACTAGCAATGGGATTTAGACCCATGTAGCTATGTTATTTTAGGAGGGGAAAATAATTTCCACAACTGGATAAAGAGGCTATGTCATTGAGAGAGCACTGCCAGTCATAATCACTTTAAGGAATGACCTGACCAAAAGGCTACTCAGGAGCAATGAGATCATTTCTAGCATGGGACACATGCTTTCCAGATTTTGTTTGCAGACAGCACTAGAAACAACTTCACATTTTCCAGATGGATTCACCATAGGACTCCCACAAGCCCATAAAAAGCAGGAAGGCAAATAAGGAGCACAGGTTAAAGGGTCACACCCATCTGCCTCAGAGCTCTTGCAAACTCTATTTTCAGTCTTGTCAAGGTTGGTTCTAGGGGCAAACAGAAATGATAAAATTCCAGCTGCCTTGAGTGAAAGGACAATTATTCGTACATTCAGTGTATGAGCATGCATGCACGTGTGCATGTATTTTAATGCCAAGCTGTGAGCAACTACAGGTGGCATTTAATGCCAAGCATTTCAAGACATTACCAAGGACTGTCCCTAAGTCTCAGGTTTTGGCCCAGAACTGAACTGGCAACTGGCATAGCATGCAACCTTCAAAGCTCCCACAGCCTTTTGATTCATAAATATCTTGAGGAACCCCCTCCCTCCCCTTCTGATTCCTCATAATCTTTCCAAGTGCTGTTTTCATCTGTTCATCCCTACTCTGTTCCCATGAACTGGCTTTTGCCCAGTACAGAAGACTCTGCAATTGTCTTCAGGATATTGTAGTGGTCATGAGAGGAACCATAAGGTCTTCTATCTGTGGGGAAAGGAATGACTTATAGGGAAAGCAGTTAATTGCTCAATCTTTAAAAAAATTTTTTTAAAAAAACTTTAAAACAGTCACCATTATGTAAATACAACTGACGAAATTTCTACCTTATTCTCAGCTTTTAACCACCATAACAACAAAAAATCCTTTCTAATGATAATTCAGTTATAGACTATTGATTTTGTTGTCACTGTTGAGAAACATTTTATTCTAATGCCCTACCAAGGCTGTCCCACCACCCATAAGAAAGTAGAACACATATAGTTTGAAATGGGTGGTGGTAATTTAAAATTGAAGGAATGTAGACTGGCAGGTGATGCATATTGAAATTCCTTTCATTTACTACTTTTTTACCACCTGTTTCCTCATTTCCAGTTTCAGAGCCTAGCCAGAAAAATCACTGTGGGTGGAAGGCAATGTGAAGGAAAGTGTTCAGGATCTCACTTTGTATCAATTGCTCTTCCACAGGTAATAAATCACAACTTTACAGAGATGAAACAGACCCAGATTCTAACACTGTGGCAGGAATCATGAGGCCCCCTGGATGTTGTTAGATCACAATTCCCAGAAGCCCTAGCCAGCATAGGCAGTGGTGAGTAATGCTGGGAGTTGCAGTACCAAGGATTCATATCCAGGGTCCTGCTTCTGACTGTCGCAGCCTTGCTTGCTGGTGGGAGGGAGATAGAAATGTCCTTCTCCTTGTGTCCTGACTGGAAACTAAACAGACCACCTTCACCTGATCCAGTTGTTGGCTCTTCAGGTAGCCTGGGTGGCATTTACACAGTTTTACATCAAGATCATGGAGTCTTACTGAATACAGAGCAGTTATGGATCTGTACCTCTAGGCTACAAATCAGTAACTGCAATATTGAATGCCAGTCATAATGTTTAATGTTGAAATTTCTAAATTTTACTTATCGACATTGTAGTTTTTTTTTTCTCCCTCCTAGCTCTGCCTGACATATTTTGACCTCTTCATTCATTCAGTAGTGAATATGAAGATATTTTGGCCTACACCCAATGCTTAGTCCCAGCTACCGTAGACCCCACTGATTCAATGGGAACTTGGGAAGCCAATATATATGCAAGCTCCACTGATTCAATAGTTCTACTCTAGGTGAGATTAACAGTTGGATTTAGGCCTCTTTTTTTTTCATTTCTCACATTTTAAAATTTAATTTACACCTCCTGCAATGACACAGAGAAGTTTGTGAATGGAAGTTATTCAATACTCAATAAAATGTAGGATACTACACTTGGGCAGTAAAAATGAAATGCACAGATATAGGATGGGTGACACCTGGCTTGATGGCAGTACGTACAAAAGGGATTTAGGAGTCTTAGTGGACCACCAGCTGAACATGAGTCAGCAGTGTGATGAGGCTGCTAAAAAAGCCAATGCGATTCAATAGGAGTATAGTGTTTAGATCAAGGGATGTAATAGTGCCACTGTATTCTGCTTTGGTCAGACCTCACCTGGAATACTATGTTCACTAGTTCTGGGCACCACAATTCAAAAAGGATATTGACAAGCTGGAGCATGTCCAGAGTAGGCGACCAAAATGGTAAAAGGTCTAGAAGCCATGCCCTGTGAGGAGCGGCTTAGGGAGCGGTTTATGTTTAGCATGGAGAAGAGAAGGTTAAGAGGTGACAAGACAACCATGTTTAAATATTTAAAAGGATGCCATATGGAGGATGGAGCAAGCTTGTTTTCTGCTGCTCCAGAGACTAGGACATGGAACAATGGACTCAAACTACAGGAAAAGAGATTCCACCTAAACATTAGGAAGACCTTCCTGACAGTAAGAGCTGTTCGGAAGTGGAATACATTGCCTCGGGGTGTGGTGGATTCTCCTTCTTTGGAGGTATTTAAACAGGCTGGATGGCCATCTGTCAGGAATGCTTTGATGGGGTATTTTTGCATGGCATGAGGTTGGACTAAATGGCTGTTGTGGTCTCTTCCAACTCTATGATTCTAGGAAATGCATTTCTTGTCTTTTCAGGACCTACTGCACATGTTGCACCCTCTCAAGGCAAAGAGCTCCTTAGGAGAATTTTAGAAAGTTTGTTTGAACCTCCAGGTGTTGTTGTTGTTGTTGTTGTTATTATTATTATTATTATTATTATTTTCTTCCCCCCAATTAATATCTTACTACTTGCCTGGGTCTAATCATCCATCTTACATATCTGCTTGATATCTGATGTTCTTCCCCACGTAGCACAGGTGTACCTGTTTCCTGGAACCGGGAAGCCAAGGTCATATTTGACACTAGCAGAGTGAAATGCTTTTGGTTATACAAAGGTTAAAAACACATAAAGGAATTCAGTAGCACCTTTAAGACTAACTAGGAAGAAATTTCTAGCATGAGCTTCCATGAACACAGTTTACTTCAGACTAATGGTCTATGGACTGTTTCCATGAAGGCATATGGTAGAAATTTCTTCTTCCCAGATAGTCTCAAAGCTGATACTAGATTTCTTTATATCTTTTTATATTAAAATAGACTAACACAGGCATCTCTTTGAATTATACTGAGGTGGTAGCTTAGCCATAAATACCACTAAAACTGTTACCTGCTCTGACACCCCCACTCTTTTAATACTTCATTAATTGGCTAGATTTCATAAATTGGCTTATTACTAGCACTCCACATGGTTTCGTAATAGACCAGGGACTCCCAAGTATGAGGAATCAAGGCTTGCTCAGAAAACCTAAGGAAGTAGCCTGCTAAAATTCCTCAAAAACACACCCAGGTAAGGATTAAGTGAAACCCCCTGGAACTGATTAGTTAGGGAGAAATGGGCTAATTCTCCTGGACATTCACAGAGATGAGTCATTCAATAATCTCGTCAAGGTAGCTGGACACTCTTTGCTTGAAAAACTGGTTTTTCCTTGCACCTTTTCCTAAAACAATAAAGGTTTGCCTACCACCCATCAGTTTTAATGTTCCAACCATTAGCATTGGTTAACGCATCTGGAGAATCCATTGTTTAGCCTTGAGAAACTCCAGCAGATATTGTATTCCACTCAAACTCAACCCTTCAGAGGGAAAATCGACCATAAATATGACCCCAAAACACAGTCAAAGGGAGCACAGCTTCCCTTCCTCCTGTCACTCTGTGTCAGCAAGTTCACAGCTTCCTTGCATCCATCTACTCTGCTGCTCTGCTATGTGACCCTCAGAACACAACTCTGAATATCTTCTGCTACACAAACCTTTGCTCTTTGGATAGGCATAGTATAGCCCATTATCCCCTCCATCTATTCCTCTATACCAATACTTCCTACTTTCTTCGATAGCTTTCTGAAGCCTGAGAGTACATGTGTGTCTGTCCCCTTCATTACTTTACAATAAAAACCATTTATATTTCTTTCTCTGGCTTGGAGTCTCATCAGTGAGCACCGGTATACACTGGTCAAAAGGTCCTGTCATTACCTGCCCTCTTGCTGCCATATTGAGCTAATTAAAATTCCCCATATTAGAATTCAGACACTAGTGGGATCCCCATGGACCCCATGCAATTTGAGTAACAAAACAACAGAGCTCATTTTCAAATCCATGGCTAGGATGTCCATTAGAGCTACAAGATGCTCGAAATTTACTCAAAATTAGAAAAAAATTAAGACAATGCCCTTCAGGTTGAAAATAATATTCTCAGATGTGGGGAGAAAGACTGGGCTACTAGTGAAGGGAACTGATAATCATCTAGATGCTGTTGTTATACAACTGTAAGCACACTCAAGCCCAGCCGTAATGGACGGTGCCACGGTGTAGCCTGGGGAGGATTGGGGATTTTCACAATCCCTAAACTAGTGAATATGGAGGGATTGTGAATACAGACCTGTCATGTACGTGTAACTCTAGATTCTGCATTTGCAATGGCTTTAGTGAATTCTGGCAAAGAGGAAGAAGGAAGAAGATGAGGCAGCACAAGTTTTTGCTGACTCATGTCATGTATTTATATGAAGCATTTAAGCCAGCACAAGATTCTATTTTGTTTCTGTTTTTCATCAATCATGAATAAATAGTCATTTTGGGATGAAAATTCCTGAATTATTAGAAGGAAGATTAAAAAACACCACCTCAGTCATTTTCTGCACAAGTTTAAATGTATTCATTACACGTCTCCACATCATGTGGAAATCCATTCAAAACTTGGCTGTCCAATACAACAGACCACTGTCTTGGGACAGCTGGCCTTTCCAACCAAAATCTGACCCATGAGCCTAGTAACGCTTGAGGAAGTTCCCCAGGCTCAAGTGAAGAGTCTGTTTCAAGAAAACCTGATGAAAACATCTGAGGGCCAGAAATTGATTTTGTAAGCCAACCTTAAATACTGTATATCACATAAAACTTTCCCCAGTCGAAGAAACACTTGGGTGGGCCTTACCATAATAATTCCATAAGAATTGTGAAAGAGATGCAGAAGGCAGCACAAGGCAGCAGGCTCTCCCTTTGCCTTTCAGCTTGTACATTTCATTCACAAAAAGAGGTGCTACATATATGGGGACTTACAGAGTTCAGTGCCTAAATATGGTCTCAGAAAATGAACATACTGCCTAAGAGCAGCAGCTTTACCAGCACTATCATGCAGTGCATCTGTAATAAATAAAAACCAAATTTGAACTTTTAACATACCAATACTTCCTACAAATGTGCTCCAAATTACCTCTATATTAAGAAAGACATGCATTAATCTCATTATATGTGGTGCTTTAATATTAACAGAAACAAAGAAAAGGATTTGCAGAACATTAGATGAATTAGGTGTTATGTTTCTCAAACTATTAAGTGTGGTTATATATGGTAATTATTTGATATAAATATTAATGGTTTCAAATTACCAATTTGCTGCTTAGCCAGGTTAATTTTCTCTGGATACATCCCTCATTGAAAGCTACAAGATAATGAAGGGGAAGTTATGATTCATCATACTGCCATACATAAATATTTGCATTGGGGAAAACTGCTGCAAAAGACCGCAAAAGACCTACTTAAGTTGCAAAAATAAATCTTCAGTAACTTACTTGCCAAATGGCCAGTCATGTTGATTTTGGCATCACACAAGCATTAATCCACCAAACTACACCCACATAAAAAGGCGACTAGGCAAGGCTGCCGTAACATTTTTACCTACAAAAACATATTGAGTCAGATAGTAACACTTCCTGCCATCACGTTCATGCTGCTGATTCATATCAAGACACCAATGGTTGAAATTATAAATTCTGGGGGGACATATTAGGATGGATAAGTCAAATGCTGGGCAGGAAAGTCCATTTCAGAAGGGCACTATTATTAATATCTGTATTTGAAAGTGAAAAAGAAAATTTGTCAAATAAAGATCTTATAGCACTTACGTTAAGCGCTGCATGGTTAGAAATAACCAAAGCATGGAAAACACTAGAAATCTGTTGATAGAAAAGTTGTATTGTTCATAGTTCTTTCAGAAAAATTAACACAGAGAGTAAGACTAGCAAGAGGGGACACCAAAAAAAGGTATGTTTGAGAGTACTTGAAAACCATTTATTACTTATACCGCGATCCAACCTTCTTTGGATCAAGAGAGATTTTGGAAAAATGAATATTGAACGTTATGATTAATGCAGTCGTGTACCTAGTATATATGACACCTGGTGCGGACAATTTTTTAATACCCCCTTCTTTCTAGAACTAAATTGTTTTCAGCCATAATCATCACCATGATCCACCTCCCATCCAGTAAAATCTTTCCCTGCCGCCGCCATGCTTACTTCAGAAGTGACAGGCCCTCATATACTTGCCAGCCTGCCAGATCTTGTTTGAAGTCTTGTGGGACTGAAAATATCGCTAGGCATTGTACAAGATTGGGTGAGCAGGCAAAGTTGACTGCCATTATCAGCCAGAGACTTCTGCTGCGTGGTGGTGGTTCCTTTCCCCTGGCCTAGGGGAGAGAAAGCAACTGCCACCATCATGCCCCCTCCCCGCTGTGCTTACTTTACTGTCCTCCTTACCTGGGAAGCACCCTTTCTAGGCAGGAATGAACTGCTGCAGAGCCTTCCTAGATGGGGTGACTCCTGAGTAAGTGGTATAGCAAAATAAGCACAGGGGGGCTGGTGACACCCTTCTAAAGGTGTTACCTGGTGTGGTCCGCACCCCCTGCACCCTCCTAGTGATGCCCCAGATTAACATACACACAACATGGAATTATTCGGAAGACAATTTATATGTATGGTGATTGGCAGAGATAAGGTTTATGTTTGTATTGAACTGGGGAGGGGTAGGGGTGGGTAGGGGTAGAGGAACAAAAATTAAATCATGATATCTGTATAGGAAGAAGAAATTACTGTATTATATTTTATTATGTATTGTGCCTTAGGTTTAAAATTAAATATTTATTAAACTAAAAGGTTTTTTTAAAAAACAAAAGGGAAAAAATAATTGAAATTTACCTACTTACCAATGTGTGATCTGGGCAAAAATCTTGCTTATTTGGATCCAGGGGCAGACTTATGAAAAACTGATGGAGAAGGAAAATTTCTTACCATTCCTATTCTCTGTGGCTACTGTTACCCAAAATGCTCCTTGGAAAATTCCAAGAAAATATCGAGTTTCTAATATGTTGGGGAAATTAGCAGCAACTCGACTTTAGTTATGCAAGAGGGGGTAACCAGGTAATCTTTTAAATCTATTATGCCAGTACTAGTCTGGATGGAATACATACACATGTAACATTAAGTATGTTTTTTTATTAAGGAGTTCAAAAATAACACCAAACACACACACATTCACCCAAAGAAAGCATTCACACAAGGCTATAAAAAGAAACAGTAGGAAAACTTGGGATAGAGGGTTGCAAGAGGGTTGTGCTAGGATAATAATATCACCTGTCCTGTAGTCCATCTGGCAGAGTGGATGGAGAAGCTGGATGTGGCTAACACCGAGTAAGAGTTTCCCTCCTATTACAACTGTGCGCTGGGTTGGCTAACACAGAGCAACAGAGCTTCCCCCTGTTACTGACTGTGCACAATGAGGCATATTTTGGGGGGTCTTTTATACCTCCAAATACACCTGAGGGGATTTGTTGCTTCATGGGTTGAAACAATGAATTCCCTGAGCCTTCATGGATTGCACAATGAGTTTCTGGTCCTGACAAAAGGTGAGAAAGATGCTAAATGTGTTTCTTAATGTCCAGTGATTGGACTTTAACAGCTTTGAGCCACTTCTTTAAGGTTGGGAGCTGAGGAGAGGAAATTTCACAATCAGCAAATACAAAAGGGTTTCTCCATCCATTAACTTCCCATTTATGTGAATGTGTCTTCTTTTGGCCCTTCATCCCCAGGCCTTCCTTTCCAGGGAAAAGCAAAATGACCTTTTCTGAGACCATCCTGTCTTTTCCCTTGTAAAAGGCCACAGTAATGAACCAAGCTTGGCCAGCTTCTGAGACCTGTAAAAATGGGGTGCAGGGCAATGCTAACATTCCAGAAGTGGGGTGCAAGCATATGCTTACACTACAGGAAACCTCATCCTCTTGGAACAGGAAACCGGACTAATTTGCCACATGTCTTGTACTTCACAAATCGGACCAGAACAGAAAGAGTTGAAGAAACCCTTTAACTTGGTAATTTTTTAAAAAATGCCAAAAACATGTAACAAAAGTAAAACCACTACTGTGTAGTGAAAAGGGGAAAAATAAAGAATGGGTTCCTGAGGAAGAATTCTCTGAATGTAGTGGGGAAAGAACTGTCTCAGTTGGGGTTCCCAGTCTGTTGGAGGCAATACCTTCTGAAACACCTTCCTGTAAAGGGCAACATTTGCCTTAGTGAAAAGAAAAAAAAATCTAACAGTCTTGTAGAAGTGTGGGTTCATATCCAAGTAAGCCTTGCCCAAAACAATGCAAAGCAAAGATGTGTGACGTGTGATCCTGGGGCTCCAAGGCTGCTTTTGTGGCCTTTGACCCATTCAGACTCCACAGACTAGCCCTATTTTAGTCAAAAATCTGATACCTCTTCTGGGAGCCTCTAGGATTGGCAGTTAATGTTTTTAAGTAGTTGCTGCCACCCTACACTGTTTACCTATTTTTCCAAAAAGAAAAGGTGGCTTCAATCCACTTCTGGTCTTTGTTTTTATATTTTGGGGTCATTTTCAGCAGTCTGTGAAACCCCTGGAGGATATCAGGGTGATGAAATAGCTCCTGGACCCAACACTGCTGCCCACATCTGATGCAGAGACACCCGATTCTTTAGCAGACTGAGCTGTGAGCACTTCTGGAACAGGGAAATGCCCAAGGCGTTGGACGCGATCACTCCTAAATGTCCTCTCCCACAGAGTGGAGCCAAGCAAGTCTCCTAGTTTACTATGGAGCTGGTAGCGATGAAATGAATGGGTTGGAGACTAAAGTGTAAATGGAGGAAAACTCAGAGCAAGTCTAACTAAACACTGGCTAGAACCCGCTGGAAATCACATGGTAGTGATTGCAGCAAGGAAATCTTTCTTTTCTACCACCACTGCATCTGCACAGTGTTATTCATAGAACCATAGAATTGCAGAGTTGGAAGAGACCACGAGGGCCATCCAGTCCAACCCCCTGCCATGCAGGAATACACAATCAAAGCATCCCCGACAGATGGCCATCCAGCCTCTGTTTAAAGACCTCCAAGGAAGGAGACCCCACCACGCTCCGAGGGAGTGTGTTCCACTGCCGAACAGCTCTTACTGTCAAAAAGTTCCTCCTAATGTTGAGGTGGAATCTCTGTTCCTGGAGCTTGCATCCATTGCTCCGTGTTCCAATCTCTGGAGCAGCAGAAAACAAGCCTGCTCCGTCCTCAGCGTTACACCCCTTCAAATACTTAAACAGGGCTATCATATCGCCTCTTAACCGTCTTTTTTCCAGGCTAAACATACCCAGCTCCCTAAGTGTCTTCTCATAAGGCATGGTTTCCAGACCTTTCACCATTTTAGTTGCCCTTCTCTGGACATGCTCCAATTTGTCAAGAGGAAGTGTCTCAAGAGCCAGCCAGAGATGCAGGCGAAACATCAGAAAGAAACTATTCCAGAACACGGCCTCACAGCCCGGGAAAAAAAAAAAACAAGGAAAATCTATGGATGCTGGCCATTTCACATTGGCCAAGGGCCTTTTACACTCTGCTCTGCAAGAGCAGTTTGCAAAGTACTCAGCAGCCTGCTGTGAAGAATATTAATATTCTGACTTGGATTCTGCAGTTGACACAGTCCCAGTGGATGTAACCTTGGCTCCTGCTTGTCCTGTGTTAGTGGATCCATTTCAATTTGCACAACCTGAGGATGTGGACAGGGTGAGAACCACCACGTGTATGGACCCATGGCTTCCCTGAAAGCAGCCCTGGGGGTGGGGGCTTGACAGAGTAGGTAAGGGGATGAGGGAATGCCCCATTGCAGCAAGGCAGGTTTCCATCTTGCCTAAAAGTGGATGTAGTGGGGCCATTATTGAACAAATCCTCCCCGGACCCCATCATATTAGGGAACTATTAGCCAGTCTCCAATATTCCTTTTTTTTTTGTGGCAAGGTTCTAGGTTACCTCTCTAGGATGGGGGATTCAGAGGTACTATACTACAATGGTTCTGGTCCTTTCTGGAGGGGTGGACTCAGAGGGTGATGCTGGTGGATGCCTTTTTGACTCCCTGGCCACTGGTTTGTGGTGTCCCCCAGGGTTTAGTGCTGTCACCCATGATGTTTAATATCTACACAAAACCACTGAGAGAGGTCATTTGGAGTTTTGGGGTCTGGTGTCATCAGTACATTGCCCAGCTGTATCTCTCCTTTCCATCTGATTCTAAAGAAGCTGTTTCTGAATTAAATCAGTGTCTGATTTCGGTAATGGACTGGATGAAAGTGAACAAATTGAAACCTAATCCAGCAAGACAGAGGTGCACATAGTCAGCCATAAGGCAGATCAGGACACAAGGATTCAGCCTATGCTGGATGGGGTTAAAGTCCTCCTGAGATCTCAGGTTCACACCTTTGATCTTACACAGAACTGAGCCTGGATGCTGAGGTTTTGGCTGTGGCCAGGAGTGTGTTTGCACAATGAAAACTAGTACGCCGGCCGTGCCCATTCCTGGAGATGTCAGATCTGACTATGGTGGCACATACCTTGATTACATCCTGTTTAGATTACTGTAACACACCCTAAATGAGGCTGCCTTTGGAAACTTCAGTGGGTCCAAAATGCCAAGGGCAGGCTGTTGCCCACAGTTGGTTACAGGGATCATGTAACACCACCAGCCCCCAATTGAAACAACCTCACTGGCTGCCTATTTGCTTCCGGGCACAATTCAAATTGCTGGTTTTGACCCCGAAGATCCTACATAGCTTAAATCCAGACCAAGTGAAAGACTGCATTTCCCTATATGAGCCAGCTTGAGTGTTAAGATCAGCAGGGGAGGGCTGCATGGGAGAGAGCCTTCTCAGTGGTTGCTCCCAGGCCCCATCTACACGATAAGAAAAAATCAGTGCAAATTCAAATGATTGATCATTCAAATTATGGGTAGCCTGTACAAATGATTTTTTGCTGAGATCCACTATTGCTCCTGAACTCCAAATTCACAGACTTTATGGGGGATTTGCAGGCCCCCCTTCCAAAAGATATGAATGTATCTGAACGATCATATGTACACATTATCGATCTTTCAAACACCGTTTGGATTTTTGTTGTTGTTGTTGTGTAGACGGGGCCCCAGGCTGTAGAGTTTCCTTCCACATGAAGTCCTGTTGGCCCAATCTCTGCTCTGCTCTTCCACCGGCTGAAATATCTTTTTATTCAGATCTTTTTATTCAGGCAGGTCTTTGAGATTTAAATTATGTAGCAATTGTGGTGTGAAGTAGTTTGCTATTTTTTTCATTTATTTTGTAATCATGTTTCAAATGTGTTTTTAACTGTTGTTAACCATGTTTTTTTTAAAAAAATACATCTATAATGTTAAAATAATGTAAAATGTAATATGAAAAAGAATTAAATTTCTATAAAATAAAATTTTACAGGACAGCCAGCATGTCGTGTAGAACCAGCATAGTATAGTGGTTTGAGTGTACTACAACACTGGAGACCAGGGTTCGGATCCCCGCTCAGCCATGGAAATCCACGGGGTGATCTTGGGCAAGTCATAGTCTCTCAGCTTCAGAGGAGGGCAAAGGTAAACCCTCTCTGAACAAATCTTGCCAAGAAGCAGATGAAAGGCCCTCCCTCCATCCCAAATGCCACTCCCTTGACCTCAGAGGGAGAGAAGAAGAGGCCGGCACAGCTCCATCATGCCCAAACCCAGATGCAGATGAAAGGCCCTCCCTCCATCCCAAGTGCCACAGCCCAGGGAGAGAAGAAGAGGTGCTTACCTGCTGGACTTGAACCCCTCCCACCTCCTTTTCCTTTTGTGTCATGTCTTAATTCCACTGTAAGCCTGAGGGCAGGGAACTGTTTTGTTGTTTTTTGATGTTGATGATAATAATAATAGTAAAACCCTTGTTAGTTTCGCCTTAGGGACCTTGTAAGTCAGAAACAATTTCAAGGCACACAACAAGAAAACAAAATAAAATTAACTGAATCTTGTTTTAAAACACTGTAAGTTGCCTTGGGTCCCATCTGGAGAGAAAGGCAGAGTATAATTTCAATTAGCAGCAGCAGCAGCAGCAACAACAACAACTTTTCAGGACTGGTGACAGGCAAGGAATTCTGATGCAATAATTACTGTGATGCTGAACTGGTTGTATGTACACATTTTATGAACTGTTTCTGCACTGTCACCCCAACTCTTAAAATCATGGAATTATATGCAATGTGCTGTCCAACTGTCAAGAAAGCCCTTAGCAACAGGCCCAAATCTAATTTGTTTTAATCAGATTGAGATGAACACTGCAGAACATGATATGTATATATATATTTTTCTTCAGTAAACATCAGCGCTTTAAAATGAACAAAACACAACAAGAAGAGACAGCTTCTATTTTCTTTCGAAGTTGCTCAGGAAAGGTTCATTAATAAACATTATAGATGGGCAAAAGAGACTGCCACCTGCCTTATGGAAAAGGTGGCAAAATGAAGGTCAGGAAAGGTCATTTTTTCAAATGCTCTCTCTGTGTGTTTGCCTCAGGATCTCCAATTAAACAGGTTCCAAATGTCCACTGAATACCTAGTTTATTACACTTCTGTTAAAAATCAGAATATATAAAACCCTTTTACTTCACAATATTTCAAATCAATCATATTTACACCTCAATTTTAAAACAAATGGTCAGTGAAACGTACACCAATGCGACCATTCAAGAATTTAAGATTAAATTAGAAAGCACAGTTTAAAGTAAAAAATAAAATAAAAAGTTGATGACCACAAATGTATGAGAGTACAGCAGGTAAGGTGGAAAAATGGGCATAGTCCATCAGGAAGTACCCACTCCTATTTTTACTGGTAGGCCAGCTTTGAAATTCCCACTGAACACAGTTAAAACTTTATATTTAAAAACAAAAACACAAGAATGGTTATTTGGAGTGTTTGGCATGTCATTTCCCCGCAACTGTAAAATCTACAGCTATATAGTGTAATATACAAAAACACCTTGAGAGCAGTTGAGGACAAGGGTGTATGTGTGCGTCTATTCCACCCACCAGATATTTCAGTGTGAAAGGCATTACTGAAAGGCATCATCATTAATGAAAAGTGAATAACACAAATCCTAACACCTTGTGTATATGTGTGTTTGTATTTCACTCAGCTATGCAATAAACACAAGGTTTTGAGAGAGCTGGCTGTGTACAGCAAGTACCACATGCAGTCAGTACGGGCTAAGTAACAGACAACACGCCAGAAAGCGATTGTTGTGTATGACAGAAAAGAGCTCACGTCCAAGAAACAAGAAAGACCCAGTGCACAACGAGTTGTGGGTGCTTGTTGCTAAAATCTTGTGCTAGTAAGTGGCAATGGGTGGGGGGGGAATCCTGAAATCACTCGGACTATGTGCTATGCTACACAAGCTACTCCTTGACCTCCAGGAAGGAAATGCCTGTTTGAAGGGATTGCAGAGGTTTTAGTCAGAATCTTCCTGATTTGTTTTTAAAGTCTTCATGAACTTTGGTCCAAAACATTATTGTCTTTGCGTTGCTGACAATTATTTGGAATTCCAGCTAGTATGCAAATGGTGGAAGGCACGCACCTTCTGCTGCATGTCTTGTCTGGACATTAAAAAGCTTAAAAAGCATTACTGTAATGCAACTGTTGACATTGTTTTTGGTGTATGTAGCAATGCAGTTCTCATCAAAAGAATTACTTATGCATTGACAATGGATTGAATCCTGTTAAGACTGGCTAATCTCTGCAGATGAAAGCCATTAGTGGCTCAATATATATAAACCTGCTAAAGATAAAAGGAACAGGCCTGTTTTCCTCCCAGCAAATTAGATCTTTCCTTTTGCCCACCAAAGGTTCCAACCCACTATTCCCCCAGTCTTTCCTGGATGCCAACTTAAGAGGGCACCAAGGGTTCAATTCTGCAATTGCTTTTTTTTTTTTTTTTGGCAAGTATTTCCAATTAAAAGGAGATGTGGGTGAAGTAATCATGTTTGTTTTAGGCCATATATATTTACACACATCCTATGAACCTTTTGCCTTCTAGAACAAAATGTGATTTTAAAAAATGGGTGCAAACCGTTTGCAGAAGAACTGAACAACCTCTGCAGCACCTCCTCATCCCGCTCCCCTCATTCTACTCTCCCATTTTTTTGCAGTGTCTTTGCACAAACAATATATTACATAAGGAGAAACATACATTATTATTTACATAAACATTCATCTGAACAGGTAGCAGAGTCCTTCACCTTGCTTTTCACAGCGGCAAACAGCAAATGACCTACAATATGCTCATCAGCAGTTGTCATGGATACCATGTAAAGCTCAGCAGTGTTGTTGATGAATGTGCCCAGAGTTATAGGAACTCCACATAGTTCTCAGGGATCAATCCTGTTTTTCCATTCAAGGTTCCTTCCAACCATCCAGGCTCTTGTGATGGATGAACTGGGAAAAGAAAGGCAAGCAAATAAGTTTATAAATCCAAGACTTCAAAGCAAAACAGACTTTTGCCTTACAGTTCTTGTTCTTCCTAATGGCTGAAGAATGAACAATGATGATGATGATGATGCTTTCTTACCTGCTTCTCCCTATGGATCGAGGCAGGTAACAACAAATTAATATATAAACATAATGCTGGTTAAAAAACACACACCAGTTAAAAGCGTATATCAGTTTAAAAAAACAAATAAGACCAAGACATTTTAAAACAATAAATGTACAATTTAAAATTCACAATAGGCCTGCCGGAAGAGACTGGTCTTCAATGCAGCTTTGAATTCAGACAGTGTATTCAGGTGTTGTATCTCTTCTGGCAGGCCGTTCCAGAGTCTAGGGGCAGCTGAAGAAAAAGTCCTCTGGGTGACAGTTGCCAACCTAGTCCTGGCAGACTGGAGCAAATGTTCCCCAGAGGACCTAAGTGTATGGAGCAGATTATACGGGAGAAGGTGATCCCATAGATAACCTGGATCCAAACCATGTAGGACTTTAAAGGTAATAACCAACACTTTGTATCTTGCCTGGAAGCTAACGGGCAGCCAGTGGAGTGATTTTAATATTGGTGTGGTATGATCACTCCTGGATGTACTACTGACTAATCTGGCTGCCATGTTTTGAACCAAATGAAGTTTCCAAACTTGGTACAAAGGTACCCAATGTACGGTGCATTGCAAAAGTCCAGCCTTAAGGTTACCAGTACTACCATCTTTAGGTCCTCCAACTCTAGGAAGGGTCACAGCAGGACAGGAAAGCAACACAGCTTTGTTGTGGTGGAAATTACAATCTCTGCCTCTGGTCATCACAGGACAGTCTATTCGTTGGGACCTATAAAAGCACTTCCATCCAGGGCAGGCTACTCCTTCCCTCAACCCCCCACCCCAAAATAAATAAAAAAAGGGAACACTTCCAGAATATTATGTAGCACCCATTTTCCAAAGGTGGAATCTGAATCTGACCGGGCATCAACCTCATGGTGTTTCACTAACTACGAATTGAAACTATGCGAAATTCCCTGCTCACATATCAATCTGACCCTCTTTTGAGACTGGTGTTGGAGGCCCTGATTACTGTTCCAGCCACATACATCAGGCAGGTAGTACAAGGGACAGGGACTGTTTGGTAGTAGCACAATGATTGTGGAACTTCCTCCAAGGGAAGACTTATTATGCCTCTTTTCTTCCTGTCTTTAGATGGATGAGATAGACTTTTAATAACATCCATGTAGTTTTCAATTAGTGATATGCTGCTCGTATGAAGTCCTTGCTGAAGTTTTAATACTACTGTAGGTTTTCCTTGGTTTTTTTTCCAGGCTGTGAGACTGTGTTCTGGAATAGTTTCTTTCTGGTGTTTCACCTGCATCTGTGGCTGGCATCTACTGCCAATTTTAAAACATTGGGCAGAAAAATAAATGAGAGATGAAGAAGGCTAGCAGATTTCTCTTCACTTAGTATCTTCATCACCATCACACAGGCAGAATACATAGGAGGAGTTCAATTTTTCATGCTCCCTTCTTGCCTTCCTGCTTCTGGAAAAAGCCCCCCCCCACCTCCAACCATTTTGCCTACTGCAGTCATTATTCTACGGCTGGCTTCAAGGAGTAATTGTGATGAGCCTGCAAAATTTAGGGTTTTGTTTTTAATGACGACTCCTGAAATTCCTCAGCCAATTTAGTCACTGGTGTAATGTCTGCTGGGATTCTGGGAGCTGTAGTCCAAAGGTTAACTTTTCCAAAGCTTTGGAATTTGAACAGTTGCTCCTTTGGACTAAAAAACAACAGGGCACCATCAATGTTAATGGCAATTTATACCTACACCCCCACTCCACATCTGTTTCACAGCAGTTATAGTACTTAGATATCACTATAAATGCCTGCATCCTATTTTTCCTTTGTGGCTTGTCCTTTAGTCTAAAATTCCATGCCTAAATACTATGTGCCTAGACTTCCTTCCTGCAGCCCCTTTTCTCAGCCCACCCCATCTGTTGTTGTTGGTTTTTTTTCCCTTCCAAAGCTCTCTAGGGTTTATGTAGTCAACAGGCATTAGAAAACCATATTCCTGTTTGTGGAAACCATTGTGATGACAACAGGGTTACATAAGCCCTTGTCATGAATGTTAGACCACAGAAAGAGGAAGGAAGGAAGGAAATATTATCAAGAAGCCATTGCTGTTTCTATGCAGATAATGTACAACCCGCTCTTGGGAGTGGACAGGATTTTGCAGAAAAATCTGGAAAGCTAACTTTCAGTACTCAAGAAAATTGAAGCATTTATTTTCTCACTGACTTGCTCATTAAAGAGACTTCACCTACTTGGTTCTGGAAAAGCAGGTCCTCTGATAATTTGAACTCTTAACACTCCCACCCCCCTGCATAAGCACTCCAGGAAGACGGTAAAAATACTGTGTGGGCCTTATGAAGATGGGCCAGGAGGATACCTCCTGGAAGGGGAGGGAAAAATGAGGACGTGCCCCAAGTGAGAATTCTGCCCCTCCAATAAAATTTTCCTTCAGTTCTCCAATTTCTAACAGTGCAGAGAGTGAGATGTTGAAAATCATTCACACCTAAAACTTTTACATTTTGCTGTCTTCAGATCCCCTTGGTAACTTTGCCTACGCCTAAACTGTATTTCTAAATGCTCAAGTTTTCAGTTACTGCAATGCTACAAATCTGGGGTCTGAGGCAAAATTTCATGGGGAGGGAGAATTATTATTTGGGGAGCAATGCCCTCTTTTTGACCCCTCCCAGTAGCTACCTCTCTCTCAGATGATGGTAAGGTGGTTAAACAACTGTACCTACTGCTATTTAATTGCAAGTTACTCCTGACTTTGAGGCCTTAGAATGTGTAATAAATCAGGGCAGTTAACAAAATAAAAGTCCAATATACCAGACTACAGGTTGGTTCCAGACATCTATCAGTGAGAAAGGATGGGCAGAGGCAGACTCTCTTACCTCTCCTCTCCCTGTTCACCCCCACACACACACCTAGCCCTTAAAATGTTCCCCAAGAACCTGAGCATGCTCCCTGCTCATGGGAATGGCTGTGGGAGGAAGGGAAAATCACAGAAAATTGGGCCAAGGCACCTTCAGTGAGCAGAGCAGCAGCCATTTCCACACATCCATGGAAAGCATAGTCCTCTCTTTGCCAACCCATGTGACAGGTTAGGCCAAAAAAGAAAAAAAAAAAGAAAAAAGATTTTCCATAACATAAAACCACAGCAACTGTACAAACTGTAACCTCAAAATCAGAAAGAGCCAGCAAGATAATGGATGGGTGAATCAAGGGAGTGAATATGAGAAAGAGAGAGAGAGATCACCAGTGGGTGAGCAGGTGGGTGACTTGCAGTCCTCCCACTATTGTTGGACTGCAACTCCCATCAGCCCCACTTGGCACAGTCAATGAGGAAAGCTAGAAGTTGTGGGTCAACATCTGGAGGGCACGTAGCGACACTAAAGGGGTTCAGAGAGGCTGAACTGCACCAGGTGACACCGTCAGGGGGAGGTGGTGACACTGGCCTTAGTAATGCCATAGCGGAAGGCTGCATGATTCCCAACCCTGGTGTAAGCAAAAGTGAAAATGGAGGGCGGGAGGGAGAGAAAAGGAAAGAGAGGAGGGAGAGAGAAAGAGAATGGAGGATGGATTGATGAAAAGAAGAGGAGGAGAGTAATGGTGTGGATATGTGAATGCAGGGTTGCCAGATGTCAAGGCATGGTCCTGAGCTTCCAGCTTTTATGGGTGCAGGAGATGAGGCTGCACATTCTCCAGTTTTGGTGGACTCAGCTCCTGGGAAGTGGAAAGGGCTGTGTTCAGATCTCCAGCTCATCTAGTAAAGCAGCAGTTTGTTCCAATTTGCAAGGCTAATTTGATTTGTTGATGTAACTTCAAAAGACTGGTGTGTGTGTCTGTGTATTTACTCTGTTAGCTTCTTCCTTCACTCCCAGTCATAGTGGCTCAAGGACTCACTCTCCACTCTGTTCTGCACCTGCACGCACCTTTTGGCTAGAAGCAAGTAGGCTACATGAAATGTTCCTTATCCTCTCTCCTCAAACAAGTGAGCAACTGCCGCTAGTACTAAATGACATGACCAGGAGGCATTGATAGGTTATAGCTTTTGCCTCTGAAAACTCAGGGCCTGGGTTGATTCTGAACTGGCAAACTATGTGAGAGAGAAGAATGAATGAATGGATGGATGACAGAGGAATGAAAAGCAAGAAGAAGGTGCTTCTTTGTGTGTAAGAAAGAAAAGGAAAGAAGGAGTTTTGTAGCAGCGCCTTTAAGAATAACAGAGGGGGGGAATTGGAATATTTTCCAGCCATGCATCCATGGATAAACAATCTATGGATATGGAGGGCTGACTGTAATTTGGAAAGTTTAGAGAACAGTTGTTTCATTTTTATACATCACACAATGTGTACCACAATTATAAGTATTCCATGATCCACTTCCAGACCATGAAAAGGTTACTTTCTTAAGACTACAGTTCCCAGATTACCATGCTAGCTGGGGGATTCTGGGAGTTGTAATAAAAATTAAATTTTTCAATCTCTGCGATTGCTATAAGAAAATTTAGCCCTCGCCTTATTTCATCTACATCAACAATGTGTCACAGTTCTTCATGTAGGAACAGAGTTCTCTGCCTATCTATGTGCAGTGCCTTGCAGAAATATTCACCCTGCTGTGACTTTCTCACATTTTGTTGTGTTACATCCTGGAATTGGAATAGATTTAACTGGGATTGTTACCACCTGATGTACACAAGATATTCAACACTGTGAAGGTGCAAAATAGTTTTAATGAAGTACAAAAATGAAGCAAACAAAAACGAAATGGTACTTGCTTGTTGCATAAGTATTTATCCCCTGAGTCAATACAAGAGGCACCTTTAGCAGCAGCTACATCTATGAGTCTTAGGTGAGTCTCTATGAATGTTGTGCATCTGGATCTTAGCAAAATTACTCCAGCTCTGTCAGGCTGGATGGGGATCACTGATGAGAAGCAAATTTAAAGTCTTGACAAAGATTCCCATTTGGATTGAGCCTTTCACTGGCCCATTCTAAGACATTCAGGTTCTTGTTTTTAAACCCCTCCACCCTCCAATGTTACTTTGAGTTTGTCTTTAGGGTCATTTTCTTTTTGGAAAGTGAACCTCTGCCCCTGTCCAAGTACTTTATCACACTACACTGTTATAGTGCTATAGTGCTATTTATTCCACTTTAATTGCTATGGCTGCCTCCTATGGAATTCTGGAGTTTGTAGTTTAGTGAAGTCTAAGAGCTCTCTAGCTGAGAGTTATAAATATTCCTCCTTAAACTGCAAATCCCAAGATTCCACAGGAGGCAGCCATAGCAGTTAAAGTAGAATAGTAACACTATAACAGTGTAGTGTGAAAATCTCCCAAGTTCACTTGCAGAATGAAACAAGTTTTCCACTATAATTGTCTTGTCTTTTACTACATCCACCTTGTCCTCAAAACTGTAACTTTCTCCCACCTGAGCTGCAGAGACTGACAGCTCCTTCAGAGTTACTATTTGGCCTCTTAATTGCTTCTCTGACTCCTTCCCAGTTGCTGAGTTTTGGTGGTTGGCTTTCTCTAGGCAACCTCAAGGTTGAGCCATGTTCTTTGCATTTTGTAATACTGGGTTTGAAGGGGAGTTTAAAAAACGACCCAGTCCTGGTTGGTGCTTCTGCACAACATTCTTGTTTGATGCTGTTTGCTTAGATATGCTGTCCAACAAACTCTGGGGCTTTCCAGAGACAGCGACAGTTAATCATATGGAACTGGAATAGCATGCAGGTGGACTCCATTCAGCTACTTGTGGGACTTAAGGAGGCAGTGGCTTGCACCACAGCTTAGTTAGACATGTCACAGCAACAAACAAGAGCCAGCTTGTTCATGTTTACTTAACACTTATACCACAATAAAAATATTTTTCACTTCCCCTGTGCTGAGAATTTTGTGTCCATCAAACAGTAACAATGACAATTAAATCCATTTCAATTCCAGGTTGTAACACTACAAAATGTGGAAAAGCCAAAGGGGGTGAATACTTCTGCAAAGCATTGTATCCATCCACCTGCCCTTACAGTCTTTGATAACAGCTAATGTTAGACTGGCCAAATTAGCAAATCATGTTGCTACATCTAATTTGAAGAATTGTACTGAACATGAAAGAAATACAGAGGAATATCAGCAGCTGGCAGAGAAGTCACAGCTGGATTAAGTATTTTAAAGAAGTCTTTAGTATGCAGACCTCACAGCAGACACTGAATATAAAGAACAGGCTATAGATCTAAGATCAAATATTAAATGAGGTTGAAATCCTAATTTTTAAAAGCATGCATTTTTATACAGAATTGTTAAAACGTGGGAAGCTGTTCACAGAATAATCAAACTAGCTTTTCTGGCTGAAATTACACAGAATGGAAAAAGGTCCCATTATTCTCATTCCATGAAACTGTCAATGAAATCTGCAAATGTTTCAGCACTCTATTCCTTTATTATTCTTTCTTTAAGCTCACCTTCAGGTGAAAAGGGGGAAGGTTACATGATAGAAGAGTATAATATTATGCATGGTGTGTCCAAATTGGATAGAGGGATCCCTCCACCCTGCCCTGCAAAGCACCAGGATCTTGGGTCTCCAGTGAATGGTGGGAGACTCAGGTCATCAAAAAAGTACTTTTGCAGCACACAGTTAACAACTATGGAATTGATTACCACAAGATATAACAATGGCCATCAACCTGAGTGGTTTTCAAAGAGGTTTAAATGAATTTAAGGAAACTGTTAATGGGTACGAGTCAGGATGGCTATATATTACCTCTGTTATGAGGCAATATGCCTCTGTATATCTGTATATCAACTGCTGAGAAACACAGGTTCAATTGCTCTTATATCCTCCTTGTGGGCTTCCCAGTTTGGCTACTGTGTGAACACAATGCTGGACAAGATAGGCATTTGGCCTTGACCAAATCATTGTGCAAACTGATTTGGGACATATATTTATTTAGAGAACATGCATGTGATAATGATCACTTTCCTATGTATAGGTTACTTTACAGACTCATTCAGTGGCAGAAATTTTAATCTGTAAAGTATATAATCTTACTATTGTTATTTGAGTTAAATTATTCATGAAAATAATTTCTGGTGGCAGAGAACATTGGTGGTGTAGTACCCGCTGTTGTGGAACTCTTTCCCACTTAGGATTCAATTGCTTCCTGCTTGATTTGTTGTGCGTGACACTTTCCTCAAAAATCCATTTAGCATTATGCCTTTTGATAATTTAGCTTTTTGCTTAAATATTCTGCCTAACATTCCCTTGCTTCTGTTTTTTGTTCATGTCACTTTCTGAGAGCTTAGCTCTGAGAAGTGATTATTAAAATCTTGTAATGAAGGAAGGCGTCATCTGCATGCTTTTTTTTTTTTTTTTTTTTTTTGTAATTACGGTGGATCAGTTTAAGGTCTTTTTACCTGAGCTTGGTCAAGTTTTCTCCACTTCGGTTGCCACTGAGATCCATGTTTCTTCTCCCAATTACAGCCTGCAGGACTGGAGTAATTTTGGATCTCTTTGAATAACTTTGTTAATGCCTGATATCCCTGATAGGCCTCATATACTGTGTGTTACTGGAGATCTATTTGGATTAGTAAAATGTTCTCCAGGGCGGCGCTACACAAAATGGTGGTCGGTGGACCAGTGCTAGTCTTGAGCCACTGGCTGCCAGTCCCTGGCAAGCTTCCAGGAAAGAAAGAAACAGCTGTAGCAAATGAGCACAAGGATAGTGCCAGTCTCTCACACATGGAGGGGGGACAGGACCTGTAAGCTTAAGAAGCACTGCTCTGGAGACTGCAACCTTCTGGACAACATATGCTGCTTTGCCTCTCTGACTTTGCAAAATGTGTTACAAAGCTTAGAAGAAGCACTATGGTATCATCAGGCCTATCTGTTCAGGCTTCAACCTGTGTCAGAAATGGAGCAGCAACAGTATAGAATCATAGAATCATGGAATTGGAAGAGATCACAAGAACCATCCAGTCCAACCCCATGCCATGCAGGAATAGCCGATTGAAGCATTCCCGACAGATGGCCATCCAGCCTCTGTTTAAAAACCTCTAAAAAAGGAAATTCCACCACACTCCGAGGCAGTGCATTCCACTGCTGAACAGCTCTTATTGTCAGGAAGTTCTTCATAATGTTTAGGTGGAATCTCTTTCCCTGTAGTTTGAGTCCATTGCTCCATGTAATAGCCTCTGGAGGAGCAGAAAACAAGCTTGCTCCATCCTCAGTATGACATCCCTTCAAATATTTAAACATGGCTATCATGTCACTGCTTAACCTTCTCTTCTCCAGGCTAAACATACCCAGCTCCCTAAGCCGCTCCTCATATAGATGTTACATGTGTCCCCAGTTGACCTCTCCCCTTTACTAGCTAGCAAACACCCAAGGGTGTAGGCCTCTGATCTTGACAGTGACAAATGAAAAATTGGGCTGGATGGAATGGCATTTTGCTCAGAGGGGACACTCCCCTGGAGGTCTGGGTGTAGCACAAAACATACTGTGGGATGCATATCCCCAGCTCCTTATCCATTTCTTGTGTACTATAAGCATTACTGGCATGGAAATGCCATGCTTGGACAAAGTATTGCACCTACTGAAGATCCAGGCTATATATGTTGGAGAGGCCACTGGACTGCAGGTGAAATTGTATGTATTTTGGGTGGCTCCAAGTCAATTTTGAGATACATGCACCCCAGCTATTTTTGTAAGTTGGGTATTCAGTGGCATGGGTGCCATGCCTGGCATGAACATGCACTTCTCAATGAAGCGTTGGGACTGAGCATGAGGCTGTGGCACCTCAGAAAGACACTCCTTAGGAAGTTTTGGTGCATGATTTGAGGAAGCCTAAATACCCTGAAGACCTCAGATCCTGTCTGGTTTTGGAAGCTAAGGAGTGTCAGGTCTACATTAGTATTTGTAATGGAGACTGCCAGTGAATACCAGGAGCTACAGGCTATATTTCAGAGGAAGGCAATGACAAACCACCTCCATGTCAGGAGTTAGAGACTGAACTCCATTAAAAATGGCCAAACAACAACAACAACATTTATTTTTACCCCGCCCCTCTGTTAAAAACAATCGGAGAGGCTTAAAGCAATTAAAATATAACAATGCTGACTAAAATCCTTAAGCACCACCCACCACATCCTCCCCCATGAAAAGATATTAAACTAGTATAAAATTAAAAACCACCTAACTAAAATCACATTAAAAAAATAAATACAAGCAAGACTAAAAGAGGCCAGGAGACGCAGCTCCTGAGGCTGAGATCTAATCAGGAAAGGCCTGCCGAAAGAGATCTGTCTTTAGTGCTTTTTAAAAGCTACTCAAGCTCGTTATCTGATGGATCTCGTTTGGCAGGCCATTCCATAATTTGGGGGCGATTACCGAAAAGGCCCTCTGGGAGGTTGCAGACAGCCTAGATTTTTGTGGCTGAAGCAAATTCCTCCCAGAGGACTGGAGTGCACGGGGAGGATTGTATGGGAGGAGGCGGTTCCAAAGATAAATTGGACCCAAGCCATTTAGGGCTTTAAAGGTAATAACCAACACCTTATACTGGGTCTGGAAACTGACAGGCAGCTAGTGGAGAGATTTTAATACTGGAGTTATATGGTCTCTCCGAGATATTCCCGAGACCACTCTGGCTGCCATATTTTGTACCAACTGAAGCACGAGGGTAGCCCCATGTAGAGCACATTGCAGAAATCTAGACGAGAGGTTACCAGTGCATGCACTACAGTCTCGAGGTCCCTTACTTCCAGGAAAGGGCACAGCCAGCGTATCAGCCGAAGCTGATAACAGGAGCTCCTGACCGTCGCATTCACCTGACTAGTCATCTGAAGCGATGAATCAAGGAGCACCCCCAGACTGCGAACACAGTCCTTAACGGAGAGCGTAACCCCATCTAGGACTGGAGATTGCAACCCAACTCCTGGTTTCGAGGCCGCTACCGTAAGCCCCTCTGTTTTGTCCGGATTTAATCTCAATCTGTTTTTCCTCATCCAGCCTATTACTGCTTTAAGACAGTCATCAAGAGGAGACACGCCATCAGAATTTGAGGCCGACGATTGGGACAAGGAGAAATAGATCTGGGTGCCATCAGCATACTGATAACACCCAGCCCCATAACTCCGAATAATCTCACCCAGCGGCTTCATATAGATGTTAAACAGCATTGGGGACAGGATGGTGCCTTGCGGAACGCCACAAGTAAGCTCCTTTCTGCTGGAGCAGCTGTCCCCGAGCAGCACCCTCTGGGACCTGCCCGAGAGGAAGGACCGGAACCACTGGAGCACAGTGTTTCCAATTGCTAACCCACTCAGGCAATCCAAGAGGATGCTATGATCTATCGTATCGAAAGCCACTGAGAGGCCTAGAAGCACCAACAGGGTCACACTACCCCTGTCGATGCTTAGACGCAGGTCATTGGTCAAGACAACTATGGCAGTCTCAACTCCAAATCCTGTTCTAAAGCCAGTTTGAAATGGGTCTAGATAATCAGTTTCATCCAAGACCACTTGGAGTTGAAGAGCAACTGCCCTCTCAATCACTTTGCTCAAGAATGGTAAAATAGAAACTGGCCTATAGTTGTTCATGTCCAGGGGATCCAGGGAAGGTTTTTTCAGGAGCAGCCTAATCGCCACTTCCTTTAAACAGGATGGAACACACCCTTCTCTGAGGGATGCATTGATGATGTCCCTAAGGAACACCATCAAGGCACCCCCCCCCCCGGATGGCCAGCCATGGAGGGCAAGGATCAAGAGGGCAGGTCATCTTCCTCACTCTACCAAGTAGCTTGTCCACTGCAAGAGTCATGCTGAGTCATAATGACTGACTCCATGAACTGCCTAGGATTCTTATTGGTGTGTAAGATCATGTGATTGAGTAAGCCAATGCCCTGTAACTGTGTATATAAGAAAGCTAATAACAGAGGTCACTTCCCTTCTTCTTGTGAATGTTGATGTCTGGTGAAGCAGTTTGTCCTTCAATTGTAAATATTTGTACATATTGCAACTGCTTGACTTTGAAGATAAAAGTGCCTCCTGCTTATTTGGATGTCAAACACTCTGTGTGTGAGTATTCTTGGGAACAGGTTGCTACTAAGTCTGCTGAGATAGTTTTTTGGCTTCTGCTGGGGATTGAGTGTCCTATCATCCCCTCACACTCTGAATATTCCTTGCCTAAGAAACCCCAGCATGGTGTAGTGGCTTGAGCATCAGACTATGACTCTAGAGAACAGGGTTCAAATCCCTGCTTGGCCATGAAACCCACTGGCTGAATTTGAGCATGTCACACTCACTCAGCCTCAGAGGAAGGCAAAGGTAAACCCCTTCTGAATAAGCCTTGCCAAGAAAATGCTGTGATTGGTTTGCCCTAGGGTCACCATAAATTGGAAGTGACTTAAAGGCACATAACAACAAGAAGGGTATTCTTGGAATAGCTTCCTCATCTTGTACCCCCAATGTTACGTGTGTTAGGCCAGAAGCAAGGATATGATGTCTTGCAGTGGCCACTCTCCCTGCAAATAATCATGTCCAGCACTATTAATTATACACATTAAACACTGATGGCTTGGGTCATGGACTAATCGATGGAAGAGCCCATTTGTCAGTCTCTTTCACCCTTCCCCACTTCATGGGTCAATATATATGTGTTGCATTTCTTCCATTTAGCCAAGATTGTACAATATTTAGGCTTAACTGCTGTGCTAGGAGTTTATTTCATAGATACTAAAAATTATTAATTATAATTTTAAAAATATTTTAAAATAAATAAAATATGAAGTTCTGGTCATACTAGGGCAAGGGAAGGGAAGTTCCCCACATATTTTCACAATAGTTCTAACTGTAAGCAAAGGGCATTTGCAAAGATGGGATACACAGAAAGTAAGACTTTTACATAGGATTAATACATGAGCAATATGGCAATACAACCAGGGATTTCATAACATACACCATTTTGATTACTTTCAGATGGGTTGGCTTTCTTTAGATTTATATTGTGAGCCACCCTATTCATAATTTCAAATGGAAAAGTTGCCTTGGAATTAAAATGCTGTCTAAAAGCAAGCAGCTAACCAGGCAACCAATAAGCCACTTTCAAAACCCACAGAATCTGAAATGAAAATTGTATGGGCTTATTAGTACTATTTGGTGTTTTTAATTGTGTTATATATTTATTTGTTGTTGTATTTTAATCTGTTGTTCCCTGCCCCGATCCATAGGAAGAGGCAGGGAAGAAGAAGGAGAGGGGGAGGAGATGATGATGATGATGATGATGATAGGAATCAACTGCTTCCCAGGTTCTCCTGACAGACAATACTCCAACAAAGATGAGCCACCTGATGCCAAGATCCAGCGGAACCCAAGAGACACCATGCATGGGAAGTCCAAGTGGGCAGGTCTATGCCTGCAGGCAGGTCTAGCTTTACCTGCCAGCTCACTCCAGGGCAGGGAGTGATAGCATCTACTTTCAAGCTAGGATCTTCTTTCTTTCCCTTTCCTGAAGGAGGGGGCTCTGGATGGGAAGAAGTGAGGCAGCCAGAAGTGCTCCACTTATCCACTGACTGCTGTTCTCACCAACCAAGGCATGGCTTCATTGAACCAAGCAAGATGGCAGTGGAGGTCTCCCTGTAGCGAGGGGCCCCTTGGGGTCCTTGTCTAAGAACTCCTAGCATGATGTAGTAGATTCAGTCCCCATGTCTGCTTTCCACTCATGGAGGGTTCCGGGTGACTTTAGCTGACTCTTCCCTTTCCCCTACAATGGAAGTGAGGGGAAGAAGGGAGCTGTGTGCCAGAGAGCAAGGGCAGGAGGGGATGGGTGACACAAAGGGGGCGATAGTAGCAGCACCGCCACCAATACCACACACACATACACACCAGAGGTAGCAGTGGTGAAGTATCAGTAGCAGCTGTCCCCCTGTGGTGGTGGAAAAAGCAATGAATTTGTCAGTCCTGGCATTTTGCTACTGAGGCAACCATCTCACTCTACTTCATGGCCGCACTGGTCCAGTTAGGATCATAGCTCATACTGACAATTTATGTAGAAGAATTGTTTTCTTCTTTTCAGTATCATCACCAACACACTTAACCTTCAGCTCTTTGAAATTCTGCTCTTTCCTGAAATGAAATTTAGACCTACAGTAGGACTCCCGTATCCACTGATTCAATTATCCATGGGACACAAAACAGCAACCTACCATACAGTCTTCCTAGAAAATGTATCCTCTCTAGCTATTTTCTAGGTCCTCCAAGGCAACTCTATGGTATTTTAATCCAGAAGTCCCACTATTTTCAATGATGTTTGCTGTTATCCACGGTTTTCGGCATCTACAGGTCACCCAGAACCAATCCCCAGCAGATATGGGGGTCCTACTGTATTCTCATTTAGCTCATGTAACCATGAATGGAATATTCTTTCAGCATCTTCTGCTAAAAGGGCTATGTCCAAGTGGGACAATTACTTTGTCCAAAGGTTAGAGATGAAAGCTGAGACTATCTTTCTGAATATGCCTGTAGGTGAGTGGTAGGCAAATGTGGGGGATCCAAGGGCCAGTTTCCTCTTCCCTGGGATCCCCAGGGCTACAAACACTCCAGAAAACAGAAAAAAAAAGGGGGGGGTGGAGGACAAAGTCTGAAGTGGCTAGAAGTCCCTTCTAATTTTAATAGAGGAGTATTTTTAAAAATTAAACACTATGTGAGCATATATATGTGTTTGTCAGGGGGTTGCTTCAACCTATTTGAAAGCTGTTAACACTTTTGGAGCTTTCCAGCACAAGGTCGTGCTGGCTGGCTGGTGATGATGATGATGATGATGCCCAGGGGGCTGCACTATGGCAAAACATACCAAAAATTATCCCCCTCTTATTTACTCATCCTAGCGTAAAATTGCCTACAACAACTTCAGTCTTGACATAATACAGTGAGAAAGCTGTTATCAATGAGTTACTGTAGAAGAGAATGGGCAACTGATTTCTTCTAGGAAGACATAGCTTGATTCTCACAAACCTCATGTTGTGCCTTGTTGGCAGCAGCGTGGTTCAGGGTGTGCAGAGAACAAGAGGCAGTGAGCCTCTTTTGCAACATATTCTCCACCTGACTAATGAGAAGCTGACTTATATGGCTGGTTCCACTTGCCACCTCTTAGGCAAGAGAACCGCATAAAGCAGAAAAGCCTGTATGGCAAGCACTAGAAAAATGGAAAACCTAAATGGAAAACTCACATGTTATTCTGCTTACTAAAAATTGGTGTGCTTCTAAAATTTCTATTAATACAGAAATTTTAACATGCACTTTGTCATGGTAACTAATGTTTGGGATCGTATTATTATTTTTAAGAACATGCAATGAATCTTATGCATGCTATCTCTCTACACTGATCTAATGATTTTTATCTAGTGACCATTTTTCAACCTCTGTTTCTTCTTGCTTTGCTGTGTATTTGAAACACAGGAGGGCTGGGAGAGTAATTAAGAAGATCATAAAACATTATGTGAGAAATATGCAAGCATTTCCTTCTCTTATTCATCATTTTTCTGAACCCTCTGCCCCCACCCCACCCACCACGCTGCTTTGGTCATTTCCTCACTCCCTTATTCCAAATGCTCCTAGGCCTGATTTTCATTCTCAGTCTTAGAAAAACAACAAAAATCCAAAATCTACCCTGTAGTAATATCTTTACTGAGACAGCCAAAAAGCACAAAATACATCACACTTGCTTTTGAAGCATCACTGGCTTCTTCATCAGGTGGAAGGTAAAAAGCATGCAAGGGAAAGAGTGTGAACTTGTGATTGTATTGTCTATATTTTATTTATTTATTTATTTATACCCTGCTCTTCAGCCACAAGGCTATCAGAGTGGCTTACAAATTGTTTTAAGCAATAGCTATTTACACATCTAACTGCATTAAACAGTTTCCAATGTGTGTTAGCTAATTGCCCCCACAAGCTGGGTACTCAATTTACCGACCTACAAAAGGATGGAAGGCTGAGTGAACCTTGGAGCCAGCTGGAATCGAACTTGCAACGTGGTGACTTGCAGTACTGTGATGGTTTGGGAAATGTGTGTACATTCTCTTATGGCCATAAGCTGAATGGACAAGCAACAAAACAGAGCCAATAGAGTTTAGTGTCTCCCTTTGAGGTACAAAGCACTCCCCATCCCAGAACTGTATTGCATCTATTCAGCATGAAGCAATAGAAGGCCCCTATGGTGGAAGACTGCAGTTGGTCTCACAGGGAATTCTCTATATTTTTGGGTATGGGGGGAAATTTGGGTAGCAGAACAGGCAGAGTGTATCAGCTGAAGCTGAATCAAGTTATTTTACTTAATGTTGTATGGGCTGAACCAAACACAACTAAGGTCCCCAAGTAACACTGATCCTATCATTGGGAGAACAATTGGACACAGTGATAATATGCTATGTTACTAACAAAATAATTTTGATACAAAAAGTAGAATGCATCTTTCTTATATTCCATCAAGTGCAATTAATAGATTTTTACACGTAAGCATAATAATGTTATTATAAATATCCAATCCACAAAATCAACCATACATCAGAATATCACATATACAATTTACATTACGGTACCAAGTTAATAGGCTATGAGTAATAGGTAAGTCTTTAACATAAAGGTATACAATTTGCTAATTCAAAAGCAACCTCAAATTTTCACAAAAGCATGAGTACTTCAACACCAGTAAATATGGTAATTGATGCAAGTAGCCAAAGCAAGCCATGCAGCTAACAATTAGACAGAGCAAGCAGCAGTTTACATTAAACAATAATCACATTCATATAGTGTGGCTATATGAATGTGATTATTATTATTTGTGATTATTTATATATACCAACATATAAATTTATTTTTAAACTGGTAAGTTAAATTCCAACAACACTGTATTACAAATACAAAGTAATCAATTGCTTTGAAACAATGACTATAATAACGATATGGTATTATAGTATGGGCTGAACCCTCAGAAAACAGTTCCCTGAGTATATTTAAACACAACCTGCTTCCTCATATGTAGGATCCCCCTGTTTATGGCTAAATTCACTATCTTCAGATCAAAAACACTTCAGTCATCTTACTCTGCCTGGTAAGTCATCTTTCTCATCAAAACCACTGCCATTTGGCAACTTTCAATGAGTCTTCTACTTCTGTCTATAGACCAAAAAGCATATATGGAAAGACATGATTTATGTACTTATATTAGCCATTGGGTCTGAGAGGCATTTTATAAAGACCATTTGCTTGCTCCTTCTTGGTTTATGCTGTAATTAACAATCAAATTAATCTTGAAATGGGAAATTGTAGGGATATAAATTTCAGGTATGAATTAGAATGGGAGTGAATATCCTTTGAGGATGGGGAGCAGTTAACAACCTCCAATTGGGAAATGAACCACAGTGAAGCCACAATGCCCATTCAGGCACTGGCTTAAGGAGCTCTCTAGCAGCCAGTGTTTGGGTTGGGATGGCTTCACGTATCCCAGGCCTTCCCCTCCTTCAGTGAGGAACGGGGGAAGGTGATTCCTAACAGCAGTAATTCCTAGAGAATAAAACATTCTCCTCCACACCATTTTATGGTGGTGTGGGTGGTGAGAGTGCATTTGTGAAGCAAAAATGGACTGCAAAGAATATCAGAATATCTGGGCATTAAAATTTGGGAACATCCTTGTTGTTGTTAACCGCCCTCAAGTTGACCTCAACTCATGGTGACCCTGTGAATAAGACACTTCCAAGACACCCTATCCTCAACAGCTCTGCTCAGGTCCTGCAGATGGAAGGCCGTGGTCTCCTTGATTGAGTCTGTCTGGAATGCAGTCTTCCTCTCTTCCTATGCCTTCTACCTTTCCAAGCATTATTTTTTTTCTAGTGAGTCATGCCTTCTCATGATGTGGCAGAAGCATGACAACCTTAATTTAGTCACCTTGGCTCCTAGGAAGAGTTCAGGCTTGATTTGTTCTAGGACCCATTTGTTTGTCTTTTTAGCCATCCATGGTATCCACAGAACTCTTCTCCAGCACCATATCTCAAAAGAGTTGATTTTCTTTCTTTCAGCTTTCTTTACTGTCCAGCTTTCAACTCATGCATAATGATGGAAAATACTATTGCATGGACAATTCTAACATTGGTATTCAATTGCATATTTCAGCACTTCAGGGTCTTGTCTAGTTCTTTTGTAGCTGCCCTTCCCAGTCTTAGTCTTCTTTTGATTTCTTGACTGCAATCTCCATTCTGATCAATGACTGATCAAAGGTATGGGAAATCTTTGTTTCAATTTCCTCATCATCTACATTGTCATTGTGGTAATTATTGTTTTCTTAATGTTCAACAGTAAGCCTGCCTTAGCACTTTCTTGTTTGGCTCTTTTTAGTAGTTCTTCTAAGTCTTTGTTATTTTCTGCTAGTATTATGGTGTCATCTGTGTATCTTAGATTGTTGCTATTCCTTCTTCCGATTTTCATCCTACCAAGCACATATTTTCAGCATAGGTATTTCTCACTGAAGGGTTCTGCTCACCGTCCCAGTGGTGATTCCCCTCTCTCCTGCCAACCTTGCAAACTGGCACTTTGGAGGGGGCCACTGAGAACCTGATGAGCCAGAATAGGAACACCCATGGGCCAGATCAGCCTTGTGGGCAAAAGGTTCCACAGCTCTGAATTAGGAAAAACGTCCTATGACCAAGAGCTGCCTTGGGAGCTGGAGGGCTCTCTTTTGCTAGAGATCTGAAAGCAGAGACTCTGCCAGGGATGCTATAGTTGTATCCTCCATTGCAGATTCTGCATTGAATCACAGAATCATAGAATTGTAGAGTTGGAAGAGATGACGAGGGCCATCCAGTCCAACCCCCTGCCACGCAGGAAATCACGATCAAAGCATCCCCAACAGATGGCCATCCAGCCTCTGTTTAAAGACCTCCAAGGAAGGAGACCCCACCACGCTCTGAGGGAGTGTGTTCCACTGCTGAACAGCTCTGACTGTCAAAAAGTTCCTCCTAATGTTGAGGTGGAATCTCTGTTCCTGGAGCTTGCATCCATTGCTCCGTGTTCCAGTCTCTGGAGCAGCAGAAAACAAGCCTGCTCCATCCTCAACGTGACACCCCTTCAAATACTTAAATACATTGAGCAAGGAGTTGCGTAGATAAGCTCCAAAGTCTCTTCTAACTCTATGATTCTATAAAAGCTCTTTACCATAAATTACTGAGAACCCCTCAGGGGAAAATGCTCATGCTTAAAAAGGGGGTGTGGTGGGAAGACACTCCTAAATTTTCACACCTTTATGTTCCGATGCTCTTTGTCGCCCATTTTCTCATCCCAAAGGCCAACTCTAATCCTCAGCAACTTTCCCTCCACTGAGTTCAAATTAATACTTGTACCTGAAATGCCAAAATACACAGATGAACTGTGTAATGTGTGGCTTGAATGTCACAACTGCAAGGATCCAAGCTGAAAATTCAGCACAGTGCATTTTGAACTTCTTGTTGGCCATGACAATGACAGTGCCAAATATTTATGGGAAGATCAGAAAGTATAGTTTCTGTTTTATCTTTATTGTAAAAGTCTACGATTACACTATTCAATGGGAAACACAAGATTTCAGCGAAACAAACCTGCCGTCCTTCCAGATCACAAACCATGTTTTTTGTATTATGTCAGGATGACCGCACTCAGATACTCACCGTTATCAAATATGGTGCCTGCAGTGAAAGAAAGCTCTGAGTCATGTTCTGCTTTACAAGCATACAAAGCTCTGGCTTTGCGAAATGGCAAACTGTGGGGAAAAGAAATTAAAAGTATATATATATATATGTATATATGTAAAAATAACAAGAAGCACAGAAACATTTGATAAAGCTTTCAGATTGCAAAATAGAGGGTTAAAGAACACCAGATAGAAGAGAGAAAAATGACAAGTGTTTAAAATAACTAGGGTGTGTGTGGAGGAGGGGGAGGGAGACAACTTCCTCTCCAAACCACGTTTCACCACTTCAAAATTTTTGCTGAGCACATAACTGAAGCAACTGGGATCAAAGTATGCATATGGTTGCCCAACAGGCTGAGCAATACTAAGTAAGAGGACACCAGTCAAATGTGAAAAGAGAAAAGAGGTGAGAAAAAGGGAATCAATTCTACAGAACACAGTTGGCAATATTTTTGTGAGACATGGATAAGATATATTAGGCAGAGACCTGGTTTCTAGAGAAGACTGACACATAGAATCATAGAATTGTAGAGTTGGAAGAGAGCACAAGGGCCATCCAGTCCAACCCCCTGCCACGCAGGAATCACAATCAAAGCATCCCCGACAGATGGCCATCCAGCCTCTGTTTAAAGACCTCCAAGGAAGGAGACCCCACCATGCTCCGAGGGAGTGTGTTCCACTGCCGAACAGCTCTTACTGTCAAAAACTTCCTCCTAATGTTGAGGTGGAATCTCTGTTCCTAGAGCTTGCATCCATTGCTCCATGTTCTAGTCTCCGGAGCAGCAGAAAACAAGCTTGCTCCATCCTCAATGTGACACCCCTTCGAATACTTAAACAGGGCTATCATATCGCCCCTTAACCGTCTTTTTTCCAGGCTAAACATACCCAGCTCCCTAAGTCTTTCCTCATAAGGCATGGTTTCCAGACCTTTCACCATCTTAGTTGCCCTCCTCTGGACATGCTCCAATTTGTCAATATCCTTTTTGAATTGTGGTCCCCAGAACTGGACACAGTATTCTAGGTGAGGCCTGACCAAGGCAGAATAGAGCGGCACTATTACTTCCCTTGATCTAGATACTATACTTCTATTGATGCAGCCCAAAACCACATTGACCTTTTTAGCTGCCGCATCACACTGTTGACTCATGTTCAACTTGTGGTCTACTAGGACTCCTAGATCCCTTTCACACGTAGTCTTGTTCAGCCAGGTCTCCCCCATCCTGTATCTACACATTTTGTTTTTCCGCCCTAAGTGCAGTAACTTACATTTCTCTGTATTGAATTTCATTTTGTTAGCTTTGGCCCAGCTTCCTAGTCTGTCCAGGTCATTTTGAATTTTGATCCTGTCCTCTAGGGTATGAGTTACTCCTCCTAATTTGGTGTCATCTGCAAATTTGATAAGTATGCCCCTAATTCTGTCATCCAAGTCAGTGATAAAGATGTTAAATAGCACATACAAAGTCTAAACCAGTGTTTCTCAACCAGGGTTCCCTTTAACCCTAAGGGTCCCCAAGAAGTTGCTAGGGGTTCCCCAAGATTGTGACTGTTGGGGGAAAGCAATAGCAGTAAATAGGATAATGTTCATGCAGGGGTACCCTGAGACCTGAAAATTATTTCAGGGATTCCTCCAGGATAGAAAGGTTGAGAAAGGCTGTTTCTCTTTAGCACAATAAACTGAGGGTTTTCTGGCATTCCCTACCACCACCAATTCAGTTCCAGAATTGTACAGTGGGCCCTTAGTATCTGCTGGGGTTTGGTTCCAGGACACCCCCCCCCCCCGTGGATACCAAAATCCGTGTATGCTCAAGTCCCATTATATACAATGGTGTAGTAAAATGGTGTCCCTTATATAAAATGGCAAAATCAAGTTTTGCTTTTTTGAAAAAAATTTGGGGCGGGAGGAATATTTTCAGGCCATGGATGGTTAAATCCTTGGATACAGAGGGCCAACTGTGTTTGTTTGAACAGAAGAATGCAAACTTCCATCCAGGAGATAATCCTTTTTGTACTGGATCCCCTGCTGCAGAATCGCCAAACTTTGCTGTAGTCAGGGCAAGTCTAGGACATTTCAGTGTGGCTATTGCAGTGCAGCCGTTTCAATGTGAAGCAGTTTTGCTCACGTTTCAATTGATAACTGATAGTTTTGTCAAGTAAATGCAATCAAAAGTGGGCACAAATAGTTGTGGATGACTTAACAGAAGATTTTTTCCCTAACTTCCTCATAAAGGTATGAACAGAGGTCAGGTCTCTTGGGCAAATGTTGCCACACAATGGCCTCTCTGCCATTCTGATGGTGTTGACTGTTACTCCTACTCTGAACATGGGCTAACAAACTGAACCTTAATCCAAAGAAGACAGGAATACTGTTGGTTGAATCTGTTGGTATTTATTTAAGTTACAGTTTCTGAGACTATCCTTAATGGAGTGACACTCTCCTGAAGGAGCAGGTTAGGAGCTTGGAGTGTTCCCGAATCTGGCTGTGCTTCAGGAACATCAGGTACAGCAGTTACATCCATGGGATCAGACCTGGTCAAAGTCATGTTTCCACTGGTAACATCCAGGCCAGACTATGGTAACCTGCTCTACACAGTGGAGATTATCAGACAGGGACAAAAATAGCATCCTCATCTCGCTATCTCCTCTACCGCCCCCATCCTGGCACGAGAACGAAAAATTATCGCAACTACCTTTGTGCATCTTCCCCCTTCCCTCGGCAGCCATGGAATGAATAAACAGAGATTTCACCTCAATATTAGGAGGAACTTTCTGACAGTAAGAGCTGTTTGGCAGTGGAACACACTCCCTCGGAGCGTGGTGGGGTCTCCTTCCTTGGAGGTCTTTAAACAGAGGCTAGATGGCCATCTGTCGGGGATGCTTTGATCGTGATTTCCTGCATGGCAGGGGGTTGGACTAGATGGCCTTTGTGGTCTCTTCCAACTCTACAATTCTATGATTCTATGAATACAGCTTGCATGGAACTGTATTCACTTCCTTATTTGAAATCCCAGGCCATTCTCATGAGAGAACGAGCACGCGGGAAACTCAAAAATAAAAACAAAAATACAGTTTTAAAAGTGACACCAAGCACAAAAACAGACATAAAAAATAACAAGTAACCTGGGGAGGGTACAAAAAAGGGTGTCACTTACCTGGATGTCCCAATTGCACATGAAAGTGTTCAGAAGGGACCTCCCACCGCGGCTGGCATCGCGCCAGCAGAACAGGGCACCTTATTGCTCGCCCATGATTCCATTTAAGAAACGGAATGGCTGATCTATTGACAGCTTAAGCCATCAATAAAAAGGGACGCAGATGGAACAGAAGCTGCACAGGGGCATAACACCACAGGGATGTTGTCATCTGATATTCAAGCCCTTTGGAGATGTTCTGTCATCCCTGTGTAGTCCCTGTGGTGGCATATTAAGGGCGTCTGATAATCTCCAGTGTCTTAGTTTAATTTAGCATGCTGGATTCCTTCAAAGCCAGGGTTAGTTCTACCATTAGGCAGAGTAAGGAGGTCACTTCAGGCACAAGGTTGGTGGCAGCAATGGAGGTGGTGTTAATGAAGTGTTGGAGATCTGAGCTGTATGAACAATTGTCCCTTCACATTTGCTGGGGTTTGGTTGAGTAATCTGTGAATACTCTAGTCACATTATATGCAATGACATAGCAAAATGGTGTCCCTTATATAAGTTGGCAAAATCAAGGTTTGCTTTTTGGATTATTATTTTTTTAAGGATATTTTCAAATCATGAATACTTAAATCCATGAATGCCAAATCCGTGAATATGGAGGGACAACTGTACTACAGGTAGTATAATCTGTCCTGTCCCCTCAGGTGTAACACTCCTCAGGCCATTGGCAGTGTCGAAGCAAGATTCACTCTGCCCTCCAATTGGCTCTGGTATGTGTAAAGGGGCATCAGTCAAACCTTTCTATTCAGGCAACCACCTCGTTTAATCCCTGAGAACCCAATGCTGCAAGGACTGCTTTAGTCCACAGGAATCTGCCCACACTGTAAGCCTTAGACCTTCCTCTCTGTCCATCCTGTTTTTTGAGGTTGGTGGAGTAGGTAAACAGAATTATATATAATTGGCATTTACATTTATATTCTGAAACTTTTTCTTACCCCTTGCCTCAGCCAGGATGGCATTAAGAGGCTTCCCACAAAACTTCTGACCAGAAAAATAAGACACCTGTCTTTAATGCAGAAAGTTATGTCCCAATGGCGCAGTCACATACTGCACCTAGCTATCATATTAGAATTTAGGGAACATACCTCCATCTGTCAAGACCCCAGCGAGGCGTATGCCAAAAAAAGGCTGTGGATAAGGAAATAAATTTAATGCCATCCTCAATAAGTCTGGGCATTGCAAGAAAGGTCACTAACCTTATAGTTTTTGGTGATAAAAATTAACAAAGTAGAGGAAGAACAAAAATTATTTGTGATCCCTGTGGAGAGCACCTTGCCCTCTTCAATTGTTCTGGTCTCTTGGTATCTCGTATGAGTTAACAGAAAGAACAGCCTTTTAATGTAAGATGTGTCACTGGAGTGTCTTAAGTGTCATCGTATGTGACAATATCTAAGATGATGGGATGTCTTGGATCTAGGACTCACGCTACTTTGTAACGCTGTCTTCCAACAGAGGGCAGGGATTAAGCAAACACTCTCACACAAAGGGAGCACTACCCTTCATGGTTCTAGAGCTTCTGGATGTCATGGAAGCTGAGAAAAGTTCTAGATAAAAAGGGTGAATAGCCTGGGCCAGCAGCTTTTGCAAATGGTTAGGAAGGAACCCAATTCTGTCTGGGAGCTGCCTGAAAACCAATCTTCCTCCTTTTTTTGCTTGAAGTCTAGGAATTTGCTTGGAAGATAGAATGGGGACCTGGCAGACAACTGGTGAGTACTTGCTTGCAGCCAAAGACACTGCTTGGCGTGAAAAATCTTCCATCAGTTTGGAGTGGTGGGTGCCAGAATGAGTCCTGCACATGCTCTTTGGTCTATTCTAGAAATCTTTTCCAGGGCAGGGGGAGAGGAAGCATAGAATATCTTCTTCCCCTTCACTGCTTCTGATCCCATGGTTCTGTGGCAGCTCATTGTCTCTGGTGTGACAGCTCTCAAGTCTCGCCTGGCTACAAGAGCTATAGTGACAGAAACAGCACTTGGATGAGTATTGTAAGTGGAGGAGCTATAGCAGTCTAGTGAACCCCATGGTTGACCTTCCAAAAAGAGAGAGAAGACCCTGGAGCGACCCTGGAGGCTGAAGAACCCTCCATCCATGATGACTGGAGTGCTGAACTGAGTCAAGTGGGCCTTCATGGAAACTGAAACCTATCGAAAAGAGGATGGGCCAGAGCTTGTGGTGCCAGCCAGTGTCCTCCACTCTTTCAATTATTCTGATTAAACTGTCAAAAAATGTAGAGTCTTAGCTTTTGTCCAGAGAAGGGCAAACACTTCATCAGCTCCCTGACATGAGAGGGCAGCACCTGAGTGGTGACTGCTTAGTTTTATGTCAGGTCATTCCTGTCAACGTGGAACAGAGAAAAGTAATGTATACCATGAGAGCTGAAAAGGCTAGAGGCCAACTGTTCTGGACTTGAAAAACAAGAGTCCCCTTCTGCCTCTGGTCTTTGCTTTCCTATCTTTTCGCCTCCTTGGAACAATTCCTTGAAGACTTCCCCACCTTTCATTTCCCAAGCAGAAAGAGCAAATGGGGAATAGATGGGAGAGACCTGGCTGAATGAGACTACGTGCGAAAGGGATCTAGGAGTCCTAGTAGACCACAAGTTGAACATGAGCCAACAGTGTGATGCGGCAGCTAAAAAGGCCAATGCGATTTTGGGCTGTATCAATAGAAGTATAGTGTCTAGATCAAGGGAAGTAATAGTGCCACTCTATTCTGCCTTGGTCAGACCTCACTTGGAATACTGTGTCCAGTTCTGGACACCACAATTCAAAAAGGATATTGACAAATTGGAGCGTGTCCAGAGAAGGGCAACTAAAATAGTGAAAGGTCTGGAAACAATGCCTTATGGGGAGAGACTTAGGGAGCTGGGTATGTTTAGCCTGGAAAAAAGACGGTTAAGAGGCGATATGATAGCCCTGTTTAAGTATTTGAAGGGATGTCACGCTGAGGATGGAGCAGGCTTGTTTTCTGCTGCTCCAGAGACTGGAACACGGAGCAATGGGTGCAAGCTCCAGGAACAGAGATTCCACCTCAACATTAGGAGGAACTTTCTGACAGTAAGAGATGTTTGGCAGTGGAACACACTCCCTCGGAGCGTGGTGGGGTCTCCTTCCTTGGAGGTCTTTAAACAGAGGCTGGATGGCCATCTGTCGGGGATGCTTTGATCGTGATTTCCTGCATGACAGGGGGTTGGACTGGATGGCCCTCGTGGTCTCTTCCAACTCTGCAATTCTATGATTCTATGAATGTCACATCTTTCAGGAAGGGTCTTTCAGGAAGGGTCTTCCAGCTCTGACCATCCCCATCCTGATCTCCTCATGCGGGGGCCCATTTGTTTACTGGGAAGGGTCAGGAAATCATTCTCTCTTCATAAGCATTAGTAAGGGGTGTTAATGATAATCTATGACTTAAAGCGAGGGGGTTATGGGTTGTCAGTTCAGTTGTTTAAAAATATGGCTGATTGATTTTCTTTATTTTCCATGGACTGGTGGGATCCCATGCTCCATTTGTCCCATCTCTCCCCATCCCCTTTCTTTGGTTTGTAATTTATTCTTTCTTCTTGCAGGTAAAACCATGTGCATCAGTTCCCTTTTGCACTGACACAGTACTTTTTTAGTGGAAATTTAGTATCTAAATTTAAGCTCCTTTGGAGTCTTTGAAAATCTTTTGGTAAGACGTACTTAAACAGAAAAACAGATCATCTGGACAGCAGCGTAATTAATATCAGAAAATGCAACTCCACTGTAGATCAGGAGATCTAAAACAGATACTTGTGAAAGTGCCCCCAAACACCAGCATTTAACTTCACGTTAAACAGAACCTCCAGCTCATTAGTGCTTTTACTAAAAAGAAGGCCAATATGATTGCATGATTAAATGAAAGCAAAACATTTCCTGAAATAAGCACTTTGCACAGTGAAGTATCTGCACTGTGACTATTTTGCCTGATAAGTCTACAGGCATATAAATAGCAAAAGTGGTCTTCTAAGAGTCTTCCGACAGAGCCAAATTCCTAGCTTTTTCCAGCTGCTCTTGGGGTCAAACCAGATGTGATGTGAAATGCATCCACGCATTCAAAATTTCCAGAAAATTTCTTGCAGCAGAACCAACCAAGGAAAGAAACCAAGGAAAGAAATAATTTTCTTGCATCTTAAAAACTAACAAATTTTAATTGGCATAAGCTTTCATGGGCTACCAGTCACTTAGAGGGCTATCAGGGTCTGTGGAAGCTTGTGTGAAATAAAACTTGTTAGACTTTAAAGTGTCTCATGTCCCTTACGTTTAAAGTGCACTTTCAGAAAATGCAAATAGTATCTGTCAAGAGGGCATACAGAGAAGCAAAGAAGACTTATTGGGATGGTAGCAGGTGACTACCCTAATGAAAATCTCTCATCTGAAGTTACAGTTTGCACCGGAAGAAGTTCTCAATTGGAGACAATAACTGATTTCCCTCCAATGTAAGCAGCATCAAAGGAGGTATTTGGATCAGGATGACATCAGGGAAGCAAAGGGTTACATTCCTTTCCTGCTCTAAGCTTGAAAATTATACACCTCACCCAGTGAATAATATGTCAGTATTACAGAACGTGTCCTTAAATGCAAAGACACAATTAACAGAATCTTAGTTTGGTCCTAGATGTGGATTATCTAGACTTGGGGAAACTATTAAACAAGCCAAGCCTTAAAAAAAAAGAAAAAAAAGAAAAGAATTTCACTGCTGTCAACACAATCTTTTTGTGTCCACATGCACACACATACAATGTGTATTCCTCCACCAGGGACTGTGTGAAGGACCTCATATATTTAAACTTTCCACTGACTAAAAAGAAGCAGGATGGTTTAATCCTGTGCAATTACTCATGTGCATGCCATCCTTGCAGAAAAAAGGTGGAAGTAATAACATGAAAGAATGGCAAGAGAACGGGAAGCTGCAGTGAGAACATAATGAGCATGTGTCTTTAGAAAGTTTGGAAATCCAAACTGAAGAAATTGGAGAATAACTTCTTGTTCTATGACTCAAACCAGGAAATTCATGCTTTACCTCACAGATGTCTACCATACCCTTCAACGTTTCACAAATGAAAACAGGGCACATGTGGCCAAAAAACAGCAGAGTATGGTTTATATGGCAACAGTTATTAATGAGGAGAAACACAAACCAGGAGAGGGTGCAGCAGTTTGCTTTTGCCTGAGTCTACAGGGAAGGGCAAGATTCCACCCTCTCTTCTCCTCCCATACCCCGGTCCCTGAGTTAATTGAGTGCAAACTACTTTTGCAATTTCAACTCAGTTTGCAGCAACTGAAGTAAGCTGAGACAAAGGGGGAAAGCAGGAGGAGGAGACACGACCTGGAGCATTTTAAAAGCAGTTGAAAAATTGAAACAGCAGAGAATAAATCGGGACTGTCCCTGCCACATTGGGACAGTTGGAGGGAATGGGCTACTTTTAAAAAAGGCTCAGTGGTAATATTCCCAGGTAAACAGGTACTGGATTGCAGCCTCAGGGTAAACATCAGCATTTTAACAGGGGGTAATTTACTATTCCTTTACGGTCTGAAACATGGGTCACCTATCGCCACCACATACGACTCCTTGAACGCTTTCATCAGCGCTGTCTACGCACAATTCTAAATATACACTGGACTGACTATGTGATGAATGTTGCTGTCCTTGAGCAAGCAGGGATCACCAGTATTGAGGCCATGATATTGAGAACACAGCTGTGCTGGGCAGGGCACGTTTCTAGGATGGAGGACCATCGCCTCCCCAAAATAGTACTCTACGGTGAACTCACCACGGGTCAGCTTAAGAGGGGTGCTCCAAAAGAACGATACAAGGACTCCCTGAAACAACATCTCAGGCTTGGCCAAATTGATCACCAACAGTGGTCCGCCCTGGCCTCACATCGGGAGGCATGGAGACACACTATCCACAATGCTGAAGCCTTATTTGAGAACTCACGCCGAACAAGTCTTGAAGAGAAACGATGATGCAGAAAGAACCACAACCCGGAAACATCACCCAAGGAGACCTTCTGCTGTGCTTTCTGCAACCAGACTTGCTTATCTTGGATTGGCCTTTTTAGTCATCAGCGGGCGCTTGCAGAAAGCATGGGATGAGTCCTTCTGAATCTTTGTTTGCGAAGAAAAGCCAGAGAGAATTTACTACATGTGCCATTTGTTAAAAAAAACAAACAAACAAACAAAAAAGTTAAGTTACTTTGTTCTTGTGTTCACTTCTCACAGTGCTCTCCTCCACCTGAGGTTTCATGGCATCTCCTTCCCCCAACTCAGATTCAGAATTCTGAATTTTACTTTACGCTGCTGCTATCAATTGTGTCTCCTGTCCTCAATGCAACCAAGTGGTTCATCTCGGTGTGTAAAAGGGAGTAAACAATCACAAAGACATGCATAACCCTGGAACTGACTCAGTTTAACACAGTTTAGAGAGGCTGCTCATAGCCCCAACTGTAGATTAAGATGAGGAGGCAATGGGAAGGAACAGTGTTTCACAGGCAAAAGAGAAAGCTGCTGAGCTCCTGCTATTCAGGAAATCCTGTAACTGTTTATTATTAGGAACTGGGAAGGGTTGGGGAAGGAGCCCAGAGGGAGGAGTGAGGAGGGAAACACAGGCAAATACAGTGCATTCCAGATTAGGAAAAGAAGTTAAATGGCAGTTTGGAAGAAGAATCCCCACCATGTGGTCCATTTTGGGACTCCCAGTTTCTTTTCTTTGCTGTTCTCTCCATGTATGCCTGCAGCTGCAGTGCCCTTCATTCTTTTGCGCTGCAGTGCCCTTCAAAGCCCAGCCTGGATTATCAAGGACATAAATGAGCCCTGGATATTTCTGATCTCGCTTCTAAAAAAATTGCCTCTGAGCATGGCATGTGGCCAGGAAAGCACTCAGTCGAATTCTGCCCATGTGACCTTGTACAGTCTAATGAAGAGCGAGAGCATTTCCCCCAACCACACACATCCTATCTCAGACGGATATAGTTCTGATTATGTTACATTACATGCAGTTCCGCATCAAATGGAAAACATGACAATTATTCTAGGTGGGAATTTGAGACTGGGAAATTGTGAGTGGTTTTCACCTTAAATTAACCCAAACTCCAGTAGAATCCATGGATCCTTCCCATGCCCTTGTCATGAACCAACAAGTCTGCCATCCAGCCCAGGAAGAAAGAAGTGAGAAAGAATTCTTGAGGAAACTGTAGAGATTTCCTGCTCAGGATCTTTCTAGAAGAAGTTAGTATAATGCATTAAACCTCACTGCCTAAGACCCACCCAAAGGAGCAGTTTCAAGCAGTCTTCAGCATATCGCCTTCCTAAAGGTGGTGGTGGTGGGGGGAGGATCTTTCTATTACATAGTGATCCATTCCCTATAAGTAGTGTCAGGCTCCAAAGCCACCTAGAAAATCCATTCTTTAACCCACAGAGTCAACTATAATTACTTAGTAGTGAAATAAATTCTGTACATGCTCAAAAGTGGTAGTGTAATGTAAGTGGGAATACAGAAGTGCACATCTCTGGGATGTTTTCTTCCCAGAAGAAATCAATTAAATTGTCCACCAAAGGATCAGGATAAATGGTGGACTCTCCATGACCTGGCCAGAGAATGAAGCAATAATAAGACTTTCACATCTTATTATTCTTTGTGCTAATTTAGCATACAGCAAGTCAGAGAATGAGGAAAATAAACAGAATGCATAGCATTTCCTGTCCTGATGGCTGTCCTACGTCACACTAGAAGGGTATACAATCATACTTCTTTGCAAGATTATTTGTGTCTCTAATGAAAAACTAAATGTTGCATTTCAGCTGACTGAATGCCTCTTCTTAAAGCACAGTGTGTTTTACAAGCTAAATCAATGCTGTCACAACTAAGTATCACTGAGATCAATGAAGCTTATTTCCAGGCAACTGTGCCTAGGAAACTGTGCATTGCAGTCATATTTAATTTGTAGTTTGCTTACTTTGTTATGTTCATATTTTATCATAGAAGGAGGTGTGCATATATGAATTAAGCAGGGATGGCTACAGATTTTCCTTGGTGATACAGCTATAGGGGCCATCACAATGAGCTCCTGGATTTCAAAATACACCACTACACCACTCCTCAGAAGAACAGGCATTGAAATTAGGGTGGGGTCTGGCTGGCTGTTGCAGTCAACAGCCAGCCAGAACCCACAAGTGATCAGCAACCTCTAGACAAGTGACACACCTACGGGTTTACAAATCTAAAGGCATATATTACTTACAAATTTCCATTAGCTATCACAGGGCATCACAACATGGCCAGTCATTACAAAAGTCAAAAGTTTTCTGTTCACTGAAGCTTCACGATACGGATAACCATGCTATGCCAGGCTTAGTAAAAGGTTCTAAGTCCAGGGGAGCATCTACACGACGAAAAAAAATCCAGCAAGAATGCGGGCAGAATACCTTTAGTTTACATGAGCTCCTGCTGGGATTTGCCATATTCAGAAGGGGGGGGATGAAAACTCTACATAGATCGCGATTAACAGCTTTTGCAGTTTCTCGTGATCTTTTTTAAAAAATGCATGAAAATACATATAATTGGTCACCTGTACATCCAATTCGAAAATGGGACACAGTAGAGCTGAAAGCTGATTGGTCAGACCTCGGAGGGGGCAGCTTGTAAGGGAGGGCTTGCAATGCTGGAGCAGCCATTGTTGCTGTTTTTGCCAGTACTATTGTTCAGCCGGCAAAGCAGTAGAGCAAAAGAATGAAGCTTTTGTTAAGTGGAAAACAGCTCTTCTGCATCTGCCACTTTAAGAGAAAAAAATGGGGGAGGTAAATGGAGGGAGATTTTCCGGACTCAACTCACTCACGGCCACCTTTTTTCCCCTCATGGATGTAAACTGTAAAATATTCCCTTCCAAGCTTGCGAATGAGCCGTGGGCACAAATGGGTACTACAGCGAAAGGGAGGTAAGCCACTATTTTTTGCTACAAATTTTCCTGTGTGGCTTCTCCCCAGGTGTTGGCAGTAAAAAACATAAGACAGTGACATACTGAAATACATTTTGAATAGCACAGATAAGCCTGAGGCTTCATTACTAAAATCTAACTAGATCGACTCCTTTTATTCGATCAATAACTCCCTGAGTTGGAAGCTAACTTAAATAATAATTAATACAACATATTTAATTTCTTTCAAGTATGTTTTACAATCCTTGGGATATTTGCCTTCAAAGATTAAGGGAGGCAGTTCTCAGTGTACAGATGGGAAACCAAGGTTGAGATAAGCTGCCCAGCACCACTCACCCAGCCCTTGCTGGCATCTGAATCTAAATTAAGAGATACAGAGCAGGCTAGTGTGCAAAACAGGAATGCTATAGGAACAGCTGGATGGGTTCAGAACCTCCACTACTCACTCTTCCTGATTAGGGTCACCACAATAAGAACAATCCTAAAGCTTGTCTAGATCTGGAGACTACCATAGATCAGAGCTGAATGCCACATTGGTACTTACCATGAATGTGCAGTCTGTGGTGGTAGAGAGGAGGAATCTGGTGTTAATCCTTACACTTGGGTTATGCCCCTCCACCACCCACAAAAGAGGCAGGAGATTCAAATGATCATGTGACTGCTGGCTGTTGGTTCCTCCCCTTATTCGGCCCTTGCCTGGTCAGTTATTTGCAAGCTGAACCTGAGAAATGCAGAAATTCCCCTCACCTGGAGCAGTCGTGGGTGGGGTGGATTCCTTCTCTCTACCACCACAGAATGCACATTCATAGTAAGTACCAATGTGGCATTCTCTGTGGTGGTGACAGGAGGAATCCGGTGTGAATCCTTACACATGGGACATGCCCAAGCCTATTCCCAACCTGGGTGGGATCGATTGCTGAAGATGTCAAAGCCTGAATGACCTCCTGGAGGACCCTTCGGCTGAAGGTGGCCTCCGTGGCCCTGAACTCATCTATCTTGTAGTGGCGGATAAATGTTGAAGGTGTACTCCATGTCACCGCCTTGCAGATTTCTATGATAGGAGTGCTGGATGAAAAGACTGCAGAGGTGCCTGAGGATCTAGTGAAGTGAGCTGTTACCCCATGGATTTAGGGACCCTTGCCTCGTCGTAGGCTGTCCAGATACATGCTCTTATCCAGCTTGCAATCGTACGTCTAGAGGCTTTATGCCCATGGATACTGGGCTGAAGGTCACGAACAAGGAGTTGCATCTCCTAAACGCCCGTGTTCTTCTAATGTATATTTTCATGGCCCTGCAGACATCCAACTTATGCCATTCCCTCTCCCTCGGGTGAGTTGGATTTTGGCAAAAGGAAGGGAGTACCAACTCCTGGGAGATGTGAAACGATGATAAGAACTTCGGGAGAAAGGAAGGGTCCATACGTAAGACAATATGATCCTTGTTAAAGGAACAGAGACGTTCTCTTACTCAGAGTGCCGATAGCTTCGACACTAGTCTGGCTGAAGTTATTGCCACTAGGAACGCCACCTTCAGCATTAAGCACCTGAGTGATACCTCCCTAAGAGGTTTGAATGGGTGTTTGGCAAGCTGCCTAAGCACCAGGGGTAGGTTCCAGGTCGGAAAACGGTGTCTCACCTTCAGAAACTGTCTGACGTGTGGATGCGAAGTCAATGACTGTCCACTCGGGAGAGCAATGACCGAGGATAGGGCCGCCGCTTGCTGCTTCAATGTATTTGGTTTAAGGCCCAGGTTCAGGCCATTCTGAAGGAAGGCCAGTACGTGTTTGACTGAAGCCTGAGACAGGTCCAGGCACTTTGCCTTGCACCATCTAGCAAAGGCTTTCCAGGTAGCTTCATATATCCTAGTTGTTGATTGTCTCTTGAAGGAAAGTATCATGGCTATTACCGCCTCATCGTAACCACAGAGCCACAAGGCTCTCTGCTCAACCTCCAGGCAGCTAGGCGGAACCAGTCGGGGTCCGGGTGCTTCAGGGGCCCCTGGGAGAGAAGGTCCGCCCTCTGAGGCCGAGGCCACAGCTGCATTAGGGCCATGCCCTGTAGGTCCAAAAACCAGGGTCTCCTTGGCCAATGAGGTGCCACCATTACCACTTGGGCCCCTTCTTCTCTTATCCTCTGGACTGTCTTGGCGACCAGTGGTAGAGGAGGGAACAGGTAAAGGAAACCCACCCACCCCAGCCAGGGTGCCATTAGGGTATCTTACTCCTTCTGCTTCCTGGTTCGGAAACCTGGAAAAGAATCTGTGAAGCTTCCGATTGGACGCCAAGGGAACATGTCCACTGACATATTCCCAAATCTCTGTTGAATCTGTTCGAACACCTGGGGATGGAGAGACCACTCCCCCGGAAGGATCTCGTGTGTGCTGAGGTAATGCACTCTCATGTTCTCTGTGCCCTGAATGTGACGTGCCCATAGTGACGCAATGCTCTTCTCCGCCCACTTGAAGAGGAGGTTGGCCTCCTTCTGCAGAGATCTGGACCTCATCCCGCCCTGTTTGGAAATGTACAAATGGGCTGTAGTGTTGTTTGTGAGGACCAACGTCTTTCCCCTTGAGTAGGTCGTTGAAGTGAAACAAGGCTAGCCTGATTGCTCTCAGTTCTAACCAGTTTATGCTGTGAGCATTCTCTGACAGGATCCAGGATCCCTGCATGAAGAGATCTTGACAGTGTGCTCCCCATCCAAGGAGACTGGCATCTGGCATTATCGTAATGTCCGTCTTTTGCAACCAAGGAGACTCCTTGGTGAGGTTGGTCGAGACCGTCCACCAATGTAGGGAGTGCTATTGGAAGTTGGTCTAGGGCATCCTGCCTTGAGGATATTTGTTCCCGGAATTGACAAAGAAATATCTGAAGGGGCTTAGTGTGGAACCTGGCCTATGGCACGATCAGGATCGCAGATACTACCAACCTTAGTAGCCGAGATAGTTCCATCAAGTAGGCCCGTGGAGCGGATGAAATGCTTAGGGCTTTCTTTCTCAAGGTGTTTTGCCTTTCCTGGGATAGGAAGATCATTCCCCGTTGCATATCCAGAATTGCACCCAGATGCGTGATACACTGCTTTGGCATCAGGGTGCTCTTTTTGAAATTGAGCGGGAACCCATGTTCCTGAAGGCATCTTATCGTGGTCTGCAGGTCGGCCTGAGCTCTTTGCCTGGATGGTGCCCGAAGGAGAATGTCGTTGAGATATGGCTAGAGATGAACTCGAGTCCTGAGGTGGGCCACCACTGCAACCAAGATCTTCGTGAATACTCTTGGTACTGAAGCTAGGGTGAATGGTAGGGCCCTGAACTGATAGTGGTCCTGTCCCAGCCTGAAGCGAAGAAACCTCCTGCTGTTTTCCATGATCAAAATGTGCAGGTAAGCTTCTGCCAGGTCCAAGGAGACCAGAAAGACCCCTGGGCACAGCGCTTCCCTTATTGATGATAGTGTTTCCATATGAAAACGCTTGTAAATCAGGTGAGAGCTGGTGTACTTGAGGTCCAAGATGGAATGATGATCCTCGTCCTTATTTGGAATCATGAAAAATACGGAATAAGCATGCTCACTCACATGGATCGAGGAATGGATCAATTTGGAGGATGATAAGCTACTAACACTTGAAGGACACAATCTAGTTTTTGGGTGGCATGCATATATATGGTACAATAAAAAGAAGGAAAATAAAGAGTTTGATAACCATTATATTAGAAAAGCACTGTTAAGATCTTGGTTAGTTATAAAGAATATGTTCTATAGGAAAATACCCCTTTGGATCTCACCACAAGAGGCCTTTTTCAGTAAATTTAGAATGAAAGAACAAAGATGGCTGAATTATCAAATGTTGCTGACAGTAGAACATGAAGCAGGAGTAGTGGGAGCCAAAAAAAAAAAAAAAGGAGAGAGAGAGAGAGAGAGAGAGAGAACAATTAGAAGAGGAAGGAATAAGGCTCAATTGGTTCACATATCAGCAAATTTATGAAAGATTCAAAATAGATCAAATGCTAGAAGGATTCCAAATGGAAAGGAATGAAATAGATAGAACTGCCGTTGATAATTCAAAACATCACATAGCGAAATATTATAGACTACTAACAGAGAGAGAATTAGAATCTGAATATATAAAAGAAAACATGATAAGGTGGACACAGGATTTTGGTTATAAAATTGAAATTGATAGATGGGAAAAAGCATGGAAAAATACTCAGAGATTTACATTGGCACAAAATTTAAAAGAAAACTTTATTAAAATTTTCTATAGATGCTATTTAACACCGGTTAAATTAAATGCCATGTATAAAACTGGAAATATAAAGTGTTGGAAGTGTGGAGAGGCCACAGGAAATCTGTTACATATGTGGTGGAGGTGTCCCTTAGCAAAAGAATTTTGGAAGAAAATTCATAAGATTAAAGAAATTTTGGACATTAATTATCCGTTAAATCCAGAAATATATTTACTCAATATGATAGACACTATAAAGGATCCAGACATGAAAAAGAAATGGAGAATTCTATTATATATGCTAACGTGTGCTAGAATACTGTATGCCCAAAAATGGAAAGGGAAAGAAATACCAACAGTAGAAACTTGGATTATTAAAATGTATGAAATGTGCGAGGCAGACAGACTAACAACACTCCTGAGGGGACAGTCATTGGAAAAAAGGGTAAAAGAGTGGGAATTCTTATCAAAAGGTTGGAAAATGTTCAGTAAAATGTACGATAGCTAAAAAATAGCAATCCTGGGAAAATACAAAGCCGGACAATACGAAAAGTTAAGAGGAAAAAGAAAGAAGTAACAATGGGCTGAGGTAGAATAGAAGGAACGTTAATAGAAGAAGCTAAGCAGAAATCTAAAGAAAATGGGAGGACAGAGACTCTCAAGCAGTAAATAAGAGGAAGGAAGAGACATTTCCGATTAGTAGTACTGCAGGGAACCATGTATAGAGAGAGAGAGAGAGAGAGAGAGAGAGTGAGGAAAGAGGAATGTTTAGAAAAAAAAATAGAAAAGAATTACAGAACCATAGTTTGATAAGATGGAATTTATGTTTTATTATATTGAAATAGAGTTCAAGGAGCAAGGAGCAATGCATGTAAATAAATATATGGAAGAGGAAACAATGGATAATAATATGGTATATATTCTAATTAAGAAAACTGTATAATAAGTGTAACCAATAAAATAATAATAATAATAAAAAAGCAATATCTTTCAAAGAAAAACAAGTATGTTATGTTATGTAACTTAATAAAAAATATAATTAAAAAAAAGAAGAAAAATACGGAAAAAACACCTGAAAACCTCTGGGGCGGTGGTACCGGTTCTATGGCTTGTATGGCTAGAAGGTGTTCCACTGCCTTGATCTGAACCATCCTTTTGTGAAGATTCTTTGACAGTAGAGATGGGATAAACCTGCCCTGTGGAAGTTCGTTGAACTGTGGTTGGTAGCCGTGGGAGATGGTGTCAACGATCCACTTGTCTCTGGAGGTTGCCTCCCAGTGTTGACTGAAGTGTTGGAGGGGGCCACCCATGGGAATGGAGTCTGAGTCAGAACTGCTGGCGGCCTCCCCCCCGCTGGGAGTTGGAGGCCCCCCTGCGGCCTGACTGAGACGGGGTCGCGTTGCAAGACCATGAAGAGAAGCCAGATCATTCCATAAGGATTGAAATGGTCGAGACTCCTGTTGTTTGTAACTCCTCTGGGAACTAAAGGATGGAGAATAGTGTGAAATGGCTTCTTGAAGACTCGCTTGTCCTACTTCTTACTGAGGACTGGCATCACCTTCTTCTTTTCTTTCGTTTCCACCAGAACCTCTTTCAAGGAGGCCTCTTCACCGAATAAATGTCCCCCTCTGAAGGGGGCAGTAGCCAAATTAGCTCTAGACTGCGTGTCTGCCTCCCAGTGTCGCATCCAGACTGAGCGCCTAGCCACTTTCACTGCTACCATGGCTCTGGAGGTGAAGACTGCTGTGTCCAATGTGGTGTCCGCAATGAACTGCAGAGCGACATAGACCTTTGCCAGGTAATGGTGCAGAGAAAGTCTATCCAGGGTTCTGTCCTGCAGGGCATCCTCCATCCACAGCAGGGATGCTCTGGTGAATAAGGAGCCAGTCGTCAAGGCCCTGATCGCTAGGGCCATTGCTTTGTGAGTCTTTTTGAGAGCTCCTTCCATTCTTTTTTCTTCCGGGTCTCTGAGGTAACCTTCACCTTTGCATGGCGCTAGAGCTCCTGAAACCAGAGAGGCCACCGGCGAATCAATTGGCAGGACTTTGAATTTATCAAGAACACGCTTTGCAGGCGCGTAAATCTTTTGAGCCAGCAGGGTACCTTTTTCACCCTGGAGTGGCTTGTCCCACTTGCCTTCCACCATGCGAGTGAAGATAGATGGGAAGGGCACCTCCCACCCCGAAGGTTTGGGGGGGCCCTAGAACTGATTCTGCCCTTTTGCTGAATTCAGCGGTGGATTGATCAGACTGGGATTGATGCTTTGTCAGTCCCAAGATGGAGGAGGCTTTTGCCAGAAGAGGGGGGGAACCCTCCATTTGGAAAAGCCTCTCTGAAGGACTCATTTGGGGAGCTTCAAGCAGTTTATGAACAGGTAACTTCCTAGGTACTGCAGTGCAGTCTATGTGGGGCAGCTCTTGAAGATCACTTAGAAGCTATAGCGAGAGCAAAATGCTGCATCTAGGCTGCCGACCAGCACATCACACAGACATCATAAAACACTGGTTTTAAAAGAATGGCACTGGCTCCTGATATGCTTCCAGTCTGATTAAAGGTGCTGGTGTGATGACATTCAAAATCCCAAATGCCTAAATGATTTGGGACCTCGATACTTGAGGGAGCACCTCTCCCTATATAACTATTTTAATAAATAATAAATAAACTAGTTACAACTAATCAGCTACTGGTAATTAGTTCCTTTCCTCAAAAAAAGAAGATATAACTACACTACTGTTGTAACTTCACAAGGGATAATTTTTACTCCTTTCCCAATGTCACCTTAAGATTTAACATAAACCTTTTAAAGCTATTGGTATGGAAGTGTCACTAAGTGATAGAGGAGGGAATACCACATAGTTCAAGCGATGGCTCATGCTTTGTTGTAGGTGCCAAGCTGATGATGAGGGAAATGGGAGGAGACAGTGTTTTGTATCACAAGCAAGCAGCTTCTGTCATTCCATTTTTTTTTGCTACTCTTGAGAAATATAAAAGTAAGGAGTTACAGTTAAAAGCTGTAACTATAATGGTAAACATGCAGCACCTGTCTTAGATGAGGCTAGAACTATTGTTAATTATTTGTAAGAGAACAATTCAAGCCATGGATCCTAATAAATTGGGCATTTATTACTGTTGCTGCTCTTTGAGATCTAATCTATTAACTCAGCCGTTTCTAGTTTTGGAGTTCCATTGGAGCATGGCTATGGGGATGATCATAGGACACAGTAGAAAACGGTACACTATGTTGATTTCTTACAGAAACATAAATTCAGCCACATCAGTTGCCTTTTTCTATCCTTCACATTTCTTGGACAAGGACAGCTAGGATACCATGGTCCAGGAACTGGTAATCTCAAGGCTGGACTACTGCAATGTGCTCTGTGTGGGGGCTACCCTTAAAGCTGGTCCAGAAACTGCAGCTGGTGCAGAACACTACTATTAGGCTTCTCAGTGGGGCAGCCTATTGGTAACACTTCTGCTGAAAGAACTGTACTGCCTTCCTATTTGCTACTGGGCCAGGTTTAAGGATTTGTTCTTTTAGCTTATGAACCCCTAAACAACTCAGGACCTGGTCATCTGGGAAACGACCTTCACTATTATAAATGTGTTCAGCTGCTGAGAAAATAAGGAGAAGCTCTTCTGCTGCCACATACTCCCAATAATCTACGTGGACATTTGAAGCAGGGCATGTAATGTGATGGCACTGAATATGTAGAATGTTCTTTCACTGGAACTTTGACAAGCTACATCTATTCTTAGTTTTCAATGCATGTTAAAAACGTAGTGATTCAAGTAAGCTTTCTCTGTTTAGTCAAACCTGAAATTTTTCTTTGAGACCTCATAAAGAGTGTTTGTGTATTTGTGTATGTTTAATATCTTGATGATGTACACCACTTTTGAAATTCTTAAATCTAAATCGTAAATGAATAAATAAATGAATAAACAAACATATATCCTTGTGACCACTCTTGCATTTCCTGCTGCTGTTCTTCTCCAGCAGAGATGTAAATTGGGCTTAAGGACTTCATTTTCCATTTTGGTTGCCTCCCTTCCCCATTTACCAGTACACACATGGTAAAGGACCACCAAACTTTTTTAAAAATATTTTACATGCTTGAAAATCTTTTAGGAATATTTTCATGGGCTAAAATGACAGTAAGTCCAACTCGGGAGTTCACAAGAAATTTTGGGAACAATGTTTCTGCCATAGACAAGACAACTGCCCTTGAAATATAAAATAGGTTATAGCCACCTTGGGTCCTGCTTCAGAAGAAAGGCAGCATGTAAATTGCATTAACAAACAAACAAACAAACAAATAAATAAAACTAATGAGAAGAGGAACTGACCCATATAATTAGATGGTACAATCTCTGGGAATCAATAGTGTACAGATTTGTACTGTGGTAGCTATAGTATAGACAAGCATTCGAAGCTGTCAAAAATGTAATAAAAATCACTGGTCTTTTGCAGGTTGGTCTATTTGTTTGGCTTAATTGTTCTTAATTTTAGGAGGTCTATTGGTTTTTGAATTTGAACAATGTGTCATTTTATAATTAATCCATAGCAGATGTACAATTTTTAAGTTATAAATATCACAAGTAACATGTGCTGTTCAATCAATCTAAACACCCTATATAGATATTTGCATTGGCACAATTGAATGTGTAGGAAGGAAATATAGACTGAAGGCTTTTAAAAATTGTATGGAATTTTCCTGCAATTTTACACACTTGGGAATGATAACGAAAACTTCCTTGCTGCAGAGAGGAATTCAGTGAGCTTCCAGAAAAGCCAACCATTAAGCAAAAGTAAAGCAAAGACTCAATTGTACTCATTAAAAAACCAATAGATCTCATAGCTAAAAGGAGTGCTCCACAAAGGTGAGGTACTGCAGCTGGAATAACTGGAAAGCTAAGGAAGATAGGGCTTAGGTAACTCAAGCCCTTACTCGTCTAAGGGTCACAGAATGTGTCAGTGCTTTTCCTGATGGTGGACAGTAGCTTTGGGAGTGTGAAGTCTAATAACTAAAGCAAGCTGGGTCACAGTGAAAAAATCTGAGTGAGGCAGCGGGAAAGCATGTTAACTTAAAATATGATAGCAGCAGTGCAGCAAAACCAAGCAAAACAAAACCCTCAAACCTGCAACAGACCTGATGGGGGATGAGTCGCTGGACGTAGAGGAGGTGGGCATAGGGCTGGATGGTGCGGAGAACATAGGCCAGGACGGTGAAAGGGGTGACGTTGGACTTGGATTCTGAGGGCTGCAAGACAGAACCAGATAGCTCATCAAGACACAGGAAAGCACAACACACACACACACACTTATGGCAAGATCCAACAGTCATGGGTCACAGCACAAGAAGAAACTTCAATATGGAAGAACTTGGAATTTTGGGGAAACATTCCAAGACTATATGTTTCCTTCTTGGGACTCGTGCTGCTCTGTTGTTCATGGGTGCTTGTGGCTTTTTTGCCACCAGTAATAGAGTTCTAGACTGATGCCATCTTCTTACACAGACTTGTTTGTGTTTTCTCCTCAGCCACCTACCTGTTTTGTTTCAAATATTCTCCACAGATTGCCAGAGATTGCTGGTCACAGTTCTCAACCATTAGCAACCTCCACAACAGAGAATCCCACATTGTTTCAGCTTGATATGCTGCTGTTCTTTGGGTCAATCCATAGCACATGAAAATCATTTCCTGTTTACGTTTATGAGTGAATGAGTCTTGTAGGCTAGAAATCAACTGGAATTTGTCATCAAAAGGATGGCAAAAAATGGGACTGCTAAGAGTTGTCACATTCACTTTAGATAGATTGCTAGTAAAGCCAAAAATTATATTTCCACCCTCCTAAACTGTACAGTAAATCAAATAAACCTCATCTAGCATGAGGAATGACGGAGGTGAAAAGCAAGAACTGGACAAGGCCATAATAATATGTACATTTTACGTGTCTTCTGTAACTATGCAATTTTGATAACAATACAATGAGCTTCTCATATTGGGGGTAGAGTCCCAGACTAAAGAGTAACAATCCTAAACACATGGCATGCCACTGAATGTCTTTCTGCCAGCAAGACATTCACTATCCGTAGATAAACACTGTTGATACCTATATGTCAGATGATTGCAAACCCAGTCTGGGCACTCTGACATGGACATACGGTGCTTTGAGTTTGTAGTTGGATTACTTGGATGTCAACAGTATTATCCTCAAGACTAATGTATAAAATGCTGTGTCTAGAGACATGTCTGGCATTTCCTCCCCACAAGTACCAATCCAGACTCTGATGATTCATCATCACCATCACCATTGCCTTTTCCCCAATTTTGGGACTCAAGGAGGCTTACAGGCTTTTAAAACCAGGAGAAAAACAAGAGCATACACCATCATATTCACATATATATATATATATATATATATATATATACATACATATATATAATTTTAAAAAGCAATTAAACCATTTAAGAATTCATTATAAGACAGAAAGTACAAAAACAACAACAAAACAATATACCATTAAAAGCCCACTGCAGCCAGTCCCTAAAAGCCTGCTTGGAATAGGAAAGTTTTCACTTGTTGGTGGAAAGAAAGCCAATAAGCAGACCTCCTAGCCTTCCTTGGGTGGGACATTCCAAAGTATGGGGGCAGCCACTGAGAAGGTCCTCTCCCTTTGTACCCATCAAATGTGCCTGGGAAGACAGTGAGACTAAACTACCTTGCAATGCTCTGCAACTAGAATCAATGGGATAAGTTTGCTCCATTTTCCAGTTTGGATTTAGAGGGTTTATAAAGAGCAGTATGCATGCCTACAGTGAATGCTTGCTACAGCATTCTGTTCTTGACATTCATTTGTGCTACTTTTTTCCCCTGCAGGGAAAGCAAACATCTGAGCTATTGTGTGTCTTAACATTGTTGTTATTGTGTTCCTTCAAATCATTTCTGACTTATGGTGACCCTAAGGTGAACCTATAACAGGTTTTTCAGAGGCTGAGAGTGTGTGACTTTCCCAAGGTCATACAGTGGGTTTTCAGGGCCAAATAAATGATTCAAACTCTGATCTCCAGAGTTCTAGTCCAATATTCAAACCACTATGCCATGCTGGCTCTGTGTTTTAGCATACCACTTTGTTTTTGCATAATAGAAAGGACATCAGTTAAAACGGTAGGTCCTTAGGAAAATGCCTTGATGAGAAAAAGCATACAAAGATAAACAGATAACTGAAAGTATTGTGCTTTTAAGGGGAAGAAAGGAAACTGTATGTGGAAAACTGGATGTTTAAAATATTTTTCCTTTTATTTAAAGGCTAAAAGTTGCTCAGAAAATATGTATTTCTCACAAAATTACCTTTTCACCCTCATCACTTGAGACCACTTCTTTTAGACGTTTTCAGAGATATGAAACAGACCCAATAGGCAACCTTCTAAAGTCAGATGTGGACAACCATTCAGATAATTACATTAAGCTCAACTTAACCTTTTTATTGCTAATTTCTCATAGGCATGATTTACCTACAAGAGGAAAACAACATGAATTAATGGAAGGAAATGTATATGCCAAACACGAAAATTAATTACAAAAATTCTCAGTGAGAATCCGAACTCATACGGGAAAATAAAAAGCTTCTTTAAACCAAGTCAGACAACTGGTTCATCTAACTCAATATTGTCTATACTAGGGCCGGGCAACTTGTGACTCTTTAGATATAGGCTATTCTCTACCATACTGGATAAAGTTGATGGAAATTGTAGTCTAGAGAGGCACAAAATGTTCACTTCTGACTGTGATCGGAAGTGACCGTATCGCTCTAGGTTTTCAGATAGAAGCCTATTTTAGCTCCACCTATAAATGTCAGGAATTGATGCCTGAGTTGGAAGGGAGATGCCAGAGCCACTACACTTGAGTTCTTCAGGTATCAGTTACTTAAGCTCTTAGACTGAATCATATAAAATGGAATCAATTTACAGGAAATACTAACACAATGATTTAAGCCATTACAGAGAAGAGGAACTACTATTTCATCTGGTTATATCTACATGCATAAATTCATCTTTAACAAATACAGATAATTTTTACAATCATGCTACAGAACTTGGGACTTGCTCATAGAAAGCGGTTGAGGAAGTGAGCAAGAAAAGTAGAGAGCATGTCCATGCCACTGAAAATCTACCAAATACAGTATTTTTACTTGGGCAGCCAAACCAGCTATGTGCTTCTTTTTCAAGTCAATGTCAGTGCTCTACAACACTGCATCTCATGCCATCTGATAAGAGAGACTGCATCCACTGCCCCACCACTAGTATGCAACAGACCAATACCATATTTGTGGTTATTGGCTAATGGCTTAGGGACAAACACTGCTCAATAGCCCACCACTTTGAGTAGCACTACTGTAGAATATTACACTGGAAGGTCCACTATATACACCCCATCTATATTTTCAGAAAGAGATGTAGCATAGTGTGACAGAAGAGGAATTAGATTTAGTTTCCACAAAAGGCAAAGAAAATGGACCTTTGGAAACGTTACTTCTTAGTACTACAACTCTCAGCCACCATGGCCAGTGCCAGACATCTGGGCTGCACTTCAAAAAAAGCTTTCAAAGAAAGGATAACTAAATTATAATTTAGGTTTTAGGCCACTGGCTCTCAACCTTCACTTTTCCAGATGTTTTTGATTTCAACTCCCAGAATTCTTGACTACTGGTCATGATGGCTGGAATTTCTCAGAGCTGAAGTCTAAACCATCTGGAGAGAGATATCGGCTTTGTTGAGAAAACTACAGTAAGTTAAATTTATGAGAAGCCTGCAAAGTATATACTAATGCATTAACTCATATACAATACATTCATATCACCAGTCAAGAATGAACTTGACCAAGTTTATATAAATGGGGGTGGGGGTGGAATACTTAAATAGAAATTTACAAATAGTGCACACTCCATGTTAACAGTGGCCAGAAATTGTAGCCTTGTTTCTTATCATGGTTCTTGCCTGGCTTACATTCAAATATTTTCCCGTAAAAGCAATATGTAAATATGCACAAAAGATTAGCTGTTCAATTGTGAATAATGTTTAACCTACTAAATTCTTATCTCAGAAAAATCAACAGTTACCTAGAAACATTTTTCGGTTAAAGGATACCCTCAAGATCTCTCCTATCACTTTATACCTTGGGTTTCCTTTTTTACTGAATCATTATTAGAGATCAAGGGAATGATATACCTTTCAGTACTTACACCCACATGATGTATACTATCTCATTTGGTTGTCTTTCTTTCTCAGTAGGAAGATCAGGGTGAGCAAAACCCATATTTGAACTGATTTTTTTTCCAACAAGAAGGGCAACTTCTTACTATACAACAACCAAAATTGCCTCCATGTGGCAAGCAGTTCATATGTACCAGACCTCTCAGCCCCTATCATGTGGTTTGTCTCCATACCACACAACCAGTCACTAGGAATGTCTGTTGATGACAAGTGATTAATTAGAGCTAGGCCCTTTTGCTGCAGAAAATAGCCACCATCATACGGTAGCAGTTTCAAGCCAACTTGAGTCTAAAATGTGTTGCTTGTTGTTATGTACCTTCAAGTCAACTCCAACTTATGGTGACCCTGCAGTAGGGTTTTCTTGGCAAGATCTGTTCAGTTTCACTTTGCTATTGTTCCTCCTCCTCTGGGTTTCCATGCCTGCAAGAGGGATTCAAACCCAGGTCTCCTGGTATCTTAGTCCAACACTCAAACCACTTGCACCATGCTGAATATCAATCTAAAATAACTCCCTTCATTGTGTGTTGGTTCTATGAATGTTGAAATATAGCTCCTTTTTTTTCAGGAGGAAAACAGGAAAGGACAAACAGGAAAGGAGGAGGAATAGCATTATATGTCAGGGATATTTACACCAGTGAAGAGATCCATGACATCAATACTGGAAGCCAGGTGGAGAGCATCTGGATAAAAATTAAAGGGGAGGGAAACGACAGGGATGTTATTGTGGGACTCTACTACAGGCCCCCAAGTCAGACGGAGGAATTGGATGATGCCTTTCTAGAACAGATGAACACACACGCAGAAAGGAGAGATGCAGTAGTGATGGGTGACTTCAGCTATCCTGATATTTGCTGGCAATCTAACTCAACCAAAACTTCAAGGTCTAGCAAATTCCTTACTTGCCTGGAAGACAATTTCATGGTCCAAAAGGTGGAAGAGGCAACAAGGGGGTCAGCTATTTTAGATCTGATCCTAACCAACAGAGATGACCTGGTTAATGGGGTGCAAGTGGTGGCATCCTTAGGTGAGAGTGATCATGTTCTCCTGGAGCTTGTTATACAATGGAAAGGAGAAGCCAGGCATAGTCAGACACGTGTTCTCTACTTTAGGAGAGCTGATTTCAATAAACTCAGGAAAATACTGGGGGGTGATCCCATGGTCAGGAATACTACAAGAGAAGGGACCTCAAGACAGATGGGACTTTCTCAAAAGGGAGATACTGAAGGTACAATTTCAAACAGTACCACTGAGGAAGAAAAATGGGAGGTGTCTCAAGAAACCAGGATGGATGACTAAAGAAATTTCAACTGAGTTAAGTTTTAAACGGAACATGTATAGGAAATGGAAAAAGGGGGAAATCGCCAAAGAAGAATTCAAACAGATAGCAAACACATGTAGGAGTAAAGTCCGAAAAGCTAAAGTGCAGAATGAGCTCAGGCTTGCTAGAGAGGTTAAGAACAATAAAAAGGGTTTTTTGGGGGGGTATGTCCGCAGCAAAAGGAGGAAGAAGGAAATGGTAGGACCACTACGCGGAGAAGATGGCAAAATGCTAACAGGGGACAGAGAAAAGGCAGAATTACTCAACACCTTCTTTGCCTCAGTATTTTCAGAAAAGGAAAAGGGTGACCAACCTGAGGATAAAGGAACAGAAGACACAATAGGGGAAATCCAGCACAGAATAAGCAAAGAGGTAGTACAGGAATACCTTCTTAAACTAAATGAATTTAAATCTCCAGGACCAGATGAACTACATCCAAGAGTATTAAAAGAACTGGCAAATATAATCTCAGAGCCATTGGCAATAATCTTTGAGAACTCCTGGAGAACAGGAGAAGTCCCAGCAGACTGGAGGACGGCAAACGTTGTCCCCATCTTCAAAAAGGGGAAAAAAAAGAGGATCCCAACAATTATCGTCCAGTTAGTCTGATATCAATACCAGGGAAGATTCTAGAGCAGATCATTAAACAGAGAGTCTGTGAACATTTAGAAGGCAATGCCATAATCACAAAAAGTCAACATGGGTTTCAGAGAAACAAGTCATGCCAGACTAATTTGATCTCTTTTTTTGATAAAATTACCAGCTTGGTAGATGAAGGGAACGCTGTGGATATCGTATACGTTGATTTCAGTAAGGCCTTTGACAAGGTTCCCCATGACATTCTTACAAACAAGCTTGTAAAATGTGGGCTAGACAAGTTAACTGTTCAATGGATTTGTAATTGGTTGACCGGCCGAACCGAAAGAGTGCTCAGCAGTGGCTCCTCTTCGTCTTGGAAAGATGTGACCAGTGGGGTGCCACAAGGTTCGGTCCTGGGCCCAGTGCTATTCAACATCTTTATCAATGACTTGGATGAGGGAATTAGGGGCATACTTATCAAATTTGCAGACGACACCAAATTAAGAGGAGTAGCTAATACCCTACAGGACAGGATAAAAATTCAAAATGACCTGGATAGCCTGGAGAGCTGGGCCAAAGCTAACAAAATGAAATTCAGTACAGAGAAATGTAAGGTACTGCACTTAGGGCAGAAAAACCAAAAGCATAGATATAGGATGGGGGAGACCTGGCTGAATGAGACTACATGCGAAAAGGATCTAGGAGTCCTAGTAGACCACAAGTTGAACATGAGTCAACAGTGTGATGCGGCAGCTAAAAAGGCCAATGCAATTTTGGGATGTATCAATAGAAGTATAGTATCTAGATCAAGGGAGGTAATAGTGCCACTCTATTCTGCCTTGGTCAGGCCTCACCTAGAATACTGTGTCCAGTTCTGGGCACCGCAATTCAAAAAGGATATGGACAAATTGGAGCGTGTCCAAAGAAGGGCGACTAAAATTGTGAAAGGTCTGGAAACTATGCCTTATGAGGAGAGGCTTAGGGAGCTGGGTATGTTTAGCCTGGAAAAAAGACGGTTAACAGGCGATATGATAGCCCTGTTTAAGTATTTGAAAGGGAGTCACATTGAGGATGGAGCAAGCTTGTTTTCTGCTGCTCCAGAGATTGGAACATGGAGCAATGGATGCAAGCTCCAGGAACAGAGATTCCACCTCAACATTAGGAGGAAGTTTTTGACAGTAAGAGCTGTTCGGCAGTGGAACGCACTCCCTCGGAGCGTGGTAGGGTCTCCTTCCTTGTAGGTCTTTAAACAGAGGCTGGATGGCCATCTGTCAGGGATGCTTTGATCATGATTTCCTGCATGGGAGGGGGTTGGACTGGATGGCCCTCGTGGTCTCTTCCAACTCTGCAATTCTATGATTCTATGATTTTTTTAAGAAAACTTTTTTCTATTAACAACTTTTTTTTGCTTCAGTGCAGTTCCTGTCAGCACCCATTTCCTTCCTCCTCCTTTCCTCTTACAGTCATCTGTGTCATTTGTCCATTCTGCCATTTAGTCTTGCTGGCTTTGGTGATCCAGGTAATTTTAATGATGGTGGCTTATAGATGATGTGATGGAGCCATGAACACTTACAGGAAAAAATCCAATCCAATGTACGCTAATCCACTTAAATGGCAATGTGGGCAAGGAAGGAGGAGGAGATGAAGGAGGTGCTCCTGCCAAGGAAAAAACAACAAGTAAAATGTCAAATAAATCAATGATTCCCCTGTCTGCCCAGTAATGTGTGGCTGTATCAAGTGTGGTACTTTTGAAGTAAATACAGAAACCAGAGGTATTTGGCAAAGCAGTGGGTTGCAGTGGTCTTCTAGGACCATACATTTTGATGATATTTATTTGCAGTGGACATTCCTCTCTCTTAACATTTGATAACATTCAAGGCTAAAATTCAGACACAAAATTCTCAAGATCTTTAGTGGAGCTAGGCTTTTATGTATAAGATTTTATCTATACTGCTAGCAAGCAGTAACTGCATTCTTTTACACTCTAAATAAACATCCCAGATGTCTTTTTATTTTCAGTTTCTAGGAACCGAAAGCCAATGTGGTGCCACTGTATCCTATTTTACAGCAGACTCATGTGTCCTACACAGGCATCCAAACAATAAAATAAAATAAAATAAAATATTCAGTGTGGAAGGAGTTGATGGCTTCAGCTCAGAGTGTTCTTGTGGGAAAATATCTCCATAATAAGAATCAACATCATAATTTGGCACCAAGAGAACATTCTTGACCAGATTAGAATGGTTTTTAATGGAGGTCAGTTGGGGGTGGGTGGGTTTGGAGTGAGTGAGTTGTTTTTGCTTTCTGCTGAAATCATTTTAAGTCCAGGTTTATTTGAGACAAAAACTAATATATGATTGAGGCAAATTTAGTGTGGACAGAATTTAGTGTGCTGGAAGGGCAAAACTGAAAAAATTAGCCAGAACTGAATTTTCACAGCCAAAATAAATTTGCAATGAACAGGTAGGCTTTTTTTTGGGGGGCGGGGCAGGCATAGACTATCCCCTTCCCACAGATGTTTGCCTTTCTGGGCTTTCAAAGTCTTCACAGCCTCAATGGTGCTGCGACACTATAAAAAATGATAACACATTTTTCTATAAAAGAAACAAACAAAAACCATTCAATAAGACATAGCTATATGATGACAGCAATTTAAGCTAATTCAGAGTAAAGGTAATTCCTGTTTGGAACACATTCTCCCTACTTTGAATTAGCTTAGTTTCCCCATAAGGCATCACTGCAGTGCCAAATCTGAAGGCAGCTACATGACGTACTTGTTCCTAGAAGAAAAAAAATTGACTTTAAAAAAAGGGATTCAGACTTTCACTCTGAAGCAGCACAACAACGTAAACACCTAAATGTTAGGTATTAGGAAGAGAAGTCTGACTGTATGTGAGGAGGGAGGAACCAGGAGAAATATAAATGTGCAGTGAAAGTTTTCCACCTTTCAACTTCCCTCAAAACTTTGCAGCATACAATTAGAACTATAAAGGGGGGAGTTTTTAAAATCAAAGCTTATTTGTTTCCAAAGTGTTATCTCATTTAATGTACTGAGATACAGATATAGGTTTGTGCATTTATGAGCAGAGAGTAAAGAAGAAGAGGAGGAGGAGGAGGAACCACCAGTATTTCCTTTCTCCGTAAAATAGGCCCTGTCTTACCTACTGAAAAAAACCCAAACCCCACATGAAACTGGCCTGATAAATCTGGTGTGATAAGCCACACAATGTATGACCCTATGAGCACCAAACTCAGGGGATACCACCTTAATCTGGGTTTTAAAAACTCGCAGCTTCCTCTGGAGTTTTTTTAAACTATGGAGAAAACTATAGTGTGGATTAAGGATCCACCCTGTATTTGGGTAGTGGGGAGGTAGGACAATGGCAGCCTGACAGGTGCCACCATTTCCGCCCTTCTTGGCGCCACACCCTCATTCCAATATTGGCCAGGAAGGCAGAGCCTGGGCATAGTTGCTTGCTCTGAGAGCAGAACGAACGGCCAGCCAAGCAATCAGAGTGAGTGATCATGAGCCAGGAAGGTAGAGCCCTGGTGCGTAGTCACTCGTTCTGAGGTTGCTCTGAGGCTGGCCACCTCATTCTGACCCAGAGTGAGCAATTGAATGCTGGTGGCAATGGCACTGAGGAGGGGGAGGAGGTGTCTGAGGCAAAAATCTGGATGATTCATTGTGTAGACAAGCCCAGCAATGAGCAGTGCAAATTCGGGCTTGGTCAGATAAGGTGTGGCACTTAAATCCAGGCCAAAGTAGTCTGAACTTCAATCGGATTTTTACCCCAAGTGTAGACAAGCTCATAGTGAAGCACTGCCTCCTGCCCATATGCTCCTTTAGTTTACAAAGCATGAGACTGACAATCATAATTAGAGGAGTGTTGAGATCATAGCCACATCTGTGTGGGAATGTTGTTCAGGCTTCCCATTTGGTACTGAGCAGCTTGACAACAAGGATAGGGCTTTAAAACATCTTGGCTGGTCATCAAGAGTGACAGTTCCCTCTCTGAACCACAGATAACACAGAACTATCTCACTCTATACTGGCTTTGTGATTAGTAGCTGTATAAATTGCTTGGTTGTCTACATGGTGAAAATAATCATAATAGAATTTGCAGGGAAAACCTTTTGTCCCAACAAGATCCTGCGGTGATTCACCTTATTCAAAAAAAAGGGGGGGGGAACTCCAGAGGAAAAGCCTTCACGGCCTTTCCTGAAGTTTTTTTTTTTTTTTTTTTAAATGCATGGAAATGCATATCACCACTCGTTTGGCTGTGCATTCTCAGAGAGGGCAGAAGTGGAAAGGTGATTGGTGGGACTGCCAGCAATGAAGTGGCCAGAAGCACAATTCTGGAGTTTCACATTGCCGATCATGTGCTTTTTTGCTGTGCTGAGGTGACCAAACATCTTTTTTAAGTGGAAGGTCGCAATTGTGCACCTCTGATTTGCAGCTAAAAAAATTACTGTGCAGTAGTGACAACTTGTTGAGAATAATAACACAAGTAATTCACTCTCAGCCACTAAGTTAATTTGCAAGCATGGCTATGTGTGAACTTCGAACACAGATAGCTTCATATACCAGTGATTTTGCCAAAGGACCGTGGAGACAAATGAATGCTGCTGTGACTTGGTGTTAATGCACAGCAATTAGCATTATATCTTCTTGTCTAGACAACCCCTCAGTTGCCTCCGGCAAAAGCTCTTCATAAAGGGGGACAAAGGTTGACCCTTTCCTTGAGTTCTCTGGCTGGACAAAGAGGGCTTGAGAAACAGTCAGGTTCTAGTTTTACTTGGGCGGGGCTTCAGTGAATGTGCAAAGCTATTTGAGACTCCTGTGGAAAGTGAAGAAAGAACGTTCTCCTACAAGTTCTCTGCGCAGGTCATATAAATCAAGGTAGGGTCTGACTCTTTGGCAAGAAGCAGAAATAGCACACATCTCTGTATTAAGGTCACATGCCCTCCCAGACTCCCAGCAAAGCAGAGATAGGTTACATGCGATACCATATTCTCCCTTATGAATCTGCCAAAATTATCAGGCGAGGCCCTATTCTTGGTCCTAACATGTCCCATATATGGAGTAGGGGCGATAAGAAAGGGCTTCTTTATAACAGAGGTTGGGTGGATGTCTCTGAGGAGTGCTTTAGTTGTATATTGCTGCATGGCAGGGGGTTGGACTAGATAGCCCTTGTGGTCCCTTGTAACTTGATTGTATGATTTGTGGTGGCGTCTCCCTGCCTCTGAAACTCTCTGCTGAAGGGGTGGGCATGCTGCCCCCTTCCCTGTTGTCTTCCCTGTTGCAAAGACATTTTTGGTGAGACAGGCCCAGGAGTGTAGCTATGGGGTGGGGAGGGCACTGATCTTCCAAATGAGAATTCAGTTCTCCCATGAAATCCCCTTCAGTCCCTAAATTTCTAGCACTGCAGAGAGTGAGACACTGGAAATCATTCATACATGGCACTCTTATATTTACTGTGTTCACACTCCCTTGGTAACTTTGCCTGACCATTTTCTTTGGATGCCTAAACTGTATTTCTAAATTGTCAACTAAAGTTATAAATTACTGAAACACTAGAAAATTGGGGAATGAAAGGCAATTACTAAGGAAGCTGTTCCTGTACTAAACTGGTGCCTGGCAGCTGTAATGGACTAGATGAGGGCAAACAAACTGAAGCTTAATCCAGACAAGACAGAGGTGCTCCTGGTCAGTTGAAAGACAGACATGGGAACAGGGATACAGCCTGTGTTAGGTGGGGTTAAACTCCCTCTGAAAATGCAGGTTCACAGTTTGGGGTCACTCCTGGATTCAGCTCTGAATCTAGAGGACCAGGTTTCAACAGTGACCAGGAGTGCTTTCGCACAGTTAATGCTAGTGCACCAACTGTGCCCATTCCTGGAGAAGTTGGATCTGGCCATAGTGGTACATGGCTTGCTTGCATCTCGTCTGGATTACCACAATGCACTCCACCTGGGGCCGCCTTTGAAAAGTGATCAGAAAGTTCAGTTGGCCTAAAGAGCAGCGGCCAGGTTGTTAACTGGGGCTGGCTTCAGGGAGCACACAATGATGTTGTTAGCCGCCTTGAGTCCCATTATCGGAAGAGAGGCAGGATATAAGTGATAATGATGATGATGATGATGATGATGATGGTGATGATGATGTATTTTGAGGGGAGGAGCATAATTCTTATAGGAATGGGCAATGCTCTCATCCCCCACCCCTGGGTTGCCATTGAAGGGTGTGGGAGCTGTTTCTTTTTTACTGGTGCATTTTTAATTGTATTTTAAAGCTGGGTGTATGTTTAATTGTGTTTGTTTTTATTTCAGTTTTTATTGTTCTTAGCTGCCTTGAGTGCCTTTTTTTGTTAAAAAGGTAGGATATACATTTAAGTAACATTAAAGAACCCATAAAATGAACATGCTGTGAATGGGTGAATGCCGTGCCATAAATGCTTCTTGGTTTGACCTAATAGTAAAGTCCATGAGGATTGCAGGAGCTTAACAGCATGTAGTACAGATAGGTGGGTGGTAAACAGCATCAACTACAACATGCAGAGCTCATGAAAGTCACTGCACTGTCAGAATCCTCCTCGTGATAGTCAGGGACACTCTCAGGTATTAACGGACACCAGTATGGTTTCTAAACCCATATTTTTAAAGACCAAAAGGGAAGCGCACAACCTCTCTACCCTGGAGAATGAGCCACCCTCCCTGTGCGCTAAGTAGAAGTACATGTAATCCTTTACAAAGGCAGTATGTAAACAAGTCCTCAGGAAATTCCTGGCTAGATTAACTCTTTCATCAGTGTTTGCACTAGCTTTTCCACATGATCTTTTACAGGTGATATTCTACTGACAGAAAGATACAAACTCTACATTATAAGCATCTTAATCCACTCTTTACTGGACCCTGAGGTACAAGGGTTTCCTATAACTTGTCCCTGGATAAAAAATCACCTTGCCCTTCCAAGCCATTTGTCCTGCATTCATTTGTCTCCCCCGCCCCGCCACACAGAACTTGTACCAGAATGGATCTATTCCACTGTGCCCATGAACCCATTCATATTAATAATTCACTAATTTCATTTTCTAGCAGAAGTCAAACTCAGCACATTTGTTGAGCAGCAGGGGGGGTTTGGGGTTGTAGGGATGCACAGGTGCAACTGTTGAAGTGCAGCATTTCATTTAGTTCCTTTATTTAAAAACTCTCTGAGTGTGCAGTTTCTGGAGAAGGGATAAGCATATGTGTGCAGAAATGGACAGAGATGACGTCCAGGATACTGAGAGACAAAAATCAAATTAGATTAAATGTGACAAGAGTGTTGAAGTGGACACGTTGCCTCTGCTACATTAACATGAAAAGTGGGGTCACAGATTCGAGTACAGTAAGAATCTCTTTCTTATTTAAGGACTTATGGAGAGCCTGGCTGAATCAGACCAAAGCCCATGTAGCCAAGTATCCTGTTTCCAGCAATGACCACTTCCATGGCTCCAGGAAGGCCCACAGATCATTAAGGTAACACCAACTACCTTCACTGCTTCTTTTCCCAGGCACTGGCATAAGGTACATTGAAGCTATTACAGAAAAATATGCCAGTTAAATTGCCACCTGGAATGATATCCAAGAGTCAGAGGAATATGCTTTAAAAGCATTTCTACAGATGTTGATTCTCCAATCTATACCACTTGTCCACTATTCTACTGACTATAGATGACACATTATAAATGGCTGTGATAGTAAAACCTATTGGCCACTTCTGGCTTTCCCATTATTAAAACTACCAAAAAAAAAAAAAAAAGCCCCTGGCTTACTTGAACATATACAAAATATATTTACACTGAAAGGTTAAATATAAATAAAAGGCTGCACATATTGGATGTTGGAGTAGATGGTCCTTCCTGCTCTGACCCTGTGAATAACTGCATACCTGGTTTACTTCCCAGCATGTCTTATGGGCTTGACCTGTCTTACTTCTCTTTAGATACCACAACAGAGAGAGGATGTAAGGAATGCACATACATTGTTTTTAGCCTTCTGTACATACATGTACAGAAGCTTTTTTCTGCCCTCTAATGGAAAGAACGTGCCACTTCTACTCCAGCGCAACTTCTCTTAACTCAGTGAGAATGCAGCGGCCTTCCTACATTTAGCCTTTTAGCAATGACAAGAACAACAAAAAAAAGAGTATTCAGCTGGAAGCTGGAGCTATTGTCTTCTGTCCTGTTCACCAGACTAGCATACACTTCAATCCAGAGGCTTTTGAGAGTCATGGTAAGTATGGGTGTCTCTCTGCCCCCTGGATGAAAATGCTATTGGTGAGAAAGGGTAGAGGACATCTGCACTGAATCACAAGCAACACACACACAGAGCAGAGGGAAAGGACAACAACAGGGTTAGAGAACATGGCAGACGGACCTGATGGCACTGGCATCAGCATTGAAAGTGACAGATCTGCATGTTCTATAAGGAGATATACAGGTCAACCCCCATATCCACAGATTCAGTATCTACGGTTTCACTTATCCACATCTGAAAAAAATTGTTCTCTCTAGGCATTTCTATATCTTCCAATGCAATTGTATGGTCAACTTCTGACATTCATTTCATTGAAAATAATAGGATTCCCTATTATTCACGGTTTCAGGTATCCGGGGGGGTGTGTGTCTTGGAACTTATCCCCTGTGGATATAGGGGTTGACCTATAACCTGCTAGGCCTATATTTAGATGCTGAATCTATACAACTGTCTAAGAAAACAGGCCAGTAGGTACTTCCAATGCCTACCACATCCCTGCATCATGCTAAGGATTATAGGGAATCAGTTGGATTGGTTTTCTTTTCCATCTTGATACAAAAAAATTGGAGAGAAATTGGCACATCTCAGATAGACAATTCAATCAGGACATACAGTAAATGATTTAGCCAAATAATATGGGTCAGAAACTGTAGTAATAATGAAAGGTAGGAAAATAAGTGGAAAAGTGCCACTATATTACCAGTATGTTTACACTCAAATTCACACACAGGGTGGATGGGAGGGGGTGTCTCATAATTATAACTTTTATTGGAAGCTCTATTCCTCTCAAAACAGGGATAAGGGTGCAGGGGAGAAGTAAAAAAGGATGAGGTTTTTCACCTTCATTCCATAAAGGTTTTTAGTGTAGTAAAAGTAAATTTAAAAGCCACTTTAAAATTGGCTTAAGTATAATAAAATCCCTCTTTCAATATAAGTGCAATTAACATAGGTTTTAAAGTGTTTTAGTGAGAATATCATATAAAGGCACTTTTTCACTAACTTACCTGTCTCTGCTATTATCTCAATAAAAACTCTACTCTGACTTCTCCCTCTTTGGCAAAGCCATGAGGAGATTGGGAAAATTCACATTTGTTTTTCAATAACTAAAGCTGATCTGTGTCTGAAATCTATGATGCAATAATCGTAGCTATGGTTTGTTTAAACATGATCCATTGTTTGAAACTGGCTTACTTCAAATAAAACAAAGTTATAATTAACAACAGTCTACCAAGCTGAGCTGATACAAGAGATTGTAGTTAAACTAAAACAGAAAGGAAAGCTTTCATGCTCTCCCCAACCAGGCACTAGAACAAGGCAGCAAACAGCACAAGAATTTCTGAGGAGGTGGGGTTGTATCATAAACTTCTTATCCCCCACATTTTCCACAATATATAGAATTTGACAGATTATCAATTCTGCCATGGGATTAAATGAATGATCTGGTGAATTAGTATATTGCCATCTTATCTAACCAAACTTTTGTTTGTAAGATGAAAGCTGTCTCTCTCTCCCCCCCCCCCACTTAACCTTTTCACTTAGGGTTAAATCCAGCATTAGTCTTACATAAAGTGTATCCACTGAAATCAATGGGACTTAATTTAGTTGGGATTAACAGGTTCCATTTCATTTCAAGGATGGGATGACTTGTATTAAATAACCTCTCAGCCATGAAAGTGTTAAAGGTGATAGGTTTGGGTCAGCATTGCTTACATCAGTTTAATACTGTACATTTTAAATTATTGTAAAAGGGTGTGTGTGGAACAGGAATATATCAACCGGAACATATTCAGTTTCCTCTATCTGCTGATCCAAGAGAAATTTCCTTCATGAAGCACAGTGGAAAGGAAGATATAAAAGATTAGTTTCGATACAAAAAATGCCAAAATGAGGAAACAAAGAAGGCAGCTAAAATTAGAATTGTTGGGTTAGGATAATAATCTCGCACAAATGGCAAACACTGTGAAGAGGGAATTCTATGAGTCAGCAGCCCAAAATATCCCCCAGCTTGAGAACAGACTCATGTACATTAGAGGCTATGATGCCTGAGCAAGCATATCAGGAATGTTAGTATGTCCAACCTGGGACTGTACAAGTCAATGACAAAAAGATCACAATAAAATGAGGCATGCAAAAGCAGCATAAAATTAGGCAGTATCTCAGAACTTGAGATCAAAAGTCCTCAGTTCTGCCTCAATTAAGTCATGTGCAATACAATGTATACTTTTTTAACCTTTTAGATTTTTTTTAGCCTAATGCAATCTTTGAATCTGAATCTACTGCACAAGACTCATCCCGGACGGACATGGCAATGTCACACAAATCTGGTGCAATTTTATCCTAATTTTATCAAGAAGCAACCAAAGCTGAGACATGTGTCCCACCAGTTATACCATTCCAGAAAGAATGACTTTATCCAGTAGTTAAGTCCTTCCCACTCTCACATCCTCAAATTACCAACCTCAACTTCCACTTGCTCAATGATATTATGTTGAGTATTTTTACAACAGTCAGCAAGAACCATGTACACGACTAAACAGTTATTCCAGAAGCTTTCATAGCAAACCACACATCCTTTTTTCATTTGGTTTAGAGATGTGAACAACACAGAGCCCTCCAGATGTTGCTGGAATGCAGCTCCCATCAGCTCAAGCCATCATAGCCAATGGTTAAGAGGATGAGGGGCGTTCTAATCCAACACCATCCAGAGGGCCACAAGTAGCCCTGATTTAAACTGCCCACCAGAAAACTTCATAACAACCAACAGTACCATGATTAGCAGAAAGCCTTGCCAAATGTCACCTTGAAACTTGGGCCAAGCTATTGCAATCAGAACCATTCCTTATATATCACACACACACAAACACACACTTTTGGGATGAATGACATCTCAATGGCAATTTGCTGCAGGTGCAATAACTGCTTCTTCTCAAAGAATAACCATGGTGGGGGTGGGGAGCTGCATGTACTCCAAAACACTGAAATATTTGATGCCTTTAGAAGAAAGGTTAATGCTTGCCACAAAGAGGAAAATTAAAAGGCAAGAAAGTTTGTAAGAGCCCATCTCATATCCAGACTGGCTAAGCTAAGAGGGTGTAGGAAAAAGTTAGGCAGCAATAATGCTAGGAAACCAAAATTTATATTGTAAATAAAGATCCTTATGGAAGATGCAAAAATCGTTGTATTAAACCCTTGTATGGGAAAAGGGTTCCCAGGCCAAACATTCTGTGACTTAATTTCATGGGGCTGCATACAATACTTGTGGGAAATACAGTTGGCCCTCCACATTTGCAGGTTAAGCATTCATGGATTTGATTATTTACGGATTACTGCAGTAATAATAATACCTATTTCTTGCCTGCCTCTCCCCATGGATTGCCTCTGCTGCTGCCCTATTTGTTGTTGTTGTTGTTTGTGTGTGCTCTCTCTAGGCATCGCTAGGTCCTCCAGCACAACTCTATCATCAGCTTCCAGCAGAAGCTGGCCATAGATTCACACTAGAGGACCTAGCGATGCCTAGAGAAGTGCTCTCTCAGGTAAAAATAATCTATTTTTTTCAATTTTGCATGGGGGCTGCAGCCCTAACCCCTGCTAAAGTTAAGGGCCTAGTTAAGGGTGTCATTCTCCAAGCAGTTGCGCAAGGGTGACTAAAAAGGCACAAGCACTGCACTACCCAATGTAATGAAAAGGGAGTAAGTTGGTAAAGCATGTGGAATGGCTTCTATACATATAATAAAACCAGCATAATCAAAATATTCAAATCTGACACTGGCATAAATTGAAATGAAACTTCTGCAAACTGTAGAAGCTCCTGGATTAATTTGTATTTCTTCAGTATCAGAAGACTTAGTGTCACTGCCAGTCTTATTACACCAGCTCACAATAGTCTTCTTGGAAGCCATCTAAATCCAGCTTGTGGAAAAAGTAGGGATATAAATCCTGACTTGGCTCATCATCACATGGTAAGCAAGAAAATGGGGGAAACCCCCCCCCAATCCCCTGAAGGGTTTTTTTGGTCTGTATCAGAGAGTTTTTGCACATTTTTGAGACTGATTTTTCTGCATAGAAGTAAAAGAGAAAAATTCAAATCTGTAATAAATGTTGATTTGCTGCACAGACTATTAAAATATGTAGTTTGTGTCTTTTTTATCAGATAGTCTGTTCTTTATTGCATGCTTTTCCAGAAATGACAAAACCCTGGTTTCGCCCAGACTCTTTGTCTAAACTGGAGAAAATGCAAAGGAAAAAGTGCTTTCTATATGCACTTTTCTAGGGGGTTTTCTAGATGATGAAAATACTCCTCATAGATTCGAGAATACCTTTTGTCCCAACACGCTGAGAATGAGATTCGTGGTATTTGGAAGGATGGGGGCCAAAAACTCAATCTACTGCATGGTAAAAGCTTTCACTGCTTTCCCCAAAGTTTTTAAAATAATGCGTGGAAATGCGCATTACTGCTCATTCGGACATCTTAATTCAGGATGCTGCACATTCTCGGTGAGGGTGGAAGTGGATAGCAGATTGGTCAGACATGAGTAGGGGGCAGACTTGCTGGCAAGAAAGTGTCAGTAAGTGCAATTTTGGAGTTTCACATTTTCGATTGTGCACTTTTTTGCTGCACTGAGGTGACCAAACAGCTTTTTTAAGCAGAAGATTGCATTTGCGCACCTTTGATTTACAATTAAAAAAAATACTGTGCAGTGGTGACAACGTGTGGAAAAAAATAACACGCAGTAATTTACTCAGCCATCATCTTGATTCACAGGCATGGCTTCATGGGCACTTCAAACACAGACAGCTTCACATACAATCGACTTTGCCAAAGGGACATGGAGACAAATGAAGTGCTGCGAATTTGCATCAATCTGCAGGAATAAGCATTATATGTTTTTGTCTGGACAACCCCTTGCTTTTGCATTGCAAATTCCACAGGGATGGGAGAATCTTCAGCAGGCTGTCTTGCCACAGTGAAATGGCCTGTGGCAAAAACTTCACCAACTTTGTCATCCCCCAACCCTACATTCCTAGGAGAGAGTGTTAAAGGAAGGATATACAAATCCCTGTGACTCATAGAATCTTGAAGGTGGAAGGAACTCCAAGGTCTATCTAGTCCAACCTGCTGTCAGTGCAGGAATATATCAACAAAGCATGCCTGAAAGATGATCATCCACCCTCTATTTAGAAACCTCCAATTTAGAAAAGTCGATCACCTTCTGAAGGACATCTCTTCCCTTATCAAAGAGCTCTTATCCTCAGGAGATTCTTCCACATGTTTAGTCATAACCTCATTGCTAGTAATTTGAGTCCATTGGTTTCACTCCTTCCCTCTGGACAAACAGAAAACATGCCCACTCCATCCCAAAAACATTCAGCAAATATATCAGTAGGCATATGGTGAGAGGATTTGGGCTTTCCTGCAACACTTTGAAGGACACCATTCAAATTCATAATCCCAGTGAGAAGCTACATGATCTACTCATATAAGCATGAGCACAGGGCTAACCTCCACTTTGGGGAAGATGGGAGCAGTGCTGCTTTTTGGTCTCATTTTCATTTTCACATTCTTAGGAGAGAGTATGAGGATCCATTCGGAATAACATAATTTCCTCTTTTGTGTGTCTGGCTGCTTGCAGCATTTGCTTGAGTAGATCCTTCTTTCAACAGCTGGTTATTTTTTTTTAAGTTACCTTTTAATCAGAAACCTGTTGTTTAAGTTTTAGTTATTCTCTTTATGTGTTTAATCTTGACAGTTAGCTAGTAAGATCTTAACTGTTTTTTTAAAAAAATTAATGGTTACTTTTTTTTTTATTGGAAGCCACAGTGGAATATACATAACAAACCAGGCCATACTTGAAGTAATAAATCTAGACTCAAAGGTTGATCTCCAAACTTCATCACTGCAATGGGAATCCCTGAACGCCTGTCCCATCAGTGACAGAATATAGAGATAGGAAGGGATGCTTCTTCTGGAGGAAGGATTCATTTGAGTGGCTCTTCCTCCAAGGCAGGTGTGCCCCCATTTTCAGAATGCCCTCCTGAAATCAGCAGGGAAAGGAAAACAGCAAGTTCATTTGCCACAGCAACAGCAATAATAATAATTAAAAAATGGGTACAGTGGGCTTGTAAAAAGGATGCATTCAGGCTGAGCCAAGGAAGCTACATTACATTAGACACTTGCCAGGGACATAATTGCTTTAAAACACACACACACACACACACACACACACACTGCTGTCCTAAACACATGAAAAAATGCAGTCTTTGATGGAAATAAATTCAAGTATGCTGTTTATTACACACTTTCAGAGTTGCCAGGGATATCTTATTTTACAAGCCATCCCATTTTGGGAGATTCCTGCACCAACATGAGGTGAATACTACTGAAAGCATAAACGATTTAGAAGCTAGCATGTTTTACACTTGTAAGCCTGTTCTGTGCATAAAGGAGAGTGCCCATTTCATTCATATATATATATATATTTATTTATTTCCCATACACATACACTTATATTTACATAAATGAGAGTTATAAAAAGGAAATACAAAAAAAAGCATTATTTCATTTGCAGCAGCAAAAAAAGAAAAAAAAAAAAAAGGGGGGGTCCAGATTGACTATTTAGTGGACACTAGTAAGTTTAAGAAGCTGTAGTCTATACACTCACTGACACCAACAAAACAAAACACACACACACAGAGAGAGAGAGAGAGAGAGAGAGAGAGGGAGAGAGAGAGATTAAATACTGACTACAAAGGAAAACTCATGAAGCATATCCTGAAGAAGAAATAGAGTAATTTACCTATTTACTGGGGGGTCGATTACACGGGCAAATATTCCTCTAAATATACCGCTAAGATAGCTCATAGTTCACACGGATCGCAGCACAGCATCGCCTCATTCAGAAGGGGGTAAAGTAAAACACCCAAATATAGTGTGGCAAGGGATGTCGCTACTTTTGCAGGTATATTTGCGATGTAGCATTTTATTGGCAGTGTAAACTACCATTAAGGGTTGCAGTAGATCTGCATTGTGATTGGTTGCTCTGATGCAATGGGCGGGCTTAAAAGAGGGGTACTGAGTTCAGTAGCGTTCAGAAAACTTTGAAAAATTCTCTCTGCTATTTTGCAAGTCTGCCAAGAAAAAGGATTCCCAAGACCTTTCAGTCATAAAGTTCCCATCTGTCAGCTCTGCTTGGGAGAGGGAAAGAGAGCGAGAGAGGGGGGAGGGAGAGTCAAAAATCCTCTGCTATTTTGCAAGCCTATGAACCCTGAGTAAACAAATTGTGCTGAAAAAACTTATGATAGGTTCACCTTAGGATCCTCAGCATGGCAGCAATGCCTTTCAGCAGAGAGATTGCTGACCCTCTGCTTCGGGCAGTGACTGAGTTCATTTACAGGCAGATTTAATACTTTTTTGGATGCATGAAATATAATGCAAGCAGCCTCGTCACGTTGCGAGGCAGCTGCGCTGCAGAGCGTCGGTTTCAGATGACGCTCGCCCCCGCCGGTACTGTTGCGGTACCGCAGGGAGAGTTGAGCATCATATTTCATCGATTTTTAATCACGACCAACTTTCATGCTTAAAAATCAACGAAATATGACGCTCAACTCTCCCCGCGGTACCGCAACAGTATCGGCAGGGGCGAGCGTCATCCAAAACCGACGCTCTGCAGTGCAGCAGCCTCACAACGTGACGAGGCTGCTTGCATTATATTTCATGCATCTGAAAAAGTCCTTAGAGAGAAACAGAGACAGAGCCACTTCTTTGATCTTCCCCCATGCTATTTTGGCAGTCTGTGAGTCTTTTTCTTTAGCTCGAAAATGCAGGGCTTCAAAGGAAGGTCTGTGCCCTTCCCCATAAAGCCTGCCTCTGCTTGGGAGGCCACACCCCCCACACTTTTTCAAGTCTGAACGAAAAAGCGGCATGATTAGAAAAAGAAACCTGACTGGCACAGATGTGGAAAAGAATTAAAGCGCAAGTTGCTGCAATAAATCTGCTGTGTAAACCAGCCCTGGGTTATTCTCCTATGCTTGCTGAAGCATCTGAAACACACAGCACCCTTCATCTCATTCCTTTCTCCAAAGTCAGGGGCAAACTACATACAGTATTACTTCAAAAACACAGCTAGAGTCTGTGTGTGTCACCTCTCCTTCAGGCCTGCATTCAACTCAACAGTGAGGATGGAAAGAATATTTGGTGTTGTTCCCAAGAAGAACAAAAATTAAAAATGCATTTCCCAACGCTCAAGAAACCTGGACAGGAAAAACGTCACAGAGGTGAGAATTTTGCATGGTTTTTACCTAGTGGTCACAAATTCTTAAGTATTTCTGCACAGAAATACACAAAATGGTAGTTTCCAGGCCAAAAATTCATTTTTGCACAAAAATTCTGTTTCCAGATAACTGTGTGTTTTGTGCAAAATTAGTGTTTTCTGTGCAAAAGACAAGCAACTTTGGAAAGTGATTTTGAAAACTGGGTAGGTTTTTTTGTGTGAAAAATATATTTTGTCCTCACATAAAACACTGTTTTTGGACACCCACACTTTTTTTTTGCATAATAAATGTTATCAGGAAACAGTATTTCCTGCAATAAAAACATGTTTTCTTCCCATAAAACCCCATAATTGTTGCAACCCCACCCCCCCACCAAAAACCCACATGTATTTCTGCATAGAATAATCCCCCCAAACACATCAGGGTGTATAAATACCAGGTGAGAACTATGCAGAAATACTCATTTTCTCCCACAGTGGGCAGAAAACTGTGGAAATTATTCATCCTCAGATAGTTCAGTATTTATATTCCTACTTAACAGTAAGGGCCAGAGGACCCTCTCTGCTCCTGGTACAGTGTTTCTGCACCTGCAATTTACACTGCCAAAAAGCAATCCTGTTGTTTCAATAGATTACTTTTGAATAATGTATATATTTTAATCTCATGTTCAAGGTGTGTGTTCCATCTACACCAGGAGGTGGGAACATGTGCTCCATGGGCAGCCTGCAACTCACCATCCATCCAGTGTTGCAGCATCCTCAAAGCCCCTGCATCCAGTTCCTTTAACCTTCACAATGAATAAAAGTGGTGTTTCATCTCTAAGATAATTGGTTTTCCCCTTCAAAACAGGATGCTTTTCCAAGCAGATGCAGGTTTTTGGAAGCACTTGCTTTGCATGCAGAAGGTCCCAGGATCAATACTGGCATCTCCAGGAAGGACTGGAATTCTTTTCCCTGAAAACCCGGGAAAGCTATTGCTAGGCAGTGTCAACAATACTGGACTAGTTGGATCTTACCCAGGTTCCTAATAACCGTCCAGTGTCTCAGGCAACCATCTATTCTCAGCTTTGTTGTTCATGATTCTTTTAAGTAGGGATGTCACAAATTGAACCTTGGACCTCATGTGCAAAAAGTGTATGTTCTGCTCTTCAGCTTTGTCCCCTCCAAACCTGTTGCAATCAAGGTACAGTCATATATTTCTGTGTTGATATTGTTAAAAAATGTTTTATTGTTCTCCCCATGTGCTTTTGTATTTTAGAGCAGCTGTGAAATGTTTCTTCTACAAATACCCCAGAGTGACAGCCTTAAAATAAATGGTACTACTCAAGAGAAAGTGATGTGACAACTGTGGTTGTCATAAGTTTAGCAGTTCTTACACTACCACACTACTCCCAATGAAAAGCAGTCTGGATCTTGTTAGGAGCTATTTTATTTATTTATTTAGGTATTTATACCCCGCTCTTCAGCCACAAAGGCTCTCAGAGAGGCTTACAAATTGTTAAGAAATAGCACTTTACACATCTACACCGTTAGGCACTAAGCAGTTTCCAATGTGTGTTAGCTAGATAGGTAATGGATGAAGAATCCCATATACACTGCCATTAATTCCATGATGGAAGAAAGACAGGATATACAGTAAATGCACCAGATGATGATGATGATGATGATGATGATGATGCCCTTGCAACTATGATGCACAGACTTGGAAAACAAATTTATTCACCTGTCACTCTTGCACAAATTACAGAGCATGGCCATGCTAACTGGGCGATTTTGAGAGTTGCAGTCCAAAAAAGTAACTTTCCCAAGATCTGCGCACAATGCTTATTCCATTGTTTTCACTGGAGCTGTGTGTGTACAAGCCAGATTGAGTCTGAGAAGGGAGGACAAAATCAGATCTATAAATTAGACTTTTTGTGACACATTCCCTTTTTTGTGGCACTAGATTGCACCTGTTCCTACCAGCACTTCAGCCAAGAGCTCATTCTGCTAAGTGCTCATTATTCTACTATCTTCTTTTACATTTTTTTTACTCCTTGTCACAGAATGTCAACATTTGATGCTTAGAAGAAGAAAGAAAAATATACTTCTATCTAAACTTATATAATGAGCAAATTCAGAAATTAGCTCTTTTAACAAGTATTCATGGGTTCTTCTATTAACCAACGATGAAGTCTACCGAGAAATGTACAAAAAGTAAGATGACTGGCAAGCAACTAGAATCACAGAGACCTCCCCTCCTTTTCTTTGCTCTTCCATCTGCCCTCTCTCCACAGATAATATCATCTCAGTTGATGCAAAGCACAGAGTAATGACAAGATATACAGTTCCTTCCACTTACTTTTGAGGAAGGGTGGTAGAATATACCTTTATTGGTCTGTATATCAGTAACTTTATGGTTTTGATTTAGAAAGGCATTGCTCTACTTTGGATTTTAAAACAAACAAACAAACAACTAAAGAGGTTCTATAAAATGTGAAGAGGAAAGTATGCAATTTTTGTATGTGTTTTTATAGGTTCTCTGTCTTAGAGATAAGAGTACAGTTCTCAGCCAGTCCACTTCAAATGCAGTTGAGGTCAACATCACTGGTCAACACTGCCACCTTCCAGGGATGTTAGGTATGATGTAGGTGCATCTTCAGAGGCCTCAGCTGAAGCAGGGGGGACTCTAAACATGAGAACATGGGTGGGGGGAAAAAATAAGAGCATAACCAGGAAAAAAGAAGTCAAACAACCTGCTATAATTCTTAGGCTATTGATAATTTCCCAGCTTAGCACTCCTTTGTCAACTGTGTCTGCACATCAGCTTCCTCACGACCATAATGCTGCCAAGTGGAAAGGCTCAAGGGCACATTAATTGATGGTTGGGATCCATTACAGTGGCAGAAAGGATCAGAGCGATTATATTACCTCCATTTGGTGCAAAGTGATGGTGCTATAGCTACAGCTAATTTATGAAGTTAATTAAGCACAGAGATCTCCTTTCAGAATGAGACAGGATGTCTTTATGACTTAAGGGTTCTATTTTTTCCCCTTTCTGAACCATTAGGGAAAATCTACTGCTAATGCAGAAATCTGATCCAATTGAACTACAAGGCTGCCTGACAAAGCCAATAGGCAGTGGTTAGCACAGACAAATTCCTGTGATTATGGTGACTGCTTCCCAGATATATCTATTCACAGATGCGTATGCATGTTAGTTGAGGAATATATATATATATATATATATATCTTATATATGGTAAGATAATAAAAAGTTCCCTCAGCTTTTAGATGAAAACTCTGCAACCACAATCCCAGATGTGGCTGACTCTTGAGTCACTGAACTTTTCTCAAAAATCCATTCAGACTATGCATTTTCTACATGTTACCATCTGAGGTGAGAATTAGATGTTATGGGGAATATGTGGCTGCTACCCAAAAGAAGAGTGTTGTGTCTCCTCTTCTTCAAAGCAAGTGATGTCATTGGTCCCTAAATTTGTCTGCACCTACAAGTAAAACTAAACGAAATAAGGCAAGGAAACTCAGATCATGATGGATGGAATCACATCACAGGTTTTACCTTTGTTTGCTTTTAGAGAGTATAGGCAAAATGAAAGATGAGACATAAAGCTAGTGTTTTCAGCTGGAGCTACATATGTTCTTTAACTTTCATTTAATCAAAACACCGAAGAAATGCAGCATTACAGAAAAACACACTCAACAAGCTCCTGTGCTTTAATGGCTTTAAAAAGAAAAGTATAACAATGGATATAGTAGAGGATTATAACATTCAAGGAGGTGAGTACTGCTTCTCAGGTGAACATGTCATTGCTAATAGCACTGGTGAAGCAAATATTTTTAGTCAAAACACAAGTTCAGCACATGAGGTCTAGATCCAGTTTGTACTCTGCATTATAAGGGAATACAGCAAATAAAAAACTTGCAGTCAAAGAACTGTCTCATTAGTTCGAATTAATATGTAAAATTCAGCCCTCCTGATCTCATTGCTTTCTCAGGGCTGCCAAGTCACATTGCGATAGACGCCACAATCATAATTTATTATTTATAACATGGCTAATACAGTTCAGAAATCAATAAAGAAAAAACCCTATTTCATGGTTCACAATCTAGAAAGAATGAGGAAAAGAGAAGGAAGCTCATGGAAAAGAGGAAAAACAACCCGCATGAGCTGGGAAAGAATGGAGGAAAGAAGACAGTATAATACTGAGGAATAGGAAGAAAACAACAACAACAAGTCATGCAGTACACGAAACGAGAAAAGCAAAAGGAAACTATAGATTTTTTAAAAAAAATCTTAATGTGACACAAATAGGATTATCGAACATTTAAAAGATGAGAGTTCTGCATATAAGGAGACACAAGAGAGAAAACAGAGGGGGGGGAACTGGGAGGAAGCAATAAAGATAGGAGAGCCAGTGTGGTATAGTGGTTTGAGTTTTGGACTATGACTAGACCAGGGTTTAAATCTCCCACCTCTCAGCCGTGGAAATCCACTGGGTGACCTTGGGCAATCCACACCTCAGAAACCCGCATGATAGGTTCACCTTAGGGTTGCCATAAGTCGGAAATGACTTGAAGGCACACAACAATAAAGATAGGCAAAAAAGAGAAAGAGAAACAAAGGTATTTAAAGCTGAATTAGAGAAGCATAAGCTTGATACAAAACAATGGACAGAAGAAGTCGGTGAAAGGAAACATGGAGGTCTAAATCCGACAAAGAGTTATGCAGGCTTAATCCCTTAAACTTGCCTAACTCTCCTTTGGATTTAGGTCACAGAGATGTCACATCATGAAAACACGAAGACAAATGAACAAATAAACATATGAGGGGGAAAGAATTGTGAAAAGAGGTAACAGATTAAACTAAGTCCCAGGAAGACCAAATGGTAAAGACATCACAGTCATGAATACGATACAGGACAAGGGTCTTAATGTACTTCAACAGGATGCACACATTTTAAAAAGATTAATTTTGGAAGTCTGGGTGCATATGGGGCGAGTGGGACTCCAGGACAGAAATATGAAATAAAAACTCAAAAGAAGGATCAAAGAAAACACCCAAATTAAATACTCAAACTAAAGAGCCTGTTAGGCTAAAGGGTGAAGCTACCCACTGAAAGAAAGAAAAAACAGATTGGGGGCGGGGGGGGGGATTAAGTTTTAGAGGTGAACATGACAATTCTGCCTTCTGCATATTATGTTTGGGACAATCAATTTGTAGGAGGAATGAGTCTAAAAAATAAAAATGTATTAAAAATTTCAGGAATCTAGTCCCTTTTAAAAACAATAAAAATATCTTCTTTAAAAAGAGGAGTTAAAATCATTTACTTTCAAATTCATGCAGAGTGGCTTAAGAATGCTGACTAACAGACAGCTCAATTAACATTTAAAAGTGCATTCTGAGGTCTGTGGTCTGATCTGATCACCCATTGAATTAGACTCATTAGAAAAACAAAGGAGTCAGTTTAAAAATGCCAATCAAAAGTTTACTGAAGGTATATCTATCTCAATCTACATACTAAAACAAACTTTAAAAAGGGTTCCTAACTAACTAGGAGGATTTAGGGTAGAAAGACTCACCCAGCCTTTAACGGTAGAAGGCTACATGGTGAACATCATGGCATGGTTTCATAGCAGCAGCATGGCTAGATACAAAGATGGCTAGGCAAAGATAAAGATGGCAAAGATAAGATAAGATGGCTACAGCCGCATGGAGACACTACTTAAAAGAGAACTTGCACAAAGAGCAATAAAATTTAAATTAGGTCATGTGTTGAATGACCCAGCACTCCAGTTGGCTGGAAGTGCCCAGTGAAATAAGAGAAAGGGAGTTTGGGAGAACAGAAGCATGCAGGGAAAAATCCTAGACTTATCTTGGGATGTGAATGGGGTACACAAGATTGCTTTTACATTACAATAATTATTTCCCCACATACTACACAATTGCCATTCAGACAAATACGGGGTGATGAAAGGAAGAAGTAAAGCACAATGTTGAATATCATCAGTGACAATGCAACCCAGAAGAAACCAAAGAATGAATAAGTGTAGCAAAAGAACAGACTGGGACTGAAGCCTTAAGGGACTCCAACTGAAAAAGAGAACCTAGAAGAAAAGGAGACTCTGACAGAGACTTCAGAAGAATGGTTTAGGTGTGAAACCAATGAGTCACAGTGGCACCGGTTCCCAAACACTGACAAGAGCTAAGAAGTACAGAATGACCATGTGTATCAAAGCTAAAGAGTGTAAGAACAAGACTGGAACATAGCCTTTGCAACTTAGCAGATAGAGAATATTTAAAGGTTTTACACACAGTATTTTCAATGGTTTTGGGACATAAAAGGCAGACTGAAATGAGTAAAGAGAAACGAAGATTTAGGTCACCTAACACTCCACCCACCCGCCAGAGTGGTACAAGGTGTACTTGGACCTTGGATAGCAAACTAAAGGTAGTTGCTTCACTTCTTGGCTCCAATTCAAGTGGCCCTGCCCATATGCACCACTAGCCCCAGTGGGCATCAGCTTCCACTGATCTGACCCAGGAAAAGGGATTAGAGATTAAAACATTGGGAAGAAATAACAAAATCTAAGAGGCAACTGACACAAGGAGAAGGACATTGTAAGAAGAAACAAAAGAATCTGAGAGAGAGAGAGAATACTAAAAATATGATTTAAATTGTGAGACACTCTGAATATTGGCCTACATCCAATTACTAGTGCCCACCTATGTAGACCTACTGAATCTAGTGAAGAATGGTAATTCGACACTTATATAAATCCCATTTGTTCAGTGAATCTACTTTAATTGGGGATAGGAATGGCATTTAGGCCAATAAAACAATGGAGAAAGAGGGCATGAAGAGAAGAAAGGGGTGAAAGTGAGTCAAGACTCAAAGTCAGCAAGGGAAGAGGAAAAGAAATGTAGGGAATGATAAATGAAAGCATCCAGTACTTTCAGACTTCAAAACTGATGAAGGGATAAAAACAAAGGGAAAGAAATTGATACTGACCAAAAGATACAAAGGCCCATGAAGTGATAGCAGTCCTGACAATGGCCTTGACTACATGGGAGATAAATATCTGGATGAAATGTGGACTACCTTGGCCTGGAGCTGCAGCACATGAAATCTGGACTACTTGGCTTGGATTTAAGCACCACACCTGCCAAACCACAAATGTAGATTCAAATTTTTACTTGGCTTTCATTCAAAACTGTTATGCTTGATTCAGAGCTGAGGGAAAATAAATCCCCAGCAGTAGTTGCTCTCTCTGAAGTTAGGACGGGTGGCCTGCCCAGCCCAAGGCTAGCTGCCCATTCTGATGTCAGAGAGAGTGACTACCACTGAGGCTTTGATTTTTTTGCTTTTCCAGCACATAATTACCCCTCTGAAGTTTGGGAACAGCAAAGCCCCCATGGTAGTTGCTCTCTCTGAAGCCAGAATGGGTAGCTAGCCTCTCAATGCCTGGGCTTGCCAGGCATTCCGACCCAACTAGCGCTGGGGCACTGCCTTTGGAGTGAAAAATGGCACCAAGGAGAGAAAAAAATGGCAGCACCTTAGGCTTCCTCCCCCTCCCCCCGCCCAAATCCAGTGCTGATGGATTGTTCACACAGCAGTTTTCTCCAGAGTTTCAAGCAAACTCCAGAGAAAACCAACAGTTTTCTAAAACCTGTATTAAGGGGTACTGCCTGAGTCTGGTGAGAATAGGGCTGTAAATCGTGTGGCACTATCACGCCAGATTCGGGGGAAAGGCCACATGTTATGTGGCATTATCAGGGCAGATTCGAGGGGGGAGAATTCAGGGGTTTTCACTGGTGTAGACAAGCCCAATATCTAGGCTCTACACCTCACAATCCTAAACCATCTGGATTCCCATGCAGTCTAGCCCAATACATCTCTCTCTTTCATTTCTACTTTATTCCTTTCTCTGCATCCTACTGATATACTTCTTCCAGTGGGGTGCCACAGGGTTAGGTTCTGGGCCTAGTGCTATTCAACATCTTTATCAATGACTTGGATGAGGGAATTAGGGGCATACTTATCAAATTTGCAGATGACACCAAATTAGGAGGAGTAGCTAATATCCTAGAGGACAGGATCAAAATTCAGAATGACCTGGATAGACTGGAGAGCTGGGCCAAAGCTAACAAAATGAAATTCAACACGGAGAAATGTAATGTACTGCACTTAGGGCGGAAAAATGAAATGCATGGATATAGGATGGGGGAGACCTGGCTGAACAAGACTATGTGCGAAAGGGATCTAGGAGTCCTAGTAGACCACAAGTTGAACATGAGTCAACAGTGTGATGCGGCAGCTAAAAAGGCCAATGCAATTTTGGGATGTATCAATAGAAGTATAGTATCTAGATCAAGGGAAGTAATAGTGCCGCTCTATTCTGTCTTGGTCAGACCTCACCTAGAATACTGTGTCCAGTTCTGGGCACCACAATTCAAAAAGGATATTGACAAATTGGAGCATGTCCAGAGAAGGGCAACTAAAAATGGTGAAAGGTCTGGAAACGATCCCTTATGAGGAGAGACTTAGGGAGCTGGATATGTTTAGCCTGGAAAAAAGATGGTTAAGAGGCGATATGATAGCCCTGTTTAAGTATTTGAAGGGGTGTCACGCTGAGGATGGAGCAGGCTTGTTTTCTGCTGCTCCAGAGACTGGAACACGGAGCAATGGATGCAAGCTCCAGAAACAGAGATTCCACCTCAACATGAGGAGGAACTTTTTGACAGTAAGAGCTGTTCGGCAGTGGAATGCACTCCCTCGGTGCGTGGTGGGGTCTCCTTCCTTGGAGGTCTTTAAACAGAGGCTGGATGGCCATCTGTCGGGGATGCTTTGTTCGTGATTTCCTGCGTGGCAGGGAGTTGGACTGGATGGCCCTTGTGGTCTCTTCCAACTCTACAATTCTATGATTCTATGATTCATCCATTCAAAGTCCTTGATTTCCACCCACTATGTAGTTAGCTACCTTGTCCCTTGGCTAATTTCCTCAGACACTAATTTCTTATTGGGATGTTTGTTTTATTTTTTAAAACCTTTTTATGCATTTTAAATGATTTTCTTCTGTTAATGTGGTGATCTTTTTAAATTGTTTTAAAAAGTTTTATTATTAAGAGTTTTTTTTAACTGATTCTCTTTTGGAGCCACTTTGGGTCACACTTCGGTAGAAAGGTGGAATAGAAATGAAATTAATAAATGCCCCCATAACCCCCATTTACTGTTCCCTCCTGATCTTAAACATTAAGACCTCGAATACCGTGAGGCTTCTTCAGTGCTCCAGTTAACCTTATCTTTTCCTTCCTGCCTGCCATTTCCTTAGTTCACTGCACATTCTGCACACATCTTTCAACCACCTCCTCTGTGGACACCTTACCTATCAGCTTCCCAATCTCTTTGCATTGCTATTTATCTCAACAAGGCCATTCTTGTACCCAGACTTTGTATAGGGTTTTAATACCATCAGAACCATTTTCATTCATCATGGATTACAAACATCCCACCAGCTTGTTGCCTGAGTACTGTACATACTCATGTATAAGTCAACCTCATTTATAAGTCAAGTACAGGTTTTGGGGCCAAAATTATGGATTTTTATATGACCCGTGAACAAGTTAAGGGTAATTCCATGGGAAAGGAAAAGTGCCAGTACTGTCTCAGGGGGCCAGCCACCTTGGCCACTGCCATTTTCCCACTCAGGCATTCAAAAAAGCCTTTCTCCACTCTTCTCAGAGAAGGGGGTGGTTCCTTTTTGAATAAAAGTTAAGGTACAGTATTGAATCTTATCAAAAAGGAACCATCCCCTTCTCTGAGTAGAGTGGTGAAAGGCAAGAGCTTAGTCTGTCCCAGGAGAATCTAAAAGAAGCACCGACCCCCTCTGCTCTCTCGGCATTCCTTCGAGGGAAGTGCCAAGGAGCTGTGGCCACCACCATTTTCCCATCCAGACATTCAAAAAGGCCAGAAGCAGTGCTATGGAGGAGAGCCTATAGGGAGTTGGTGCTTCTTTTAGGTTCTCCTGGGACAGACTAAACTCTTGCCTTTTACCACTCTACTCAGAGAAGGGGATGGTCCCTTTTTTGATAAACAATTAAGGTACTGTACTTACATTGATCCATGGATAAGTTAACCCAGTTTTTTTGGATCAATTTTTGACTAAAATTTCTAGGCTTATACATGAGTATATACAGAAATGTGAAAGTTTGTGAACACTTGGCTCCATCGCACCAGCTCAGCCAATTGTCACTGCAACTGTAATAAAGTATCAGTGTGTGGATTTCAAACTTTGCAGTATCTGCCTCTTTTAAAAGAGCCATTTAAAATAAAACAGAACTGACCTCTTGTGACTGGGCAGAATATCAGTGCGGAAGCCTGGGACAGCCTGTCTGCATCTCTTTTTCTCTATCCCTCTCACACATGCTAAGTTCTGTTGCTATGGAGCTCTGAGTTGCATTCAAGATAAACACCTCATGTAAAATTAAAAGAAGCTGTGCTTCTGTTCAGGAAAAAAAAAAGACCATCTCCACTAAACCTGGAGCACAAGTATACCCCTCATTTTGAAGAGGTGGACATATGGGGCTACTCTTTCTGGCAGCAGCCACACAATTCCAATAATATCTGGTTCCACACCCAGATGGAGACATGTAAAAAAAGTATGGTTTGAATGATGAATCTGAATGGATTTACAGAAAAGTAAGTAGATGCTGTAGGCTATATTTCAGAGGAAGGAACTGGCAAAACCATCTCTCAATATTCCTTGCCTAAGAAAACCCTATGGAATTCATGGGGTCACTGACTTAAGAGACAACATGAAGACACATATACACAAGTAGCTGCACTTAAAACATTCTGCTATAAATACCCCTTTCAAACATATTAATTTAAAAAGAAAAACTCAGTGGGATGTTATGTTTTATTCTGGGGTTTAATCTGCAGCAAGTATATAGTAAGGCAAAAAGCAAACATGAAATTAGGAATAGCAAAAGCTTTCAGAGCTGGCATACCAAGTTAACAAGAACAGGAACAGCCTATGCAACATAACAACAAATACAATTATTATTACTTTTTTTGCATCAAAAGCAGAAATAACCATAGGCAGTGGCCACAAAACATTGCCTTTTTCTTTTCAGAAATTGTTTTGGGATTTCCTTTTGACCAGGTAGCTTAAAATACTTGCAGTTCCCTCACACACAGGACTGTAATTTTCTCTTTTGCATTCCCAAACATGCCTGTATACAATTGGCCTCATGGCTTATAATTGTTGTTCTGTGTCAATTCAAGGTAGGATAAAGATCTTCCCAACACTAGAAATGTCAAAACATAATCACAGAGTCCAATGTCTGCAGAAGTGCAAATAGACTTATAAATGGAATAATTTATTCTTGACAGATATTAGTTGGCCATTTAGTGTTATTATTTTTGTTTATATATCAATAAAGACATGTTTTTTAAAAAGGAACATATTCATGACCTGGTAAATACACAGATGTGGTTAAAAAAGGAGACACTCACTAGCTTTGAAATTCAGACTTTGCAATCTGATTTGTTCTACAACTGTTTTTCTATAAATTGAATGTGATTGCTTTTTTGGGAGCCATCAATTGGTAAAAAAAAAAAAACCACTGATAGAGGACTACTTGGCAAATTAATATAAAACGTGATGGAAAACAGCTGGTTTCATTTATTTGCTGGAAGATTTAGCATTAATGGTGTCTTGGGATAATCTTCTACCCAATTTTTTTTTTAAAAAAAACATTTTTTGCTGTCCCCCATTGAAGGACCATTTGTTGTGTTGACCACTCTACAGTCAAGAAAAGCATGCCAGCTGGACACTGCAAAGATAATTGCAAGCAAATTTCCCACGTGATATATTGGCAGCTAGTTTCTGTATCTGCTGTGCTACTGCAGAAACAACTCTCTCTCCCGCGTGTGTGTGTGTGTGTGTATCCTGCATGGGTGTGTGTGGGGGTGTATGGTTAAACTGTTGAATGGTGCTAGCACGTATCAGGTATTTGACTATCAGAAATTATGTTAGATCTGTCCCTGGTGGGTCCCACATTCAAGGCTGATCAACAAACACCATGCATGTGTCCTGAAAGAGAACCAATTTGCCAGTGACTCTACACATCATTTTTGCTTCCCTGCTGTTCCAAATCTCAAATACCCTGCCACTGCATAAAATCTCTTCAGGCTTAATGTTGCTTGGAAGTGGCTGGCTTCCCAAGACTGGATGCCACTGTTCCTCTAAGGATCCATGTTGTCTATGGTAGAACTTTAACCCCTCAAGGAGCAGTAAGCCAATGCTTGCCTTCTGCTCAGTGGTATTAAGGGGCTCCCAGACTTTGACTTATGTAGGATGCCTCATGTTCTATGCCCTGGATATATGCTGTACCTATTTATTTCACAGATTATGTGGTAGAGAATGCTTTCTCCAAGGAGCAGTTTGAATTTTTCTAGCAGTGTCTTTGTTTGGCCTTTGGCACATCTCTGGTCATTCCCAAGTGATGACTTCAGCTGCTCTATGGTGAATTGTCTGTGGCTGTCTCCACCAGGTCCTTCCATCTCTCATGACTTCAGTATCTCCTGGACAGGCTGAAACCAGCACAGCAGATACACTGACACCCATTTCCCTGCAATAAGTTTCAACTACAAATGGGATGTTTTGTCCCAATCCTTTTTTTTTTTTTTGGTCCATTGCATGAGTTAGCTGTTTTTCTACTATTTAAAAAACCCTGTAAATGGCAGGTGGCTGAAATTTGGGGACATTGTTTCAAACTTTTCAGGTGACAATGTTGTGAAATGTCTGCCATATTGATCTACATCTATATGAATTCTGCCACAAAACATGACTATGGAGTACTAAAACATTCCATCTGGTAGGATGAGATAAGTTCAGATATGGTTGCTTTTCAAAATTAAACAAAGCACCAGTCGCTAACTAAACATACCAGGCCACTAGGAATAACTGAGCTAAGCAGATTTTAGGAGAAACAACTCCCTGGGCTTTCCTTGCAGATATCTTGCCTCTTCATCATCATCCATGGGAAGACAAAAGTATTCCTGCGGGGTGGGGTGGGGGACGACTGGGCAGCTCCCAGAATCCAATCAACAGCCTTAGAAGACCTGGTCATACACTCATCAGGTGTCTTCTGTGTCAGGTGGCAATACATATAGCAATGTAAAGTGGGATTTATAGTGGGCTGACTATTCATATACATTTCCAGAAAAGAGATGAATGACAGGGGATGTGTTCCAAGAGAGTGCAACCATTTAGGTTCTACGTCAAAGCTTGCAACCAAGGTTAGAAGTGAATTTACAATGTCCTAGTAGACCACAAGTTGAACATGAGTCAACAGTGTGATGCGGCAGCTAAAAAGGCCAATGCGATTTTGGGCTGCATCAAAAGAAGTATAGTGTCTAGATCAAGGGAAGTGATAGTGCCGCTCTATTCTGCCTTGGTCAGGCCTCACCTAGAATACTGTGTCCAGTTCTGGGCACCACAGTTCAAAAAGGATATTGACAAATTGGAGCGTGTCCAGAGAAGGGCGACTAAAATGGTGAAAGGTCTGGAAACCATGCCTTATGAGGAAAGACTTAGGGAGCTGGGTATGTTTAGCCTGGAAAAAAGACAGTTAAGAGGCGATATGATAACCCTGTTTAAGTATTTGAAGGGGTGTCACGTTGAGGATGGAGCAGACTTGTTTTCTGCGGCTCCAGAGACTGGAACACGGAGCAATGGATACAAGCTCCAGGAACAGAGATTCCACCTCAACATTAGGAGGAACTTTTTGACAGTAAGAGCTGTTCAGCAGTGGAAAACACTCCCTCAGAGCATGGTGGGGTCTCCTTCCTTGGAGGTCTTTATAAATAATAATAATACATTTTCATTTTTAACCCGCCCCTCTGCTCGGCAACCGGGGTGGCGTATAGCAAGATTAAAACAACATCAAGTTAAAACAATCCTTCCCCATCCTAACCCTCCCACCCCTTAAAACTAAATTAAACTAATGGAGAGTTAAAACAAAGATAAAATACAATAAATAAATAAATAAATAAATAAAGGCAACGATGGCAAGGGGGTGGGTAGCAATCGGTCCACTTGAACCGGGAAGTTATTCTGGGAAGGCCTGCTGGAAGAGATCCGTCTTTAGCGCTTTCTTGAAGCTATCAAGAGTAGTGATAAGACGGATCTCATCCGGCAGGCCATTCCAAAGTCTGGGAGCCATAGAAGAGAAGGTCCTCTGGGAGGTCTGCGACAGCCTAGTTTTCATAGGCTGCAGCAGGTTCCTCCCAGAGGACCGAAGTGCACGGGGGGGATCATAAACAGAGGCTGGATGGCCATCTGTCGGGGATGCTTTGATCATGATTTCCTGCGTGGCAGAGGGTTGGACTGGATGGCCCTCGTGGTCTCTTCCAACTCTACAATTCTATGATTAATGTGTGGTTTTAGTTAATCATGGTTGATGAGATCACTGATGTGTATGTAATGCTGGGATGTGATTAGCTCTGAAAAGAAAGTAAATGCGGGACCTGTAGATCAGAAGGATGGCAAAACAAAGCATGTTGAGCTTATATATGCTCCTGACTTTCAGTCTGCATCTGTGAGCACTGCATCTGTGCTGTGGATATGTTGCCCAAATTGAGTGGGGTCCATGAAGAACCCACTTACGTCCAGCTATTAATATGGGGAAATTTAATTAGCTCAATATGTCAGTGAGAGGCTGGGTAACTATGGGATCTTTTGACTGATGTATACCGGTACTAACTGTCAAAACTCACAAACAGGAAATTAAAAAAAATGGTTTTTATTGAAAAATAATCTTGGAAGCACTCACACCAACACTCAGGCTTCAAGTAATCACACAAGCCTATTGAAGAAAGTAAGAAGTATTGGGATAGAAAAACAGTGTTCAGGATGATGGGCTATACTATACTTGTCCAAAGAGCAGAGATTTGTGCAGAGAAGAAGTATGCACACAGGGTGACACAGCAAATCAACAGAGTGATGGCTCTGAGAAACTGAGCACATTTTGGTGGTATTTTGGGGTGATATTTATATTCGATATTCCCCTGAAGGAGTGTTATGAGTTGAATACAATGTTAGATGGAGTTCCTCACAGTTGGACAATGGAAGCTCTGGCTATGTTAACCATCACTAATAGCTGAGACATTAAAACTGATGGGCGTCTGGCAACCTTCTATCGTTGAGGAGATGTGCAAAGGAAAACCAGTTTGCCGAGTAATCAGTTTTCCTGCCACTTGATTGAATTAATGAATTACTCACTTCCAGGTACGTCCACGAGAATTAGCACATTTCCACCCTAACTCAATGTCCGGGGATGGGGCTGCACAATTACCACTTGGGTGTGTCTTTTAGGAATTTGGGATGGCCTCTTCGTTAGGTTTTGAGCATACCTTCACTCAGTCTCTGTTTCTGAGGAGGTCTGGGACTACTGCTAACCTTGTGAAGCATCAATAAATAATCTGATTTATGAAATATAGCTGAAATATTGGAAGAGTGGGGATGTCAGGGCAGGTAATAACCAGAAACTGAAATGAATTCAATAACACAGAAATAATAGCATCATTTTAAGAATCAAGGGTGCCAACAAGATAGTTATACAAACTAGGATGAGGAGGATAAACAAGAGACTCTTATCGCTCCTCAAATCCTCAGTACAAGAAGAGCTGAATGCAATGGGTTCTGATGGAGAATAATGTTTTTGACCCTGCAGGCAAGAGAACTAAGCACTTGAATTCCTTATCATCTCTGTATGATACAAAAGAGATAACATACCCACAGGAGACATGCATTTTATGGCTAAAAAGGAATATTTGAAACCACTTCAAAACAGGGAAAAGTCAATGCTAGCTATCAAGGAGGCATTTGAACAGTACCATGTAAAGGTATCTTTAAAAAGAAGGAATTCACACAGTAAGTTCTTACAACCATCATTTTTACACAATGATGCATGATTAATCTTCTTCCCAACACTGTAATTTTCACAGCTATAGAACAACCACCCTTCTTAACCTTCCTAAGTGCTCCTTTAACTTCTGCATGAATGTACTATTGCACATGAACTGAAATGTGAAAATTGAACATGAAGACACACAACCTCATAACACAAAAGCTATATTCTTCTAGCAGCTTCCATAAAAAGGAATATACCTTTTCACTTGGTATACAGACCCCCCCCCCGCCGTCCCTGCAAAAGCAATGGAGAGTAGATAACCCTCAGCCCACTTGGATTCCTCACCCACCTAATGGAACAGACCCAGAGAATGTTAGAAATCAAAGTCAATGTTTAGTGTCTAACTAATCTAGCTCTGGAGTTGTGATGGTTTTGTGTTTTGTGTGTGTGTTTGGTAAACAGGAAAGGTTTAAAAAATAAATAAAACAGAAACAATGTTCTGCAGTTTGGGGCTACCCAGACTTCTTACAATAAACAGCCAGGTAGAGAAAAATGGATACATGGACACACCCACCCACACAGACTCCAAGATGGCCTAAATTAACCCCTCTTACCTAATGCAACAAACTGTAACTCACTGTAACTTACAAGCTTCCTTGCACTGAGTGGGTGTGAGTATTTTGCTCTGAACAGAATTTAAAGCTTCCAATATCAATCAACTTTCATTTGTCCTGCTACTTTATTTGTACAGCTTTCTAGAGCCTGCCATTTGTTATGAATGAACCAGGTGTACAACTATTAGATCAGACTTAGGATTCTGCTGACAGTATCACTTGGTGATAAATTAGGGCTGATGGGCTCAGTTGAGCAGTATTTCTTTCTTTATAATATTCACTAAATGACTTGGTTTTCTTGTTCTCTTTGTAAAATACAGTCAGACCCCTTTATCTTTGGGAGATATTTTCAAAGACCATCTGTGCATGCCTGAAACTGTGGATAGTATGGAACCCTATAATTTTGGACAACAGTTGGCTACTTAAACTTAACCCACTACCACAGAGTTAAAGTGGGCTTGGAAACAATGCTTCCCGTGGCTGGGAGGAGCCCCCCCTCACCCGTTGCCGGGCAAAGCACAGGGGAACCAATCTGTTCCCAACTTTCCTCTCATTGCTTCCTCAACAGACACTTGCATAACAAGTGGAAAGTGGGAGGTCAATTCCCAGCCCACACATATAGAATCACACTGTGGACTAAGAAATACCCATAAACACTTCCAGTAACAGTGATCACAGGTAACTGAAACTGTGGAAAGTGCATTGAATATTATATGTTACTCCCCATTCCTTACTCCCCTTCTATTTTGAAATAACACTGGGGCTAAAGTTGCCTCTGTTCGAAAGCATTGTGTTGGGAGGTATTCTGAAGTATATAAAGGGGATTAAAGAGAACAGGAGGAGGAGATAAGGAAGAGGAGGGACAAAGTCATTGCTGAAGTGAAAGGACTGGTATTTTGGAGGAGTAGTTAATGTTATAAAGGGTGGTATAACTTCTAATTTTTAATTATTGATTTGATGATGTTATTGAATGGGTGAAATATAAAGATACATAAGTATAGGGTTTAGCACAATACTAATAGGAAAATTGGATGTCACAATACTTCAGATTTGGTGGGGAATAGGCAACTTTTATTCTCCAGGTGAGGAGAAATAATCAACTAAGTCAATCAAAATAGATTCAGATTATATATTGCATGCGGCATTTGTAAAGATCTATATTAGCTTTAAGCTAAACTTGTAAATTTATTCACATAGACAAAAGGGAAAGATATAATTTTACGGTATATTGCATTATAGAGGCAAAGACCATACAAACAATATGAAAATAATATGAAAAGAATTATGGCCACTGCACAGAGGAAAGCAGCAATACAAGCACAATCACAACTAGTAACTCAAAGGCAGCCTTCAATAGAGGGTCCAACTAGAACACCAGATATGGCCACTATGTTATTGGAAGAAATGAGGAAAGAAATGAAAAAGATAAGACTTGAAGTTAGAGAGGATATTAGAGCTGAAATCAATTCAGATATTAAAAAGGAATTAAATAATTTTGGGAAAAGACTAGAAAAATTATGAGAAGATATGAATAAAATTAAGCAAGAAGTGGAATCCATCAAGGGGAAATCAAAGGGATTGGAAGAAACTACTCAGTCTTTAATGGAAGAACAGGAACAAGTTAAGAAGACTTTAATGGTGAATGAACTCAGGTATAGAGAGAAATGTTTGAAAATACAAGGATTACCAGAGGACAAAAATTAAGATGTGGAGGGAAGAGTTATACCAGCTTTAGCAAATTTCATTGAAGTGTCTGAAGATAAACTGCATTCAGAAGTAGATAAACTGTTTAGAATAAATTCATTGGTAGCAAAAGAGAAAAAGATTCCTAGGGACATAGTTGTTACATTCACAAGAAATAGATTGAAAGATCAAATTATACAAAAAGGTTATATGAATAAATTAAAGATTGAAGACAATTATACAAAAAGGTTATACGAATAAATTAAAGATTGAAGACAATGAGATAAAAATTTATAAGGATATCCCACCTCAAGTACTAAAAAAAAAGACAAGAATATAAATTTTTGACACAGGAACTAGCAAGGAGAAATATAAATTATAGATGGGGGAGACTGGAGGGAGTATCTTTTATGTTCCAACAAAAGAGGTATGAAGTCAGCACGTTGAAGAAAGCAAATGATATTTATAAAAAAATAATAAATAAGGATACAAAAAAGGAGAAAGAACAAATGGAGAAAAGAAGAGAAGACTTGGAAGCAGATGAAGAAATAGAAGTGAGAGAGGAGGAGGAAGAGGGTGAGGAAGCATCAGAATTAGAGGAAGAAATTATTCAAGAAGAAGGAAAAGCAGAGGAAGAGGAAGAAGAAGAACAAGATTAAAAACAGATATACATTACACAATAAGACACTAATTAACAAAGATATAACAATGGATTGTAAGATTTTTTTCATGGAACTTTTATTCTCCAGGTGAGGAGAATAAAGGTATCAACTCTAATTATAAGAGAAGACAAATATTTCATTATTTAGAAAAATAAAAAAAGACATTATTTGTCTTCAAGATACACAGATAAAAAATATGGATATCAAGTATTTGAGGAATCCAAAATTAGGGCAAAATTTCATTTCTTCCAGTGACAAAAAGAAAAAAGGGGTGGTACTCTATGTGAACAAAAAATACCCAGCGAAAGAACAGTTTAACGACATAAATGGTCATTATGTGGGAGTAAAAGTTAAAATAGGAGCTGTGAAGATACTATTAGTAGGGGATTATGCACCTTTTTTAGGAAATTAGTATTGGAAATAGAAAAAACCAATAATGAAAATACACTTTTATTAGGAGATTGGAATTGTGTAATAAATCCATCACAAGATAGAATGTCAGATAAACAAATCAAGAAGAATCAAGGGAAACTTCCCAAGGCATTTTTTGAGCTACGTAGTGATCTAAACCTGCAGGATGTATGGCGATGGAAATATGGTAATGTGAAGGGATACACATTCTACTCAGATGTTCACCATACATTTTCAAGAATTGACATGTTCATAGCTTCCAAACAGTTAATGCTAAACATTAAAGATATGGAAATTCTCCCAAAATGGATCTCTGACCACAACCCCATACAATTAAGAATACAAGGTAAAAAAAGAGAATGGAACTGGCAAATGAATGATAGTCTCTTGATGGATGATAAAATATTATCAAAGGCAAAAGAAACAATGAGACTATACTTTATAGAAAATACAACAGAAGGTATGAATATAAAAACAATTTGGGAAGTGAGTAAGCCTGTAATGAGAGGCTTCTTTATAAAACAAATGATAGAGAAAAAAGAGAAAAAACAAATACAACTACAGAATTATTTAAATGAAATATCAATTAGAGAAAATAAGCTTCTAGATACGCCAAAGGATAAAGAACTGGAGGATGAGCTGAATTTATTAAGGAAACAAGTACAATCATTGATGAGAGAAGAAATAGAAATTAAAATTGGAATGATGAGACAAAAATTTTTTGAGTCAGCCAACAAAACAGGGAAGTGGATCGCACATAAGCTTAAAGAGTTCAGAGAGAAGAAAATAATTACAGAAATAAAATATAAAGGGAGAAATGAGACAGATCAAAAATTAATTAAGGAAAGTTTTTACGAATATTACGCGGAACTGTACAGCAAATTGCCAATAAACAAGAAAAATAAGGGAAAATAGATTTATACTTGGAGCAGCAAAAAATAATAGAACTCAATATGCAACAAAGAGAAAGTTTAAATGCAAACATTACGATGGCTGACATATCACAGGTGATTGGGAAACTAAAAACAGGTAAAGCACCCAGTCCAGATGGGTTTACCTTGACATATTATAAAAAAAATGGAAGATGAAATAATTATTCCTTTGTATAAGACCATTAACAGAACAGCAGAAGAAGGAATACCAGAATCTTGGAGAGAGGTACATATTTCTCTCATACCGAAGGATGGAAGAAACTTAAAAGACCCGAAAAACTTCAGAACAATTTCGCTCTTAAACAGTGATTATAAAATATTTGTATCGATCCTTGCTCAAAGATTGAAGAAGATGTTATTGCAAGAGATTCCTGAAGATCAGAATGGATTTCTCACAAATAGATATCCAAAAAAATAACATCAGGACTATTATAAACTTAATTGAGCATTATGAACAACATAATGAAAAAAAGTTAGCCATGATCATCTTAGATGCAGAAAAGGCTTTCGATGAGGTTAAGTGGGCCTTCATGAAAGCAGTCCTGTTTAAGAAGAATGTTGGTGAAAGATTTTTAAACTGGATTGACCAAATATATTCAATACAAACAGCGCAATTATTAGTGAATGGGGAGAAAACAGACAAATTAAATATCGAAAAGGGTACAAGGCAGGGTTGCTCACTCTCCCCATTGCTATTTGTAATCATTATAGAGATACTAATTAACAATATCAGAATGAATGATAAAATCAGAGGCACAAGGATTAATGGCTACGGATATAAGATCAAAGCATATGCAGATGATACAGTGGTAATTCTAGATAACCTGACAGATCAATTATATGAGTTGGAGAAGACAATTCAAGAATATGCAGAAGTATCAGGATTCAAAATCAATAAGGAGAAAACAGCAGTGCTCACAAAAAAAACTTAGAGAAAAATCAGGAAGAGCTGATCTCTAATAACACAGGTTTTTCTATCAGTAAAAAAATTAAAATATTTAGGTATTTGGATTACCAAAAGGAATGTGGATCTGTTCAAAAACAATTATGATAAACTATGGAGCAAAATTAAAAAAAGACATGGTTAAGTGGTCTAAGCTGAACCTCTCTCTGTTAGGGAAGATTGCATCGTTTAAAATGAGTCTGCTTCCAAGATTCATGTTCTTATTCAAGAACTTATCAATCATAAATAATGAAAAATGTTTTAGAACATGGCAATCTGAAATTTCAAAATATATATGGTCGGCTAAGAAACCTCATATTAGATGGAAGCTCTTGTTAGATAAGACAGAGAGAGGTGGATGGCAATGCCAGATCTTCAATTATATATTCAGGCATCTGCACTACAATGGGTGGAAGAGTGGATTTCCTTAAAAAATGCTAAACTGTTAATCTTGGAAGGTTCAGGAAACAGATTTGGATGGCACGTATACCTATGATATGGGAAGACAAAATAAAACAAAGATTTTAACAATCATTACATGAGGAAACCTCTCCTTAAAGTATGGATGAATGTAAAGAAAACGTTTTATAACAAAATACCAATGTGGGTATCCACTGAAGAAACTTTCTTTGGTAGAACAAAAACCAGGGAGGAAACCTGGTTAACTTATAAAGACATTTTATTAAAGAGCGCTTCAGAATGTGGGATGAAGACCTGAGAACAATTAGAAGTGGAGGGACGTACTTTAAATTGGTTCTCATATAAACAACTTTACAAACGATTTAAAATGGATCACAGGTTGGAAAATTTTGAAATGGAAATAAATCAAATAGACAAAATAATATTTGATAACAAGAAACATCATATAACAAAATATTATAGCATATTGCTAGAGAGAAAGTTAGAAACTGAATATATTAAAGAACCAATGATAAAGTTGGCCCAATACATTGGTCATGATATCAACTTGTCGAGATGGGAAAAAACTTAGAGATATACACAAAAATTTACAGTATCCCAAAATTTAAAAGGAAATTTTCTAAAAATGTTTTACAGGTGGTATTTAACTCCTGTTAAATTAGAAAAGGTATACAATAATAAAGGGAATAATTTGTGCTGGAAATGTGAACAGGTCAAAGGCACTTTATTTCATATATGGTGGAACTGCCAATTTGCAAAAACCTACTAGAAAAAGATCCATTCTGCCATAAATGAAATATTAGGTATAAGATTTTCAACGGAGCCTGAGGTTTATCTGTTAAATATGATAGATAAGGTTAAGGAGAAAAACAAAAAGTGTAATTGGAAGTTATTATTGTATATGATTTCGGCGGCAAGATTATTATATGCCTTGAAAGGGAAGAATAAAGAACACTCCATCTTAGAGGAATGGTTGGTTGAACTGCATGAGATGATGGATATGGATGGTCTAACGGCTGTTATAAAAGAAAGTATGAATAAAGAGGTCAAGGATCGATGGAAACAGGTTGAAAATTACTGGAAAAAGACATGGAGAAACTTAGAGAAATTTGACTTTTGAAACTAGTTTCATTATAAACCTATAGGTGTAGTCAAATTTGCTACTATAGAATGGAAAAAAATAGAAGTACGCATAAATAAAATATACTTAGGAATGGGAAATACTGTTATCTCTATCAAATAAAACTAATTCCGGCAGACTAGGATGAACATGGAAGGAAGTAAAGATATAAATGTAAAGATGTAAATGGAACAAGGAAAATGTTATGGGTATAGATTTTACACAACTAATAGATAATCAGACTGAACAGTCTTTTATTTTAGAAACGTAAAATGTCAAATGTATTTTTCTGTACATGTTAAATTTTCTGGAATTGAATATTTTAATAAAAAAATATATTAAAAAAATAACCATCTCTGCAAACTAGCCAACACAAATGCTTGTTTCATTTAATCTGACACTTGCTGTGTTTTGCAAATGCTAATTGTTCACGCTCCTTGCTTTTTAATAAAGCCATTTATGTTCCCTCCAAAATGAAAGAGCAGTAAATCATCTCAGCTAGCATGCTGAAGTTGCAATTTTACCTTTATTTGATGCAGCAATAGGCAAGAAGAACTGGGCTAGGACTGCAAGGCAAGAAAGAATTTTGCTAGAAAACAGGTCTGCAAAGCAGAATAGTTGTCTTCAAAACATCTCCCTGGAATAATAGCACATGAAAATATAGGAAATTGCTGGCCTCAGGTAAAATCTCTCTTTAGCATGAATATTCATGAGGAGAGAAAACAGGAATAAACTGTCAAGGCTGGCTTCCTTCCAATTTACACCTCACCACCCAAAAAAGAAAAAGGAAGCAGTCACCACACAGAGAGAGAGAAAGCAAAAGAATTAAGGTGAGCCTTTTGGCTGCCTGAGAGCATGATAAGGTGGCAGAGTGTGAAACACAAAATGAAATCATAGAATCATAGAATTGTAGAGTTGGAAGAGACCACGAGGGCCATCCAGTCCAACCCCATTCGAAATGCTTGCTACCACTTTGTTAAGGTTGCAAATTGTTTACATTTCATTTGGCAATATTTCCCAGGAATAAGGCAGGACTGGCAGAACATCATTGAAAATACAAAACATGTAAGTGGTAGCCATCATAATACTCCCAAAAATACTACTCTACGGTGAACTCACCACGGGTCAGTGTTAGAGGGCTGTTCCAAAAAAGCAATACAAAAACTCCCTGAAACAACATCTCAGGCTTGGCCAAATTGATCACCAACAGTGGTCCGCCCTGGCCTCACATCAGGAAGCATGGAGACCCACAATCCACAATGCTGCAGCCTTATTTGAGAACTCATGCCGAACAAGTCTTGAAGAGAAACGACAATGCAGAAAGAATGACAACCCAAAAACATCACTCAAGGAGACCTTCTGCTGTGCTTTCTGCAACCGGACTTGTTTATCTCGGATTGGCCTTTTTAGTCATCAGCGCGCTTGCAGAAAGCGCGGGATGAGTCCTTCCTGAATATTCGTTTGCGAAGAAAAGCCAGAGAGAGATATTTGTGTATCATATCATTAGTAGAATTGTCACATCATTCAACAAGGTATATAATTTATATATTTATAACCAGAATATTGGAAACTGGCTGGCAGTTATTCAGTACAATAGGATTCAGGGAAGGATTCCTCTACAACAGCCTTATAACTGCCTCCTTTAAGCAGACTGGAACCCTGTCTTGCAGCAATGCACTGAGCGCCACTTCTACCCACACAGCTACTCTGCTAGATACCGCTTTCCAGGTGTGGTGGTGGCAGAGAAGAATACCGTTGTCTCTGCATACTTGCAGGTTAAGCATTTGCAGATCTGATGATTCACAGATTTGATTTATTTGTTCTCTTTAGGTATTTGTTGGTCCTCCAGCATGATTCTGTGCTCCACTGAAGTGGACCATAGAATCATCCTGCAGGACCTAGAGATCCTAGAGAGAACACTTCTCTAGGCATCTATAGGTCCTCCAATGTGATTCTATGGTCAACGTCTGCTGGAAGTTGACCACAGTGTTGCACTGGAGGACCTAGAGATTCCCAGAGAAGTGTTCTCACAGGTTTTAAAAAAGTGTTCGTTATTTTTATATATATTTGCAATTTTTCCATTTTAGTAGGGGTCTTGCACCCTTAATCCCTCCCCAATGAAAGTGGAACACTGACTGTAATTGTTTTGCTGCCCACGTTGCCACTGAGTAGGCCTTCAGATAAGCTCTAGCCTGAGTTTGATTGGGCTTGCTCTGAGTTTTCTGACATCACCTCTCTAGTTCATGTCTCAAACATTTCATTGTTGCTAGCTCCCTCACAAACAAGGGGGCTGGGTTGCATCTAGAAGCTTGAGAGTGAATGTGTCCACCACCCTGGCCTTTTCCTTGTTCTAGAGATCAACCAGCACTTTTACCCCTTTTGCTGCTGATGCAAGAGGAAAATACCGAAGAGCTGCTAGGACGCCATCTGGCTCCATCAGCCTCTTGGGGCAGACTATCTTAATCACCCACCTATCCCTACAGATATTCAAGTGCATCTAATTAAAAAAAACCCCACAATTCTGTATATTAGCATGGGATACTAATATACTCGTATACCGTATACAGGCCTTAAAGCAAGCCAATCCATGTAAAGGTGATTATATGTAATCAAAACAGTGTAATTCCAGTAATCATGGGACCAGTATCTGCAGTTTCACTTACCCGTGCTGAAATGTGGTCCAAAAAATATTAATAGAAATTATTTATTTATTTATTTGTTTGTTTGTTTGTTTTAGGTATTTATATCCCGCTCTTCAGCCACAAAGGCTCCCAGAGCAGCTTACAACTTGTTTAAGCAATAACAATTTACACATCTACACCATTAAGCGGTTTCCAATACGTGTTAGCTAATTGGCCCCACAGGTTGGGTACTCATTTTGCTGACCTATGAAAGGACGGAAGCCCTCTGGGATTGAACCTGCAATGTGACAGCTTGCAGTACTGGCATTTAACCACTGCAGCACTAGGGCTCCCTACCAGGGAAACTGAAATAATAAATGGAAATACATAAAATATAATAAGCGAAATGGAAATTCCTGTACAGTGTTACATGGAAAATAGAATGGAAATGGAATATTCCAGAAATGGCACACCATTCTCTCACAGTCTCATGCTGGCCTGCATTTTCCACACTCAAAAAAATTAATGTCTGCTACTATACATGGTTTCACATATCCACAGAAAATCCAGGAACAAATTCCCAAGTGGATAAAGGTTTTTTACTGTATATGACAGACAAGAAGCCCAATAACGAAAGCCTTTGCCAGTCTTCTGCAAACACAACCTGCTACAGCATCCTTCCTGAAACCCTACAGTGCTGCTGCCAGTCAGAATTGACAATACTGGGTTAGATGCACAATGATCTAACTCACTGCAAGGCAGCATCTTATGTTCATATCTCATGGATTCTTTTAAAGCTATTAGGTTGATAGTGACAGTAATTTGAACAAGTTCAGCCCTTTGTCTTTGGAACCCTGTTGGTGCACTATGTTAATGTTAACAGTTGTCTCATGCTAGTGCAGTGCCATTTTGCCCATTATTTATTTATTTAATAATGGATAAATAAAATAACCAATAAATAAATAATCCCACCTTTCTCCAAGGTTGCACAGGAGGTGCAAAGGAAAAAAGTGCAAAGGAAGGAAGGATATAAGATATATCATGGTCAACATCAGAAGAAGAAAGCAATTGGTTCCAAGCAGTCTATTTTTCCAATGCCAGCTTTCTAGAGCATTGTCCTCAGACCTAAAAGCACTCTGGGAAATCTGGTCTTCCATGCAGTAATGGGTTACAGTTTTCTTCCCCAAGCAATGAGCAAATGAATTTGCCTGCCTGCCTTCACAGCCAGTATACCTGTAGCCTTTTTATTTCTTCTACTGGCATAGTTATATCAATTCAAGTACCCACCATGATCTCAGCATCTACGTGATGTGTAGCTATACAGGTTGCTAAGGCAACTACTTGCTGTTGATGTTGTTTTTAAAATATAGCTTGAGAAAAACAAATCCTGCCAATGGAAAAGTTTACATTTTTCTGTGGCTTTTCACACTGTAGTGAACTAACAAAACCCAGCACTTTTAAAGAACAAAGTTTGTGAGAAGCTTGTGATCCTCCCAAGACCAGCAGTTAGAATGGCAATGCACTTTACCAGTAATTTATAATTTTTTAAAACTCTATCCCCTGCATGGTATAAACATCAATTACACATTTACTATATCTTAGGGATGACCCTTTGCTACCTGCAAATATTCACAAAATAACAAGCTGGATAGTTGCAGCAGATCTGATGGAGTAAAGAAATGCAACATCACATTCTGTGCAGTGATTCAAAAGTTCAGAATAAACCCCTGAAATTGCTGTTGAGAACCAACTTCTTATGGGGAAACACATCAGTAGATCAGGAGCAGTAATTTCACTGCAAAATGAGCTAGACTGTTAGCAATCCCTCTAAACAAAGCATTATTAAAGCTGTCTATTTGAAGCAAGTCAAGTAATCCAAAAAGCATGTGAAATGCAGTTCACTACACAGAGAACAAGGGATCAGTTCTTTGAACTGGTCAAGTATTTTGTGGAAATTAATCTGACTGGTAGGTGAAGTGCTGACTGCTGAGTTCAGTGTTTGCTGCTACATTACAAACCTCTACAACCCCATGAAAAATCTCTCTTTAGTATGTTAAGTGAGCATGCTAAAATAAAAGGTGACACTTCTTACTGTGATCTCCTGTTTCCTTGATCTTCTTTCTGGAGGTCACTGCAAACCTTTCAGATTCACCCTTTCCTCTGGATGGCAAGCAAAGTCCAATCAAACTAACCCACTCCAGAGAGAGGGCCTTCTCTCTCTCCCTCACAATCTCTCTGGCTTTTTCTTCGCAAATGAAGATTCAGGAAGGACTCATCCCGCGCTTTCTGCAAGTGCGCTGATGACTAAAAAGGCCAATCCGAGATAAACAAGTCCGGTTGCAAAAAGCACAGCAGAAGGTCTCCTTGGGTGATGTTTTTGGGTTGTGATTCTTTCTGCGTTGTCATTTCTCTTCAAGACTTGTTCGTCGTGAGTTCTCAAATAAGGCTGCAGCATTGTGGATAGTGCGTCTCCATGCCTCCCGATGTGAGGCCAGGGCGGACCACTGTTGGTGATCAATTTGGCTGAGCCTGAGATGTTGTTTCAGGGAGTCTTTGTATCGCTTTTTTGGAGCGCCCCTCTTACGCTGACCCGTAGCGAGTTCACTGTAGAGTAGTATTTTTGGGAGGCGATGGTCCTCCATCCTAGAAACGTGCCCTGCCCAGCGCAGCTGTGTTCTCAATATCATGGCCTCAATGCTGGTGATCCCTGCTTGCTCAAGGACAACAACATTCGTCACATAGTCAGTCCAGTGTATATTTAGGATTGTGCGTAGACAGCGCTGATGAAAGCGCTCGAGGAGTTGTAGGTGGTGGCGATAGGTGACCCATGTTTCAGATCCATAAAGGAGGATAGACAGTACGATGGCTCTATACACACTGATTTTTGTGCTTTGCCTCAGGTGTTTATTGCTCCAGACTCTTTTGTGAAGTCTTCCAAATGCACTATATGCCTTTGCTAATCTGTGATCGATCTCTTTGTCAATCTTGGCATCTGAGGAGATGATGCTTCCCAGGTAGGTGAACTGCTGAACGGACTTGAGCACAGATTTGCCGACGGCAATGTGGGGATGGTGGTGTTCGTCCTGTGGTGCAGGCTGGTAAAGAACTTCTGTTTTCTTCAGGTTGACTTCTAGCCCAAACAGCTCTGCAGCTGTTGCAAAGCAGGACGTTAGGCGCTGCAGAGCTGCTTCTGTGTGGGCAGCAAGGGCAGCAGCATCGGCGAAGAGCAGCTCACGGACTAGATAGTTTAGAGTCTTAGTGTGAGCCCTCAGACGGCTTAAGTTAAACAAGCTACCATCAGTACGGTAGCGTATATAGATGCCGTCGTCTTCTTCAAGCTCTGCCATAGCCCTTTGGAGCATGGTGCTAAAGAAGATTGTAAATAAAGTTGGTGCAAGAACACAACCTTGCTTCACTCCATTAGTTATTAGAAAGGGCTCTGAAAGAGCATCGCCATATCTGACTTGACCACGCTGGCCCTCGTGTAGCAAGATAATCATTTTAAGGAATTTGGGGGGACATCCTAGTCTTTCCAGGATCTGCCACAGACCTTTTCTACTTACAGTGTCAAAGGCTTTGGTGAGGTCGACAAATGTTACATAGAGACCCTTGTTCTGCTCCCTACATTTTTCTTGCAGTTGCCTAAGGGCAAATACCATGTCTGTAGTACTCCTATTGGCTCTGAAGCCACATTGGCTTTCAGGGAGAAGTTCTTCTGCAATAGCAGGAACTAATCTGTTCAGGAGTATCCTTGCAAGGATTTTTCCAGCAATAGAGAGCAGTGTTATGCCTCGATAGTTTGAGCAGTCGGATTTTGCTCCTTTTTTCTTGTACAGGGTGATGATGACTGCATCTCGGAGGTCTGATGGCAGTTCCCCTTTTTCCCAGCAATTCACAAGGAATTCGTGGAATTTTTCGTGGAGTGCATGACCCCCGTGTTTCCAAACTTCAGGTGGGATTCCATCAATCCCAGCTGCCTTGCCGTTTTTCATCTGCTGTATGGCCTTAAGTGTCTCTTCCAAAGTGGGAGCTATGTCCAATTCATTTTTCATTGGTTTTTGTATCATATGTTGGATAGCTGAGGCTTGGACTACTCGGCTGGCGCTAAAGAGACTTTGAAAATTTTCACAATAGCTAGAAGACAAAATGCCACCTTTCTGACCAAATCCTCACAAATACCAGTAATTATCTTAACGAGCAACCAGTGTTAAGCATGAAACTAAGAATCTGAAACTACACAGGATAGGCAGGAACTACCTCAGAAGCCCTTGACTATCTTCCAACAGGCATGGCAAGGCATAAATAAGGCTGTGAAAGGAATTATGGTCCACTAAAGAACAAATAGACATGCTGTCAAGGGTTCAAAGACAGCAACAATTAGAGCCTTTTTGTTTAGGTGCCATGATGGGAATCCATGTATATTGGGAGGATTATTCAGCAGTGTTGTGCCCCCAAGAAATCTCTGCACATATGAATGAATGGCCAAAAGATACCCCCCGCCACATCCCACGCCTTAAGATGCAGTTAAAGGCTGCCTAAACTGAACATTTTAGGGTACCAGTGCCAACCCCTTAAACCCACATCTACAACGATATCTAGAGCACAAACTGTTCTGGTGCTCATCCTCTGCCGACTGAGTCCCTCCCTGGTATCCAAAGGTCGGAACCAACCCTCTGGTTCTGGAAGGCCCTTGAGAAGATACAGGAGGTTTAGCTTGCTTAACAAAATGTCAACTTCCATGGTTTATGAGAGCCTTAGAGCTAGGATGTCAAAGGGGATCATGATAAATTTAAGCCAGGGAAAGAGTTTTCTTTAAGAGGGAAGCTAAAATGATAACATGGTACAGTTGGGCATTACCTCAGAAATCTTCTGTAGATATGGAGGATTAACTGTTCTGGCTCAGGAAGAGCCCTGTTAAGACTGAAGACCTGTATACTCTCAAAGTTTGCAGCTCAGCTATCCTGTATCTCTAAGGACTACTTCTGATGTAATATACTGTGCTCAAGGCTTAGTTTCTGAAAAAATAAAATTATATCAAGTTAGCACCCACACACTAACTTACTTGAGGACTGTTTAGCCACAAAACTTTTCTAACGTTGAATTTGTGGGCAGTACCCAAGAGGGATCTTAAAGTTCTACTGGAACAGCTAAACATGTCTGTGTAGACTAAATATATAAATATATAAATATACCTTAAAGAACAGTCTGGAACCCCAAGATTCCATTCCAGTTACTTGGGAGAATTTCAACAAGGAAGTGTCCTAATTAAATAAGAAAGGCTATGGTAATTACTGGGCACTTTACCAGACAATTGGAATCACAAGGAAGCTGCTTCCCAAAAGGAAAACTACACAGTTGGTATTGTATTTCAAACCCTTAATATTTTACTTACAAAGGAAACTGTAAAGGTGTGATTAAGGCCCCATTCAGTTTCACCAGCCAAAAATCTGTTGATCTACACACCAGAACTAGCAAAACTAAGAGGGGGAGGGGAGAGGGAGGGAGAAAGAGAGAGAAGTTGACACTGGAAACAATCCTCCCTGTAAACTCTAACAATGATCAAAATCTACTTTAGATAAAATATTTAGTTTTCCTAGGCAAACACTACTGCATACATTTTCTCTAATGTCATGCCAGTACGTTGATGCACAGACTGTAACTTGATCAACTTTCACTATGACTGGACAATGATAATGCCTTGACCGTGTGCCAGACAGAACTGCTAAAAAAATTATTTGTTGACACAAGAATACTATTAAAAAATATCAGTCAGCAGGAGATCCACCTACCTTGCCTTTACAGTTGTCCCTTCATATTAGCTGGGGTTTGGTTCCAGGACCCGCCATGGATACCAAAATCTGTGAATACTCAAGTCCTATTATATGCAATGGTGTCCCTTATATAAGATGGCAAAATCAAGATTTGCTTTTTGGATTATTATTTTTTAAGAATATTTTCAAGCTGTGAATGCTTAAATCCGTGGATACAGAGGGACAACTGTATATACCATTCTCAAAGGTTTTCCTCTCCCTTCTACCTTACTTTGTCGTTGTTTCAAAAAGCACTCCAGTCACCTGCAATCAAATTTCTATGATGGCTTTTAATAATACTAAATGCATGCCACAGGAAACCAGAGGTCCCAACATTTGGAAAAGTTGCTTTCTGGATTACCACAATCTCCCTCCTAAACAACTTTTCCACATTCTCGGTTTCATTAGGTTCCCTTTCTAGAACAACAGATATATATTTAGACTAGTCATACTACATGAAAGTATGGTAAAATTTTCCAGTGAGGAACTACCTTGCCTTCACATAACTGATGGCTGCTTCATGTACACTCAGCACTTTTTCTCAGCTTCATTGGAAATCTTGTGTTGCCAGCACTATGAAATGCCCTCAAGTGTGGTTGGTTTGGTCCTCTGTCTTCTCACCTTTTGGTGGATAATATAACTTCGGCTGCCCCAGGGGACTTTTGACAAGTGTATAAATTGATCAAATAATGCAGGTATATCAAGACTGTTATCAGGTTGGCCAGCAATTCTGGTTTGAGCAGTTTGTTTGGCTGGTTTTAAATTATTAGAAATGTCTAGTATATATTTAAGCTAACACAGGTTATTAGCTGTTTTGAGTATCTTAAACAAAAAAATTCAACAGATTTGAAATCTGAAAGTGAAAGAAATTTGATGGATAGGACAGTCTACTCCTATCATTATACTGTACTCGTAAATTGAAAACTAAGCAAGCTGCAAAGTCTAAAGAATTAATGAACACAAAATGGGAGAATAAGATCATCAGATGGGATCAGTGGATATTTCTGGTGAGATACAAAATGGCATCCCTTAGAGTCATAGGCTATTGACCAATACTGATCTCCCCACCCCACCTACCACCACCTATCAACAAAATATTAATCAGAATGAAAGCTGGAGGTAGGAGTATACGTGGAACTCTGCATTCTCCAGAGCATCCATTTCTGTTTAGCTTCCATGATCAAATATACAAAGCCTTTCTAAAAATATATATTTTTATTAAGAGTTAAAACCACCAAACTACAACTGTCCCGCCACATTAGTGGCTTTCACTTTCATGGATTTGAAAGTGATAATCCTCCAGCCACTCACTTCAGTTTCGTCCATGCAACCAGGATTGCCCAGCTTCATCTGCAAGACCTTTACTGTCTGAAAGACGTCCTCACACCATTCCTCAGTTTCCTCTTTCTTCCGAATTTCTCCTGCCATGCTAAAGACTCCAGCCACTCACTACGGTTTCTTCCATGCAACCAGGATTGCCCAGCTCCACTCTCAAAACCTTTCCTGGCTGAAAGACTTCCCCACCACATTCCTTCTGTTGCAAGCTGCTGGCATGCAGTGCAGCAGAAATCTCCGTTGCGAAGAGCCTCTGAAGCCTGCTTCTGCACTAAGATTGGAGACTCTTTGCAATGGAGATTTCTCCTCTCTGCCTTCCCCAAGTACTTAGCACTAGGCCAGAACCGCCATTTTGGATTTCCGCGGTAGCAACCGTGTTCTTTTTCGCAGCACTGAAGTGATGAAACAGCTTTAAAAAACTTTTTTAGGTGGGAGGTTGCACTTGCACACCTTAGATTTACTATTTAAAAAGTACTATTCAACAGAAGCAACTTGTGGAGAATAAAAACATGAGTAATTCACTCGCAGCCACCATCTTGATTCGCAGAAATGCCTTCGTGTACACCTCAAACACAGACAGCTTTGCATCCCAGCGATCTTGCCCAAAACCCGTGGAGACAAAAGAGCGCTGCTGAGAATTTGTGTTATATCACCTCCTTTAGACAAGCCCAAAGTTTTTGTTTCACGGTCATAACAAAATTCTAGGTTGCAACCTTTTCAGACCCAGGTTCCATTCACACTACAGAATTAGTGTTACTAGCTGTAGCTGGCGTAACATACACCATTAAAAAACATCCCCCAAAATAGCTGGTAGACCTCACGACAACCCTGTGAGGTAGGCTAGCAGCTTTTTAAATTACTCTTCCCCCTTCTCAGTGTTGCACACTCAGTGTTCCCAGAATTGCTGACAGTGACTCGCTTTGTTGCCCTGCCACTGCAACCACTAGTTGACTGCCTGGAACAACTGAGTCTGAAGGTGTAGACTGAGCTGAGAGTAGATGCAGATTGAGTGGCAGGAGTGGACTGTGAGGTGGAGAGGGAATTTGCATGTGGGTGGTGATTGGTTGGGTATGTTCTCTGAGCAGACAATCAGCACACTAGGAAAGGCAACATACCCAAGAGTTTTATATATAGATAATTCCACTTTAACTTCCATGACAATATCCCAAGAAACTCTTGGATCTGCAGTTTGGTCAGAGGAACTAGAGGATTTTCTGGCTGAGAAATCCAAAGGCCCCTTCCCGTAAACCGCAGATCCCTGGATTCCATAGGACAGAACCATGGCAGTTTAAAGTGGAGTCATAGTGCTACAACTATGTAGTCTGAATGACCCCCTAGAATCAGAATCCATTCCTGAACCTGAGGCTGGAATATGAACTCTTTTAGTTATAGTTAAGGATGGATGTGACTGCTGTAAATCATTTTTCCATACACTTTTGCATTTTTAAATCTCATTTTTCTTATCTCTCCCATGTGCCGCTCCTCCAAACAAAAAGAAAATAGTAGTACAATTGCAATTATGTGTCAGGGGATGATAGGACACTCAATCCCCAGCAGAAGCTAAAAACTATCTCAGCAGACTTAGTAGCAACCCATTCTCAAGAATACTCACACAGAGAGTGTTTGACGTCCAAATAAGCAGGAGGCACTTTTATCTTCAAAGTCAAACAGTTCCAATATGTACAAATATTTACAATTGAAGGACAAACTGCTTCACCAGGCATCAACATTCACAAGAAGAAGGGAAGTGAGATCTGTTCTGAGCTTTCTTATATACACAGTTATGAGAAAAACCTGCTCATTAAGAAACATCTGACAAAGTCTTAATTGCTTTATATATATGCTGGGAGAGGCAATAGAGGCTTTGTCAGAGATCAACTGATTTTCTTGGTGAAAGCTTCCTGCTGACTTCAGTGCCTGGATTCTGGTTACCTTGACTTATGCTTAGACCTTGGACTGTCCCTGACTACTCTGCTGCCTGCTCCTGTTGACCCACAGACTGTTTTGGACCCACCCTGACTGACTGCTGTAAGCCTTTGACCTTTTGGACTGTGTTACTGGACTAAATCTCTGACTGTGTTTGCATTTCTGTGAGCTAATTAATAGTTGGCTACCTTCCCAGACTAGTGCTGTTTATACTTTGCTGGTAACCAGTTGCTTTCTGGACACCAGATATGGTGGAAAAATTGTTTGTTTTTTTAAAAAGCTCCCTGGGGACCTCAGGGCCACAAAAACAGCCCTGGGGGCCACATGCAGCCCATGGGCTGTACTTTGCCCACCCCTGCTTTAAGTAGCAAGAGCAACAACTCAGTCTGTAAGACTGAGCAACGTATTCATAGGAGAGCCCCTGATTCAGTTAATACCATATGGTTTGTTTTCATAGATTTCTCTAACATTTAGACCACATTGTAAATGTTAACTTTGAGTTTTAAAAAGAGAAACTGATTGTAGCTGAAGCTTCAAAATCCAATTTAAAATGTTAAACTTTAGTTTAAAAGTAGTGGTAGTTAATCATTTGGATGAGAATCTAGTATATTATTTCATATCAAACAATGTGAAATCTACATTCATGTCAAATTACTTGGCAAATATACCTAGCCTACTACAATATCTAGAAAAGTTCCTTAATATTTTTATCTTGAAAGGGTTTTTTTTTAAAGTGTTTAGTGAAAGCAGTAGTAAGAAAAAATAGCACTAATACACGCAAATAGGAACACATAAAATATGTAACTACCGGTACTCTTCCCAGGACTAATTACAGGCCAGCTTCAGTTTGTCTGCAGCTCCTGCAGAGCAATACCAGAATTTTTGACAACACCTGCAGCCCAGAACACTCTCTGTATAAAACGAAATCCCAAGATGAAAAAATAGAATGCATTCACATAATTATTCAATTGGTTGTTAGACAGGAAGTATCTTTGCCCGTTAGCAAAATAACTTATGAGAACTTTCTGACTTGCAATTGTCTATATAGACAGGGAAAACAAAACCCCCAAAACTTTATCCTTGTTAACAACAAAAGCAACAAAAAGATCACAGTCTATAGTAGAACAAGAACTACGAACACTATAGCTTTATAAGTGGACCTGTTAGAAGAATGTGAAAACCTAAGGCTGTGGGGAGCTGACAATATGTAGAATCCAAGGGTGAACTTCTGCTGGAGAAACAGTAGAGTCCAGTGGGAGAGAGAAGGGTCAACACCCTCTCCCCATGGCAGTCCCCACCTACGTACCCCCAAAAACAACTTTGGAGGGCTCACAAACCCATTGGAGATGGCTTTGAGAAAGATTCTGTAGGGAAGAAATTTCCAAAGCTTCCTCCAGTGTAAAGTTGGATTTGCCTCATTATCATTACAATTTTGTTAAGCCATTTTAAAGGCAAATGCAATTCTGAAGCAAATCTGCAATCTGTATTGATTGGCAACTTGGTTCAAATGTGACATTTATCAGAAAGTCTCTATAGTGGCAATGAGTACTTATGATATTACAGCAAAGACAACATGAAGCACTTCTCTAATAACATTTGTGGGCCAACCAATTTATAATTTAGGGGCGAGGGATGTAGAAAACATTACTTTTCACTCTATGTACATTCAAGCCAATGTAGGTTACACACTTTCAGCCTCAGAAAAACCCATGAAAGGTTCACCTTAGAGTCACCATAAATCGGAAACTACTTGAAGGCACACATCTCTCTCTCTCTCTCTCTCTCTGGCTTTTCTTCGCAAATGAAGATTCAGGAAGGATTCATCCCACGCTTTCTGCAAGTGCGCTGATGACTAAAAAGGCCAATCCGAGATAAACAAGTCCGTTTGCAGAAAGCACAGCAGAAGGTCTTCTTGGGTGATGTTTCCAGGTTGTGATTCTTTCTGAGTTGTTGTTTCTCTTCAAGACTTGTTCGGCGTGAGTTCTCAAGGCTGCAGCATTGTGGATAGTGCGTCTCCATGCCTCCCAATGTGAGGCTAGGGTGGACCATTGTTGGTGATCAAGTCTGAGATGTTGTTTCAGGGAGTCCTTGTATATGCCGTGGCTAATCTGTGATCGATCTCTTTGTCAATCTTGGCATCTGAGGAGATGATGCTTCCCAAGTAGGTGAACTGCTGAACGGACTTAAGCACAGATTTGCCGACGGCAATGTGGGGATGGTGGTGTTCGTCCTGTGGTGCAGGCTGGTAAAGAACTTCCATTTTCTTAAGGTTGACTTCCAGCCCAAACAGCACTGCAGCTGTTGCGAAGCAGGATGTTAGGTGCTGCAGAGCTGCACACAACAACAATTAAAAATGCCAAGTCTTTTGGTTTCTTCTATTTTTCACCTTTCTTTTAACAGGTGTATTCAAGGCATGAGTAGAGAAATGTAATACTGGTATCCAGCACAAAACAATTGGAATAGTTTTTCAGTTGTTGTTGTTGTTTAATTCAACCATAAATTTTCCAGCCTTGCATTTCCCTGTGCTGTCACACTGAGGTCCCACTTTTCAATGGCCAAGGTCCTCTAGGGGGTGAGGAAGGGACTCTTCCTTGCCACCTACCTCGCTGCTTAATATTTTCTGAGTCTCTCTTAGTGGTCAATGCAGAGGTAGAGGGGCTTCTCCCCTTCTCCTGAACACAGAGAAGGAACAAGTCATTCCTAGACTTTACACTGTTTCTGGAAGGCTCAGGAAGCAGTCAGAGCAAGTGAACCTTCACAGTTCTTAAGACTCCAGAGAAGGGCAGATGCTTTCACCAGATTTAAAAGTGAAATCACTAGTGATTTGTGCATTTGCAGATGCTTGCCCCAAAAGCCAGGTATTAATAATTTGGTGGAACTAATATGGGGACTGAGATGGTATTACACTGAGTGGCCTGAAAACAAGTAGTCTGGAATAATGTGACAACCGAACTGAAAATGACAACCACCCTACCACCCTTCTATTTAGGACAATTCTATCAGCCAGCACAAAGATTATAGAAGCCTAGAATCACAGAGTGGGAAGGGACTGCAGGGGTCCTCTAGTCCAGCCCCTTGCCATGCAGAATTGCATAACTAACACGCTTCTGCTATGGCCATCCAACTACTGTTTAAAGACCTCCAAAGAAAGCAAGTCTGGCAACTGCTGGGGAGGCTATCAAATAACTCTTACAATCAAGAAGTTATTCCTAATGTTTAGCTAGAATCTCTTTTCTTGCAGTTTGAATCCATTGACTATACTCTTTGTTGTTGTTGCTGTTGCTGTGTGCCTTCAAGTTGTTTCCAACTTATGGCAACCCTAAAGCTTTTTTCATGGTGGCTTTTATTTTATTTTTTGGCTAAGATTTGTTCAGAGGGGTTTGCCCTTACCTTCCTTTGAGGCTAAGAGTGTGTGACTTGCCCAAGATCACCCAGTGGGTTTCCATGGCTGAGTGGTAATTAAAAAACCCTGGTCTACAGAGCCAATGCTCAAATTAGTAAAATCAAAGCCGCTAAAACCAAATTAAAAGACAATAATCAAATAACAATAAAATAAAACAAAACTCTAGCAAAGAATACAACAGGAAAAACAGAATAATGAGATTAATTCCCTCACACTGCAGCAGATCGCAGTAAGTTTTCAACAAATGGCTGCCCCAAAGCTGGGTCTTAAGGATTCAGTGGAACAAATATGTTGGGGTGGGAGTGGGGTTAGACGGGTGGGCAGGAAAACAGTCAGTCTGAAATAATGTGGTAACACATTTGACAAGGCCTTACCCCTCACACTTATCTGATGCACTCTAGGGTGAACTAGAGTGCACAGGAGTAAACATATGGGAGAAGACCTTTTTTAAGGCACTGAGGACCCATACTGTTTAAGGTTTTACAGGTAGGTGCTAACCCCTTCAACTACCCCTGGAAAAAAAGTAATCAGCGAAGATCACAAAAGACTCGAGTGATATGTTTTGTCTGGCAAGTGCCACTCAACCTGCTAGGCAACTAGGGCCAACAAGTGGATATTCCAAGCACAGGTGATGAAATACCACTGCTCCTCCTGCAGCTACTCCAAATGGAACAAGAGCTCTGCTGGGACCAAACAAGTGTCCATCAGTGGCTGAAGCACCAGCTGCTCACAGCAAAATAAATAAATAAATAAATAAATAAATAAAAAATCTTAGAGCAGCCAGTTGGACCAATGCAAATTTCCAGATACTTTCCAAGGACAGCAGCACAAAAGGCACACTCAATTCATTCAGCGTGAGGAGGTTATGGAAGAATAAGACCCCATGGCCAGCTTTATCTTCCCTAGGAAAGGGTTCACTTGACATACTAGCCTGAAACAATAAAAGGTGTGCCTAGTAATGGTTTCTACCTGGGCATCCAGAAGTAGGTCAGGAGTGAAGGGTGAATTGAGGGCAGGGTAGACATTCTTGGTGGTGATTTTCATATCCTAGTATTGCTGCTGATTTTATAGTCTTTTGGCTTTTGTTTTTGTGTGCTTTCAAGTTGTTTCTGACTTATGGTAACCCTAAGGCAACCCTATCATGGGGTTTTCTGAAGCTGAGAGTGTGTGACTTGCCCAAGGTCACCCAGTGGGTTTTCATGGCCAAGTGGGGATTTGAACCTGAGTCTCCAGAGTTATAGTCCAACACTCAAACCACTATGCCATGCTGGCTCCACTCTACACTACATGTTATTTTAAATGTTATGTTTATGTCTTGCATTATTTTGTGAAGTGTCCAGATAGGTTCAGCTATTTGGTGGTGCAGAAATGCAATAAAATATTCCTCGATGGGCCTGCTCACTATTTCAGAAACACAAATCACCTATATGTTTGAATAACATAGTCCTTTCTTCTACTGAGTAAGCAATTTACTCCTACAGACACTTGGTCCTCGTTATCACAAATCAGTAGCTGGGGTGGGGTATCAACCCAGTATTACACAGTGAAGAATAAAACAACCTGAGGGTTGTGATTATAATTCTGCTGTTGGAGTTCATAATGTGGTAAAAAGAAAAAAAACCTATCCTTATTTAAAATATAAATATAAAAGGAGAACTCAACACACTTGAAAGAAAAGTTAATAAAAATAGGAACAAGTGAGATAATAAATGAGAGAAAAGGTAGATCCTGGCACATAGTGGCTAAAGCACAATTATTAACAAATACAACTTTATGGTGTATATTTATATTTTACTATGCTATTGATACTACTAGCCATCTAGAGAAACTTTCTAAAGGGCACTATATAAATGTGGCAATCAATCAATCATCAGGAAGCTGAGGGTTGTGAGTGGTGCTATACTCAAGCAGCAAAAAGGAAAGGAGGCAAATGGGGGAAGGAGACAGAGGGTGTTTATCAGGCATGAGAACAAATTACCTAGGAACCATCCTGTTCTTTGACTGGGGAGAGCTTACAGGTAGTCTGTCCCAGGAGAATCTCTCTACTCTCTCTCTCTCTCTCTCTCTCTCTCTCTCTTTTTTTTTTTTTTTTTGAATGTGGGCAGGAAAATGGTGGTGGTGGTGGTGCTCTTTGGCACTTCCCCACTGCAGCAGAGAGACTAGAAGAGGTCACTTCTCTACCGTGGTGAGGAAGCACCAAAGAGATGCCACTGCCACCATTTTCTTGCCCGTTCCATTGCCTTGAGAGCATAGCCTGTCCTGGGAGAACCTAAAAACAACACTGACCCTCTCTACTCTCTCCGCTGTGGCATCGAAGTGCCAAAGAGCCACCACCGCTGCCACCATTTTTCTGCCTAGCATTCCAAAAGGCCAGAAGCAGAGCTGCAGTGGAGAGAGGTACTGCCCTCTTGATCCTTGCCCTTCATGGCTGGCCATCCAGGGGGGGACTGCCTTGATGATGTTCCTTAAGGACATCATCAATGCATCCCTCAGAGAAGGGTGTGTTCCATCTTGTTTAAAGGAAGCAGCCGTTAGGCCGCTCCTGAAAAAATCTTCCCTTGACCCCCTGGACATGAACAACTATAGGCCGGTTTCTATGTTACCATTCTTGAGCAAAGTGATCGAGAGGGCAGTTGCGCTTCAACTCCAAGTGGTCTTGGATGAAACCGATTATCTAGACCCTTTTCAAACTGGCTTTAGGACGGGATTTGGAGTTGAGACTGCCATGGTTGCCTTGACTGATGACCTGCGTCTAAGCATTGACAGGGGTAGTGTGACCCTGTTGGTGCTTTTAGACATCTCAGCGGCTTTCGATACGATAGATCATAGCATCCTCTTGGATCGCTTGAGGGGGTTAGGAATCGGAGGCACTGCGCTCCAGTGGTTCCGGTCCTTCCTCTCGGGCAGGTCCCAGAGGGTGTTGCTCTGGGACAGCTGCTCCAGCAGAAAGGAGCTTACTTGTGGTGTTCCACAGGGCGCCATCCTGTCCCCAATGCTGTTTAACATCTATATGAAGCCGCTGGGTGAGATTATTCGCAGTTATGGGGCTGGGTGTTATCAGTACGCTGATGACACCCAGATCTATTTCTCCTTGCCCCGATCATCGGCCTCGAATTCCGATGGCGTCTCTCCTCTTAATGATTGTCTTAAAGCAGTAATGGGCTGGATGAGGAAAAACAGATTGAGATTAAATCCAGATAAAACGGAGGTGCTCATGGTAGCGGCCCCCAAACCAGGAGTTGGGCTGCAACCTCCAGTCCTGAATGGGGTCACGCTCTCTGTTAAGGACTGTGTTTGCAGTCTGGGGGTGCTCCTTGATTCATCGCTTCAGATGACGAGTCAGGTGAATGCGACAGTCAGGAGCGCCTGTTATCAGCTTCGGCTGATACGCCAGCTGCGCCATTTCCTGGAAGTAAGGGACCTTGAGACTGTGGTGCACGCGCTGGTAACCTCCCGTCTAGATTTCTGCAATGCGCTCTACATGGGGCTGCCCTCATGTTTGGTCCGGAAACTTCAGTTGGTACAAAATATGGCAGCCAGAGTGGTCTCGGGAACATCTCGGAGAGACCATATAACTCCAGTATTAAAATCTCTCCACTGGCTGCCAATCAGTTTCCGGGCCCAGTATAAGGTGTTGGTTATTACCTTTAAAGCCCTAAATGGCTTGGGTCCAACTTATCTCCGGAACCGCCTCCTCCCATACAATCCTCCCCGCGCACTCCGGTCCTCTGGGAGGAATTTGCTTCAGCCACAAAAATCTAGGCTGTCTGCAACCTCCCAGAGGGCCTTTTCGGTAATCGCCCCCAAATTGTGGAATGACCTGCCGAATGAGATCCGTCAGATAACAAGCCTGAGTGGCTTTAAAAAAGTACTAAAGACGGATCTCTTTCGGCAGGCCTTTCCTAATTAGATCCCGGCCTCAGGGGATCCTGGCCTCTTCTAGGCTGCTGGCCAGTTATTATATTTATTGTATTTATAGTTTTAAAAGTGATTTTAGATTAGTTGTTTTAATTTATATTTGTTTAATGTTTTTTTAATGGGGGAGGGTGGGAGTGGGGGTGTTTAGGGATTTTATTTGTATTGTATTTTAAATTTTGTAAGCCGCCCCGATTGTTTTTACAGAGGGGCGGGGTATAAATAAATTTTATTATTATTATTAATATTATTATTATTACTTACATTGACCTGTGTATACATCAACCCAGTTTTTTTGGGGGATGAATTTGCAAAAAATTTTTTTTAAAAAAATTCAACTTATACACAAATATACGTGGTAGATTTTAAGTCTGAGGCCAGGGAACTGTCAAATTAACTATTTGTAAGGTGCTCTGGGAGCCTTTTTGACTGAAGATTGGGGTAGAAATGTTTAAAATAAGTAGACAGATACAGGCATACCTCACTTAACAAAATAGATGTGTTCCTGAGCATTGGTTTTTTTAACCGAAAAATTGGTTCCAGAAGCAGAAATAACATGGAAATGGTAGGAATAAAAAGAAGAGCAGTTCAATGTTTTTCAAAGCTAACAAATATGAGGCTTATCTAGTCTTCCCTTTACTCAGTCTTTTGTTATAAGGTATGCTGGAAGCTACCACTGCTTACTTTGCCTGTTGTAGGCAGGCATGCACAGTGCAGTAGGATCAGCCAGAGCAGAATGATTTTCTTTCCCAGCTCAAGGTTTTTTTTCTTACACTGTTTACTGCAGAAATACTGTAGCAAGCCAACACCAAACTCTGTGCTTCTCCAGCCTTTCTTCACTATCCTCCCAATGCTGATGCTGCTAAAAAAAACTTCCAGCTAGACAGAGGATAAGGCAGAAAAGGGAGGGAAAGGACAGGCATAAAAATCCTCTGTAAAAAGGAGTGTCATGGTCAGAGGCTTTGTTAACTGAGTTAAGCCTGTACTATTGTGAAAGATACTTGCAACAGAGTTGAGAGACACTGTGTAAGATTAAGGCGTACAACCTTGCCCATTCCTTTTTAAAAATTGTGCTTCATACATTGCCTATATTTTCAGAAGAAATAACTGCTGTATAGTTTGGGCATGGGAGAGAAAGGCATACTTTGCTAAATACACAGACACTCAAATCTCTGCAGAGTTCAGTATTTCAGAAAGCCAATGTTCTGTGCCCTTCTCAGGTTTGACAATGCCTTAACAGAAGGAATGCATGTGAACGACAGCGAGGCTACTCTGGTGAAATTGATAGTATGAAAGTTCTAGAAGCACAGTGGCTTGCAATCTGGGCACTGGGCAGAAGTAGACCAACCAATGCAATAGCCACACACATTTGGAGAATTCAGTGTTACAGAGCACATACCGTTGATGCCAAAAGCAGCAGCCTTTGTCTCTTCCTTCTCTCTTCCACTACTATGTCCATTACTACAAAACACAGGCTATCATGCCATCAGCTGTTGGGCTTCCCTGCCCACCTGCGTCCTAGTGGCAGTCAATGAAAGAGTGATGCAAAGCCAAGAAAAACTCACAAACTAACACTGTCATATAAAAGGACAAAGGAGCAGGTACAAGATGCAAGGGTGCTCTTTTCAGGGGCATCTCCAGCTGTTTTGTAATACCTGGCTGCTGCCAGAGTCTATAACAGATTTTATTTGTACAGAAAAGAAGATGGGATGAGAGAGGTTCGGCTCAATAAGATTGTCAGATACAACAGAGCCCAAGGAAAGGTTGGAAATTTCTGTCACAACAGAGATTGGTTACACATGTGAGAATTCAGCCAGGAGAGACTGTGAACAATTCCTAGTAAAGCAGACCATTCATCTAAGATTTAGGATAAAGGGTTTCAATGGAATATTGCCAGCATACAAACAGCAAAAAGACTGGTGCATATTTACCTGGTGACCTACTGTGCCAAAAGCATAGGTATTTTCTCCTCTAATTCTGGGAGCAAATGAAACGCCCACAATCAACACAAGACATGAACGCAAATCAGCAAGCGAGAGAGTAAAGACCCCTGCAAAAATTTCACCTCACATGTTCAGAACAACAGAAGCTCGGGTGGGAGGACCCATGCCCAAAATACAATGAAGTCATTTACATCCCTCAGTTCAGAGTTGGAAAATCAAAACCACACAGCTTGTTGTTAATGATAAACAAAATAAAAATTGTAGAGCTACAATCTCTGTGGAGAACAGAGCCTTATTTCTAATAAACAGACCTCTGGATCAGCTGAGAGGAATCACTGATATACTAATCACAACTGTACTTACAGTGAGTTTGGCCTGCTGGGTTTAACAACTTCTAAGTCAGGGTCACTTGAGTTCATGTTAGACTGAGGAGTACTGTTGGAGTGGAGGAAACTGTTGATGTTTGATGATGATATGACTGATTCCAGGCTGGAGTTGATGATACTGTTCCTGTTTTCCCCTGGAAAAAAGAACTGCCAATATGAACTGCTGTCTGGACACTGACATTTACTTAGTTATATAGGATTTTATCACACTACACTGTTATAGTGCCATGCCTCCTGTGGAATCCTGGGATTTGCAGTTTAGAGAGGGGCATTTAGCATTCTCAACCAGAGAGCTCTTAGGCCTCACTAAACTACAAATTCTAGAATTCCACAGGAAGAGGCAGCCATAGCAGTTAAAGTGTAATAATAATGCTATAACAGTGTAGCATGATAAAGTTGAGAGAGAAAGAGAGAGATGGCATTTGCCACGTTATAAACGAAGGAGCTTCTGCGCTAAAGGATTATTCAATGACCTACTATGTCCAGAGATGTCTCCTTCCAACCCAATTTGAAGAAACATAAAAATCTAGGTTTTGCGACTGGACACTAATCAGTAACTTACATTTGAAGGCTAGAACATTGTGGGTACAGCTGACAGTCCTACTGTGGTCAAATTAGACATGATGTTAAATATTTCTTTTTGTTTAATGTGAATGTTTTTTTAAAATACAAATTGCCATCACTAGATAATTATCATCATTACAGCAGGCAAGACAGAGTTGTTTCTTTCCTGCACTAGCTCAACAGGAAACTGTTTTTTACTTTTTCAAAAATGTGCACATTCAGTTCTGAATGGAGATTCACTGATGAACTGAGAATGGATCCAGGCCTGCTGTAGGTTTTGGGACCTAAAGGGGTGGGGGGCAAATTGAAAGCATATGTCTTTCTTCACACCTTAAGACAGTGATGGTCAACCTTTTGAGCTTGGTGTGTCAAAATTCGCCAAAAAACTGAGCATAACTCAGGTAGTGTGTTACTTAGAGGAAAAAACATTATTTTGCAATATTTACTGTTTAAATAACATAAATGTATAATTGTTACATATAATTGTATTTAATAAACCAAAAACTAATTATTTAACTTATCTGCTTAGTGACTTCTTTGTTCATTCATCAGTTGGTTTCTTTTGTTGGTCTTGATATTATTTAGCTTGTGTGGGGTGCCGTGAATTGAGATAAGTGAGGGGGAATTCTTTAACTAACCTGCCTATTAGTGACTTTTTTGTTGCTGGAGCCCCGGAGCCCCTCGCGAAGGCCAGGGAGAGTCCGGGGAGACTCCCTCCCTCTTGCTGCCTTCCCTGCCCTTTCTGAGGCGGCTCCGAGGCTTCGAAGCACCGGAGCCCCTTAGGAATGCCGGGGAGCAGCCAGGCAGACTCCCTCCCACCCCCCAGCCTGCCAGCCCGCCCGCCCGCCCGCTCTCTTCCCTGGCCTTTCTGAGGTGGCTCCGGGGCTTCAAAGCCCCGGAGCCCCTCAGGAAGGCCGGAGAGAGTCCGGTCAGACTCCCTCCTGCTACCCCACCACCTTCCCCGGGCTTTCTGAGGTGGCTCCAGAGCTTCGAAGCACCGGCGACCCTTGCAAAGGCCGGGGAGCGGCCAGGCAGACTCCAGCCTGCCAGCCCACCACCTTCTCTGGCCTTTCCGAGGCGGCTCCAGGGCTTTGAAGCCCTGGAGCCCCTCGGGAAGGCCGGGGAGAGACTGGGCAGACTCCCGCCCGCACACCCACTGCCTTCCCCATCCTTTCTGAGGCTTTGAAGCACCGGAGCCCCTCACAAAAGGCCGGGGAGAGGCCAGGCAGACTCCCAACCACCCGCCAGCCACCTTCCCTGGCCTTTCTGAGGTGGGCTCCAGGCCTTTGAAGCCCCGGAGCCCCTCGGGAAGGCCGGGGAGGGTCCGGGCGGACTCCTGCCCACTCGCCAGCTCACCAGCCATCTTTCCCGGCCTTTCCAAGGTGGCTCCAGGGCTTCGAAGCACTGGAGCCCCTTGCAAAGGCCGGGGAGAGGCCAGGCAGACTCCCGCCCACCCACCAGCCAACTTCCCTGGCCTTTTGGAGGCGGTTCCAGGGCTTTAAAGCCCTGGAGCCCCTCGGGAAGGCTGGGGGGAGTCTGGGCAGACTCCCACCCGCCCACCAGCCGCCTTTCCTGGCCTTTCCGAGGTGGTTCCAGGGCTTCGAAGCACTGGAGACCCTCGCAAAGGCTGGGGAAGAGCCGGGCAGACTCCCGCCCACCCGCCGGCCACCTTCCCTGCCCTTTCCGAGGTGGCTCCAGGCCTTCGAAGCAACGGAGACCCTCGCAAAGGCTGGGGAGAGGCCGGGCAGACTCCCGCCCACCCACCAGGTTGCCTTTCCCGGCCTTTCTATGGCAGCTCCGGGGCTTCAAAGCTCCGGAGCCCCTCGGGAAGGCCAGGGAGAGGCTGGGCAGACTCCTGAGTGCCCGCCGCCTTCCCCGGCCTTTCCGTGGCAGCTTCAGGGCTTTCAAGCACCGGAGAACCTCGCAAAGGCTGGGGAGAGGCCGGGCAGACTCCTTCCTGGCCGCCAGCCCACCAGCCGCCTTCCCCAGACTTTCTGAGGCAGCTCCGGGGCTTCGAAGCCCCAGAGCCCCTTGGGAAGGCCGCCTCCCACCTGCCCGCCGCCTTCCCCATGCAGCCTCGCTGGACAGGAGGGGTCTTCTCCATGACTCAGTCACAGAGATGTCCCCTCTCTTCCAGCGAGGCTGCACGGGGGAGAGCATCGCTGGCTGGATGGGAGGGCTTTTCTGGATGGGAGGGCTTTCCCCCCTCCAGCCCCTCCCCTCTAGCGACCAGCCATCCTCCCTTCCCAGAGCTACAATCGCAGCTTTCGGAAGGGTGCTGGCTGGAAAGCCTTCTCCCAGTGGCGACCAGGACTTTATAGCCCCACCCTCCACTTTCATTCCCTCCTTCCCCGCCTCCCTAAAATGGTGACTGGGGCTTTGAAATCCCGGTCACCACTTTAGGGAGGGTGGTGAGGTTGCGGGCGGGGGGGGGGAGAGGGAGCGACCTAGCCACGTGTCACCACAGACGGCTATGCGTGTCAGTGGTGACACGCGTGTCATAGGTTCACCATCACCGCCTTAAGAACTCCTAGAGCTAAAAAGGCTAAAGGCTCTAAGTTCTAAGGCAAGTTAAACAGTTTGTTGTTGTTGTTCTGTTTCTGTATTCAGATTCACAAGGTGAAATGACTTTGATTGGATAACATTGTGCCATTCCTCTGCCTCATTTCAATGATAGGGAATAAAACTGTTCATGGCCACAGGGCATACTACAGAAAATACTCATCTCAACTGAAGGCATAGCAGCAGAAAAAGAAGACCAAAAAGTCATTTGGATTGATATTATCATACTTTCCATGCCCCCCCCCACATAATTTAGCATGATTTGCAAAGACAATGTTTTAGGAAATAGTTCCTTACATGTAAGAACAGGATGACATTCAATGTATACATAAAGCAGAGAAGAAACTACAGATCTATAAACAGGTTTTTGAAATTTGAATGACCTGAACAGCCTAAGTGATTCTCCCCTTGCATTATTATTTCTCCTGTTATATCCTGACTTGTTACATTCAATTGGCAGAAGTAGTGCAACAAAGAGGAAGTGGACCCTCTAAAATCCAATTCACCTTCCCTCATCCTGCACAAGACAAGGATCACCTAAGAGTCACAATTAATACCTGTAGATTGGTAATAACTGGTTAGCACATAGAAATACAATGGGTTGAACTGAGATGGCTTTTTTAAAAAGGAAATTCGGTACTAACAGAAAGCTTCAGTTCTTTAACACTGAACAGAAAAAGCCTGAGAAACTTAGAGAAAAGGCCTCTAAACACAAAGAAACCAGAGGGAGTCTCCCAATGGCACAACCTTCTAATGGTAATGAAGTTTGACATCTATTCTTTGCCTGGCTCTCTGCTTGCTGGCTTTTTAAAAAACACAAAAATTGTCATGCAGGGAATGCAAATTACTTTAGTCTGCATAGTAATAATGGGACTTGAATGAGATACAAAATTTGCTGAAAGTTACTTGCATATGCTCATGCTCATGATAGTAGCAGCTGATCTATCCACCACATGAGCCTGGTTATGGCATCGGTTAGACAATGATATTAAAGTTGCTCCCATTTAATTTTGAGCTGACTTTACTAGTCAAATTGCTTTAAATTGTGGTAGGAGCAGGGAGGTAAGAGAGCGCTAGGACACTGACCATATTGGTGGCGATGATAGGATTCATGGTCCTACATGTTAGGGAGGGTGCTGGTAGTGGTGGGGGTGTTTTAAAAACAGAGTATTCTATGTGAAGTCAAAGGCTTTCACGGCCAGCTTCCATAGATTTTCCTTGGGGTATTTTTCTGGGCTGTGAGGCCATGTTCTGGAATAGTTTCTTTCTGACATTTCACCTGCATCTGTGGCTGGCATCTCAGAGAATGGTTGTATAGGTGTGTGTGTGGAGTTTATATGCTGTGAACCCCTGTTGGGGAGTATCTGTAAATTTGTGTAATTGAATGGTTAGTTTCTGGGTATAGAAATGCAAGGCTCATTAGTGTCTGTTTGGCTAATAGTTGGTTGATGGGACATTATTTGCTGGGAATCCCCCTGTCCCTGGGTGGAATTCTTTTGTAAGTGTTGAGTTTTCATTCTATTGTATTTCAAAACTGGGAGCCAGATTTTGTTTACTTTTAAGGTTTCTTCTTTTCTGTTGAAGCCAGAAAAATCATCAGAAGCAGAACATGTTATAAACCAACCTGGACACAAAATGCTATTTGAAAACATGAAATTCTAGACCAGGCCAACAACTATCATGTCAGAATGCACAGAGAAGCTATTGAAATCCACAAACAGATGGACAACTTCAATAGGAAAGAAGAAACCTTAAAATTAAACAAAATCTGGCTCCCAGTTTTGAAATACAATAGAATCAAAACTCAACATTTACAAAAGGATTCCACCCAGGGACAAGGGGAGTTCCGGAAGATAATGGGCCATCAACCAACCATTAGCGAAACAGAAGCTAATGAGCCTTGCATTTCTATACCCAGAAACTAACCATTCAATTACACAAATTTACAAATACTCCCCAACAGGGATTCACAGCATATAAACTCCACACACACACCTACCCAACCAATCTCTGAGGATGCTAGCCACAGATGCAGGCGAAATGTCAGAAAGAAACTATTCAAGAACATGGCCTCACAGCCCAGAAAAAACCAAAGGAAAATCTACACAGTGTTCTGTTATTGCAGGTGTGTGTCCTTCTACCTAATGTTGAAAATGTCTTCTAGACAATCTGAGATGAGACAATGCAATTTTTAAAACTATTTCAGACAGTCTAGTGTTTACAACACTATTTTTTGCACACAGGATTAAGATACATACGCTTTTCACTGGGTTGCACAGTATGGAAGAGTGTTAAGGGCCTCTCACTGCATGACGGTGGCTTTGAGTCTGTACTTCTCTTTCGAGACAAAAGCAGCTGAGAATTTGACTGTGGTGTTTCTGGAACTGTGTTAAATATCTGTAGATAAATAGACAGACAGGCAGATATTTTTTAAAGACAGGACTTTGATAGAGTCAGGAATGCAGCATAGCAAGCTCTCAATAATAGCTATAATGATTAGTCCAAAAAAATTGTAAAGACACACAACTTTCCACCCCCTGCAAATATTTCTGGGCTTATGAGCTGCTTTACATTATGAATGATTCCATCACTATTTTGGATGAAAGTCTAAGAATGTTATTTAACAGCTCAGAAATTATTTAACTTTTCTGATCACACAGACAGTTTAATGGCCTGCAAACTAGATATACCTTGGCAATCTTTATGACTGTAATTCAACCAATTGTTCCAGGAAACCTAAAGCTACAATTCTTCGTTGACATCAACAGCAGATTCCAGTACTGCACAGTGCTCTTAAGATGCATGTAACTAAGTTCATGTTGAGGGCATACATTGATTCACCAGATATTTATTGGAGGGGAGCTGACAGGGTAATCAATGACTTCATTGGGATGATGCTAGTCTAAATTACCCATCTTCTTCTCTATTAAACCTACAGAGGTAGGAAGATTACCATTTAAAAACCTGAATCAAAGTTGGGAATTAAATCAAAGTTATAGTAATTTCACACCATTGCCAATTGAGAATTGATCTTTATGACCCACCCAGAGGACTGCACATTGATGTTCACCAATATACAAATGATGTATATAGAGGAGAGATGAGAACCACCACATTTCCATAGATCTTTGCCCTTCTTAGCTCATTCAAAAGGCAAGAGGGGGATTGGTCAAGTGGGTGAAGGGAGGTGTCAATCCCTCACAACAAGACAGGGTTCCTACATGCCAAAATGAGGCAGCTGTGAGTCCCTCTGTAATGGATAACTATCGGTCAACGTCCAATATTCCATTTTTGGAGCAAGGTAATAGAATGTGTAGCTGCCTCCCAGCTCCATAGATTCCTGGATGACATGGATTATCCTGACCCATTTCAGTCTGGTTTCAGGCCTGGTTATTGGGTGGAGACAACCTTGTTTGACTTGGTGGATGACCTACTCCAGGAACTAGACAGAGGGAGTATGTCCCTGTTGGTTCTGCTGGATCTCTTGGTGGGTTTTGATACCATCAACCATGGTATCTGGCTGGGCCACCTCGTTGGGATGGGATTTGGAAGCACTATAGATTTTCCTTGTTTTTTTTCCAGGCTGTGAGGCCGTGTTCTGGAATAGTTTCTTTCTGACGTTTCGCCTGCATCTGTGGCTGGCATTTTCAGAGAATGGTTGGGTAGAAGTATATGTAGAGTTTATATGCTGTGAACCCCTGTAGGGGAGTATCTGTAAATTTGTGTAATTGAATGGTTAGTTTTTGGGTATAGAAATGCAAGACTCATTAGTGTCTATTTGGCTAATGGTTGGCTGATGGGCCATTATCTGCTGGAACTCCCCTTGTCCCTGGGTGGAATTCCTTTGTAACTGTTGAGTTTTGATTATTTTGTTCTTCAAAACTGGGAGCCAGATTTTGTTTACTTTTAAGGTTTCTTCTTTTCTGTTGAAGTTGTTCAGGTGTTTGTGGATTTCAATAGGTTCCCTATGCATTCTGACATGATAGTTGTTGGCCTGGTCCAGAATTTCTGTGTTTTTAAATAGCATTTTGTGTCCAGGTTGGTTTATAACATGTTCTGCTACTGTTGATTTTTCTGGCTGGCACAGTCTGCAGTGTCTCTCATGTTCCTAACTAACACTAACTAACTAACTAATACTAATGAGCTTTGCATTTCTATACCCAGAAACTAGCCATTCAATTACACAAATTTACATATACCCCCCAACAGGGGGTCACAGTATATAAACTAAACATACACTCCTACCCAACCATTCTCTGAAGATGCCAGCCACAGATGCAGGCGAAACGTCAGAAAGAAACTAATCCAGAACACGGCCTCACAGCCCGGAAAAAAACCCAAGGAAAACCTATTGATGTTGGCCGTGAAAGTCTTCGACTTCACTTGGAAGCACTGTTTTACAGTGGCTGTGTGCCTTCCTAGAGGGGTGACCCCAAAGATGGTGCCATGGAGCTCCTGTTCAATTCCTTGGCCACAGGTCTGTGGAGTCCCTGACGGCTGAGTTCTGTCCCTCATGCTAATTCAGTATCTACATGAAACTGCTGGGAGAGTTTGCTTGGAGGTTTAGGGTTCAGTGCCACCAATATGCTGATGACACCCAACTTTTTTTTATGTTTTCCACCTAACTCCAAGAGAGCTGTTTTTGATCTAAATCAGTGTCTAGAATGAGCCATGGATTGGATGAAGGCAAACAAACTGAAGGTCAACCCAGACAAGACAGAGGTACTCCTGGTCAGTCAAAAGGCAGACCAGGGAAAAGGAATACAGCCTGAGCTGGATGGGGTTACACTCCCCATGAAGACTCAAGTTCCCAGTTTGGGTATATTCCTGGACTCAGCCTTGAACCTGGAACACAGGTTTCTGCAGTGGCCAGGAGTGCCTTTGAACATTTAAAGCTTATGCACCAACTGTGCCCATTCCTGGAGTTGCTTGATCTGGCCATGGTGACAATCCTTGGTTACATTCTGTTTGGATTACTGTAATGCACTCTATGTGGGTCTGCCTTTGAAGAGTGTTTGGAAACTTCAGCTGGTACAAAGAGCTGCACCTAGAGTGTTAACTGTGGCTTGTTACAGAGATCATAAAACTCCCCTGTTACAACAGTTCCACTGGCTGCCATTTTGTTTCTGGGTACAATTCAAAGTGCTGGTTATGACCTATAAAGCCTTGGGTCCAGGCTATCTGATTGCTGTACCTCCCAATAATAAGCCTGCCCAGACCCTCAGATCCACAGGAGAGGCCTTTCTCTCAGTTTGGCCACCTTCACAGGTACAGTTGGTGGGAAGACAAGAGTGTTTCCCCTACCCTTTTGAACTTCCTCCCTAGGGAGGCTAGAATGGCCCCCTAGGCACAAAACATTTATTCCGGAAGGTTTTCAAAATTGAAAAAGGGCTCTAAATGCTGTGTTGTTTTAAACTGTATTCATTGTTTCTAAAATCTTATGGAGTCTATGTTTTTAATAAGGTTCTTAGTTTAATTCAGTTTTAAGGTAGGTTCTTTTATGTTTTTAATTGTAATGTTTTCAATGTGTAAGCTGCCTTGAGTCCCACTCTTTGGGAAGGGATGGGATGTAAATACAGTTAATAATAATACATAAAAGAATAAATAAGGCCCATATTCTCTTGCTCTAGGTACCAGCATCCAAACCCCTATCACGATAACATAAACCATAGCCATCTCTCTATCTCAGAAACGAAGGCAAAACATCTTACAACTATTCACATTCACTGACATGTGATCCAGACAGTGGGCTTCCAACCATCTTTTATTACCTTGCATCTTAAACTGAACAATAAGCTCTAGAGCAGTCTAATGCTCAAGAGTTGAAAAGCTACTAGAACAAATAAAGCCAGACTACATTTTAGAACCCATTATATAGCTTTATTAGACCCAAAGAGACTGAGGTATCAGGACAGGATTAAAAGAAAATGGATATGTAGCTTATTAAAACATCCTCAAAGTAGACAGATTTACACATTTCAATAGAGACATTATAAAGTTGGCTGAACAAAGGCAAGCTGCTGATCTTGCACAAGCAAATTGGGGGAAGGGAGGGGAGAGAGGGAGACCAGCTAGAAGTTTAACTTCTGTACGGAAACAGAAACACGAACCAAAGCAAATCCTTCTGTGGATATACAGCTGATGAGTAGACATTGTGATGTTCCAAAAAACGTGAGCTTACATGGGGAGACCCATGAGAAAAAGTGTAGTGGCCTCAAGATTCTGGAATTGCACTCCTTTTACAGAGCAACCAGTCCCTTCTCTTTTCAGATTTTGACATTAAAGGAAAACCACTTTGTTTAAGAAAGATTTTGGTCCTTGGTTTTTACCATTTTCTGTGCCTGGTCTTTCAGTCAGTTGTTTTGGATTTGATTTACCTGCTACAGTCTAAATTCTCGTCTACACGATGAAAAGAATCCGTATGGTGTTCAAAAGACCAATAAGGTATACACATGGCCGTTCGGATACATTTGTGTCTTTCGGAAGGGGGGTCTACCAAATCCCCCATAAACTACATGGATTCGGCATTCGGGAGGATTAGCAGATCTCGACCTAAAATCTGTACAGCCGCTCAAATTGTTGATCATCTGTACACGCCATTTGCACACATATGAACAGGCTGTGTAATCTGATTGGCTGGCTGAGCACAGGGGGTGGGGCTAGCAAAGAGGGGGATTGGGAGTGGCCACCATGTTGGATTCCCAGCTAAGCGAGAGACCTGTAAGTCCATGAAATGGAGATATTTTACATTTATTCATTTTTATTTTATATTGTAAATACGGAGAACTGACTGTCCGCATAACAGGCACCTTTTTAAATTAAAAAAAAAAAGCGGCGGGAGATTTAAAACTGCTACTTGGATCTCTTGTTCCAGCCAACTGGGCAAAGGGGGTCATACGGAGTTTAGGGGGGTAAAAATTATGTAGGCAGATCGCACACATTTGAACAGCTGCCTTTTCTAATTTTTTCCCCCCCAAATGGATTTTTTTTTCATCCTGCAGACGGGGCCTTATTATGTTTTTTTTTTTAATGGCTTACATTTTTAAATCTTGTCCACAGACAAAGAAATGGACTAAAAATAAAAATAAAAAATCTAATAAAATTCTCTTGCTGAACAAAAAATTGTCTTCCAGTGTTACCCAAAATGCTCCTTGGAAATTCCAAGAAAATACCGAGTTTCTAATATGTTGGGGAAATTAGCAGCAAGTCGACGTTAGCAATGCAATAGGGGGCAACAAGGGGATCTTGAACCTATGGATACCAGTACTAGCCTGGATGGAACACACACACACACAACTGTGAAGTTAATTATGGTTTTTATTAAGAGTTTCAAATATAACACCAATCACACACACAGTCATACAAGGAGTATTCACACAAGGCTATAGAAAGGCAGTAGGAAAGACTTGGCTAGGGGAATAGCAAGAGGGTTTGCTGTAGGTTATACGACTTGTCTTGCAGTCCAAAGTTTGTTGAACAATCCAGCAGAGTGGATGGAGGAATCTGGGGAGGCTACACAGGGGAACAGAGTTTCCTCTGGAAATGGGATCTGTGCACACTGAGGCAGAATTTGAAGGTCATATTTATATCTCCAAATATATCCTGGAGAGGGGATGTTTCATGGGTTCAAACAATAATCTCTAAAGATTGCACAATGATTTCCAGGAAGACTCCTGCCCTTGAAAATGGGAGTTTGAAGATCTAATGTGTTGCAAACTGTCCTTAATGTCCAATGATTGGATTTAAAAAGCTTGAGCCGCCTCTTTAATGGTTGGGGGATTAAGGAAAGGAACTTTGAAACCAGCACACAAAGGATTGTTCTATCCACTCATCATCTCCCTTTCAGGTGTACAGTGGAGACTGTGTCCTTTTGACCTTTAATGCCATCTTGCATCTTCAAACTAGCCTTAGTCTTCCCTAGGTTATTTTGAGACCTTCCAGCTGTCCCTCATGGAAGGCTACATCAATGAACCAGATTATTAATGTAGCAATTTATTAATACACCTATTCTATTAATATGTCAATTTTGGGGGTCTCTAGAAGCAGGACTATCAGCCTTGCTAACACTAATTTCCTCATGCTGAAAGAAGTGTGTTATCATCCAGAAAAGATTATAATGAAGGAACAAAATGGACAGATACAACTAATTTATGGTAACACCAATAAATGCACCAAGTTCCTAGGAATTGCCATTACTCAGAGGAAAGAATCACAGTTTCCAAATCCAAAATAACAGAGTACCTATCAGTACTTAATTCTAACCAATCACCTGGTATCTCTGTGGAACAAATGAACTACTGTCATTTTAAATCAGGACTTCTTGTTGTATGAGTCATGAGGAATTGTCTAGCCCCAATTAGAATTCCAGTGTACAAAAGTGCCTATGGCCATGAATCAGTATGGCATAAAGGTTTAAAATTCACCTGTTGTTGTAAGTTAAAAGAACATTATTATTAAATGATGTACAGGTGGTACGTGACACCAGAGAAATTGGCTACTATTTATAAGAATGATAGTAAAAAATGATGGAAATGTAAAGATCACATAGGTTCCTTTTATCATCTCTGGTGGACTTGCAAAAAAGCTAGGAAATATTAATTATTAATTAATGGGATGATTCAAAAGATGTTAAAAGGAACCATAGAATTTAGACCAGAACTATTTTTATTAAATATGTTGGATATGGAAAATAGAATTGAAAGAGAAAATAAGGTTTTACTTTGTTATTTTATTATAGTGGCAAGAATAGTTTATGCTAAGTACTGGAAGCAAAGGAAGATCCAGCCATTAAAGAATGGATAAGGACACAACAAGAACTAAGGGAACCAGACAAACTGACAAATATGTTAAAAGAAAATCCTATACAGATACACCTAGATATTTGGCAACCTTTTATGGAATTTGTTAAGAATTAAATTGGAGACTAAATATAAAAAGTTTTGTTATTTAAAGTACTTCCCTTTCTCTAAAATGAGGAAGGTTTTGTGTGTGTGTGTGTGTGTGTGTGTGTGTGTGATTAAGTGGTAGAGGTGAAATATACTTTTTAGAAGCAGTCAGTGGAAAGCAGGAAGTCGGGGAGGGGCGTGATTGTATGTTGTTGTATTTCTGTTGTTGTCTGGTATTTTTCCTGTCTTTTTCCTATATGAAATCAATAAAATACATAATAAAAAAGTGCCCATGGCCAAAGGAGTGTTTGTGCGTGCAGAATCAAATGTGTTCTGTAAATGCACACTTCTTGTATTGTGGCATTTCCTAAGCCCAATAAATTCCAGTATCCTCCCAATGAAAGAAATTTTGGTTTCCCTGAAACAGAGCCAACCTTCTGACAACTAGGGGGTATCACTTGTGCTTAACTACATCATGGTTTGCTGAAAAACAGCATGAGACCATTTTTGTGCCAGTATGGACACTGATTGAGACACAATGAATACATTTGTTTGAACTTTTCTTTGTCCCAATCATTTTTGCCTTTAAGGGAAATGAAACTAGATGGCATGCACCTGAAATATGGAAACACTATTTATAACAGTGCTGATGGCCATGTTGTAGGAAGCCTGCACTGTAGGTCTAGTTCTATATGGATTCTGCAATGTGACTCTGGGGCACTAAAATGCTGCATCCTAGCTCATGAAAATTAACCTTTTTTTTTTTTAATACAAGCTGGATTTCTCTATTATTTTCTCTGTGTTTAAGACTGTTCTTGATGCTTCTGCCAAACTAGCAAGAAAATATTTTTCCTCATCCTTCATCTACCAACTTTATCTGAAAAACATGACTACAACATTTTTTGTGTGTTGTGTGTGGGGGGAGCAACTCTAGCTTTGGAAAACCAGACAATTCATATATTCATTCTGGTTAACAGGATCTACCAAAAGAATCTGCAAAAAGATTCCTTGAAATGAACAATGCAAAATGAACAAAACAACAAAAGAAAGTTATCCATTATGTAAAACAATTTATTTTCCTACTTGTACAAATATTGGCTGAAAGTATAAGACAAGGGAGGAAAGAGAGGAGCATGATTTTAGGAATTTTTAAGAGCTGTTCTGGTGACCTCTTTGCCTGGTTGGTGTATGTATCTGCTTTACTATCTGTTTGTTGCTAACTGTTCTCGAGTTGACTTTGACTTTTGGCAACCTCATGAATGAGAGATCTCCAAGTCACCCTATCCTCAACAGCCTGCTCAGGTCTTGCAGACTCACAGCAATGGCTTCCTTGATTGATTTATCTATCTGGAATGTGGCCTTCCTCTTTCCTTACTGCCATACCAAGCACTCTAGTATGACTTCCGTATCTGCAGGGGATACATTTTAAGACTCCCTTGTGGATACCTGAAACTGCAGATAATTGCTACCTCTACATTTTGGCTATACTTAGGCAAGATGCATACCACAGAATCACACTGGAGAACCTAGAGAGACCCACAAACTCTTCCATTTCTGGACCTCTAGTTCTACTGATACCATGTACTGCTAAAAAGACAAATCAATGTGCCATAGAGCAAATCAAAGCTGAACTCTCCCTAGAAGCCAAGATTACTAAACTGAGATTGTCATAGTTTGGCCATATCAAGAGAAGACATGACTCACCAAAAAAGACAATACAGTATGATTCCCTTATCCACATACTCAATATCCACAGTTTTACTTACCCACACTCCAAAAATACCCTCAAGAAGTGTTTGTGAGCCTTTCTAGATCCTCCAATAGGATCTATCCCTATGGAATGTTCCTGGCTCAAGCATACCATAGAATAGATCTTGTCTAGTTCCTTCATAGCTGCCCTCCCAAGCCCTAGGGTTGTCTAAACAGGAAAAAACAAAAAACAAAAACCAACTCCTCATGGAATTTGAGGAGAAACCTTTTGTCCTAATGAGATCTTGCAGTGATTTGTGGTATTTGGAAGGACAGGGAGAAAACCTGCAAAAACTACATGAAAAAAGACTTTGCGACTTCTCCCAAGTTTTTTTTTTTTTTTAAATGCAGGGGAAATGTACATTCCTGCTTGTTAGGACAACTGAATCACAGTGCATTCCCAGATAAGAGTGGAAGTGGAAAGCTGATTGGTCAGACATGTGCCGGGAGCGGGTTTCCCATCCACAAAGTGGCTGGAACTGCCATTTTGGATTTTTGCAGAAGCAATTGTGTACTTTTTTGCTGTGCTGAGGTGACCAAACAGCTTGTTAAATAGAAGGTTGCACTTGCACACCTTAGGATCACAGTTAAAAAAAAATACTGTTCAGCAGCGGCAACTTGTGGAGAATAAAAATGCAAGTAATTCAATCGCTGCCACCATCTTGATTCACAGGCATGCTTCCATGTGAACATGAAACATGGATAGTTTCAATTTGCTGTGCACCAATCCACATGGTTTCTTTTCATCTCGACAAGCCCCTACCTTCTTTTGATTTCTTGACTGCAGTCTCCATTCTGATTAATGACTGAGCCAAGGTATGGAAAGTCTTTAACAATTTCAATATCTTCATCATCTACTTTAAAGTTGTGTAAATAATCTGTGGTCATTATTTTTGTTTTCTTAATGTTCAGCTGTAAACCTGCCTTTGCACTTTCTTCCCTGAGTTTCTTCAGTAATTGTTCCAATTCATTGCTATTTTCTGCTAGTAGTATGGTGTCATCTGCATATTTTAAATTGTTGATGTTCCGTCCTCCAATTTTCGAGCCTCCTTCCTTTCAGTCTAATCCTGCTTTATGTATGAGTTAAACAGATAGGGTGATAAAATGCAGCCTTGCCTGACCTCCTTGCCAATTGGAAAGTTTTCCATTTCTCTATATTCTGTCCTAACAGTCAGTCGCCTCATGTCCTGAGTACATGTTATGTATTAGGACAAACGAACAGGGCACACCCATTTCTTTAAGAGGATCCATAGGTTTTCATGAGCTATACAATCAAAGGCTTTGCTTTAAGCTAGAAAACAAAGACTGATTTTCTTTTTATATTCTTTGGTGTGCTCCATTATCTAACATATATTTGCAATAAGATTTCTAGTGCCTCTTCCTTTCCTGAACCCAGATTGGACAGCTGGTATTCTCAGTCCATATATGGTAAAAGTTTATGTTGTAGAATTGTAAACAACACTTTAGGTTTTTCATGGGTTTTTCACAGACTGTAAGACCGTGTTCTAGAAGAGTTAACTCCTGATGTTTCATCTGCATCTTCATTTCTCTGAACATGCCAGCCACAGATGCAGGCAAAACATCAGGAATAAACTCTTTCAGAACATGGCCTCACAACCTGGAAAAAAACCACGAAAAAACTAAAGTGATGTTTACAATTCTACAAGCCTTTGACTTCACAAACATCACTTTGCTTGCATGGGAAATTAATGCAATGGTCTGGTGGTTACTTCAATCCCTGGTGTCCCCTTTCTTGGGGAATGGAATGTATATTGAATGTTTCCAATCTGTGGGCCATCGTTTTGTTCTCCATATTTGTTGACAGATTTTAGTTAGAACTAGAGTAGATTCTGTCTCCGTAGATTAAAGCAACTCTATTGGTATGCTATGTGTTCTGGGTGATTTATTTCTCTCAAGTGCTCTGAGTGAAGCTGACACTTCACTTTCTAAAACTGGGGGTTCATCTTCATATGGTTCTTCATCAAACAAATCGGTCACCCTTTCATCTTTTTTATACAGTTCTTCTGTGTATTGTTTCCATCATCTTTTTATTTCTGCTTGGTCATGTAATGTGTTCACTGCTGGTCGTAAAGCATTCTCACTCTTGGTTTAAATTTCCCTTTGATTTCTTGGATCTTGTAGAAAAAGTCTCTTGGTCTTCCTTTTTTGTTGTCACTTTCTAGTCTCTCCATTAATTATTATAATAGTTCTCTTTGTCCCTGCGGACCCATTATTAAACAGTTGCAATTTGGGCTCTGACTCACCTCTATCACCTTTTACTTTTGCTTCTCACCTGTCCTTAACTGCTTGAAGAATTTCATCTGTCATTCACTGAGGCTTCTCTTTCCTTTCGGCTACAAAAAGTATCTTTTTGCATTCCTTCCTGACAATGTCCCTGGCTTTAGTGCAGAGTTCTTCTGGTTCCTGGTCAATTAGGCTTAATACTGCAAATCTATTCTTCACATTATCTTTCAATTCTATGGGGATGTTCTTCAGGTTATATTTTGGCATGACAGTTGGTTTAGTGTTCCTCTTTAGCTTTACTCTCATTTTTGATATTTTGGTTTGTGCCACAATCTGTTCCTGGTCTTGTTTTTGCAGAGGGAATAGTACTTTTCCATGTTCTGCTTCCAATTATGTAGTCTATCTGATTTCTATATTGGCCATCAGCTGATATGAATGTATATAGTCACTTCTTGGGTAGCTTGAAGAATGTGTTTGTGATGAACAAACTGTTGACCTTGCAAAATTCAGTTGGTTGGTCTCCTGCTTCATTTCTTGATCTTAGGCCAAATTTTACTACAATCTTTGATTCTGCTGTATTTTCTATTTTTGCATTCCAATCGCCTATGTTTAACAAGAAGTCATGTTTTGGTGTGTGATCAATTCCTCCTGGACTCCAGAATAGAATCTTTCAATTTCTTCTTCTTCTGTCTCTGTAGCTGGAGTGTAGACTTGGATTAAGGTTATATTGATGGGTTTTCTCTGGTCTTATTGACATGATTCGGTCAAACTTTGCATTACAGGTATATCCTTTGACTGAGTGCTTTTGCTATATCTCTTCCTCACTATTAATGCCACCCCATTTCTTCTTAGATTTTCCTTTTCCGAATAAAGCAGTGTGTAATTATTTGACTCAAAATGTCCTCTGCTGTATCCCAGTCCCTGGTTCAGTGCCATCTGACCTAGGAGTTTCATATTCTGGCACTATCTCTTGTTTCATGTTGGATTGTCTCATCATGGGGTTTTTTTTTGTATAGGATCTTCAACAGGAAGTTTAGCATATCTCCCTCTGCACAGTACTAACAAGCATTAGCTATGCTGCCACTGCTGTGGTCTCTGAGAGATCCTCTCTCAGTGTCACCCGCCACTACTGCTGCTTCCCAGTAATAGCTATTACTATTAGTAGCTGAATGATGTTTCTATTAACACACCTCTCAGAACTCAATCACTGCTTGCAGCTGTTGAGCACTATGATGAGAGGTATTGTGTATACTCAGTGTCCTCCATGGATAAAGCATTCTGTTTGATCCTTCAAAACAATAGTTCTTGGCAACTAATTTCTAAAACTATAGATTTTCCTTGGGTTTTTTCTGGGCTGTTCTGGAATAGTTTCTTTCTGACGTTTCGCCTGCATCTGTGGCTGGCATCCTCAGAGAATCTGAGCAGGATGCCAGACACAGATGCATGCGAAATGTCAGAAAGAAACTATTCCAGAACACAGCCTCACAGCCCGGAAAAAAAAAAAACAAGGAAAATGTATGGATGACGGCCGTGAAAGCCTTCAACTTCACAATTTCTAAAACTGTTTGTCAAAATACTAATTTATAGATATTTTATTAAAGCAGCAGATGCAGAACAGGCACTTGAAGGGAAAGAATTGTTTCAACATTGTCAATATTGCTACGAGCTAACACACTTCATCACTGTGAATGAATCTCCTGATTGCACAGAAAGAGGAAATGGAGGAAAACAGTAAAGCAGGTAGGACATCACCTCAAAATTCAGAAGACTTTGCTAAAGCATATGCTCCTATTCTGTAGCACCTTCTTTTCTTCTGCTTTATTTAAAAAAAAAATCATGTTTCCTTAGGTGTAAGGAATGAGTAGTCAATGGTGAGGAACACTGGGAGTTGTAGTCCAACAACATCTGGAGAGCCAAACAATTTCCACCTCAACTTAAGGCAAAAGCAATCCCTTTGTGAAATTAACAGTTATTATACCAAATTCTACCCGTACCTTGGACTTCTTATGGGGTCTAAGACATAGGCAGGATTTGGTATAATAGCTGTGAATGCCACAGAAGTTCAGCATACTGGTTGCAAGTCATGAAAAAGTGGTCCAGGATGTCAAAAGTTTACCTTTTTCCTTTAAAAAAAAGGAGAAATCAGAGTGATTTCCTTATACCTAAAGATTCCTGGGGTGAAGGGACATATGGGGCCGAGGTATCTGCTTAGTAGAAAGCCATAGGATTCTGAAAATATTTATTCCCTCTCAACAAGTATTCCCCTCTTCTAATCAGCAACTTATTTAATTTATATCCAGCCTTTCTCTTTGCACAGGACCCAAGGCAGCTTACGTCCTATTTAAAACAAGGTACAGCTATATAAAATAAATACCACCCTGCTAATATAAAGGGTTAAACGCAATTGAACATTTTTATTGAAAACTTAAAGTTGAAAATATTTTAAAAAGACATTTAAAATATAAGAGAAAAAAAAATACCCCCCCTTAAAAGTCCCTTCTGCCACATGAATTATAAGCCAATGACCTGCCTGAATAAAAAGGTCTACCTGCTAGCAAAAAGAGAAGAGATGGGAGGTTGAGCAAGAGGGAATTCCACAACTAACTCCGAGAAGGATCTCTTGCATACTCACCAAACATGCCCATGATTGTGGTGGGACCAAGGGAATGTTTAGGGAAATAAGATGAACAAAGATATGTCTATTACTAGCAGAAGTTGTTTTCTATGAAACATGCACTTGCATTTAGCAGATTTCTTTAAAAACAAGATGATGCACAAACCCAAGAAAGTTACCTTTTCATGGTTTTCTATTAAAATCTCCACCACAATATTTTGGAATTTGATATCCATAATTGCAGCAACTGTTTCTTCTTGTGGTCGCATTAATGTTGGTCCAAAAACAACCCCCAGATTTGCAACAGTCATTAGATTCTGTTTGTGGTTCTTTGCAACGCTGTAATGAAGAAAAGGCAGGAGATATTAAGCTAGAAAAGCTCCATGGTAGCCATTTCTCTTTAAGCAAAACCCTACCAACCATTTAAGTGCTATCAGAGCTCCTACAATGTTCAGCCATGGGGAACAGTACAATTAAGCAGCATGTCTACTCTACGTTTTTCTCAATAACCCAACAAATAAGCAATAAATAAAAGTTATTCCCCACGTTTTCTCAATAACCCAACCAGTAAATGATAAATGTAAGTTATTCCACAATATTCTAGTTTTCTATTGAAAACTGAGGTGCCCTATAAAACGGACCAAATAAACACTTAGGAAAGCATAGATGTAAACATTTGTTAAATTATTGCTGTGTGTTTTGATTGTCCATCTGTGCTTCCAATTTAAGTTGGAATGTATCCAGAGGAGGATGACCAAGATGGTGGGAGGTCTGGAAGCCATGCCCTCTGAGGAGCAGCTTAGGGAGCTGGGCATGTTTAGCCTGGTGAAGTGAGGTTAAGAGGTGAGATGATAGCCATGTTTTTAAATATTTGAAACGATGTCACAGTGAAGGGGGAGAAAGCTTGTTTTCTGCACCAGAGACAAGGGGGCTATCTAAAATATTCCTCATGGAATGCAAGGAGAATATGACCTGTCTTAATGGCATTCCACATTGTTTTGCTGTATTTGGAAGGAGGGGGGCCAAAAATGTCTAAAACTCTGAAGGAAAAGCCTTTGTCGCTACTCCTGGAGTTTTAAAAAAACAGTGAGGGGCATGCACATTCCTGCTCATTGGGAAAATCGATTCACTTTGAATTGCTTTCCAATAGGAGAGGAAGCACAAAGCTTATTGGCTAGATGACTGCAGGGGGCGGGGTTTGCTAACACGGTAAGCGCCTGGCACCACCATGTTGATTTTCACCTTAGCACGCAATCGCTAGGGTGATAAAATGGGGTGTTGTTTTTTCTTTTTTACTGCAGGCAAAATATCGCTCAAGTTCACAATAGATTTTTTTTTTTTAAGTTTGGTGGCGGCACATTAAGGCAAGTAAAAATGCAAGTAAATCACTCATCTTGACCAGCAGGCTACCACGTGAAGGCATGTGAAGGTTTTAGGGGCCAAAACACCATTAAGATAAATTGCAGCTGCTGTGATTTGCTATTACTGTGGACCAATCTGGGTATTTTGCCTTGTATAGATGGGGCCTAGGACATAGAGCAATCGAGTCAAACTGCAGGAAAAAAGATTCCACCTAAATATTAGGAAGAACATCCTGACAGTAAGAGCTGTTTGACAATGGAATACCCTGCCTCAGAACGTGGTGGAGTCTTCTTCTTTTGAAGTTCCTAAACAGAGGCTTGGCAGCATCTGTCGGGAGTACTTGTGTATTTCTGCATGGCAGGGGGCTGGACTGGATGGTTCTTGTGGATTCTATAATTCTATGGAGAAGTTCTAAGATTAATTTCAAAATTACTACACGCACAGTACTTTCTACCTCTTTGCCATACAATGTACTACACCTGTTCCTTCCTATGTTCACCCCATAATTAACTTCAGACGAACTCAATTAGACTGCATTCTTCTTCCCCTAATTGCCCCCTCTTTCACTTATACACAGATGTACACTAAAAGAGGCAAAATGCCAAGCTTAAACTATATACTGAGTCCCATCCTTTCATGGAACGTTGCTAATCTACAACAAATTTCAGAAACCTAACAGTATTAGCTCATTTTAGCAAAAAAGAAAAAAAAAAGAAAAAAAAAGAAGAAAAGTCTTAGTAGCAGACTCACTGTGGGATACGTATTCATGCACTGGAAACTACTTTATTAAATGCATGATTCCCCTCAGATGGCAGATTATATTTTTTAAAAACCTTTAGAAATAACCAAGGAAGAAACTGTAAGTGATGTAACAAAAAGGCTATGACACAGATGGAGAGATTTCTGTGATATTTCTACACAGAGCCCAAATGTGTAAGAACAGAGTGAATCTTTCAAAACAGCTATTTCTAGGAATAATGCAGTATTCCAAACTATGCTGTGCTAATTTAGTATACTGAGGAAGAAAGCCAGGATTCTGGTGAGGTCCAAACTGAATAGAATGAATATGCTGATAAATTCTAGTTTTCAGTTTCCCACTGGAACAACAGTAAGCATTTAGTGCTTTAGAGAAATGAAACCTGTCAGTGTCTACTGATAATTGTAATCGTATCTGTATAAGAAAGTGCACTAAAAAAAAATTCTTTCTTGAGGAGTCAGATCTATGGGATGATAACAGCATTCTTTATTGTGCCTGGACATGATTGTGATGGTACATGATGCTAATTTAATGCATGCCTCTGACTCACTAAGGTCAGTGGCCAGACAGGCAATTTCCTTTGATCTCACAAATAATCTACATCACACAAAGCCTATGGGTTTCAGGAAGAGAAAAAAAAGTCTCAGATGAATACAGCCACAGCTCTGTATCTATTACTGTCAGAAAATAAAACCTCCCATGCATGAAGGATTGAGGCCCCAAAGTGCTATTTCCTGTCTTCCTAAACTGAAAGTAGCTGTTCGAAGGCTGAGAGGTATGATGAAATTATAGATCAGACACATAAGCAGATGTAAATTCCAAAAATTAAGGCAGGTACAAAAAGAGAGAAGGGAGGGTTTGTGAGGCCATAAAGGCAAACAGATACCAAGGGTGGGAGGTGGGGTCATGATGTATTTCCAGCAAGACTTGTATTACATACAATTTGGTAAGACTTGTGTTACATACAATCTCGTAACAGAAAGGAGACATTTATATAAGGAAGGGTCGGGGCAACTGTGGCTCTCTAGAAGCTGCAGGACCCAACCCTTCCATCATCCCAACCCAGCGTGGCTAATGGGCAGAGGTGATGGGAGCCTTAGTCTACCAGCATATGAAGGACCATCGGTCCCTCAACCGTGTTACAGGGACAGCAAAGGGCAGCAAACCTAGTACAGTGAGGATGAGTAGCATAAGGGGAACAGTGGTACAAGCGACTTTGTTCACAAGAGACATCTCCTGAAAGAGATGACAGCTCAGGGAACACCCCAGAAGGCCGACTACTTTATTCATGTAGAACATTGCACATGCGCCCTGGCATTTTTCAATCCATACAGATTTTTCTATCTGCACCCAGCAATCTGTATCTTGGGAAGACCGTACCTAGGTTAGACTCCTTCTTTACCAGCATGCTGAGTAGCATATATTTATGCAGAAACAAGCTTCCTTCTCTGCAAGCCTCTGCTCTTGTAAGAAAGTTCAGAAAAACACATGTAGACAGAGACTGTGGAATGATTATTAATGAACTAAATTGTGCCTTGCATTCTTTCATGGCATTTCTGTCAACCGGGGGAAATTGCTGCTGCTAAGCAAAGCTCCTTTTATAAATACTAAACCCATACATGTTAAAAATATTTCAACACATCATCCACATTAAAATCCATTCAGTAAAACCAAATTCATAAATCATCTCAACATGTATAGCAGAACCATTAAAAAGTGGAACTTTATATAGTTTTATGTCATTTACTGAAGCTAAGATCTCCATTTCATCCTGGCTGAACCTGGTTGCAGCTGGATCCATTCCAGGGGAGAAGAGGAGGTATTACTCAGAGTACAATTTCTTGCCAACTCTTAAATGCATATCTTAGGCTTTATTGTACTGTAAATGCTCTCCTGTAGCTTTAAATTATTCACATTAAATTATTAAATTATTATGACTTTTCTCTTCTTGGCACTGGTTTTATTAAAGAGAAAGAAAAGACTCAACACTGAGAATTGATGACCCATTTCTAACTTTTAAAATATATATATATATATATATATATATATATTTGCTTCAGGTCTCAGAAACATTCTTTTTCAGTGGCTGGGAGACTCTAGGAGCTACAGTCCTAAAAAGTTACTTTTCCAAGCTCTAGTTAGCTTGGTGAGCATATGCTTTATGTGGGCAATGACTGTATATTACAACACTTCGAGCAATAAAATGAATAGCCTAACTAAAATTTTCTGGCCTTAGATGAGCTAAAACAGGAGGTCTGTGATGCAGCAGAATCAGTCCTTCAAAATGCACTCCATCACTGCACTTCAAGAAGGGGACAGGCAGTATTCTCCAATGTCTTTTCTCTGCTTGCCTGTCCAATATTGATGTAATGTTCAATAAGTACAATTTGGGATTAAAGGCAGATCATATATTGAATGTATCTTGAATTATCTTATGAATCTTTGTCCAGTATTTTTTAATAATTGGGCAATTCCACCACATATGTAGTAGTGAGCCCGTTCCCTTTTCACATTTCCAGCAAGCCTTTTTGTTTTGTAGCATATATCTTACTTAATCTTTCAGGGATCAGGTACCATCTATTGCTTATCTTTAGAAAATTTTCTTTTAGACCCTGACAGGCCATGAATTCTTTAACTTTTTTCCCATGCATTCTCCCACTCATTACTTCTCCGATATCTCTTGCCCACTTGATCATTGTTTCTCTAACTGTCTCCATTCCCAGTTCTCTAGATAAAAAAATACTGTATATTTTTGTAACTTTTTTCTTATTCCCACTCCAGATTATCTTGTCTATCTCGGTCTCCTCTTCTAAGAAGTCAAATACTTCTTTATCTTGCTTGAATCTACTACAGCCCTGTTGATATGTAAATTAATTTAATTTCCCTTATCAAAGTTTCTTTTGACTTCATAACATAATTATTCTCTTCGTTTTTTAAACTTAGGTCTTTATACATAATCCATCTCTCTTCTTTCTCTGTTTTGCCCCATCTGCCCATAAAAACCTCTTGAGGAGGAATCCATCTTGGTAGTTTAGTATAGTATTGTAATTTAACTTTTTGCCATTGTTTCAAGAGGGCTTTCCTGATTATATGATTACAAAAGTCTTTGTGTATTTTGGCCATTTCAAAACCCATGTAGGCATGCCATACTAATCTTAGTTCGGCACCCTCCAGTGTTAGCAGTTTTACATCCTTTAAATTTATCCACTCATATATCCAAACCAGGCTACAGGCTCTGTGATATAAATATAAGTCTGGTAAAGCCGTTCCACCTCTATCTGGTCGTTCTATCAAGGTTTGCCGTTTTATTCTTGCCTTTCGGCCACTCCAGATAAATTCACTTAGTTCTTTCTTCCACATCTTAAATAGATTTTCAGTTGTTAGAATTGGTAGATTCTGGAATAGGAACATTAACTTCGGGAGAACTGACATCTTTATTGTAGCTATTCGACCCAGTATAGATAGATTTCATTTTTGCCATTTCCCTAAATCTTCTTTTATCATTTTCCAAGTTTTTTTATAATTATTGTCATAAAGATCCATATTTCTATTTGATATTCATATTCCTAAGTATTTTGTTTTCTTTTTTATTTTGCATTCTCACCTTTCCCTTAATATTTCTTCTTCTTTCTTCGATATATTTTTGTGAGGATTATTGTTTTATCCTTGTTTATCTTAAATCCTGCTTATTTCCTGAACTCTGCAACAATTTCCATCACTTTAGCTATATTTTCAACTGGGTCCTCAATAGTTATTGCCAGGTCGTCTGCAAATGCCTTAACTTTGTACTCTTGATTCTTTATTTTCAAACCTTGAATTTCCTTTTCTTGATTTTCCCTTTCCTGATTATGTACATTAGAATTTCCAATACTGTAATGAATAACAGCGGTGAGAGGGGACAACCCTGTCTGGTTCCCTTTTGGATTGAAATAGCTGGAGTTTTTCCCCCATTTATTAGGATCTGAGCTTTTTGCTCTATGTAAATCTTCTCCACATTAGCTGTAATAAAATTTCCAAATCCCAATTCCTTTAATGTCCATATCAAAAAATTCCAATTTCACGTTATCAAACACTTTTTCCATGTCTGCGAAGATTATGGCTGCTTTCCTTTCATTATTTTTTTCTAGAAATTCTATTACATCCACTATGTTTTGTATATTTGATGATAATGTTCGTCCCAGAAGGAAGCTGTTTTGATCCATGTGTATTATATCTTTTAGTACATTTTTTAGTCTGTTGGCAACCATGGAAGGATAGATTTTGTAATCCACGTTCAGGAGTGAGATTGGTCGATAGTTTTTAACATCCATTTTTTCCTTCCCCTCTTTTGGTATCACAGTTATATTCACTATTTTCCATGTCTCCGGCATTCCTTCACTATGAATTAAGTTTATTACCTCCAGCAAATGTCTTGTTATTTCCTTTTCAAACAATTTATAAAATATATCCATGAACCCATCTGGGCCTGGTGCTCTCCCTTTCTTAATACTTTTAATCGCCTCTGCAATTTCCTCTGTACTGAATGGGTTTGATAACCTCTCTCTTTGTTCCTCCGTTAACACTGTAAATTTGTTTTCTTTAATATATTTAATCAATTTTTCTTCCCATCCCTCCTCTTGTTTATGTGCTCTATAAAGTGAAGCGTAGTAGTTTAAAAAAATTCTTTATATCTTCTTGCATTCTTAGCGCTTTCCCTTCTGAATTTATCTCTATAATCCCTTTCTTTTCAGCTTCCTTTTTGAGTTTATATGCCAACCAACTGCCTGTTTTATTAGCATGCTCAAAGTGTCTATGTCTTATTTTTCCTAACTTTTCTCCGATTTCTTCTATCATGTTTGCGTTAATCTTCCTTTTTAGTAGTTTTATTTTTCTTTCCAAAACAATATTTTGGGGTTTTTCTCTTAATTTGCTTTCTTTTTCCTTTAGGTTTTCAAGAAGTTCCTGATTCTTTTCCCTCTTTAATTTAGCCTTCCTGGCTCCTTTCTGTAGGAGTATTCCTCTGATAGTTGCCTTAAATGCGTCCCATACCACTTTCTTCTTAATGTCCTCCGATTCATTTTCTTCAAAGTAAAGTTTGATTTTGTTCTTTATTTCTTGCACATATTTTTCTTCCTTTAATATGTTATCTTTTAGCCTCCAAACATATTCTTTCTTGGGTGTTATCATCTCCATTTTTATTGGGTTGTGATCGGTTATAGTTTTCGGCACTATTTCCATTGATCTTATATATAATAATAATAATAATAATAATAAAATTTTATTTCTATCCCGCCCCTCTGCAACACAATCGGGGCGGCTTACAATATAAAAACTCCATAATCACAATACCCTAGCTCACCCACCCCTTAAAATAATATTAAATTATTAAGGATTAAAAACATACAATAATTAAAAATATATAAGTTAGAAGAAAAAATTAAAGCATACAATCACAGCCCAGAAAGGACAGCTGAGTCTTGGGCCGGGATAATTATTCAGGAAAGGCCTGCCGGAAAAGATCCGTCTTGACAGCTTTTTTAAAGCTGTCTAAGGTGGTAATAAGACGGATCTCGTCTGGCAGGCCATTCCATAATCTGGGAGCAGCAGCAGAGAAGGCCCTCTGGGAGGTCACCGACAGCCTTGTTTTCATAGGCTGTAACAGATTCCTCCCAGAGGACCGAAGTGCACGGGGAGGGTCGTATGGAAGGAGGCAGTCCCGGAGGTAAGTTGGACCCAAACCATGTAGGGCTTTAAAGGTCATAACCAACACCTTGTACTGTGCCCGGAAATTAATAGGCAGCCAGTGGAGAGCTTTTAGCACAGGTGTTATATGCTCTCTTCTAGAAACGCCAGAAATCAACCTGGCTGCCATGTTCTGGACTAGTTGAAGTTTCCGAGTCAAGCACAAGGGTAGCCCCATGTAGAGCACATTACAGAAATCCAGACGGGAGGTTACCAGTGCATGTACCACAGTTTCGAGGTCCCTAGTTTCCAGGAAATGGCGCAGCTGGCGTATCAGCCTAAGTTGATAACAGGCACTCCTGACCGTCGCATTAACCTGAGTAGTCATCTTGAGTGATGGGTCTAGGAGCACCCCCAGACTGCGAACACAATCCTTGGAGGAGAGTGTAGTTCCATCCAGGATTGGAAGTTGTATTCCCAGACCTGGTTTCGGGCCTGTAACTGTTAGTACCTCTGTTTTGTCTGGATTCCGTCTCAATTTGTTTTTCCTCATCCAGTCCATTACTGCTTTTATCTTTGGTATCAGATCTTTAGTTATCCAGAACATGTTTATTCTTGACATTGACCTGTGTGCCTCAGAATAAAATGTATATCCTTTCTCTGTTTGGTGTTTCGTTGTCCACAGGCCAACTAAGTTAAATTCCTCCATCAAATCAAAACATGTCTTCGGCAATCTGCCTTGGCTCTCGTTATTTGTTCCCAATCTGTCCCTCCTTCCATCTATTACTCCATTAAAATCCCCTGTAAGGATTATTGTTCCTTTTTCTAATTTTCCCAACTCCATTTGTAACTTTTAAAAAAACTTTATTCTTTAGTGGACCGCAGATTGCAATTAAATAAGTTTTTATATTAATATGATTAATTTCTATTCCCACTAGGTGTCCTTCGTTATCATTAATAACTTGCTTTGCTTCATATTTCTTGTCCACATAAATCACCACACCTTTTTTCTTTTTCTGTGAGAGGGAAAAAAATTCTTGACCAAGTTTTTTATGAATATAGCAGCAAAATGGAAGAGTAAAGACCCACCCCTGATCGAAGACTGGCTATATAGAGTTTTAGAAATGAAAGATAATGATATATTAACACATATGTTGAATAAAAAAAAACACAGATAAAGTAGATATTGAAGATATTGAATGGTTACCAATAATGTGCTATTGCAGAAAAAGAAGGAATACGGATATTGATATTTGAAGAATATTATAAGACAAAGAAAGGGGAAGTTGCATTTGTTAAAGCGAGATAATAAGATATAAGGATCAATTGCGAGTAATGAAAAAGGGTAATTAGGAATTAGGAATACGGGGGGGGGGGAACGGCTTAATATGAAGATAAACAGGAAGACAAAATAATTTTTTGTTAGGAAAAAAACCCTTTGAGCTTGTTTTTATGAAGAAAGTCAATATTTTTATTAATAATTAATATACATGTAAATGGTATGTAAATGGTATTTCATAAGGACATGTTAACGTATAAGAATGTATAATAACTAAAATATAATAATAATTAAAAAAGAAGGGGACTGAATGCTCAGGCTGACATAATATGTTAGTCTTAAAGGTGATGCTAGATTCCTTTTCCTCCTGCCCCTTTCCTTTTTGTCCCTCCAAAAGGCAATCTTTTCCACTTCCATCAGTAAAGAGAAATGCAAATAGAACAGGGAACATTAACAACTTCAAAAATGCTAAGTTTGTTTCATGGCAGTTCTGGCACAGAATGACCCAAAGGCAAGAGTATGGCCCACAGATGGACCAGGGATGTTATGAAGCCTGGCACCTATGCTGCTGGTTCAATAACACAAAACTGAATATCTAATGACTAACAGCAAGTGTGTGGCCCACAGAACTACCAGGGAAGTTGTAAACCTTGGCATCTATGGTGCCTGCTATAAGTTGTGATAGGATCTTTCCTGTCACCTGTCATACATGTTGTATCCCACATGTGAAAAACATACAGAAAAATACAGTGTGGTAAAGTGTTGTATTGGAAATCTTCACACTATTCACTACTAGGAAGATGGAGTCCTAATACTGGTAAATGCCATGTGGTTGACAAACCAGTCAGTGTTATATGTTATGGCAATGCTACCAAAACAACAACAAAACCTATATATATAATTCTCTTGGTTATGTTGCCTTTCCCAGTGTGCTGATTGGCTGCTCAGGAAACACACCCAACCAATTACCACTCACATGCAAATTCCCTCTCCACCTCACAATCCATTCCTACCACTTAATCTGTGGCCCAGACTGGGTGCCAGGCAGTCAACTGGCAGCAGCAGCAGGACAGCACTGCTGTTGCTGTGACAAGACCCAGACAGTCAACTGGTGGTGGTGGTGGAAGGACGCTGCTGCTGCTGCAACAGAACCCAGATAGTCAACTTGTGGCAGTGGCAGCCACCGCGGCGGCAGGGGAACAGAGCAAGTCACCCTTAGCAATTCCGGGAAAATTGTGGAATGCTGAGAAGGGGGAGGAGGAATTTAAATCCACTTACAGGTTGTCATGAGGTCTACCGGGCATTTTGGGGGGAATTTTTTAACAGTGTATAGTATGTTGGATCCAGTTGTATGTTAAGAAAATGCTACTGACACAACAACAACAAAACACTGACCCTTTTGCAGTGTTTCCATTCAGCATAAAGGATTCTGGGTAACTCAGTTTAGAATCTTAGAACGTTGCTTTTTTGTGAACAATGTGAATGGCTACATACTGTGAAACCGATGAAAACCTAGAAAACTTGTAACTTCTAGAAAACCTATGCCTTCACAATTTATCTGTTATTACTTCCTCCACCATGGGAAACCCCTTTCCAAGCTCCTCTAGTCTTGGAAGGGGTTATCCTTCCTATTAATAAGAGGCTAAGTGGAAATTGCATGAACTAAGAAGCAGCTCTTGTTCCCCACATCACGGAAAGACTACTCTATTCAGATCAATTGCAAACAACCATATGGGTATATAATTGCTTTGAGTCACCGTTACATCCTTGCCCCCAGGAAAAGGGCGCTTGTATAAGAGGAGCAGATGTCTTTCAGTAGACACTTTCTGGGAAAATAGATGAGAACATGACATGTACAGGTAACGGCAGCAGCACACAAAGCAAACACTACCATCTATTCTTGTCATTACTGAAATACAGAACAGTACAGTATTTGGTTTAAGATGTTCCACTATTCCAAGGAGAAGGGAAGGGGAACCGGTTCAGAGACGAGTGTTCCCGGAACACCACAGAGGCAATTAAGAGTCACTTGTGCAAATCCAGTCCTAATTCTGAAACTTAGGTCACAAATGGCTACACCTAAGAAATGCTGAAATATAACTCTAAAGATGCATCTTTTAATAGAATAGACATAAAAATCCATCTTGCATATGTGTTCAGATTAGAGATCATTTTAGGGTGTTTCTTTAGAAGTAATTAGAAGATGGGAGAGATCCAGACCCAAGTTCTCACTGATCCATGAAACTAACTAAATGCCATTGAGCCCCAGCTACTCTCTGTCTAATCTATCTCACAGCATTGCTTGGGATGTGTGGTGGGGGCGGGGGTTACAGTGGCAGAGGGAAGAAGTATATACACTAATTTGAGCTTACTGGAGGAAAGCTGGGATGTGTAACTAACAAAAAGCAGTAACACATACCAACGCAATTGTTATGCCAGCTCCAAGTTAGCTATTTATAGCTATTTTAAAAACTTTTTATTTACAACTAATATTGTAGACTTTACAACATCATAGAAGACACTGAATGAATCACAGCAACAATTGCCTTATCAAGATGGTACTTTTTGCTTAGAACAAAGATGGAAAAACCATCTAATATATGGCACTGCTTTTCCCTTCTTGTCTTTCTCACATATAACTACCGATAATCCGTGTATGCTAACATTTAAAACTCTTATCAGAAAACAACAATATAGTAGTTGAATTCTCTTAAGATTATAAACCACAGAAGCCATTTATATTTTCTTAGTCCTATTATCTTCAGCAGCCTTGGAGAGCTAGTGGGAGGTGCTTTGGGTTTATACAGCAAAGGATCTACAAATCTGATGAAGGTTAAAAAACAGCATTTTAACTTTGGATTTCCCATTGACATCAATAAATCCTCCAGATGTTAAATAAACCCTCTCTGTGTTACTCCTGTCCTCTTCTTCCAACATAACATTTTCCCCCACAAGAGGTACAAGAGGGGAATTAAAGAGAACAAAAGTGATACAGAGATCTACAGGGTTTGTTGAGGTCAATGGGATTTGCAAAGTTAAAATGCTGAGAATCAAACTAACATAATCTCTCCTCTACCTCATCTACACTAGCCGATCTATGCACAAGTATCCCAAATTGGTGCACTGAAAACCCTAGCATCTGAATGTTAATCTCACCTGTGTTAATGCTAAAATAACCCCAATCCATTATAACTCCCCCTTCTCTCCCTCAGCACACTATCCACACCACACAGAGGTCTCCCAGATCAGTGTACTGAAAACACTAACAGAGGATATTATTGTTAACCCTAATCCATGTTAAACGTAAAATATTTGGAATAGAAATCCTCCACCTCCTCCTCCCCACCCATGACCCGTTCATCTATGGAGAAATGTGGAATGGAATTCTACTCTGCCCTGCCCCATTACTTATAGATGGACTAGTGTAGAAGTAAAGAAGAGGAGGAGGAGAACTGGAAAACAGCTTTACCATCACTATTCCCAAGCTCCTTTTGGTAAGTTAACCTTTCCCTTTTTGAAATAAAAATAATAATAAATTGCTGCAGCTCAACAGCTGCCCCTGTTCAAAACCATTGCTCCTACTCCCCATGAGCCCAAGGACCAGGGATGCTTCTCTCCAGCTGAAATGTGGAAGTCCCAGTACTGCTGCCACCACCACTAGATCAGGAGCTGCTGCGGCAGTGGCTGCAACCAAACCTGCATTGTAAAATCCGTATCATAGTCCGGCCACTTCCTTTGAGTTTATTGGGCACAGTTTAGGAACTGCTGTCCTAGAGAATCTTTCCCCTGGAAAAGCATTACTATATGCATTATATGGTTTCCTCACATTAAGAAATCATGCAAACATACAAATGAACACAGTCCAGAATGAAAAGAAAAAAAAATGTGCATTCAATATTTTGAAATATCTCTTTTTGTAAATAAATAAGCCAATAGCAGGTCTGGTAGTGAAGCAAATTCAGTCGGACGAAAATTGGGATGATTTATTTCCAGAGGCCTATGAATCACTAAAGTAAAAATAATAGACACATGTATGAGCTACAGAGATGTTCCATACATACATTAAAAAGGCTCTATTAAAGTCAAGGGGCCAGAAGAATAACCTGGTCTTTATTCTTCATGCTCATGGCATCCTACTTTTTGTCTGGAAATAATAAGCATTGAAGAAATCCAATTGTAGCAGTTGCCACATTGTGTGAGGTAGCACAACGATCTGAATCTTAGGCAGGATTGCTAAACTGGATGACCCCGGCAAACTCCTTTAGCAAGAGCACTCATTATTTAAAGGCGGGGGGAGCTGTTACTTATCAGTAACTGCTGCTATTCCGAAGTTTGCTTCTCACATTAATACGTTATACTTGTGTGTACAGATATGGGATGCTGAAGAATGAGCAATTTTACCTGACTAACTGCCAGAACCTTCAAGGGGAGAAGGGGTTTATTAGACCCAAGTTTCAACTTTTGCAGCACACACAGGCAAACAGCTAGAATGGATACATCTCCTCTGAAGTCTGGAGTGTATGTACATAAATAATAGGATAATGCAATACTGGGAGTTAACAATTACATATGAAATAATTTTATAATTTTTACAGAAACCATTAATTTATTACAATTCCAAATATGTCCACTTCTTGTGCTAATATACAATTTGCTATATCCAAAATATATAATATTTTACACAACTAAAATAGCTTATAATCATCAACATACATTGTTGCATTAACCTTTCAAATAGATACCTGCCATTCAGTTTGCTGGAGGTCATAAATAATAGGATGCCAGCCTATAAAATAAAACTGGCTTCAGAAAAACGTGTTTTTGAAACAGATGTGACAAATTTTGCATATGCACTCAGATGAAGGTGAGAGATATGTATGCTTGTTTTGGGAGCATTATCCATCATAATCAAAAATAAAGTGCAAAGAGGAAATCAGCCCAGATTATTCTCAGTAATACCAGTCACACATTTTGAGCCATGAACACAAAGGGTTACAGTACAAGAGGGATGCACTTTAGTTCCATTAATTTTCAAGGTACTAAAGGCAACTTCAGTTGACAGATGAAAATGCTTCCAAGTTCTCCAGGCAGCTCTTGGGCGGGTGTTTGCTGACGAACATGTCCCCTGAAAATGCTACGTTCAAGGTAAGGACACACTCTGTACACAAAGACAACTCTTCTGCGGACTGTGTGAGGAAAGATGTGCCTATTTTGCATTCATGTATATGCAAAACTTTTTTTAAATACATACAAAGAGCTATAAGAAACAAAACAAGAGAATTTCAACATACAGTTTCCACAGGCTGTTACATGCATCTGAATGTACTGCAAGAGACCCATTTGTTCTGCTTATTTCTAGAAACAGATCTCTGAGTAACGGAGTTTTAAAAGGAAAAGGAAAAAGGGGGGGGTGTTCAGGAAGCACAGCCACTGTTGTTTCTTTGTCTGAGTTGTAGATTCCTAGACATCCTCTGCTTTCTCCCAAAGGCTATGATGGCCTGTCTATCACCCAGAGGTCTTCCTTTTAGTGGGAACCATGCTCATTTCCCCA